>OX443561.1:66728336-68112503 GCA_949372485.1 Cheilosia soror | reverse complement strand
ATTTCCCCTGGGGATTGTAGATACAACAGTTTTATCTTTCGCTTCCGATCACACCTACTTTGCAAAAAGGTTCTTCAAAAACAACGATTGAACTCCCTCTTACATAAAGTGATTCAAATGGTTTAGACAGTAGGGACTAATAATCCGCACTCAGCTTGTTTTTGTTTTGCTATAATTTTGTTTGTAATTTCTGGGGCTTACTGAAGTCCTATCCCATTCCTAAGGGACAAACGACCCGATGTAATACACAACATCGCCAGTAACTGCTGGAAAGAGAAGAACACAACCAAATGAATTGCTCCCCAATGTGACAAGTGATAAATGTTTACACTAATTGGCTGATTGGGATTAACATGGAACGATGTGCAAATCCCTTTATCTGCCATAGCCAACAAAGTACAAAGCATCCTTTGTCGTTCTCATTCATTCTCTTTCTTCGTTTGACTCTGTGTCTGTACGCGTGCATTCATTGTCTCATCACATCACACGTACCGCAACAATTGTTGCAATTTTACGGTCATGGCGATTATCTTGAATATGCAACAGGGAATCGAGGGTGAAGCTGGGCTGACGCCTTTATTTCTTTTTGTCAGTGTGGGTGGGTGAGTAAAATACATACCCATCATGACAAAAATGTTCTGTGCAAACATTTTGATAGTCCTTAAGTTTCTAACGACTTTTTAATGCGACGGAGCTTTATTGCTTACAAAGGAAAATGAAACAGAATGGATGGGTGAAAGTGTGCTCAATGGGAGGTAACTATAGTCCCGCCCAGGCGTCCCTTTATATGCTTTGCCAGCAAGTACGAACGACTTGTTTCAGCAGGTAATTTTGTTGCCACAGTTTCATTGCATGAAAATAGTTCCCATTTGCCGTTTTGGAAAGGTTTCGATGGCATTAAGTTGCATTTCTGATGCTGGATTGTTTTGACTCCGGTTAACGATGGCATTGGCATACAATTCTCTGCATCAACTGGCAATTACTAGGATTTTGTAGCGAATCAAAAGTGAATATAAAAAAAAAACGATTTCACCCCTCACTATAATTTCTGTAAATTCCTTTTTAACCCCTGAAGCATTTTTGGTGGCCCTCCACTCCCTGAGTGCAACTTTAAATTTGCTGTTTGCTTGAAACCCCCACGCTTACTTGTTATAGGGCTTGTGACTTGTTTCTGATTTGAATATGAACTCATGGAGGCGAATATAATTAAATTTCCATTTTCATGAAATTTTTAGGCCAGATTTTATTGAAAATATTCTGATTGTTGACATGCAAATGAACAAAGACAGTTACGGACGTGGGTGGAAGATCTTGTTAGACAAAAAAAAAGGAAACTATAAAGCTTAACTCGTTTTTGAAACATTTACATCACAGTTTGAACTTATGGGAGCACAGGTGCATGGATTTTAAATTTAATTACAAAACTTGAAACCCTTGAGGTAGTCCCGGAAATTTCCATGCCATTGTCAAGTCACTGGTGCAGAACATTTTCAAGGGTGCCCAAATTAGTCTGCATCAAATATAATGGACTTGCAAGAAAACTCTAAAATTAGAAAGTCAATCAAAATGGGAAGGGATTTACAAACTTTTTTTTTTGAAGAGGGTGAAAGGGCCAATTGGAAAATTCCTGCCGAAGATTTGTTTTACCCTTCTTACTAAAAATGCGAATGAAGTAGAATGGTAGGTTTCCTGCAATGAATTTACTTTTAAGATTTGCTATGGGCCCATTATGATGCCTAATATTGTATGAGAGTCCGTATAGCTTTTTAAGGTACGGTACGAATTTTTCGCATGCTATGTACCTATATATGCTATGCACCAGCTTAATAAGTTTCTCTAATAAATTTCATACTTACACCCATATATCGATCGATTCAATTTATTTGTATTTGATTTCCTTGTGTTTGGATAGTATTTTATTTGCTCCCCATTTCTGCCTGTAAACACACCCACAGTACAACTGAGTTCCTTTTTGTTTTAAAGTTCAGAGGGTCGGAAAAGAGATTAAATGTACATTTAAAATTTCTAGCTTTGATTGTAATGATTGTCGGTTGGGTAACGTTTAGAGGGTTTTTATATAATTATTTTTCATTTGCGATCTTATTATTATACCCTCCACAGGCAGGTATATTCACTTTGTCATTACGTTTGTAACGCCAAGAAGGATTCACCGGAGACCCTATATATTCTGAATCAGGATCACATTCTGAATCGATTTAGCCATGTCTGTCCGTCCGTGCGTCTGTCTGTCTGTCTGTCTGTCTGTCTGTTGAAAGCACGAAAGCGTCCAAACGAATTGACCTAGGCGAGTGAAATAATTTTGTGAAACGACTTTTTTATCGTCGTCAGGTTGGTATTGAAAATGGGCTATGTCGGTCAAGTAGTTCTGGTACCTCCCATAAAAAACCCAAAACAGTGGCCGGCATAAGTATTTTGACAAAACTAAAGTTAATTCTGCTCATAATTTGAACTTACTTCATGTAAATTTTGGCATCAATGGAAAGGTCATTTAAATTCCGTTTGAATGATACAAAACTTTCCTTAACCCATTGAAAGTTTCGAACTTTTGTAAAAGTCTACTTTTTTGACTTTTTTCTTCGGTCCAAAAAAAAGTTTTGATGCAAAAAGTTTCTTCATACAATTCTAATGAATTTTTTTTTCAAAAATCTCTTCGCTAATATTTTTTATGATTTTTTGAATTGGATGATCTCAGAACAATTTTGTATGAAAAGGAGGAAAAAGTGACTAAAATAGTCATTTTTAGCAATTTTCAAAAAATCATAAAAAATATTAGCGAAGAGATTTTTGAAAAAAATGTTTGCAGTCACTATTAGAATTGTATGAAGAAACTTTTTGAATCGAAACTTTTTTTGCGGTCACTATTAGAATTGTTTGGAGAAACTTTTTGCATCAAAACATTTTTTTTGATACCGAGGAAAAAAAGTAAAAAAAGTAGACCTTCACAAAAATTCTACAAATTCTAAAATTTGTACATGGGTACGTAATGGGTTAAGGAAAGTTTTGTATCATTTAAACGGAATTTAAATGACCTTTCCATTGATGCCAAATTTTACACGAAGTAAGTTCAAATTATGAGCAGAATTAACTTTAGTTTTGTCATAATACTTATGCCGGCCACTGTATTAGACCGATGTGTCGCTCTGTCTGTTGAAATCACGATAGCGTTCAAACGAATCAACTTGTACGACTGAAATTTCGTGAGAGGTCTTATTGGCACTAAAAAATTTCCATGTCTGTCAAGTAGTTCTGTTACCTCCCATACAAAGCCAATATTCGACCCATGTACCTGTCTGTTGAAAACACCTTACCGTAAAAAAAAAACGACTCAGGTAAATGAAATTTTGTAATAAGACTTATTTATATTTTTTGGTAAAGTAGTTCTGGTACTTCCCATACAAAACCAATATTAGACACAGTGCGTGTACCTGTAAGTACAGTAAATAATATAGTGGAGGGTATCAAAGCATAAGCCAGGCCGATGATAACACTTTTACTTGTTTTATCTTTAACGTTAATAATGTTGATACTTTATATTTAAAAAAGACAATCTACAATTTTCTGGAAGATTGATCAAGTTCTATAGACCAACCATTTTTTTTTATAATACTCTGTTTTTATTTGTTTTAAGGAAACAATTATTAAATAGGTTAATTTGTTTGCTAATGCGATAGTCATTTATTTTAATAGTTTTTTTTTGTAGTTATCAGGGAAACATTCAGAAAATCCATTCAATTTATTTAATTTTTTTTTGTATTGGGGTATGTGCCTCATAAATTTCAGGTGTTGAACTACATTCAATGCTATTAAATATCACAGTAAACGAACGTTAAGGCGAGCATTAGAATAGTATAAAAACGAAAGTGTTAATTAAATTTGTGAGTAACTGAATTTTTGGAATTAAAATACAAATAAAACATCCTTTTTATAATTTATTTCAAGGAAATCAATTGATCCCTACTATGCCTATGAACTCGAATTCACAGGCATTTTCCAAAAATTTTACGCGAATGAGTTTCGATGATAACCAAGAAAGATACCCGGTTCCGAAAGGCATTTTCACCTGGTCAGCGTCTTGCCGTGACTCTTTTCGTTATTTGGCTACATGTCTGAGTTGCAAATGGTAAACCAACAATCTCCTTCTCCATAACCGGATCAAAAACGTTGATTGGATAAAATTGAGAGCATCGTACATTACAGTTTGTAACAATTTTTTCATATTTTGACTAATTTTATCCTGACCATTTTTTCTTGAATTTGAAATCACTTTTTTTTTGAAAAGGGGATTCCAAATCCTGGAACACTCAGACGAATCTCGGTCCATTGTACTACCAAGCAGAAACCTCTTTTTTGGTGTAGTGGTGGAGAGACTCTGATATTATTCGTTTCTCTTATGGTCGGTGGCAGAGTATTGCTGTTCCCCGCCGGGGCTCGAACCAACGCAACGTCGCTCGGGTCACAAGCAATGACTCTAACCACTACACCATAGCCACCGCCAAAAATCACCTAATGCAATAAAATATTATTATTTATTCTCTCTTTATAGTGTACCTACTCCACGAAATTAGATTTAAGATTCTTCATCATGTTCGCCTTAAGAAATAGTAATATTTGGCACTTCAAATCACACTTGTCACTTCACTATCAATACTTGACCGAAACTCAAACGCCTGTCGGAATTGTCAATTACATACTGACAAAATTGTAAATTGTAAAATTTGTCATTAAAATTTTTTTATGAAACCAAAACTTGACAATTGTCGGCTATTTTTCGAGATTTCTACAAAATTGTCTAATTATTTATGAAACAGAAATATGAAATATGATATTGGCCAATTGTTAGGTTACAAGTTGTCACCTGTCGCAATTGTCAATTTTTATGAAACAGGACCCAACATAACATAGAGATTGTTTTAAGTGAATCATTCGTTCATAGAGTAGATTGTACATCCCTGAACAATGGGATCATAATATAATATGTACATTTTTTTTTACTTTTTAGTGAAAATTGATTAAAAAAAATATTCTTTTAGAGTTCCATAATTCTTGACAGACAAATTTTAAAAAGTTCTTTTCGTGTTGTGTTTTTTTTTTAATCTTTTTAACATTTGCCATTGTGAAAATATTAAAAAACGTTACTTGAAATTCAACATCCCATAGCATAACATGCCATTTTCAAAAGCAATATTTTTTTACTATTTTTTGAAAAAAAAAGTATTTTTTTCCTACAAAATTACCTCAATAGTTTTGGAGTTCAAACATTGAAAATGTCATAACTTCGAAAATTATTTTTTTTTAAGTTTCCATGAATGTATGATTGATAATGTAAAAATATTCGTCACTCCTTGGAAGTACCGAATTTCAATAACAAAAGCATAATTATTTAATTAGTATTTTTAGGAGATTTTTTTAGTAAATTTTTTAAATAATATAATAGGTACCTAATAATTTGAGTAAAGATAGGTTATAGGATTTTCATATATCTCCTAAATCTTTTGGATTTTTTCTTAGACGATTTTACCGCAAATGTTATCAGAACTAATGAGAACTCACTGAAACTGCATTTTGGAATTGTGTTGGAATTGTTTTGTTTTTGGAAAATTATTTCATTAGGCTTTTTTGTTGAGTTCCTCCAGGATTTCCATAAGTCTAATCAGAACTTTATAACTTTGTTGTTTCTGTTCCAAATTCTTGTTTTTATAAAAAAGTAATACTTTTTTGAAAATGCGGTGCTGTATTTCAGAAAAATATATTTTTTTTTTCAAATTTGGCTGAATTATTAAAAACCTTTCGAAAATCCAGAGTTCATGGGAACACACAATCCGCCTTACCAATAATCAACTTTAGTCTGGCAGCTAACACAAAGACTCCACACTTTCCAAAATGTTCATACCAATAAACAAATTTAGTTGCCAGAACATCGTTAACTGTAGGGTTAAATGTTAATGTTAAGAAAGTCATGTTTATCTCGGCCATTAGCTAAATAGATCTACCCTTATGTCATTTTCAAGAGGAGTGTTGCCTATGCTATCAAAATTAGAGTATCAACAATTTTAATGGGAACGTATTTAAATACCCTGCATCTGCTCTGCCTGTACAGATAATTTGTATTTATTAATTAACTTTGGTAATTTTGTAAAATGATTCCTTAATTTATTGGTTGGGATAAAACAATTCCAATATTTGCTGAGCCTGAAATTGAAATTGAGCAAAATCATTCAAATACACACCAAATAATAGAATATTCCATTTCTAAACACAGTACAAAAACAAAAAGAATCTTTTCTGTCGATGACTTTGATTAAGAACATTTGGTTAACATTTTAAATTACATTTCAAAGCTAAGTTTATTTTTTCAACTACAAGCAGTAGTTTATAGAATGTAATGGCTTATACACTTACCGCCTTATTCATAACACTTAGTTGAATCTGAATTAAGATTTATGTTGGTTTAATTGCAGAAAACTAAAAACTGAAAACGTTATTCATAAACTTTTTTCAAAGTTAATTTTCATTTAATCAAGTGTCAAAAAATTAAATGCCGAAATCGGCATTCAGGAGCAAATTAACTCTCAATTAAATTGTTCATTGATTCAAATACATAATGGCATTATTATGTTATTAGTTCATTACCAAATATTATATATATATAGCAATTGATTTGTGCATTAGCACAACAAAAAACAGTGTTATCCAAATTGAAATAACAAATTTCTGTCAAAAAAAAATCTCATGACAACTGCGTTATACAATCATAATGGCGTTTTATGACTGAACTTTTTAAATTCTTAATTAAAATGACAGTTTGAGTTAGCTGAGACACTGATAATTAACAGATTAAATGAACATAATGAAGAATGCTGTTATATTTTATTTGGTGTCGCTTTTATTCTGAAAGTTAAACAACGGAGTCAACAGTCTGGATTCATATATCATATAACTGATATTTTATATATATATCAGTGTGATTTTGTTTTGTAAATGTAGGTACAAAATAAAAAACGTTCCATGAAATCGGCAAAAAGTACCTATGTTCACATATTCATGTGATGTTTCAGTAGTTTTCTATTTGTAACATTGTAATTGTGATTTGTATACTACAAAACAAATTTCATTTTGCATCAATAGCCTACGAATAAATTAAAAATTGTGTTCTTATTATTATTCAATAATCCAAAAAGGAATTTTATTAGAACAGCTCTCAATTTTCGAAATCAATACAAAAGTATCGAAATGCATAGGAAAATGTATTGTAAATAGTACTGAAAATATACCCTATTTGTATGATACGGCATTACTAATTTTCGTATGAATTTGACAAAACAGCTGACAAATTGTAGATTTCCTAATTCGTGTTTCGGTTTTTGCTTTTAATAAGCGTTTTAAAGCCTTTGGGAGAAATCTGATGGGCGAATTTAATTGTAATTTGGGTATAAATTCGTTTAGAATAATTTATTCGACATAAATATGATCAGTGGTCTTGTTTCCACGAAACCAAATTATGGAATTTGAGTCCTGCAATGACAGAAAATGTAATAGATCCCAATAAAGTTGTCGCACTAGTAAATGTGGAGATCAAATTCTTTATTGGTACCATTTCAATAAAGCTATACATTTTATTTAAACCTGGCAGCCAACTAATAGTCGGAATTAGGGTTTGATTATTAGTAAGGCCGAATAAATACATATTACATCAGAACTTATCTTTTCTTTCAAACGTGTTGGTAACTATAAAAATATTGCTAGTCGCAAGAACCCAAATTGCGCAAAAAACTAAAAAGACCCTACAATTGTGTATTTATTTGGTACCTACTATTATGAGTTATTTTTCCCTATATGCTGTTGCAGTCAATCAAACCCGAACCCATCAATTTGAGCAACTCCTTGAGTGAGCGTGACGAACTTGAAGTCACTTTTTGAGTTTTAGTATGAGCAAGCAAAATTATTCCATAAACGTGCTATTTTTGTTATTTGTTGCAATTGGGAGAAAATTGTAGGGTCCCCCAGCACTAGTCCATGTCAAATCCATGC
The DNA here is from genome assembly GCA_949372485.1 of Cheilosia soror. Lineage (NCBI taxonomy): Eukaryota > Metazoa > Arthropoda > Insecta > Diptera > Syrphidae > Cheilosia > Cheilosia soror. The sequence goes on along the minus strand of OX443561.1, from coordinate 68,104,454 downwards.
ATTCACCATGTAAATTCATCAATAGACGTATTTATATCATGGTTAGTCGACAATAAAAAAAAAGCTATATCCAATGTCGATAATATCCTTTTGAATAACTGTGCATACCTTTGAAAGTCAATAAGTTCACAAGCACGAAAATCCTAAAAAAGCCAAATTCCGTTGGCAGTACCATGCTCCATTTGATTTTTTATTTAATATTATACCTCATGCCTGGCTTGTCAATTCGATTTCATATAAAATTCAATGACTGTCACTGTTTGTATATATTTTGAATACCAACCGCCAAGTGCAGACTCTTGTAAGTATACGAGTACTCAAGTAAGCGAAATCGAATTAACCGACCCCTATTATCCCAACGGTAATACCTATAATGGAAAAATAAACTAATTTTAAGAAATACATTTATGTATGCTTACCGAATCGAATAAATTCTTTGGTTCGCTCTAAGCCCCGCCAATTATATAACGAAATGGTAGTAAAGGTACCTTGTTTTATAAACACAATAAAATGATGGAGTAAATAAATTTATGCGCACACCTGCTTCCAATATGCGAAACGAAATCAATACCCAAAAAAATAATAATATCACAGGCAACCCAGCCAAGCTATACCAGTTACCTCATCCCAACGATACGGTTGACAGGATTGCCAATAATTCCTTTAAGGGGAGGCCAACAAAACACCAATACACTTTTTACGATAGGCACTTAAAGGTATAGGTACTCATATCGGGGTGAAGCTTATTGAACTGCTTACTACCCTTTGGGCGACAAATATACACACCCACACACAAGACAATGTCCTTGGAATCCTTTTGTTTCATTTTCACACCCCATAATGGCCCATGCCATACTATGCCGCAAAGAGCCGCCAACGTTGGAGAGCGGGAAGACAAAAATCGATTGATGGTAGGTTGTAAACATACGCATACACACTGTGAAGTATCTTTTTTTGTCTTGTTTATTCTGGAATCCATTTTATTACAAGTGTCAACCGGTGTGGGACTTCCACCATGTACGAGTATCTCTTTTGTATGTCAAGCTAGAATCAAATGACAGCTACCGTCAATGTTCGTCGTTGAGTTTCAGTAGCTACTGCATTTGACTTTTTATATGGGCGCAGATGGGGTTACATGCTACGCTACGAGTAGTTTATCCTTTCATTAATCAAAACGCGGAGTAGCTACTATATAAGCGGAGGCGGAGTGAAATGACAACTTTATTGATTTTGATGGACAAGGTTGGGAGCAGAGTGACACTTTACATTGGGAAAGCAGATGGTGCGGATATTGTCCACTTTGATCCAGAGGTCTCGGGGAGAAGAACGCATCGAGTGTCAGAGAAAAGTTGGCAGGTACACAAACGACTGCGGTTCCAATTTCAATCTCATTTATCTAAATTATGCTCGAGGGAAATATATCTACGTCGAACTGGGGGTTTATTGGTCAAATAAAATTCCCAGAGCTAGCGAGAGACCTTTTGCAGAGCATTACATTCATATTAATATGTTTATTCACTGCGTTTCCTGATTTATATTGTCAAATGTCATCATTAAAACGAATTGCAAAAGTGCTTACTATTCACAAAATGAAATTACATGTTTGAAACTCCACATAGGTGCTTTGTATTTGACAGAATTATTTTTAAATTATGTAAGTTGACATTGACAGTTTTTTTGCTGTTTAAAAATGACAGAAACATAGCATCAAATGGATGGCTTTATGATTGAAAAACTTTTCGACATTTGCAAACTTAATTCGAAATAAATTCTGTTTTGCTGAAACCGTACGAGTTTTGAAAATACATCAACAACGCATGCTATCCGTAAGTTTGTGCAGAAAATTCTCGAGATTGGCACACTGATTGATAACAAGAGTATGTCCTCGTGTTCCTGCTCATCTTCGGCATGTCACTGTTGGTATTGTTTTTTTTGGCGTCGGTATTATTGATAATTTTACTTTGAAGATTAAAGTGGCAGTGACGTTAACGCTCAAAGGAGAAAAGCAATTCAGAAATAGAAATAATTGAACAAGAAAAAAATAGAAAACAATAATCCCGTCATCTCGTTATCTTAACGTATAAATGTCAACTGCTCTATCCTATCCATAAAATTTGTACGAAACATGTATTTGTGCAGTAGCGGTGCTGGTCAAATTCTCATTCATACAAAAGTAAAATTTGTATTGTAAAAATTAAAAAAAAAATTTTATTTTTATTTTATTTATTTATTTTTTTCCTCTTAGCAGTGCGATGCACTAAAAGTAAAGTTGCTAGAAGTAATGTTGCTTGTCCTGAAATTTTAGGACTTCTCCATCTAGGGTCGCTTTGAGCGTCAACCAGTTTTTCACGTTCATTTTGCCATTGTCGAAACTATTGTCACAAATGTCGTAGAGCATGTGGGCCTTTACTACTTCATTGAGGGATCTGAACACCGTATTAGCATTCTTCACTTTTTTTTAGGTTCTTCCATTGAAGTGGGTCTGGGTCTTTTGAACGTGGAGTCCTTCTTGGCAGCACCTACAGACGGTTCTCCCGAAGCAATAGAACTGCACTGCACGAACGGTTGACTGCCCCTTCATTCAATACCGCGCCGGCCCATCGAATGGTGTCCCTGTCATTTTGATCCAGAAGCTATGTATCTGGTTTCGATAGGACTAAAGGTGCCAGTTTGTGCCTAGCAAAGCGAAGCTGCTGGCATTTTTTTTGCGCTCGGGCTGAACCTTTTGCCCCGCCCAGCAAATGCCGATGCGAGTTTTGTTTTAAATTCCGTGTCCTATGCAGACGCGTCGACGGATTTGGAATCCGAGTCTGATGAGATCACTAATACTTCGTCGTCGTCTATTGTTGTTCTGTAGTTCTTTGTGTCGGTCGTGGTAGTCACTTGAATTCATTAATTTCCTGAAAGTAGAAATGTGTTCCCAAGTGGAGTATATGAAGCATAGACTGTCAGAATTCAAACTATGGCCCTTATTGTGATTGTCGATCAGCGATCGTCACGACAATTCTCGATTGCGTCGATTAATTTTAGCTATACGTACGCACAAAATTTTTTCACTTCCAAGAGAAAGCAGCGACCAGACATTTGTAATCGACTACAAGCGACTGTCAAATGGACAAATTTCAATCGCAATTGACGATCACAGTTGTCGATCAAGCGATAGTTGTCGCTCAACGATCAACTATCGGACCTATTAAAAGGAGTCTGAAAGGTGAATTAGTGCTGTAGTTCGAAATATCTATCATTTCTACCAAAGTGACTGTGTCTAAGAGTTGTTGTTAATGTTATTCTGTCAAAATAATAATTCATAGACCGAAAAACGACCAAATTTCCCAACAGAAGTTGTCAGGGCCAATCCCCCTAACTAGCGAGAATCGTTGTTACTCTTCGCTTCCCCACTAAGTAGCGTTTTACTTTCCGTTATCATTGTGTCCTTTCTCGAAATGTGTTTTGCTGTTGCTGTTTTTATTTGATTTGTTCTAAATGTCCAGTCCATGTGTAGTTCCCACAAGTAGCACGGTAGCCTGCCCCAAACATAGCGGATTCTGCTGGGTTAAGGCACTAAATACGACAGGCCCTGCCACGGCACCTGAAAAAGCTCGGAAATGACTGACTAAAACCCGGTTTCATCCCTCTGCACAACGACAACACTAGAATTGGGTTCACTATCCTTTAGCTTCGGAAAACGCTCTTTCGGAAACTTTACAGTATGGGATTAGGAAGTGATTTTTTTTTGGCTATTGACTTTCAAAAATGTACCATTGAGTGAGAAAAAATTTAATCAAAGGGTACGGTAGTGCCCCAGCCAAGTTCTCTAGTAAGGGTACTTACCCTTTTTGCAAGAACAAACTTAGGCTGTTTTCGACCCTCTAACTTCGGAACCATGTAAGCGAAAAAACTTGAAACATTTACCAAGCTCATTAAAAAGGTCCACTTCACCAAATTTCGTCACTATAACATTAGTGGTTCTCAACATACAGGACTACAAAAATCGCAAAAACCTTAACTGACTAACTCTCTCTAGGTTAGGTTAGGTTAGGTTAGGTTTGAGGGAAGTGCTCAGTTTATAGTGCTGTGCTACCACGGGGGCCTTTTGGTCCATTGTGATCCTTATCCTTATCCTTTTAGTTATAGTCGTGGATAAAAATTAAATTTTTATTGGACAACAAAAAAAAACATGCATAAACACTTAACCTGATTTCTTAAAGCTGGTCCTTGGCGGAGTTGGTCTAGTAAAACCAACCCGTATTTTTAACATACCTGATTGTGTCCGTCAATGGTACCTGCACTGTATCCTTTAAGTCTCCGAAACGACTGTCTCCCAAACATCGGAGTCGACTAGGTTGGAGGTTTGGGCATTCTCAGAACAGGTGCTTGATGGTCTCCGTTTCTTTTATATCTTGACAGCTCCTGCAGTAGTCTGGTGAGTTGATGCCCAGTCATGTGGTCAGTACACCCGTTAAGATACGAACATCTCATTTATTCATTTTCAGAATAGGTACATTTTGTTTTTTTTTTCGTCGATTCTTGGCCAAAGGCTACGCTATATAACACAGTCGTGTCTGTTAGACCAGGTGGTGTTAATTTTCTCCCTTGATTTTTGGTCAATATTTTTTTTTGCCACACTAATTGGGATGTCTATTGATGTAATGATATTTGCTGCATCAAGTTCCGACCCAATTCTTCCTAGTTCATCTGCTTTTTCATTTCCATCAATGCTACTATGTCCGGGAACCCAGCAGAGAGTGACCTTGTGTTTTTCTTTGACATTTCCTGACTGTCTAGTGCCTTAATGGCCACCTGACTGTCTACGAATATTGTAATCTTAGAAGGGTCGAAATTCTTTGTAGGTATGGTTCTTGCGGCCCTGTCGATGGCGACTAGGTATTTCAGTTTAGAAGACGCTGCATTTATCTGGGAGTTTATACGAGTCATATAGACATAACGCGACTCGTAGAATATTCCGGCTCCTGTACCTACTTCCATTTTTTGACCCGCCAGTGCAGATTTGTATCTCTTATACGCTTGCGTGCGTGTTAGTGATCCAATCCTGTCTTTGGGGTATATATGCAGAGTAGTTTTTATTGAAGCTCTGGTACGGAATCATGTAGTGCGTTTTTCTAGCCAGACTTATAAGTATTTTTGAATTATGGAGCCGTGCCCATATGAGCGGTGCTTCCAGGTTTTTACCGGCTTTAGGCGGAGGGCTCCCTTGGCCGGACTCACTCACTAACTCACTCAGATGATGATCATAAAAATTATGAAGCACTTCCGGCCATTCTAGAATCGTAAACTTTTGGCATTCAGGGGGCGGGCGTATAGGCCCGCCTTTGAAAATCGGGTATTATATATATATTATATTATTTATTTGGGCCACTTCCCATTGCCGTAGACTGTTCAAATTTGGTAGAGCGGTAGGACTTGCAGTTTACAGAAAGAAAAGAAAGTAAACCTACCAATTTTTTTTTAACATTTAACCTTCTTTTGTGTTTTTGGTGTGATTTCCATTTTCTTGAAGCAAGTGTATTATTTATATCTTGCTTAGGGCTTGTATGCCTAGATCGATTTTCTGACATTTTTAGCATAGGGAATCCACAAACCACTAAAATAATAAAGTCTACATTGTCGGGAGCTCTAAAATACATATGCATACAGACACGAGTAGTGAAAGTCCCACAAACCAGAGAGAATAGACCACCAGCTTCGGCCAAAAATGAGAGTTTCATAGAGCCAGTTTCAAAAAGTTACTGCGTGGTTAAGTATGCGTGCAATGTTAAAGTAAACGGAGGGTGAATTTGGTCACGCATACACTGGCACATAGTAACATTTACAGTTATTCTGTGGTAACTTGGAAAAAATTCAAATAATTCAAATAAATTGGCTGTTATCGGGACGTGTTAAGCAAATTGTGTGTTCGGTGTGGGGAAATTATTACCAACTTATATTTCATTAAAAAGCATGTAAATATAAATGGGTAGTTACTGCAATAATGTGAATTCCTTTGACATTATTACGAAAAAATATTAGTTTAAGCTGCAAAACTAAAATGCATGACACACATCAGGGAAAAATCATCAAACACGATTCGTTTAGTTTTGCTGATATGAATTTAGGCCTTTGTCTATATATTTTAACGAAAATTTATTTATTTTATTAAAGTGTACCTACTGAGTTTTGGAATAAATAATTAAAAAAAAGGATAGGTAGAAAAAATTTGTCTTGTCAGGACTCTGGCCTAATTATGTTTACCTATTGTTTTATTTCATCTACTAAAGAAAATGTGACGAATTGATTTTAAACAAATAAATTAGTTGGTCATCGGAATTTGAGCAAATTTTACGTTCTAAAAAAGAAATACGTTTTGGACACACAGAACTACAGAAGACTAAATCGTATCATATCGGCTTTTATCACGAGCAATCTGTATCAGGTTTAAATACGAATTTATTAACTTATACATAAATATGAGAATTTCAGGAAATATTTATTAATACAATTCAAATTTTTAAAACTTGCTGTACCTATATATTTTTGTATTAGCTAATTCGTTAATTTTCCACTACTTTCCAATATTTGTACAAAATATGACTCAAAATTCGTTAATGAAATATAACAGAATAATGGATACTAACAGAATGTCAAAACTAGAATCAAAATAGTAAAAACACACAAATGTTATTTAAAGTTTTTTATTAATTATTATTATATTATAATTTCATTGTGAAAAACAAAAGAATACCTACATAAAAAGCAAAACCATGAAGCATTTAAAGAACAGAAAGTGGACAGCAAAATTAAGATAAGTACGTATTTTAAATTAAAGTATTAAGTACAATGTACATACATAATGTACTTTGAAAGCTCACTTTTCGCTTTAGTTTATGCGTTACTATGGAAACGACATTTTTTTTATGGAAACAATCAAAAATGACAGTTTTTTATTTAAATTTGAGGGTGGCGTGTATACGCTACGTTACGCATTCCGTAGAGCCTATTCTGTTTTGAAACACGTTTTCTATCAGGTTTTGTATAAAAATGACAAGCATTCAATGTTTAAAGTGACAAATGTATCTACCTATTTAATTTTTGAACAACCAATTCTTTATAATACCTACCTAATTCAAAATCCATTCATCATTATTCTATATATTCGAAAATAAATTAATTTTCTTTAAAATATAAGAAGAAAGAGCTCAAAATGTATGTCAACAAAATTGCAAAGAATCGCGTTTAGCTAATTACATCGTGCTTGCAATTTAGTTCTGCAGCTTAAAATGATATTTTTTTGTATAAAAATGTCATAGGAATCACATTATTATATTTTTAATCACCCAAATAGTATATTACATATTATGCTTTTTAATGAAATATAAGTTGGTAATTAATTCACCACAGCATACACACCATTTGCTGAACACGTCCCAATAGAGGTCAATTATTCAAATTATTTGAATTATTTCAAAGCCATCTGGGATTCAATTGTCTTATTTCATATTTTTTTGCTTATTCACACGTATTCACAGATAGAAAAAGAGGCGGAGCTACTTATTTCAAAACTGGCTCTATGAAACTCTCATTTTTGGCCGAAGCTGGTGGTCTATTCTCTCTGGTTTGTGGAAAGTCCTTTTGCTTTATCCACCAACCACAGACGTAGTGGTTTGCCTTTTGGCATAGTAAATTAATATGCTCAGATCAGCATTTCATGCATAGCAAGTAGTGCACTCATAAATCTATTAACCAGTCGGAGAGCCCCTTTTCATCTCCCCCCTCTGCGGTCGGCTTTTCTGTGGGGTGAAGTGTCATATAAAACATTAAACCTCCCCCTGAGATGAAACGTGACACATAAAAACCACGCGAACCCATTGAATATCAAGTAGTTGCGGCACCAACAACAACAATAACAACACTACCACCACCATCATCAACAAAAAAAAAGATAATAGTAGCAATAAACTTTATCACATTGTTACAGGGAAGAAAAGGTCCCGCACACCGTACATGAGGGAGTTTACACTTTAGAGGCAAAGTTTCTTTTTAGTTACGCATCCCATATTCGCAACGGAATTGTGTCCCTCTTCCTTTCGTACTGGCTTCTTCATCATCTTCAGCATTCCACAAGAAAGAATGACATTCAAATTAGTTTTGTCTTGCCCCATGGGGTAGGGAACACAATGAGCAAACATCTTTTTTTTCTCGTCATATTCCCTTTCATGTTGGGCTTTTCTTTTTAGTTTTTTTTTTCTCATTGTTGCTGTTATTTTTGTACTTAGCATAAGTTTCTGAATGTAATTTAAATTTCATTTCAGTAAAAAAGTAAACAAAAAAAGTGAATTCATTTGTTTGCCTTGAATTTGTATTAAAACTGCCGAAAGAATGAGGGCAAAGGAATTTTTTGAACTTGCTCACTTGGCTAGATGCAGGAGAGAAAGCAAACAAACAGAGAGAGTGAGTGTTGTCTGATGTTAGTGAAAGACATAATCCTGTTGGGATTCTCTTTTTCCAATTTGTATCTGTTCAATACTTTTCTTCCGGGTGTTGGATTACTGTGGTGAATGGACTTTGAATTTTTGAAAGGGTATTTATCTTAAGTTTATCCATTGGAGAACAGAAGTGTCGCCAGTCAATCAAATGAATATATATTTTTATTTGTGTCTAGATACCGGAAAATCCTTGATTACTTAGAGATCGATGAGAAATCTCTTTTTACGAACGTGATCATCGAAGTGGATGATACTCGTCATTGGATTTAAGGACCATTCACATGGGAGTGAACGAACGAATTCATGAAATGCGAACAAACCACTTTTTATGCATTTATAAATTTGTGGAACGCGATTTAAATGATGTGGATTGTGAATAAACCGGCTATTCGCGCCAGGGTGTTTTCGTTCGCGGAAAAAAGTTGGCAATTCGAAATTTTGTTATTTAAACTGTTTATAAACTGGTTTTCTTAATACATTTTGAAGGGATAATTAATTATCCTACTCTTGAAATAGTAAAATGTGGAATTTTCTGTTCATAAATGCTTAAAAAGCTGTTTGTTCACATTTCATCAATTCGTTCGTTCGCTCTCATGTGAATGGTCCTTTAGATGCTTGGTAATAGAATGATTGTTTTTTGACTTAATTGACCTTTATTTTTTTATTATAAAGCCGAACAATAGGATTTCTCAACACAGACTTTACTTTACTTTTGGTGGCGCTTACAGTCCGGGGTGGACCACGGCCTCAACCAACCAGCCCCTCCAGCCAGCCAAGTTGGTTGAGTTCGTAACCCAATTGTGCGCGCCACCTAAGGTTGGGTCTTTCTCTGCTACGTTGTCCCTCAGGGGTGGACTGGTGGTTGCTGTCGTCATCGTAACGTTTTGTCCGAGTCGTCTATGCTGAGACTCCTTTCTCGTTGACAGCATATACTTCGTTTTGTCCTCATTTACAGCCAGACCCATCTTCGCTGCCTCAATACATGCAAATGCGCCACTGACAGCTCGCTGCGATCTTCCGATAATGTCAATGTCATCAGCATATGCAAGCAGTTGAACAAACTTCTGAAAGGATGATGTTAAAACAGTTACACGATAGCGCATCGCATTATCTCAAACCTTTATCGACATCAATGCGCTCGGTGATGTTTTCGCCGATTTGACGGAGCAGCGAGATTTCTCGATTTCCCATCCTGGAAATGCCGAAACATAACATGGCTTTGTATAGCTAACGCTATTATAGTCGATAAAAAGGTGTTGTTTATCGATCTGAAATTCCTGGGATTTTTCTAAGATCTATCGGAGTGTGAAAATTTGGTCGATGGTAGACTTTCCTGGTCTAAAACGGCACTGATATGGGCCGATCTCCTTTCTTGTGGATGGGGCACACGATGCTAAGGTTCCATTCGTCGGGTATGCTTTCGTCCGACCAAATTTTACAAATGAGTTGGTGCATGCTCCTTACCAACTCATGTCCCGCTGCTTTTAAAAGCTCGGCCGGTACTACTAAACATACTACAAAACCAAAAAAATCCAACTGATCTGTTCTTTTTATTTGGTATTTTTGCTTCCTTCCTTCACATCTGCTTTTTTGTATATCCGAATTTGTTGGATCATAGTCATAAATCAATTGCCCAGTTAAATTGCAGTCTCCCAAGGTCCTCTAATAGATGTGTTCATGCTTGTTGAGGTCACTCGGCCACAAATTATTCCTTCTAAGGCATTTCTAATGTTTTTGTAATTTTAGCCTTATCAGAATCAGTGCTTTCTTATGTTGCTGCCAGTTGATTCTTTCGAACGCATCCATTCCCCGACAGGAACTACGATATGTGAATGTCGGTGTAGTTTGCATTATTTTCTGGGTCTCAGTTTAGGAGGGACAAACTGGCCAGAGGGCACTTTCCCCTTAGCATTTTTACTTCATCGTAGATCATACCACCAGTCAGAATATTGCCACCTTCTACTAGATGATCTTTCTAGGCATTGCTACAAGGTACGCTGTAATGATTGTTCGCGTCAGTTAATGCGAAGTGATCTCCTCTGCTGGATGGGCTTGTCTTTGTTCAATATGTTTGTCTTATGGTCCCCGTAAATGCCCATTTTGCATTATGCTGAAGTGAGTTGCTCAAAAACGTGATTTTTATTATGAATGATAATAAAGCACAGATAGTTCAAAATTCAATGTGATTTATTTAAATGGAATCGAAATATTAGTAGAGAGCAATGTGATAAACTATGTTTTTCGATTTGTTATCCGACGCAAAAATAAACAACGAAGACAGTTTGCCAACACGCGAACAGGCAACGTACAGTACAGGTACATCTGACCGTGAGAAAAACAGGGAAATTCGACATTAATCCCACAGACTTTCAACGACATTGCAAAAGCGAATCGAACGGGAAACTGAATCCGCTTGAATTTGAATAGAAGATCAGTTGGAATAATCGGAATTCGTGGGATAAGGACTTCCTCTCCTTTGAATTTGCCCCTTGATGATCGTCGCTTGAATCACATTGTTCATCAGTTTATTGACGGCGGAGTACCGTTGCACAATTTCGGATGATATTTTCTGAAAAAATGATCGAATTGATAATTATCGCATTGAATTTCAATTGATCGTAATGCTTGTACCGTTTGCGGATGTGATGCGCGATATACGACTATCCGGAATCAGTGTAATAATACGCAAAATTCGAATCAATTGCAGGAAGAAAAATATCACATTTGTTCAATAGAAAATGACAATGCGAGAAGGAAACCTGGCGCCATCTCCACCCAAATTGCACGCAAAACGAATGAATTCACAATGAATTTCACAATTATACGAAATTTTCCAAGCTTCACAACGAATTTTCCACCTTTACATGTGGAAATGCAAAATTTCGCCGAAAAAATAAATAAATTTTTCGCGTTTTCCGGAATTTTCCACTAAAAATTTTCTATTTTTTCATACACAAAAAATCCATTTTCGATTTTCCAATTTCCCGACTTTTCTGGAGGATTTTATCAAACGCGCTGACGATAGTCATACGTAAACGTAGTAAAAAGTTAGTCCTAGGATTCCACGGACCTGTTGCGCCGAACTTGGACTTGGAACCAGTTTTTCCCTGACCCAGGACCTTTCCGCTGTATCCCTAATTTAGTATTAGGTATTAGGTAAAATTCAAAATAAAGTATGTCTTTGCGATTAAAGTTACACCGATGGGATCAGGCGAGCTAAAAGAGCTATAAAGTCTTGCCAGAAAATCAGCAGAATTCCTATGGCCAAAAAGGACTAATATCCTAATATCAAAACGCTAGTTAGCTTTCTAACGGGTCCATGTATGTAGGTACTATAAAAGATACTACTTCTTTAGAGACAATTTGCGTGACATAAATATTCTTTTTTACAAGTGGAAATTGACGGAATTCAAGAATCATCTAAATGAGTCTAATGATGTTGTGTAATTTGAAAAGCTTTAATGTCAACCAAAATGGTTGTGGACAAGTTGTGTTGCCTAACAACCTTCTTCTTTGTTTCAATAAAATGCACAAGGACTGTCAAGATCTTCCTGGAATTTCTAATAAGCTGCACCAATCAAAATGTAAACCTAAGCTTCTTCAAAGGACCAATCAGAAATATACCAAGAAAAATCAAACATCCTCAACCCCTTGTGAGGGGTGGTACACCGTATACCTAATTTCAATAATTGGTTTCAATTGTACTAATGATACATCAACGTACTCTATCAAAGGGTCTCGTTTTCCATTTGCTTGGTCAAGAACTTGCCAAACTAATTAATATTTATTAACTACACGCACACAATCACAGTACTTGATTACAAGTTCAAACAATCTTGAAGCCTAAGTAAACAAATTTCGCAACCCCTTATCGTCGTCAGGCGGATATAGAAATATATTTACGATTCTCTGTCACCGCAAAGAGTGCTTCTGGCTGAGAAGAAACCTTTCGCCAAAGGAGCTCATTCCTTCCGCACACAGGCACTTAGTGAAGATTTGCATTCATTAAAGGAATCGCGGTTGTCGTCATCGGCATCGCCCGAGGGTCTGTAATAAATAAGTAAACAGTTCTTCATGGGCTGGTTGGTGTTTCACATTCAAAACCCAGGAACAAGGAGAAAACGTTATCTCGGATATTCTGCCAGACAGTGCTATGAATATGAATTCACCCGTCGAACTATTTTATGTGTGAATTCTCCTAGAGTGTGCCCATAATTTGTAATACGTCAGTCCTGCCCCCTATTATGCAAATTAAGAGACTTTATTTAAGGTTGGCATATATTCTGTAGCTGCTCGGCATGAATACGAGTACGCGACTCTTTGCAGTTTACGTTAATTTCACTTTTGTTCCACTTTTGCATTTTGCATCACAGGACATGTATGATGAATTTGAATTAGGAAGGCAATGATACTAATCTGGGGACTTACTTTTCTTTTTAATAAAGGGTACAGCTTTTTTGAGAAGTTAAGGTAACCGGGAAATTTTAAACAAGCGTCTTTTGTAAATAGAATGGATGATTCGAAAGTTATGCTGAAATAATAACTCTGCTTGTCCGTCTACTGAATTGTATTATAATATTCGAAATTTAGGGTAGATAAGGAGTCCCACCAACTGCGCTGCTATATTAGTTGTGTTTTTATGAAACCTCGCCAGCCAGTTGAGGCACATTTCGCATGCTAATTAAAACAACAACCTGCTGGCAACAACTCTTGATTTTCTCCCCAGCCGGAGAGCTGCTGGCTGGCAGCTGGCTAAATTCAATTCACAATGAACAAACAGGTGGCGATGAAAGCAACAAGTGGCTTAGAATTTCCGTACAATTGGGGACGTTCAAGTATCTAGTTTAGTAAGTCTGACAGCTGACTGACTTGATGTTTCTGAGTTCTTATTAGCTGGGATTCGTCACGTGAGCAGCTTTCTCTGTTCACGTTTTTGGAGGGGTAGCCGACGAATCTAGTCACGAATTTCGTGACTGAGTACTAAGTTGACATTTCTATATGTCATCGGCGGAGAATTTGACATTTCAAATTTGCCTTGAGAGAGCACAAAGCTAGTGGCTATACCTAACCAAAACAAACAAAACCAAAAAAATCTAAAAATGATAATAAAAGTGACGATTTGTGGAGTGGAATACTCTTCTTTAGATTCTCCCCCGTCAAGATCTGACGTTCACGACCAATTAAGTTAGTTTTTGCGTTCAGGTTACACTTAGTCCAGACAAATCTAGTCGACTTAAGTCAACTAAATACTTGAATATGCCCAATGCTTAAATTATAACTGCGTTCTTATCTCATGCACACAACTTTCCAGAGAAAAATGTCAGAATGTATCTAATATTTCTACCAAATGCATAATTTTATACGAAATGCTGGCATGCTTTTAGGCTTATTGCCTAAATTCATTCGGCTGGCTTCATCTTGCTGGCAATTGTGCTGGCAACTGTTCAAATGAACGGCTGGCTGGCGGGGTTTAAAAAAAAACTTGCCTAATGTCACTCATCAGTGCACCAACACTCCAATGCCCAAGTGTCAGGCATCCTACGCGAACTTGTAACGAGTGATAGTTACCAACTTATCCAGCGGCTCCCTGGGCCTGGAGTTCCTGATTTTATACAAGGACTTCGCTCTGTCGGTTTTGAAGTATTGACAGCATTCTCATTTCTCGCATTTTACGAAAGAACATTGGGCACATTCAAGTATCTAGTTGACTTAAGTCGACTAGATTTGTCTGCACTAAGTGTAACCTGAACGCAAAAACTAACTTAATTGGTCGTGAATGTCAGATCTTGACGGGGGGAGCATCTAAAGAGTATTCCACTCCACAAATCGTCACTTTTATTATCAGTTTTAAATTTTTGGGTTTTGTTTGTTTTGGTTAGGTATATCCACTAGCTTTGTGCTCTCTCAAGGCAAATTTGAAATGTCAAATTCTCCGCCGATGACATATAGAAATGTCAACTTAGTACTCAGCCACGAAATTCGTGACTAGATTCGTCGGCTACCCCTCCATAAACGTCAACAGAGAAAGCTACGAATCCCAGCCAATAAGAACTCAGAAACATCAAGTCAGTCAGCTGTCAGACTTACTAAACTAGATACTTGAACGTCCCCATTATTATCTAAGACCTAAGCAATACAATAATTCCTGTGCACGAGCAAAGCCGGGCGGGTACAGCTAGTATGTATACCCATAAAAATTAGTTTAAAATATGTTTGTCCGTTTATAACTCGAGTTTGGCTGCATCGAATTTGATGATTCTTTTTTTTACTGTAAAGGTATTCTTTTGTAGCAGGTTTGTATGTAAAAAAAATTGGACAAATGAGCGTGGCACCGCGCATACAAAAAACAAAAAATATTCAAAATCTTATACCTCCAATATAAAAAAAACTACTTCTATGGGTTAAAACTCTATGACGTATCTCGAGAACCGCTGAGCCGATTTTCATGATTCTTTTTTTGTTTTGTTCGCTTTGCTGTATTTCACGTTTAGGCAGAAAGAAAATTCCAGCAAATCGATTTATTCTCATTTCTCGCATTTTACGAAAGAACATTATTGTCTAAGACCTAAGCAATACAATTCCTGTGCACGGACAAAGCCGGGCGGGTACCAGCTAGTAGATAGATAGATAGATATATTTATTTGTTTATAAGCTTTGCTAGTATGTATAATCTAAATTCTAAAAGAACATGGCTTCAAAAATTTACATAAAATAGCCTCTGCTCAGAAATGTTTCTGCACAAGGGTCAAATAAAATTTGATACCACCAGACCGTTCTTATTTAACTATTTGTCGATTAAACACATTATACCCAAAATATAAGTTATTGGTTTCTAATTAGTTTCCCCTCTCTTGCCTTTTCATTATGCTCATTACTCTCTAATTAATTTAATACCCACTATCAATTTAATTACATGTACACGAACCACACATACTTCCCATGTTAAATAAACTACATGTATTGATTAGAAAGTTCGCTTCCGCTAAGGAGTTCTATTTTTGAAATTTATTCCTCCCCTACACGTATGGATCGTTAAATTCACTATACAATTATGCTACGCCACCTTAAGATATAAAAAAAAAACCACAAAACTTAAAAGCTTAATCATGTAGGTATTACCAATGCACGCTATGATTACATTTTCACTGGAACAGACTAAGGAACTCAACAAAGGAAGCAAATTTTTAATCAACGCACCACAGGATATTTTAAAACACCACAGGCGAATAATAATTACACACACCCATGAACAGAACATGGAGGTATGAATCAGGTCAAGAAGTAGCGTGATTGCTGGTGATGGCTGCTTTTGTTGTTTCACCGTTGCACTCGCTTAGCCTTTGATCCTTTAGAAAAGAACGCATACACAGAGGTAGTGGAAATGAAAATAAAGTCAAAGAAAATGAACAAATACCTCTACTAAATCAAGTGTAATTTACTGTTACTTAAGAGGATTAATTATTGTACGTTAATGATAACGACAAAGAGAATAAATAACGCTAAGGAAGCCTGTTATAAAACGGGGCGTTGCACACGATTCCCTTGTGGGATTATGGGATATGACTTTAAAAATAATTTCCAATAATTTTTTTTAGCACATATAGTGCACGAGCACGACGAATCTTTCTTTATCATTGCTAGTTCCTTTTGATTAGTTGATTTGTATTCAAATCGTAAATCGAAAAATTTTCAATTCTTGTGAGTCAGATTGGATTGCGATAGCAGGCAGCAATGAAGCCTGTAAATGGGCTTGTGAGTCTTTTGTTTGTATTTATATAGATTTTTGTTGCATAGCAATACTAATTAAGAATGGGTTCGGTATCTGTTGTTGGGTTAGCTTTTATGTTTTACATAATCTGGAGGGATGAATTTAGTTTTTCAATATTGTGGATGTTACTCTTGGCAAATGAGATTTAACAAACAGAACTAATTTAAAAACCTAATAGACAAACTGAAGTTTGGTTACTGTTTAGATTATCCATATCTGAACATCCATATCCATATATGTATGTACTACTTATAAGATGCAACGTCCGTCTGTTAGTTTCTCCATAACTCGAGAACCATTCATCCGATTGTCATGATTTTTTTTTCTGATTTGTAGATGTGTGGTCAAATTAGGCCGTAGGGTGGGAGAGCATTGTTGGGGACTAAAGGGGTCGCGTGGAGTAAGGGGGGTCTCATGAACCGTTAGCCGTATGAACTTGAAAGTTTGTATTGATAGATAAGTCAAAATTATTACATATCTCATTCATCGTTTTTCAAAATTCGTCTATAAGGGTTGAAAAATGGGGTGCAAACTTTTCTATTTCTACCTTATTACCCTTAACTTGCCATCATAATCATAAATCTATGTACCTATGTCAATTCAAGAAATGCTTTTAATTTTTAGGCAATACTTCACCGAGTATTTTGAGCTAACATTTATTCATTAATTTATTTGATGCCCATATAGGTTTTAGTGTAGTGGTAGAGGAGACAAATAAAAGGGGGGAAGTAAATGGTATATTTTACAGTTGTCATGGTGACAACGTTCGGATCAGTACAGGTTAAGGACCAAGTTGGTGACTGGGGAGGAGCAAAGGGATGGTAGAGGGACTAACTCTGGATCAATACAGGCTACTCCGGGAGATTATGGGGGAAGGGAAAACGGGGATATAGGGGCTATCTTCAGAACTACTCGGCAATTGTCGAAGTTGACCTCTGACAGCCATGCTTTTAACATGGACAGCTATACGTTTCATGTTGCAAGCGTAATTTGTTTATAAGTACTTGCGCCCAATAAAAAAAAGCTAGTAAGATCATAGACGAACAAAATATTTGTATTTTTTGCATTTTCAAAAAAGTGTTAAAAAAAATCATTGCGGTATTAAAAAAAAAGTTAAAAATAGAACGAAATGAGGCAAAACGAACTGACGGTCAGGGCCGGCCTTAACGATCTTAGCGCCCTGGGCGAGTCATGCACTTGGCGCCCTTTTATGTTTCAATAAAATTTAAAACAAGTAAAAGTTGTATCATTTGATACCCTCCACTACATTTTTTTTTTTTTTTTTTATAATTCACTAGTGCTCAAGGGGTTTTTGTTCCCTTAAAATGCTAATGCACAGCACGAGTGGAAGGGTTAATAGGGAGGATAGAGAAGAGGTACTGGTGCACATTGGTTTTAAACAATTGTGGGTTGTAATGAGAGGGGAAAACCGTGTGAGGCAATGCATTCCACATGCGTGTTGTTCGACTTACAAAAGAATCTCTATATTTTACAGTACGTCCGAAGGTAGGCTTAAGGGTAAACTGATGTGCATTCGATGTGTGACGGGTGTTGCGAGTGAATTGTTGAAGGGGCGGAATGCAGTTAGCTATTTCATCAGAGCATCGGTGGTGAAAATATCGATAAAATAAGGAAAGGCAAGAAACATTTCTGCGATGTTCGAGCGGGTCAATAGACTCCGCTATATTTCTATCACCTATAAGTTTTATCGCGCGCTTTTGGATTCTGTCTAGTAGGTGCAATGAAGTTTTTGGTGCACCTGACCAGATATGAGCGTTATACTCAAGCTTAGGCCGAATAAAAGCCTTGTATATTGAAGCTAAGTCAGAGGGTGTAAAGTATTTCTTACACCGATTTAAGAAACCTAGACATTTCGCAGCGTTTTTGGCGACTTCGTATATGTGGTCATTCCAACGGAGTTTGTCGGTAACACACATACCAAGTATGGAAAGTCGTTCGGTTTCGTCGATGCAAGTCCCATTCATGGATAATGGGTGAGGGTTCAGGTTTCGCTTTAATGATAGAAGGCAGCATTGTGTTTTGGAAGCATTAAATTCCACTCTATTGACTGTACCCCATTTTATAATGCTGTCAAGATCGGAATTTAATGTGTTTAGCATACGTTGCCGTTCCTGTTCCACGGCCGAAGAGCAGGGACGTGAGTCAGGGAACGAATATGAAAAACTGAGGGTGCTATCATCAGCGAAAGAATGTATTGGATTAGAAGTAACAGATAAGAGATCATTGATGAATATGAGAAACAGTGTCGGAGACAAAACAGAGCCTTGGGGAACACCAGCATTTACATGGTGAATTGCAGACTTGAAACCGTCCAAAACAACTTGAATTGAACGGCCAGAAAGGTAGTTTCTAATCCATTGAAGAAGAGACGCGTCGATCCCATATGCACGCATTTTCGACAAAAGAGCTTGGTGCCAAACTCTGTCAAATGCTTTCGAAATATCAAGCGCAACAATCTTCGTTTCACCAGAGTGGTGGAGAGATTGGTTCCACTTTTCGGTGAGATAAGTCATCAAATCACAAGTGGACCTGCTGCCACGAAAACCGTATTGCCGGTCATTGAGAAGTTTTCGTGATTCAAGATATTTCATAAGCTGACGGTTTATCAGCGTTTCCATGACCTTGGAAAGAATGGACGTAAGTGCAATGGGTCGGTAGTTGGTGGGTAAAGAAGAATCGCCTTTTTTTGGAACGGGCTGGACAAATGCAATTTTCCATTTACTCGGAAAGAGTCCAGAAGAGTAGGACAAGTGGAAAAGTTTACGCAGTGGTTTTGCCAGCGTTGAAGAACACCTCTTCAGAATTATGGGGGATATACCATCTGGACCAGCGGATTTGTGAATGTTAAGATCTTTTAATACTCTTGCTACTGTGCGAGTGCGAAAATGTATTTGTCCCATGAAGTATTCGACGCCCTCGAGCACAGGTGGAGACATGAAGCAATCTGGAATGTTGGAGCTTGCGGCGAACTGCGCAGCCAGCAGATTTGCTTTGTCCAAAGAGCTGACAGCTGGAGTGTCATTATAAACGAGTGTGGGAATTGACGACGTGGTGGAGTTCTTAATATTTTTCACAAAAGACCAAAACTGTTTACTACCACTGGGACAGTGAAGTATTTTTTGTCGTAGGTTTTGGTCATGAGAAAATTTTGCACGTAGTATCACGGAGTTGCAGTCATTTCGGACTCGTCGAAACTTTTTTCGGTTTTCCTCGGTTGGGTTTGCTTTGTAAGCCCGAAAACTCAACTCTCTCAACCTGATAGCCTCTTTGCAGCTCGAGTCGCACCAAGCATTCTCCTTAGGTATAATACTCTTTCTTCTGTTGGGAATAAAGGATCTCATACCCAGGAGAATGGTGTTTGTTATCATTTCAGCGGCGGCATCCACGTCACTATCGAGGAAGCATAGTGACCAGTTAAAGCTCCCAAAAAAGAAGTTAAGGCCGTCCCAATTGGCTTTCTCATAATGCCATACCGTTTTTTTGGGAGCTTGTTCTTTAACTGTGTGGTTTGTGTATGAGAATTTAGCTGAAATGAGACAATGGTCCGACGAACCTAGAGGCGACGTTACGTCAATAGAGTATTTATCTGGATGAGAGGTGAGGAACAAGTCCAATGTGTTGGCGGCATGATCTGCAGCATCCGGAATCCGTGTAGGCTCGTTTACAAGCTGAGTTAAGCTGTTAATCTCAGCGAAAATCCTAACATACCTTCCTTCGGGTGTTGTCTGTCCAGAATGGCGAAGCCAATCGGAATTGTGTATATTGAAATCGCCCGCAATGACAATTTCAGTATGAGGATACTGGGAAACAATTCCTAAGATGGAGTTAGACAGCTCATCAAACTCGTTAAAAGTAGATGAACTGTCAATGCTTGGACTTCTATAAATAAAACAAGAGTGTATTATTTGCTTACGTACATTGAATTTTAACCATATGTAATTAAATTCCGCATTGGAGCAATGGTTATATTGTGGTGGAAATTCGTAAGCAATATCATCACGGACGTAAATGGCGAGCCCGCGATGTATAAAGAATAATGGCACTAAGCGATATCCTGGTAAATCAAAATTCGAGGGCATCGAATTTCTATCCACCTGTGTCTCGCTAAGTGCCAAAACAGCTGGTCTGAATTGAAAGACATGGACATATGCAGCAAAGAGATTCCTTTTCAAGCCTCGAATGTTGCAAAAATCAACACGGAACTCACCTCTCATGACAACACACAAAAATTAAAAACGCAACTCCAACGCGACTAAGCAGAATTGCAACGTGTATATCCGACACCAAACTTCCAAAACACTCCGTCACAGGTGTTATGCCCATGCAACAGAGCGAGTCAGTTATCCGGCAAGATATACACTTACAACCCGCTATTCATTAGATGTTGGTTTGTGATCGCTGCTTAGCCAAAACTATGACACAGCAGCGATCAAAGAAGCGCAACAGGCGAAAGGAGAAACAAAGGAGAAAGAAAAAAAAAACAGGAAGAACAAAGGTCACTCGCGTGTGCGATTTTTTTTTGTCTATTGGCACTGCACTGGACACTTAATTTATTTGATATTTGTTTTATTTTTATTTTGTTTTCAATTTATTATTAATATTATTAGGTGTTGTGTTGAAAAAGTGTATTTTGAGTTGTTATTGTTTTTGTGTTTTATGTTGTTTATTTTTATTTTGTGTTATGTATAATATGTGTGCTGTATGCACTTTTGTGGCGACGGTGTTTCAATTTCGCGTGCGCGCGCGTTGGGAGGCTACACAGTACACAGTACCCTCCACTACATACAAGAGATGCAAAATGTTTTCCGTGTGAGTTAGTATATGTACTCGCATGGATATGATGGATCTAATATTTGTTTTGTATGGGAGGCACCAGAACTACTTTACCGATATGTATAGCCAATTTTCAAAACCAACCAGACGACGGTAAAAGAAGTCCTCTCACAAATTTTCATTCGCCTTAGTCGATTCGTTTGGACGCTATCGTGATTTCAAGAGACAGACAGACGGACATGGCTGAAACGATTCAGAATGTAATCCTTATTCAGATTTATGGGGTTTCCGGTGACTTCTTCTTTGTGTTACAAATGTAATGGCAAAGAGAATATATCTTCCTATGGAGGGTATAAAAACTTGTTTTCAACTTTGTATACCATAACTATTATTTCATTAATAGAAATATCTGCAAGTTAGTCACGAGACATTTAATGAAAAAAAAAAATGATTAAAAACAACTACAATCATATTTTTCTATCTTTTTTGTCAGCAAATTCTCTGACTGTCTAGATTTCCTGCAGTTTGATGTTCAATGGACAATGTTGCCATACAAACTAGTTAATTTTGTTTGGGACATTGTAGACTGTAAGTCCGTTTTATCAACTTCGGAATTCGAATTCGAGGAATACCTACTCGATTCTATCGAATCCCAGAATAAGCGTGCATGTATCCGTACCGTAGGTGTTGCCTGATTGTCTTCGAGATAGTGTTGGAGACCTAAAATTTCATCGCACAACAAATCCCCGTCAATATCAGATTTGAAGTCGGTATCAGAACAATGTCGCATGAGTTATTTTGATTTTTTGATGTTTAATGATAATGATGATAAATAAATTCCACACGTCAGAAAAATCTTGCATCTGTTGAAATCTTTCCTTCGTAGATATAAGTAGGGTGTCCAAAAAGCATTAAAAAAATTTACTTCGAAATTTGTATTTTGATCAGTTATTGGTTCATCAACAACCTCTTCATCTGGTCTACATCTTAATCGCGCTACTGGTTTGAAAACTGTTCACTTAAGAAAAATAATTATTGGGACTTCCCCAAATAAAACATCTCAGTCGCTCCGGAAGTGTTGTCCGTTTTTCTAAGCTTATTCACTCTACAGGGACTTCTCTGATCACAAAACTTTTTAAACTAGACTAAATGGGCTCTATGGTCGCTTAGTGTGTCTCTCTTTCGCCCTACATAAGTAAGGGAGAAATACGACTGTGTAAAATAACTACTTTATACTTTAGTTAATATTTAGTTTTTATGTTTGTTTTATTTGTTTGAAAAATATGCCTTGTTCAATTTTGAAATTCATTCGATTTGAAAAATTATAAAAAGAAAGCCGATCAAAAGGAGAATATTTTTATATTGCTGAAAGGAAAAAAAAGAAATGGTTTCAGCAGAAGGGAAAAGGGTTATCGAATAACGACAATACAAGCAACACAATAACAGTCCGTGGTAGATAAATACTGAGTAGGTACTCATACTCAATATAAGTTTATAAAATTTAATACGCTGGATTTAGTTTTTATATTGCTAGAGATAGGTATTCAAATTCAGTGAAGTTAAGCTGGCGCCCGTACGCTTCAGCGCCCTCCAGGTACAAATAAATAATTCACGCAAGGGGTCCGTATGTTATATATATATTATATGTTATATATATCTTAGGCCAGGGGTTCCCAATCTTTTCTATACATCAGCGACTCCCTATATAAGTTATAATATTTTTGTAACGCCCCTCATAAAAGTACACAATGGAACAAAGCACAGCTGATCTTATTGAAGATTCACTACAGGGTTCTTCAATAAGGATGGGTCGGTCTACTTTGCAATGGAATAAAACAAGCTCTGTGCCAATGTTGGCTTGTTAACATTGCCATTCATCCAAAAATGCGCCTTGTCGCTAAATATGATTTATCGGCCAAAGTTGGGGTCTACTTCCAAACGGTTCGGAGCCCAGTCCCGACGCAAAATTCGCCAAGTCTACAAAAGCCGACTTCTTGTAAACAGCAAGGAATTGACCGCCTCGGGTTTTCCTGTACACTTTCACGGACTGCCGATCTGGTGTGCCTTTGTAGTATGGGTTGATTGCTTACCGAACCGGTTATCTTGAATTTAGCCACATAACGCTGGAAAGTCGACTTTGAAGGGCGCAACTCGCGCATCTTTTGCACTGACCAACACTCAGTAATCCCACAGAACGTCTTGCGACGCCCCTAGTATAGCCTCACAACGCCCCAGGGCGTCGCGACGAAAGTTAGGGAATTCCTGTCCCAGGCTTAGCTTCAAGTAATTATTACCTTGTGTGAGACTTATTTTACCGAGTATTAGCGTGATCTAAACCACTCGTATATGTACATTGTAAAGGCTGTTCCATAATTCATGCAAAATCTAACTTTGATAGAAAATACAGATTTTTAAATAGAAAGCTTAAAGTTTCTATTGATTCATATAGTATACAGATTCATATAGTATACACATCGGATAAATGGCCGCCACGGCTTTGCTTGCAAGTACGTACTCTTTTATTGAAATTTTCTATGACCGTTTCGCATAAATGTGGCTGAATTTCATTAATACATATCCCAATTTCCTCTTTCAAGGCGTTGGTGGTCTTGGGCTTGTTTGCATAGACATTTGACTTCAAAAAACCCCAAAGAAAAGAGTCCACTGTAGCTAACAAACCTTCATTATTTTTAAAATGTTGCTCAACAATGAAAATGCGTTGTTCATTCGTATAAAGCTCCATTTTTACTATTGTTATTTTTTTTTACTTTGGCATCACTGTACTGGCGAAAAATTCAAATTTTGCGTGAATTATGGAACATCCTTTATATTCGGAGGAGATGTTTGACGGTCCAAAGTTTAGTAAAAGTTGGCTTCTATAAGCGGTGAATGGAGGAGGAGATACAACGACGAACTGTACGTGCTGTACAGCGACATGGACCTGAGACTGAAGGTCCAACGACTGGGGTGGCTGGGTCATGTAGAGTGAATGGACGCGAATGCTTCGGATGTGGCGATGGCGCATGCAAGTGGAACCTTAACAAACTTAGCGTACGAAACTACGAAACTGGAGACAGCTGGCCAAAGATCGTGCCCAGGTCCACCCCGGACTGTAGCGCCACTTTAAGTCTGTGGTCGCTCTGAGTATATTCTTCGCTGACGGGTGGGTACTGTCATAAAAGTTGTGAGATTTTTGTAAGCTTTTTGCATCATTGTTCGCCACCATTGTGATATGCGAATGATTCAAGAAAAGCTCGCTTATACATGGGTGGTTCAGCTCCCTATTACATAGCTCACGTGTTGAAATTGATAGCAATGGAGGTGTTGTTCTCGCGCCTCAGCTGCAATGTCATCAAGCAGCTGAAAGTATTTCGTGCGCTTGAATGTTAAACCCCTAGGGGCTGTGAAAGTCGATTTCATTTATTCTAGTTATTACGAACTAGTCATCTGGACCACCGACCTTGGTTTTCATAGTGCCACAGCTTTCCTTAAGTTGTCGTCTATTCACAACCATACAAAGATTCGTAGTGGGTGGTTGTGATAGTTCATATTTCATTCCCTTGGCTTTTCCTATTCACAAATGAATTTGATGAATTTACTTGCTTTAGTTTTAAAGGAACCTTTTATATCAAGAAATTAGAAATGAAATGCAATGAGAAGTGGAAAGTGGAGAAACCAATCAACTACTTCTAATAATAAAACCACATTCTGAATAACTTTCAATTTAGCATCAAGGATGCACCTGAGTTGATCGCAGATTGGTGCTCTATATATGCAATCCAAAGGATGATACTTGGTGTTGGTAATTTTGTTGACTTATTGGTTTAGTTGGTTGTCCAGTCGCATATTTGGTAAAAGTCTGACTCTGGGTATACCTATGTGTATTTGTAAAATGCCAGTGAATGGTTTACTGGGACAGAAACAATCTTATTGCAGATTGACTATGTTTGTTTGTAATCATTGGGGTATTAAATTAACTGCTGAATGTGAATGTCATTAACAGCTTTTAAATGGTTTTATATGACTTAAGTAGGTATCCTAGAACTTAAAATTGTATTTATTATCAGTTTCTATAATATATCTGAATATTGCAACAATATAAGTGTATTAACAACAGCTCATAAAAAATGGGTTTAATAAATTCAAACAATTTAAAAAACTAATACAATGGTCTAATATTGTTTGAATATATCTACAGATGAAGTATGTACACTTCAGTTTTAAAACGAGTGCTTATCTACTATACACTCCGTAAAACTCTACAATAAATAGACAAATAAAAACCAAAAGTAACCCTTCATATAAAAAGTCGATCGGTATATTATGAATAATTTAAAAATATATAAAAAAATCGATAAAAAATCTCACATCGCATTGTTTACACTCCTTTTATGCGCCCTTCAATACAGGTGACATATATAGAGCAATACGGTAACACATCGGGCTAACCCATTTACTAATACAACAATATTCTCTAAAAAACGTTTATTACAGGAATGTCCTTACGCACTTGGTGGACGCAGTTGGGCGTATATCACGCGACAAAAGTCACTCACTGATACCGGTGACAACAACGGGGATGCCAACAATAACAACGACGCCAACCATGGTAGCGTCAATGGCAACGTCCGCCATTTTGGGCGAAGAACTTCGAGCCACCATTTATATGACAAATTGTGTCAGTTTCCAAAGTGAAATCCTAACAATCGATGTCGACTCTGGGGAGATGTTAAATATTGACAGGTACATAACAGTGTTACTACCAAACACCGCATAAGCTGGCGTATACCATCGAATACAGAATGAAATCTGCGGGTGGTTGTGTTTATTTTCGCATTTAAAATTTACAGGTAACGCGTTAAAATTTACTCATAATAAGTTAACTGAAAAGTCCCCAATTACATTTTTGTGTCGCACATCTGTTTTCATTACTACAAAATCAAATTAAATGCCTACACGAATCTGGCTTCTTAGGAGTTTCATTATTTTTCAGAAATTACCTACTCTTCTTTTCATCCTTGACTCTTATCGAATAATTAATAATATGTTTGTTGTTGTTGTCATTATTGCGTGAGTCTTGTATATCATAAAGAAAGTGGGTATGCCCAGCAAACAGCTTAAGTGCTTTTAGCTCTTTTGCCAAAGAATACCAGACCACAACCACAAATACAATAAGCACATTAAGCACTCTCAAATATAATAGAAGAATGACAATCAAAATGAGATTGCTATTGCTAACAAACAGGGCCGGATCTGATATATACACGGCCCAGAACATACGAACGGGTTAGAACATATAACACACATTTTAGGAAGCTCATATTTACACGGATCATTTTGGCTGAGACATTTCAGTAGATGAATAGAATACAAAAATACAATAATATTTTATTATCAGTGGAATCTGATGCTGATCAGAAAACGGTAGTGTCCCAACCAAGTTCTCTATAGTAAAGGCACTTACCCTTTTTACAGGAACAAACTCAGGTTGTTTTCGATCCCCCTCTAACTTCGGAACCAATTAAGCCAAAAACATCAAACTTGAAACATTTACCACGCTCATTAACCCTAGAATACTAACCTTAACTGCAGGTACGTTCTTACTAACCATCAGTCGAATCGACTAATCCATGCACAAAACAAGTGTAATTGCGTAAGTCAAAAGCGTTATTGTTCAATATTAAATTTTTTATTTAAACAAAGTAAAACAGTAAAAGAAACTTTAATCATTTTTGACCATTACAATATAAATTCAGCAATTTTCGTTTTTATAAAACATCAATACTTTATTTAGGTATAGTTTTTGCTACTGTGCTCCCTGGAAAAGTTATTATGCTGGAAGTTGAATCAGATGAGTCGAATGCGACAGCTGAAGTCTCAGGAGCTGTTGTTTCTGTGAAAGCAAAAGTGTGAGCGGGCCAGGGCCATTGCTGGCCCCTCGCAATCTTCTTTTTTGCCTAGGTTCACTTACCTCTAACTCTGTATATTTCTATACTTTTATTACTAATTATGACCTAAGTCATTTTGACTCACTTATCTTTGCTGTTAATGATGTCACAGGATCCAGGCTGACAACAGCGACACAACGTACAGGGCGGCGTCTCGACATCCTGAGTTAGCACCGCGTTATGCCTACGCGGACCTTAAATTCTTGCTTGCGGAGTAGCGGCAGTGATTTGTGGCTCAAGAGTATCGTCACGTTCATGCCATTCTTAGTGTACTCACTCGTTTCCAGGACTTTCCACTCCCTGCTCTGAAGTTCCGGGTTAAGGTATTACAGGTTGCGTTCTATCCTTTCCGCGGGTAGGTACGGTCCTCGAATGTGTATTCGGCCTTTTGGTCTGGTGATATTGAGGATCTCCTTCCTATCAACAACACGCAGGGCGGCATTTGGCCAAGGCGCGTTAGTGCTTATAACGAAGGCCTTCAACCTTTCCATTGTTTCTTTGTCGTCACTTTACATGACCTTGAATCCCTTAAAGGTGGTTAGCTGTTCAAACAATGGAATTACGCCAGCCATGGTGTCATTGACACCATCCAGGATTCGCTATCAGTTCCCATTGGTGAGTCTTCGATTTGGATTACCAAGGTCGACTATAACGACACGAAGACTCTCCTTCACCTTATTAGCAAATTTCTGTCTTTTTGCCTGCCTGAAACCGAGGAGATAGTGTCTTCATGCCTACCTCTTTAAGAGGCTTCAGGAACGTACTCAGATTTGGACGCATCCTCATCTGGGACAGCTCCGGGTGGCTTGGGATCGGTCGCAGTCGCCCTCGCTGCTTCCAATCTTATGCTGGCTCCTCCAGAGGCATGCGCCCTGTAGGCTTGCTCAACTTTGTTTTGCTGACTGACAGAACCTTACTTGAGCAGCCAGGTGTCTCCTCAGCTTTGGACGAATGCTTAGCTGAGATGACGCCCGGTTTTTCGGGTTTTCGGCAAAAGGCATTCCTTCCTTGGTCCAGTCATCTTCCCTTCTCCAGTCGGATTCTGCTTTCTACGCTTCATCGTCTTCATCGTCGCCCGAGCCCTAGCTATCATAGTCATCTCCCTTTCCGTTAAGAAACTGGGGGTACGTCGCCTAAGCCTATTGAGCAGCCGACGCGTATTCCTACGCATTTTTAATGGGTCTTCTGTAGGTGTGCTGGACAGCTTGTTGCTTTCCACCACGCCCGTCATGACATTCCAAAGCCTAACTTTTCAATAAGTCAAGAGCATTTTGAAGCCATCGTCTGTCAGCGTCTCCTAGTTGTTGCAGCTTCTTTATTGTCATTTTGCAGTTGTCAATTTTTTTCCTAATCGAAGCTGTAGACGATGTGGAGAACTTGGATGAGCTGGCGATGGGCACGGTTGTTAACCCTGCAGAGTCACCTCGTGCAGGGTGTGGCTCTCCACCACGTATAACGATGTTAGGCAAAAAAAAAAAAAAAAAACAGCCAAGTTCTTATATATAGAAAACAAAAATAAATGTGTAACTAGTCAGCCACGAAATGTAATGGGATCTGTAAATGTACGCCAAGTTCTTAGTTTAAGAAGATTCGATGTTATAAAAATTGGTAGGCTTACTTGGCAAGTTTTTCGTCTAACATTGTTCTAAGCTGAGTTGAACTTATTATACAATATTTAAGAATTTTAAAACTTGACCATTGATCCTACCAATTTTTGTTTAACGTTCAACCTTCTTATAAGTAAAAAAAATATAAATAGGTGGCGCAACAGGCGGGTGACACCCAAGGCCTAGCTTCTCGCAACCATTTCTATTTTTGGGACCTTCTTGGTTGAATCAAAAATAGAATCACAATAAAAATGTGATAAATAATAAAAAACATCATTTCCATTCCTGTGAAACAATTAGCGCCTGATAAATTTTTCTACTGGATAGTTTATCAAGGACTTTGACGATGAAACAGAAAAAAAATATCAGAAACTTTTATTTGGTGGATAGCGTTGTGTCGGCTAACTATCCGAAACTTTATTCGGAACATTTGAAACTGGCCCTTAAAGTCCTATACTATGATGCCTGCTCTCTGCTATGTCTGCCGATCAAGTCACAATTTTTTTATTATTTGATAGCGAGGCCCCTATACACTTCGTAGTCCAAAATAAAAAAATTAAAAAATCTGTGATGTGGAAGTTAAATTTTCAGTCAGGTTCGCAGACTAGCTGTGCAGTTGGAACTTTCCAGAACAAGGACTCTCAGAACTCTACAGAGTAATAGATTACGCCTTTCCATTCAGCACTGGCAAACAGCCAGAAGACGGACTCTTCCTCAAGAACATTCTGTAGACTGACGAAGCGCAATTCACAAGACATGGGGTTACAAACCTCCACAGTTATTCAGACCCCAATCCCCATTTAATCCGCACAACATCCTTTCAAAGGTAAGCATTTTATTATTGTGATCAACTTCTTCAAAATGTGTGCTTATTTCAATGGAGGTTTAGCGTAAATTCTAATTCAGTTCTATTACATTTAACATCTAATCGTAAATTTGTGAATCTTTATCAAAAACTCTTGGTAAGGGTTTTTAATTGGAATGGCATCTTTAATTGGTTTGATATGACAAGTCAAGTTTGAGCGCTAAAAAATATTTGAGTGAGCATTTGCGTCATGTCGAAGTCGTTACCGAGCCCATCAAATACCAACGGCCTATATTATCATTCATTTAATGCCCATTATTATATCAGCACTGGAATTCCCATAAAAATGTACCTATACATTTACGAGGAGGCCGAAGAGTCATACAATATTCGACAATATAATCCATTTCGCCATTGAACTACAATTACTATCCTTTGAATTAGCTCACAGAATTCGCCATATGGCTGGGTAACTTAATTTGCCATTCTGTCATGTGCGTGTGTGAGTGGGTTTATAATATACACTTACTACCCTACATAGCATTTGAGGCGTGGTGGTAATTACGGCTATCGATGCGACAATCTTTCATCCATAAAACATTTACATGCGTGTTTACTTATAGTCCTGATCCTGACGCGCCAATTTTATATACGAACGGATATAATATGTTGACATTTCTTAAATTTATTACCTCACGCAAATAAAGTCCAAAATGAAGGCGAGAGTGTACTCTTACTTTTGTTTTAAGCATCTCAAGGATGCACGCATAAACTTCAAGTAATAAAAAGAAAATGGCTCATTATCAATTCTTTTTATTCGAAGAGGACTTAGATTTTTATGGGAAATCCTGGAAGCAGATCTCACATTGTACTCATGATAAGTTAAAGGCACTTAAATTGATATAAACCTTCATGTTTATCTCTTTATTCGACTTTTGGGATGGGAGATGCAAATGGCTATCAGTTCTACAGTACTTATCACTATCGATGGATGTGAAGTTTCCGAGGCTTACTATTCTAGTGTGCGTAATATAAACCAAATAGAGAATGGTTTAGGTTAGGTTATAAATAAATAAAGCTCCGTATGCGACCGTAGGCCTAGCTAACTATTCATTTGTATTAGCTTTCATTTTTGGGATCTACAACTTTACGCCGAGCTCAAGCGAGTGAATTGAGAAGCTTTCTTTTGTTTGTGTTTGGAAAGAGCTACTACGAGAGGGATGCTACTGCAAAAGTGAGGCACTTTAAAACTCTAAAAAAACACAGGGGATTTTCTTTAGTCATCCCGAAATGGATTGCACCTAGTCGTTCGACTAATCGGCAATTTATTTTTGATCCATTTTAAGCAAATTGGGAAGATGAATTTATTTTGGAAAACTTGCATTTTTTGCAAACTTGTTTGTCATGTCCAAGCCCACAACTGGAGCTCCAGCTCGTAGGTCCATACTGATTTAGAACTTGCTTGTATAACAATAACTTATTGTAATTGGATCGCTAGTGAATAAAAGGTATAGAACTGGACCTAGTCTTAGTGTGGAGTTCTGTGTCTCCTGCTTAATTCTGAAGAATCGCTCTGATATATAAATGACTCCAGAATTATCGAATACTGCCTAGACAGTTGCTTTTGTAATTTGTGGATCAATTCTTTGTGGCAGACTTTTACAAAAGCTTGAGCTATGTCAAGAAATATTGTTGTAGAGCACACATTTTTACCTTCAAATGATTTTTCGATTTTATCTGTGATTCTATGCACCTGATCGATTGTAGAGTGCTTATTTCTAAATCCAAATTGTTGATTTTGGACTACCGATTTTTCGTCAATTATTTTTTGCAGACGCTTTACTAGCATTTTTTCGAATAAATTGGACAACATTGGTAGTATTGATATTGGGCGATATGAAGCTATCTCGCTAGGTGGTTTGCTTGGAACTTACAGTGGGGTTCACTTGTTTAGACGCAAAAGAGTTACGTTTCATTTCTTGGTTTTTTTCCTTTTACGTGGAACAAAGAGAACAAAAATCTTATTTGGCAGGAATGTACATTCACACACTATAAAACAAACATAATTTCAAACTTGATTATGGACCCATAACGGTAGTTTTAATCATATTTTCCTATACCATGCAAAAACGTATGCATTTGTTTGGTTCACTTGATTAGACGCACTGGTTAAATTTGTGGTTAGTTAACAAAAAGCGGTCGGACAAAGAGCAGTAAAAAGTTACATAATTTGAAAGTGAGTCTACTATTATTTTATATTAATTTTACCCTCTTTTAGGTAGAAAAAAAGTGTTGAATTATCATAAAATGCTAAAAGTTAAAGATTACATTTCGGAAAGCTTTTCAAATCGTGAAATGGCTCATAAAATGGCTCGAAGTGAACACTTGATATGAAAATTTGTAAAAAATAGGGTATCTTATGGAAACAACTACAAAGAAAGCATCATTAAAGTTTTAACACCACAAAACAAGCTGAAAATTCAAAGACTATAGACTTAAGGCGGTCAATTCACAAACAAAAATTATGGAATTTGCTGTGTTTTTCTGTAGCAAATCCACTCAAGTTGTGTTATTATCTATGCTTTACAACCAAATTTTACAAAACTAAAAAAAAAAAAAAACACCGCCTAATCAAGCACGCAAGCAACCTACGTCTTGAATTTGTAAGGGTTCATATGGCATGGTAACCATGCCATTTATCCTGTATTGTACAGGATACCCCTGTATTTTCAACGAAAATCCTGTAGAAAAATGACTCCTGTATTTTTCAGAAAAACCCTGTAAATATCCTGTAATTATCCTGTTTTATTTAAATTGACTTAAAATCTTTAAAAACACTGTTGAACGAGTGTTCGCAATAGAAAGTTAAAACGTTGAAACCCATTTTCAGGCCTGGGATCAAGTTTAACATAAAAATCAGGTATTTATTCCGTTCCTTGAAATATGTCCGGTTATAAGAGGACATGAAAGTGAGAGGTGTCCGTAAGGAGAGACTATTCTCTGTTTTCTGTTTAACCATAGAATGCAAATGTTCGTCGTTTTGACGATGTCTCAACTCAATCATAATCTTGCTGTATCTTCTTATCGCGGGCACATATCAACGTATAGAAGTTATCTTACTTGGTCATCGATGACCTCTTGCAGATGGCACTTGTACCTTGTATTTAAAAAAACGTATTTTTCTTTTTCTTTAATAGTGCGTGTTCGTTGTTTCGATAAATGTTTAGCTTATTAGGGGTAGCCACGAGCATTATGCTGCCCGTCCACTTAGTGCCCAACGCAGCAACCAATCTTATTCAACAGTTTATTCAACTCTTCAATTGAAGAAACAATTTTTTTAGGCTCGTACACTAGTACACAAACTCACGTTGTTCATGTTGAGCAACGTAATTCCAATTAAAGTTGAACATTTCTGTGTTGAAAGCATTGCGGGCCCCGTACACCTAGTTTATCAACTCACTCAACTGTTGAATGACCCCGTACACCTAGTTGACCAACTCACTCAATTGTTGAATAACCCCGTACACCTAGTTGACCAACTCATTCAATTGTTGAATGACCTCGTACACCTAGTTGATCAACATGTCTGATTTTGGCAAAAAAAAAGTTCCTCGAGTTGGACAACAGCGTTTTCGTTGTGGTTGCTCATAGAGTTGAAGAATGCGTTGATACCCTCGTACATTTAACCAAGCATCACTTGTTGGGCAACGCGTTGGACACACTTGGTAGCTGATAGCTTCTCACACCCTCATAAAATATTTCGAGTTTCGCTTTCGACATCAGTTTGGTAGTGATCTTCCTAGGGTACAGATCATTGTTTCTTGTTTATTTATTTATTTTTATACCCGGTACCACACTGTGGCGAGGGTATATTCACTTTGGCATTACATTTGTAACGCACATAAGGAGGCGTTGTAGGTATGACAAACTATATATATTATTGATCAGCATCACTTTCTTAGTTGATCTAGCGATGTCCGTCTGTCTGTCCGTCTGTCCGTCTGTCCGTCCGCACGATTACGGCCGTAATTTAAGAGCTATCGACATGAAATTTGGTACGTAAGCTTTTATCCACCAAACTGAGGCTAAGTTCGAAGATGAGCAAGATCGGATGAAAACTACTACTACCTCCCATACAAAAATATCGGATTTATATAGCTTTTTGATGTAAAAAATTCAATTTAAATAGCTACAATAAAGATAGCATGTTTAAACTTTGCACATATTGTTTTAATAATATTTAAAAATTTTTGACAAAAAATGAGCTTGGTCGAATTAAAATTACCCATACCTCCCATACAAATATATAATTTTTTAATACTTAAATATTTTTTTTATTTTTACAATAATAGATATAGTACCGGGTATTTGAGCTTCGGCATAGTCGAAGATAATTGTCTTACTGGTTTTCATTTGATTTGTGACTGAAAGCAAAACATAGGTACTTCGTTTTACTTTCATTTTGTATGCCTTCCCTTTCTGGATTTTCCTCATGACTTTATTGCTTTATTAGGGGTGGAAGTGTTGTCTAGCATTAATTACCTGTGCTGTGCGCGCAGATGTTTTATTACTGGTGTTTCCGCAAAGATCTGCGCTGGGTAGATCTAGACCAGGGCTGGGCAAACCGGCGACCGCGCAAGAGTTTCAATTGAATATTTTTAAATAAAATAAAAGCGATTTTTTTCTCCTCTATTCATTTTTATACTTACAAACCAGCATTACATTACATTCATTTTTTTCTTGTAGAATTTCTATTTCTGAAACAAAAAATGTACTATACACGTTCATTGTTATACATATTTGTTTTGTGAGGTGACAAAAAATGTAGACTTACAACCAATGGTTGTTCAAAATTTCTAGCATAATATTAAAACCTTCTTTCGCACAAAGTTGCTTGCGGTTGTTGACATTTTCGCAACTGTCACTCTGATTTTTAAAGACTAAAAAGTACTATTTCACAATGTCAAAAAACGTGCCAAATTTTGAAATACTCTCAAACTCTCTTACGCATGCCAACTCAGAAATAACATAACTTTTAAATACTGCCAATGTAATCAAGAGATTAGGGGGTAAAACCTTTTGATCTATAAGAGTTAGCTAAGACCAAGAAGGTTAGGTCATATTTTCAATCAAAGAAGTTTAGAAATCCGACAAACGGCGGACTTATCTTCTTATTTTTTTTTAAAATGAATCAAATATATATTGCCGATTAGTCGAACGACTAGGTGTAATCCAATTCGGGATGACGAAAGGCAGTCCCCTCGGGAGTTTTTTTTTAGATCGGGTTAAAAGTGACCCAATTTTTTGAGTTCCAATATCGTAATATGGAATTATTAAAATCTAGAGCTTGAGTTCGAAATTTCGAAACGAAAACAATACATATGTATCTATCTCCCTCTTAGTAGGAGAAAGTTAAACGAATCAGAAAATTTAACTCCTTCAAAGTAATGTTCTCTGCAGGCTCATAATTCGGATGCTTCTGCAAATTTATAAGCGAAGAGGAGTATGTGAACTTGAAAAAAAGCTCTTCATTTAACGTCATTCCTCTGTTCAACATATTTATAAGAATGGGGATCACCGTTTTGAAAAATCCGAAGAGAACTTGGATGCGTATTTGAGATTTACAAACTCAGAAGACGATTGGCAGTGTCATGCTTCAACTTTTAAGAACTGCTGAATTTCTTAAATTTTTAGTGTACAGCAGTTATAAAATACCTACATATTTTTTTATTTGTTAAATAAACTTTTTTCTCTTTATTAATTTTTTGAATTCTGAAAAAAAAAAATACCAAACACAATTTTATTTCTAAAATAAAAACAAGTAAAAGTGTTATCATCGGCCTGGCCGATGCTTTGATACCCTCCACTGAATAAAAGTCCTGCAAAATGTTTGCCACGCGAGTTAGTATGTGTCTAACATTAGTTTTGTATGGGAGGTAGCAGAACTACTTTACCGACATAGACAATTTACAATACCAACCTGACGACGGTTAAAAAAAGTCCTTTCATAAAATTTCATTCACCTAAGTCGATTCGTTTGGACGCTAAGGTGTTTTCAACAGACAGAGAGATACATGAGTCGAATATTGGCTTTGTATGGGAGGTAACAGAACTACTTGACCGACATGGATCATTTTTAATATCAACCTGACAACCGTAAAAATAAGACCTGTCACTCAATTTCAGTCGCCTAGGTCGATTCGTTTGGACGCTATCGTGGTTTCAACAGGCGGTGAGACTCATGGGTCTACTAATGGTTTTGTATGGGAGGTACCAGAACTACTTGACCGACATAGCCCATTTTCAATACCAACCTGACGACGGTAAAAAGAAGTCCTCTCACCAAATTTCAATCGCCCAGGTCAATTCGTTTGGACGCTATCGTGCTTTCAACAGACAGACAGACAGACGGACAGACAGACAGACAGACAGACAGACAGACAGACAGACAGACAGACAGACAGACAGACGGACATGGCTAAATCGATTCAGAATGTGATCCTGATTCAGAATATATATACTTTATAGGGTCTCCGGTGAATCCTTCTTGGCGTTACAAACGTAATGGCAAAGTGAATATACCTTCCTGTGGAGGGTATAAAAAATAACTTGGACAAAGTATTGTGGCTAATATTTCCAAGTGGACCGCGAAGTTTTGTAAAAGGTAAAAGTAGTCCGTCACCTGAAAAAGTTTGCTCACCCATGATCTACACCATCGTCTTTTTTTAGACAACTGAGTTGCAATTTAATGATAAACCATGCACAGTGCATAAACAGATGTCAGTTGATTGATTCCAATGGCTCAACTAGCACAGGCACACGCATTTCGTCGCACCCAACGCAACTCGAGTCAACAAAAAATGTAAGAAGTTGAGGAACGAGTTGGACTAGATAATGTG
The DNA here is from genome assembly GCA_949372485.1 of Cheilosia soror. Classification (NCBI taxonomy): domain Eukaryota; kingdom Metazoa; phylum Arthropoda; class Insecta; order Diptera; family Syrphidae; genus Cheilosia; species Cheilosia soror. Next base: position 68,068,153 of record OX443561.1, on the reverse strand, counting down.
CAAAATCGTTTCTCAACGCGTTGCACAAGCATGTTCAACGAGCAACAAGAGCTCGTACACTACCCGCACACTTCTTTAGCAACGCGGTGAGCAACGATGTCCAACCAGATCAAACGCGTTGGTTGGATAAAATTGAGGGCATCGTACATTAGAGTTGAATGCGTTGAATACGAAATTGATGAGTTGGGCACTAGGTGGACGGGCAGCATTAGCCTTCTAGGGTCTTTATCAAACAATTGGTCGAACTGAAGACGAAATAGATAACGAAACCATTGACTCTGATTAAAATTTAAATATTAAAATATTCATTCATTCATATTCAGAATGTACTAATAGTTACTCTTACTACCTATATGTGGGGGCAGTGGCTCAGTGGTAAGAGTGCTGAACTACTGTGCAAGGGGCACAAGGTTAGATCCACGAACTTAAGGTTTTTACCACTACTTTACATCTCGCAAACTTCTGACAAAAATCCTAGACACGCTATAAGTAATATAATGTAAACGATTTTCAATTCAGCCGTTCGGACTAGGCACAAAGTTGTAGGTTCCTTCCACTTGTCCCAAAAATAAAAACTCACACAAACGAATGGTTATATGAGTAGCTAGGGTGCCTATACGGACCTGTTGCGCCAACTACTTATTTTATTTTTTTAAGTTACTATATTAATCTTATATGTACTAGATTTCGAAGAAAAAACTATCCTGTAATCTATACTGTATTCGGAAAAATAAATCCTGTGAAATAAAACCAGTAAGACAATTATCTTCGACTATGCCGAAGCTCAAATACCCGGTACTGTATTATTGTAAAAATAAAAAAAAATATTTTAGTACTAAAAAAATATATATTTGTATGGGAGGTATGGGTAGTTTTTATTCGATCAAGCTCATTTTTTGTCAAAAAATTTAAAATATTATTAAAACAATATGTGCAAAGTTTAAACTTGCTATCTTTATTGTAGCTATTTAAATTTTATTTTGTAACATCAAAAAGCTATATAAATCCGATATTTTTGTATGGGAGGTAGTAGTAGTTTTCATCCGATCTTGCTCATCTTCGAACTTAGCCTCAGTTTGGTGGATAAAAGCTTACGTACCAAATTTCAAGTCGATAGCTCTTAAATTACGGCCGTAATCGTGCGGACGGACAGACGGACAGACGGACAGACGGACAGACGGACAGACGGACAGACGGACAGACGGACAGACAGACGGACATCGCTAGATCGACTAAGAAAGTGATGCTGATCAATAATATATATAGTTTGTCATACCTACAACGCCTCCTTATGTGCGTTACAAATGGAATGCCAAAGTGAATATACCCTCACCACAGTGTGGTACCGGGTATAAAAATGTCTTTGATTTTTCCTGTTTTTCCTTGAAAAATAAATGGCATGCTTAGCATGGGATATGAAGATTAAGTGGTCTCCAGACAACTATTATAATATGTACTTTCATGATCGCCGGGAAAAAAAATATTTTGAAAGGTTAGCATTCGAAATTAGGGGGAGTTATGGTATGGGGTGCAATTTCATTCTACGGCGCTTTTATCTACTAGTATTTCTTGCAAAACTTTTTTAGAAGTAGCTTTTCTCGCAAGAAAGGACCTTTGTGGATCTATTCCATGGATATTCCAGAAGAATAATGTGCCTATACACAATTCACGCCTTGTTTAAGAATGGATTGTCAGTAAAAATATTCCACATTCGCCTGACTTTAATATACTTACCTAATTGAAATTCTTGTCCCCGTAAAATTGATTGAGGCAACGATCAGTATCAACACAATCTAGAGCTGTTTGCGGCGATTAAAGCTTCTTGCGGGAATATATCCTTGAATAGCCTTAAAAGTTCATATGGCTCTTTGAATAATACAATTTTTGAGATTATATCCAATGGCCTTACACATTATTAAAATAACATAAAACTGATTAAAAAAAATAAAAAAAAATAAAAATATCGCAAACAGTTTTTCGACATTTCGACATTATTCAAGTGAACCAAAAAATGCATACGTTTTTGCATGGTATAGGAAAAAATGAGTAAAACTACCGTTATGGGTCCATCATCAAGTTTGAAATTATGTCTGTTTTATAGTGTATGAATGTACCTTCCTGCAAATAAGTTTTTTTTTTCTTTGTTATATGTAAAACGAAAAAAAAAAAACGAGAAATGAAACGTAACTCTTGTGCGTCTAAACAAGTGAACCGCACTGTATCTGAACTTAAATGCAGCATTTATATAATCTGCGCTAGTTTTTTTAAAACCTTTTCGAGCAAATTGTGATTAAATCGAACCTTGGGGCCTTTTTTATATTTATGCCTTCTTTTATTTCTTTAGCAAGTTCTTTCTCTGTTAGGTACCGGCTTAATTGGTCTATACCTTACTTTGATCTCTTGATAGCTTTTATCTAGATCCCCAATATTTGTTCTTGGCATTAAAATCACCTCACGCGATTAATCTTTTGTGAAATATGCGTAAAAGGCTTTTATATTCATTTTTCTTAAGTCTTAGGACGGTTATACTTTAGCATGTTTGACAGATATTTGCGAGAGGAAGCGCCCGTAGAAATGGTCTTAATATCTATACATGCATTTGTGTTTTTCCGAGGATCGAACCTGGGCGCCATCGCTCAGTAGTCCAACACTTTAGCCACTGCGCTTAGGTTAGGTTAGGTAAGGTTATGAGGTCATCATAACGCAATAGGATTTCGCTGTCTGAACCCCAAATCAATTCGCCCATGCACCTTATTTCCAAAAAAAAAAACTATATATGGCTTAAACTTTGTTCAAGGAACCAATCTCCCTAAATTGCTAAAGAAGTTCCTCCCGATTCTCCCGTATATTAGGTAGCTTCTCACAATACGAATACCTGCATGCAACCAAGTTCAACTAGTAGTAACGACTATTATCTACTTCGATAAGACTTATAATTTCAAAACTGATTCCATTCTTTGACATTTCTGGTAGGCAAATGGAGAGTAGAAGTAGGAGAGTAGACTCAAGTGACCAGTATAGACCATGCAGGGTCTATTTATGTGATCCAGTTGACTACTTGGCATAAAACGTCTTTTGATGATATTCTTATGAAGCAATACTGGCACCTAATCGCTCTGATTGCTGCCATGGCTACTGTCAAAAGGGCTATTGATTTTATGTGTATGAGCACAGACATACTGTTCCGTGAAGCAAAATGTGAAATTCAATTTTCAATATTCAATATCAATCCCTAAATCACGCCTCATAAAGTCGCTCTTTTGGCACACAATTCCTTTATTGACTTATGTAATGCTTCGCTAACACCGAAACTCTTCAGTCATACGACCCACAACATTCCGCTTGTTCACCACAAGTGCTCAAACTAATAAAATCCCCAAAACAAATTCGTCAAATATGCCCACATCACTGTCATGTGCAGCACTCGTCAAGCTTCCGATTGAATTGAGTCTTAAATATTCTTTTGAAAAAGTGTCCTTCTACAGAGGCACGCGTTGCCGCAACCGCCATTCCTGACGCATTTCTGTCTGTCACTCCCGGTATTGATGTAAAAATTCATTGAAAATGCTCAACTTTGATACCCGCTTTGCTTAATTCAATCTATTTCCGTTTGCTTACGCTAACGATCGCTGAAGCAAAAATCCCTCCTGCTGCGAGTCCACCCATCTCACAGGACAGAGCTGATGTGAAAGTACGAACATTTTGCCTAGAAAAGTGCTCGCCGCAGGAGGGAATGCTTATTTTATCTCGCGAATTCATGTGGAATTCTTCAAACAGCCAATTTGGGAGGAGGAAGGAGATGAAGATGGAGTGGTTGGGTGGACACAAACTCCTGCATATGCTTTTCTGGCAATAAATCGTCAAATGCGCATGTAAGCGATGAGCTGAGATTTATGCCAACGATGATGATGACGACGATGATGTTTTATATTGTGTGATGTCCTTAATATACTGTCATAAACGAAAGGATTTCTTTAAGGATCCTTCTCCATTTCGTCGGGTAATAATAAATATATTGCAATATATAGACGATTTGACGGGGCATTTGGTTTTGGTATTTGATTTCATCAGACTAAGTGGGTGTGAGATGAATTTGACATGTCTTTGTGGGTGTACCCGTGGAGAATAATGAAAGAAAGAATAATGGTACTAAGTCAGCTCTAGGGATATATTTCAAGAACTTGGAAAGAAGAGAAGGCTATTTGTATACCTAAGGCTGACAAAGAAAGTTACAATAACGCTGAGGACTTCAAGTATACACTGTGTTGTTGAATAGAAGAATCACTAATAGATAAAAGAAAAGATTTCTTATTCATTGAAATAGCTTTCAAAAATCTCAATACTAATGTCTTACGTGGGAGCATTGTTAGCATGAATTAGGATATTTAAGTACGACACATTATAGCAACACTTGGGGTTTACGACTTTAGGGGCACTCCTCAGGTAGTAATTTTTCCACCTTCGGTTCATTGTTCTAAATGAAGTGCATTTACAGCTCAACAGAAACAGCGGCGCCGTAACCACTGCTTATGCTGATAAGGATAACACTCGGCGAACAGCATCCCTGAAACTTACCAAACAAATTTGAGGAGCCCTGAACACCCCACACCTGGGCATGGAAATGCTATTTCTGTATCACTACATACAACCTGCCATACTCAGAAGACGTATTTCGAGCAGGGTATAGAATGGGGAAGAGGACTAATACCTAACGCCTATAACGCGTTATTCATTACCTTATGTACAGACGGATCAAAAATGGACACCGGAAAAGGATCAGAAATCTTCGCCGAATCACTTAGCAACTACTGGCGGAGGTTTTGACCAGTAATAACAGCCAATACAACAGGTAGGTATTTCCTTCTTTTCAACTGTCAGGGGCCTGTACCACGAAACAACAAGTATTGTGCAATTAGAGCGGTTTGGCATACTGCTTTGATAAATTGCTACTGTTGTACAATACTTGTTGTTTCGTGGTACAGGCCCCAGGCAGCTACAGTTGACATTAACAGTGGCGAGCTATGCAGCTGCTTGGAACACTGCACAAGGTATTTTCTGACTCCCCGGACATGCAGGCATTGCAGGCAATGCAAAAGTGGACGAATTAGCAAGACAAGTACCTTTTCAGAACGAGATGATTATACTGTAAGTATATCCCGCTGCGTCCTACAACGAACGGGACCGAGAGACTCATAACATAAGAGAAGATAGATGATTCCTTTCTACCCACGTATAGGGATAATAACGCGATACGTTACCCTGCGATACCACATGACAAAAAGTAGCCTGACGGATGAGGAGCTTCGAAGAGGCTGCATTCATGAGGGGGCTCTTGAGCACTCAACCCGCCTACTTTCCTTGTGTCCGCAAAGATCTCCAACATACCAGGGCCCTTTTCATAAACATTGCCAGGTAACAGTTCTACAAATTTGTCGCACTGTCTGAAAAATGTGACAGGTGACATGATTGTCGGTTAAATACCTACAACGACAAGTTTGTCATAACTATTTTGTCATTGTTATATTTTGACAAATTTGTTTTGACAAAAACTATCATAGTTATAGATATTTTGACAAATTTGTCATGGGTTTTATCATCAAGAGAGTAATTGCTTTTTGCGGGATGCTCTAGGTGTCCATCAATTTAAAAAAAATAATACTTCCGTACTGTTTTCCGAACATACATATTATTTTCCTTTAATTTTAAATCTTTCTTAATTGTCGAGTGAGATTTTTCATCACTTCCGCTTGAAGAAATATCAAGAGATACTTGGTCCAAAACTCAAACGCCTGTCGGAATTGTCAATTACATACCTACTCACAAAATTGAAAAATGTTAAATTTTGTTTGTCCTATAAAAAAATTATCAGTATCTACAAATTTCTCAGAAAATGAATGACAATTCTCGAACAATTCCTCACAATTCTTTTATGAAACTAAGGGCCAGTTTCAAGACTAGCTGATAAAGTCTCGGATAGCCTATCCGGAATTTATATGTCAGATAAACGTAATATTTCGGTTTCAAAGGTTTCGGATAGTAATAGCTGACAGATAAAGTCTCGGATAGTCTATCAGCCAGTTCAACCGGCTGTTAAAGCCTCTATCCGGAAGATTAAACAAAATATTTATTTGATGTGGCTGGAAAAAATATAGTTTCAGAGCATTCTTTCGTTGACGGGTGTAGACAACAGTCAGAAGTGTTATATCATGGATTTATTTGAATTCTTAAATGTCGAATTAGATGAATATTACAACCATATTACAGAGCCCCATAGGAACAGAGTATTTCAAATTATTTTTAGAAACCCTCGACGATGAAAATTTCTGAATTTTCACTATTTTGTTTAACTATATCCATGCCCAGTCAATACCTTTCACCGACCGTAGGCGTTGGACTTTGCCAGGGGTGCATTTTTTCTCCTCTCCTTTTCATTATTTATACGGACTGGATGTTACAGCGCAGTCTTGGCGAAGAACGTTTCGAATTGGAACATCCGAGGATAAGTCGTTTTCTCTTCGCTGATGACTTGGTCATCCTTTGGTCCTCTTAGACGGAACTTCAATGCGCACTCTATCTATGTAGTCGCTTATGTGGAAGCTGAGATGAAAGTAAACGTAAACAAATGTCAAGTGATGGTCGTCTCCAGAACGCCTGTTTAATGTATACTCACGAGTGATAGAAGGACCAAGAGCAATGCTAAGTTTATCTGTAGGATTGGTCAGGTTGGTCAATTTTGGAACAGCTCGGTTATTCTGTTATTATAAGAAGACTGAACTTGGTGTCAAAGCTAAATTGTCAAGTTGTCAGTCATTAATTCGGAGTTTGTTCCAACTCTTACCTATTTGGGTAATGACCCAAAGAATAAGATCCCGGATACAAGCTGCCGAAATGAGATTCCTCAGTTGTATTGCTGGTGTGACCCGTAGAGATGGTGGAAACACCAGAATACGTGAGGGACTCAATGTCGAGCAGCTACTGCTCCGGACGCAGCGGTGGATTAGTCATTTTTAAACGCATGTCCCCAACCATGATCTTACGAAGTGCTATGGAATCCGTACAATCGGGCAGGCGTCCTCTAGGTAGACCCAGGATGAGATGGTTAGATCAAGTCCATAATATCTCCCCTACCCGTATGGGGACTGCCCTTTATGATTTACAGTCGATGGCGTAGAATCCAGACTATGGACGGTGCACTTGGACTTGTGCAACCTACACCCGGTATCGAAAATGAGTGAATGAATGAATTTATCCATGCTACATTAAAAAAAACTAGAACAACACAATTCACTTAAAAATGTGATAAACGATAAAAAACATTATTTCCATTCCTGTCAAACAATTCGTGCCTGATAAATTTTTCTACCGGATAGTTTATCAGAGACTTTGACGATGAGACAGAAAAAAAATATCAGCTACTTTTATCTGGTGGAAAGCGTTATGTGTCGGCTAACTATCCAAAACTTTATCCGGAACATTTGAAACTGGCCCTAAAACTCAGAAATTGTCGGTTATTTTTCGACAATTCAAAAAAAAATTGTCGAATTGGACTTAGATTTTGATGTCAAATAAATAAGACATACAAATTTTATTTTCTAATTGTTTTTTCTTAGAATTTTTTTTTTAGAAAGTTTAATTTTTCTGTTTTTTTTCTGTTTGTTATTACCTATTGACAATTGGAGAATTCGCTCCGGTAGTTGAAATTATCTACAAGAATAATGAGGAAGCAAGAATTCTTCAAGAAATCAAGAATGACATGAAACTCAGCGTCAAGATTCAAGAAGTTCCCAAATTATGGAATCATTCAAAAATATGCTCCCTTAACTCGCTAAAGTCATAACGAGCTGATGAAGAAACTATATGGAAGAAATTTAGAACTCGATCGAAGTAATTTCAAGATTTGCAACAAATGGGACCTCCACATCCTATGTTCCTGATAAATATGGTTATATGTAAGAACCTTGAATATTTACGTCTCTGTAATTATCCAATCAGCTTATTTACGGGTTTAGTTTGTCCATTTGTATTGGCGCTATTCTACGATACCCGGAGGCCAAGAGCTTAGCTTCAATGAGGGCCGAGGCCTGTGCTAATGTCTCTATTATTACATACATACATACATACATTAAAAAAAACATTGTCGAATTATTTATGAAACAGAAATTTGACAATTTCACAGCTGTCAACTTACAAATAGTCACCTGTCACCATTCTCAATTTATATGAAATAGGGTCCACGAGGTATTTTTTCCAGAACGAGCTTCTAAGGTGTAACCAGCGTTACCGATGGATAATTTGAAAATGTCTCCAAAAAAGGTCGCCCGAGCCCAAAAATGCGTCCCAAACAATAAAAAATTTAAATTTCCATTTTGTATAGAATATACACCACCAATAATCGCAAAACTCGAAAACCACCATGAACCATGAACTCAAATTTTGAGAGAGTCTATGTTTTTGACTTAAAAGAGTTTCTGTGAAGTTTAGTCAAAAATGGACATACAAAAAATGTTTATAAATTTGATATCTCAAAAACTACAGAATAATCGAGCACAATTTTTAAGAAAATCTTTCGACATCGTATATCTCAAAAACCACGGAGTGGATTGAGCTCACATATTGAGAAAATCTTTATTATTGCCCCGAAGGTATTTCGGTGATATTTCATAAAAATCCGATAAAGGGACGTGACATCTCCCATACAAAAAAATTATGCATTTCAAAAGTTGTAAGATTGTTAATATTAATGTGCATTGTCCATAAAAATTGGAATAAGGTTAGATTCGAAATCGGGGAATGGCACGACCCATAAAAGTAATTTAAAACACTATAGTTTTAGCTTTGAAATTTGGTAGTCAAATTGATCTAAATTTTTATATGTAGATAAATAAAGATACGAACGAGTTTCATTTAATCACCAAACGAAACTTATACTGCGGAGTTGGAAGGTTGATTGGGACTCATAATCGCTTATAAAGAGTTACAAGTAAATACATTTTAGGTGGTACGAACTTCACCGGGTCATTTAGTAATAAAAAGCCCACCCATATGTATAGAAGCAAATAAGACTTTGCTGGCATTGTGTTGACGTTTGGAATGGAAAGTGCTGCGCTCTAAGTTATTTTATTCCGTTTGCTACCTACTACAACTATTCAACAAACATGCGAAGATTTATTAAAACAGAAAACACACGCAAATACTTATGTAGACTTCAAAATGTTTGGGTGTTATTTGAGAAATAAATTGAAGCTTTGAAAATGCGTCCCAATGTCGCCATTATTTGTGAAAGGGGTCGCTTATTTCGAAATGTGGTCGCCACGCGTCCCGACAGTAGAAAAGTCGCCATTTGGGGACTTATGTCGCCCATCGGTAACACTGACACCAACTGATAATTTAATTAACTTCATCAAATCCTCAAGAGTGTTTGTGTATATGATGTCTCTCGTTCGATAGTTCGCAAAGGAAGATAGTTTATTTTCTGACAATTTACATTCTTTAACCAATATTTCATACAAAGATATTTTTTCTTTGTGTATAGCTAGGCTTGCCTTATTTTTGAACCGACTTCCGGTGGGCGCAGTAGCGCAGTGGTTAGTGTGTTGGACTACTGTGCGAGGGATCCCAGGTTCGATCCCCGGAAAAACCCAAATTACATCTTAAAAGTTTTTTCTACTGCGCCACCTCTCGCGAACGTCTGACAAACATCCGAGAGTATGCCTGTCATGAAAAAGCTTCTCAATTGAGCCGTTCGGACTCGGCATAAAATTGTAGGTCCCTTCCATTCGTCCCAAAAATAGAAACTCACACAAAACGAATGGTTGCGAGAAGCTAGGCCTTGGGTGTCATCCGCCTGTTGCGCCACCTATTTATTTATTTATTTTTTAACCGGGACACGCAAAAAAAAAAAAAAAGATTAAGTCAAAATTTTTTTTAATCTGGATTAGAGATTAGTAACTAAGTAGTATAGTAGGTAGTTATTAGATTTAGTCATCATTCTGATCCATCGATTGATCCATTGATTTCTGTTGTTGTGGATACTTTTCCTTCCAATGGACCTTTTTAAGGAATTTCTTGTTATTTTTGTATCTTGTCATGGTCGCTGCAACAAAGCCCTATGTTAATTTTGCAAAGAATGAGACTTCTCACAGTTGTTTCATGCATTTGACCTCTGTCATTTTTTCAAGTGAAAACTCTCTCAACTGGAGCTGAAGTTCCTGGCAGACAATATTTATACTTCAGAATGAGTTTAGGAAGGGAACAGGAATACCATTCTCCTTGCAGTGACAGAAGGCCTTTGACCACATCTCTTCACTTGTAAGCTTTGGCTCCGTATTATTCTATTCAGTCAGAGTTTTCCAGACCTTCTTTATTGCAGCAGCAGTCACCTTGGACTACCGCTACCCACTAAAAAATTGTGACATTATAAAACAAATTATACACTTTTTACACTAAATACACCAGTATTTTTTTTTTTTTTTTTTCAAAAAAATGTAACTGTCGTAATATTTTTTAAAATCTTGGTTTATTTTGAACAAGCTGTCTTCAGTTTCACCTTTTTCGGCAAGAGTTCTCATTAGTTTTCTTGCACCATTGGGGATGAACTTGTTGTCCCTGCTTTTTTCAAGGATTGTTTTTAAATTTTGAAGGGCACTATTGCAACATCAGTTGCACTAGATTTGTCCTTCTTCATTGAAAGCACAGCTTTGTTGAACAGTGAAAGCTGGCCATGGACAAACCACGTCCCACATGTAGATTTCGTTTTTGATGAGGACAAGACAAAGTTCCAGGGAAGAAAAGTACTCTTTTAATCCTTCGTACATTTGCAATATTCTTTCGATTGTTGGAAGTTGTATAATACTCCGTTTAAATTAAAACAAGTACGACTTTTATTGTGGGAAAATATACAAAAACCCACATTTATTATCTCCGTTCTCCGAAGTATAAGTACACGTCTCTCTCGGTCAGATACCGATCAAGAACTAACTACTATAGGTACCTACATATCATAGTAGTAGAAGTAAAGATAAGAACCTTGTACTCCCATGTTGCAACAGTTTCCTGTATTCTATTTCTGCCCGGCCGGGACGCCGGGACAGCAGCCTCAAACCGGGACGTATGGCTAATCTGTCATACGCCCATACATTTTGCGCCATTTTATTACCTACTACATACAATTATATATTTATTGATTTATAAATATTGTTACACTGGATAAGGGACAACGTCTTTCCCCCAAACAGGCCTCCTAATTATATCAATCAGTATTAAACTGAGTGGCATGGAGTACACCTCCTCGCCAGCTCACTATTCTAACCTAACCTAACTAACCATCAGTCTAAAACACAAACTTTTATACTTACTTACTTACTTAGATGGCGCTACAGTCCGGGGTGGACATGGGCTTCAAAAGCCTTTATATTTTAAGTATAGATTTTGAATTGGCTGTCTTGCAAAAGGATAATCGACTTTTTTTCGAGCTGTTCCGCATTTAAATATTGTATATAGGTATAAAATAAAAATAAGTTGTATTGTGTTTGTCGCCAATGTTCTCTGTAATGCGTGAACCGATTTTGATTCTGGAAATTTCCCATGAAATGTGACGTTAATACCATGGTTTGTAAGTATATACGGTCCTTGTAGGTGTATTGGTTCATGAGTTATAGGGGCGTGGCACCTCCCATACAAAAAGAACATTCAAAATCTTATATCTCGAAAACCACCGAATCGATTGACTTCGAATTTGCAGATCATCTTATGTATTAACCCAGGAGTATTCCTGTGAAGATTGGTCAAAATTGGACAAAGGGGCGTGGCACCTTCCACACAAAAAATACATTCAAAATCGTATATCTCGAAAACCACAGGATTGAGTTTCAATTTACAGATATTCTTAGGTATTGGCTCAGAAGTATTCCCGTGAAGATTGGTCAAAAGTGGACCTAGAGGCGTGGCACCTCCCATACAAATAAAAATCTTATATCTCGAAAACTACCGAATCGATTGAGTTCAAATTGACAGATAATTTTAGGTATATAAAGGGGTGTGGCGCTATTTTTCGACAGTCATGGGAGCCAAAGTTTGTAAAATGTGTAACATTGATAGCTATGCATTGTGCTGATAGACAATAATACTTTCAACGTACCACGGAGCATTACAATAAAAACTGTTTATCACTGATTTAAATGAATTTGAAACTGATTTTTTTATTTTTTTTATATTGCACTACGAAGTATATGTATATTCCCAGCTACTATATATGAGGTCCATTTTATCACACGACTGAGTATATTCAATTGGGTCAGGTATTAGGCAGAAGTTTACGCTAAACGTACCTAAGTTAATTCTAAAGGCACAATCACATTGAGACAAATGTTAAAAAAGTTAGAAAAGTGGAAAAAATTAAAAAACACACTGTATAATTTCGAAACACTTACACTTGAGAATTTTCTACTCAACAGAAATAATTAAAAAACGCACCGATTCGTTATAAATTCTTCGATATATTGAGGTTAGAAATTGCCGCCAAAAGTTGGCTTTCATAATTGACATTTGTATGACTAAGCAAAAATGACAATGACAGAATAATTAATACAATGCTGCCAAAATGTATTTACAAACAGATTTGTTTAGAAAAATGTACTAGATCAATTATTTGACCAAAATTAATAAATAAATTTTCTGAATACATAAATCCAATCTTCAACACACACGCATATTTATGCGACATCTATCGCGAAGAGTTTTCCCTAAAAGCTCTTTCTTGACACTTGGAAGATGTCAAGAAATATGGCAGGCTTCATTTTTTTATTTTTCATAAGTGTCAATTGTTTGCCAAAAGTGGAAAAAGACACTGAATGACCCTATCCCCGAGTTGGAGGACGCAACTGCTGGAGCAACTCAATTGGGTGACGGTGCAACCAGCCAATTGATTTAGTTTCAAAGGCCAAACAGTTACGCGGCGAAAAGGAGGCACGCAAAATCATGCTGAAATTGGATTTGAAGCAAATCCAAGGCGTCAACCGTGTTCGTCGCAAGTCGAAGAACATTTTGTTCGTTATAAACAACCCCGATGAGTACCTACAAGAATCCCCATAATGACACAAACATCATCTTTGATGAGACCCAGATCGAGGGTCTTTTACAACAAGCTCAAGTGGCCACCGATGAGAAGTTCAAGGCTCCAGAATCGGCTACCGTTGACACCGTGGGCATAACCACCTCAGTGGCACCAATCGCCGAAAAAGAGGTAGAGAGAAAGAGGTAGATGAAACTGGAGCTGACGAAAAGGACATTGAGCTAGTCATCACGCAAGCGAACACAACAGCCAAGATAATTCGAGCGCTCAAGAATAACAATAACGATATTGTTAACGCGAATATGGAGTTGTTATAAGGTGTCCAATTCACTTTGTTTCACTATAATTTGCATTTTACCCGCCTTTTGAGATCATTCGTATTTAATTCACAACCCAAGTCGAACAATAAAAAGAAAAACAAAAAGAAAAAAACAATTTTATTGAAATAGGCATGTACGTGCAAATTTGTTTTTTTGACGTTCGAAATAAAGCTTTTTGTAACAAAAAATGAAAAAACATCAAAGGAAAGGTATGTTTCCTTAAAATAGTTGACTTGCAGAGCTATCTGCTGGGGAGATTATGAAAACTATTTTTAGTGTGTGTTGGTTTTTGGAGCTTGCAAAATGTGAAAGCTCAGAGCGCCTTGAGCTTTAAAAAATTTTATGTTGACAAAAATGAAACGGAATTATAGAAAGTAGTTGATGTGATTAAGAGAGAAATAATATTATTTTGAAACTTTGTTTACTTTTTTAATATTTTCCTGAATGTGATTGTGGCTTAAGGGCACTAGAATGGCAACAAGAGGTATCTATACATTACATAATGTTAAACGTACCTGAGTTCACTATCGCGTTACCACAACGTATAAAGGAAAATGCACTAGTTTCCTTAACTTCGAATGCGAATGACTCAACTATGCGTTGAGTACCCCACAAGTACCACATAGTTTCTGCTAAAACTTGATCTATCAGTTTGCCGTGAGAACGTATGGCATTCCTTGCACTTGCCGTATACGAAATAGTTTTCGCTGGACTCTGCCCCGAACATCAGACCGAAACAGGAAGACAGCACTTGCCATGGTAATTACAATTAGTATCTTTATACTTTAAAACAATATAACTTCAGAAGGAATTCAAACTATCAGCAACGCTGACAACCTAAATACAGTTCATTAGCAGTAACTTGACTACAATGGCGAACCTCATCTCCGTGTTATTCCAAAATGGCGAACGCATTAGCAAGTCCCCCACACAAATCACTCTTCGCTGAATATAGCACTCCTAGCGTTGGGTCTGCCTTCTTCTGCTGCTGCATTGTTCGACCCAATTTCCCGGACTAAAATAATGCAATCCGAACACAAGGATATCTGTCTCTATATCTTCGCATCCTTCAACTTTTGTGATAAGTTTTCATTGCGCGCGTAATTCCATTTGGTATCCTAATTGAAAAACTCAACAATGTTGCACTGTTGCCCACTCCACCCACCCTCTACATCGATAGGGAGGCGTCATTAGCCATGCTCTCCTTTCAGCGGGATAATTAAAAACTAATACTTTCCATCGAAGTGAGAGCATGTTACTCGTACCGGCAAGAGCTCCTTTTCCTGTAAATTATGCTATATTTAGATTTTTTAATTGAATGGATATGCATGATTGATTGTGGATGGAAACACTGTCTTTATTTATGTACACGCGACGAGGAAAGGGGCAGGGTTTGTGAATAAAATGACAGTAATATTTCATGAGGGTGGGAAATTTATTATTTCGTTTACAGAATTACTTTCTTAAAGGGAAAGCATTTTGCTCTGCAAGGTTTCACAGAAATCCACAAATCTGCACAGATAAGCTAGCATTATCCTTACAATGAATGGGAATCCCGTCGACGCACGGTATCATTGAAATACTTGTTCTAATTGTCCCAACTGCATAATGAAATAAAATCGTCGTGTGGTGGAGAAAATTATTTTGAGAATAATCCTATTGTAATTTCGTTCACTAGTAGAAATGTGTGTGAGCAGTGAGTTGTGAGTGTATACTCGTATGAGAATTGAGAATACAAGGCGCTTGTTGAGAGTGAACATTAAACACAGGACAATAGGAATACAACGATTGTTAAAAGAGATAGTATATAAGCTGTTGACGTACTTTCAAGTGAAAATGTGTGTGCGGTTTTCTTAATTAATTGTACAGTCTTCATGCTAAAGGACCCTTTAGATGGTTTGTGCGTGATGCGTTCAAGTAGAATTAATTAGAGTTACAACATTCAAATCAAATGAACTTATACTACCTCGGTGTGAGTGTTAGCTGAAATGATTAAATTGTATTCATGGTTAAATGTATACCAAAAGAATAGGTAGCTACTCGCATGAACTGGGTACAATGATGTAACAGTGGAATGAAACCTTTGAGGTAATTAAATTACATACATTTTAGGTATAGTCTAAGGTCTAAGTGTGCCCCCTTTGGGTCAGCCACCTTACGTAGGTATAGATCAAGTAGGTATTCGTGATGAAAGGCCAACTATAACTTTTGGTAGTCGGTCTGCTCCAATAAAGCAGCGGATTTAGGGAAAACGAATTATCATCAAGTCAAATACAAACCAGGATGCCAACAAGTAAAACGGTGTTTAAATTGGTACTCCTGATCAGGGTTGTCAGGTTTTAAATACGGGATCGCCAAACCTAAAATATAAAACGCCAAAAAATCGCCAAATTTAAGAAACATAAAAATTAAATGAATTCGCGCAACTCGTAATTTTTACATAAAAAAAATGAATGCAAATTCCTTAAGTTCCTGGAACTCTGGCTGTCCTAAGGCATTTGCCATTTTGTACACCTAACTTAAAACTACTCTAAAATTTAAAAACGTCTTCTTCGGGTACATTTTCTAGATCAAATTTATTTGACCAATTGACAGAAATTAATTTTTACCACTGAGCCTCCGCAAGTTGTAAGCTTTTGGGTGAAATCAAGCTTACTAGCAGACTTTCAAAACGGGGTCGCAGTTTGGCCTGGTGAAAAATATCCCAAAGAAACAAAAAATGGTTTGAGTATTTTTTTTTTTGAATGAAAATTATAAAAAAATATGTGCATTTTGGTTGAATAAATAATTTTAAATCGCCAATATAGAAAAATATCGCTTTTTTTGGGATGCGTCGCCAAACTGATTTTCGTATCGCCAAATGAAATTTCAAATCGTCTGTTTGGCGATAAATCGCCACATCTGACACACCTGCTCCTGGTAGGAGGAAGATTTTCTCCAGGGACCAACTGGACCCGAAAGATTTGAAAAAAATCCTCTGCAGCAGTATCATACACTTTCCAAAAAAGTACCCTCTTTCTAAAGTATGGTGCAATATGTAGATCTTAATCAGATCGGTGTGCCGCTTTTATCGGCTAAGATAAAAGCCGAGGATAGGATAGTCAGTCTTCATTAGTTTTTTAAAAAAACAGTGGTGGGATTCTGTAAAATACGAAACGAAAACCGCGTTCGTTTTAACTAAACAGTAAACATGGTTCTATCATATCCGAGATCATATCTGTAACAATAGACAGAGACGATATCGTCCGGTCTTTTTCATTTTACGTTATTTGGCCCCAGATCTTCTTTCTTTTTGTGTCAATACAAGCGCTTGTTCATAAAAGTGGTAAGGTGTATAAAATAAATGGTCTTCCTGAAGTTGATCAATAAAATTAAAGTACAGTTTGAAAGAACAAAAATTCCCTTTTGTTTGTTCTGGAAAACAGAAAGTTTCCATTTTCCCTTTTAGCTCATTTCGAGTACAAAAAATTCCCTCAAAAAGGGAAATTTCACACAATCTGGCAGCACTCCCAACTAACATTTCAGCTTCGATAAGCTTCAATAGAGGATTACTTTTAGTTTCCAAAAGAATCCTATAAAACTTCGGTAAGGTCCGAAAGGCGAACACTTATCGAAAGCATTTTATTTATAAAGCCTCTAAAACGATTTCTATTAGGACTCTAATAGCTCAATAATCGAAGCTTTACCGAAACTACGAATTTGTAAAAAAAAAAAGATGTTTCATTTCCATTCATTTTATTTATTTTTTCATTTTTTTGGTAATTATAGTAAAGTAGTATTAACTAACTATGACTATGAATGAATGTTGGTTGTTGTTATTCAGTATTGTTTTATTTATTCTCTCTCTTTGGGATTCTTTTAGGCCTGGAATGAATAAATGAATTCGAACCCAGACTTCTAAGTATCAGAAGTATCTTACTCATCATATGCGCTACCTGTAATACGCATTTTACAAACTTAAAACTTAACCAGTTCAAACTTTTCTCTATTATCAAAACAAGCTTTGTTAAGAGTTCCATTCGGATTACATATTTACCTTCGGAAGCATTACATATTTATCTTCGGACCTTTAACCAAACTGAAGAAATGTTTGCCTACGATGTTTTATTCTTCCTCCCATCATATCTATAAAGCTTCGCTAGTAAAATAATGCAAGCCACAAAGAAGTCTTCCGTAAAGTTTCGATTAATGACTCTTGGAAGTTTTATACAAGTTTACTTATAGAAGCTTGTGTAATAATATTTAATCGAAGCTTTATAGAAACTGTAAGTTCCTCTTCTTTCGATAACTACAATAAACGAAGCTATGAGTTTAATTGCTCTTTAAAGCTTCATCTTATTTTTCTAAAAGGCCTTAATGAAGTTGTTATAGAAGTCAAGACTTCGGTAAAGAGTTTGCTTCAGCTAGAAGCTTTACAGAAGCTCTAAAGAAGCCTTGGCCTGTCGGATCTGAAACATTTGTGTCTTAAGGAAGTTGAAATGTTAGTTGGGCTGGCATCACAGTCTAATACAAATGGACCAATCTTTATTTCCATCTTACTTCCTAAAAAAATTATAAATTATGTACATAATTTCGAAATTTTAGTAACTCTAGCTATTAAATTTGTTAAAAACTTATAGCCCAAAGATAAGAGGATCTGATCTATGAACTGATCACAGCCTGGTGCAAGTTGTATCTCGGAAATAAAATTATAATTTTTTAGGAATTATTGTTGAGGGAACCACAACAACTTACATGATTAATTGTGAACAGTCATTTCGGCTTTAATTCTGACAGTAAATTATCCGTACAAACATATTGATCTTGGGATGAATTTCCGTTTTTCCATGTCAGTATTTCAGATTCAGACATTCAAATAATCACTTACCTAATGGGCTTAAAGTGAAAAAACTGGTGTAAAAGCTATATTTTACAACAGGGATTGGGAAACGAGAATTGTTGTTACTTTTGAATTTAATTCCAGTAGAAACACTGCTTTTGCATACTGTTTTAATATCCTTCGCATCTATTCTCCGCTTGGCTGCAAATTTGATTAAAATTTACTCCAACTAATTTGCTGTTGGAAAATTTGTATAGCACTTCCCTCACTTATAATATTAGGTGTATTCTGGACAAGAAAGTAATAGTAAAAAAAAAAAAACAACTTTGAAAATATAAAGTTTTGTTCTGAATATAAATCTACTTCATTTGCATTTATGTTATTTTTTCAGAATTTTTTGCAAGTGCAAATGATGTGTCTGTTTTCTGCTTACATTGTGAGGAGCCACAGTGTCCGGAGGAGTATGGTCAAACTTTAAGCAGCAGCCACGTTGCTATCCATTTTCATTTGCATTATATTTGGATACAGGATGTTTAATTGTGTTATTTATCCTTGTTATAGTGTACACTCGAGCACACTTTCTGACAAAATCTTGTAATGAATATAATCTTTCATAGCACTTTAGAATATATCTGTGGTGTTTGGGAGAAATCTGATAACTCCAAAAATTTATTTTTTTTGTTACGACTACTGTTTTGAACCTTTTGGGCTATATTTTCATTTACGTTATTATGATGGCTGTAGCACCGCTAGAAATAGATGTAATCATTTGGTTCAAAGATGATAAGTGTCCGTGCTTTATTTTCAATTTGGTACTAAACTGTTAAGTGAACTTATCATGTTTGTATCAAACAATAAAAGAAATGAGCGTTAGGAAAATGCTGATAAGTGCCATGTATTAAGTTGATACCAATCTACTGACCCTAAAAATAATAATTGTGTTGTGCTACTTCCTTGTAGCGTTCGTATCGGACAATTTAAGAACTAATAACATGTAAGGCGAAAGTATTGCACAGTGAGGAGCTGATGAGATTTATTCTTGCTTGTTCAAATTTATCATGATAGCGTACAAAAGTTCATACTATAATCTGATACGCATGTGGAATGCTCTGGAATAAATCGAAATACATAATAATATTACAATTACAAGTTATGTTTTAGCTGGCACTGCATCGGAAAATTAGTTTGAAAGAGCTCCACGCTCCACCACAAGTCTCTCGTTCCTAGACACACCCACTTAGAAAGTGATAACGATCATGCTTTAATATTTAGAATGATTTCCTAAATAACCCAAAGCACTATAGTGACGTGTCGTAAGAAGAAATGGCGCATTTCAATTTTAGTAGTTTTGAGATAAATGCATTTAACTGTTTTGTTTTCGCGCCTTTAGATTAAAAGGTTTTGAACATTTTAACGATTTTTTAATAATTTATTTTATCGTGCGCATAAGTTTTAGTAAGTTTGGTTATTACTTTGAGTAAATGGACTTGCTATTTTTTTTCTTAGTATAGGCACCAAAAAAATAGGTTGAGACTTTAATAAACTTTTAAAATTGTTGAAATACGTTGACGAGCTTTTTTAATGTTTTACAAAAAATAAGAATACAAATTTATTTAATTGAGTTAGGTTAGGTGGCTGTCCAAAATGATAGATTAGATACACTTAGATCATATTAATAGGTCTATTGTAATACCCATGAAAGGTGGGATGGAGAAGGGGAAAGTCTATATTGGTAGCTGCGGATTTCTTTTGAGAGAGAGAAAGAGATCTGTGTATCTTACCTTGTCCTTGTGGTGACTAAAGCAGTTAAGTTAGTTAAAATTAGTAAAGTTAACACTCCTGGTGACGGTTTGTCTTCAGAGAGGGACGTAGGATGACCGCGGCGTAATTGAAGCAATTCATCGTACTGCTTAGTACCGAAAGGGTGGTCGCAGTTTGCCTTCGGGGAAAAAGACGAAGGTTAACCGAAACAGCCGCTTATTGTTATTGCTCCTGAAGGAATGTTCGCACGTATTAATCTAAAGCGTCCCTTCGTTCCCTTTATTTAAAACTAGGGCAATAAGTTAGTTTCGTGAAACTAAAAATTTTACGCACAAGTGCAATGCAAAATCTCTTCAAACCGTGTACCTCTTCGTACACAGCTTTTCCACATGATACTTATAGCTAAGTAGCGAAAAAGGCGAATTAACAAAAAATAAAAGACAAAATCATGACACTAAGCAAAAAAGTCCCATAAGCAGACAATTTAGGCAAATGGGCCTTTTTAACATAGTAAATGACAGATAAGCCTTTATTACTTAGCAATAGAGCTAAGCATGGAAGATGTGCCCATTTGCATTACCTACTGATTTTTAGCCATTTGCGGTTGAAAAAAATGGTAAGTACGAAATTTGATGTAAAGTTAATGGCACGAGAGGACTTCATTGGATACTCTAAACTCTTGACCACGCATTTCACAAAGAGAAACATTGGGGGATTCTCTTCAAATAAAATTTTTTGGGTTATGTTCACAATATTTAGTGACATTCAAGTATTCATTGGAAATAGCTGAGCCATTCAGATTTGTTTCTATATACAGAAGAGGCCGACCCTTTTCTTTGGATAAAATTCACCTGTCACTGGCCTATTGTGATGCATTGCATATAAACATAAAAAAATATAAAGACATTCAGAATCTGCTGCCATTTATTGACCCAACTTATTATAACTTTTGTAAAAAAGTAAAACATTCTAAGAAACAGCTGATAGTGACGACAATTACGACGAAAAAACTTGATTTTAACAGTTTACCTATGACATTTGAATTAGCTCCCATTCATTTATTCATAGGGTTTTTTTTAATTTGTATTGTATTTATATACTAATAATTGACGGTTCATACAATAATAGATAACTCCCATTTTTGTTAATTTTTTTTTGATATAAATATGATATCTGCCACAAACTCAAAAAAGCTTAATTTTTAGAAGAATTGTGATCATTACATTTGAAGTTGATTGAATAATATACACAAATTTAAATAAATTATTGTTTTATTTATACAATCTTTTTTATCCCGTATTAAACAACTTTAAAATGCCTGTGCTACACATCATTACTTTTGGAGTTATGAGATTTCTCCCAAACACCACAGATATAGAGTCAACAACATCATTGAAAACATAACAACCTTTGTACTCGTATACTGAGAGGACCTTAGTGCCCGCATGACAGACGAGCGTTAACTAAAAAATATGCTTGTAAAAATGTAAGCCCTTTCCCCTTAAGCTGGTAACAATATTCAAACACGTGTCGTTTCATTGTCGCACAATGTTATCATTTTCTAAACATTTCCTTGAAATATATACAATTTGTTTTTCTAAGGATAAAGAGTAAACATAAATTCCACAAGCTGACGCAGTCGACCATATTGCGGCGAGTTTCTCAGAATTTTCAATTTTCATTTCAATTTTAATTAAAAATCAACAAAATGCAATTGCCTCGTCGACCAACTCGAGTGGAAACCGCAAATTGTGAAAAAAAGATTCTATCGATGCTCGTTCCTTGAATGAAAAAGGAAACAGCAGCCAAAAGACGTTTCCTTTTTTTTATAACTCAACATTAAGTAGAAGGTACAAATCCTAATTTCCGCACTTAGGACTTGTGTATGTTTTTTATGTCTGTTTTGCTTACACCGAATAAAAACGATTTATGTACCTACCTACCGAATAAAAAAGACATCGTCCTTAAAGTGCTTATTAAATTTTTTTTAGACCTACTTTCGATTTTTGTTGCTATTGTGGGTTTTGATCCGTTTTTTTAGTAATGCTTTTCCTTAAAATTATTTTAATTAATTTAATGTGTTGTTGACATCTTTATTCTGTTTTTGTATTCCTTGAGCAGTTCCAAAGTGCTTGCAATCACATAAGACGTTATGGAACTTCTAAGGGATATAATACGTAATGTGCTTTCGAATTTTGTTAGTTTTTGTTACTTGGAGAAAATTGGATTTGCATTAATTTTAATTGGGAAATAGTTTGAAAGTTTAAGAACTCCTTGGTAAGAGGGAAACTGTAAAATTTGTCGCACGTGGCAGAATCCGATCAGCTTCACCTGTCAAGTGATGTTATTTTTCAACACTTGACGCGATTATTGTTGTGTGCTAATGATAAACGTCAACATTTTTTCAGTTGATAAGGATAAGGGATAAAAGTACCGCAAAGGAGATGTGGGACAGCCTCACGAGTTCATTTGCAAAGAAGTCCATTGTGAATCAATTTATGGTGAAAAAGCAGCTTGCAATGCTTAAAATGGGGGATAACGATTCAGTTTCTACCCATTTAATGACATTTCAGAAACTTATACCTACGCCAGCTTAAGATTTCTGGGGCGAATATGGAGGAAAATGATTTAGTGGTGCAACTTTTCTTAAGTCTCCCTGCAAGGTATGATGCTCTGGTCACAGCCAATCAAAATATCGAAGGAGATAAATTAACATTTAATCTAGTAAAAGAAAGGCTTCTTTTAGAAGAAATAAAACTGTCTGACAGAGTAGAAGGAACTTCACCAACCGAAAATGAAACGTTTTCAAGTGGAAAAAAGAAGACATTCAAGTTCAAAGGGAGATGTTACAATTGTAAAAGATTTGGTCATACGGCGAAGGACTGTCAAAAAAAGGACAGTGAATCAAAAGGCAATTGGAAGGAATCTGATACCAAAAAAAGAGATGCTAGGACCGTTGACAGTTATTTCAAAGCAGTGGCTTTTATGGTTAATGGAAGTTCTCAAAAGAAACGCCATGGGAATATACGTTTTTTACTTGATTCCGGTGCGAGTGATCACCTAGTGAAAGATAAACGGTGCTTCACTATTATACGAACATTGAATACTCCTACTATGATTGACGTAGCTAAAGATGGTCAATCAATGATTTCTCGAGGAAATGGGCAATTAGATGCGAAGACTAACAAAGGCGTTAACATAATGTATAAGAAATGCTTTGTATATGCACCAGATCTGAGAGACAACTTATTGCCCGTCCGAAAACTAGTGAAGAAAGGTATGGAGGTTAAATTCAAGGAAGGCGAAGCACTTATAATCAAAAATGGAGAGACTATCGCAACAGCAGTTCCCCGAGGTAATCTATATGATATGAAAATTAGCTGTAAATCCAAAAGGATTCGTGAAAATGTGTAGAGCGGATAAGGAAACGCTGTGGCACAAGCGATTAGGTCACATCTTTCAATCTTTAATAGCTCAAATGGTGAAGACAAATCTTGTTTCTGGAATGGATGCAGAGACCGGTGAATATAGTTTGTGCGATATATGTGTTGAGGCAAAGCAAACTCGACAGCCATTTGATGGAAAGAGAAATGAAACCAGAAGACCTTTGGAAAAAGTGCATTCAGACGTATGTGGACCGGTAAATTATGCTTCATGGAATGGCTGCCGAAATTCCTGTCGTCGTAGGTGACTATACACATTTTGCAGTCATCTACAACATAAAGAACAAATCTGATGTGCTCGAGAAATTTAAAGAGTATGAAGCTATTTCTAAGCTCAGAAGTGATCAGGGAGGTGAATAAACATCGAACGAGTTCAAGACCTGGTGTAAGGAAAAAGGTATTCAACTGGACAATACTCCTTTTGTCAAGTTGTCTGCAATCATGTCATTTGTGCCAGCACTTGCAAATTTTATGAGTTCAATTTGATACTTCTCTTCGGGTTTATTACTCATGTTAAGCTCTGCATCCAAATCTCGAAGCCATAATACTTCCTGCGTTGCAGATGATAACGCCATATACTCGGCCTCGGTGGTGGATAGAGCTGCTGTTTGTTTACGCCGACTATTCCACGAAACTGCACCTCCTTGTAGCAGAGTAATGCATCCTGTTACTGATTTGCAATCGTCATTGTCAGAGGACCAGTCTGAATGTGAATATGCTAGCAAATCAGAATTTCCATCGCGGCTGAATGCTAACTTTGCTGACTTCGTACCTTGCAAGTACTTAAACACTTCTTTTTGACTGCATTCCAGTGCTGCATGCCTGGATTGCTATTAAACTAGCTGAGGTGGTTTACTGCTTGCGAAATGTCTGGTCTAGTGCAATTTGCAGCGAATAATAATCGCTTGCTGGTACGGGATCTTCTTCATCTCCGATTGCTCCTTCTCACTTTTGGGAGATAACTCTTTAGTAAGTTTTTGGTTGACATCCAAATGTGTACCAACGGCATTTCATTCTTCCATATTGAAATGACAATGGATCCACATTCGAACGCTTCAGTCTATTATTCTGCAAGGCACGATCTACTTTCTGGTTCCAAACCAGCCTGGCTTGCTTCCGCCCGTACAAAGGAATTTTTCAACTTGAATACATGACCAGAGTTATCTTGCAAACCTTCTGGTGAATTTATATAGACGTTCTCCTTTAATTCACCTTGTAAGAAGGCAGTCACGGGCGGCGTCCGTTTGTTGTATATCCAAGTTATACTTAACAGCAAGCGCCATCAATTAGCTGATGGATATGTGTATCTCACACCGCAACGGGAGAATACGTCTCCTCGTAGTCGATGCCTTCCTGCTGACTGTAGGCTTTTGCAACAAGGCGGGCCTTATAACGATTGTTGTTATTTGCTTCACTCTTCTTCCTGAAAATCCACTTGGTCTTAATAGTTGATTTCCCATCTGGTAAACTAGTGGGAATTCAAGTTTGATTTTCCATCAGCGACTCGTTGTTCATAGCTTGAAGCCATTCAGTCTTTTCAGGCCCCTCCGCATAGCTTCCTTTACAGTAACAGGTTCATCTTCCGAATAATTAGAAGCCACGTACGTGTAATTCATGGCCTCTTGGTTCGCAATACGTGCACTTCGTCGTGTACCTGGGTCTTCAGGTAAACTTTCATCAACTTCAACAGCATTATTCTCAACTTCCCAGAGCATGCTGCCCCCCTGCAACCCCCCGCTTGGGTTTACTGTCAGAATTGCGGTATGTGCGAGCTTGGGTATATTGAAAGGGAAATAAAACCACTCAGTTTTTTCGGAATTTATTTCCCACCTTAAGCATAGTACGCTGCTGTTGTGAAACGAAATTTTTCGGTGGTCTCCAACAGCGAAACGTTTGGAGAATTCCATCAGCTGCTACACAAGTGACATGTGAGATTTGAAAACAGCAAACAAAATTTATTTTGTAAGTGAAAGCAAATATAATTAAATTATACAATTTTTGTAAAATGTATTAGATATTGTATGCATTCAGCAAGAAGACCACATAACCATAAGAGTTTCGGTGATGGCGATACGCCAGCAACAGCAAAAAAGAAGTCTCATTATCAGCAAACGACTAATCTAATGGAAGGTATGAGGTATGGAAGATTTGTGCTGTACCTAAACCTAATAGGTGGGTGAAATTGCTTGCAGTCTCTGGAACCAGATGTTCAATTCATATTCATATCGCAATCATTTCTCTGCAGCAGCGTACTGCAAGCAGCGTTGCCATTTTGACTGCTTTCCAGTCAGATCTGACTGGATTGATATGCATTTAGCTGGAAGATTTTTTAAAATCCAGCCGGCTGGTTTTTTAGCTGGATACAAATTTTGTTTGACTGTTTTTAAATGTTTTGTGTAATATCACTTTTCTATCAATATAAATTTTTAAATTCAAAGTGGAAATAGAAAAAAATATAAAAAACGAACAAATATTGCTTAAATTTCACCATTTTTGTTGCTCTGAGCTTGGAAGCATATCCCACTCATACAATGAACCAATTTATGCGTTTGCATTTGCACAAGTACTTGCCTTTGCCAACTTACAAACAAATATTTGAAACTGAAAATTTAGCAGTTGTGTGAGGTTCAACTTTCCTATACCGGCCGAAGTAACAAAATAATTGGTTGGTACTAATATTACTTACAGAAGCAGCAATAAAATATTCGACATTATGTATGTTGATGCAAATGATGAGGAGACAATTGAAGCGCTCAGAGAGATTGCTATATAAAGTTCATTTATAAGTTAATACATTTTGTATACCCTCCACATGAAGGAATAGTTCCTTTATCATTACGTTTGTAACTTCAAGTAAGAGTCACCGGATTTGACCAGGATCAAGTTCTGAATCTGAATCGATTCAGCCATGTCCGTCTGCCTGTCTATCTTTCTGATGAAAACACAATATAGCGTCAAAAGGAAAGGAATCGACCTAGGCGAATGAAATTCTGTCAAAGGACTTCTTTCTACCGTTCAGGTTGGTATTGAAAATATAGGCTATATCGGTCAAGTAGTTCTGGTTCTGGTACCCCTCACCACACACCAAACCAACATTAGACCAATGCCCAGCCCATGCCTCACATGGCTAAATTTTTGCATGACTTGTATATGTATGCAGTGGAGGGTATCAAAAGCAACGGCCAGACCATTGATAACACTTTTACTTGTATTTTTATTTTCATGACTGGATTTTTAGCTGGATTTTTGTTTGAATTTCTTTGACTGATTTTTTGACTGGATTTTAGGTTTTTGACTGATTTTTTCCAGTTAAATTTGACTGGAAGGCGGATTTCAAAACGGCAACCCTAACTGCAAGTCTGTAAAACGAAAGGGAGAGAGAAATTTTTCATTCATGATTTCGTTCTGTCACTTTTGTATGGGATTTTTCGTTCCGCAACATGGGAACTAAGTCCACTTCTCTAACTATTCCAAATCTTAACAGAACCTATGTAGGTACATTATTAATGGATTCTTTTTCTTTTGCCCAAATCCTTCTTTCTAATTCATTCGCTTTCTATACCTAATACTTATTTCCCTGCACCGATGATAGGAAATGTCGATGTAGAATCAATTTTGATTGTGGGGAACTTAAAATTATGACTCTCGGTCTTA
The DNA here is from genome assembly GCA_949372485.1 of Cheilosia soror. NCBI lineage: Eukaryota > Metazoa > Arthropoda > Insecta > Diptera > Syrphidae > Cheilosia > Cheilosia soror. The sequence goes on along the minus strand of OX443561.1, from coordinate 68,041,087 downwards.
AAACTTCATAGTACTGCGAAGCTCATGAATTCATTCATTTAATTCGTTTTATTCATAGGAATCGTTTCGTGAAATTGGTCCAGATTTCAGCACGTAATAGTATTTGTAATTAAATTAAGTATCGATAAATTAATAAATACGTTAAATAAATAAGTTACTAAAAACTGAAGAGAGCAGTCGAAAAACTCACAATTTCCAGCATCTCAATTTAAATCAAAGAAACTGCGTAAAAACTACCCCTTAACTGTTTCCCAATTTACATCGAGACATTTGTCGGTAACAACAGCAACAAGTTTATCGATTACAGATTCCCAACTGAATACTTTCATTCTTCCCCTATAGCGTCCCTCCTAATGAGTAATGATAGGAAAAACATTTATCCTGTGACTGTGTTAGGCCCGCGATTAAAACTTCTTCTAATGAGCACGAACTTTGCCTAAGTATACATCAAGTCGCTTAAATTAGACACTAATTTACCAATTCCGTGCGTAAATTCGTCCCGCTTTCTGTGATATTTTTGTTTCTTTTTATTGTTGTTTCAAAATAGAATATTTGTTTTCAAAACTCCATAATTTCTAGACTGAGGCTACCATTAAGCGCAGGCAATTTTAATTTAATCCCCGAAAGTGCCGTCTACGAACAAAATTAATTTTCAATTTCTCTCCTAAAAGTACTCAAAACTTCGTGCCACCAATTTAATTGGCTTAACTTTCCAAAACACCCTTTTAAATTGTGTTTTTTGTTTATTTTTCTTTTATTCTGTAGGCAACAGCAACAATCAAAGCCACAGGCATCTCCTAAAGATGAAACATTTGGAACACAGCGCGTCTACAAAAAGACTTCCCCCAACTGCACCATAACTTTGTACTTGCCAACGCGTGAAATCATCCTATCCGGGTCGAATCCGACAATCCTGCGTGGAATTGTATTCGTTGATCCAAAGACCGTTCAGGGCTACAGGATTTATGCCCAGCTAACGTTGACATTTCGGTAAGTGCCTTAAATTACTTACTTTGAATTCTCTTAAGATATTTTATTTTCAAATGTTCCACCTTTTTTGCTCAACACACAGCTATGGCCGCGAGGACGAAGAAGTCATGGGTCTACGTTTCTGTAATGAAGCAATAATGTCACTTCATCAGGTATGGCCCAGAGCCGAGGAACCGTCGAGGGAGTCACTCAGTCCATTACAGGTACAAATTATAGCTCACAAGCTTAGTCTCCTCGGTTTGGGTAGGAGTATCCTTTTGTTGGTAGTTGAAAATTAATGGGAAATCAATTTGTTTTAATTCACGCAACTGGCCTGTAAATTGTTCATTAGTTTTTAATCAAGTTGACACAATTGGTGACTGGCTGGTGCCCATCGTGCGGCTTATAACTGACGTCAATGTTAATTTAGTGTGACGTAAATCTTATACAAGGGTACGACAAGGATCTAAGTGGTAATTTGAGAGGTAATTTCATGCTAAGGCGTCAATACGTGCTTGTAGAATTTATCTAATTGGAATAATTCGGTGCGAATTGGGCTTTCAGCTCGGGTGCCTCCCTACCTGAGGAAAGGGTATAAAGTGGCACCTCTAATATTGGTATAGCCTTATTAAATAATTTGTCTCCAACTGATGGTTTTCAAATTGTGGGGCTTAGCCTATGTTTATAACTTTTGCTTGATGGTGAACTTGCCTTTCAGATTGTGGGACTGGTGGACAATTTATATTAATTTTGGGAAGCAGTTAGTTAGGGCATATAACTTGATTATTCTGGCTTGTTGTGGAACGTTGTCAGACCTCTGCAGTGTACTTTGGTGTTATTGCTGGGCAGCAAAAAAAATTACCCGGCTGAAATGGCCATTATTAATTCAACAATGGAGATACGATACCTAAAGGAGTATTTTTTTAACAAATGGTATACGTGAAAATAACATGGTAGAGTATCATGTCCTGACTGCTTTTGTGTGGAGCTTATACAAAAGAGAGAGCCCGTTTGACTGACTAAAGGTGCTAGTACACGGTATGTAGCACGCCACATATACCTAATATGTTGCTCTGACGTCAACAGAGAGCTTGTATACGGCATGTACCCATTGGGACTCCATATGTATGTGGCGTGCTACATACTGTGTAGTAGCACCTTAAGCCGACGGAAGAGGCTGCATATATTATGTAAATTACTGCAAGCGAATGATGAGTTTGCTTGCGAAAGGATCAATGGAAATGCGAGAATTAAGAAACATACAAAACATACAGATACAGACGAAGTGGCACAGTAGCTTTATGGGTAGAGTGTTAGACTACTGACTGAGCGCGGGATATTAGGTTTAATCCTCGGAAAAACACGAATGACACGGTGCCACTATCGCCTGACAAATATCCGAGACTATAATTACCGTCCTCAGCAAACTTCTCAATATGTATAACCATTTAATTTTTCCCCAAAATAAAATAGCTAAAAGTTCGAACTCGATATATGGGGGCCTAGTCATATACCCGACACTCTTATAAGGTAGATAACGCAATACTTAGCGAGCCTTACAAAAACCCGAACGAGGGCGTCTGGAGAACGGATAGTACATTTGGATATGTGGACAGAGACCATTAGAAGAGATACAGCCAATACAGAAACCAGGTCGTGTGGACCAAAGTAAACGGTGTTTACTTTTTCAGCTGTTATGCACCCCCAAGCATGCGACATTGGGGGGTATGAAATTATGATTGACGGCATTGCAACTTCAATGCATGCGGGGCGTTAGAATGGGGTTCACGCACCACAAACAAAAGAGGACGGATCCTTCTTGAGTCGTTTGCATAGTTGGACTTCGTGCTGATAAAATCTGGAAACTAACACACCTTCAGTAAGAACGGAAGAGAATTGGTAATGTACATCACTTTTTTTCCCAAGTGGGAAATAAGTTCCCAGCATATACACAATTATATAACTAATTAGAGAATGGAAGGTACAAACCTTGGACGTTGAATTGCTCCAGCTGATGGGTACAGCCACTGACAGAGCGGACCAGCTCACACTTGAATGAGAAGAGCCTGCAACGCGTCAATGCAGACGAGGAAAAGGAATACGCGCCGACCGCCGGCATACTGTCAGGGCTGACTTCGAAGAATTTGAAAAAGTCGCAAAAAAGGGGATTTGCATACAAAAAGAGGCAATATTAATCTGTCTAAAAATGGCAGAAAAAAAAACGCAAAACGAGTTAAATTCGCTAAAGTTAAAATGGCTTACGCATATTCTCGTCTCGTTCTACCTTATGGTTGGTTACATTGAACATGGAAGTTATGGCTAAATGGCTAAACTTATGACAATAGGACAATAGCTAATAGAAAAAGGACGCATACAGATCCCAATTGTGAACTAGTTTCGTGAAGTATTTATTATGTAACATTATTATGTAACATTTTCAAAATGGGAAAACTATCAACGAAATACAGAAAAGGGGAAAATATGGACAATTTTGGAAAAGTGGTCTCATTGTGGATAGAAAGAAGAAAAGGGGGAAAATGCAACTTTAACTTTAGTCGCATAAAGTCAGCCCTGCATACTAGTGGAACGAAGACATTGCCAGGTTGCCTGCGAAAAATGATCGCACAAGAAGACGGTATCAACGCTCTAGGGGACATAGCAATCATAATGAACTTCATAAAAGATTGGTTGCAATCCGAAGAAACCTTAAAGGCGCCATTAAAGCGAGCAAAAAGAGAAGATTTGCTGAACTGATGAACGAAGTAGACCAGAACCCCTGGGGCAAAGCATATTCAATCGTTATGCAAAAGCTAAAAGGTAGTCGAAGGCCTCCACCCATATTCGCAAATTTTTTGGATAATGTAGTGCGAGTACTTTTTCCACAACAAATAAGACTTGAAGAAATGGAGAGGAGACACCTCAAGGACGCAAACAATTCCCCCCGTCACCTCAGAAGATGTTCTCAATTGGAGACACCTCAAGGACGCAAACAATTCCCCCCGTCACCTCAGAAGATGTTCTCAATTGGAGATCAGAAGGTGCCTGGCGTCGATGGTATCCCTAACACAGCTTTAAAAGCAGCAATCCGACACCGTCCTGGTATTTTCGCGGATACATTCAACACGTGCCTAAAAGAAGGAGTATTTCCACATCAATGGAAGAAACAAAAACTGGCGCTTCTACCAAAGGGAAACAAACCCCCACAGAATTCCTCCTTTTATAGACCCCTGTGTATGGTGGACACAGTAGGGAAAATATTTGAACGCATTATAAGTGACCGATGGACACTGCGATCTATGAGGCAGGAGTTCTTTCAGATCGTGAATATGGATTCCGAAAAATGCGGTCCACAATTGACGTCGTCAATGAAGTGGTTGCCTCCAGCAAAGGAAGCCATCAGCGGAAGACGATGGAAAGGCAGAAGCAAGAAATAATGCGCCATCATGACATTAGATGTCAGAAACACCTTTAATAGTGCAATTTGGAGAAACATTTTAAGGGCACTCATTGTCAAAGGGGCATTATTTCATTATTTCATTGTTTCTTTTGGGGCCTTATTTCATTGGGGCCTTATTTCCTGCAGCCATATTCAAAATATTCTGAAGGACTTTTTTACAGACAGGCTATTGCTGTACAAAACTGAAGACGGGCCCAAACCAAACAGTACAGCATAACTGGTGGCGTTCCGCAAGGCTCCGTGTTAGGTCCGCTATTGTCGAACCTCTTGTACGACGACTAACTGATATTGAGGTTCCCGATGTCTTCTAAGATAATCGGCTTTGCCGACGACATAGCTACAGTAGTGGTAGCTAAATTTGTGGAGGAGGAATCCGTGCAGGAATCCGTGTAGAAGTCTTACTCATCAGCAGCAGAAAAGTTATGGAGACCATAACGGTAACTGTCGGTGACCATACTGTAGTCTTCAAACCAGAGTTGAAGTACCTCGAGATTATTATAGACACGTGACTAACGTTCAAACAGCACATTGAATACACAGCTGAAAAGGCAGCAAAGGGAACAGACTGCTTCTAACGCGAGTTTCAGCGCCGATAATTTAGAGTAACTATCGACTTTAGAACACTTTACCACAAAGGGTAGTAAGTTTAGAAGATTGGCAGCAGAGATGGGATCGCTCTGACAAGGGAAGATGGACGCACATCATCATACCCAAAATCAACGGATCAACAGAGCATGGAGAGTTAAATTTCTCTTTGACACAGATTCTAACAGGTCATGGATGCTTTAGGGCTTACCTGTACAGGTTTGGGTACGATGGCAATCCTTTTTGCCCATGCTGTACAAGAGCTGTTGAAGACGCGGAGCATGTAATGTTCCATTACCCGCGATATGAAGAAGAACGGCAAATGCTGAGGGAGAAAATTGGTGTGGAACTTACACCAGAAAACATAACCGGCCTGATGCGGCAAACAGACGGAGGTTGGAAAGCAATCAGCTATACTGTGGCAACCATCATGAAGAAGCAACGCCAACATGAGCGAATGCAATGCGGGAGCATGCAAACCTGAATATGCCGAACACTTAAGGCTATGACCCCCTCGCGATGTAATGCTTGACGGCAGTCTCGAGAGGAATAAGGGCAGGAAGAGGGTGCTTATTACACAGCAGTATCTCCGACTTCCCAAAAAAAAAAAAAAAAAAACACTTTTATATGTAAGTGTTATGTGTTACGAGTACTCTTGGGTAAAGCCTTTTTGCTCTTAGCAATACCAAAAAGGACCATCCTAAGATATCCATATCTTAAATATGTAATTTGTATAACCACACTAGAGGCAAACAACCAAAAGTCGTGTGCATATCTTGCAAGAATCAAAATGTTCTTCAATTTCCTGCCAAAAAAACAGATGGACCTACCTATTAATAAAGCATTTATATCATATGTCAAATGTCTGATGGATCTTATAGAGTACATCACTTTATATGGGGAATAGAAAAAAAGGTACGAGTGCCGCAAGCGATTAACAAACTGTTGTCATTATATACTTTCCGTTACCAGGAAACGTCAGGATATATAATGTGTTGGTTGCCTAAATGGTGACAGACTAAATAATGGCACAACCACTTAAATGTCTTGAACACCAGAATGTGATTGGAAAGAGAAATGCCTTAGCTGAGGTATAGTCATTTTCTTGGTAATAAATGACGCTCCATGTCCTAAACAAATGGAAGCGAGCAGGGAAATGCGTTAGCTCAGAGACAAGATTATATGCCAGCAATTCAATTAATACGTCTCAGTGTTACACGATGTTAACGTTGAAAATTAATTCCTTTAAGGCTGCGTTAATTACTTCTAGTCAGGGATGGCACGAAGTGGTATTTGAATTGAAGTGCCTAGGTAATAAATAAAATATTTTAAATGACGCATCGTATACGGGTACAAAAAAGTGTGAAACTCAGAAATGGTCAGAAACTTTTAATGATATAGCAAACAAAGTATGGTATGTAGTTTAAACAACTTAGTCTGTAGTTGGTGTGTCCTTATTTGCATAAACCGGCTACCATTGCTTCGGACTTTTAGTAACATGGCTACTACAGCTGAAAGTTTACACTAACTTCAACCATGTTTGCATAAGGCATGCTGGCTAACTTAAAATAAGTTTTTTGTTTTGTTTGGGATGGAAATTCGCTGGAAGGAAAAATCATCGAAAGACATTGGAGAGCTATTACGCGAGGGATGCTTTTGCGATAGTGTGGGGCTTTAAACCAAACTAAACAAAAAAACTAACTCCCGAGGGGACTGACTTTTGTCATCCCCAATTGGATTGCACTTGCACCTAGTCGTTCGACTAATCGGCAATTTATTTTCGATTCATTTTAAAAAATTTAGAGGATAAATCCGCCGTTTGTCGGATTTCTATACTTTTTTGATTGAAAATATTACCTACTTTCTTGGTCTTAGCTTTCTCTTATAGATCAAGAGGTTTTACCCGCCTTAATCTCCTGATTACATTGTCAGTATTTAAAAGTTCTGTTATTTCTAAGTTAACATGGTTAAGAAGTCTACTTCTGTGCATTTGGACAACTTTTTTAACTTCTTCCTCAACCATTTCAATGTTTAGATCTCTATGTAGATCAGTGTTACGTTTACGTATGTACTAAAGTGCATTAACTATGTTCCTTAGTACTTTGTTTTGGAAAACTTGAATTGTTTGCAATTTTGTTTGGCATGTGCATGCCCACTACTGGGGCCCATAGGTCCATACTGTTTTTAGAACTTGCTTGTATAGAAATAACTAGAAATAATTGTAATTGGACAGTGATGAATATCTCCCAATGAGCCAATACATTTTACTGTATCGCATGTTCAACTCATCTCTTTTTTTCTTTACATGCGCTTTTCAAAGCAGTTTAGCACCTAGAGTCGTGACTAGATATTTGACTGTATTTGTTGATTACGTATACTGGAATATATACTGGAATATATGGTACGTTTTTAAACGTAAAATTAATATGGACTGACTTAAGGTCATTTAATCTAATCTGGCTTTTTTTTGAACAATCAGAGACACTGCCTATTGCCCTTTGAAGCTTTTTTGTTGCTACTTCGACAGTTGCTCCCCCACAAGGACAGCTGTATCATCTGCAAAAGTAGCTATAGTGGTTTCCCCACTTTAGTGAATAGAAGGTATAAAACCTGACCTATCACGCTGCCTTGTGGTACACCAGCTTTAATTTCTCTTAATGTTGAGTACTCTGTCTCTTGTTTAATTCTGAAGAATCGATTTGATACCTATATATCGAATATTGTTTTGGCAGTTGCCTTTGTAATTTGTGGATCAAACCTTTGTGCCAGACTTTATCAAAAGCTTGTGCTATATCAAGAAATATTGTAGAGCACACTTTTTTCTCTTCAAATGCTTTTTCGATTTTATCTGTGATTCTATATGCACCTAATCGAATGTAAAGTGCTTATTTCCAAATTGGTGATTTGGTGATTTGGGACTAGCAATTTTCGTCAATTATTTTTTGCAGGCGTTTTACCAGCATTTTTTCAAATAACTTTGACAACATTGGGCGATATGAGGTTACCTCGGTAGGTGGTTTTGGTATCATTATTACTTCCGCGACTTTTCACATGCTTGGAACATATCTCAACTTAAATGCAGAATTTATAATCTGCGCTAGTTTTTTCAGACATTTTCGTGGGAATTGTTTCAAAATTTCACCTGTAATCAAATCATACCCTGGGGCTTTTTATATATTTATGCCTTCTTTAGTTTCTTTGGCAGGTTCTTTAGCCGTTACCGACCGAATGGGTTTATCTTCTTCGAACCTTAATTCGAGTCCTTGATGACCTTTATCTTCATAAGGTTTAAAAACGTCTTCAAGATACTCTGCAAAAGTGTTTGCGTTTTCTTGGTTGATTTTCGCTCAGTTACCTTCTTTAGTTTTTACTGGGGGGATAGGAGCTGTTGTTTGGCCTGTTCATCTTCTTTGTTGCCTTCCAAAGCGAGTAGTCAGTACTAGGAAGTTTAAAAAGATTCGTTCTTAAAATTCCTAATAAAATGTTTAAGGCTTGTTATTTAAGTTGTTTAGTGTAGTCTTGTCGCGTGGCGCCCTTGTCTGTAGCCAGCGTTTTCTAGCTTTCCTCTTTTCTGTAATAATTTCACATATTTCGCGAGGATAAGAGTTTTGTTTGAAGTATATAAGAATGATCTGATTGAAGATCTGGCCCTTCTTGTACACTTATTCTATTCGAAGATATATTTTTGAATATAAAGAAGTCGACTAGATCTGGGGTTTTGTTCCTATATTTGGCGCCATCTTCTTTAAATGCTTCATATAATTCTCTGCCTCTAGTATTTGTTAATATAGATCGCCAATATTTAGTCTTAGCATTAAAATCACCTCCTGCGATTAATCTATTGTGAAATACGCGGAAAAGACTTTTAAATTCATTTTTCTAGATTTACTTGGCAAGTTTTTCGTTTACAATTTAATTATATTATATAATATATAAGAATTTGAAAACTTGACCAGTAAATCTTCCAATTTTTTAACATTAATCCTCCATTAATCATCCTTAACATCCTTGACTAGTTACGCACCTAATTTTTTTTTTGTTCTATATAAGGCAATAAGGGAACTTGGCTCTTTTACATTTATGGTTTTGGTGTGATAAATGAAAGAATGACATGTCTTAAGAACGGCAAATGAAAGCACGACCATGGACCATTATTGAAAGTACAACAGTCTGACACATTTTGCTACATTAGGCATGTTCTTTTGAAACATCGCCAGCCAGCTGTTCATTTGGACAGTTGTCAGAATGATTGCCAGCAAGATGAAGCCAGCCGCATATGCATTTGGTAGAAATATTTGATAAATTCGGATATTTTGCGCAAATTGTACGGAAATTCTAAACCACTTGTTGCTTTCAGCGCCACCTGTTTGTTCATTGTGAATTGAATTTAGCCAGCTGCCAGCCAGCAGCTCTCCGACTGGGGAGAAAATCAAGAGTTGTTGCCAGCAGGTTGTTGTTTTAATTAGCATGTGAAATGTGCCTCAACTGGCAACTACTGGCAACCACTGGCTGGCGAGGTTTCATAAAAACACAGCTTATTAATAACAATCGATTTCACAGTGCGAGCCCTTAAGGCCAGTTTCAAGACAAGCTGATGATAAAGGTCCGGAACTTATCTGTCAGCTAAACATCAACTTTTGCTTTAAGAGGTTTCTGATAGTAATATCTGATAGATAGTATCAGCCGGTTCAAGTGGCTGTTAAATCCTTTAGCCGGAAGATATTTTAGAAAATATTTTACATTATTTGAATTTTAAGTGACTGAAAAAAATATAGTTTCAGAACATTCTTTCGTTGGCGAGTGTAGACGGCAGTCACAAGGTGTCTTAACATGGATTTGTTTAAATTTTTAGAATGCGAATTTGAAGAATATTACGATCATATTACCCGTAGGAACATGGTATTTCGCTCAAGGCCAAATTATTTTGAAACACTCAACGATATACATTTTTTTCTGATAAGTTTGTTTGTCAGAAGCTTTGACAATGAAACAGAAAAAAAAATCAGCAGCTTTTATCTGGTGGATAGCGTTATGTGTCGGCTAACTATACGAAACTTTATCGAAAACCTTTTGAAACTGGCCCTAAGTATCGGCTTAGTTAAGTGTTGGATAAAAGATAAACTTCACTTAAGAAGTTTTCGTTTTCACAGTCGATATTTAGGGGTAGTTTAGTTAAGTCATTAATTGAGTGTCATTGTGAACCATTTATGTATCATGAATATTCAGTCCTGGTGACTGTATGCTTTTAATGCGTGGGTTTTAGTTTGAAGTCTTCCTGTTTGCAATAAAATCATAAAAACAATCAGGTAGTCAAGTCATGTATGTATGTTCTTAGTATGCATGCCCCATATAAATCCTTCTGACACTACATTTGTTAACTTTGGTTTGGTTTAAGAACCGCAAATTGTACCTATACTACTGAAGTAATAGAGAGGGGATATTTCGAAATTTAAAAGCACCCCAGAACACACATTCAGGATTTGACATTCTCAATATAAACAACTGATGACAAAGAAACAGAATGTATAACTTTGAACATAATGAAATAAATCACTTGCGATGTATCCTTAAATTGCTTTAAAGTGATAGCATACCTTATATAGAGATACACTTTTAAGCACATCGGAATTACAGTCCTAAATACAGCTTTGTTTGACACAGGATGGTATTTGCTGTCGTGTGTCAATTTTAATGTGTTTTTTAATGTCTTTACTTATAGATACATGTTATGGGCGAGTATTTATATAACAAATCTGTCTTGCTTATCTCCTTTTACAGGATGCTCTTGTCAAGCGATTGGGAGAAGGAGCACATCCTTTTGCATTAAATTTAACACCACAGGCACCACCAAGTGTTCAACTAGTACCGGCCAAGCGCTACTATGGTGCACCCATAGGCACCAGCTATGACGTTCGTTGTTTTATCGGTAAGTTTATATGAATATAGATATAGTACATTTGATGGCCCTACACCTACAGTATGGGGCAGACTTGGGCGATAAGAGATTAGTCCGAAGGGAGTTGGATATACTGATCAATACTATGTGTACTTCAATTCGATTAATTACCTGAATAATAGCAATTAATTGAAGTAAACTTATTACACTTAAGGGACCGTTCTTGGAAGAAAGCTTTCTTTCTCCCTCTCCTTTAGGGCTTAACTTTGTTTACTGCCAAGTTCCGCAAAGCAAACGTGTTTTCTATATTGACAGGTAGAGTAGGTGGGTTTTATCTTATATGGGCAGACAAAGTATACAGTAATGAGCGGCGAAGGTAAGTTATTCCTAAGAAAATGTTTACGAAGGCTTTTCATAAATAATTGAGTTCCTGGAAATAGAATAACAATTTATTGTCAATGATTGGAAGGGTTTTTCATTTTTTTTTGCGAGACAGATTAGCACAAACCAAGCACAAACCACATAGTATAGGTTTGTTTGTACTAAGTTTCGCATGTGTAGCTGATTGGAGCGGTTGCGGTTGTATGGTCGGCCCATTTATTCTATAAAAGAGTTGTTCAATTGGGACGTTTTGGCAGCCTGTGGCGGCCATGTTTGACATGCTGTCTGATCATGTTTATAATTCAGTCACTGATGCCAAATGATAAAGCTTAATTATCAAAATTATCGAAAGAATAATATCGCGGATAGAAGCTGCCGAAATGACCCGCAGATATCATATAAGGAACACCAGATTACATGAGGAACTCAACATCGAGCAGCTACTTCTCCGGATGGAGCGGTTCTTGCTTCGATGGTTTGGTCATATCCCCAAATAAGATCCGAAAACGTGGTATGGAATTCGTATCATATAGCATGTGTCCTTTAGGTAGACCCAGGGTGAGATGGTTAGATCAAGTCCATAATCTCTTTTCTATCCGTATGGGGATTGCCTTTGTAGATTTAGAATTGAGGGCGGAGAAACGGGAGTTGTGGAGGGTCCACTTAAGCAACCTACACCCGCGATTCACTTAATAGAAAATCGAAGCATTGAAAATGAATGAATGAATAAATTAATGAATGCATGAGTGCAAACGGCGCGGTGACTCAAAGTCGACTCTACAACGTTTGGTGGCCAAATTCGAGACAACTTGTTCAGTAAACAATAAGCCAACACCCGTACGTATGCCAAAGGAACTCCAGAAAGGCCAAGAGCATTCCAGTGATGCATGAAAGTACCTACACATGAGAACCAAAGGTAGTTGATTCACCGACGTGCACAAGAAGTCGGCCTTTGGCATACTTAAATTTGGCGAATTTTGCGACGGGACCTTGGGCTACAGGCGTACAAGATCCAATTGATCCAGGAGCTCAAAGTTAATGACCATAGACACCGTCGTTTGTTCGGTGGCTGGGCCTCAAAGCGTTTGAAAGAGGACCCCAATTTTGGCCGAAAAATCATATTTAGCAACCAGGCGCATATTTAGATGAATATGGCATGGCAACGTTTGTACTTTTTATACCCTCCACAGGAAGGTATATTCACTTTGCCATTATGTTTGTAACGCCAAGAAGGATTCACCGGAGACCCCATAAAGTATATATATTCTGAATCAGGATCACATTCTGAATCGATTTAGCCATGTCCGTCTGTCTGTCTGTCTGTCTGTCTGTCTGTCTGTCTGTCCGTCTGTCTGTCCGTCTGTCTGTCTGTTGAAAGCACGATAGCGTCCAAAGGAATTGACCTAGGTGAATGAAATTTTGTGAGACGACTTCTTTTTACCGTCGCCAGGTTGGTATTGAAAATGGTCTATGTCGGTCAAGTAGTTCTGATACCTCCCATACAAAACCACTATTAGACCCATGCGTGTACCTGTACAGTACATACAGTGGAGGGTATCAAAGCATCGGCCAGGCCGATGATAACACTTTTACTTGTTTAAAAATGACGTTAATGAGTCCATCACTATCAACGGCGTGCGCTACAGTACCATGCTAACCGATTTCTTTTGGCCCAAATTGAACGATATGGAGGAGAACGATAATCTGGTTCTAGCAGGATTGGGCTACGCGTCTGCTTGAACGGTTTGAGGGTATAGTTATCTCTCGCAAAGGTGACGTTAATTGACAAAGATCGACCAAGACTTTTTCTTAAGGACTGGGATAAAGACACTATACAGAGGATTCGGATTCGGATTCGGAAGCTGCCAATCGTATTCGTATCCAATTGACTTCGATTGAGTCATTCATTGTATAGGATGAAATGAGTTACCTACTTATTTATTGGTATCCTATCCAGTCTCTTAATTAATTTCAAACTTTAGGTAAATATCTATGTAGGGTTCTTTGTCCTTCAGGATCTCACTTTTCGGATCGTTCAAATAAAACAATGAAACACACGCCTTTATCACGTTATAATGCTTTTTATTATATTCATACTTAGGTCTACGCTACTGATAAATTTAAGTTTGGCGACTTTCTTTCTACAACACGTTCGTTGCTGTTACTGTTTTTTGCTGCCTGTCGTATGATCGTACTGTTGTTCTGCTCTTATGTAAAGTGTATTTGTGGTTGTGTTATTTATTTTGTTCGTTATTCGTAGGGTATTGTTGTCTTGTCTGGCTCAATCCCACATCTATTATTCTGATTCAACCCATTCAGGATATGCCGAATAATACACGCTAAGTCCCTATATTTTATTCCCAACATACCTACCCAATCGTACCTTCTTTCCATCTCGAAATGGAGTTTCCTTAAAAGCATCCTTCTGAAACACAGATAATATTCATAAAGTCAATATGGACAAATTTCTTTACGCCCATACGGCAACTCCACATTTTACTAAAGGTAGGTAAACGAATTCAGTACATCCGCCATGAACTGGCGGATTTCTGTGTAAGCTTTAACACCCAACAGGTAAAAACACTTGGCGGTCCCATGCTAACAGAATTGTTGAGTTTCAAGACGAAAAAAAAGGATATGTGCCCCGGCTCCCTTGTCACTTTTCCATTGATAACAAGGATACCTACATAATGAATAATAACTATATTATGTACCACCATAGCATCGCATGGTATCCCACCTTTTTGAGGGGGAATAGCAACAGCTGAAACATATTCAATTGGGTTGATGTTTCACACACCCTCATGCTCATAACTCGGAAGGATGTGTAAGATAAATCTAATCCAACCCATCCTTCTCACCATAGAAATGACAAGAGGAAGAAAAAAAAGGTACATTTCTCTTCTCACATCGCAGGTGAACGGACATGTATTACTTCGTTTAATATTTATTAACACAGTTGCCGAGATGATGATGTTGTTTTGAATGATAGGTACAGAATATCCTTTTTACGTGTATGAAAATATTTTACACATTCCGACTCCATATGCTATGGAATTTAGGTAACTTATCATTATTAATGTCACTAGACTACCAAAAATACTGTGTCATTATCCACTACCTTTTAATGAAGAAGATATCTTTAATTGCTGCAATGACTGAATTTATTCGATGCTTTGTACTTGCATTATCGAGCCATTATCTAGCTCTTGACTTTGCCTTTCTAATATTATCGTAAAAGTTACTTTTTCTTCTATAGAAAGTGGGTAAAATTGACAAATTGTATTATAATCGTTGTGGTCTAAGGGCTCTATGGATGCCCGACAGGAAAAATAAAATATTGCTGTGCTTCCTGTGATGGTGTCATTATGAACCAGAATCGTCTTGAGAATGAATTATAAGATAAGTTTGTTTTTGATATACCTAACGTCCAGCAGGTCTTAAAATTATTACAAAATTTAAACGACTATTCGTGAGTTCCTTAAATTGTGAAAATGAGTATCTGATTCTTGGTCGTACCACTTTTGCTTACATAAATAAGCCACTAAAACTAGACTAAGGATATAGTTAAAAATTAAGTTATTACTCACCCAAATAAAAAAAAATAATTTTTTTATCAGAATATTTATATTTAATATTTAAGCCCAGTATCCTGCTCGCGCTAAATTTTATCTCCCAAACAAAAATGTCTAGAGAGATAAAATTTAGCGAGACAGTTTAGCTAAATTCTTACTTTCATATAGATGGGACACACTTAATGTCAGTCCGGTCATATAATAATAACTAGCTTTTGCCCGCGGCTTCGCTCGCGCAGTCCTGAGGATTTGGTACACAGATATTCCTTCACAGTCAGTTAGTTCCCTCTTTTATATTTATATATCGCGCAGAAAACCTACCTAATAAAGTACCTAAGGAGAAGTTAGTATCTCTCAAAAATGTGTTTAATGCCCTATTGGAGAAAACAGTTCAAAGATTATATGATCAATATGTTTGTTAATGAAGCGCTGGCATCTCAACACAGATCATACTATAGCAGATTGAGTCACAATCTATGGGACAAAACATATTTCTTTGCTGGCAAATACAGCGATATGATAAGCACCATCTTTAAAATAGGAGGAGCTTTTACCCCTTCATTATATTCCACACCACCCAGATCTTATTACACTCTTGCAACCAGAAAGATGCACCACTTTCTAGCAGTATGACCGCATTCATACAGAATTCCGCTTGAATATCTTTGGAGTACGTACGCTGGATTTAGATGAAGCGATAAGCATATTCAACGGTGAAAGATTTTGGGACGCATTACAAAGTTTAAAATTGATACGACGACCGGTTCGTGACTTAAGAAAAGGGCCTCCTTAAAAGAGGTCATCGCCAATAACTTGGGCCCCAAGTAAAATGTTCAAAATCGGAAAAATGAATTATCTTTTTTCCTTCTAAAAGTGTACACAAACTAAGTTTGAAGTCGATTGGATGAAAAATAAACTTTGACCCCCCTCTTACCCCTTTAAGGGTAGAATTTCCAAAATCGAAGAAAACGTTTTCTTTATTTCTCATAGAGAATATACAAACCGAGTTTGAACTCAATCGGATGACAAATAAAAATATTCCCATACAAACATTGACCCCCCTTTTTAGTTTTACCCCTTTAAGAGTCGAATTTCCAAAATCTGAGAAATTAGTTTTCTTTATTTTTCATAGAGTGTACATAAACCGAGTTTGAAGTCAATCGGATGAAAAATAAAAATCTTCCTATAAAACTTTGACCCCCCCTTTTACCCCTTTAGGGGTCGAATTTCAAAAAATCCTTCCTTAGTGGTTGTATACATCATAAAGAAAATCTCTGTGCAAAATTTCAGCTTTATAGAGCAAATGGTTTAGGCTTGGCGTTGATCATCTGTCAGTCGGATACTTCATTTTTATATATATAGATAATACAATTTTGTTATACTCGGCCAAGAAAATGCCTCCACTGATTTAGCTCGCGAAAGAATTGTCTGATAAATTAAATCGGCGATAAATTTTGACATTTCCGAAATAAAACAAATTTTCAATTTACTATTTCGTGGAATACTTGATAATCGATGTAAGTGAGTGTGTAGGAAAAAAGTGAACAAAATGACAAAAACCAAAATACATGTGGCAATAAAATATGGGTGCGTGGCCCATCCAAATCCTGTACAACGAATTTAGCGAACATAAATTTAGCGCGAGCAGGATACTGCGCTTAAGAGTTCATAATACTTTTTATTTTCGAATTTTTTTTTAATTTATTATACACAGTAATATTTATTAATTTTGCTTAAGTTAAGTGAAATATAATGAAGCCATCTGAAAACAAACACATGCATTTTTTATTTACTTTATTTTAGACTATTTTAACGTTTTACCTTTACTGCATCTAGTATTTGTTGGGAAGTCCTTTTGCCTTATTACTTCGCCACATCTATTTCCAATTGTACCGACCAGGACTACACATTGAGAAGCGTTATTAATGTGTTTTCTAGCCGCTACTGCCCTTTAACTTCCTGCAAAGAATGTGCAGACACGATACGCTTCTGTGTAAGGCATGGGTGGGCAAACTTTTTCAGGTGACGGGCTACTACTAACCTTTTACAAAACTTCGCGGTCCACTTGGCAATATTGGTCACAAATATTTTTTTATTTTTTGTTTTAGAAATAAAATTGTAGCTGGTAAGGTACCTATTTTTTGTACCCTCCACAGGAAGGTATGTTCACATTGTCATTGTATTTGTAACGCCAAGAAGGATTCACCGGAGACCCTATAAAGTATATATATTCTGAATCCAGGATCATATTTTGAATCAATTTAGCCATGTCCGTCTATCTGTCTGTTCGTTTGTCCGTCTGTTGAAAACACGATGGCGTCCAAACGAATCGACCTAGGCGAATGAAATTTTGCGTAGGTTATTTCTTTTTACCGTCCCCATGAACAGACTCGTTTTCTTTTAATAGAAAAGTCTTCGTTGAAGCCTTCTACCACGAACAATGTTATTGCATGTATCAATAACATGCGGAATATTTTAAATTTTTCAGCACCGAGCTTCCTGGTGATTACAGTGATAAGATAAGATAGAAACCTTGGAAATCATCATTCCTTTTCATACCTAATCCTACGAACCCATTATTTCTGCCCTTCATTCGCAGTCTATTGTAATTCGTGCTTTGATATGTATAAATATCAATAATTCTTCTACTGTTAGACTACTACTACACATGTCAAAAATCTTGTCAAACTTGTCTGATTCTGTCCTAGGTTGTGTGAAGTAAAATCTGATGTCATATCGATGAAAGCATTTTAATAATTGACACGATTTTTCACATCGTGAAATAGTAGCTTTCGGCCTATAAAAATCAGAGTGACAGCTTTGATAATGTCAACAACCGCAGCAATTATGTGCGCAAGATGGTTTTAGTACTATGTTAGAATTTGTTAGTAACCATTGGTTGTAAATTTACATTTGTCACCTCAGAAAACAAGTACAGCAATGAATGTGTACACTGCATTTTGTGTTTCAGAAATATAAATTCTACAAGAACGAATTTAATGTTGAAAGAATTTTGTTTATATAAAATTTATTGAAGCAGAACAACCTTCGATTTTATTTTATTTAAAAAGCATTTAACTAAAATTCCTGCGCGATCGCCCGAAAATGGTCTGGCGGTCGACCGTAATACGTACCTGGTGTAAGGTATTAATTGTTGGTGCACCCATGAGTTCCTTGCTCTGCCCAGGTATTCTTTCAATATTGCGGGGTCTTCAAAATGGTTATAGAATAGCTGCTATCAAATTCTGATCCCACACGATTTCGGGTAGTAATCTGTTTCAGATGTCTAAGATCAACTTATGAATCGTCAATTGATAGGAATAATAAACCATTTGGTTGGAAGTTGATTATCTGTCAGTTGACTGTGACAGTCCTTGTGCTCAAACATTGTGCCTCCTATGTCGGTAGGTAGGTAATTATTGTTACAAAAATGGATAAACCATTTTCCATCGTCATTGCAATCCGGAAACTTGAAATCGTCACTTTCAAACCTTCGATAGGTAGGTACGTAGGGGCATAACATTGTATGATTGGGACGTACTAGTCCGGAACCAGGCCAATATTATCTTACCAAAATATATAACTGCCAAGAATGCATATCCCGTTTTATACTTAATATTTACAACAAGAAGTCTTCCACGACCAAACATCCCATCAACTTTCTCTTGCTACTTCAAATGATAATATGATTTCGGTTAAATTAAGCTACTCATCGCTCTTATAAATTTCTTCTGTCCGGCGCATACTCCAACTTAAAGAAGCCACATAATATATAAAGTTAATAAGCGTCCCTTTCCTTTAACTTTGTGGTATTAGTTTTCGCTTGAATGACTTTGCTAAAGTGGATCAGGAAGAGTTCCCTCCTCCTTTTACTTTGACGGTATCCACCTTAGAAAAGCCATCCAAGAGAAATCTAATATTACAAAGTTGCACAGCAGAATATAATACAGAATCTTTATTGCTACCATAGAACAAACTATGACAACAGTAATAACTTTTATGTTGCACTTTACAAGTTGGTTGTTAATTTAATCCTCTGAACAATAAAGAAGTTATTTTATCAGTTGGCGGACTAAAGTGGCTGAAGAATTTTTCGTAATTGAAATTAAATTATAAGTCCGCCCTTAAAGCATTTACTGGTACTTTACTGACTTTTAAAAATTATCTATGTTAGCTTGCGTCTTATGTTTCTCTCTCACAACCACTAAACTGAAATTTATAGATCTATAATATTCGCTGTTGGAATTTTCATAAAATATTTAACCTAGTGCAATCTATATAAAATTCATGTCAATCGTTATCATGGGAATAAGAGCCATGGGTCATCGTCATGGGCATGGCAAACATTTTCCCATTTGCATTAAGTGAAGTCGTTTTTGTTTCAAAAGAAAAGGACAAAATAAGCACTTGCTATAGGGAGAATGCGATGCAGCTTTTGAAGCCTTTTAGTTGGCGTTCACATTCAGCTAACTCTGGTGTAACAGGAGTGCTTTTGTTACGCGAACTTTTTTAGTAATTTCACTACCCTTTGTATCTAAAGGAGTACCTAAGTGAAAAATAATAATTTAATAATATAAAATAATAATAATAATGCAAACCATAAATGGAGGAGACTACCGAGCTGTAATATATGCAGAAGGATGCGGATGCGGCCAATCTACGAAAAAAATAAACTACCTTCTAAGAATAACACGAAAAGCTGCCACCAGAATAACAGCAATTACCACCATCCACTGGCCTATAGGCAACCCACATAATACACACTGTCGTAGTTGTAATGACGCAACCGAAAAAGAAACCTCTTACAAGGACCAGAGATCGATCTCTGAGAAAACCCTTCTTCGAATCCCTCGAGGAGGTCTCCAAGAGTAGCATTAAAGAACTGATACCCTTTCTGAATTTCACAGGCGGGATCTAAACTCTCTACTTCGACAAACTTAAACAACCACGTCAAACGAGTCGTGGTAACAAAACGGCCCTTGTGCTACTTGGGTTTTTAAAACCGCCGTCGCACCTACCTACCTACTTCATCGTTCTAATTACAGCAGCTTTTTTGCACCACCTTCGATAATTTTTTAACCGTTTTAAGCAAGAAAAGCTTTTTCTCTCGCTGTTGTACGTAGTAGGTACTTAGAACTGCTATTATCCAAGTTCAAATAAACGTTTTACAAATTCTGCAGGAACGAAGATAGACTTTTCAATGATTCAGATTTTGGTTTTACCAATGTGGAACATATCTTAGCTTAAAACAAACCATGAATGCAGTGTTATTCTAAAGACTTGCATTCAATTGACGTCAATCGTAAGAGTGGTCGTAAAGACTGATCCAGTCAAGACTTCAAAAAGAATGAGAGATTTCAATTCTGAAGTCTAAATTCCAAAGCGAAATCAGGAATTCAAAAAACAGAAGCATGAAGTCAATTGATTTCTTAAATCAAAAGATTTAATTCTTTTCCGTCTCTGCTATGTAGACGTATTTTCAACAACTGTCAGATGAATACAAAGCAAGACAGTTTGGAAAAAAATTGCATGCATTGCTGCGGCTGTGACAATTTTAACCATTGATTAAATCTAACAACTGAATTGACAAATAAAATGGAAACTTGTCGAAAATCTATGGTTTGGTGACCAGAGAGAAAAAAGAGTAAACAAACGCCTTTTGGTTACCACAGATATATAATCATGGGTTAAACATAAACTAAATGTATGGTAACCTAACCGCAGATTTAACCATCAGCTTTGAACAAACCGGCCCTTAGCGTTTAATAAGCCCTTTGCCTTTAAATTATTTGATATATTGACAAGACAGTTACGCTATTTGGAACACAAACATTAAGAAGATTTTAAAAGAGCTTGGCATATCAATTAAAATTCCATGATATTTAAACTGACAACCATTAGGTCATCAAATCCTTACAATCATTTACATCACTCATCTGTATAGAGTATACCCTTGTCAAATTTAACACAAAGTCCTTCACGCAACCCTTTATATAAATTCAATTAAATCCTTCAATTTTACATTCTTCCCTCTCCCGCTTTAGCTGATAAAATGGACGAGAAATTTCATAGACGTGCATCTGTTAAAATGGGTGTTCGAGTGATTTATCGCACTGAAGTTCACCATGGCAGTGCTCCTGAAAATTTCGCAGCCCTAATCAATAGTCAAGCATCGCCACCAGTTTCAAGTGATCAACTCCTATCACCCCCACCGCCAGTCGACTCTCACCATCATCCGACAAATCCGGTAGAGATACATCCTGCCAAAACTCCATCCGGAGACGGTCACACATCAACGTTGGCTACATCCGCAACAGCTAATACCACCAGCAGCACAACCAGCACCGCAACCACGTGCAGCACGAAGCCGCGTAAATCGGAACGTGGCGACTCGTTTCCAAAACTGAGACTATCGCCAAAATCATTTCGTTTTAGTGGTCGCTTCGGTCGAAGTAAAAGTGAAATCGAGAAGTGTCCCAACGATCCGTTCTATAACTACAGCAAGTCCTTTCAGGAGGTGAGTTTAGGTTTCAGTTTTAATTACACTATGGCGTATTGTAACCGTACGTTTTCAATTTCAGTATGAGAGTGGGGGACCACAAGGTGCTGTCGATAAACCATTTCTTCTGCAAGAGGGACGCGTTAGCCTTCGGGCGAGCTTGGATAAAGCATGGTATACCCATGGAGAGGATGTCATTGTGAATGTAAATATTCGAAACGATAGCAGGAAGACGGTGCGCAAAGTTAGGGTAAGTGACATAGCTAGTTATGTTCATTGTATAACCAAAGCGAATGATTGGAAATCTGTTGATGGAGTTTTTGTTTAGGTGATAGGTAAATGGAGATTTTGGATTAAAAAGCTTTGCAGGTACGATTACAATTGATTTTTGTAACAGATTACCAGAAGGTAGGAAAATGGTTGAAATTTTGGTTACATCCTTGGGTTGCGAGAGATCTCCGACTTTTTTCTGAAGACTTAAAGTTGAAACAGTATAATGTATTCACTTACCTAAACTACGTAAATGTTGCACAGGATTTTGCATCCCGTGCGGATCATATTCAGAATCACAGAGCGTAAATGAATCGGAATCTCAAAACGCAATAAGAATCCTCCTGCTGGCGTAGTTTTTTCACCGAGAGATTATTCTTTCTTTTAAACATTCTATAGGCGATGATGGGAACAGATTTCCCACAATATTGGACAATAATAATTGAGGGAGTTATTGCTCTTGAAAAGGCATAGATGGTATCTAAAGCATGGCATATCTGATAAACATCCACATTAGGCATTCATTTCTCACCTAAATATTCATAGGAATACATAGTGGTCTTCGCGGGACGGGACAAGGGTTGTCAGGTTTTAAAAACCGGAATCGCCAAACGTACATTATAAAATGCCAAAAAATTCCCAAATTTCAAAATTTTAGACTCTCCAAATTTAAAAACCATAACAATCTAATGAATTCGTGCAATTCGTAATTTTTACGTAAAAAAACTAAATGCAAATTCCCCATTTGTCATTTTGTACACCTTGTTCCAAAACTTTAAAACGTCCTCTTCCGGTACACTTTCTAGATAAAATTCATTTGACCAATTGACAGAAAAAAATGTTTTCCACTGAGCTTCAGTAAGTTGCAAGTTTTTGGGTGAAATCGAGCTTACAAACAGACTTTTAAAATAGGGTCGCAGTTGGCTTAAACAAACGCCTGGTGAAAAATATCCAAAAGAAACTAAAGGCGTGTTGCAGTTAGACAATCTTTTTCGCATTTCTCTTAGTAAACAAGAATTAAATCGTTAATTTGCTTCTTAACTTCATTCAATCGGTGTATCCTACCACTGTTTTCTATCGCGATTATTTCAAAATCCGACCCTAAATCCATATCTTTCCAAGCTTTAAAGTTGTCTTCATTCGTTACTAATTTAATATTTCTTCACAGTTATCACAGATGTAAGGTTTGAGTGAAAATTATAAAAAAGAAAAAATGTGAGGATTTTGGTTAAAAAAATTTAAATCGAGAAAATCTAAAAATATCGCCTTTTTTGGGGTTCGTCGCCAAACTGATTTTCTTGTCGCCAAATGAAATCACCCGTTTGGCGATAAATCGCCACATCTGGACGCCGGACGGGACAACAACCGGATTCTCTTCTCAGGTAGAAAAATTCAGAATGCTGTAAGTGCCCGATCGAGGAAATTGAGAGATTCTATATGGACGTTTTTCCAAAAAAAAATGTGAAGGGACAACAATTTCCAAACACAACTATCAGTGCCTGGTATTAGGCCAAACGTCGATGAAATATGTATACTTAAACTTAATTTACTTTTGATGGCCCCCAACCAAAGCCTATGCATTCAGCTTGGTCCCTAGCTAGCTACCTTAAGTTTCGCACGCCAAGTTGCTTAAGGTCGCTCTTTGTACGCGACTAGAGCGTTGCCGAAGTGGCACAATTGTGCCATTTTGGCACCCTACAGTCCGATTGGCACCTTCAGTTCTCATTTGGCACCTTATGAGCTTGATACATTTTAATACATAATATTTAAAAAAAAGCATTTCTTAAAATGTTTAAAATTGATTGAGAGTGCAAGTCATTTTCTCTTTCATCTGCGAACACTTATTTCATATTCACTGAACTGACTTTTTTTCAAGTAGTGAAACATACATATCGTGTGTGTGTGCATGTACGAATTCATACACAAATAATCGTAATGATACTGCCGCTCTCAGATTGAGGCAACAAGCAATAAGCAACTATAGTTGCTATAGCAAGGCCCTACGAACTAAGTCCCAACTGGAACTAACTCCCACTAGCCAAAACGAACTAAGTCCCAGAAAATTTGGGACTTAGTTCATATGAACTAACTCCCACGATTTTTAGGAACTAAGACCCAACTAAGAATGAACAAAGTCCCAATATGAGAATGAATTAAAGCCCAATAGTGGGACTTAGTTCATGTTCTTTTTGAACTAAGTCCCAAATGAACTTACTACCAAATTATTTAAAATAAAACGAAAATTCACGATTTGAAATGAACTAAGTCCCAAAAATGTTTAATCCAGCATAGGTAGGTATATACTTTTGTTACAAGATACAAAATAAGGGTAAATTAAATACATATGTATTTTTTATACAATATTATTATTGTAAGTAAACGTGAATTATATCAATGATCTTTGTGCGGCACAAAGGACATGTATATCCATCGTTCGAACCTTTGGCGATGCTGTCTGCTTGCAACTTCAAATGACATTCGCTGCAAATCATCATATGCTTGCATGGAAGAAGGACGATGTTTGGCTTCATATCAATGCAAACAATGCACAAAGAGTTGTCGCTATTCATATCTACGGTGAACCTCTGCAGATACAGTTTCAACTTCATCTTTATCTTGATTATCATCCGTAAACTCCTCAAAAATATCCTCGTCTGGCTCCATCTCGTAACAAATCTCATTTTTCTTGAATATCATTCGCAAAAAATTGTCAGCCGTGATCCTGCCGTTAACATTAAAGCCAGCTCAATTTTTGAAACCACTTTTATTTTCTCAAATTTTCTAAAGCTAAAAATAAAAGTTTTTTCAAAAACTGAGCTGGCTTTGAGCTTTAAAAATTTTGAGAAAATAAAAGTTAAAAATTCGCGCGAATTTTGAACTTTTATTTTCTCAAATTTTCTAAAGCTAAAAAAAAAGTTGTTTCAAAAATTGAGCTGGCTTTGAGCTTTAGAAAATTTGAGAAAATAAAAGTACTTTGTAAAGATAAAAATAAAAGTTGTTTCCAAAATTGAGCTGGCTTTGATTTACATTTGAACCCGTTGCCATTCCTAATTTGTTAAGAACATTCTTTTCACAAAATGAACTAACTCCCACTTTCAACAGAACTATTTTTACTCGAAACAAGTTAAATGAACTAACTCCCACTTTCTCAAATTGGGACTTAATTCATTGGGAATTTGTTCATAATGAACTACGAACTATCCCCCAAACATATGAACTAAATCCCACTGAATATTTGGTGGGACTTAGTTCATTTGGCTAGTGGGAGTTAGTTCCAGTTGGGACTTAGTTCGTAGGGCCCTATAGCAACTGCCAATAAACAATCAGCAACATTTTTCGTTCGAGCGATATTTAGTTGCTTTGATGTGAGACCTCTAATTTAATTCAAAGTAAAATAATTGTGAGCGATAATATTGCGTGTTTCCTATTGCCAGTTGCTTATTGAATGTTGCCTCAATGTGAGAGCCGACTAATGCGAAATTATATGTTTCTTGTGTTTTTAAATATCTCTCTGCCGTTGAAGGGCTGGTGCCACCCAGTTGGCACCTTTGGTTACCGTCAATGGCACCTAAGAACATTTTTTTGCGGCAACGCTGAGACCCACAGAACAGAATTTTATTAAAAACAAATTTAAATTTAAAATTGAAAACAAAAAATACTTTATGACAAATTTTTGAGAAAATGTTTGTTATTGGCTCCAAATGCTTTCTCTGCATTTTGGTCGAAATTGGGCAAAAGGGGCGTGGCACCTTCCATAAAAAAATAAAAAAATAAAAATCTTATATCACGAAAACCTCAGAATATATTGAGCATATATTTTCAGTCATAGTTGGATAGCTTAGAGCTGTGTCAATCGTTCAAATTGAATGATCGAATCGTTCAAGTATTGGTTGAAAAAATGATTCGGTCATTTCAATCAATCTTTCAATCATTCAATAACAGATGAGAGTATTGTATTGCTCCATTCAATTTCAATGCAATCAGAAAGCCCAATCATCATTCGTTCAATTTTTTTTAAAGCTGCATGTTTATCTAAAGGCAGAGACAATAACAAAAAGAGATGAAACGATTATTGCATATCTCATCAGGGATACGTTTGCTGTTTGTTGTTTCGCTCTTTCTAAAAGTGTCAAATCAACCAGCACCAGATGTACGACAAAAGTATTGCATTTGCATCTATGAATGATTGATGTGTGAGCGTGATTGAGGTTGTGTTGTTTCGTTCTTTCTTTACTGGCTAACCGAGATAAATGATATGAATGAACCAGTCAGAACAAAAGTATTGACTACATGAACGATTGACTTGGGATTATGTGATTGCAATCATCAATACTTTATTGTGATCGGGTCAAAAAGACCGAATCAATTACGATTGACACAGCTCTAGGATAGCTCAGCTACGAGTAAGCAAAAACATACCTCTTGGGCAGAGGGCAGGCTCTAGCTTTTTGGCCCAGAATTCATCTTTTCATTCCCTAATTTCCGATGGTATGCAAAGGTACCCCGAAGAAGAGTTTAGGACCGGTGAGGAGCCCAGACAATCTGCGTGCTAATTCGCATTTTTGAAACATTTAATCAGTGTAAAGTTTGTAATACTACCAATTGGTGCCATTTTATAAAGTCTTATGAAAAAAGGTCCAAAACGTAATTTTGGACTTTATTGCACTTTTGATATAGCAATAAAGTCCAAAATTACGTTTTGGCCTTTTTAACTAGCCTGAGAATACCGCTTGTTAAAATGTTTTGGGCTTATCGGCATAGACTAGCGACTTCACATATCCCCACAAAAAATAGTCAAGCGGCATTAAATCGCACGATCTTGGAGGCAAATTCACGGGTACGCAACGTCAAACTATACGGTAACCAAACGTTTCTGTCAATAAATCAATTGTGACAACGGCAAGAGCTGTGACATGTTGCGCCGTCTTGTTGCAATCACAGCTCCAGCACATCACGGTTGTTCAATTGATGAACGAAAAAGTCAGTAATCATGGCTCTACAGCGGTCACCATTGACTGTAACGTTCTGGCCAGCATAGGGATGCCAGACGTCCCGCTCAGTGCGGGACTGTCCCGCTATGAGCCTTTTGTGCCGCAAATGTCCCGCAATGAAAATTGTTCCGCAAAATGTCCCGCATTGAAAATTTGTCCCGTAAAATGTCACGCCTTTCAACTTGTCGCCCTATATTATTAGTACATACAGTGGCCGGCATAAGCACATATTTTGACAAAACTAAAGTTAATTCTGCTCATAATTTGAAGCTTACTTCATGTAAATTTTGGCATCAATGAAAAGGTCATTTAAATAGCGTTTGTATGATACAAAACTTTCCTTAACCCAATAAGTACTCATTGAAAATTTAGAATATTTGTGAAAGTCTACTTTTTTTACTTTTTTCCACGGTATCAAAAAAAATGTTTTGATGCAAAAAGTTTCTCCGAACATTCTAATAGTGACTGCAAATTTGATGCTTTTTTTAATATAAGTCACCTTTCCGCATTACTAAGCACACCGTGTATTCAGCAAATGCTAAAATAAATTGGAAAAAACTAGAAACGCGTTCAAAAATATACCATTATTTTATCATTCTGCTTTGGAGATATGAGTAACTGTAAAGAAAGTGTACAGTGTACACTGTAGGGTGTTCTAATTCAAGTGGCGATGTACAAATATGAATTAAAAGACATTTACTTGAACCAAATATTTCTTATTACAACAAATAATATGTGAACTAAAATAAAAACGTTTTTTTCACTTCAAATGCAAAAATGTCCCGCCAGCTAATTTTTCAGATCTGGCATCCCTAGGCCAGCATCGTTTTTAAAGAAATACGGACCAATTATTCCACCAACCCATAAAGCACAGCAAACAGTCAGTTTTTGTGCATACACTTAGGATTATAATCAGTGTTGCCACTAAAAAAAGTGAATCCGGTCAAATCTGACCGTATGACCGGATTTTTATTTTCTAAATCCGGTCAAAAGCCAAAATCAGAGTTTTTTTACCGGATTTTGGCTTTTGCCGGAAACCCGGTCAGAAATAGATTATGGTAACGTAATATGTATTATTAAAAATATAAAACAAAAGTTAACTATTATTAGCCATTTTTTTACATTATAAACATTATCCATGTTGAGAAAACGTTTTTGTAATATGTGAATCTTGAGTTTGTAAACTTGTTTTTTATTTCCTTTGTTTAAATTGTTAATTTTATATGACGTGTTTTAAGTCCTGAAATACACTTTAAGTGCATGGCCATACACGTCTTCCAATGTCCTGCGAGGCAGGTAGATTTTGAGTGAGTCGAAAGGAGAAAGGTAGATAGCATAGAAAATGCGCAGAAAATCCATTTTCAGAAATAATTCTGGCGTGGCCTGGGCTGGGCTTAAAGGTTCTTTTTCGTATCTTTGTGCTTTCGACATAAATCTGCATTTGATATTTGCATTGATAGAGTGAGGGCGTCAAAAACGGGCGTCGGCTTCGGCTTTACTATAAAATTTGTTTGTGCTTCCTATTTCAATATTCTTTTACCTGCTAAATTTTATTTCATTGCAATGACGTCTCGTTTTTGTTTGTAGCCAAGTCGTTAATGGAAATGAAAGTCATGGGAAGACGTGTATGGCTAAATAATTATTCTCGGATAATTTTCTGACACTTGAAAAGAGTATTTCACCAAACTCTAATTGTTGAAGAATACGTTTGTTGATTTTGCTAATGAATTTGATTAATTATTGATCTACCTTGATTCTTACTAAAACTTGAAATTAATTTACCTAACTACATATATACTTAACTTGAATTTATAAGTTTGTATGAACAAACATTTGTAAACATACCCTATGGTTCTTTAGCGCTTCGATGTTGCTTTTGCCAAATAATTTTGTTGCATTTTTTTTGATACCTAACCGCTAACGCACATTATATTTGCCATGTAATTAGCCAACATAAACCCGTACGCCAATATGCACCGATGACTGGAAAATTAAGAATATGACCGAAAAGGGAGAAGGTGATAACGCGAAACGGTTCAAGTTGGCAAAGAGGCATCGCGCTGTTACGCAGATTAGAATCGATCTCTTTCGTCTAGCAACCACCAACGAAGCAACATCTCCGCTCCCAAAGAACCATTGGGTAGAAAATTAGTTTGATTTGCATAAGGAAATAAATTAAATTGAATTTTATAACGTTTTGGAGAATCGCTGCGTTTTTCATTTTTTATAATTTTTCCATTGCAAAACATGGTCCTTCGAGCCGGATTTCGGATTCGTTGAGAAATAAGTCGCGTACGGATATATTGCATTAAATATCTCGAATTTTTATAAAGTAAATTTGGTGGTTGCTAGAATTCAACACATACTGGAAGCTGCATACAGGTTGTATTCTGGTATCATTGTATCGTATATGTACATGCGTTGTCATTGTTGGAGCTGGGTTTTTGCTGCTGTCTGCTGGTGTCTTTTGCTGTTGCTTGCTGCTGTTGGGATTTATTCCTATTTCGGGAGATATTGTCATTAGGAGCTTCGCTTTGAGGTGTTGGAATTTTATTGATAGGCACACTTCTCCTGTTCAATTTTGGTTGTACCTATACCCATATCATACACCTATCTCGCAATGGAGGTACTCAAACAGGCTCGGGGTCATTTAAAGGGCACTATTACGCGCGCGCATAATCTCGTTTCGGAAAATATGGATCAATTAGATCTCGAAATCTTAGAAGTGCGTCTAGAACGGTTGGAAGACACTTGGAAAGCGTTTTGTCGTAACCAAGAGGAACTTTTCGCGTTTCATACTACCGAAGGATATGGTGATCCTGAGGTTGACTTTGTAAGCACTGAAATCAAATACGTCGCTGCAAAAAGTGCGCTATTGAAAGCAATTCGGAAAAAACTTCCTTCGTCCTTACCTACAGCCGATAATGCTGATTCTGAAAAGGTCGTTAAGCAGCAAGTCGCTTTGTTTGAATCGCTTCTTAATAAATCCACATCGTCCAGTTCCGTTCAGAAACCTCCAGCTGAAATAGAATTACCGGCGTTTAAAATATCACCGTTCTCGGGTGATTATCGCGAGTGGCCAGGGTTTCGCGACATGTTTCTTGGAAGCATTGACTGTAAGAAAAATCTGCCCGGTGCCCAAAAATTACGGTATCTAAAATCTTTTTTGCGTGATGATGCCGCTAAACTATTAAATCATATCGAAATCGCTGATAATAATTACGAGCAAGCTTGGGAAAAGCTCGAAAATCGTTACAATAAACCGCTTTACATTATAAACGCATACATCGAGAGCTTTCTCAAATTGCCAACGATGGCAAACGCGGATAGTACACGTTTACGTTGTTTAACGGACAATGCGGATGAAGTTATCCGCGGATTAAAGGCGCTTCCATCGGAGAGTAGAGATCCGTGGTTGATATATCTCTTACTCAACAAAACTGATGCAGAAACGCGTAAGGCCTGGTCTCTTGCCAACAAAAAATTGGAGGAGGCCACGATTCAGGAATTAATTGATTTTTTGGATGAGAGGTGTTCTGCTTTAGAAGCTTGTGAGCCGAAAGGTCGTAATAATAAAACACCACGTTCAGTTGTTTCGCATGTAAAAAGTTTAGCTGTTTCTAACTCGGTGTGCCCCCAGTGTAAGGGAAACCATTTACTTCACAAATGCTCACAATTTCAATCCATGTCGGTTCTGTCTCGTCGTAATTTCGTGAGGGACGAGCGGTTGTGTTACAATTGCTTGGGTAGTAACCATTCGTCAGCAAGATGCCGGGTAAAGGCTCGTTGTTCGATTTGCCAAACTCGACATCATACATTGGTACATTTAGACAAACCAAACTCTGCATCAGCACCTAATGAAGATAACATCGATACTTCGAATAGTGAAAATTCGTCCTCTATGAATTCATTGGCGGTTGTGAGTCATCATATTAAAAATGCAATGCACTCGTCCGGTATCCTACCTACAGTTCTCGTTAAAATCATTGATGTCACCGGAAAATCGCAGCTTTGTCGCGTGTTGCTGGACACCGGCTCTCAAGTTTCGCTTATAACCGAACGGTTGGTAAACCGTTTAGGTCTTCGTCGGAGACATGCTCGGATTCCAATTACCGGAATTTCGTCTCAATCCGCTGGGGTTACACATGGTGTTGTACAAGTTAACTTACTTTCTCGTTTCGATTCCACTCAAGTTGAAGTTAACGCATACATTTTGAAGGAAATTACTTCGCAAACTCCTCTCGTTTCATTTGCATTAAATAATCTGTCGCTGTTGAAAAATTTACAAATGGCTGATCCTGGATTTAATACGTCGGGTCCTATCGATCTTTTACTCGGAGCAGATATCGCTTGGAATATTTTGCGGGATGGCCGTCGTACCGATGATCGGGGCAATTTGGTGGCCCACAATACTGTTTTTGGTTGGGTAATAACTGGCAATATGACCAATCAAACCATCGTTTCGTTGCATGTTGGGGTCGAGGACTTAGACGTGATTCTTAAAACCTTTTGGGAAATTGAGGAAATTCCTCTGCACCTATCTGCTGAAAGAAATGAGGATTTCGCTGAAGCACATTTCGCTCAGACCTTTTCACGTGCCCCTGACTGTAAATATATTGTGGAGTTGCCATTTCGACAAAGTGAGGTCCGGTTCGGTAACACTCTCTCAGGCGCGTTATCGCGATTATCTTCCATGGAACGTCGTTTCGCCCGTAATGAAAATCTTCGAAAAGAGTACTGCCAATTTATGAAGACCTACCTGGAATTGGGCCATATGCAACGTATTCCGGACAATTTGATCGAACCAACTTCGGGAAGGGTATTCTATTTGCCGCATCATGCCGTGGTTACGAATAAGATACGGGTCGTTTTTGATGGGTCGCATAGAGATTCTAATGGAATTAGTTTAAATGAAATGTTGCACACGGGCCCCTCTCTTCAACGAAATTTGGTGAATGTGTGTATTCGATTTCGTGTGCCCAAATACGTTTTTTGTGCCGACATCGTCAAGATGTTTCGGCAAATCTGGGTTGCTGAAAACCATCGGGACTTTCAACGCATTGTTTGGAGAGAAAGTTCGGAGCAACCAATTGCACACTATTGGCTATGCACCGTGACATATGGTACCTCGCCTGCTCCATTTTTGTCAATGAAAACCCTAAAACAACTTGCTGTTGACTACAGATATCAGTTTCCTTTGGCGTCTCGATCCATTCTTAGTGATTTTTATGTGGATGACTTGTTGACAGGTGCAGATTCTATGCCAGAGGTCATTAAATTGAGGGATGAGTTAGTTGAGCTACTGTCTTGTGGAGGGTTCCAGCTCAGTAAATGGAGTTCGAATTGTTGGCCAATTTTAAGCGGTATCGACCATAATGACATCGTTAGCGGTAGAGGAAAGTTCGTCGCCATATACTAAGAGGAAGCTGTTGTCGGAGGTTGCTAAAATATTCGATCCGTTGGGTTTTCTTTCCCCCTCCACTATCTTATTTAAAATGCTTTTCCAGGAGCTGTGGTTGCATAAATCGAAAGTAGGTTGGGATGACCCTTTGCCGACAGAAGTAGCTAATAAATGGATATACTATAGGCAAGAGCTGGAACATTTTGAAGAGGTCGAGATATTGAGACAATGTACGTCTAATTCGCAAAGCTTCGATCTTACCGGATTCTCCGACGCTTCGGAAAAGGCATACTCTGCGGTGGTTTATGCACGCAGTGTATCAGAAAATGGTGAAGTTGAAGTGCATCTTGTTGCTGCCAAGACCCGTGTTGCGCCGGTGAAGCAACTAACTATTCCTCGTCTCGAGTTGTGTGGGGCTCTTCTCTTGAGTCGCCTGATTCAGCTTATTAAGTCCTCTTTGGACGTATCTCCATCCAACATTTTCGCATTTTGTGATTCGCAAATCGTGTTAGCTTGGTTTTCTTCATCACCTCGTCGATGGAATACCTTCGTCGCTAATCGCACTTCCGAGATTCTTGATGTTCTCCCTCGGTCGGTTTGGAGTTATATTCGCTCGGAGGAAAATCCAGCTGATTGTGCTTCGCGAGGCATTGAGCCCAGCAAGTTATTGCAGCTAGAACTATGGTGGAAGGGTCCCGGTTGGATATCTAAAGATTTCACTTATTGGCCAAATTACGTTCAGGAGGAACTTGAGGAGGTACCGGAGGGAAAGAAAATTCCTACAACTGTGAATCTATCGCGTGGCATAGAACATTTTTTGGGTGATTTAAGTAACAAAATCTCCATTTGGGGCAGGTTAGTTCGAACTGTAGCTTACATCATTCGTTTCGTGAAAAACTGTAGGCTTCCTGCTAAGGATCGCCGGAAAACCTTTGTCTCGTCGTCTGAACTACTTGCAGCCAAACAAACATGTATTCGATTCGTTCAGGAGGAGTTCAAAGAAGAAGTTACCGCTCTGAAATCCGCAGGGTGTGTGGCAAATCGTTCGAAATTGTCGTCTTTAGCACCCTTTCTCGATGACGTAGGCTTGCTACGAGTGGGTGGACGAATAACCAATGCTGTAAATGTTCCCTTTCACATAAAGCATCCAATTATCCTGCCAAAAAACCATTCAATAACTGTTTTAATTCTTCGTGCAGCTCATTTGAAGTTTCTACATGCTGGAGTCACTCATTTGTTTGCGTTAGTGCGACAAGAATTTTGGGTCCTTGGTAGCCGAAATTTGATACGGAAGATCGTTTTTGAATGCAAGGAGTGCTTTCGTTTGCGCCAGAATACGTCAATTCAGCTCATGGGGAACTTACCTGCTTCACGACTCAACTCATCCTACGCTTTCGATCACACGGGATGCGATTACGCCGGTCCAATCACTCTTCGACTGTCCAAGGGAAGGAGACCAAAATTGATGAAAGGATACATCGCTTTATTTGTTTGCATGTCAACGAAAGCGCTTCACTTGGAGGTGGTAAGCGATTTATCAACGGATGCGTTTTTAGCGGCCCTACGGAGATTCATCGCCAGACGAGGCAAATGCAGTGTGCTATACTCCGATAATGGAACCAACTTCCAAGGAGCGTCGCGCATACTCTCCGAATGGTTCCAATTGGTGCGATCTAATGAGCATAACGAGCGGGTATCGAGTGCATTAGCTACGGACAGCATCAAGTGGGAGTTCATTCCACCACATAGCCCGCATTTCGGTGGGCTTTGGGAAGCGGGCGTTAAGTGTGTTAAACAACATCTCCATCGTGTTGTAGGAAACAATGTTCTCACCTTTGAGGAGATGACCACTCTGCTTGCCCAAATCGAAGCTCTACTTAATTCCCGACCACTTTGCGCAATTTCTGACGTAGATTTGAATCCTTTAACCCCCTCTCATTTACTTATAGGAAGACCGTACACAGCGATACCGGAGCCAAGTTATCTGGAGGTTCCAATTAACCGCTTAGGACGATGGCAGTTACTGCAAAATATGATGCAAGGCTTTTGGCAACGGTGGCATACGGACTACATCACCTCACTGCAGCAACGTCCCAAATGGAAGCAACAGACCAGAGATCTAGTGGTTGGCGACCTCGTCCTGCTAAAAGAGCCTAACTTGCCCCCTTCTAAGTGGTCACTTGGGCGTATCGAAGCTACTCATCCTGGGTCAGATGGGCATGTACGAGTTGTCTCTGTTCGTACCAACAACACTACATACAAAAGGCCAATTACGAGAGTGGCGCTGTTACCATGTTCCTGAAATTCCTTCAGGGGGAGGCGGCATGTTGAAGAATACGTTTGTTGATTTTGCTAATGAATTTGATTAATTATTGATCTACCTTGATTCTTACTAAAACTTGAAATTAATTTACCTAACTACATATATACTTAACTTGAATTTATAAGTTTGTATGAACAAACATTTGTAAACATACCCTATGGTTCTTTAGCGCTTCGATGTTGCTTTTGCCAAATAATTTTGTTGCATTTTTTTTGATACCTAACCGCTAACGCACATTATATTTGCCATGTAATTAGCCAACATAAACCCGTACGCCAATATGCACCGATGACTGGAAAATTAAGAATATGACCGAAAAGGGAGAAGGTGATAACGCGAAACGGTTCAAGTTGGCAAAGAGGCATCGCGCTGTTACGCAGATTAGAATCGATCTCTTTCGTCTAGCAACCACCAACGAAGCAACATCTCCGCTCCCAAAGAACCATTGGGTAGAAAATTAGTTTGATTTGCATAAGGAAATAAATTAAATTGAATTTTATAACGTTTTGGAGAATCGCTGCGTTTTTCATTTTTTATAATTTTTCCATTGCAAAACATGGTCCTTCGAGCCGGATTTCGGATTCGTTGAGAAATAAGTCGCGTACGGATATATTGCATTAAATATCTCGAATTTTTATAAAGTAAATTTGGTGGTTGCTAGAATTCAACACATACTGGAAGCTGCATACAGGTTGTATTCTGGTATCATTGTATCGTATATGTACATGCGTTGTCATTGTTGGAGCTGGGTTTTTGCTGCTGTCTGCTGGTGTCTTTTGCTGTTGCTTGCTGCTGTTGGGATTTATTCCTATTTCGGGAGATATTGTCATTAGGAGCTTCGCTTTGAGGTGTTGGAATTTTATTGATAGGCACACTTCTCCTGTTCAATTTTGGTTGTACCTATACCCATACCATACACCTATCTCGCAATGGAGGTACTCAAACAGGCTCGGGGTCATTTAAAGGGCACTATTACGCGCGCGCATAATCTCGTTTCGGAAAATATGGATCAATTAGATCTCGAAATCTTAGAAGTGCGTCTAGAACGGTTGGAAGACACTTGGAAAGCGTTTTGTCGTAACCAAGAGGAACTTTTCGCGTTTCATACTACCGAAGGATATGGTGATCCTGAGGTTGACTTTGTAAGCACTGAAATCAAATACGTCGCTGCAAAAAGTGCGCTATTGAAAGCAATTCGGAAAAAACTTCCTTCGTCCTTACCTACAGCCGATAATGCTGATTCTGAAAAGGTCGTTAAGCAGCAAGTCGCTTTGTTTGAATCGCTTCTTAATAAATCCACATCGTCCAGTTCCGTTCAGAAACCTCCAGCTGAAATAGAATTACCGGCGTTTAAAATATCACCGTTCTCGGGTGATTATCGCGAGTGGCCAGGGTTTCGCGACATGTTTCTTGGAAGCATTGACTGTAAGAAAAATCTGCCCGGTGCCCAAAAATTACGGTATCTAAAATCTTTTTTGCGTGATGATGCCGCTAAACTATTAAATCATATCGAAATCGCTGATAATAATTACGAGCAAGCTTGGGAAAAGCTCGAAAATCGTTACAATAAACCGCTTTACATTATAAACGCATACATCGAGAGCTTTCTCAAATTGCCAACGATGGCAAACGCGGATAGTACACGTTTACGTTGTTTAACGGACAATGCGGATGAAGTTATCCGCGGATTAAAGGCGCTTCCATCGGAGAGTAGAGATCCGTGGTTGATATATCTCTTACTCAACAAAACTGATGCAGAAACGCGTAAGGCCTGGTCTCTTGCCAACAAAAAATTGGAGGAGGCCACGATTCAGGAATTAATTGATTTTTTGGATGAGAGGTGTTCTGCTTTAGAAGCTTGTGAGCCGAAAGGTCGTAATAATAAAACACCACGTTCAGTTGTTTCGCATGTAAAAAGTTTAGCTGTTTCTAACTCGGTGTGCCCCCAGTGTAAGGGAAACCATTTACTTCACAAATGCTCACAATTTCAATCCATGTCGGTTCTGTCTCGTCGTAATTTCGTGAGGGACGAGCGGTTGTGTTACAATTGCTTGGGTAGTAACCATTCGTCAGCAAGATGCCGGGTAAAGGCTCGTTGTTCGATTTGCCAAACTCGACATCATACATTGGTACATTTAGACAAACCAAACTCTGCATCAGCACCTAATGAAGATAACATCGATACTTCGAATAGTGAAAATTCGTCCTCTATGAATTCATTGGCGGTTGTGAGTCATCATATTAAAAATGCAATGCACTCGTCCGGTATCCTACCTACAGTTCTCGTTAAAATCATTGATGTCACCGGAAAATCGCAGCTTTGTCGCGTGTTGCTGGACACCGGCTCTCAAGTTTCGCTTATAACCGAACGGTTGGTAAACCGTTTAGGTCTTCGTCGGAGACATGCTCGGATTCCAATTACCGGAATTTCGTCTCAATCCGCTGGGGTTACACATGGTGTTGTACAAGTTAACTTACTTTCTCGTTTCGATTCCACTCAAGTTGAAGTTAACGCATACATTTTGAAGGAAATTACTTCGCAAACTCCTCTCGTTTCATTTGCATTAAATAATCTGTCGCTGTTGAAAAATTTACAAATGGCTGATCCTGGATTTAATACGTCGGGTCCTATCGATCTTTTACTCGGAGCAGATATCGCTTGGAATATTTTGCGGGATGGCCGTCGTACCGATGATCGGGGCAATTTGGTGGCCCACAATACTGTTTTTGGTTGGGTAATAACTGGCAATATGACCAATCAAACCATCGTTTCGTTGCATGTTGGGGTCGAGGACTTAGACGTGATTCTTAAAACCTTTTGGGAAATTGAGGAAATTCCTCTGCACCTATCTGCTGAAAGAAATGAGGATTTCGCTGAAGCACATTTCGCTCAGACCTTTTCACGTGCCCCTGACTGTAAATATATTGTGGAGTTGCCATTTCGACAAAGTGAGGTCCGGTTCGGTAACACTCTCTCAGGCGCGTTATCGCGATTATCTTCCATGGAACGTCGTTTCGCCCGTAATGAAAATCTTCGAAAAGAGTACTGCCAATTTATGAAGACCTACCTGGAATTGGGCCATATGCAACGTATTCCGGACAATTTGATCGAACCAACTTCGGGAAGGGTATTCTATTTGCCGCATCATGCCGTGGTTACGAATAAGATACGGGTCGTTTTTGATGGGTCGCATAGAGATTCTAATGGAATTAGTTTAAATGAAATGTTGCACACGGGCCCCTCTCTTCAACGAAATTTGGTGAATGTGTGTATTCGATTTCGTGTGCCCAAATACGTTTTTTGTGCCGACATCGTCAAGATGTTTCGGCAAATCTGGGTTGCTGAAAACCATCGGGACTTTCAACGCATTGTTTGGAGAGAAAGTTCGGAGCAACCAATTGCACACTATTGGCTATGCACCGTGACATATGGTACCTCGCCTGCTCCATTTTTGTCAATGAAAACCCTAAAACAACTTGCTGTTGACTACAGATATCAGTTTCCTTTGGCGTCTCGATCCATTCTTAGTGATTTTTATGTGGATGACTTGTTGACAGGTGCAGATTCTATGCCAGAGGTCATTAAATTGAGGGATGAGTTAGTTGAGCTACTGTCTTGTGGAGGGTTCCAGCTCAGTAAATGGAGTTCGAATTGTTGGCCAATTTTAAGCGGTATCGACCATAATGACATCGTTAGCGGTAGAGGAAAGTTCGTCGCCATATACTAAGAGGAAGCTGTTGTCGGAGGTTGCTAAAATATTCGATCCGTTGGGTTTTCTTTCCCCCTCCACTATCTTATTTAAAATGCTTTTCCAGGAGCTGTGGTTGCATAAATCGAAAGTAGGTTGGGATGACCCTTTGCCGACAGAAGTAGCTAATAAATGGATATACTATAGGCAAGAGCTGGAACATTTTGAAGAGGTCGAGATATTGAGACAATGTACGTCTAATTCGCAAAGCTTCGATCTTATCGGATTCTCCGACGCTTCGGAAAAGGCATACTCTGCGGTGGTTTATGCACGCAGTGTATCAGAAAATGGTGAAGTTGAAGTGCATCTTGTTGCTGCCAAGACCCGTGTTGCGCCGGTGAAGCAACTAACTATTCCTCGTCTCGAGTTGTGTGGGGCTCTTCTCTTGAGTCGCCTGATTCAGCTTATTAAGTCCTCTTTGGACGTATCTCCATCCAACATTTTCGCATTTTGTGATTCGCAAATCGTGTTAGCTTGGTTTTCTTCATCACCTCGTCGATGGAATACCTTCGTCGCTAATCGCACTTCCGAGATTCTTGATGTTCTCCCTCGGTCGGTTTGGAGTTATATTCGCTCGGAGGAAAATCCAGCTGATTGTGCTTCGCGAGGCATTGAGCCCAGCAAGTTATTGCAGCTAGAACTATGGTGGAAGGGTCCCGGTTGGATATCTAAAGATTTCACTTATTGGCCAAATTACGTTCAGGAGGAACTTGAGGAGGTACCGGAGGGAAAGAAAATTCCTACAACTGTGAATCTATCGCGTGGCATAGAACATTTTTTGGGTGATTTAAGTAACAAAATCTCCATTTGGGGCAGGTTAGTTCGAACTGTAGCTTACATCATTCGTTTCGTGAAAAACTGTAGGCTTCCTGCTAAGGATCGCCGGAAAACCTTTGTCTCGTCGTCTGAACTACTTGCAGCCAAACAAACATGTATTCGATTCGTTCAGGAGGAGTTCAAAGAAGAAGTTACCGCTCTGAAATCCGCAGGGTGTGTGGCAAATCGTTCGAAATTGTCGTCTTTAGCACCCTTTCTCGATGACGTAGGCTTGCTACGAGTGGGTGGACGAATAACCAATGCTGTAAATGTTCCCTTTCACATAAAGCATCCAATTATCCTGCCAAAAAACCATTCAATAACTGTTTTAATTCTTCGTGCAGCTCATTTGAAGTTTCTACATGCTGGAGTCACTCATTTGTTTGCGTTAGTGCGACAAGAATTTTGGGTCCTTGGTAGCCGAAATTTGATACGGAAGATCGTTTTTGAATGCAAGGAGTGCTTTCGTTTGCGCCAGAATACGTCAATTCAGCTCATGGGGAACTTACCTGCTTCACGACTCAACTCATCCTACGCTTTCGATCACACGGGATGCGATTACGCCGGTCCAATCACTCTTCGACTGTCCAAGGGAAGGAGACCAAAATTGATGAAAGGATACATCGCTTTATTTGTTTGCATGTCAACGAAAGCGCTTCACTTGGAGGTGGTAAGCGATTTATCAACGGATGCGTTTTTAGCGGCCCTACGGAGATTCATCGCCAGACGAGGCAAATGCAGTGTGCTATACTCCGATAATGGAACCAACTTCCAAGGAGCGTCGCGCATACTCTCCGAATGGTTCCAATTGGTGCGATCTAATGAGCATAACGAGCGGGTATCGAGTGCATTAGCTACGGACAGCATCAAGTGGGAGTTCATTCCACCACATAGCCCGCATTTCGGTGGGCTTTGGGAAGCGGGCGTTAAGTGTGTTAAACAACATCTCCATCGTGTTGTAGGAAACAATGTTCTCACCTTTGAGGAGATGACCACTCTGCTTGCCCAAATCGAAGCTCTACTTAATTCCCGACCACTTTGCGCAATTTCTGACGTAGATTTGAATCCTTTAACCCCCTCTCATTTACTTATAGGAAGACCGTACACAGCGATACCGGAGCCAAGTTATCTGGAGGTTCCAATTAACCGCTTAGGACGATGGCAGTTACTGCAAAATATGATGCAAGGCTTTTGGCAACGGTGGCATACGGACTACATCACCTCACTGCAG
Source organism: Cheilosia soror (assembly GCA_949372485.1). NCBI lineage: Eukaryota > Metazoa > Arthropoda > Insecta > Diptera > Syrphidae > Cheilosia > Cheilosia soror. The sequence goes on along the minus strand of OX443561.1, from coordinate 68,000,944 downwards.
CAACGTCCCAAATGGAAGCAACAGACCAGAGATCTAGTGGTTGGCGACCTCGTCCTGCTAAAAGAGCCTAACTTGCCCCCTTCTAAGTGGTCACTTGGGCGTATCGAAGCTACTCATCCTGGGTCAGATGGGCATGTACGAGTTGTCTCTGTTCGTACCAACAACACTACATACAAAAGGCCAATTACGAGAGTGGCGCTGTTACCATGTTCCTGAAATTCCTTCAGGGGGAGGCGGCATGTTGAAGAATACGTTTGTTGATTTTGCTAATGAATTTGATTAATTATTGATCTACCTTGATTCTTACTAAAACTTGAAATTAATTTACCTAACTACATATATACTTAACTTGAATTTATAAGTTTGTATGAACAAACATTTGTAAACATACCCTATGGTTCTTTAGCGCTTCGATGTTGCTTTTGCCAAATAATTTTGTTGCATTTTTTTTGATACCTAACCGCTAACGCACATTATATTTGCCATGTAATTAGCCAACATAAACCCGTACGCCAATATGCACCGATGACTGGAAAATTAAGAATATGACCGAAAAGGGAGAAGGTGATAACGCGAAACGGTTCAAGTTGGCAAAGAGGCATCGCGCTGTTACGCAGATTAGAATCGATCTCTTTCGTCTAGCAACCACCAACGAAGCAACATCTCCGCTCCCAAAGAACCATTGGGTAGAAAATTAGTTTGATTTGCATAAGGAAATAAATTAAATTGAATTTTATAACGTTTTGGAGAATCGCTGCGTTTTTCATTTTTTATAATTTTTCCATTGCAAAACACTAATCTGAGATTTATCGAATTTCACACTTTTAATTGAAATGCATTGTTTAATTTCCTCTTCAACATTATAGCAAAAGAAAACGTCCAAAAATTAGCCTATAAGATAATTTATTATCCTGCTCCCGAAGGAGAATTCCATGTGTTTATGTTCTAAATGTCCCAATATTCGCAGTAAATTGTTTTCTGTTTGAACTTGGGAGCGTGTTCGTAATGTATGGCAAAGTTTTATTCAAATTAACTATAGAAATCTATCTTTATTTATAGTCAGTAGAGCAATTTTATTTTTCCAGCCCAAAAAGCGTTTTCCGGTTAAAAACATTTATCGTTCCTGTCAAAAAACGGTTAGACCGGATTTCAAAATTTTCTCCGGTCAGAATAAATAGATTTCGGTCAGATATGACCGGAATCCGGTCAAAATGGCATCACTGATTATCATCACTCCAAATACGGCAGTTTTGTTTATTGACGTATCCATTCAATGTCAACCAAAAGTGAGACGATTATGTTGACCGTAAAATGCACGTAGTGCGCGATACGTATTTCGAACAGAACCATGATTTTTAAAATAAATTTGCACAATTTGGAAGCGTTGTTCAGACGTCAGTCTATCCATGTTGAAATGCCCAACCAGAAATAAATTAAAATAGTGTTGCCAACTTAAAGCTCTATACCTCTAAAAAAAACACTCTTTATTTCCAGTATCAACGAAGTATCAAGTGTTATTTCTCCCATGATGACTAAAATCGGTATTGGTATTTTCAATCCCAAACACACATAAGTTCGATATAGAAATGATCCTAGCACTATGGTATCACTTCCTTAATTCTGCGTTTTTGGCCCCAGAAATCAAATGAAAATACACTTTTCAGAACGGTGTAGTAATTGCGTATTCACACAGAAGGTATACTTGTCATTAGAAGCCTTAGGCGTTTACCAAGTAATTAACTCGTAAATTCCAAATACTGCACCTGGATTCCGCTTTCCCAGTAGGTGGGAAAGAAGGATGGTTAGATTTGTCTCCTATGGCAACACATATCCTATGGCCATAACCACCACAGAATCGCGTGGAAACATTTAATATCACTGGTGACAGCCATCTTACATGCTACGCATCATAACCAAATCTAAACAAAACGATTTCTATTTCGGTACTTAAATGTTTCGTCATTTTACACTAGAGTGCAAATGACACGTTAACCCAAGCCCCCAAACAGTATGTAAAGTGAAACTAAGCTTGCGGCTTAGGTACTTCTACATAATACACCCACCTATATAATTCACTTAACACATTAAGAACACATTCCCATCTTTCGTGACAAAAGCTATTTGTGTCATCTGCCAGGAACGAGAACTTAACGAAATTGTACTCAGATGTCGGATGTGTGGTGCTCATGATGGCTGAGAGCGTCAATCTGTAGCTCCGCGACAGACCAATATTTCCGTCATGCAAATGCGAAAATAAATTTCCATACACATTATATAATGCGGTCTGCACTGCGACTTAAGTGCTTCCGGGAATTGTAAAGGTTAAATTGGGTGTGAGTCTGCAAATCGGTGAAGCATTACAAATACGCATTTGGCGTCATTGTTCGCAGGTGAAATGTACCATAAAAACCAACATTAGTACACACAATCGCTCTCTCCATTATAAGCATGTCCTAGCCTAGCTACGAATGGGGTAGAAGTGTAATGGGATGTAATCAAACATGCGAGTATTTATTTGAAATGTCTGAGGAGTTGTCCTTGAGCAAAATTTTTTTTTATTTGTTGTGTCACGCACAGATAGATGTTCAGCCAAATATCCGACAAACAATCGATCGAAACAACGCGTGTCCTTCAATGGAAACAAGGGGATTCTGTCTCCTAGTAGCCGCCAGTGCTATCAAATGACAAGCTGATGGACTTTTAAATTAATTAGTGACCCAATGACCGAAATAACTAGGCTGGATCATTGTTAACGATGTGCAATTGGTTAAATAGATCTTGCAATTATTTTAGTTTAGCTCATTACAACGCGGGAACAAAATTGAAAATCTCTCAAAGCATAATTGAAGATTAAGTTCCACTCCCGCAACAACATTCCAAAGGACAACACTACCGACCGACACTGATTTATGCGAAGGACTTAACCTGTAATGAATACAGTCGAATCTTACAGGGGAGAGGTCCTTCCGTTTGGAATATCGTTACCGAATTTTCTGGGGGATGCGAAAGAAACAAAACAGAATTATGAAATTATAAGGGATGACTAATGGCTATGTAGGTCACTGAATACCTTTATTTTTGGGCTTTAAATTGTATGTCTTTCAAGGGATGTTACAAGGTATTGATGGTGCTTAAAGTTCTATTTTCGGAATTAGGCAATACTTTTAAGTACATTTTTGAAGCGTTTCCAAAGCGGTGTATAAATTTGAGTTACTCCGTTTAACCACTTATCAAGTTTAGGTGACGGTTAACACGAAAATAAGTATTACAGAACTAGTTTCAACTTAATCGAGAGTTTAAACCGAGTATAATGCAACCGGCCATGGGTGGGAGTTTAAACTGAGTTTACTTTCCGGTTCCCGGTTTATGACAAAACAACATTGCATCATTGTTGTTTTTATGCAACCAATTAGTTCGAAAGTACAAGCTCTTGGAGATCTTTGATATCTTAAAAATGTTTGTAAAGGGTGGGCCAAATACAAGTTTATTATTAAATATGCAATAAAATGAGAAAATAACATTTTTTCCATGTATTATGGGTTTATTCGTAAGGGCAAACATTCCGATTAATTATGGAATACAACGTCGTTCAAGTGGCTGCCTCGGCTGGCTTCGCAGTAGCGCATTCTGTCACTCCAATTTTCCAATACCTTGTTGATGGTTTCGGGCTGTAGCTCACGGATTGCTTGAATGATATTGACCTAAGTGCTTGAATCGTTTCCAGATTGTTGGCATAACATCGGTCCTTCACGGTTCCCCACAAAAAAAAAGTCCAAAGGGGTCAAATCGCTGCTCCGAGGCAGCCAATTGACATCGCCAAGATGGCTGATAACATGCTATTTCGGAATTGGGTGCGCAAACGATCGATTGTTGCATGGGCTGTATGGCATGGCGCGCCATCCTGCATGAACCAGAGGTCATCCAAAACCATGTCTTTAATTACAGTAAAAAAAATGTTGGTGAACATGGCTCTGTAACGCACACCGTTGACCGAAATGTTGTCTACTTTTCAAAGAAAAATGGTTCAATAATGCCACCACTCTCTGTGGATGCATTGGCTTCTCGACAATAACGTGCGGGTTTTCCGAGCCCCAGATGCCGCAATTTTGTTTGTTAACGTAGCCGAGTACAGCAGGCGCGGTGGGTGCTTCATTTCGGCCAAAACTCCTTTTCAAAAAACGCATTTGGGCTACACAGCACTTACTTTGGAAATAAGTTTTCAATATTTCCCAACGCCAACGTTTAACGTTTACGTTTAAGCGTAAATCGACTCATTTCGTTCCGCGGAGGTTGTCAGTTGCCACCGACTTCCGTGGCTTAAGTATCAATCCAGAGAATACATAATTGACAAGTGCAATATGATAATATTTATCCCAAAATAATCTGAAGAAAACTTAAATAAACAACAATATAATTATGTTTGGCAAAGCTGTTCAAGAGAAATGACATATTAAGGCCTATTCGGCAAAATCTTTTATTCTGTTATGAATTTTCTGTTATGAATCATACAAGATTTCGACCATAAAATATCTTTTATAAATCGTATTCGGGGTTTCGAACTTTTATGAAATTCTGTTATGGAACTCCGAAAATTGAAAATCTATTACGAAGCTGTCAAAACAAACCGCATAGTTTTTTTTTTTTATTCAGTCGGTAGGCACCTGGTCAAATTTGTGCAAAAAACATATTAAAACGCAGGCTGAAATGAATAAGTTATGAATTACTACAAACTAAATAATTGTGTAATAAACACTGGAATATGATTTTAGGAAAAAGACAACAAAAAACCACTACCGAGCTAAAGCAAATGTATTGCTCTTACATGGAGCTAAATCCAATTATTAGAAAACACTATTTAAATCAGTAACCAACTGAATGAATCTGGATGTACTGGGCGATAAATGCGATAAACCAAATATGGTCTACTTTGTAGTGATTGTTAAGGATGTGATCCGGTCGGTACCTATAGCCAGCCTGTAGAATTGAGAAAGCGGATAAATAAGATGCACTGTCCCTTTGCCCCAAACGTCGCTAAAGTTGGTCCAGTGCGCGCAGTCTGATGCTGGACATTTGCAGAGGAAATGAGAGAGAGTTTCTTTCTCATTTGTATTTCCGCAACTGCGGCATTGAGGGTTGTATTTGTATGGGATACTTAGTTTGGCCGCATGGTCTCCAATTGGCCAATGCCCCGTGGTTATTGCCGTGATTTTAGCCATATATGGGCGGGTTCTGTTTAGAAGGTTCTTTGTTTGCTTCCTATTGATGCCTGATATGAACCGTATCCGTAAAAATGTAGTGTCGCTAGAAACTTGAAATAAATATCTAACTTTACATCGTTATTTATTATACCCTCCACAGGAAGGTATATTCACTTTGCCATTACGTTTGTAACGCCAAGAAGGATTCACCGGAGACCCTATAAAGTATATATATTCTGAATCAGGATCACATTCTGAATCGATTTAGCCATGTCTGTCTGTCTGTCTGTCTGTCTGTCTGTCTGTCTGTCTGTCTGTCTGTCTGTCTGTCTGTCTGTCTGTCTGTCTGTCTGTCTGTCTGTCTGTCTGTCTGTCTGTCTGTCTGTCTGTCTGTCTGTCTGTCTGTCTGTCCGTCTGTCTGTTGAAAGCACGATAGCGTCCAAAGGAATTGACCTAGGCGAATGAAATTTTGTGAGACGACTTCTTTTTACCGTCGCCAGGTTGGTATTGAAAATGGGCTATGTCGGTCAAGTAGTTCTGGTACCTCCCATACAAAACCACTATTAGACCCACGTCTCTCTCTGTCTGTTGAAATCACGATAGTGTCCGAACGAATCGACTTAGGCAACTGAAATTTTATGAGAGGTCTTATGTTTATGGCCTTCAAGTTTGTATGAAAAATGGTCCATGTCGGTCAAGTAGTTCTGTTACCTCCTATACAAAGCCAATATTTGACCCATGTATCTCTGTCTGTTGAAAGCACGATAGCGTCCAAACGAATCGACTTTGGTGAATGGAATTTTGTGAGAGGACTTTTTTTAACCGTCGTCGGGTTGGTATTGAAAATTGTCTATGTCGGTAAAGTAGTTCTGCTACCTACCATACAAAACTAATATTAGACACATACTAACTCGCATGGCAAATATTTTGCATGACTTTTATGCAGTGGAGGGTATCAAAGCATCGGCCAGGCCGATGATAACACTTTTACTTGTTACATTATCAGAAATGCACTTGACCTGAATTTGAAATGAAGTGTTTGTATTCGTGTCTTGCGTAAATTGCTCCAATTTGTTCATTAGAACTCTAGCATTCACCTATCCAATCTAAAGAGCTGAATAAAACGCACATCAGGAAGATCAAATGGATCACTATTTAATCTTAGTTCCAGCAAAAGTGGTTGGTGTCTTCGTCTAAACCAAAAATATAAATTGCTAAATTATTTTCAATTAGATACCCACTTGTTTATACACATTTATTACATTTGTTTTCTTTTGTAAACATTTCGTTGACGAAAAATTCTATAGATATCCATTTCAATCAAAAACTTTCTAATTAATAAAAATCTTTTATGATAAAAGTCACAAAATTCTGTCTTTTATTCTGATATGATTTATAACAGATTTCATAAAAGCACGCAGAATACCAATTTTGGAGATCGTGAAAGATTTTTTGACAGTTCGAACTTTTGTATGGAAATTCATAACAGAATAGCAGGAAAAATGGATAAAAGATTTTGCCGAATAGGCCTGATTATCTCTTCGTTATTGGTGGAAACTCTCTAACACTGAGCATGCAACAACATTGACATGCTTCGCTTCCATACGCACACTCATAGTTTTAGTTGGCACACCCATTCGCATACAGTCACCAGGTTTGCATATTCATGATAAATGGTTCATAATGACACTCATTTGGTGGTTTTACTAAACCAAGCTTAGCTATTGACTGTGAAAACGAAAAATACTTAAGCGAATTTTATGTTCAATCCTACGCTTGGCTAAGCCCAGGATTAAGCTGCCACTGTGAAATTTGGTATTAATGTTGCGGTTTGCCAGCTTGCTGATAAGTTTCTCTCCAGCAGGAAACTGCAAGAAGTTGTCCTTCCAAACGGCCAATCCATCGGCGCGGCGTTTGGTTTTTACGTCTACTTGGAGTTTATCCCAAACCTAGAGAAAGATGCATTGTGGTTGGCCTGGCACTTGCAAAGGATGAGTTAGCTTACCTTTTTCTTAGAGTTGAGTACTTGGTTTAAACTTACTTTTTTTTATAATAGACTATAGACACACTCTAAAGAGATTATTTGAATTTAAAGGTTTGTAAATTGTAACAAGGAGGAAAAACAGAGTTTGGTAAAGCATTCTACATTCGTGCTGTACCACGGCTTATGGTCTACATTTTACAATGGCGAGTATTGCGGTTAAATTGCTGCAGGGGTGGAATGCAGCTGGCAATTTCGTTTGAGCATTGTTTGTTAAAAAAGCGATAAAATAGCGAGAAACACATAACATTTCAGCGATGTTCAAGTGAATTTAGATACGATATTCATGTCTCCGATAAGCTTTAGCGCATGGATCCTATCCAGTAGGCACAATATGGTGCCGTTTTGGGCGCACCAGATATGAGAATTGTACTCAAGTTTTGGGCGAAAGAGCGCCTTATATATTGTAGCAGATCAGAAGGGGTAAAATATTTCTTGCACCGTTTGAGAAAACCTAGACATTTCGCAGCATTCTTGGCGACTTGCGAGTTTAACTAAACCTGAGTTTAAACTTGCTCTCTAAAACCGGTAAATAGAAGGAATATGCATGAAAACTGATCAACCAGAAACTCAGTATAATGAATCGGAGGAGATATAGAAAGCCGAACTGGACCTTAGATGTATTCCCATTTATTCAACATGACGTTATTTTACCGTCTGAATTTAAGTGGCACAGGTTCCAGTGATCTTGTGTTGTAAATTGTGGTCGTTTCTTCTTTCCATTAATCAGGTGCAAATGTTTTTATTATTGGACAAATGTTTCATATTTTGGCGGACATAGACGTTAAACTTCCTTTAGACGAAGTTGAAACAAAGAGCATCACTAAAAAATACAATGACGCCAATTAGCGTGTTTTATAGACCAATTTTTTTCACCAAAATAATGCAAAACAGACGAATCTCTATATAGGTATATATAAAACAAAGTGGAAAAAAACTGTTTCCCTCTGTCGCCCGTAATTTTCAAACGATTTTGCTGATTTTTTTTTTAATGTCGGTAATTACGGTGATTGGGTGATAAGCTAAACAAATTCAAAATCGGACAAAGGGGCGTGGCACCTCCAATACAATAAAAAAATAAACCGTTGTCGCCCGTAAATAAATAAAATAAATTATAAAATAAAAAAAAAATAAAAAAGCAAAAAAAGGCCTGGCGAAGCTAGTAATCACAATAAAACATTTTCGAGTGGCATTTTTGATTCAGTGGTAAAACTGGAATATTTTGGTTGCATTTCTCGGCTTTTGGTTTGATACAAAGTTCTTCTAGTACCCCCTTGTCGAAAAATCATTGTGCTAAAAGCAGTTTGCCAGGAGTGTCGCTAACCATCTGTATTAACATAAACTATTCTGTCAAGTGACTTTTACTCGGGAGAAATAACTAAGTGTGAATCTTGGAAGTACACAGTAGACATATGTAGTTGCATGCTGACGATTTTACTTGGCGGTAGGCAATAACTCCCAAGAAAATAAACGGGTGCCTATGCATATAATCAGGGCTATCGTGAACAAAATTCCCCCCGAAACATTTCCCATTCAAAAATAGGTATCGGCAATGAATTTCGAAAAAGGGAAATAGTTTCCCCCGGAATAAATTGGTATCGTGAACAAAACTTCCCCTCGGAATTTGATTGAATTCCCCCTGGAATATTTCCTTCGTAAATTTGCAGGTGGAAATGCAAAAAGTAAGCAATTTCAATAGGAATAAATTTAAAGTCAGTTGCATTTTTTTAATTTGTTTGATTTTAACAAAGGAAATAAAAGTGACATAGGAATTAGGATTGGTGTACTCAGTGTATAATTATTGAATGAAAAACGCGACATTGCCAACGGTTTCACTACAAATAGGATCAAATAAGATGTAAAAGGATGTATGAAGTTTGAAATCTAAAGGAACGTTAGAAAGGACTTCTGCGAATGCCGACTGTGCTAATTTATTCTCATGATTGGACTCCTGTCCAATAACCACCTTCTGCAAGGAACGGCAGGCATGCACTTAGCTTGACAAACGATGGAAAGATTGGCGAATGTTTTTTTGGTTGTTGAGAGATTGCCCGAGAGAGAATCCAGCAAATATTTAAACATTGGTTTATTTTAACCTTAGCACTGGTGAAATCTAATAAATATATAAATATGAATAAATATATTGCAACGCTATTTAACTTCTACTCACAACGCCTGTGGCAACTTCAAGGAATTGGGTGTATCTCTTAAAGTTGTTCTGTTTAATCTCCCTTCATTTTTTTCCTGTTGAATTTCTTCCTCCACTAGCAACTGCTGTGAATTTTGTAACTTTAATATTTTCTTTTATACTTCACTGAATTGAACACTTTCTTTACCTAAAGAAGGATAAATCCAATTTGCATATTTGCAGTTACTAAAATTAACACAATTCATCGGTTTAACACAAATAATTTGCAAAAAACTTCCAAATATGAGCTTAAATGACAACTGAATAAACATATAAACGAAAAATTCCGGGGGAAATAAATTCCGATAGAGATTTACCTACGATAGGAGGAATATTTTCCAGGGAACAAAAAATGTTCGGGGGATTTTTTTCCCCTCGGAATTGTCGATAGCCCTGAATATATTCTTTTGTTTTTTTCTTCACTTCGCATTTTTTTGTTTCGCTTTTCTTACAATTATTTCTGTTTACTTCGTAATACCGTAGTTTGTTTTTATTTTACTTCGTTTTTCAATCATGATCGCCCTACAATAATTTTGTATTTCTTTCTCTTTTTACTCGTTTTGCATTTTCATTAAAAGTGCAATGAGTAATTTAGGTCAATGTTATCTCGCTAACAGCTTATTTCACATTTTATTTTTATTAGAATCTATTGTTTTGACGTGTGGTTTTCTTTTCGAAATTGGTTTTCGTAGTTGTTGGCTTTAAAATTACCAACATTGCCCCTACTCCAAAAGTTGTGCCATGCATGCTGCTCCCCTGCAACCCCTGCTTGAGTTAACTGTCAGATTTGAGGTGCCTGCGAAGTTGGTTATAAATATTATATTATATTTTTTATACAGTACAAATACCCACTTACTCAAAAATCCAACAGTAAACCCCAAGCAGGGGGGTTTGGAGGGAGCAGCATGGCCCCCTTACGTATTCCACTGTTTATGCATTTTCACTTATTATTGCCGGGTCCGCTAAGAAAATATAAAATATTTAGAAACTATGGATAGGTAATGCTTTTTGTTACCACCCTGTAGGTCTGTATATACTATATAGGCACATACCTATTTCTTTTTTTTTAAACAAACCGAGTACATGCCCAGTGAGCTAATATATATTATTTACTTTGCGAACAATATTCCAAGTTTTATGTTTCTTTAAAGGAATCGCATTTAGATAAACAGCATCACATTCTTAATCCCATTTACAAGTAGGTACAACATTGCAATATAAGTAAAGGTAAAGAAAGTTACCTTCAGTCACATACTCGTATCTTCTTATAATATTTCAACCTTCTTGTTTCAATGTTCCCTTAACATTTTCTTTTAGCTGCACTTTCGCTTCGTTCTTCATTAGATAGCTTTTCCAGAAATGGAAAACCATATAAGGAACAGTTACAAAACACCTCCCCTTACCTGTAACCAGACATTATTGGAAACAAAAACCATACCTCTATCCATGTCCAATTAAATCCTTTTAACCCCCAAATAACCAAGAAACACAAAAAAACACTAACCAAGCTCCACCTAAATTGTCGAAACGAGTTCCGAATTCGAACTACTTACTGTGAACGATATATGATTGTGTTTCAATTTCAACTGCACGTGCGTTTTATTTCCACGATAAAAGGAAACAATCCCCAATCTTGCTAATGGATTTTTTTTGTGTTTTCTTCCCTTTCGCCAACCACAGGTCTGTGCCATACAACACGTGGACGTTTGTATGTTCAATAATGGAAAATTCAAAAACATCGTTGCCGATTCGGACAATAACTCTCCGGTTGACCGGACCGTGATTCCCGGTAGTACACTAACTGCGACATACATTCTCAAACCGCAGAGAGGTAAGTAAAACAATAAGTCTTTTTCGAACAGCTGCATTAATTCCTTCGTATTTTGGTAGGCCCAACAAAAAATTGGATAGCCCTGGAGGATACACTGCAACGTAGCACCGAACCGGAAGAGATAACTGGAGCGATTGCAGCTTCTGCTATACGTTCGCCCACCGTAGCACCATTGACGGCAATAACTTCCTCCAATCCAGAGGATCGAAACGTGTTCGCCATCTATGTGTCGTACTATGTAAAGGTAAAGCTGACCCTGAGCGGCATGGGTGGAGAGTTGTCGCTGAAACTACCCTTTGTACTGGTGCACGTCGATGAGCCATACCACAAGACAGGGTCAATGCTTACCGCTGGCGGAGTTAGTCAGGAATTGTTTAACGATGGGAATAAATTGGCTCTGGACAATGTGCCGATCCCTAGAAAGAACAACCATAACCACGCACTCAAATCCATGCTGACACATGAAGTGCTGCAGGAAATGGAACCGAGTTTGGACAGAATTGAATCCGTTGAGGACGACGTCAATATTCCAATACCTGTGGTAGTGGCAATGCCGAAATCTCCCCGCCTTGGTAGTGGCAAGCGAAAGCTTCTACGGAGTGAGACTGTCGCAAAGGATTTATCCGACGACGATGATGAGGATGCAGCTGGGAAGGATGAACACACTCAAGACACACAAGTCACAGCAGATTCATTGGACTGTACACGGGACGTTGTAATTCCGAGAGATGATAATCAAAATGGCAGCGACGATGAAGACGAAGAGCGGAACGAGTCAAATGAAAGAGAGAGACCACCGACAGGACATCATCAGCAGATAATATGTGCCCAAGTGCACTCTGAGGTGTGATGTTGATTTATGACTCTCAACGATTGTGGTTATTGGCTTTTTAATTGGGATTATGGACCTTCAGAAAATCCCAGTCTTATACATTAATCATATGTGTGGAGAGAAGGACGAATTTGGCTTGCCTTAGAAAGGCGAACAAGAAAGCGTTTTACGAGAAGCTGTATGAGTTGTTTTGTGGTTTGCGGTTTCCTATAAAATACCTGCAAATGCGTAGAGAAATTTGAAGTTTTTATTGTTGATCCTTGAGAGGAGCTGGTCTCCCAGGTGCAAAGGATTTGTTCTATTTATGCTTTTTTTTATTGCAAAAATAAAAAGTACTATGAGACAAGTATTATTATACTTATGGATACTATGCTGTTGTACTACTACTACCACTACTGTCAATGAATTGTAATTGTTGAATAAAAATAAAAGGTTTACCAAAATAAAATGAACAGCATTTGGCATTGATTCTGTGGCGTAGCCATGGTAGTCGTTTTAGGTAAAAGGCGGTGAGGTAAAGTATGTGATAATTGAAATTGATGGCAACTAGTATGCATGTGAGAAGGCAATGCATTTTCCCGTCAACGCCTTATTATAAACCACGTAAAGTACTTGTTTTTATGGCAAAAGCTACACAAAATTTTTAGAAACATTTTCTTAAAAGCTATGCGGCAAATAAGATCAAGGAACAATTTTTCAAAAGCAACCACTTGCATACGCTGATGATGATGATAATTGCTTCGTTTGCTAATGGGACTCTTGCACTGCAGCTTCTTTTAAAGGGGACTACTGTTTGGCAGCCAGAAAAAACGATTTCATCGCCAAGGATATTCTTTCAGAGCCGGACATTCCATGACTATGACATGGTTCAGCACTCTCAAAACAGAGTCTCCGGCGAGACTCCGATGTTGTGAAGATTTCTTTTCATATGACCATGCCAACTGATTATTCCTGTCAGGATTCTCATGTTATTTTTGTCCAGACTTAGATAGTTTACAGGTACATGCATGAACGTTTTGCTTCTTGTAACTTCGAAAACGAAAGGAATTGCCATGTGACTTCAAGAATGAAAAAAGTATGTAATGTACAGTGTACACGCAAAGGTCTAATATTGATTTTGTATGGGTGGTACCAGAACTACATGACCGACATAGCGTATTTTCAATACTAGACGGCGGTAAAAAGAAGTCCTATCACCAAATTTCATTCCCCTAGGTCGATTAATTTGGACGCTATCGTGTTTTCAAGAGACAGAAAAACTCTTTGGTCTAATATTGATTGTGTATGGGAGCGGGAGGTACCGGAACTACATGACCAACATGAACTGAACATAGCCTATTTTCAATAACAACCTGACGATGGTAAAAAGAAGTCCTATCACCAAATTTCATTCGCTTTTTTATTGACGTTTTTGAATCCCATTTGTGGTTTTTATACCCAACCTTTCCCAAGAATTATAGTTTCAAAAGAAGAATACTTTAGATACTGGAGCAAAAATGGGTTTAACTGCGCATAAAAATCGTTTGGGAAGACTACACAATTAAATCAAAAAAGTCTAATTCTAAGTAGGACATATAAAGCGATTATGGACGACAATGCGCTTTGGCCTAACGATTTTTGAAATAGGCCCGAGAAAGTAACAACGTAGGGACTTATCGGTTGAGCGCCAGAAGTAATAGACTAAGAGCCAGCGTTACCGATGGTCAAAATGATAAAGTCGCCAAAAAAAGTCGCCGGAAGTTTAAAAAGGGGCCTAGTACAAATAAAACTTAATACTCGATGTATTTTTAACAGAACCTGTTTTTATACTTTTGTAGTAAGAATGGAAAAGACTGTAGGTTGTGGGGATGTATTCTTTCTCAGAGAGATAATCTATGAAAAATGACAGATGCATTTTGTTTTCCCGTAAAGTACAGTATGTGATGTGACCTTTTTGTTTGTCAATTCATAAATTGCAGTGGTAAAAAAAGTCCTCAAAATGTATAATAAAGCCGAATAATTTGCTAATTTGTTAGCAATATTTATCAATGGGCGAAAGTGATTCGGAATTAATCGAACATCTTTTTGATGAAGTCAAACCACAAATCTGAATAATAATTTCACACAAATTCACAAATTTCTGTCAATTTGTGTCTGATAGCTTTTTCAGTTCTTATTCGTTGAATAAAAAGTTTATAAGATTCTCAGTGGAGAGGTAATATTTTGCTCCCTCGAGGCGGAGTAAATATTTTCACTACAAATCAATAAACATTTATAAATAGGGCTTACCCATGCATTTTGGCATTTGGCCAATTTTAAACCAAAATTCTTTAACATTTGGTTCCTCAAAATAGTTTAAAAAGCGTTCGCCACTTGAAACTGTCTTCAGCAATCTTTTATTTAGTGATGGTTTGCTCTGTGCATATTCAAAGATTCAACAATGGTGAAGCAGAGGTAAAACAAACCATACTTACTTCACAGTGAATTGATATTGGGAATTGTTAATTATGGATACAGATTATATTATATATTTTTTGAGTTGTTCAACAGCTTTTATGATTTCTTTTACGGAAATAGTCGCCCGAAAGTCGCCAATGTTGTTGAAAGTGGCCAAAACAGAGAATTTTTGAAAAGTCGTCGCCGGGGGCCCAGAGATGAAAAAAGTCGCCAAATGGCGACTAAAGTCGCCCATCGGTAACGCTGCTAAGAGCTATCAACGTTTTTTCTCAAGTCATTTTAGCAAGGCTGTAACTTTGTGAGGTTAGTTTGTGGTGACCACTGAACACGAAAATACATTTCTGGCAGCGCAGCGTTGGTTTATATATTAATGCCATAACCTAAAAAGGGCAAAAAATGAAGGTAGGTACCTCAGTTTAGCAAACTTAAGATTTTGGTATGTGTTAATTTACGACCGATGTAGACAGAAAATGCAATTGCCATTTCAGTTTGCCAGTTTTAAAGTGCAAAAAAGGCAAAATTTAAATCATAGTTGCAAAGTCAAATTGATATTTTGTTAGAGATATTTTTACTCTACTAATTCCTCAAAGCTAAACCAAAACTCCGGTTTCATTATATACCAAAATCTTAAGTTTGCTAAAATGAAGTAAATTTCTTTCACTTTTGAGGTTATGGCATTCTAATATAAACCAACGCAGCGCTGCCAGAAATGTATTTTCGTGTTCAGTAGTTAGTCACCACGAACTAAGCTCACAAAGTTACAGCCTTGCTAAAATGACTTGAGAAAAAACGTTGCTAGCTCTTAAGGTGCTAGTACACGATATGTAGCACGCCACATATATATGTGGCCCTGACGTAATTTTGACGTCAGCGTATGGAGCCAATGGCTACATACCGTGTACTATCGCTCTTTGTGCCACTCACATAAGGTATACTCATACGTATGAGGCACGATATGAGGCACTCGTGTGTGGCTTTTCGGCATTCCGTCTCTTCGTTCGCTACTTTTATGACGCACAAAAAACTAAATACCAGGCTGCTCGTACAAAACACACTGACACAAACTGAAATGCTTAAATTGCATTCAAAAATACATACATACGAACCATGCAAGTAACCACTCGACATTCACCCTAATTATGACATTCGAATCGAATCAAAAGTCATTCGATTTCAGCCAAATGACATTCCAACATTCGATTTCGAATGAGATTCGTATTTTGTTCATTTCTCCCCAGTCCCAGCACATTAATATCCCAAAATTAATTTCCTAAAAAGTAAGCACCTACATTACAGAGAAGTTATTCGCCACAAAGTAGCTCATTCTCATTCTTCTCTATAGAGCACAGGTTAGAAAAGAACTAGAATATTGCTCCCTTATACGGAGCTTATTCACAAAACTAAAAGAGACTACCTACTACATTATTAGGAGATTACCTATTCATAACAATCCCATAGCATAGCTGACTTGTCAACACCTATTCCTATGATTTGGAGTGAGGCAAATCTATAGACATGTCTAGACATGTCAGAAACCGCAATTTTTTTTTGTTAACCAACTCCTTGAACATTGATCCAAGTGAACCTCTATATAATCAAAATGATTTGAAGTTCGGAAGAGTTCTTCTGGTGCACGTCGTTAAGTGATACAGTGCCAACGAAAGCGTAGATTTTTTAAAGGCTTGATTTAATTATAACATTATATCGCCAAAAGGTCCAGTGAATTGGCCACAAAGATCAAGCAACTTGACGCCATCCATTCGCTTACTTCTTGTGGGGCTATGTAAAGTCACATTTCCGATCAACTGCGAACTATTCAGAGATTGGGAAGATGGAGTTGCGAATTCTCCAATGAATGGCCCAAAATTGGACTGACAGTAGATAATATGCGCAGTATACACATCAATCATTGCGGTTTGATTGAAACATATTTACATTCTTATAGGATTCAAGTAGCTGACACTGGTTCCTTTATAACGGTGTCATTCCAGTGCTTGACACTGGAATCCAGGTTGCTCATAAGCAAACTAGCATAGAAAGTCCTACTTCAGCTATTTCCATTTGTATTTAGAATAAAGGATTTGAATTGAACGAATTACATGAAGCATGCTCGGAATTATTATTTTCATTACATTAACGAATTTTGGCGAGTCAGCTAGTATTTTATAAAAAAAATTCACAAACGACTGAATAAGGGAATAAACTCTGAAATCGATTGCACTTTACATAAATCAAGGGCCCTCTGTCTATACTATTAAACGATAACAAATTGCAACACTTCACTGTATGTATGGCGAATGTAGAACAATACCATTTATGCCAAACTGACTCTTCATATCTTCATGCATGGAATGCAACTCTCAATTAGCATTTAATTAACTATTCTATAAACACAACGTTCATTTGATGCGATAACCTTTCGTTAATTAATAACGATTCGCTTTCCGGTTAGGAGGCTGGAAGTGCCCACCATTGTCAAACAACACATCCTCTCAACGATGGGGATGGCGTATTTTACTGTAGCGGTTTTGAATTTAAATTCCATAATAATACTCTACTCGTATGTGTGTATATATTAATTAATGCAGCCAGTTGAGTAATTGAAGCGTATGAAAACAGATTTTGGTTTCAAAGAATAGAATGTATCTGTCGCACATACGAGCCGAGTATGCTGTTTTTAGTACCTACACATATTCAAAATCTGTTGCATTTTAATTGTGCGGTATTTGTAAACACAAAACATCGAAGTGAATTATTAAGCCAATATTTTTGTGGTTGTTAATTTGCTGGTAAGCTTGTGTCATCTGATATTTATACGTATCTCTATAAAAATAATTCAGGTTATGGTGTTTCCTAAAATCATAATTCACACATTCGATACATGTACCGTTGAAGTGCTTAATATAGTAATCCTTAACCTCATACCGATCCATAGCACATGTGTAAAATTATTATCCATACCTACCTCCATCGAAGTAGTAGATACATCCGACTTTGTGCGTTTTTATATTTCCTATTAATTCGATTTGCAATGTTGTTCAAGTCAGCTTCTCTGTTTTCGATATGCATAATCATAATGCATACATCTATAAGAAGCTTACCAACTTTACTGCATGGAATTTAATCTCTTCGAGATATATCTCACATCTTCCGTAGCTTGTATATTTTATAACATTTCCGTCCTTCCCCACACAGTACTTAGGATTAAAGACTGCATTTTCTAAGAGCCCCCTTCTAGATATAAGAGTGTCAGTTACAAACATTCTCAAGTGCAATAGAAAAATGTAATGGGTCCTTGACTGCGTTCCTTCAATGATGAACACGATGTGTTCATATAGTATAACCATCAGTAAAAATAACATACCAGACCAGTGAAGTGAGCACTCATCAGGTGAATGTTAGCTTATGCAGGGCCGTTAGAGTGGAAACATCTTGGGTTAGGCCTTAAAGTTGGAAAACAATAACTATTAAAATACATAAAATTCAAGTTGCGGTTTAAATGTACAGTGCTAAAGCATGCAACTGTAACTAAGTACATACTTGCAATGTAATTGGAATGGACATATCGATATTAACTTTAACCGCAGCAGCAGAGAGATACGTTCTTATAATGGCCGCGTTCAATGTGCTTAGGTACCTAAATATTTAGGTGACAGTTTATCATTGAACGGAAAATTGCCTAGTACCTAAGCTAAATGTCAAATGCCTTACATGTGTTAAGAATTGAGCATTCACTTGCTGTTTTGACATCAACTGATCTGTGTAAAATAACGACTTTATACTTTAGGTATAATATTTAGTTTTTATGTTTGTTTGAAAAATATGCCTTGTTCAATTTTGAAATTCATTCGATTTGAAAAATTATAAAAAGAAAGCCGATCAAAAGGAGAATATTTTTATATTGTTGAAAAGAAAAAAAAAGAAATGGTTTCAGCAGAAGGGAAAAGGGTTATCGAATATGGTATTTTTATATTGTTGAAAAGAAAAAAAAAGAAATGGTTTCAGCAGAAGGGAAAAGGGTTATCGAATATGGTCCTTCGAGCCGGATGGAACTAGCTGATCTATGGATGATGCGGACTTCGCTTTTGTTTTTAGCACGAAGATTTGGGGCCGAAATATGCGTTTGCTTGCATGTCGGAAATGAACGGAAGCAATTGGATGATGACGCAGTTTTCGATCGATCAAATACGAGTTTGATGGTATTATCACACAGACGGGAATGGGTCCGAATGCAGTAAACGTTAAAAAAGCAGGTATGTACTTGAGTATAAATGCCGAATGGCGTATGGGTTGGGTCACAATAAGCGTGGCCATAACCAGTTAGCAGAAAGGCTTATGGGTCACATAATGCGTGGCCATAACCAAACTAGTTATGCAGAAAGGCTATGAGTCACATAATGCGTGGCTATAACCATTTTTGCAGAAGGGCTTATGGGCCACAAATGCGTGGTCATAACGAGAGCAGAGTCGCATGCATTTACAGCTGTAAAGGCAGGTACGCAAGTACAAAGCATAAAGCGTCATGGGCCACAAATGCGTGGTCATAAAGAGTGCAGTCTTTTTTAACAGAAGGATAAAAGAAGAGTGCAGATACAGAAGCCAAACAAAACGAAGCAGTAGCAGAAGTCAATCTACTTCGGACTTAGAGATCGAACACTGGACGATTGGCTCCATCATATGAGTCTGCATAGATTAGTTATGATCCTAAAACCACAGCAGTACCATTAAAGAAAAAACACCGCAGCAGACAGGGGTGTGTAATGAGGATGAATTAGGTTTAATTCTTTGACGCTGATCAGCATGCTATTAAAACTAAGCTGAATTTATGTTGGATACCATTTGGGTTGAATAAAGCAACGCGTGCCCTTAATGTTTGACTATGGCCGGGTGAGGTAATGAGCATGGAGCAAGGCGAAGAAATATATTTGCGCTACCAAGGCAACTTTGAGATGTCGGATAAGTACTTCGAATAGCTGGAGATTTTGCAAAATGGGCATCATTTCGTGATGCCCTTATTGAAGAAATCCACATAACACAAAACTGACCAATGCTCAACGTTTACGAAAGTTGTTAGCTGCTTTGGAAGGTCCAGTATGTTGGCATTCTTTGCGGTAAAAGTACGATAATAATGATCAGATTCGAGTGCACATACAAGAAAGCAGCTGGTTGACAATCAGTTTCTGCATCAGATCGAGGAGTTGTTAGACACGGAAGGGGGGCGTGAATGGGAAATGCGGCGCCGTGTTAACAAGTTACCCGCACTTACTGAGATGTTTCCGTTTTTGAAGCAGTGTGCAAACTGTTTGGCTAGTTTGTCGATCGTTATCAGCACTACACCCCAGGCGGCAGAAATCAATTCACTACATGGTTCACACCTTTGAATAAATTTGATGAATCTGCACTTGCAGTCTCATCAAGGGGGGAATGTGTAAAATAACGACTTTATACTTTAGGTATAATATTTAGTTTTTATGTTTGTTTGAAAAATATGCCTTGTTCAATTTTGAAATTCATTCGATTTGAAAAATTATAAAAAGAAAGCCGATCAAAAGGAGAATATTTTTATATTGTTGAAAAGAAAAAAAAAGAAATGGTTTCAGCAGAAGGGAAAAGGGTTATCGAATAGATCAACACATTGGCTACCTACTAAAGAATAATATAAAATTATTGAAGTTTAAAATGAATGATTCTATTGATTCTTTTCTAAAAGCAGTCGGGTATAAACCCCATCTAAAAGACACATTTTATTTAATTATTATCACACTTGTGAACGTGTTGATTTTATTATCCGTAGTCAAATTGTCGTAAGTTTCCTTTGTATCATCGATGTCATACAAAACACCGTCAATTGTAGCTTGAAACTTCATTTTTATTTATTTTTTTTCCAACTATAATAATAAAACCACATACAAATCTCAGCAAAGTTCAACAATGGAGTGAAAAATTCTTCGATTTCAATCAGCTGATTATGACATTTCTCAAACCCACTAAGAACTCAGGCAGAAATTCTTGCCTAACTTTCCAGTCACCACAGCTGACCGACCTCACGAAATTTGCCTAGATTTGCAGTCAAATCGACCAATCAGAGGCTGTTGACTAGCTAGGCAAAAGCGCATTGAACGCGGCCAATACTTCATCCTGTGCTGGTTAAATTAAATAAAATAAGTAAATAGTTAACGGCCGCCCGGATGTTTCTCAGACGTTCGCGAGAGGCGGTGCAGTGGAAAAAAGCTTAAGATGTTATGTGTTTTTTCGGTGATCAAACCTGAAGAACAAACTCATAACTGGAGCACAGTCATTAATAGACCCCACGCCACGATATGTCAACAGAGCAAAATAAAAGCCAACTTGTGGGGTTAAGGAAGTCAGTAATGTTAATAAAATCCGTAGATGCCCAATGGGTCATCGAAGAACCGATTGCCTAGTGCGCGATGACCAGTTTTACTTACTTATGTATCTACACTGGCTTTTCGACATTCCGTGTACTATACGCAATGCGATAACTTAAATGCACCCAAAGAGCCAAGGCAATAAAACAATCGGATGTCCATATACTATATGTGCGCACTGTGATACATACCGTGAACTGGTCATATTATATGTATCCATTCCATATGTTACCACACCGGCTACATTATGTAAATATGAAAGCTCTACATGCCGTGTAGTAGCACAATTTTCCAATTTGTGTACACATACGGGTGTCCCAGTTAAAGCGGTATAATAATTCAACGGATGATTCCTGAAGTTCCGCCAAACATAAAATTGTATGGCAGGGTGGTCTATTCTCACCATTTTTCCCGTGATAGCTCGACGACACCTCTAATTTGGAGGTGTTACCTATCACTTAAAACGCTAGAACTTTTAAACTATTATAGGTACAAAAATTGTTTGGTATGTATATTTTGAAAAGACAATTTAGTAGCGCAAACAAGTCTTTAAGCATTTAATATTTTGTTTTCTTAAAATGTTTTTTTCTCAAGATTTTCACTTAATACCTACATTTTTTTTTTTGTAATTCTTATCCCTGTACAATTTTCTAAAATTATGTTTTTTACATACGATTACACACGATCAACAAAAATTGTCTAAATAAAAAAAAAGGTTAAGTTGATTTTTCACAAATATCGTCACCTCAGTATTGGAGTGACACATATGCATTTTTGCCATTTTTGAGTTAGGAATGATTTCTAAGAGACAAAAAGGAGGTCTTTCGTTTGGTGTAACTACCTGTCCTATCTCCATTATTGCCAAAGATATCAGTGTTACAAATGATATAAACGCAGTTATGGGAATAAATGGTCAGGATTGGTCTGCCACATAAGCCTTTGTATGTGAAGCTCACATTTTCGTATGAACTTTTCTGAAATTTCTTAAATATTTTAAATGACCTATACATACAATTGAACTAAAATTATGCTTCATTTGCAAACACCAATTCAGTACTTAAATGATCTAAACATACAATTCTTCCTCAAAAGTGCTTCATATGCATAATAATTTTTCAGTGTTTAAATGATACATACAAACCAAACTCCGAGTCAAATTTTTAGGCATTAAAAATGATTTCAGTGCATAAGTGATACATACAATACAGTTGGCTTCATAAATGCCTTGTAGACTGTTACTGTGTTCAGTACTTAAGGGATACATACATACAATTCATTTCTCAAATGCCTTAAATATTTCGAAAATGTATAACTTATACAAAGAAAGTTGTGAAGGAATACCTGTTAAGAAGCATGTGTACTCTAAAATTTTCAACGAAGATTTTAACTTAGCCTTTTATATGCCTAAAAAGGATCAATGTGACTTGTGCTCGGAGCTAAAAAATAAAAGTGATTTATCAGAAATAGAAACGGAAAAACTAAGGGTACATGAACATAATAAAGTTTTGGCCAAAAATGAAAGAGATTCAGATAGAAAAAGCAAAGTTGTTTCTACTGCGATAATAACCTATGACCTTGAAAATGTGTTTGCTTTACCCAAAGCTGAGGTTTCCAGCTTTTATTATAAAAGAAAATTTGCAGTCTACAATTTAACCGGTCACTGCAATTTAAACAAAGTCACGTACTGCTGCATATGGACCGAAGCGCAGAGTGGTAGGTTTGGAAACGACCTCGCAAGCGCACTTTATAAAATACTACAAAGCGTCGTGCCCCCTCATGTAGCTGACCTCCCCGTGGTGGGGGGCGGGCAACATGTCTAGGTTCACCTAGACATGGCTAACGAAGCACACACCCAATGATGACAAAGCGACGAAAGCGAGCCTCGGATATTGCCAAGCCTGTCAAAATAGGGCGCCCTTTGGAGCCAGGCCTGGAGGGTGGCAGTTTGCGAGCGTCTGGTGGTCGGCTTGTCACGCTCGGCAGTCGGCCGGGTTTAACCCGAAACGGCTACGAGCTTCCTGTCAATGGTCTCGCAAACCATTATGGGGGTCGGAGGGTGGATGCGCTATGCACCAATAGGGGCGTAAGTGGACTTTCGGTTACTCGACAACGGCATCGACTTAGGATAGGCACGTGGAACATCTCTTCGCTCACGGGAAAAGACCTGGAGCTTGTTGGTGAGGCTGTTAAATATCGACTAGATATAGTTGGTGTTTCCTCAACAAAGCAAAGGGGTTCTAGAACTGTGGACCTTGCGGATGGGTGGAAACTCTTCATGTCGGGAGTAGCACCTTCAATGTCTGCTCAGGCGGGAGTGGGGATACTCACAAGTCCCAGGCTGTCAGGCAGAGTATTGGAGTGGATTCCGTTAGGAGGGAGAGTTGCGATCTTAAAGCTTAAGCTTGAAAGATCAACTCTGGCTCTAGTGCAGGTGTATGCACCGAATCTGGAGTCAGGGTACGCAGCTTTCTTAGATGAAGTTGATGCAGCCCTTGAAAAGGTTGCAGATATGGATTCTTATATCCTGATGGGTGATTTCAATGCTCACGTGGGTGCGGATTTCTCGACATGGGGCAGCGCGATTGGGAAACACGGTGACCCCGATCAGAACGCGAACGGAGAGAAGTTGTTGGACTTTTGTTGTTCAAATGGAATGTCCATTATGAACACTTTCTTTCCACACAAAGATATCCATAAATACACATGGTACCGTCGAAGTCTTCAGCAGAAATCGCTGATAGATTTCTTTGTGGTACCATCGTGTATTAAAAGGATGGTTTGTGATGTTCGTGTGTTGAGAGGGGCTGAACTGTCAACTGATCACCACCTGGTGTTGTGCAAATTGTATCTCAACGATCAAATACCTATCCTGCCAAAGCGTAAACCAAGAATGGTTACGCGCATACGGTGGGAGGGGCTACAGAACGATGAGATACGGGAGGAATTTGCACGGCAGGTATCTGAAAGGTTTGAACAAATTCCAAATGTTCCATTAAATGTAGAGGAAGAATGGCAGTTGTTTTCAACAGCAGTTATTGCCTCTGCAGGACATGTTTGCGGAGTGAAGCGGCTCGGTGTGGCGGCTGGTGGTGAGAAAAGAACTGCGTGGTTTAAAACGCCCGGAGTTCAAGAAGCTATCAGAGAGAAGAAGAAGGCTTTCAAGGTGTGGATTCACTTGGGGGACTCTCCTTCTCGAAATCGGTACATTGAGGCGCGAAGAACTTGCAAATTGGCTGTTAAAGCAGCCAAAGAACATTCTTGGAAGGAGTTCGGCGAAAAATTGGACCGCGATCACAGATCTGCAAGCAAGGTGTTCTGGCAGACCATCCGCCGTCTTAGAGGAAGGAAGTGGAACATTATCGAAGGAGTCAAATCCAAAGATGGTACACTTCTTTCTAATGAGGAGGACATCTTGCGCAGATGGAGCGAGCACTTTTCCGAATTGCTCAATCCAATCCAGGGCATCGAGGATGACACATCTATCGCCTTAAGCAGGGCGGAAAATAGTCCCACGGTAGAGGAAGTCACTTTTGCGATTAAATCGCTAAAAGCTGGCAAATCTGCCGGAGTGGATGAAATCCGGCCAGAAATGCTAAAGGCCTTAGGTGAAGAGGGAGTCAAATGGCTCGCTCGTGTCATTAAAGTGGCCTGGGAATGCGGCGAAACTCCCAGCGATTGGCAGATTGGGGTGATTGTGCCCCTTTTCAAGAAAGGGGATAAAAGGGATTGCTCCAATTACAGGGGTATATCACTTTTAAGTCTCCCCGGAAAAGTCTTTGCCAAGGTGCTGGAAACGCGTTGCAGAGCTGTGGTCGAGGCACGATTAGGAGATGAGCAGTGCGGCTTTCGTCCCGGCAGAAGCACAACCGACCAGTTATTCACTCTCAGAATGGTACTTGAGAAGGCTTGGGAGTATGCTACACCTGTTTACGCTTGCTTCGTAGATTTGGAGAAAGCATATGACCGAGTCCCTCGAGGGAAACTCTGGAGTGTATTAGAGCAGTATGGAATTGATGGTTCTCTCTTGAGAGCCATTCAATCTCTTTACACAAACTGTAAAAGCTGTGTTCGGGTAAACGGCGTTAAATCAATACCTTTCACCGTGGGCGTTGGACTTCGCCAGGGGTGCGTCTTGTCGCCTCTCCTTTTCATTACTTATATGGACTGGATGTTACAGCGCAGTCTTGGCGAAGAACGTTTCGAATTGGGAGATCTGAGGATAAGTCATTTGCTCTTCGCTGATGACTTGGTCATCCTTGGGTCCTCTCAGACTGAACTTCAGCGCGCACTCGATCGGTTTGTAGCCGTTTGTGTTGAAGCTGAGATGAAAGTAAATGTGAACAAATCTGAAGTGATGGTCGTCTCTAGAACGCCTGTTCAATGCACTTTGCATGTTAGTGGAGTCCCATTGAAACAGGTAGAGAAGTTTAAGTATCTCGGGGTCTTATTCACGAGTGATGGAAGGAGCAATGCCGAGTTTTCCTGTAGGATTGGTCAGGCTGGATCGATTTTGAGACAGCTTGGTCATTCTGTTATCAGGAGGACTGAACTTGGTGTCAAAGCTAAGTTGTCAGTCTTTAATTCGGTGTTTGTTCCAACTCTTACCTATGGTCATGAGGTTTGGGTAATGACCGAAAGAATAAGATCGCGAATACAAGCTGCCGAAATGAGATTTCTCCGTAGTATTGCTGGTGTGACCCGTAGAGATCGCATCAGAAATACCAGAATACGTGAGGAACTCAATGTCGAGCAGCTACTTCTCCGGACGGAGCGATCCATGCTTCGGTGGTTTGGTCATGTTAAACGCATGTCCCCGACCAGGATTCCACGACGTGCTATGGAATCCGTACCATCGGGCAGGCGTCCCCTAGGTAGACCCAGGATGAGATGGTTGGATCAAATTCATAATCTCTCCTCTACCCGTATGGGGATTGCCCTTGATGATTTAGAGTCGATGGCGGAGGATCGAGAGCTATGGAGGGTCCACTTGAGCAACCTACACCCGCGACCCACTTAATGGACAAGCGGACCATTGAAAATGAATGAATGAATGATACAAAGCGTCGTAGACGATCTTGCACACGTAACCAACATTATTTTGTGGTCTGATAGTTGCGTTGCACAGAACAAAAATCGAGTCAACAGTACTATGCTCTTGAATTTTTTGCACAGGAACCCTCAAATTATAAATATAATTCATAAGTACTCTGAGCCGGGGCACTCCCAGCTCCAAGAAGTTGATAGTGTTCACAGTGCCATTGAAAGACATTTGCGAGGTGTATCACTTTACAGCCCACTTTCATTGATTCAACAACTTCTCAAAATTGATTATGAAAAAGTTCATTTGCGAATAATGCAAATGCAAGATCATAACTTTTTCAACTTTGCTGCAGCATCAAAGAGCTTGGTTATGCCACCATTCTGCAAATTAAAAATGTTGAGATATAGCTCAAAAGACCTTTGTCTAATAGAACACAAAAACACTTTAGCAAATGATGTTCCTTTTGAGAAAATGATTTTATTTAAAAAACCTAAGAATGGCCCAGCCCCTTCAATTTTTGTTTTAAAGCCGCTCTCAGCCCAATGGTTTTTAACGGAAGAAAAAAAGAGAGATTTAAAGTCAATGCTTAAGCACATGAGTGCGGTTGATGTGGCATATTACAACGCAATTTTTGCTAAAAATCAAGCATTAAAAGATGCCAATGTAAGTACACCTGACGCTGAAAAAGTCAAAGAAGTCACTCCAAGGAGAACAACCCGTAAAATTAAAAGAAAGCAGTGATCAAGTTCAAATACTTAATACTAAAAGTATTATTATAATTTTTAATTATTTTTTAAATAAATGTTATTTAGTTAACGTAGTTTTTATGTTTTGGAGTTAAATTTTTCTGCATTGTATTTGACAATACATTTTGTAAAAGTTTGATATGAATTAAAAGTTGGATACAATACATATTTTGTTTTATTTGTTCCCTTTCTTACCCTCTGAAGGCATTAAACATTTTTTTATAATTTTTCAAAAAGCTGAAATATTGGATTTTTAGATCCCAGTTATGAACAAACGTAAGTATATTACAGAATTATTTTACTTTGAAACGATAACTTACCTTGTTTTTTACATAAAAAAATAAGTTTAACAAAAAAAAAATACAAGAAAAATAAAATAATAGTTGTTTAAAAAAATGCTTTTATTTTAACTTTTGTATGAAAATATGCCACATACGCATTCAAAAATCACAATCTTGTTCCATATTTAAATGCCACATAGGTTGGTCAAAAAGTGCCTCATACCATACAAAAACACGTTATTTGAAAAAAAAATCATGCCACATATGCAATTTCCTTTTTTTCAATTTGAGATTACAAAAAAACCAATAGCCCAAATGAAACAAGAACTAAAGTATAAGTAGAACTCAATAACCACTAAATTATTAAATATGTTTCATAGTCGGTTTACTGACGGTTTTTTTTTATTCGTATTCAAACTTTAAACGTCGTTTTCTCGAAACTAGGTTTTTGTCGTTTAGATCACTCCAATACTGAGGTGACGATATATTCAAAACGTGAATACGCGGAAATAGTGCTTGTCATCGGGTTTTGCAATGGAAAAGTTTCGTTGGTAAAGCTAAGTACGCTGCCCGAGCGAAACTAAATTTTAGCGGCTCTCCAATTTTTCTCTCCAAACATTAGCTAAAACCATAGCTAAATTCTAATAGCTAAATAAATTTCTTCAAAAATTCATCGACGCGAAAAAGTGTTATATTTCCGTTGCACTTTCTTTTTTCCTTGTCTGCTATTCTTTGATCACAAATTTATCACTTTCAAAGAATCCTTCATCGAGGTATTCATTAAAAAACACTATCCTTATTTGCTTTTCCGCAACACAAAAACAGAACCAAAAAAAACCAACGTGATCTGTCAAAATTTAGCTTGAAAAAATGTGCCGAACCATTAATGGGCGCGCTAAATTATGGCAGATACATGCAGTACAGTCTGAAACGAAAATTTGATTTTTTAGCTGAAGCAGCGTACCGCTCGGCTAAATGGATTGGCTTAAATTTCGGTCCGCTTAATTTTGGAGAGATTTTTGTATGGGAGCTAAAATTTAGCTTGAGCAGCGTACTAAGCTTAAGATAGGAGAACCAACGCCGATATCCAAATCATAGTATACGATGTAGCCGGGTATTCGCTAATGCGTATCAGCGCCTTGTTGATTCCGGGTGAGCTCCTCTAAATAAAAGGGAACGAGATTCAGACGCAGCGGCGACAGAACTTGATTTTGCGTACTGTGGAAGTTCAGCTTTAAGTCAAGTCCGCAGACTAGCTGTGCAGTTGGAACTTCTCAGAACCAGGTTTCACACAACTCTACAGAGTAATAGATTACACCCTTTCCATTTGGCTCCGGTACAGGATTTACTACCAAGTATACATACCAACCAGGAGATGCGCAAAGAAGGGTGGAATTTTGACAGTGGCTACTGCGCAAACAGGCAGAAGACGGGCACTTCCTCAAAAACATTTTGTGGACTGACGAAGCGCAATTCACAAGAGATGGGGTTACAAACCTCCATACCATTGGTCAGACCCCAATCCCCATTTAATACGCACAACATCCTTTCAAAGTTAAGAATTTAATTGTTGTGAATAACTTCTTCAAAATGTGTGCTTATTTACGCGAAAGGTAAGTGTGTGAAAACACTTAAGTAGGCCCACACGTTCCTCTGCAAACAGTTTATTCCTACTACTACCCGGAATTTCTTAAAAACCGATTGCCGGAGCTCTTTGAAGATGTTGTTCTCGTTCAGAGAAGAACGATGTTCTTTCAACAAGATGGGGCACAGTAGCAGCAGGGTAACTCCATATCTCAACCAAACTTTTAACGAACTGTGGACTGAAAGATACTTCGCCGCGCCACCCAGATCTCCTGACCTTAATACCCATGGGTCTTTTATTCTCGGTGCTATGAAAGAAAAACCTTATTTATGAGAAAAAACGAGTCTTTTTTGACCATTTTTGTCTGACAAAATACGGCTTTTACCAAAACTTCTGTTAATCGTATACGTAAAAAAGTTATTTAACTGAACTTTTAGGAAATTTCTAATGGATACAAATTATTTTTATTTTTTTTATGAACACCCTGCATTTAACCGCCAACGGGAGCCACATCTGTCTAATTCTATGGCTTTCTTATTTCGCTCTATGGTTTTTATATTGATGAATGATGACAAGCTTACATGTATGTACACTCCGTGCCACTTGATTACGAACAGGCAATTTTTTGTTTTAAATTTACGATATTTTTCAAACCCTTCACTGAACTGGGAAAAACCAATCGCACAAGGAATGAAGGATCTAATATTATGTTTATATTGTAAAAAAAAAATGGGATTAAGATGATAAATGCAACTTTTATGACATTTTTCCCAAAAAGGTCATAAAATTGAACTGTGTTTTTGTGTCACTTGATTACGAACAGTAGATAAATCTACCTGTTACCATGTTTAAAGTCAAATAAAAGGATACTCTGACTGTTAAACAGCTGTATCCATCAGGTCCGTCCAAATTAATAACTTGTTGCAAAATCAAGTCGCGTTGCTGGATCTTACGTGCCGCATTTTTTTTCATAGCGAATGTGGCTGGCCTTCTGTATCACGCGATAAACAGTCGATCGGCTAGCTGTAACTCCAGTCTCTGCCTCAATTTTACTTACGGAGAGCCTTGAATTTGAAGTGTCACAACAGGATCTCGCATCCCTTATCTTATACTGTCGAAATAATCTAAGATAATGATAAATGTTAAGGAAATAACGTAAACATTTTAATGTGCCAAATTAATGTAAATCTAGAGGAGTTTTTAAGCTCTATAATCTAGAAATCAGCTTATGTAAAATTTCGCTTTCTAATGGGTGCAAAGAGACGACTGTATATACTTGTACGTTCGTTATTTCGGCAACTATGGCTGCCCTATAATGCATTAATGTGAGCGTGAGGGGCTATAAATTTGATCAAAACTATTCATAGTTGTGGTCGAAAAGTGTTGAAGGCTTCCTACTTCTATAAGGGACAAATAAAATACGCTACACCAATACTCACTCCTTCACGGTTTACTTCTTCAAATTTTAATAATATTGTACTAACAATCGTTTAATTTTTTATCATTTATTTTTTGGCAGTGCATAAATAAATGCAGAAACTTACATTTTCATTCGTTCACATGTAGGGATTTAACAGCTTCTTTAATACCATTCGCCTCGATTCTGAAATTTCAATATGCCAATTGGTTGATGGTCTTTTAATGAATAATTAATCCATTTTATTTTAATCCATCATTTCCTTTCAATTCTCCATTCCAATCTGTTTCTTTCGCAGCCATTTTGCTAATCTTTTCAGATTCCTATCTACAGCATTTCACCCCTAAATCAATTTATACAATCGTCCGTGAATTCCCAAATTTCTATGTCTAAACGCTTGATGCCAGAAGCTTAGGTTAGGTACATTAGAGCTGGTTTATTATTTTAAAGACTTTGTCTTTTTGTATACAATATTGTATTGAAACGAAGGGTGGAAAGCTAATTTTCGGGAGAACAATGAGGTCAAATCTTTTCAGTATTCTTGTTTTTTTTTTTTTAGAAACCAACTCATAAGCATTATCCCTATAGTCTATATCTATATAGAACGGATGTCACCAAACTATAGGAAAACATTCACGTTGACCAAACCTCGCAGTCAACTCACAAGATACTTATAGGAGAGCCCATAAAAAGTACTAGCACAAAGAGAAGGAAAAATAAAAGTTTAAATCAAATTCAAAAGTCAACTCTGCGTTTGTTTTTGTGAAAGCAAAGGACGACATATTTTTGCCATTATAAGTGAGACATGCAAGTGAAATGAGGCATTATTTAGAGGTCATCACTTGGGCGTTTTAACTGAAAATTACGTTCCAGGAATTACGACTGCCAAAGGAAGGACCGTTTTATTGTAAACCTAATTGCTATGTTCATATTCTAGTGCTGCTGACTCCCAATGAGATTTTTAATGAGCGAAGAACTCAAATGCTCATCGCGTAATATTTAGGTCGTCGGCGTCGCTGGAATGTTTTTTGTAATGATGACAAACTGAATTAAAACATTTATTATTATAACGAGGCTTAAAGTACTGACTATTCAGTTTTTTAAGGTTCCTTTTCCATAGGGAGGAAGCTTATTGTTCTTGCTACGATGTCTTTCCGAATCCACTAAGCCAATTTTGTTCGTATGTCTATTTCAAGAACTCATTGACGTAAAAGTCTGAAATTTGCACACAACACGTGGTATAACCTCTAGTTAAACGAAAAATACCAATGGTAACAATGCATTAGCTAGTGTTAGTGTAATTATTAATTTGGTGAAAAAAAAAATTGTATTCCCACAAAAAACTGTTTATTTATTGATTTACAAACAAAACACACGCGTTCCTATTCTGTAGGTCATATTTGTAGCTAAATATGTGCTGAAGACTGTTTTGCTGAAAAGTTTATATTTTACAAGATATTTACAAAAATAGGTCAATATTACCATATAGAATACACTCCTTTCTCCAATCTCATTCATAGTGTTTATTGCGTCTCTATTCATTTATGCTCGTTTTATATTTATTTCGTTACGATGATGTCTGTCCGATCCGAATCCACTAAGGCTGCAGTTATAGCTATCAGAAAAGTCCATCCGTAAAAACGCGCAACAGAACAAAACTGAAACATTCAACCATAGCATATCATAGGAATTCAGTGGAATACTTCGTGAAACTGGTTGAGAAGTTGAACAGAAAAAGTTTTTCGTACGGAAAAATAAAGAAATTCTGTTTTTAGAAAATTTAAAGATCAATTGCTTAATTTTTTTTGACGAATTAGTTTTATAATTCAAAAGCAACTATTTAAGACCAAGATTGAGTTCAACGATTAAGTTTAAGTGCTCCAAAAAAGTGAAACAATTTTTTTACGGATGCATTTTACTGATAGCTATAACTGCAGGCTAAGCCAATTTTGTACCTATAGGTCTATCTCAAAAACTAATTGACGTAGAAGGCTGAAATTTGCACACAACATCAGGTATAACTACGTTGACCATCCCTCCTTTATTTAAAAGGACAGTCTTTTCCTTTTTACCTCTGTCGCGTATTTTTGTCGTTTTACGGATTTTGTCCTATAATTTTACGAAACTCATGTCAACTTTTGCCAATAGAATTTTACATTTTTGGAAGTAGACGACCTTGAGAGACCCTCAAGGTATTTCATGAAACACCGGATTGGCCAAGTCTAGAAATAATTATTTCTCAGAAAAAATCCGACTTATTTTTAAATGGCGTAAAACTTTTTGATGAAATATCATATATTTGTCGTAACTTATTATTGATCAATGCCCAGCGTAACCGGTAAGAGTTAGGAGCACATAGTTTGAAACAAATTTCCTTGTATGACCAAAGTGAGCACTGGGCCTGAGTTATTAGTGACTGGAAAAGGAGTATTCAGTTTGCAAAAGAAACAATTTTGTTTATTGCTACGTATATGATCTACAAAATAGGAGTGTATCCATGCGTGTTTTTTGTGTGTAAATCAATAAATAAACGTTTTTTTTTGTTCAAATAAAAATATTTTTTTCAAACAAATTAATAATTACTCCAAAACCAGCTGATTTAATTGTTACCATTGGTATTTGTCGTCACAAACTTTTTTAACAGGGACGGTGGCGAAGCCACGGATAAACGCAAATTTTCTGTAAAAAGATATGTTAGTGCTATTAAATTATTATTAAATTATTAACAGTAGTACCTATTTATAATTTTTTTACGGACTGGTATACCTAAAGAAACACATGCCGCCGTCAGATTACAAATTTTCGGGAAAGCTAAACTAGGTATTTACATTCCGCCTTACCAATAATCAACTTTAGTCTGGCAGCTAACACAAAGACTACACACTTTCCAAAATGCTCATACCAATAAACAAATTTAGTTGCCAGAATATCGTTAACTGTAGGGTTAAATGTTAATGTTGAGAAAGTCATGTTTATCTCGGCCATTAGCTAAATAGGTCTACCCTTATGTCATTTTCAAGAGGAGTGTTGCCTATGCAATCAAAATTAGAGTATCAAAAATTGTAATAAGAGTGTATTTAAATACCCTGCATCTGATCTGCCTGTATAGATCATTTGTATATATTAATTAACTTTGGTAATTGTGTAACATGATTCCTTAATTTATGGGTTGTGATAAAACAATTCAAATGTTTGCTGAGCCTGAAATTAAAATTGAGCAAAATCATTGAAATACACACCAAATAGTAGAATATTCCATTCCTAAACACAGTAAAAAAACAAAAAAGATCTTTTCTGTCGATGTCTTTAATTAAGAACATTTGGTTAACATTTTAAATTACCTGTCAAAGCAAAGTTTTTTTTCAACTGCAAGCAGTAGGTAGTTTATAGAATGTAATGGCTTGT
This sequence comes from Cheilosia soror, assembly GCA_949372485.1. Taxonomy (NCBI): domain Eukaryota; kingdom Metazoa; phylum Arthropoda; class Insecta; order Diptera; family Syrphidae; genus Cheilosia; species Cheilosia soror. The sequence continues at coordinate 67,967,554 of OX443561.1, read as the reverse complement.
ACACTTACACCCTTATTCATAACACTTAGTTAAATCTGATTTAAGGTTTATGTTGGTTTAATTGCAGAAAACGTTATTCATAATCTTTTTTCAAAGTCAATTTTCATTTAATCAAGTGTCAAAAATTTAAATGCCGAAATAGGCATTCAGTAGCAAATTAACTCTGAATTAAATTGTTCGTTGATTCAAATCATGGCATATAATAATTATTATGTTATTAGTTCACTACCGAATATCTTATATATAGTTATTGATTTGTGCATTAGCACAACAAAAAACAGTGTTATCCAAATTTAAATAACAAAATTCTGTAAAAAAAAAATCTTATGACAAATGCGTAATACAATAATTTGCTTAAATCATAATGCCGTTTTATGAATTAACTTTTTCTAGTTCTTAATTAAAATGACAGTTTCGAGTTAGCTGAGACACTGATAATTAACAGATTAAATTATAATCTAATGAAGAATGCTGTTATATTTTATTTGGTGTCGCTTTCATTCTGAAAGTTAAAAAACGAAGTCAACAGTCTGGATAATATAAATGATATTTTATATATCAGTGTGATTTTTTTTGTAAATGTAGGTACAAAATAAACAACGTTCCATGAAATCCGCAAAAAGTACCTACATATGTTCACATATTCATGTGATGTTTCAGTAGTTTTTCTATTTGTAACATTGTAATTGTGATTTGTATACTACAAGACAAATTTCATTTTGCATCAATAGCCTACGAATAATTAAAAAATTGTGTTCCTATTATTATTCAATAATCTGAAATGACTTTTATTAGAACAGCTCTCAATTTTCGAAATTAATACAAAAGTTCCAAAATGCATAGGAAAACGTATTGTAAATAGTACTGAAAATATACCCTATTTGTATGATACGGCATTACTAATTTTCGTATGAATTTGACAAAACAGCTGACAATTTGTAGATTTCCTAATTCGTGTTTCGGTTTTTGCTTTTAATAAGCGTTTTAAAGCCTTTGGACGAAATCTGATGGGCGAATTTAATTGTAATTTGGGTTTAAATTTGTTTAGAATAATTTATTCGGCATAAACATGGTCAGTGGTCTTGTTTCGGCGAAACCAAATTATGGAATTTGATTCCTGCAATGACAGAAAATGTAATAGATCCCAATAAAGTTGTCGCACTAGTAAATGTGGAGATCAAAATGTTTATTGGTACCATTTCAATAAAGCTATACATTTTATTTAAACCTGGCAGCCAACTAATAGTCGGAATTAGGGTTTGATTATTAGTAAGGCCGATTGTAAGGAAATCTAATTTATACCGCTATAACAGGGCCGTAGCCAGGATTTTGGTTCGGGGGGGGCTTGATCCAAATTTTATGAAGCAAAAAACTAAGAATATTCTAATTCATTGAGTCGTATTAGTTTTTAAATCGTATGTACTTAAACGAACCTAGGTACTTAAATAATAATTTTACACACATTTTTTGAAGCAGAAGACTTCTTGATTTTTTTTAACATGAGATCAATAAACTTATTTAGATCCACAATAATATCCGAATGAACAGATATCATAGCAAGTTACCTTAACCTTGCATTCTCTATAACGCTTCGGGACATTGTTTTAATCCTTTTCATAGCTGAAAGGGTTTTTTCAACACTAGCTGTGGTCACTGGAAGCGTTGCTAAAACCGTAAGCAAGAAATTTATACCTCTAAAGTAAGTCTTGTCACATATATCAAGCAATTTCAAAACTTCGGTAGAAGTATCACTCGACGATTTTTTTTTCGCACCAAAGAATGTATTCAGCTTTCACAGCTGACAGTGAAATTGCATTATCAAAGTAACGGGTTAGCCTGTTAGCTTTTCCATTTCGTTCACTCGCTCAACTGCAGCAAAACCTGGGAGAAGAGCTTGAAACGATGGTAGAACGTCATCGTTGACCATGAATCTGTCCGTAAGATTTTGTATTAACGAGATTGTGTAATGCAAGGAAATAGTATATCGTATTTGTAGACACTTTAAACTAGGCTTCAGTAGAAAGGTTTCTGGATTGGAACGCGTTGTTTATTTCAATGAAGTTCTTGGAGCTCTTAATTTAACTTAAAATAAGTCCTCTGCAAGTTGGGATGCGGATTGAAAAGTCTCTCTGCAAAAATCTTCGGTATTTTCTCTGATGTTCTTAAGAGAATTCAGAACTTTTTTTGTGCGGTCAATTGCAGAAACGAAATCTAAGGAAAATTGATAAGGGCAGCGTTAAACTGAACAGATTTTCGCATGTAATGAGGCTTACTAGGAAATTACTTTTTTGGACCGCTGGCGCTGCCAAAAGTGTTGATGCTTTCGAAGACATCGTTCTGCTCGTTATTTCTTCAAGACTTATTGACATGTATTTTCAATGAATCTTGTTTTACAAAGGCGTAGAAGTCGAGTTTTTTAGCTCTCTGGTGCGTGCTTTGTAATGACATTTTTGAAAGTTATAATATATGTAATGCATTTGAACAGTTGCGGAAGAAATTTCACTAACAGGCGTATTTTTTTTAGAATCTAAAGCTAGGTCACTTTTACTTTTCCATGCAAAACTTTTCTACTCTCTTTTGGTTTTGTTATACTCACTTCCCCAAAAAATACGCCAAACTACACAAAGGCAATTGCGAATTGCAGGAGTTGACTTGGCAGAACCAGGTTAAAGATATGGCTTGCACAGTGTACATACCTAGTGTTTGAATACTGTATACCTACCGGGATAGTCTTATTTTTATAGATTAGAATTTAGGGCTTAAAGCCCTATTTTGACAATCATTTCAGTTTTAGTTCAGTTAAGCTTTCAGTTAAACTGATGTACTGCAGTGTATTTAGACATCAGTCTAGTATTCAGTTAAGCTTTCAATTTACTCGTGATTAGCCGAAGGTTAGAAGATTTATCTACTAAAACTTCTGAAAACTTATGGGAATTCCATCAGTTTTAGTCTCAGTTTTAGTTTTAGTTAAACGCTTTCATTTTTGCATTTAGTCATCAGTTTAACGGCCGATTTCTTCTGATACTCGGTACTAACGAGAACTTAGTACTTGTGTATTTCTTCACATTGCTAGTACCGGAGCTAAATTTATCAACCGTACTACGACTAATACGTCTAAAAACTGGTCTAGTACCCATTTTTGACTGAAATGTCATAACGGTGACATTTTTATGCTCATTGGGCGTCAAACATCTTGCAGGATGACTGATTTTTATTCATAAGAGCAAGTATTTTTTTTAAATATTTTTGTTGCTTTCCTGCTGTAAAAATAGTGTGTGTTTAGGGGTATCCAGCATTGGATAGCATTTGATAGCGTATATGATTGGTTGTTTTTTTTCTATTATTGCACATTATGGAACTGAACTGACCAATTCGGTGTTTGCAATTTAACATGAGTGCGGTAGGTTGCACTGATTGTTCGTGGAGACTATGCAAAGCGATAAAATGCAGCAGCGGCCACCTCCTGTTCTTCCAATGTTGCTGACATTTGAATAAATTTGTCCAAATGGCGTGTCAAGGCCATACATCATACTTTTGGCAGTGTGCGACATACACTAGCGGCTGGTACGCAAATGACGTCGGCAACCACTATTTACATCGAATCGATCCACTTGTCATGAATCGTAGAGTGATCAGCAATTGCTGCTCAGGCAATATCTAACGATTACTGGTAAAATCTTGAATAAAAACGATTACCGACTAAAACTGAAAGTATATAAAATATGTTAACCGTACTGCAATTCGTCCACATTCGAACGTAAAAAAACGTTACTCTGGACAACTGAAATTGCCAAAAAAATCCACATCGTTCTAAGTATTTACTGTATTCCATTGTAGCATTATATGGTAGATGCGCCGCTCAGATCAACGAGTTGCCACCCCTTCTTCACCATTCTCAATGTCGTCATCGAAATTATTGAACCAATTATCCCTATCAAAAATGAAATCCATTTTCTAATCAACTTCTTAGTTAGACTTAAACCTACCATGTATTTACTTTTTGACAAAAATAGGCAAGAGCTAAAGCAATGAAATCGATCTAATTCAGGTACTAACGACGTTAGACTACCGATTTTGAGGGTCAAGCTCATACCGAGTACTAATTAATACTCGGTACCAAATTCATCTTAGTACTTCGTGAAGAAATGACCTGATACCTAGGTATTTGAGTATCAACTTTTGGTCTAATACCGGTACTAGCGCTAGTACTTTGTGAAGAAATCGGCTGTAACAAGCTTAACTGATAACTCAACTAAAACTGAAACTGAAATGATAGTCTTAAATTCGGCTTTAGAAAATTTTAGTTTTATGTCTAGACTTTCGGGGGGGGCTTCAGCCCCTCAAGCCCCCCCCCTGGCTACGTGCCTGCGCTATAAGTGAATAATATCAATCCAATATTTTTTTGCTTTTATAATTATCATTGTTAATGTTTTTGGCTGTCTTATTATTACTTTTTTTTTTTTTCAATAAATACAAAGCACAAAAATGATTGTCCTTTATTTTCTTCCGACAAATATGTTCACCGTAGGTCACCCATATTTAAAGGGAAAATACTAATGATAGCGATAAATTGACTGGTTTTGGTGTAGGTAGATACATAAATAGTAATTTGGTGAAAAAAATATTTTCCTTCATACAAGGTTATGTTAGGTAAAGGTAAGGTCTATTATATCAAAGAATAACCGCCTTTTAAAGACATCAACCCTGCCCTGGTCAAGTACGGAACTTTCGGTGCGCGAGTGTACTTGGCCGGTTTTTTATAACCTCCACAGGAAGGTATATTCACTTTGTCATTACATTTGTAACGCCAAGAATGAGTCATCGGAGACCCTATCTCAGGGGCGTAACGAGGGGGGGGTGTGGGGGGGTGCGGCACCCCCCCACCGGTTTAAAGAGTCGGCAAATCAAGGAGTAACATTTTAACTTGAGCAGCTAAAAAAAAAAATTCTAAAAATTAAAAAAAAAAAAAATTAAAAAATTTAAAAAAAAAATTAAAAAAAAAATTTAAAATTTGACTCGGAACAAAATGTTAAAAAATAAGAAGTGAGTTTGGATTTTCATTAGGTATATGTTTTCAAACTCGTAAAAACTCGTACAAGACGGCATTTTCAAAGGTTCCACCTTTCGGAAATGCGAATTTATATTTTTTTGACTGTATGTACCTTTTCCGAGTTTCGATTTTAAAAATGACGGTCAGCATCGGTGAATTTGCCGACTGAACACATTAAAATTTATTGATTTTCGATTCGATTTAAAAAAAGATTGTCGGCATCGCTGAATTTGCCGACTGAAAACACTAAGATTTAGCGAGTTTCGATTCGATTTAAAAAAAGATTGTCGGCATCGCTGAATTTGCCGACTGAACATATTAAAATTTAGCGAGTTTCGATTCGATTTTAAAAAAGATTGTCGGCATCGCTGAATTTGCCGACTGAAAACACTAAAATTTAGCGAGTTTCGATTCGATTTAAAAAAAGATTGTCGGCATCGCTGAATTTGCCGACTGAACACATTACAATTTAGCGAGTTCCGATACGATTTTAAAAAAGATTGTCGGCATCGCTGAATTTGCCGACTGAAAACACTAAAATTTAGCGAGTTTCGATTCGATTTAAAAAAAGATTGTCGGCATCGCTGAATTTGCCGACTGAACACATTACAATTTAGCGAGTTCCGATACGATTTTAAAAAAGATTGTCGGCATCGCTGAATTTGCCGACTGAAAACATTAAAATTTAGCGAGTTCCGATTCGATTTAAAAAAAGATTGTCGGCATCGCTGAATTTGCCGACCGAACATATTAAAATTTAGCGAGTTTCTATTCGATTTAAAAAAAGATTGTCGGCATCGGTGAATTTGTCGACTGAAAATGGATCGTGGTTTGTGTTCGGATGCGTAAAACTTGAAAACGACTTGACCAAATTGGATAGGTACTTCCTTCTGCGGGTTTGTTCGTAATTGCTACGCGAAGGTTTAGGAAAAAAAAGTCGGAAAATTCTCAACAGGTGGCGCTGTAGCCCCACATTTAGATATCTCGAAGACCACCAAATCGATTGAGCTCCAATTTAAAGATAGTATTAGGTATTGGCCCAAGAGTATTCGTGTTAAGATTGATCAAAATTGGACAAAGGGGCGTGGCGCCTCCCATACAAAAAACATCTTCTATGGGGTGAAACTCGATGACGTTATAACTCGATAACCGCTGGCCCGATACAGTCGGCAAGTTCCTAAAATAAGTCGGCATTTCAATGAAAGTCACCCCCCCACGGCTCGAACCCTCGCTACGCCCCTGCCTATCTTCTTCTTCTTCTTATCTTATACAGGGTTTTCAATGAAATTCTTTATTTCTCAGCCTCAGCGGCAGCAATATTCTCGACACTACGGACACTTCTTTGTCTCACTGACACGGGAACATTTTGTACTGTGCCTGTGGATTAAAATTTTTCCACTACATGCTAAATTGTTGATCTGCTAGGACGATTATGACGACCATAAATTGAACGTAGCGCTCTTAACGCCACTGACTCCGAATTTCGGTAGTAAATTTTAATAATTTCGACTCGTTGTTGGCTCGTATATCTTTCCATCATGAAATGGCAAACCTTACTGAAGAGAAATGTCAAAAGAGCGGCAAGAAATTCGGCGTCGTTTGCTGTCCCTGTCGCTCTACTTTTGTAGCGTCCCTGTTGAAAAAGCCTTTAGCATTAAAATGTTTGTCGTCGATTCACGCCTTAACGCATTTACCGATTTTGACCAAACTTTCACACATCTTTGGTATTGGTCTATACATGATTTCTGTGAAGATTGGTCAACATTGGATAAAGGGGCGTGGTACCGCCCATACAAAAAAAAAACATTCAAAATCGTATATCTCGAGAATCACCAAATTGTTTGAGCTCAAACTTACAGATAATCTTAGGTATTGGCGGTGGAAAGCTCATGTAAAGATAAGTCAAAATTGGACAAAGGGGCGTGGCACCTCCCATACAAAAAAAAACATTCACAATCGTATACCTCCTATACAAAAAAACAACATCTATGGGTTGAAACTCGATAATGTATCTCGAGAACCGCTGTGCCGACTTTCATGATTCTTTTTTTGTTTTGTTCGTATTGCTGTATTTCAGGCATAGTTGCAAAAAGGCTTACTATTGTACTGAATTCAGTACAATTTGACTTTCCCGAGTACGCAAGTACCACTTCTCAATTTTCAGTACTATTTGTACTATTTTTAATTTTTGAAAGTTTATTTTTATATCTTTCAAATCAGACATACTAAGGATTAAACAAAAATAAGCTGAACACTTTCTTTTAAAATTCTGAATGCATTCATGATTCATCGTACTTCGTTAAAAATTAACTTTTGAAATTTTCTGCATTTCTCGAAGGAGTTGGAAAACGATTTGATTTCGGACACATTTTTTTGAACTCATTACAACACTTTTCACAAACTACCATTTGGATGATTAAGTAAATTCAATCGTCCAATTTGTCTTAAGGTTTTTTTCCTGGTGAACAAAAAAGTATTGAAATTATCGATCATGAATATAGAGCTGTATCAGACTACGATAGAAATAGGTACATACATACTTCAATTTCGGAGTTTTGGGCTGAAATAGGTCTTGTGCAAAATGAATGCAACGAGTTCATATTTTCAAATCCTACACCGCATTGTCCAGGGTTTGTATTGCTTCTTATTCTTCCGCAAAAATCATTATCAAAATAGCTATTATAAACAAATGTTAAAGAATCGAATACAGGCGTAATGTCTGCACTATTAGAACCTAAACATCTTTTTATGCTTAAGGCTGCCACAGCTCTATAAATAAAACAGATCTTTACAAAATAAACTTGAAAATGAAGAACTTGTATAGTAGAAGGTTATCTGAATGTTGTACAGTCGTGTTCAAATCACTTGGCCAATGGTAAATTTTCTGTACAAAGTCTACAGTTTGCTCAATCGACCGTTGGACAAGTGATTTTGAACACGACTATCTATACAAAGATTAGTCTTAATCTGTACATGGACTAAAGTTCCTATCCGACGTCTATAAGACTTATATTACCTTGAGCTTAGTACGCTGCTGGTGCTAAATTTTAGCTCACATACAAAATTTATCTGAGCTAAATTTATGCGAATCCATTTAGCCGAGCGGTATTCTGCCTCAGCTAAAAAATTAAATTTTCATTTCAGACTGTACTGCATGTATACCTATGTCACAATTTATCGCGCCCATTAATGGTTCGCAAATTATTTCTAGCTAAATTTTTACAGATAATATTTTTTTTTCTGTTCTTTTGTGTTGCGGAAAAGTAAATAAGGATAAGGTTTTTTTTCCTCGATAAGGAATCCTTTCTAAGTGATAAATTTGATATCAAGGAATAGCAAAAAAGAAAGTGCAACGAAAATATAACACATTTTCGCGTCGATGAATCTTTGAAGGAAGTTATTTTCAACGAACAGCTGTTTTCTGTGACACTTATATTCACAGTGCACTCTATGTCAAAATTTAGCTAGGATTTTAGGTAGGTAATGTTTGTAGAGGTTGGGTGTGTATGAATCGGGCAGGCATTGATTGGCATTAACTTGGCAATGTCCAGTGTTTTAACTTTCTCATACACATCAATTGTGCTTATTTTACCTCCCCGTGGTAACCACCGGGTACTGGTCTCGCCCACCCGGGCTTGACTTGCTAAACTTATAAGCGCGAGTGTTGAACACGAAGAGAATAGCAACACTATAATGCTCTGTCGGAGTTGACTGTCTGCTCGAGTCTCAGAAGTCTAACATGAGCACCTCAGAATGAGGACGTACGGCGGATGAATTTAAATGATTAAATCAACGGTGGCGTCAACAGTCAACTTGACAGATACCTTAATGGGCTACTTCGACTTATTTGGAGCTAAGGTTATTAGGGCTTTTCAGCACTAGTCAGGGTGTTGAAATAGAGATGGTGGCGGATGAACCCTTTATGGGCCAACGGCAGCGCTCATATCCCCGAAGCGGGTTACTGACTCCGGGAAATCCGGCCCCTTTTGTCCAAGGGGTTCAGCAAAGGACCTGGCCCTCCAGGTTGGGGGTTGTGCGTCGGGGTAACTTCCCTACCACGGAAAAACCAGGCAGTTATGACACAACCACAAGCCTCGGATATGGATGATCCAAATGTTGAAGACCCCAGCAAACGAAATAAGGACAACGAACTTCGGATCTGCACGTGGAATGTCCGGACCTTAAACAGACCGCGTGCAGCCAAACAACTTGTGGAGACCCTGGATAGGTACAAAGCCGACATTACGGCCATCCAGGAAGTGCGATGGGATGGAGAAGGCATAAGAAGGATGAAAAACTGTGACATCTATTACGGCGAGTGCCGCAGAGAGCAGAGTCAGCGATTATTTGGATGTGGATTTGTGATTAGAAGAAGACTTAGGCAAGAAGTCTTGGGATTTCGCAATGTTAGCGATCGCCTAGTCACAATCCGCATCAGGGCCAAATTTAAAAATATCACGCTGATCTGTGCTCACGCCCCGACAGAGGAGAAAGACGACACAGCCAAAGAAGCATTCTACGATCTCCTTGAGAAGACGTATGATAAGTGCCCGAAGTACGACGTCAAGATAGTTCTTGGCGACTTTAACGCCAAAATCGGAAAGGAGGGCATCTTTGGCTCTGCAGTCCGGAAACGGACTCAGGCTAATCGACTTTGCGGCGGGGCGAAATGTCATCATTGCCAGCACACGTTTCCCACACCTCAACATACACAAGGGGACTTGGCGGTCTCCAGATCAACAAACCGTCAACCAAATTGATCATGTTGCGATCGACGCCAGACATGCCTCCAGTATCTTGGATGTCCGAACGTTTCGAGCGGCCAACATAGACTCGGACCATTACTTGGTAGTAGCCAAAGTACGGATGCGGATATCCAATACTCCACAACAGCGAGAGGATACTGTAAGAAGATTTGACGTTGCAAGGCTACTATCGCAAGAGACCGCCAAAACCTTTGCCGACCGCGTCTCACTAAACCTCTCAGCAAGCCCATCCTCAGCGTCACCAACATCAAGTACAGAGGACCAGTGGCAACACTGCCAGCGTGCCATCAGAAGTGCCGCTACCGAAGTGCTGGGTTTCACTAGGCGACCACGACGAAACCCCTGGTTCGATGAGGAATGCCGCCAGGCACATGCAGCCAAGAACGAGGCCTATCAATTAATGCTGCAGACAAGAACCAGAGCGGCTGAGAGAGCTGCCCGTGAGCTCTACGCGCAAAAAAGAAGGGAGGAACACCGACTTCTCAGAAGGAAAAAGAAAGAGCACGAGAAGCGAGCGGTCGAATCAATTGAGGGACGCTACTGCAGAGGCAATGTTCCAAAGTTCTACCAAAGGGTAAAACGTTCCACCCAAGGATACAAGGCCCGAACAGAAGCCTGCAGAGATGAGCATGGGAATACAGTAGTAGATTCACAGTCGGTGCTGAGGATTTGGAAAGAACACTTCTGCAGACTGTTAAACGGCGGAGACAGCCAACAACCCGCTGTCAGGCAGAATGATCTGTTCAGTTTGGGCGATGATAGCCAAAATTTCCGTCCACCCGACCTACACGAAGTGAGCATAGCGATATCCAAACTTAAGTGCAACAAAGCTGCTGGAGCGGATGGCCTCCCGGCCGAGCTTTTCAAAGCAGCGGGAGATGGCTTGGTAAGGAGCATGCACCAGCTCATCTGTAAAATATGGTCGGATGAAAGCATGCCCGACGAATGGAACCTCAGCAACGTGTGCCCCATCCACAAGAAAGGAGATACTCTGAACTGCGCCAACTACAGAGGAATAAGTCTCCTGAATGTCGCGTATAAGATCTTGTCGGCTGTATTGTGTGAACGCCTAAAACCTTTCGCCAACAACCTGATCGGCCCATATCAGTGTGGTTTTAGAGCAGGGAAGTCAACCATCGACCAAATTTTCACACTCCGACAGATATTGGAAAAAACCCAGGAATTTCAGATCGATACACACCATCTATTTATCGACTTTAAAGTCGCCTATGATAGCGTATATAGGGATGAATTATACAAAGCCATGTCAAGTTTTGGCATCCCCGCAAAGCTCGTCCGTCTGTGCAGGATGACCATGGAGAAATCTCGCTGCTCCGTTAAAGTCGGCAAGAACACCACCGATCCATTTGATGTCGAAAAAGGTTTGAGACAAGGCGATGCGCTATCATGTACTCTCTTTAACATCGTTCTTGAAGCAATTGTACGAAACTCACAAGCCAACACCAGAGGTACAATTTTTCAAAAGTCCGTTCAACTACTTGCCTATGCTGATGATATTGACATCATTGGGAGAACGCGGCGAGCTGTCAGTGGCGCATTTGCAAGCATCGAAACGGAGGCGGCGAAGATGGGTCTGGCTGTTAATGAGGACAAAACGAAGTATATGCTGTCAACGAGAAGGGACTCTCAACATCGGCGACTCGGACAAAACGTCACGATGGACAGATACAACTTCGAAGTAGTTAAAGACTTTGTCTACCTGGGCTCCACTATCACTTCGCAAAATGACATCGGCGCAGAGATCAAGCGAAGAATCACTCTTGCCAATCGCTGTTTCTTCGGGCTAAGAAGGCATCTAAGAAGTAAAGCCCTCTCTCATAGAACCAAGGAGATATTATATAAGACCTTAATCATCCCGGTTCTGCTGTATGGTGCAGAAGCATGGACCCTGTCAAAAGCGGATGAAAACCTTCTGGGATGCTTTGAGAGAAAAATTCTTCGAGTGATATTCGGTCCAGTTTGTGACGATGGAGTGTGGAGAAGAAGATTCAATAACGAACTATACGGGCTATACAGCGACGTTGACCTGGTCAAAAAGCTGAAAATACAACGGCTGAGATGGCTGGGACACGTGGAGCGTATGGACAACAACGCACCAGCCCGACGAGTCTTCGAATCCACCCCTGAGGGACAACGCAGCAGAGGAAGACCCCACCTTAGGTGGCGCGCACAATTGGAGAACGACCTCAACCAACTTGGTGTGCGTAACTGGAGGCAGCTAGCGAGGGACCGAGCTGGCTGGAGGGGCTTGTTGGTTGAGGCCGTGGTCCACCCCGGACTGTAAGAGCCACCAAAAGTAAAGTAAAGTAAGTAAGTAATGTTTGTAGAGACAATTTGGAGAGCAGCTAAAATTTAGATTTCCTCGAACTTAGATTCAACTAAATGCGCCTTTATAACACCCTCCACTGGAAGGTATAAGTATTCACTTACATTTCTAACGCCAAGCAGAAGTCACCCTATACCCCATAAGCCATAGATATTCTGAATCAGGATGCAATTCTGAAATGATTTAGCCATGTACGTCTATCCGTCCGTCGGTCTATCTGTCTTTTAAAAACACAACAGAGTCCAACAAACGAATCGACCTAGGCGAATGAAATTTTGTGAAAGGACTTCTTTGTTCAGGTACCTCCCTGCACGCACAAAACCTTTATAAGAGCCACGTACTTGTGTATACTTACGAACTCACATAAATGCTTAACATTTTGCAAGACTTAAATGCTGGGGAGGTTATAAAAACTGGCCGATGATAACACTTAGTCGGCTCTCACATTGAGGCAACATTCAATAAGCAACTATAGTTACTATAGCAACTTCCAATAAACAATCAGCAACATTTTTCGTTTAAGCGATATTTAGTTGCTTTGATGTGAGACCTCTAATTTAATTCAAAGTAAAATGACTGTGAGCGATAATTTTGCGTGTTTCCTATTGCCAGTTGCCTATTGCATGTTGCCTCAGTGTGAGAGCCGACTTATAGGTACTTTTTTTTTTTTTAATAAATTATTTACATTTTTTATGTTTTCGTTTGGTTTTATACATTTAAGAAATTTGAGAACTATTCAGTACAATTTTGTTTCAGTTTTCAGTACAATTGAGAAAAGTCGATTTTCATCACTTTTTCAGGTTTAGGCAGAAAGAAAATTCCAGCGAATCAATTTATTCTTATATCTCGCATTTTACGAAAGAACATTATTTTCTAAGACCTAGCAATACAATTCCTGTGCACGGGAAAAGCCGGGCGGGTACAGCTAGTATATATCAGGATCACATTCTGAATCGATATATGTCCGTCTGTCTGTCTATCTGTTTGTTGAAAACACGATATCGTCCATCACAAACCAGAGATCTGTGGTTTGTGATTTGCAAGGTCTACAAGCTGCAACATATTCCGTGTGGAGCCCATGCTTTGATTACTTAAAACAAAACTAATTGAAACTGAAAAAATACACCAAAAACTATGAAACGATTGTGTAGTGACCTGTGCTTAGAACATGATCATACGAGTCAATTAGGTGCCAAAAAGTAACATCTTCTGTCTATCTATAAAAGAGCTTGATCCGCATTTCTGGAGTCAGTCGATTCTGAGATGTGGAGCGAAGCACATCCAGTTGCTGCCAACCACCGGTTATTACAGATTGCAAAATAGCTATCGTTTAATCGAATCGTTTCGACGACGCTACAGCGCGTTTCAATTCAATTGGCCATTCTACTGCGCGCAGGTCTCTGTGTATTTTGTTTTTGTGTTTTGTTTTGTGTCGTGTTTATTCTCTTAAATCCTCTCACTGCGCAAGTGACGCTGACGGTTGGCCAAATGAATTCAAACGCGCTGTACTTGACAGTTAAATTGATTACGTGAAGCAACAAGAAATGATGATCGTTCAATCGTTTCGACGATCATCGTTTTTTGGTTGTTACACAAAGCAGCAGAATCGTTGTAAGGCATAAACTGTCACATAAGAGTTTATGTGGAACTTAAATTTGTATGTGCCGTATCACCAAATGGCCTTAAAATAGTGCAGTCATTTTAGCGTTTAACCTCGGAATGAGAGATAATAAGCTGAATTTTTGTACATACCTTAATTTTGCCGTTCTAAATGTTCTCTCAAAAGTCTCATAAAATCTCGTGTCTGCGTCGTAAGTTATTCAAGGTCAAAGGTCAGCAAAATCAGTTTTTCGCGATGATCTCAGTTTCTATTGCTCCAATGATGTTAACATCTACTACAAAATTGTATTAGATGTTAACATCATCGTGCAACGCTCACCCATACGTGGTAGATTTTACTTTTTATGTCCATGTAAAAAAAATACTTTTTTTTACCAAAAAGTTTTCAAATCAATAATTAATTCAAGAAATGAATAAAGTTGTGGAGTAAGCATTAAATATTATTGAAACATTTAAGTGGCCTCAACTCCGAATGCGTTTCGCCCCGATGTGGTGGGTGGGCTCATCAGTAGACGAACCACCACATCTGCCTAGACGCACTGTTTACTCGATGTTTACCGAGACTATATGGAATTACAAACACAAAGTGACTGTGAACCATAACCTAATACGAGTCTTTGGTCAAAGATTAAATCGTATAGGATTTTTTTTTTATTTTGTGATTCCATATAGTCTCGGTAAACATCGAGTAAACAGTGCGTCTAGGCAGATGTGGTGGTTCGTCTACTGATAAGCCCACCCACCACATCGGGGCGAAATACTTTTTTTTATTTAATCCGATTGATTTTAATGCACTGAGATAAATCTGCAAAAAAAATGTGGCGCTCTCTTACCGTTTGGGCGTGGCACACCCCCAAATGTTCCATAAATACATACCAAAATTACATTATTTCTCCGGTTTTTATCATCCGATTTTGATGGCACTTCTTTTATTAGTTAAGTGCACATTTTGTGAATACAAAACTATTATTTTTAGAAAAATTGGACATTCCGTTCTTGAAATTTTGGTACTATTTCATATGATATTTTTGAAACTTTGGAGGCGTACCACGCCCAAACGGTAATAGAGCACCACATTTTTTTTCCAGATTTGAGCTCAGTGCATTAAAATCAATGGTATTAAATAGAAAAACTGCCCATTTTTTCGAACAGGCCGTAAAGTAAAATCTACAACGTAGATATGGCTGAGCGTTACGCTCTCACCGCCCTCCATCTCGAAAACGGTTGAGCATGAAAAAAATAGTTATAACAAAATTTGTTCTACAATTTTGTAGTAGATGCTAACAGCATCGGAGCAATAGAAACTGGGATAATCGCGAAAAACAGATTTTGTTGACTTTTGACCTTGAATAACTTACGACGCAGACACGAGATTTTATGTGACTTTTGAGAGAACATTTAGAACGGCAAAATTAAGGTATATACAAAAATTCAGCTTATTATCTCTCATTCCGAGATTTACCCCTCTTTTATGCTAAAATGACTGGACTATAAGTACCTCTTCTTATTCATCGCGTTTTTGTTTTTTGTGGCTTTTTCGGAGTGTTTTTTGATTTGAAATATTTTAAGTGCGATTTTTGCTTTTATATTCTTCTCCAATAGGTATATTTTACACTAGCCATTCAAAGACTATCATTGAGATGGACAGAAGCTAAGCAATTTGTTAACAAAATTACAGTATATGTATTCAGGGAAATATTAAAATAAAAATGTTTTGTATGCCAACATGTAGCCTGACTTGCTATAACAAAATAATCTCAAGAAATTAAATACATAATTTGAACAGTAAGGAAACAAATTTCTCAAAATGCTTGTTGTTTTTAATAACAAAATATGTAAATTTAAAACAACCCCAGCTATCCCGGATATTCATCTATGTATTTACTAAATATTTATTAGCTATGTATAGTATATGTACGTTAATGATGGGCACGGTATTCCTATAGCCTTTATAACACTTTCGTTATGAAAATGCTGCTTGTTCGGATCGGATGTCGAAATGCCGTTAGGCAATTTAGCTATCGAAGACAAGTGAATTTGTTGAATATTTACATACCCTTATTTATTTATTAAAAAATAAGTGGAAATGTATTGTTTATGCCTACAACATAATTATATAAGTTGCTAGACTTTTGTCGACAATTTACCACCAGCAAACTTAGTTTAGAGAGTTTAGAATTAATTCTTATATACAAACAAGACATCGTTTGACTTAATTTTAATAATATGTAGGTACCTACTCTCGAAATGTATCCATTTGGAATCTAATGTTAATTGAGATGGAACATATTTTGTGCCATTAAAGGTTGCCACACCTGCAACGCGGCTACAAATGCCAAATTAATTAGGTACCTATTACATATTAGGACTATACACATATTACACACTATTTGTAACACATACAGAATGTTGTTGTAGGTTAGGTTAGGTTTGTGGGCTGGTGAGGATTTCTCTGTTCCACACTCAGGTCAATACTGACCCATTGTGATGCCCGTGGGGGAAAGAGGTTGTCCCTTACCCATTATAACCCTGTATCCAAATTTTTTACTGTGCTGCTACAGACAAACCATCTTGTTGATTTGACGAAGTTCCTTATCTTATTTATTGATGTCCTGGAAAGCTCGTCTAGGTCGTTGAAGAAGTGACTCCCTAGGAATCTATACCTGGTGTTGGAGACCTGGGCAGTGACAAATGAAGTGAGTTCGGGTTGTATCCTCAAGAGCTCCCTCATTACCGCAGCCTCTACAGAGTTCTTCTTCTGTTAAGCCCATTTTCTTCATATGGTATCGTAGAGTATTGTGTCTCGTTATGATACCTACGAGGGTGGGCAGGGATTTCCTACCCTTCCGCATTATATTCTCTGTTTTGGTTTCGTTTAAGGACGGCTATAGCATTCTCGTGGTATTACAAGTATTTATTTAAGGTGGCCCATCTAGCGTTCACCTCTCTTATTGTGGCCTTTCTTCCTGATTCAAGCTTGAGTGTGCAAGGCGGGGTGTTCACAGAGGGATCAGCTTGTTCCGTCGTACCTAGTCTTGCTAGTTCGTCTGCTTCCTCATTGCCTGGAATGAATTCATGTCCCGGAAGGCACACTTTAAGATTATTTATTAATGGATTGGTTGCGGGAAAGGGCTTAGTAGGCATAGGCATGACATTATTAAATTTCACTTAAATTTCCTTGAAATCCAAAATTTGAGTATTAGCATGCCATCAATAACTTAGAAGTTATTTGAAAACGTCAATGAAGAAGGCAGATAAAAATAATGATATGCCAGAATCTTTGTCAATCGCTTATCCAGATGCCTTGCGATTAGTTCTATCACTGCACAGCTAGTGCAGATAATCTCTTGCAAAACTGCCGCGACTGATGAGCTGGGTTTCACTCGCCCACAACTACTAAATCCATGGTTTGAAGTGCAATGCCGACTAGTAATCGCAGCCAAACACGAGGCGTAAAAGCGGCGCCCTTCGGATCCTCAGGAAGAAAAAGAAATGGCGATCGAAGAAATTGAGAGAGAACTGTTTAACAACAGAGGTATCAGCCTCCTTGACATCGCATATTTAAAATCCAATCTGCTGTAATGCGACTTATTTAATATCATAAAGGTACTTGATAGAATTATCGGGAATCCAGATCAAGAGGCCAACACAAAAGGTATAAGATATTTTAAAAGTACCTACGTCCAATTATTTACAAACGCCGTGCCGATGATATTGACATATATAATTGATAGACCGCAGCGAGCTGCCACTGGTAGGTTTGCTAGTAGGTATAGAAACTAAAGCGGATAAAATTAAACCAAAGTGCAAAACCAAGTGTCTACATAATATGCAGTCAACAAGAAGTGACACCCAAACATCGACGAATCGGACAATACAGCTATAACTTTGAGCTAGTAAGGGGCTTTGTCTATCTCGGCTCTGTTATAAATTCTTACAGTAACATCTTAAAGTTTTTTCTACTGCGCCACCTCTCGCGAACGTCTGACAAACATCCGAGAGTATGACTGTCATGAAAACGCTTCTCAATTTAGTCGTTCGGACTCGGCATAAAATTGTAGGTCCCTTCCTTTCGTCCCAAAAATAGAAAATCACACAAAACGAATGGTTGCGAAAAGCTAGGCCTTGGGTGTTTACCCGCCTGTTGCACCACCTATTTATTTATTTATTTAACATCTCAGAAGAAGACGTATACAAAGAGTAACTCTTGCTAACCGCTGTTTATTTCGGTTGCGACAGCAGTTAAGTAGTAGGGCCCTATCCCGAACAATTGAAGATATTTAATGTAAGACTTTCATCCCCCCATTCCTGGTGTATGGCGCTTGAACTCTATCAAAAGGGAATATAGATAGATATCCTCGCTTCGAGAGAAAGATTCTTTGTAAAATTGTAGGCCCCGTTTGCGGTAAGGTGCTTTGAAGGAGGGGACTCAAAGACCAACTATACGAGCTGAACCTACAGTGAAATCGAAATAATTGCGCATCAGTCGTTAATTTCATCTAGGAAATTCGTACCTTAGTACCTACGATAGGAAGAGGTACCTGAGAAGTTACCCTATTAAAGAACCACTACTCTAAAGATGCCATCAATGACTTCGTTTGATTGGGTACCCAATCTCCGGCCGATGTACCTACTATATGAACGGCAGTGACGACTTGACAATGTCTCGTGAAAATGTTGATTAAAGTAAATATGTAACCATACAAGTTTTTTTTGGCAAGTTTTTACAGGATGTGGGCAGACTAAACGCATGCTCCCGAAAGAAGTCTGCAGCATTCTTGCTGTCTCTCAGTTGAAAAGGCTTCAGAAAACTTATTGTCGTTCTTACGAGACACTTCGATTTTGCTTAGCATCTTAGTGGGCTAGGTTTAAGTGATACCACTGTCTGCGATGCTTGTGGAGAGGGCGACGATACTTCAGATCATTTCCTTTGTTATTGTCCTGCCTTTGCTCGGATCAGATGGCAGATGTTTGGTGCTGATACTGTAAGCTCCTCATCGCTGAAGTGCATTCTTAGCTTTCTTCGAAAGTTGAAAAAATATCTGTAAAATGGGTAATACCTACTGGATTTGCTTCCTGGTAGTACAGTGGACCATCAGTTGCGTCTCAGTGATTCAGTGAAGGTATTTTTACTGGACATTGTATCAATGGGGAGGCATACCTATTGGATCTCACTGCTAACGATTTCTGCAGAAGCTGCATGCACTTGAAGGAGAAAGAGACCATTCCTCACCTCATATGCAGCTGCACCTATCCAATCTCATCACACTCGGTGAAAACTACAAGGAGGATACTTCATCGACAATCTCGGCGATCTCGCTAAAATCAACAGCCGCCTCCTATTCAAAGCTCCTGTTTGTTCAACGGGTAGTTTTTTAATAATTAGATCCTTTGGTCTACTCTACTCTGCTCTACTCGTCTTAGACTACAACCCCAAACCTAACCTAACATTGATCTGCTACAATATACAGTGGAAGCTCGGAAAAGTTGATCGAAATGTCCCAGAGCTTGTCAACTTTTCCGAAAAGTCAACTTTTCTGGACACTTCAATATCTGTAGAAAATCAGTAGGTATTTTGTTCCATTGTGCCATTCTTTTGCCAAAATTTAATTAATTACCGGACAGGAAATAAAATTAATTGTGCGAATGGACAATACACGTAAGAAAAAGTCGGTTATAATCTAAATTAACTGTAACTGGCACGCAGCTGCCATGGAAACATACATTTCTTCGGAATGCGTAGCTGCTGTGTTATTTTTTTTACATCGTTTATTTAAATTTGATATATAAAAAACCGAATGGAAGTAAAAAAAAGAGTCACGTATGGTAGCTAAAATTTGGTCAACTTTTCTGCATAGTAAACTTTTCTGAGAGTCAACATTTCCGAACTTTTCCGAAATTAAAAGTAAACCAGGAATTGCTATGCAAATAACCGAACCGATAAATGTAAATTATAATTCGGTAGCAAAACCCGAAATAATAAATATATCATTCAGTTCTGTTGCACAATGCAGTGATGTGCGAACAGGCTCAACAAATACAGTTCACAAATACAAACATTTAAAACTGCCATTGAAAAGGAAATATTTTGTTGCATGAGTAGGTAAATATTTGTTTCCATATTTTCATCATTTTTAGTGGCACTGCCAATCAATAACCTAGGGCACTGCGTTTGTAATTTTGTCCGAATTACACGAGAATTCATTGTACCAGTTATAATGCTACAGATAAATGCTCAGTGTTAGTCCAAATTGTTGTGTCACCGCAAGAACTGCAGTAAATGCGGCATCGCATACACGATAGGTGCAAATATGCATAACGAGTATGCATGCAGCATACCTTCGAACAAACAGATACAACTTTGATATTACATTTACACTGAATGTCAGCACGTAGGAACAAAATGTATCCCCAAGCTTCATTCCAAATCGGCCTTCGAAAACGCATTTACCAATGGCACGTGCATTTACTTGAATTCTGTAACCGAATTCTGTAATTACAGATTTTCTGCGCGGTCAAATGACCCACAATCATTTGGAAATAAGTTAAATATTTATTAGTTCCCGAAATTCTGGTGTATTGAATTAATTCGGTCGGTAGTTTGGTGGCTTATTTGCAACAACGGTATGCTGAAAACGAATTCAAGTGGCATGAGAATTCTTTTGTTGCAAAGAATGTAAATTACCGACGTTCTTAAATAACTTATGCCGCCCAGAAACCAAATTTTAAAGGACGAGCAGTGATTCATTTCTACTGCCCTTTACTATTCCTACATCGAACAACTCGCCTGTCCTCATTTTGAATTGCATAGTTGCAATTTGACTATAAATCCCTTGATGCGCTTTAGAAAAATGATGCCCCACGTGCCTAAGCTTTATTGGTAATAAGCAGAGTTTTTTTTTGGCCTGGGAAGTGGTAATCTAGGAAACACGAAACCGGGCCGGTACCCAGTAACAGTTTGGGATTTTTACCCACTAAGGCCTTCTCCCTTCTAACACATTTTCCCTACGGTTACGGTACCGCCTTCTGGCATTTCATCGTAGGGGGGCTTCTGACTTAGTTGTCATCTGGGGGCTTATTCCCAAATGCGCGGCGGATCGCTTTTCATGGCGGATTGGTATTTTTGTAATTCCAAAAGCTGTCAAAAGCGATAGCTATTCAGGTGGCGGATTGCTGGCGGATTTATTGCCAGCAATTCTCACAATAGCTATCGCTTTTGAATGGATCGAATCGCTTTTGAATGGATCGAATCGCTTTTGGAAATATAAAAATACCAATCCGCCATGAAAAGCGATCCGCCGCGCATTTGGGAATAAGCCCCCTGGGTTCGTGGTAGTCCTGTTGCACTCTTTTCTCGCACGCTTCAGTAATTTTCTCTTCGTGCTTTCCATCACTGCATTCTGCATCCGAAGCTTCTTGCTCTTAAGTTTTTCATCAACAATATTTTCGGGGGTTGGTGTCACGTCTAGTTTTTCCCTCAGTGTTTCCTTCTCACCTTGAAACCGTGGACATTGGAAAAACACATGTTTGGCGTTTTCAGGGCAGTCAACACATTGTGGACAGTAAGGGCTGTCATCATGCTTGAATTTGTGCAGGTATGAGCGAAAACATCCATGTCCTGTCAAAAACTGTGTTAGGTGGAACTCTATTTCGCCATGTTGTCTCTTTATCCATGGCTGAATTTGTGGTAAAAGCACATGCGTCCTCTGATCCGATCTGCCTTTATCAGATGCTTTCCAGGGTTCTTGTCACTCTTCCATGCTACGCAACCTTAGGGACATCGGCCTCGTTTCGCCGGTTTGGGCAGCTTGCTCTTCTTCGGAGTGTTTTAGTTCGTACTAGCGCAGCTGCTCTTCCTCCAGAATGTCTATTGGTAGCATTTTTGCTATAACACAGGATGCGTCGCAGGAAGTGGTACGGTAAGCGCAGCACACTCTCAATGCACTTATTCTATATACTAAGGCAATACTTTTTGTGTTTGTTCCTTTCTTCATGGCGCTCGTCAAGATTGGTGCACCGTAGAGGATTATGGACGTTACTACTCTGTAAATAGTAGCCTTGGACTGTGTCTAGGGTCTCCTGTATTGAACATGATTCTTGGGAAGGCAGCGCGGGCTTTGGCCGCCTTGCGACTTACGCACTTAAGGTGTTCTTTAAAAGATAGCCTTGTATCTAGTATGACTCCGAGGTATTCTATGTGGGGCCTGGATGTTATTGTGTGGCCACCCACTTTTATTTTAATCGTTTCCATCTTTTTTTTCTACGGGAGGTCATATGTCATACATGCCATTCCAGAGTAAAGGACCTAGTACTGAGCCCTGTGGTACCCCGCCGGTGACGTTATATTCTTTAACCCCATCGTCTGTGGTGTAGCTTAAAATTCTGCGCCTAAAGTAGTTCTTCACGATTTGTATGAGATACGCTGGTACTCGTAATTCTCTAGTGCTTGCAGTATAATATGTTTCCAGATTGCAGTGTTTAAAGCATTTTTGATGTCGAGGGTGATAACTAAGCAATATTTCTTGGAACCCCCTTTCCACATCTGGCCTTTGATCGCTCTTTTAGCTATTTTAATTTTATGTCTATCATGCTCATGCACAGCGGGCGGAATGATGATGGTTGTTCCGGCGGTTTGTCTCCTTTGGGAAGTAGTACCAGGCTCTGGGAAGACCTCTTTTTTTATCTTTCTCTTTCATTCTTTCGTCTTGAGAGCTATATTGGGGATGTCGTCAAGACCCGGGGACTTATTTTCCCAAACTTTGTTGCACATGTTGATTAGTTCGTTTGCAGTGACTAGGGGGATGTTCTGGGGTTCTTCAGGTTTATCCTCTCCGTAGTGTACTTCCGGGTATTGTGGAAAGAGAACTGTGACTGTGACGAACGTATGCAGACATTTCGGACACGTGGGAATCGGCTGCCATCTCTTCAGCTTTTTCATTACAACTTAGTATGCCAAGCCCCTGGGGTTTTTTATCTGCTTCGTTGCATAGCTCCAGGAAACATATTTTTTGCTTTGCTGTATGACCGTTTTAAGCTCTTTGTGTGCTGCCTTGTATCAGCTATATGTAGGTCGGTGGAGGTTGGCATTGGTACTACGCTGAGTAGTACCTACTAACAGTCTGTAGCAAGCTCTTCGTAGATAGGCATTCCAAAAGGATGGGCTCAGCTATAGAAATGACTGAATCGACCGCTATGCTACTAATTTCCGCATCAAACCCAGTTTTTCAACCTATATATTGCGCTGCACTAAAGTGCAAATGGAGTGCAAATGGATACCTCTTATTAAAATATAACTTCAATAATATTTTAAATTTTTAAGTAAATTGAATCAATCTACTATGTATTTCAGGTGCAATAACCCAGTAGTGTATTTTTACTCGTATCCTTAGTAGTTGTCTCTCTGCAACTAAAGCTCTATGACGCTGACCCATATTTACAGTATTGACAAAGCTCTTCAAATTTCAATCCGCACAAAGGATCCAACTTGTAACCCAACTCATGTCCTTCGTCCCAACTTGTGACAAACAATCTTAATCAATCACTTTCAATTTTGTATTTGCAATTCCCTTCTTCCCAAAACCGTATAGTGAATGCTTCGTTATAACGGTAATATAAAAAAGAAAATCTCACATTCGATAGAAAATTATTACTGGGAATGCCACGTTATCCATACCACCAGTTGTGTATGTGTAAATATTCATTTGAAGTTTTTGAAAAATCACCTCAGATATGTTGCTACGAACATCCGCCTGGAGAGTAAGTTCGTGCAATTTTCGCTCGTTTGTCATTTCAAGGATATGTGAACGCAAACAAAAAGAAGAAGTGGTACTTACTGCAGGAATGTCTCTATTTAAGAAGAACTCCTTGGATGGTTCAAGAGAAACCTTAAATTTCCCGCGGAAATGAATACAAAAAAAATACAGAACTGTTGCGTGTATTCTTAAACAAAGAAGAAAACCAACCACCACCGAAACGATCGATGGTGTGTGGGAAAAGTTTTGCAACTAAAGAAGTTTGTCCTGCTGCTTGAATCTTTAAATTGAAAGACGGTATATGGCAAGTGGAATAAATTGGCAGTGATTTTCAGGATGAATGTGAGATGCTGAAGACAGAAACGAGCAATCCATTTCTTCTAATGAAAATAGGATAGTTATACAGATTATTGTCAAGGTGATTTATTTCTCTTTATGTTGAAATAGAGTTGAAGATGGAAGAGCACTTATGCCCAAGACAACGTGCAAGATGCAATAGGTCTCTGTTTCTGGTATACGTATACGCCACTGGCCAACATTCCTACACAAAAAGACTAACTTCGTCTACAGCCAGTCTGAGATAAAGGCTTTTGATTCAAGCATCACTATGGTACAATATACAAATTCGTCGAAAACTGCAGGGAACTGTTTAAATTTGTTTATTTTTATTTTCTTCTTCTTTTCATTTATTCATATTCATTGAGTTTCTTGGAAGGAAGCCAAAAACCAGCCTAAGTTCAGGTGCTAAGTTCACGTTTGCACCAAATTTGCACAAATTTTGGATTTTTCTTTATTTTTTCTGTATAGAGTCAACATAGTTCTGGAGTTTCTGATAGTTAAAATAAAAAACGCCAAATTAGAGCCCCAAATTTTTTTTTTTTTTCCAAAATATGCCAGCCCCCCATTTTCATAAAAGTAAATTTTTTTTACAAAATTTATTGACTGCAACAAGATTTCTGGGGCCTAACTCTGTAATTCGATTCGAAAGTAAAAACTGTTCGAAAGTTGTTTCCGATTCTAATTTCAAATGTTACTCTGTATAACTTTTGAATCGAAAGGAAATGTTGCAAAGAAACCTAGCATCTTTCGAATAAATGTTCCGAGACTAGAGCTGTTTTTTGTCAAAAATTAAATTTTCAATTCAACAAGAAGTCAAATAATTAGTTTTTGATTAGGTATATAAGCTTATTCGTCAATAATTGAATTTCACTATGGATATGGATTCAGTTGCATTGTGGTTTGATGAAGAAATTTGTGCTGAAGAAAGAATTGAAAGAAAGACAATAAGAGACAATTCTAACATTATAGGTTTATCAAGTAAAAAGTAATGTGATAAAACACAATGGGGACTTACCAATAATCATTTTTCATCTTCAGCTTAAATATTTTGACGGTCACAGTGGATTATTTTATATGGAAATTTTCGCCATTGTGACTTCGTAAAAGTCAGCCTGGACACTAAAAATGATTATTATGCTGGATTTACATTACCACGCCACGCAATTTTGCATGACTTCAGAAAGAGTGATCCGTTTGCTACAGTCAAGGCTAATGATCTGTAAGAGTGAGACCACAACCCTCCGTAAAAAAGTTATGGCGGCCTAAATTCAATTTATTAGGCTCGTGGTCTCACTCTTACACATCATTAGCCTAGACTGTGGAAAACGGATCTCTCTCTCTAAAGTCATGCAAAATTGCGTGGCGTGGTAATGTAAATCCACCATTAGTACCGCGGAAATTTTAATGGCAAAATGATTTATACTAAAAATGTTTCCACCTTTGTAAAAAAAATGATCGTCTTTCAAAAGATGCATTTATGTATGTTTTGAACAGCATAAGTGATGATCTGAGAGAAAGAAAAAGATCATCGCAATCATAAAACTAGCTGCAACGCTTAAATTTATTGCACAAGGTGGATACCAGCACCAAATATGTCAAGATCAGACGGTTTCCACGGTTATTTCTGAGGTCTGTAAAGTTTTCGAAAAACAGCTGTGTCCAACACATAGGGCCTTACCAATAATCATTTTTAATCAACTGAAGCACAGCATAAATGCAATGGTGGTAAGTTTAAAGTCTAGTTCTTGATTTTTTTTTAATGTATGGAGCTTTGTTTCTTGAAGAAATGTGATCACCGGATGATTATCCGAGCTGTTACTGGAAGTTACGGTGGAGCATCTCACGACTTACATGTTTGGAATCTTTCTAATCAGTGGTAATACCTTGAAAACAACTTCCGAAATGGAGACAAATCAACTTGTATAAATCCGGATGGGAACACATAAAATCAATAAGAATTTCAAATTGATTTTGTTTTGTATTAATATTCCCTTTAAAATAAAAGAAAATCTTTAAAAATATAATCATATTAATATTTATTATATTTTCTTCAATTAATTTATAACATTTCATAAAAAAATATTATTTATGTATTTTTTTTTTAAATAAAACCTTACTTTTTAGCTTTCAGCAAAACCTTTCCGGATGGTAAATAGATATCGAATGAAATTTCAGAAATTCGAATGTATTTAGCAACGAAAATAGAGTTGTATAGTACGACATTTCCGATTTTCGAGCAAAAGTATCTAGTTTGTCTAAATTCGTATTGTTGAATTTCTTGAGCACTTTTTTAGAACTCTTCGGAACCCCGAAAAAATATTTTCGCAATTTTTGACAATTTTCACAGTTCCATAACTTTTTTGTTTTTGTGCCGAAAAATATTGCTTATTTAGGGAACTCCAGAACTCTTGGTGCAGTGTATATATGTATTTTTGTCGGATGGACAGAATTGTTGGTTTTCATCGTTCAGATCAGACTGAATGGGTCATTCTGCCTGACAGCGGTTTGTTGATCGCCTCCGCCGTTGGACAGTTAATCTTTCCAAATCCTCAGCACCGACCGTGAGTCTACTACTGTGTTTCCATGTTCATCTTTGCATGCTTCTGTTCGCGCCCTGTATCCCTGGGTGGATTGTTTTACTCTCTGGTAGAACTTTTTAACATTTCCCCTACAGTAGCGCCCCTAACTGATTCGACCGTCCGCTTCTCGTGCTCTTTTTTTTTCTTCTGAGAAGTCGGTGTTCCTCCCTTCTTCTTTGCTCGTTAAAGCTCGCGAGCAACTCTCTCCGCCGCTCTAGTCCTCGTATGCAGCATTGTTTGGAATGGTAAGCCTCGTTCTTTGCTGCATGTGCCTTTCGGCACTTTTCGTCGAACAAATGGTTTCGTTGTGGTCTTCTAGCGAAACCCAGTACATCGGTGGCGGCACCTACGATATGACGCTAGCAGCGTTGCCACTGGTCCTCTGCACCCTGCACGTTAACTTAGGCGACAAAAATTAGTGACGGATTTACAGAAGGGTTAATTATACGCGTTTTTTTTTACCGTAGGAGGGGGCTAATTTAAAAAAAAAAGGCTCCATGAAATTAGCCACAATAAAAAAAGGCCCCAAAAGAATGAAAAATGGCCCCAAAACTCAATGAAAAACGCAACTTACAACATATATTCAAGCAAAATGAAAAAGCTGTTTGTAAAGCTTAAATTTTAGCTTTAGAAAATATGAGAAATAAAAGTTGAAAATTCGTCTAAGATGGCTGGGACATGTAACACGAATGGACATCAACGCTCCGGCATGAAGAGTCTTCGATTCCAACCCGGAGGGACAAAGCAGAAGAGAAAGACCTCGCCTTATGTGGCGCGCACAAGTGAAAGGCTGCCTCAACCAACTTGGAGTGCGCAACTGTAACTGAAGGCGGTTAGCCAAAGATCGGGGGAATTTTGAACTTTTATTTTTTCAAATTCTCTAAAGCTAGAATTAAAAGTTATTTCAAAAACTGAGCTGGCTTTTCCAAAGCCTAAATTAAAAGCTATTTTCTAAATCTGAACTGCTTTTAAGTTTGAAAAAATTTAAGTAAATATAAGTTAAGAATTCGCGCGCACTTTGCTCACTAAACTGATCGATGTGTACGATGTGTAATTGTCAGTAAGTTATTTACTACTTGAAACCTGTAACGCCATGCCCTTCAAGAACAAAACAAAAATAATCATTTAATATTCGTTTGTTCAATATGTAAATTTTTTTATTCATGGAATTATCCTGTATTGTCAATACTTCTTTGCCTTTCCTCAATAAAACTTCGATTCTATTAATCCCTCTTTCAAATCGTGAGTTAGGTATGGTCGCGAGTTGTCATAAAAACTTTCAACCTATATCAGGACTATTACGAACTTTAAAAAAAAGAGTCAAATCTGTCCAGCCGTTCTGTGAGGCATTTACCAACGAACTGCATTTAGATCCTTTGCTGACGACATTTTTTTTTTTACATCAAAATGGAAATCATTGTTATTAAGGAAGGAAACACCAATTATTATGAATAATGCACTGTCACTGGTCTGGCAGAATAATTAAGTAATTAATTTATTCAATGAAAATAAATATCAATGCGGAAAGGACCAGAATCACAATGATGAGTCAATTTTACGTTCAAACTAAAAATAAATAAAGCGAATAATATTCACCTTGGGGACACGTTATTTAATGCAAATTATGCATTGTTGTTATTGAAATATTGTTGTCTTTTTTTCTGTCAAGGTCTTTGTTATGAATAAATTGATTACGAGAATGTAAGTTATTAAAAAAATGTAATTACTTATCTGATGAAGTTTCTACGAATGTATAATACGATTTCACGCTCTAGTGTATGCAGCGCATCTTTTGGTGGATAAAGTTAAAGATGAAGGTCAGTATAGTATTTATCAATAAATATGTTTTGAATTTTTATTAAAGTGGAAGATAAAAGCGAACGATATGTGCGAACTTGTGAAAGATTTTCACTTTTTAGGGCTATCGGGAAAAAACATCCCCCCAAACAGTTTTTGTTCCATATGGAAAATAATCGCCCTATTTATTTCCTCTGGAATTTTTCGAAAATATGTTCGATTTGATAGTTGTTGTCAATAGTGATTTATTTAGTTGTCATTTAATCTCATATTTGTGAATATTTTTTTGTGTTAACTTGA
Source organism: Cheilosia soror (assembly GCA_949372485.1). NCBI lineage: Eukaryota > Metazoa > Arthropoda > Insecta > Diptera > Syrphidae > Cheilosia > Cheilosia soror. The sequence continues at coordinate 67,939,004 of OX443561.1, read as the reverse complement.
GTAGCCGCGTCTAAATTGCGGAACATGCAGGATCTTTTATTGGAGAGTAACCTGTCAAAAGTTTTCATTTCGTGATAGAAAAATTGCTTGATAAGTTATATCTTAGTTGCAGTCTCTACAATTTATATCGAAGGGTGGTGTTTTTAGTCAGTAAGAATCTGACACTACTATGAGCACGCGTTGTTCTCATAGTGTCTATGCAAGATTTTCACCTACCCTCGGAAAAAAAAAAAAAAAAACATCTAAAATTTCATTTCATAAAATTTTCAATGACGGTTGTTGTATTAAAAATAGGTTTTTGTTAAAATCATGTCATGTCATGTTAAGCTTGTCTACATTAACTCAATTATCAATTTTGGTTCAAATCGTTAGACCTGTTTTCGACATCTAAATTGTTTAAAATTTTGTGAACATTTGTATATGGGAAGTACCGTTAATATTAGGGCTAGAATTAAAAAAAACTCTCCTAGCCCACAAACTCTAAATACGAAGTTTGAAACAAAACCGGCCAAGCGTATAGATTTCACAGCTATGGAACAGACAGATATACAGACGGATAGAATTGCGAGATCCACTTTGTTGAATTTCCCTATCATCGTAATATCAGAATTGATCAAAATCTCGAGTTCGAAATTTTGTACGAAACCAATATCTTTCTCTTACTACTTATACGAGAAAGTTAAAAAATAATGGCTGGACAATCTATATATGTATACAAAAATGAAGATTCCGACTGACAGATGATCAACGCCCAGCCTAAGCCATTTGCTCTAGAAAGCTGAAATTTTGCACTGAGGTTTTTTTTATGATGTGTACAAGCGCTAAGGAAGGATTTTTTTAAATTCGACCCATAAAGGGGTAAAAGGGTGGGTCAAAGTTTGTATGGGAACATTTTTATTTTTCATCCGATTGACTTTAAACTTGGTTTGTATATTCTCTATGAGAAATAAAGAAAATGTTTTTTTCGATTTTGGAAATTCTACCCTTAAAGGGGTAAGAGGGGGTCTTTTCATTATTTTTCATCCGATCGACTTCAAACTTAGTTTGTGTACATTATTAGAAGGAAAAGAGATAATTAATTTTTCCGATTTTGAAAATTTTGCTTGGGGCTCAAGTTATTGGCGATGACCTCTTTTAAGGAAGCCCTTTTCTTAAGTCCCGAACCGTTCGTCGTATCAATTTTAAACTTTGTGTAATGCGTCCCAAAATATTTCGCCGTTGAATATGCTTATCGCTTCATCTAACTCAAGCGTACGTACTCCAAAGATATTCAAGCGGAATTCTGTGTGAATGGGGTCATACTGCTAGATATAGTGGTGCATCTTTCTGGTTGCAAGAGTGTAATAAGATCTGGGAGGTGTGGAATATATTGAAGGAGTAAAAGCTCCCCCTATTCTAAAGATGGTACTTATCATATCCCTGTATTTGACTGCAAAGAAATATGTTTTGTCTCATAGAGTATGATCTGTGTTGAGATGCCAGCGCTTCACCAACAAAAATATTGATCATATAATCTTTTAACTGTTTTCTCCAATAGGGCATTAAACACATTTTTCAGAGATACTAACTTCTCCTTAGGTACTTTCTTAGGTAGGTTTTCTGCGCGATATATAAATGCAAAAGAGGGAACTAACTGACTGTGAAGGAATATCTGTGTACAAAATCCTGAGGACTGAGGCAAAAGCTAGTACTTTTATATGAAAAGATTTGATTTTGAAAATAACTTTATACCATGTATGTACAACTTTTTTCTACAATACCGGAGAAATTAATAAACTATAATAATTGATGTAAAGTTTTGTTAATTATATAAAAAAATTACTTGTGATAAAATTCATTTTGCTATTTTAATAAAAGATACGTTATATACTTACTGTAACAATAATATCATATCTAAAGTCTACTTTATTCTGTCTTTTCACCCCAATCATTGGAGTAACCTTTAGCCATAGTTAGAGAGATTGGTATCGACTGAAATCACCGAAATGCAAAATGTCCTTTTACAATTTGTTTACATAATTGTAAGTGCATTAAATTCTCCCATATCACATAGTCGAAAAAACAAAATTGATTTCCTTTCTTTGCAACATAGGTATCCAGGGTCAAATTTGTGCGCAATCAACAGAGATTTTCCGAAATCCCTCACAATCACATTTTTGGGTATGATTTTATGTTAGGTTTGTGGGGATTAAATTCCCAGTCATGTTGAATTCCTTTGGGAATAGTCTATAATTTGGGTTTATGTAGTCAAATTGAAGCAAACAGTTTAGACTATGTCTGCTAACAAATGTAAAATTGGCACTGGACATTGTACCCTATAAATAGTAGTGAAACATGAGCAAGGTGAATAAGGAAAGGAAAAGGACCTTCTGTCCGATGGGAATGGAAATGCTTATTTATTGAAGGCAATTAGCAGCGGATGGGCTGGTATTGTGCGTCGAGTAATATAGATATATCTGAAAGGCAAGAAATGACATATTAAATAAAGTAAATTTGACCTAATCCAAAGCGAGTTGATATCATAAGCCCCTACAAGTGTTAAACAAGCTTTAGGAGCTTCAGAATATATCAAAGTTAAGCTAGTTATGAGCATAATTAAAATGTAAAATGTATTATAATCAAAATTTCACTACAGTTTATTTTCTTAAGCAAATGCACATTAGACACCCAAGGATTGTGCGAATACGGGGACCTACCTATATCTACATACAAACAGCTTTGTTTAATGGCCAAATATATATTTACAGGGCCATTATCGAGATTATTCTTTAAGGCAGTGCTTAGAAAGAATGAAAAATTGGCTTTTAGCAAAATGCCATCCACTATAGCATCGTCACTAGTGTCGACATAAGCTTGGTCTATGGTCTAATTTTGAAAACAACTAAACTAAGGCAACAAGCATGAGCTGCATTTATTCTTAAAGAAAATTGAATATTTTAGTGTGAAGCTTCAGCGGACTTCATCCAAGACAATACTATGGGTACTTATTATACTTATACATTTATACATTTGGTCAAGTAATCTCTCCGCAGCAGCTGCAGCCTCACTTAGGTCAGATGAGGCCCGTTGTGATACCACAGGATCTAATGATCTTACAACTACCCGTTGAACCAGCAGGAGCTGAGAATAAATCGTTGGAGACAACGAGATCGCCGAGATTGTCGAATAAGTATTCTTCGAGATATATTTACCAGGTATCCGGATACTCCGTTTGAGAGTGAGCTATGGCCCCCAGCCAGGTTGATCGTCGGCACGGTTCGTATGACAGACGCCTTAGTCCGGCCATGATTTAGGGTTTATTCCCACCTCAAACTGGTTGACGCTTTTACATCAGTCGTATGTCGCAACGAATCACAGCGTATAGCTAATATGTAAGTTTGACCCTTGGCTGAGATTAACCAGGTGATTAGCTATTTTTAGGCAGGCCCCCACGAGAAGGACCAAAGTTAGAGGATTTCCGCCCTAGCCTTTCAATACATAAATTACTTTAAATCCGAAGGCCCTGGTAGCTAGTGCTTATTTCGTTTTAGTATTTATATGCGATTTATTTACATACCAATAAACATGTAATAATAATAATAATAATAAATTACTTAAAATGAAGAAATCTACGGAATGCATTATTAACGCCGCGTAAGATAATCTCACCGCAGCGCGGCGTTAAGATTATTTTGACACGACGTTCTTTACGCCGCGTTAGGCAACGTCAAACAGATAGCTATCATCGAATTCTCTCAAAATGTCAAGCCGCTTGGATGACCAATTATTGATTTTATTTGCTGTGCTACAAAATTTTCGAAAAAAGAAAAAGAATTTGGGTGCACGACATAAATAAAAAGAGAGAATAAAAGTCGCAGAGCACAGTTCTCATTTATTTCGTTTCACCCTTTAAAACAATTTTTTTATACATTTCATTCTACCCATATCGTAGACATTGGCAATTTTTACAAATTCGATTAATTTTTCGATTTGACAGTTGACACTACAAAAATTACTCTCATCGCTCGGCGTCAGGGAAATAATTTATAATTTTTCACAAGAGCGCGTTTCACCGTGGCGGTGAGTTCAACGCGACGTTGAAAATGAGCTCTGTGTGACAGGGAATATGTATTGCAATATATTACAACGCGGCCGGCGGTGGAACGTAACGGTAAAACACGGCTTTAAAATGCGCTCTGTTTGACGGAGCCTTTAGAATAAAGTCAGTTGAATCGGCAACGCAAAGCTTGTGTTTGGAATAGTATCCAAGATTTGGCGGAGTAATACAATATACCCTGAGCACCAAGCAAGGTATATTACACTCCAATGTCGAATCGGGGCTTTGATGTGGCTGCACCATTTTGAAAATCACTTCCACTACGTCTGTCTATTTAGACTACTTGTCCCATTCGTCAATGTAAGGTATCGCATTGATAGCGTCTATAGTACTTGATTTAGTCCTTGATGTTAACTGCTAAACTCTTTTTTCGTTTCTATTATGTACTAGCAAAAGTAGCAGTGACAGCTCTCAGTGTTCTACCAACTTTGTTAATATTATCGGCTTATGCAAGTAGCTAATAAAACATCACACCAAAAACATAAAGGTAAAAAAAGAGCCAAGTTTTCTTATATAGAACAACAAAAAATTAGGTGACTAAGCAACAAAAAATAATGAGATATAAATGTAGGCCAAGTTCTTAGTTTAAGAAGTCTAACCCCCAGTTTCACACTCGAAGTTTAAACTATAGTTCAACTGAACCTGAACGTAAGTTTAATTTCGAAGTTCAACTCGGCTGGTTTCACAATAAAATCTGAACTTCAATTCAATTGAACTCAGTTTAGCGAAATTGTATGAATAGAATTTGGCAGTATTGTGCAGTAGTTAGCTTTTATACGACTTTTTCAAAATCTTTCATTGTATTTTCTTTCAAAGAACACACAAAAAAACGTCAAATATTTTTGTTCTTGACATTCGCCTGATCTGAGGTTTAAACGGCAGAATACTGTAGTTTAACTTGAACTACAGAATGAACTCCTTTCAAGGTTTAAACGAAACTCTGAAATCGAATTAATTGTTGAACTGAGGTTTAAACTGAAAGTATAGTTTAAACTCTCGCTGTGAAATTGGGGGTAAATGTTAAAAAAAATGGGAGGTTCACTGGTCAAGTTTTCAAATTCTAATATATTGTATAATAATTATAACGAAGTTATAAACGAAAAACTTGCCAAGTAAACCTACCAATTTTTTTAACATTTAACCTTCTTCAATTAAGAACTTGGCGTTCATTTAGATATCATTACTTTTCGTGGTAGTTAAGGTGCCGTCACACCATGCAATGAAAGTGCTCGCAGCAATTAAAATGATTGCTGCAATTAAATATTGCACGGTGTGACGACCTGAAAAGTGATTGCCGCAAGTGATTGCAGCAAGTAAAAATGATTGCGAGCAATCGATTGCAGGAGAAACGATTGCATGGTGTGACTAGTTCGTGCAAGCGATTGCTTGCAATCAAATTACTTCAAATCAATTGCGGCAATCGATTGCCGATTGCACGTTCTACATCTGCAATATTTTCGATTGCGTGCAATCAAACGCTGTTTTTCGAACTAACTAACTACTAACTAACTGGAACTAACTCCCACTAGCCAAATGAGTCCCACCAAATATGCAGTGGGATTTAGTTCATATGTTTGGGAGATAGTTCGCGTGATTTTCGAACTACTTGGTTGTAAACAAAACATATTGCATTGTGTGTTATGTCGATTTCTTTGTAAATCGGTATGACAATTCGCTTCATTCTCCTCTGTTTGTTTTCTTTGTAACGTGGTGCGAGCTTTGCTATTAAAAATAGTTGGAATGGCAAATGTAAAGGTGTTTCAGTGTCACCGCTAGTCTTTCCTCTACGCTGATGGGCACACGCCATCGTGTGTTTTGTTTTTGGATCAACGGTCGCACTTTCTCACACAAAAAATTGAATTGATCATCTGAAACGTGTGCAAAGTTTCTGAAAAATTCGTCTCCCTCTGCCCGCAAATCTCTCATAAGTTTAACGTAGTAGGGATTTTCCGCACCACGGTCCCAAAACGGTCGCGTCCAAATTGCTCTTCGATGAGCTCTATTTTGTTGCCTCACATGCTGAAATATTCGTGCTGCTATCTCCACTATAATTAGCTGCCTCGCTTCCAAATATGCAGCTTCTTCTTCAAATGCAATATTATCCATTTTATTATTTTTTTTTTGCGTCAATTTTCGATGAAATATGAAATGAAACTGAACTCCCTCACAGTCGCAAATTATTTGCAAAAAGCGATTGCTGCAATCATTTTCATTGCTGCAATCACTTTCAGCAATCGATTTCGATTGCCTGTTGTGACGACCCGAAAATGATTGCAGCAAGTGATTGCAGAAAGTGATTGCGTGTACGGAAAAAGTCGCTCGCAGCAATCATATTGCTTGCATGGTGTGACTGCTCTCTGCAATCAATTGCAGGAAATTTCAAAATTCGATTTCTCGGAATGATTGCTGCAATCACTTTCATTGCTTGTTGTGACGGCACCTTTACGCACCTATTTTTTGTTGTTCTATATAAGAGAACTTGACTTTTCTACATTTATGTTTTTGGCGTGTGATTTTTTCAGTACCTACTTTTTGCGAAGTTTTTTCTTTTTTTTTTATTAGATTTCACAAACAACGTTGAAACGTCTACGCCTTTTAATAGGTCAACAAACACTGACAACCATCACTTTGGTTTTCTTTCACTAACTTCTACTCATATTTAAATTGGGCAGATTCCACGCCCCTTAAATGGACAATTATTAATTTTTGATATTTCTCCTTTCGTACAATGCAGGTCGTACCGCTCTACCAAATTTCAACATTATACGGGAATGGGAAGTGGCCCAAATAAATTTTTTTATTTATTTATTTATAGGATCTATCATTCTGGCAAAGTTCACAATTCTATGATGGCCGGAAGTGCTTCATAATTTTTATGATCATCATCTAAAAGACGAAATTTGGTGAGGTGGGCTTTTGTATTGAGCTTGGTAAATGTTTTAAGTTTAAAGTTTAAAAACACCCTGAGTTTGTTCCTGTAAAAAGGGTAAGTGCCTTTAATAGAGAAATTGGCTGGGGCACAACCGTGCCCTTTGATACCTAACTATTGAAAAATTGTTTTGGGCCCTACGTAGCTTTAAACCATACAAATCCCCAGGATCAGACGGCATAATACCAGCCGAGCTACAAAACACCTCGGATATCATCCTGCCAGTGCTGGGAGATAATCCTAAATAGCTGTCTGAATCTGGTGTATATTCCCTTGTTATGGAGAGAAGTAAAAGTGGTTTTTATACCCAAAGCAGCCAAATGCTCTCATGTTAGTCCAAAGGACCTCAGGCCCATTAGTCTTTCGTCATTCCTCCTAAAAACTCTAGAAAGACTGATCGAAATCCATCTTCGTAAAAGCATTGATACGAAACTTCTATCCACTGCTCAACACGCGTACTCTAAAGGTAAATCCGTGGAAACAGCTCTACATACGCTGACATGTTCCATCGAGGATTCCCTCCATCACAAGGAGTATACCATGGTTGCATTCCTCGACATTGAAGGCGCTTTTAACAACGTTGATGCATCTGCAATCGCGCAAGCACTGTCAGCTCTGAACGTGGACACCTCGCTCAGGGAGTTGATTAATCTGATGCTCAATAGCCGGATCATCAACTCTAGTCTGAGCGGGGCGTCTGCCAGAAGATCTGTCAGCAGAGGAACCCCACAAGGTGGCGTCCTGTCTCCCCTTCTTTGGAACTTAGTGGTCAATCAACTGCTGACATGCCTGGAAGCGGAGGGCTACAAGGTGATTGCATATGCGGATGATGTTGCTATTGCCGTGTCAGGAAAGTATCCAAATACCTTAAAAGAACTCCTACAACACGCTCTCCACACGCTAGTAAAATGGGCGTATCAATGTGGGCTGGGCGTTAACCCTCACAAGACCGAACTTGTTCTCTTTTCTAGGAAATACAAAATTCCGCACATCTATAAATGGCATAAGCCTGACTTTCTCAAATGAAGCCAAGTACTTGGGCATTATTCTAGACAGAAAGCTTAGCTGGAAGTCTAACATACAAGAAAGAGTTAAAAAAGCAACCATAGCTCTCTTCTCTTGCAAAAAAGCAATAGGAAATAAATGGGGCCTACAACCTAGCATCACCCATTGGCTATACATCTCGGTCATAAGGCCGATACTTACATACGGTGTGGCTGTCTGGTGGACTGCCTTAGATAAAGCGACAAACCGCAGTAAATTAGGCAAAGTCCAAAGAACCGCTTGCTTGTGTATCAGTGGAGCTCTTCGCACCACACCTTCTGCTGCACTTGACATCCTGTTTCACCTGACTCCCATCGATATTTTCAGCAAACAAGCGGCAGCATCTTCAGCAGTTCGTTTGAAAGCAACTTCACAGTGGACCAGCAAAACAACTGGCCATGCGGCTATCTTAAATACATTTAAGACTCTCCCGAAAAACATCGACTACACCATACCTCAACTACAGTTTGATAAAAACTTCCAAGTCTCCATTCCCAATAGGTCCTTCTGGGAGGAGGGGTCATTCCTTGAAGATGAGGCGGTTCAATTCTTCACAGATGGATCGAAAACGTCCAATGCTGTAGGAGGTGGTGTTTTTTCCTATAGACTTAACCTCAGTCTCTCCTTCCGTCTCCCAGATCACTGTAGCGTTTTTCAGGCGGAAATTATGGCAATAAAGGAAGTCTTATCCTGGCTAAAAGAAAACGTGATATCCGCTAAAGATATCCGCATCTTCTCGGATAGTCAGGCTGCAATTAAGTGCCTGGAATCAGCCTCTATTAACTCTACTACAGCCCTAGACTGTCGCACGTCTCTCAGAGAGATGGCGGAGCAGTTCAACATTCACCTCTGCTGGGTGCCGGGGCACAGAGACATTCCAGGTAACTGTAAGGCTGACGAACTTGCCAAGCTCGGAACAACACTACCTATCGTACCAAGCAAATGTACCTTAGGTATTCCAATCGCTACGTGTAAACTTATGATAAAGCTGGATGCCATCCAAAGAACAAACCTTAGGTGGACATGTGGCACGACATGTCTAGCGACAAAAGAGATCTGGCCAAAATTGGATCTCAAACGTTCTAAGAATTTGATCTCTCTTGACAGGAGGCATATCGGCGCCACAATAGGTGTCATTACGGGACACTGCCTTATAGGTAGGCATGCAGCAAGGCTCGGCGTACTCTCAAACGATTTTTGTAGAAGCTGCTTGGACGAAGAGGAGGAGGAAACCATTCAGCATTTCCTCTGCACCTGTCCGGCACTCTCCCGAAAACGGAATCTCCATTTGGGAGCCTTCTACTACAACGATCTAAACGATCTAACAAACATAGACATTCGTAGTCTCCTTTGCTTCATCAGAAGCTCAAACTGGTTCAACGAGTAGGACGAAATTTTTAATAGATTCATGTGGTATCACAAGGGACCTAATTGGTCTAAGTGTGTCGGCCTTTTGCCTGCAGCCACTTCAACCTAACCTAACCTAGAGGGGGGTCGAAAACAGCCTGAGTTTGTTCCTGTAAAAAGGGTAAGTGCCTTTAATAGAGAAATTGGCTGGGGCACAACCGTGCCCTTTGATACCTAACTATTGAAAAATTTTAGCTTTTATGATGTCCTGTAAGTTTTGCACAATTCTTCCACTTATGATGATATCAAAAATCACATGGCATGACAGCGCTTTTCGTTGTCTAAATTCTTAAATGTCTCGATTAGGCCATCATCCACCTTGATAAAAAAAACGGCCTTAGGTGGCTTAGAAACCAAAACAGACACCTGTATGTATATAGAAGTCTCCGGATTGTTGCGTTGGGAAAAATGTACACTTAGTCGGCTCTCACATTGAAGCAACATTCAATAAGCAACTGGCAATAGTGGCAATAGGAAACACGAAAAATTATCGCTCACAATTATTTTACTTTGAATTAAATTAGAGGTCTCACATCAGAGCAACTAAATATCGCTTGAACGAAAAATGTTGCTGATTGTTTATTGGCAGTTGCTATAGTAACTATAGTTGCTTATTGCGTGTTGCCTCAATGTGAGAGCCGACTTATGAACCCGATTTTACCGTGCACTGCGCGAACTCGTCAAGGGCCCTTGCAATTAGATACGAACTGCGATCTTAACTCAATACGTGTGACTCACTTGACGAGCTGCAATGTGCAGACCTACACTAATACTATGACACCTTTGAGCAGGAGGGATTTCCCTGCTCAATGAAGCTATACCTGGTTTGCATGTTAACACACTTTTCAACGCATTTATCCGAGGAACGCGCTTACGAGAATCCCGCTTGAGTGCGTTGTCGACGCAATAAGAAAACCCCCGCTTCATTGCATTGTGGTTTAGCATGTTCATATCCGCACCAAAAAATCTTTTATTAACGAAAAATTACCAAAAAATTAATTGGGTATAGTATTTGTTTTATATTTCAGTGGTAGGATATTGTTTTTAAAGCACAGAGGATTCTTTGATTTTCCTATAACGGTGACCATTTTATAATCTCAGGTAGGTTAGATTAGGTGGCAATTATCCTGGAACCATTTTGTTTTGATTTCTGGAGGATCTTTGCTAGTTCGTCTACTTTACAGTTACTTTGTATGTCTCTATGACAAGAGACCCAGTACAGCGTTAAAGTGCACCTACCCGAAATCTGATTTCAAGATCTAAGACAATGCAACACCAATTTGTATCTTAATATTGGCGATTTGAGTGCTTTAATGGCTGCTTGCAAAATATGTTGCAACACAATTGATTAATTTTATAATATTCATACAAACCTGTTGATATTCTTAAATCAATAGCTATGTAATGTCAATTTGACAAAAAGTGTCTTTGATTTTATTAATGCTGTAAGCACAAAAAGTTTTCAGTGCTTTTTTTGTGTGTGCTCATTTAACCGGAAAATTTCGTCCGAAATTTTACGGGAAGCTTTACTTTTAGTAGCGCAATTAACCGGGTAAAGCATTTGAGCGGTACGCATTTAAACGGGAAAAATTATGCATATTTCTTATGGAATGCATTATTTGTTCAGTTTTCGGCTGAATTAAACTAGGAACGCAATTAAGCGAGGGTCACTTATCCGGGGATAATTGTACTCAGATGTTATATTTTTTTATGATGAATTAGTAACTTTAAGGTAACATTTTATAAAAACGAAACTCATACAATTATGTATTTTTTTTTTCATTAAAATTCAATGACCTCAATGACCTACCTCACAATAAAAATTCTTCCGCTAATTGCATTTAATATTTAATATTCTTTTACTAATTTAAGTGCAGTATCCTACGTGGCAGATAAAAACATAAAATCAATTAACTGCCCTGCATCTTGTTGGGGAGATGTAATGTATTTTGTTCCTTGCTGAATAATTTATTTATAGCTTGCACAGTTCTTCATAGCAAGGACATACATAATGCTTAAAGTCAACCCGTTGATATTGCTCAGTTCTATTTAGTGCCACTTCCATACGAACATCAGCACTGGGATCGGGAGGAGCGCATATTATGTGTACATGATTTACCCTTGTAATACATTTATTTGAGTAGGGTGCTTAAATTGCGGGTGTTCCTTGGTGTGGTGCGAAAAAGCTAAATTGTGTTAGGGCTGCTGTGCGTATATACATTTGGAACAGGATTTGCTATAGTTCATTGTTATATTGTAAGTTTTATTGTTATGATTATGCGATATTCAGTTGATGTCAATGAACTTGAATATACGAGGGTGATGTATTATGTTATAGCATAGGGAAGCGGTAGGAGAAGCTAAGTTTATCGAATACGGTTCTTGTGAATGTGATTTAAGAGAAAGACTTATGGGGTTTAAAATGACATTTCCAGTTTTTTTTCTAAGCACTTAGATCTATTCCTAGAAGCGATCTTACAATAATTGTCACCAATTTGGATACTTGAACGAAAACACGAAATATGGTAATAAATAAATATGTAAATAATTGTACAAAACTACATACTCTACTTAGTAGACTTTAAAGTAGGTGTACAAGAAATAAATATTTTCAGTCTTATTCATAAGACTTTTAATTAGGGCTAATGTTTGCAGAAAACTTTATTCAAAAAGTTTGGCAGAGTTAATTTCCATTTAATCAACTGTCAAAATATTAAATGTCGAAATTGGCATTCAGGACCAAATTAACTCTGAATGAAATTGTTGCAAGTCATATATGTACCTACAATTTTTATTCTTTTATTTCATTGCCAAATATCGCTTATAAATAGTTGAGTTTTGTGCATTTCCACAACAAAACCATTTACATATTTAAAAAACAAATTTCCGGAAAAAATAATTTCTCATGACAACTGCGTAATACAATTTGCTTAAATCGTAATGGCGTTCTTATCTCATGCACGCATCATTGTCAAAAAATTTAAGAATTCATCAAATACCTATTTCTACCAAATGCATAATTTTATAGGGAATGCTGGTATATTTTTAGGCTTATTGCCCTAATTCATTGAGTAGCTAGTATATGAGCAAAAATTCTCTATGGATTAACATTTTTTAAGTCTTAATTAAAATTAGATTTTCGAATTTGACGTGAGAGTAACAGAATACGCTACTGCGAAGCCAGCAGAGGCAGCCACTTGAACGACGTTGTATTCCATAATTAATGGGAATGTTTGCTAATAAAGCCATAATACATAAAAAAAAAATATTTTGCTCATTTTATTGCATTTTTAAAAAGAAACTTGTATTTGGTCTACCCTGTATATCGAAAATAATAGTCTGGCAGCAAACCGTTGCAGCCGATGACCACAATAATTGTAATAATAAGTAGGTGTAACCACTTGATTATAGCCCTAAGTAATAGAGTAGATTTGTCTTATGGAAATGCCGTCTGACGCAATGACACCAGAAATCCTACTGCGATAAAACTACCACGTCAACTTTCCTCTGGCAACTGAATGGCTTTTGCCAGACTCAGAGCCAGGGAAGGAATGCCATCGTATATTCACGGATGGCTCTAAAACCGGACAGGGGTCTGGTTCTGGAGTCTTCGTGGAAAGCGAGAACATTAGACTACACTACCCCTTGGGTAACCATGCGACTGTCTTCCAGGCGGAGATTTTCGCTATCCTTATGGCTATGCGCTATATTGTGACAAACAGGTGGAGGGCTAGAAGCATATGCGTTTGCAGTGATAGCCAAGCTGCTTTAAAAGCGCTGCTCAACCCTCTTACCTCGTCCAAGTTAGTGCTCGAACTCAAGCTTTCTCTGAACTTGGTCGGTAGGCTAAACACGGTCAAACTTGTTTGGATCCCAGGTCACACTGGTATCCAGAGAAACGAGATCGCTGATGAGCTCGCCAAGTTGGGTTCAGAAGAAGATTTCTTAGGACCTGAACCTGCGTTGGGTTTGCCTGCATCTGTGGTTAGGTCATCCATTGATAATTGGGTTTCTCGTGAACACGAGTGTCGTTGGCGTGACTGTGCTGGGTGTAGACAGACCAAACGACTGCGTCCGGACATCTGCAAGAGGTCGGCGTCTTTCCTTCCGTCTCTCAGGAGAATCGACTGCAGGCTTCTTGTGGGCGTCCTTTCGGGCCACCAAGCTTTTGCCAAGCACTTAAATGTGTTGGGCTTAAGTAACACCACCATCTGTCCTGCTTGTGGAGAGGATGACGATACAGCGGAGCACTCCCTCTGTAGTTGTCCTGTCTTTGCTCGCATCAGGTGGCGGATCTTTGGGGCTGACGTGGTGAGTGCCGAACATCTAAGCTCTTCATCACTGAAGCTCCTTCTCATATTTCTTTGAAAGACAGGAAAACTATGTACAGACATCAATGTAAGGTGTCTGTTTGGTAGTACAATGGACCAGTAGTTGTGTCTGAGTGCTCCATCAGATATTAACAACCTCCGACAAAGAAAGAAAGAAAGAAGAAAGAATAGAGTAGATAAGCTTAAACATGAAAATATGGGTCCAAGACGTTTTGGAAGACGCAACCAAAGTAGCGGATTAAACCCAGAAGACTCTACTGAACACAGAAATGTAAGTCCAAGACGTTTTACACGCAGCTAGGTCAGTTCCAAACACGATCAAAGTACGTAAAATATTTTAAAATTGGTATAATCGGGTTAAAATAACTAATAATCTCTATCTCATATTTATATACAGGGTTTTTCAACAGGGACGCTACAAAAGTAGAGCGACAGGGACAGCAAACAACACCGAATTTCTTGCCGCTCTTTTGACATTTCTCTTCAGTAAGGTTTGCCATTTCATGATGGAAAGATATACGAGCCAACAACGAGTCGAAATTATTAAAATTTACTACCGAAATTCGGAGTCATGGCCTCAACGTTAAGAGCGCTACGTCCAATTTATGGTCGTCATAATCGTCCTAGCAGATCAACAATTTAGCATGTAGTGGAAAAATTTGAATCCACAGGCACAGTACAAAATGTTCCCGTGCCAGTGAGACAAAGAAGTGCCCGTAGCGTCGAGAATATTGCTGCCGCTGAGGCTTCAGTTGAAGAAAGCCCAAATGTGTCTCTCACACGTCGTTCTCAAGCGTTGGGCATCTCTGTGACGTTGTTGTGGCGAATTTTGCGAAAAGATCTTGGCCTACATCCTTACAAGATTAAATAGACGCAAGAACTGAAGCCGCTTGACCACCAGAAGCGTCGTATTTTCGTGAATTGGGCTGAGCAACAACTTGAAAATGATTCGGATTTTCATCGAAAAATCATCTTCAGCGATGAGGCTCATTTCTGGCTGAATGGCTTCGTCAATAAACAAAATATGCGGTATTGGTCAGGCAGCAATCCACACGTACTCCATGAGTCATCATTGCATCCCGAAAAAATTACGGTTTGGTGTGGTTTATGGGCCGGCGGCGTCATTGTGCCGTACTTCTTCCGTGATGATCAAGACCGGCATGTTACTGTGAATGGGAATCGCTACCGTTCAATGATAACCGAATATTTTTGGCCCCAATTGGATGATATGGACTTGGAGGACATGTGGTTCCAACAGGACGGCGCCACAAGCCACACAGCGAATGTCACAATCAATTTATTGGAAACCATAAGTTTGGAGAACGTGTTATCTCACGAAATGGTCCAGTCGCTTGGCCACCTCGGTCGTGCGATTTGACGCCGTTAGACTATTTCCTGTGGGGAAATAGTGCCAACAAGCCAGCGACGATTGATGAACTTCGTACAAATATCGAACGTGAAATTGCAGCAGTATCGGCCGATTTATTCTTGAAAACCGTCGAAAATTGGGTTTAGCGTCTGGACTTCTGCAAGCGTGCCCGTGGTGGCCATGCAAAAGAAATTGAGTTCCATACATAATGGCATCGAACGTACTTTCACAGGAATAAAGAATTTCATTGATATCCAAAACCGTTTTGTTTTATTTAAAAAAAAACTTTTGTAGCGCTCTTATAGAAAAACCCGTTATTACTATAACTAACCCGGCAAACGTTGTTCTGTCTAAAACAGTTATTTTATTTCAAGATTTATTTGGATATTTTTATTTAAATATAGAGTATAATCTCGATAATTCGTAACCCGTTAATTCGTAAAACTCGCTTATTCGAAATAAACTGCTGGTCCCTTGAAAACATCGAGGTTATTCGTAAAAAACCAGTGCATTTCGGTCCCCTCGGTAATTCGCAATAATTTCCGTATGACTTTACCATTAAACGTCTTATTATTCGTAAATCTGTGTTGACAACCACGTTTATTCGAAAAAAAACTTCTCCTTCCCTCTATTCAATACTCGGAATTACGTTTGTTAGGTACATGTTTATGTTTAATTGGAAGAAAGAATAAGAATTTGGCTCTTATAAAACAAGAGAGAGCGAGATGGAAAACTCTCACACTTGAGAATGTGTGTTAAATTTGACCACTACTACAATTGGGTACTGTTTTTGTTGCAACGTTGGCCATTTTCACACATGCATTTTCACAGACTGACTGTTAAAACTTATTATCCCGTAAATCGAATTTTTATTTTTTAAGTCTTCAATAATTCGTAATCTCGCTATTTCGAAAACCTCTATAATTCGTAATAAACTCTAGGTCCTTTGGTATTACGATTGTACTGTATATTTTTTTTAATTGTCGTAAAAATATCTCAACCCCAGTAAAAATCGGGGCCAAATTTTTATTCATATCAAATAATTTATTTTTATTTAGATTCATAACATACTTTTAATTTGAGCAAAATCTGTTTGCCTTTGTATGTGTGGCATTGACGCCTTTGTGATACAACCCAGCAAACATTTTTCTTCAGAAATGAATCATAAATGATTCAGTTAAATGAAGAAAACATTCAGATATGAATTCATTTATGATTCAATTTGAATCCTTTTTCCTGAGAAATGGGCCTTCATTTATGAATCTTTTAAATGACTCATAAATGATTGGAGAAACATTCACTAAAATGAATGTAAGCATGTTTACATAAAGAAAAGTTTCATGCAAAATGTCACGATACATCTTCACTTAAGTGAATATTGAGTGAATCATTTTTAAATCATCATAAAGATTCATAAATGATTAGTGATAGTGAATGTTTCTCCAATCATTTATGAATCATTTAAAAGATTCATAAATGAAGTCATTTTCTGAGATCTCTGAAACAAAATTTAATTATGTCTTAAACTCAATTAGTTAAAAAACATAATAATACCAGTAAGATCTCAGTTTCGCATATCGGAATTACATAGCTTCAAAACATTAAGAAAAATCATTTATAGTCTCAAATTAAATATTTATTACCGTACTTGCAACACATTATAGCTTCTTTGTTTATAAATATTTTATGTTTTTTTTGGCTCGTTGGCGTATTAAAGGTGCCTCATCGCTGCTTGTTCGAAAAAAATCCTCCGGAAGGTTGTAGGTGACGTGAAATGCATCTTAAAAAAATAAAATTTAGTTAATATGAGCTTATAATTTTTGTTTCTTAACTTACTTCATAGGGCAACTACGGTTGTTAGAGCCCGTGCAGATTTTTTGGTCTGAGTACTGCTTTTGCTCACAGATTTTTTTATTGCTGGTGTTTCTATATTTTTTATCCTTTTCAATCCTTTTATTTTCGCGAGCGGGGACCACCGTTCGTTGCAAGCACTAAATCGAACTGACGCATCTAATTTCTATAATGTTTCATTTCCAGGTCCCTGGAGACCATATTGATGCGAATGGTATTCAACCGGAAAACAGTAAAGTCGAAGCCATACAAAAACTAGCAGTGCCATCGGATGTCGCTGCAGTAAGAAGGTTCCTAGGATTAGCAAACTATTTGGGGAGATTTGTACCACATTTAACAACCATCTTACATCCACTCAACGAGCTGTTAAAGAAAGACCGTGAATTTCTTTGGGGACCCTCACAACAGGAGAGTTTTGACAAAACAAAAAGACTGCTTACTAAGGCACCGATCTTGGCGATGTTCGACCCAAGGAGAAAGACTAAAATATCAGCGGATGCGTCATCCTTTGGACTGGGAACAGTTCTACAACAGGAAGATGATTTAAATAAACTTAGACCAATAGCTTACATATCACGATCCCTTTCGCAGAGTGAACAGAGGTACGCCCAAATTGAAAAGGAGGCTTTGGCCATTGCCTGGGCATGTGAAAGGTTCAAAGATTTTATTTTATTACAGGGTTACATGTAGAGGTCGAAACAGAACATAAGCCATTGATACCCATACTCTCAACAAAGGATTTAAACGATCTTACACCTCGTTTACAACGTTTACGAATGCGAATGATGAGATTCTCGTTTAACATCGTATACACCCCGGGAAAACAACTATACGTGGCAGATACGCTATCTAGACAACCATTGCCTTCTGCTGAGGTGACCAATTTAGAAGAAGACCTCGAAGCATACGTAGCATCAATTGTGTCCTCAATTCCAGCGACAGACAAAAAATTGCGGGAAGTATACGAAAGTCAACAAGAAGATCCGGTAGTACAACAGGTGATGAAGCTTGTGTTGGAGGGATGGCCGGAAAAGAAAAAATTGAATCCAGAAGTACAAAGATATTGGAACGATCGGTACAATCTCTCTATTTGCGACAGTCTTCTTATGCAAGGAAGTCGGATTGTGATTCCTCCAAAACTACGTTCAACAATTCTGGAAAAACTCCACGTAGGCCATTTAGGAATAGTGAAATGCCGTTCGAGGGCCAGACAGACGGTTTGGTGGCCTAACTGCAGTAACGATATCGAGAGCTTTTTGCAAAAATGCGACACCTGTGTCCAGCACAAATCACATAGACACGAACCTCTGAATCCTTCTGAGATTCCTGAACGTCCGTGGCAAATTGTGGCGATGGATCTATTCTCGCTAAAGTGTAAGGATTATATTTTAGTAGCAGACACCTTTTCACGATACCCGGAGATAGCACGACTGGTAAGTTTGTCATCATTATCCGTTGTGAATCACCTCAAATCTATATTCGCGAGACATGGAATTCCCGAAACAGTCCGCAGTGATAATGGACCACAGTTCGCTTCGTCAGATTTTACAAAGTTTTCTCAACAGTGGAATTTCACTCACGTCACGTCTAGTCCCCGATTCCCGCAGAGCAACGGATTTATAGAAGCAATGGTAAAAACCATCAAAATGCAGCTGAAAAAGAGTGATGATCCGTATTTGACACTAATGGAATATCAAGCTACACCGATTTCAAATGATCACAGCCCCGCCGAGTTGTTGATGGGAAGGCGAATAAAAACGCTAATTCCTACTTCAAGATCTAACCTTCAACCCAGACCAATAAACAAGGAGGAACATTATACAACTGAAGAAAAGAGACAGGAAAAGCAGGCGAACGACTACGACCGACATCATGGGGTTCGACATAGGGACGAGATATGAAACAGTGGGGAACAATTGCAAAACAAGGCCCGTTCCCAAGATCCTACACCGTCAACACACAGACTGGATCTCTACGTCGAAATTCATTTCATTTGACAAAATCGGACCGTGGTTGTCCACCCTACGAACCAGGACAAGAGATGACTCCATTACAAGAAGAAAGCAGGGAACAACATATAAACCAGGAGTTAGAAGAAGGGGAACAAACTACCGAGTCTGCGGAACGTGAACCTAATATGCAATCTTCTGAGGAGATGTGTAAAGCTAAATTTCTAATTCTAATTTCAAAATTAAAAAAAAAAAAAAATAAATAAATAAAAAAAAAAAAATAAAAAAATATTATATACATTTGAAATTCCTAACTACGTAAAATTTTATATTTTTGTTGGGTTTTGGAAAAAAATATATATATTCAAATTTTATTTCCTTTATGTTAAATACATACATTTATGTTATTATTAGAAAATGAATACTAATACCTAAAAAGGGGGATGTGATACAAAGATGTGTTAACGAACACACAAACATTGTATAATATGTGTATCACTGTATGCAAGTATAATGTAGCTACTATTCTAATGTATAACATGTATAGAGTTAGTTGGTTGCGAGATCCCATCCCGAATGGAAGGGCTAGAATAAACGAGTTTTTTTTAAAACGTTGTTTCATTTAAACTGCTCGGACACTGCAGCCTTGGTGTAACGAAATTTGCTATTTTATGTGGAAGACGAAAAGTGAACGCCAACATCAAATGCCATCATCGTTAAGGCGATTTTAACCGAAGGACTGGGGTACACCTAGATGTTAGTCAGTTCTCGAATCTCCATAAATTTCTAAATTTCCCTTCCACCTTTCATGCTACCGTTACGATCCCTTGCTTACGGGTACATGAAGTCAGTCGGGTAGCAAAAGTACAAGGATCCAGGTCACAACCACTTGACTTGCTAGCTTTAGCCAGTTCTAGTTCGTCAGACGGGCGGACGGGGGCTTCTTGCTGTCGGAAACACTGAAAGATCACGTATGCCGATATAATAAATTTGAAATATGTATAAAAAATGAGGCCTGAAATGTCCCTATGGACTATACGTATATTCTTAGCTATAGGGAGAAGACACCCAACACCGACGTCTCGGACAGAATGTCACTATAGACAGATATAAATTTGAGGTGGTTAAGGGCTTTGTCTACCTTGGAAACCCACTATAAATTCCGGCAATGACATCGGCGCTGAGAAGAATAACTATAGCCAACCGCTATTTTCTTTGGGTTAAGAACGCAACTGACTGGCAAAGCCCTCTCTTTATAAGACACTAATTATCCCAGTCCTTCTTTATGGTGCAGAGGTCATGGACTCTATCATGAGGTTACTCTTGGTTGCTTTGAGAGGAAAATTCTTCGAGCAATTTTCATCCCGTCTGCATAAAGGGTGAATCGAGGAGAAAATACAACGACGAAATGTACGGGCTGTACAGCGACATCGACCTAGACAGAAGAGTGAAGGTTCAACGACTGTGGTGGCTGGGTAATGTAGAGCGAATGGACGTAAATGCTTTGGCCTGGAAGATCTTCGAATCCACACCCGAGGGACGACGCAGTAGAGGAAGACCGCGACCGGGACCTTAACCAACTTAGCGTGCGAAGCGAAGCAGCTTGTTGTACGCTTGCTTGCAGCTTCCTTGCACCTGGCATATAAACAAACGAAGCTCTGTCCATGGAGCGGCAAAGTCGCCTTTGCGACTACGAAACTGTCGCTTTGTGGAGAGAGAGCTTCGTTTGTTTATATACAAGTATAACCAACAAAAGAATTAATTAAAGGAAATGAATCATAAAAATATTGTATAAACTAAATCCCTATAAAATGTTTTAGATTGGAAACCCAAATGTAAGTAACGATAAAAATTCAAATAATAAAATGTGTTATCAAGGATATTTCTGAACGTATCTGTAATAAAAAAAATGGGCCGCACCAAAATAATGTAATATTCTAGAAACAAAAATATCACTCACCAATTATTATTTAAAAATATATAGGAAGATCCAGGGGTGAATATGCACAACCTCTGCCCGTGGTGAATTTAGCTGACCTGTTCCTTAATCTTATAATTTAGTTTTTGCGGATCTTTACAAAAAGAATTTAACCTATATTACTTTACTATAGGACATGTACCGATATTATACCAAAGGAACAAATCTTTGTAATTCTTGACTTTAAGAATATTTAATTTTCAACAGCTTGATTGTATTGCTGTTCAAAATGGTATATTTATTCTTTCGGGAAGTTCCAAGATTATAGGACCAGTATCTTGATTTCTTTCAGATTGTAGTTTTTTTTTGTGTATATTAATGCCCTTTGATTTAGTTCTCGAAAAGAAAAGTTGTATTTTTAAATATTCCCGGCAATAAACTTATTTTTTATTATTTTATTATTAGAAAACAAATCTTTGCCATTCAAATCTCTCGGCAGCAATGAATAATTTATTTTTCTACTTTTGACATTTTAATTTTTATTTTCTATAATTTTAATTTGCTAACTTATTTTTGTACAGTTCAATTTTGTAAAGTTGTGAAAATATTTTCAAATGATTTGCATGCCTAAAATTATCGGTAATGGGCTTATGCCTTTCTCTAGGGGAATCATTTTATAAATCTCATAGGAGTTAATGGAGCAACAACATGCCTTTATTTCATCGCATCGGCCGACTAATTCAGAAGAAATATGAATTTTATATTGTCTGATATCAAATGCGAAAAATGTTAAACCGAATGCTTGAAGAAAATAAATAGTTGGCGCAACAGGCATGAAGACACCCTCGGCCTAGCTTCTCCTCACAACTTTTCGTCAGACTTTTATTTTCGGGACGAATAAAAGGGACCTACAATTTTATACCAAATTCTAAGGGCTGAATTGAGAAGCTTTTTCGAGGCAGTTTAACTCTCGGATGTTTGTCAGACGTTCGCGAGAAGTGACGCAGTGGAAAAAACCTTAAGATGTAATTTGTGTTTTTCCGGGGAGGATCGAACCTGGGACCCCTCGCACAGTAGTCCTGCACAGTAACCACTGCGCCCACCCGAATGATTGTAAATACAAATCTGTAAGTTGGTGAAATAGGCCACAGATAGCCCTTTTTATGAGACTATACTATAGTGTTGCTTGCTATTTAGTTTGATCTTAAAATTGCTTAAATAACTAAGCTATTCACTATATATGTCAAATTAAATATTGCATGCTCCAAGTAAAAGTGTGCCTTAAGGATTTCACTAAAAAAAACGAACACCAACTTGAGCGCAACTTTTTTGTATTTAAATGAAACGCAATAAAAACACGTTATAAAAATAAATGCATTATCCAACGTATAAAACACGCGTGTCCAGCTTAGAACTCATTACAGCATTTTTAAATGATTAAAAAATCTATTTTCGAGTCGGTCTTGGTTTCCCCATAACCTCGAATACGTCCGAGGCTACATGAAATGCAAACTATGGCTTTGGTTCTATGCCCTTGTTGGGCGTTCTCGCATTACAGATGGGTCATGGGTAGGTTATTCAACCGAGATTTAATTACAATAGCCCTGAGAGCCAATTTTTTGTTTACGTCATGGAATGTTTACAGGCAGTGGAATTCCCTACCCCTATTCTTTAAACAAATTCGTGCCAATTAGAGAGCGTGGTATTTGAATTTTTGGCTGATAATAATTATTCTTAAGAAGTCCCCCTTATAATAAGAAAGGTTCTCTTCGTTTCCTAATATTTATTAAATGTTAGTTTTAATGATTATTTCTAAATAAAGAAAAAAGCTTCGTGAATAATATTTTAAACTTTTATCATTTTAATGACCATTTCATGTTTCCTTATTAACCACCAAAAATATTTCTATTATGGAAAAGGTCTTATAATTCATTTATTTGCCAGGTAAATAAGCTCTAAAATGCAAAACGATATGTATCCCAAATCTCTCTTCATTCCCAGAATCCCTTTGGTAAGGGCTTATCACTTATCAAAGGAAATATCTACACAAAAGATTTATAATTTCACAAAAAAGTAAATCGCAAGAAAATTCCTTAAAAATATTGCTAAAAATTACACAGATGAGGTATGGAAGTATGAAAATTATAGCACAAAAAGGTCTGAAAGTGTCGTACCTTTGGTCTAATGTTTCTCCATATTATATTCACTGTCAGGGGAATATGTATTGGTAAAGGCACGCACGCTACATAATAACGTGTAAATGTTATAAATTCCTTTGTGCTCAACCAGTAGGTGTGTGTGCCGTAATTAATTTACGTGGAGATGTTGGAATATTCTTTAATGTTCTTAGCTGATGTATTTTGGCAAATACCATATAAACTGTTTGAACTTGTAGATGAGATATAAATCGGTAGCACGCATACCTCTTAGCAAATGGTTCCTTAACCCCATTGAGGTGTAAAATCCCATGGAAATGGTTGCAACGTTCACTGCTACCGTCCACATTTTAAACTTCCGTAATAGCGGTTGTAATTCGACATCTCCTCAGCCAAAAAGTGGAGTTTCTGCTTGGTATTACCATTATCCGGAATTGGTCTGAATGTTTAGAATCTCAGTTTACCTTAAGAAAATACCTCTTGAAAATTATAATGAGACGAGAAAAGGACTTAATCTTCGTGAATTTTGAATGCTAATTAACATTTAGCATTTTCTGCCACAAAAAACTCAACCCCAGACGAACTCAACAAGTTAGTCTCACCCTAAGTCCCTAAGTGATTGCCCTTGAACAGACCAAAGACAAACCGTCAGTCTATTATTCCAAAACTGTAGACGTGTACATCATTAAGAATCGATTTTGGAACGTCACTCTCCTTCATCTTAATCCGACAGTGTTCACAGAAAACGTTTTCATTTTCGTGTTTTGTTAAATTGAGTAGTAGATTGACCTCAGGGGCGTAGCGAGGGGGGGGTCGGCAAATACAGGAAGTAACATTTTAACTTGAGCAGCTAAAAAAAAAAATTCTAAAAATTTCAAAAAACAAATTAAAAAAATTTTAAAATTTGACTCGGAACAAAATGTTAAAAAATAAGAAGTGAGTTTGGATTTTCATTAGGTATATGTTTTCAAACTCGTAAATGTAGACAAGACGGCATTTTCAAAGGTTCCACCTTTCGGAAATGCGAATTTATATTTTTTTGACTGTATGTACCTTTTCCGAGTTTCCGTTTTAAAAATGACGGTCAACATCGGTGAATTTGCCGACTGAACACATTAAAATTTATCGATTTTCGATTCGGTTTTAAAAAAGATTGTCGGCATCGCTGAATTTGCCGACTGAACACATTAAAATTTAGCGAGTCGGAAAATTCTCAACAGGTGGCGCTGTAGCCCCACATTTAGATATCTCGAAGACCACCAAATCGATTGAGCTCCAATTTACAGGTAGTATTAAGTATTGGCCCAAGAGTGTTCGTGTTAAGATTGATCAAAATTGGACAAAGGGGCGTGGCGCCTCCCATACAAAAAAAAACATTCAAAATCCTGAGACTCAACTGATTGGTCTCAAATTTTGAGGCAATTTTAGGTATTGGCCAGGGATTGTACCTGCGAAAATTGGTCAAAATTGGACAAAGGGGCGTGGCACCTCCCATACAAAAAACATCTTCTATGGGGTGAAACTCGATGACGTTATAACTCGATAACCGCTGGCCCGATACAGTCGGCAAGTTCCTGAAATAAGTCGGCATTTCAATGAAAGTCACCCCCCCACGGCTCAAACCCTCGCTACGCCCCTGATTGACGTAGATGTTTCTAAAGTAAGCGAAGCCTCTTTGATTTAAGTAATTAAGATTCGTATATTTTTTAAGTGCGTCTTTCATTCGATTCATTAACAACACTGACAAAATGTTCCCTTTCCGTGTTCAGTGTGAGTCCGTACCTTTTCAGCACAAAAAATTGCAAAATGCTGACAGTCATGTATGGAGATAAGTGATGATGATGAAATGGCGAATTCAAGAACTGAAATAAAAACTCTTCAAATCATGTTCATGTCAGAATGAAGGAATAATAATAGACACGTTTTATAAGGCGATGTATTAAATAGGAAGTGAAACTTCTCAGTTGGGAAATAAGTAGAATAACAAAATCAAGTTAATATTTTTATTATGAACTTTATTTTTTATTTAGATTCTGAAGATGTGAATCGTTTCTTCAGGACAAACTTCAAACAACTTTAAATGGAACCTCCGAAACCTGATTTCTATTCCATATATAAAGGGTTGTGTTGAGAAGATTTATATATACGGCGTCTTGTAGCAAATTTTAGTATAGATACATTGAGAGCTTTATTTGGAAGCCACTCAGTCAATAAAATAAAATACCTATCAATAATTTCATTTCTGAATACCTTCCAAAGGCAACTAAAATCGTTATAAATTATGCAAGATAAGATTTTATGATTTTATGGCTGAAGGGGGCTTAGAAAAATGCATGTTCATTGGTATATCAAGCATTATCCATTTTACTGAATTCAATTCAGCGTTGAATAGCCTACAATATCCAGTACTTACTACGATTTTCTGACAATAAAATCATTAAATTCCTTATACTAGATACTAACAATCATCCAAAACTATATAGAAATCACAGGAAAACTGACTGGGGTATCCTTAATATGGAAGTCGGTAATATTATAAGAACACTCCAAACCAATGCAATACTTGCACCTGAGTATTTGAACAAGGCGACCGATGATCTTGCTAAAATACTCGGCAAAGCTCTTGAAAAGGCATGTCCGTTAAGAGCAGGGAGAACGGACAAGAAACTCCCACCATGAGTTGGAAAAAAAAGGAAAACAACATAGAAAACATTATTTTTTAATATTATTTTTCTTCTTTGCTTTACATCTAAACTTCAATTAAAAACTTTTCCCATTTTTCGTCTTAATCTAATCTCGGTTTTGCAGCACCGACAACAGAAAAGAAAGAACAAAAAAAACCAAATACAATAATATACATAATAGATATAGCCAAAAAAAATCACACACAATAGACCGACAATAGATATATGCAGTTGCTATGCTTGATGTTAGGCAGCTGCAAGCAGAGCATAGTTTTAGTAAACATGTTTACCAGATCCGCCCATACTTTCGGTTATGCACCTGCAAGCTGTGCGCAAATTTAGTAAACATGTTCCTGTTAGGCAGCTGCAATTATTAGAATTTAGTAAACATGTTTTGTTACCATCTTCCGTTGGTATCATGCAGCTATGAGGAATGTATATGAGTCTACTCGTATAACTCATGGTGGACAAAAGTGCTAAGCAAGATAAGAAAAGAAACAAGAAAACTTTTCAACGCTATGACCGCACAAAAACAGACAATGACTGGGAAATTTACAAATCCAGACAAAGAAGATTCAAAGCAGAGGCACAACGTGCAAAACGATGTACTTGGAAAGCCTATTGGAACGAAGTAGAGATTACTACAGAATCAGCTTGGCTCAGGAAGATCCTTGCTAAAGAACCCATCGCCTTGGGCTCTCTTAAAGAACCCAATGACCTATGGACAGAATCGTGTCAAGAGACACTTGAGCTCCTTCTACCCACTCACTTCCCAGGATGTAATCCCAATGGTAATAATGACCTGGATGCACAGTATTGCACGGATAGTGACGCTCCAATGAAAATGGTGACGGTGGAAACGATAAGTTGGGCAATCAACTCTTTCTCACCATACAAATCTCCCGGAATCGATGGCATCTATCCTATGATGCTACAAAAATGTGGGAGACA
This sequence comes from Cheilosia soror, assembly GCA_949372485.1. Lineage (NCBI taxonomy): Eukaryota > Metazoa > Arthropoda > Insecta > Diptera > Syrphidae > Cheilosia > Cheilosia soror. Next base: position 67,912,319 of record OX443561.1, on the reverse strand, counting down.
TATAACCTAACATCTGAAAAACGTCCTCATAAGGAGTCTAAAGCTAGGATACGTTGCAACATCATGGCGAGAAGTTAAAGTGGTATTTATACCCAAAGCTGGCAAGCTCAGCCACACTACTGCCAAAGACTTTAGACCCATAAGCCTAACCTCATTTGTTCTAAAAATATTTGAAAGGCTCATAGATATACAATATGCACATGCGGACCAAGCTAAGTCCGGATGCTATATCCCCGGCTCAACACGCCTATTCAAAGGGCAAAAGTGTTGAAACAGCACTTCAAAGTGTCGTCAGCACGGTGCAGAAAACACTAAAAGTTATAGAATACACTCTGGCAGCCTTTCTGGACATTGAAGGAGCATTCAAACAGGTGCAGTTCAAAGAGTTCTAATAAAACTTAAAGGGAATACCACTATCATCAAATGGATAACGTGTATGCTCAAAAATAGAATAATCATCTCAGAACTAGGAGGTGTACAAACGAAGGTGTCTGCATCAAGAGGTACCACTCCTCAAGGCGGGGTACTAGCACCCCTACTCTGGGTTCTTGTGGTAAATGAGATCCTGATTAAACTAGAATTTCCTATATCAGTGAACAACTAAACAGAGCTCTATCCATGGTCAATGAATGGAAAAAGAATTGTGGACTGGCAGTAAACCCACATAAAACGGAATTAGTTCTCTACAGCGGTTGAAAGACCGATACTAACATTGGTAGTTTATTCTGGTGGCAAGCGCTATCAAAGGCCAATAACCTTAAAACAATGACCTGCATTGGCACCACGGGGGAAATGAGAACCAGCTCCACGGCAGGGCTAGAGGCTATACACAATCTCAAACCCCTAGGCCTCTTTGTACAGGAATCTGCCAGACCTTCGGTTAAGCCAGACCAAAAACTGGAAACACAGCCTGACGGGACATGCACAAATTCTGAACATATGCAGGGCACTACTACTCCCCGGCTAGATTTCACAAGACCATTTAACACGTCATGTTTCCTCAGCAGATGGATCAAAGATGGAAATTGGCGTTGGCGCGGGTTTCTACTCGGTACGTCTCGGACTATCTAGTTCAATCAGGCTTCCTGATTACAGCAGCGTATTCCAAGCTGAGGTACTGGCAGTCACAACAGCTGCTAAACAGGTTGCAATGATGGCAATACCTCATGCGGATATTACCTTTTTCATTGACAGTCAAGCGGCAATAAAAGCGATCTCTGCCGTTGAGTTAAAATCAAAGCTTGTAAGTCGCTGTCGCGAAGAGCTACAGATTCTTGGCGCGCAGCACAACGTAAGACTATGCTAGGTCCGCGGGCACAGAGGTGTGTCTGGAAATGAAATTGCAGATGAGCTGGCAAGAAAAGGGTCCTTCCTTGAACTAAACCAGGCTGACACCACAGTAATGATTCTCCCCTGTAATATCAGACAGAAGATTGCGAACAAAATACTAATGGCGACAAACGAAAGATGGAGCAAGCTCGAATCCTGAGGTATAACCAGGAAAATGTGGCCACTCTGCAACAAATAGAAAACTGAAAAAATCTTACAATTGAACAAGAAATCATAGATCTTGATTGTTGGTATTATCGCCGGACACAATACGCTGAAATATCACACCATCAAGCAAATGGGAATCAGTACAAATGACCTATGCAAAGGATGCGGTGTTGAGGAGGTGCATATGAGGACACCTCACACTTCCTTTGTCATAGATTTGCCATCTCATCGGAGAGCTTATTTCCCACAATCTCAGCGTAACCTGGAAACCAGACATAGAATTTAAAGACATTTTCCATTATCATACTATTTTGGAACGGGTTACAGGGTTGAGCAAAGCCTAAGTGCAGCCTCACTATCTCAACAGATGCAGATATGTACTCCCTTATTTTTTAAAATGTACTTTTATTTTCTGTAACAACATTCACGTTTCTAATAGCAATGACAGTTCACTTTCCCCCAGATACATAAATTTCTCTCCCAGTTTTAATGTGACCTCACTAACATGCAGAGTCCATTGAAGAGACTTTCTGCAGACCACCATCAATTCAGATTTGTTCACGCTTACTGTCATCTCAGCTTCAACACAAACGACTATAAACCTGTCGAGTGCGCACTGAAGTTCAGTTTGCGAGGACCCATGTATAACGAAGTCATCAGCGAAGAGCAAGTGACCCCTCTCCATATCTCTTAAGGATTAGTCCAAAGAAAATTTCAATCTACTTTACGCAACAGCTAGGAACTGAATCCAAAGACTGAATGGTGTGATATAGTCTGTGTCTATGATTCGATGTTTGGATTAGATATGTCACCCTTGGCTCCGGGTAAATTATAAAAAAATTCTGTGTTTTGCATTAATATACAAGTGAGACACGGTTGATTCAGCAAGTTTTGTTTATTATACATTGTACACCTCCAATATTTCCCGATGCAATTTGCACTTTTTATCGTGATCACATTCAATCTTCCCCTATAAACACATTTTAATAATTTTTTAAAATATTAAAAGTATTTCCCGATTCACTGTGGCGTATTATGAACATTTTCATCAGATTTTCTACTGGCATCTGGGACTCAATAACTTGGCAACACTTTCAGTTGGTTATTATATTGTCCGCAAGATGTCACCAAGCATTCCAACTAACAAAACAAACACACCTTTCACATCACGTTGACGTTTCCAATTATAAATTCCTCATCTCCTCAGGCAAATTAAAAAAAAATTGATAAATCATCATTGATGACCAGTAGTTTAATAAAAATAAAGTATTTATTGCAATTTAGGTAGTTGATGATTAATCGTTTCGTTAAAACCATTAGTGTCTTGAGCAAAATAATAAAAATTCCAAACCGTAAACGATTTCGCTTCGTTAACACCGCACCACAAAATCGTTTAAATCGTTCTAATTTTCCAACAACAACAAGAGCCAGCATGGATGGAACTGCTAACGATGATATCCAATATTTAGAAACTCCCGATAAATCGGAAAACGACAAGAAGGAATACAAGTAGGCACTTTCTATCAAGATAAGTGTTAACAAACGCTAACGTTTTCCACCATTTGCAGGACGATAAGGCTCTCAAACGGATTGCTAGCTCTGCTAATATCCGACCCCAGTCCAGTGCCTCATGATGGTTTCACCACATCATCGTATGACTCAACTGACGACTCGTGTGCTGAAGAGTCTGACGGAGCAGAAGAAGAGGTAGTCGATGATGATGTAGACGTAATTCTCGCGGGCATTGACCCCGACGAAGAGGAAGACTCGGATGAGGAAGGCGATGAAAAGTTGGCCGCATGCGCGCTTATGATAGACGTGGGATCCTTCTCAGATCCCAGAGAATATCAAGGGTTGTCTCATTTTCTGGAGCATATGATATTCATGGGTTCAGAGAAATTCCCAGCCGAAAATGCCTTTGACTCGCACGTAAAAAAGTGCGGTGGCTTTGACAATGCGCACACCGAGTGTGAAGAAACCATGTTCTACTTTGAGTGCTCCGAGGAGCACTTGGACAGCACCGTGGAGATATTTTCAGCACTCTTTAAAGCGCCCCTCATGAAGAAAGAAGCTATGACCAGAGAGCGAGATGCCGTCGAATCCGAATTTCAAAACACCATCCTAGACGACGAGGCTCGCAGAGATCAACTGTTGGCTTCCCTCTCGAATCCGAAATACCCGAATCACATTTTCGCTTGGGGTAATTTAAAGTCGCTAAAGGAGAACATCGACGATGAGCTGTTGTACCAGCGAACACATGAGTACCGCTTACAGCACTACAGCAGTCATCGAATGTATGTATGCATACAAGCTAGGCTGCCAATTGACGACTTGGAGCAACTGGCTGTGAAGCATTTTTCAGACATTCCCAACAATCACAAGAATGGCGATGACTTCTCGGTGCTCAACTATCGCGACGCGTTTAGGCCGGAGTTCTATGAAAACGTGTACTTTGTCAAGCCTGTAGAGAACGTAAGCAAGGTGGAGTTAACTTGGGTTCTGCCACCATGTTTGAAGGTAAGTTTTTAACTCAATTTTGACAAACTGACTAGCATTTTATTTTTTCTTCGTAGCAATATCGTTGTAAACCCGATCATTTCCTGTCGTATCTGATTGGCTACGAGGGAGAAGGCAGCTTGTGCGCCTACTTGCGTAGCAAGTATGTACAAATCGGTGATCAAATTTTGATTGCAACTTAATCGGGTTTGAATATGGTTTTAGATTGTGGGCGCTGGAGCTGATTTGTGGTGTTGACGATTCTGGTTTCGATACAAATTCCATTTATTCGCTGTTCAACCTTTGCATTTACCTAACGGACGAGGGATTCGTTAATCTGAAGCAGGTGAGTGAGGGCTTGAGTCATAGCTCACCTATTAAAATGGAAGAAGCATCTGCATCCTGTCATAACCGGAGGGATTGTCGGCTTTTCCAATGTTGATTTTCAAAATATATCCACGACCTTGATAGCTGTTCTTCGGCTTTGGTTACAGCCCTACGTTCGATCCCCAACCGTACACGAAACAGTACATTTTATAACCCCTGTAACAATGAATAGACTACATCAAAAAAATGTGTGTTACGTCCCAATCTGATAATAGAATTCCATTTCAGGTCCTCGAAGCAACCTTTGCTTACATTAAACACCTCGCCACTTGCGAGAATTTAGAAGAGTCCTATAAGGAACTTCAGTACATCGAAGAAACCGGTTTCCGCTACCAGTCGCAGAAGACCGCCTTTGATAATGTGCAGAACATCGCGGTCAACATGAAGTACTATCCCGCAAAGGACATCATTACCGGTCCCGAACTGTACTACGAGTACGATGCTGATCAGATACAGTCGATCATCCGTCAGCTAAACGAATTTAAATTTAACATCATGGTCACAACCGAGAAGAAGTACCCAGGCGTTACCTATGACCAGAAGGAAAAGTGGTTCGGCACAGAATACACGTTCATTCCAATGCCAACCGAGTGGATAGACGCGTGGAACAATTGTCCCACATACGCAGAGCTCTTTGTGCCCAAGCCGAACATCTACGTGGCTCATGATTTTCGAATTCTTTGGAAGGAAAACGGCGAGCCGGAGATTTCGGCACATCCTAAGAAAATCCTTCAAACCGACGTCTGTGAGCTGTGGTTCCGCCAAGATGATAAATTTGCGCTGCCCGACGCAATGATGTACTTCTACTTCATCTCGCCTCTGCCTCGGATAAGTGCGAAGAACGACGTTATGACTGCGCTCTACGTGCAGTATATCAAATACGACCTAGCCGAAGCGTTGTATCCGGCAACAGTGGCTGGAATGTCATACAGTTTCTACCCAGCCGAGAAAGGAGTCGTCCTAAAGGTGGGTTTCTGTTCGTTTCAATAGTTTGTCTATGCTATCCCACTTTTGCTTAGGTTAATGGCTACAATGAGAAGCTACAACTCTTGGTCGATGCCATCACCAAGACAATGGTTTCCCTTGGGGAAAACTTCGACAGCAAGCTGCGCGAGATTCAGCTGCCCTGCTTCAGGGTAAATCAGAAGAAAGCTTACTTCAATGCGGTCATCAAGCCCAAGATGCTGAATAAGTAAGCATGCAAACATCCATCGCAGCTTTTGTGAGCTAATCTTTTTAATTTCCAGGGACATCCGCCTTTGCGTTCTGGAAAACATCCGCTGGTCGATGGTGGAGAAATTCACAGTTCTACCGGAAATCACCGTGGAGGACATGCGTGAGTTTGCATCGATCTTTACGCGGCAGCTGTACGTGCAGGCACTGATGCAGGGCAACTTGACAGAGGAGACGGCGCATAATGTCATGAACTCCGTACTGACAACATTGAATTGTCAAAGGATTACTGATGTAAGTAAAAATCCAGCCATATTTGTCCACCATTAAAGCATTTCGCTCTCCCTTCAGACGCATTTAATCGAATCGCGAACGTGTCAAGTGCCCAAGGGCTCCAACTATGTCCGTTGCAATGCCATCAACACCGCAGATCAAAACTCTGTTGTCTGCAACTTCTACCAAATCGGGCCGTGTTCCCTTCGTATGGAGGGCATCCTCGACTTGCTGATGATGTTCGTGGAGGAGCCCCTCTTCGACCATCTGCGCACGAAGGAGCAGCTCGGTTACGATGTGTCCGCATCTGTTAGGATAAACCACGCCGTTGCGGGCTATTCCATTACTGTGCAGTGTCAGGAATCAAAGTTCACCGCGCAGTACGTCGAGGAACGAATCGAATCATTCCGCACGCATATGATGACTATTCTCAACGACCTGGAGCAAGAAGAGTACGATCATGTGCGCGAGTCGTTGATAAAAATCAAGCAGGTGGTCGACACCTCGCTCGGCGAGGAGGTTAATCGCAATTGGGGCGAGATTTCGTGCGAGGAATATCTCTTTGACCGGAGAAAGCGTGAGGTGGAGATCCTACGAACGATCAACAAACAGGATGTGATTGATTTCCTGATGAACAACGAGCGCAATAACTTACGAAAGCTATCTGTGCAGGTGGTCGGTTACAAAAAGGAGGCCGATGACCTCAACATGAACGACGACGAGGAGCCGGCGCCGTGCGAGGACGTTATCGAGGGTTACATCCCCAGCTTCGTAGAGAATACGCTGCCCAATATCAAGCATTTTAAGAAGCAAATGACAGTCTATCCGGTGACCAAGACAAAAGTGGACTCCCTCAGGACCTCGCCCATGGAAATCATAGAAAATTGTTAGGCAACTGTTTGAACGCTTGTTTGGAATACAAAGTGGAGATATATATGAAATTAACTCATGTTGTGTTTGCTTTATTGTGTTTCTCTTGCTGGGAGGTTTTTCGCTGCGCGATGAACTGGTTGAAGTTCTGCTCTTCCAGTTCGTCGTCGGCGAACCCAACTGGTTTGTCCTCGCTGCCTTCTTCGTCCTCGGAGCTCTCGTTGCCGGGATGTTTTAGATAGATATCAGAGAGTTCACGGCCAGCAGAAATCTAGGAAAACGGAATTAGATAGAGAGCTGGTCATTGCGAGAATGTTTAGATTACCTCTTCAACCAAGGTGGTGAGTGGAACTTCTGCACCAGCGCCGGAGCTTGAAGCAATATCCTTGAGCTTTTGTTTGCTTTTCTTCTCCTCCTCTTCCACTTTCTGCAGGCGCAGCTTGTTGTACTCGGCTTTGTAGTCGCTGGAAATATTCGAGCTTACTAACATGTTCAGTATCTATACAACTGTCTTACTTTTCATACTCCTTGGCCCCATCCATGACCAAGTCAATAAATTTATCAAAACCAACTCCGGTCTTTGATGAAACCCCACACGTCTTTAAGTCCCGGTAGAATTCGTCCAGAGTTAAAGACATAGTGCGGGTTAGATTGCTAACGTACGACTGCTCCTTCTCCAATGCCTCTTGGAAAGCCTCGAAGTCCTGCATCCACTCCACCGCAAACTCGTGGTCTTCCACATCTATCTAAAAGTTCAACTGCTGAATACACTGATCAATAGTCAACATTTTCTTTACATACCTTGTTCAAAGTCACAATGAATGGCAGCCTAGTCTTGTACAGAATAGAGCACGCGTACAGCATATTCGACATAAACGTAGTAGGGCTAGTTGATCGCACAACATCCATCACGTAAACCACAATCGTGGGGAAACCAGTCGCCAACGCCTCTGTAATTATTGTGCCCGATGCAGACCATGTAAACACCTCAATCTGTCCGGGAGTGTCAATGATACACCACTTGTGCCCCTGATCGCCGGCACGTTTTACCAACTCAACGACCTTCTCGAACTTTGTGGCAAACAAATTCAGCGAAGTGACTATGCCACCATTGGGTCCAAGTTTGTACTGCTTCATTACTTCCTTGTAGTTGACTGTATCACGAATATCGATGTTTGCATGATAAGGTGTTTCACGACATGCTGGGTCGAGATTTATCACATACGGCTTAAAGTGTTCATATGAAACTTGGGTTAGTTTCTGCACAAAGGTGGTTTTTCCGGAGCCAGCCATACCGAGTACAATAATGCAGATTGGCGAATTGGCCGGCTCAGTAAGAAGCGCCGTTTGCTTATTGTTGATGGATGTAGAGGCCATTATGTAGTCGTAGGGTGGAAGTTATGATAAATTAAACAAAATTTATAAAAATTACGAAAACAACTGCGATTCGGTGTGTTTGTTCGGTTGATAGTTTTTTGACGTTTATGAGAGACGTTTTTGGATGTTTGGGTGGGATCACAGTTTAAAATTCCCTGCGGCTTTCAAACTTTTGCTTGTTTCTATAAAAACCAGGTACGGTAATAAATAAACTTTTGATGCCAATTTACCTACCGCAATACTTATGATTAATACAGTGATATCTTCCTTTATTGGAGAAGTGGCAGCTTAAGCCGTTTCGATTTTACATATACCGTCAATTGTATCAAAGCACCCGGAAAACCCTCTCTCTCAAGCAGATAGAACACCTGTCAATATGTGCGGAGTAGGGCGCGTAGTGTTGTGGTATTTTACCAGAAATTTCTTCGCTCGTTAGCATGCCTTCCATGTTGTACTTGTACATTATGGTTAATGGGAGACGTGTAACAATCTAGAATTTTAAATGTTCTATTCTGGATTTGTGAAGTTTTTGGCTTCAGAATGGTGCAATTAAATTATTATAGAAATGGTAGATATGGTGAAACAGCAAAAATAATGTCGCTTTCCGTCAGATAAAAAGAAGCTTGCCATTCGGCAGCTACAACAGATGAGTTCAAATTGAAAATCGTTTGCATGGTAAAAATTAATTTTTCCAATTCAATCTGTGCCCACCCTTAGGTTTATATAAAATCCCTTCACTTGCCATCTACCGGCTAATAGCTGATTGTCACATTTTGCATGTTGCTTTTGCCGCTCCAGCTGATTGTCAAAAAATATTAGAAAAAATCTCCGTGTTCTCAAAAGTTTTGCATAAATTTCGTAATCTATTTAATCTAGAAGTAACTTATCAGTGCAGGTGATCCATCCCTACAAAATGACTTCAATTTTCCGGCAAATCCTCCAAAAAACCCTTGCCAAAAGTGTTCGAACAAATTTCCAACTCCCCGCAAGGAACTTTAGCGCCGGACAAGATTTAAAATTCGATAAAGAAACGCTTAACAAACTGGTGAAGACCAACAAAGTCGTGGTATTCATGAAGGGCAACCCAGAACAACCGCGATGTGGATTCAGTAATGCTGTAGTACAAATAATGCGAATGCACGGAGTCTCCTACGACGCACACGATGTTTTACAGAGCGACGAACTGAGACAGGGTAAGTTGGAAGTGGGAGTGTTGTGGATTTAACATCGGTTTATTTGCAGGAGTGAAAGACTTTACAAACTGGCCGACAATTCCACAAATTTTCATCAACGGCGAGTTCATTGGCGGCTGCGATATAGTTATGCAAATGCATCAAAGTGGTGACTTGATTGAAGAACTAAAAAAAGTAGGAATCAAAAGTCTGCTCCTGGAGGAAGCTGAAAAAAAGTCTGAGAATACGGATAAATAGAAATAGAACGCATAAATTATGTTATAGCCTTTATTCTAGAGACGAATAAAATTGTTGACTTAGTTTAGATGTACTGGCGCAGATATCACTTTTTGTTCTTGCATCAGCTGAATGAGACGTTCCTCGACTTCAGCGGCATTAGTGATGTTCAAAACGGATTCGCATTTTTTGCGAAAGTCTTGATTGTTGGATGTCTTGACGATTTTTCCAATTGACACTGCAATGGATTTGTAGTATTTCAGCGGGTCTTTGTTGCGTTCCTTGTGGTTTATCTTCCGTTTGCCCATAGTTGCCAAAAAGGGTATTTTTGTAAAATTAAAAAAGGTATTCAATTGCCGCGTCTTTCGTTTTGGTGGTGGCGTCCTATGGCTATAGAGGTAGTTTTTGACTTTAGCCATTTTAAGTAAGCAATACTTACCTCATAGAGAATTAAAATTGAAGGGAGTCACCAACCATAACCTAACAATATTCTCATTACGGTATTCGGTACTAACTGTTCTCGTAAGCGAATCTTGTAGCAAATTAAATAAAATCCCGAGGAAACGAGCAAAAAATTTAATATTGACAATTTCTGGTGGATTGTAGAATTGTAATTGTAGGTATTTTGTTATCCTTTTTGTGGGTAACTATCGTCTGCCTAACTTTTATTTATGGTAAAAGTGTTCGACACGCCTAATATGACTGCTTAAACCTAATTGAAATTGATCTCAAAATCAATTCACTTAAAATGGCACCATCCCACACCCACTACTCCTCTCACTTCACCTTTGATATGCTATATGCACCGTTTCCCTATCGCAGCAATATCTTGGTTGCAACACAACCTCTCTTTCTCGTTGTTCCATCACCCAAATTTTCTGGAAAATTTGAGGTTAGAATGCAAAAAATAAACATGTTACATTTACATCCCATTTTGTAATAAACGTTGCATTTCCTTGACTCATTTTGTTACTCTCGCACAAAAGCAAAGCTTCTGATGTTTATGCAGGTATTCTTCTGTTTTTATAGTAAGTAGGTATAAATGATGGATCTTTTACATAGCTTTCTTATGTCTGGACGTACCAAATTCCCCTCTTCAATTTTTGCCTCGCATAGTGATGGGACTCTTTGTTTCAAAAAAGTTTAACGGCTGATCTGTTTTCATAGCCTTTACAACGTTTCCAATGAGCCCCAATTTGATATGCAGCATAATGCAACGAGTGCTTGGAATGGTGCCACCTTACCAACTGCTCAGTCATAGAAAGTGGTCCACAACCCACAAGTTTCATTGGTAGATGCTGCTGCTAAGATGGCCAACAACAACAAACCACAAACAGGTCCCCACCACAACCGCTAATCACCAATTCTAGTATACACCACAACTACAACCCCCTCCAACCACCAAAAAAACACCACAGCCCCTCACTGTACTTAAGGTGCTACAGATTAACTGCAATGGTCTCTCAGGAAAGATCGCCGAACTAACCGATTACATGGATCGTAACAACATCCTCATTGCAGCTGTTCAAGAAACCAAACTCATCCCAAAAAAACACACTTAAGAAGGTCAGGAGATTACAAAATCATCCGCCATGACAGAACTACCGACCATTGCGTCGGACTTGGGTTCATTGTGCACGACAGTATACAATATTATTATGTAGATGAACACCGTAAAGAAAAGTGTACCGCACATCTCGAAAACTCTGGTCCAGGTCCACTATAAAAGCGGTATCTAATCCAACCCAGACCAATAACACCATGGCCATATATTTCAATGGAGAACCCAAGAACAACTCGATAAAGTGTGCTAACCTGTTCAACCGGACAGTACAATGAACACCCAACATATCCAACAACCGAGATGGGATATCAATGCTAATGCTGAAATGCTAGAAGACTCTGGCATAAACTATGCAACATTAATCCTCAACCTCTCAATGTAAAGTTTATTAATCCCAGGGTCCTGGAAAGTCGGCAGAATGCTTCCACTGGTCAAATCGGAAAAACCAGTAGATCAAAGCAGCTCATATTGACCAATTGCTCTACTCTCTTCAGTCGCAAAACCCTTGAAACTTTTCTTCTTCTAAAGCTCCAAACACCAACATAGATTCCGCAAACTCCACAGCATTACGTCAGACGTAAATGAAACCACCAGTCAAATTAGCAATGGGTTAAATAAACCCATACCTTTTCACAGGACCATAGCAGAGACCCAAGACCTGTCCAAAGTCTTTGACATAGGAAGCCATGCTATTCTGCTCCAGGTTGTCCTTGAGTCAACTCTATCATACTCCATCAAACGCTGGCTTGCAAACTACCACTGTTCACATGCTGGACAAATGAAGTAATAAGCGAACTGAACAATAGCCGGGAGATGCATGCATACACACCCGCACGCGCACCCTAAACTCCTGGGGGTCAATTTTGGCAATATGTTCAGCTTCTCGACACACGCAAACAACATCAGAAATCGCCTTATAGGTCCAGAAATAACGTAATAAAATCAGAAGTTCATGGGGAAAAGACAAAGAAACGCTCCTCGCCACATACAAAACGATCGGTCGATCCATTCTCAACTACGCGGCACCTATCTGAACCCCGCAATTAATCGACTCTCGATGCACCTTCAAACTTGTCAAAAACACAGCCGTGCGAAAATTTGAATTTTGCGCCATTTTTAGTACAGTGATGCCAACGCAAAAAAGCTAACAATGTGACAGCTGGCAGTGCGGAGTTAGTAAAAATGGATCGCTATACGAGAGAACAACATTAGATTGTTGAGCAATATTTTAAAAATAATGAAGGTTTGCCAAATAGTCCGCATTTTTCAAACAAAATCTTGATGGCTTCGTTAATTGTCAAAATTGTCGCATTTGGAGTCCAGAAAACCCACGAGTAATTGGTTGAGAAACAAATGCATCTACAACGCGTGACTGTTGGGAGCGGATTTTGGGCTGGAGGCTTTGTCGTACCGCACTTCTTCGAAAATGCGCCTGGTCAGGCAGTAACAATTAATGGTGTTCGTTATCGTGACATGTGTAATTTAGTGCCTAAATTAGAAGATATATGGATGTGGCCAACATTGTGGTTTCAACAAGACGACGGTGCCACATGCCATACAGCCAGAGAAACAATTCAATTACTGCATGAGTCATTTCCTAATCGTGTAATCGGCCGTTTTTGAGATCAGAATTGGCCATCCAGATCTTGCGATTTAACACCATTGGACATTTTTCTTTGGAGTATTTTGAAGTCAAAGGTCTAAGCAAACAAGTCCGCGGTCATTTGCCCGATACGCTATTTCGTACATGACGAACGCCAATCTGTATACTCTATGAATCTTAAAAAAAATTTAAGCTTTCTAATTATAAATCTGCATTTTCTATCAAAATGACATTTCGTCGCTCGGATAAATTAATGTCGTATGTTACATTTTACTACTTTTGGGAAAACGCAATCAAAGTTCAAAAAATTTTTTCTCAAAAACCCTACGGTAGATTTTCTTAAAAATTAAATGACTTATGTAGAAAACATTTGTCAACTGAATAACGTTTAAATCAGATCAATATTCTAAATCAGTAAGAAATTAGAGTCAATGTTTCCCAAAATGCCGTTGTCGTATGTGACGTTTTCACCAAAATGTGTTTGTCACTCAACACATACGACAAAATGTTAACACATACGACAAACAAACAACAAATCGAATTTGAAATGAAACAAATAAAAATGTGTATGAATGTTTTGCCTTTCTGCGTCCGTAATAGAACTGGTGCAACCATAAAAGCATGATTGTGAACAAGTTGGTCCCATGGATCTTGCAGGTCTTGAGACTCCGTTTTGTGCTGTAAATTGCAAGCCTCGCTCCCGAAGATTTTTTCGCACATTTTGCTTCCATAACGACGGATTTCGTTTACGCTTTAAGCGTAGGTGATTCACTACAGGCTACAACAAATTATTAAAATTGAACAAAACGATGTCTAATATTTAAAATTGAATTAAATTACAAGAGCTGCTATAGCATGATGGCAGATTTAAATCTACATTAGGAGGAGTAGGTAATATTATTTGATCTGCCGATTCATAATATGTTTTTAACGAGTTTTCTTTTAAAAATAAATAAATAAATAAATAAATAGGTGGCGCAACAGGCGGTAGACACCCTAGACCTAGCTTCTCGCAACCTTTCGTTTGTGTGAGTTTCTATTTTTGAGACGAATGGAAGGGACCTACAATTTTATGCCAAGTCCGAACGGCTGAATTGAGAAGCTTTTTCATGACAGTCATATTCTCGGATGTATGTCAGACGTTCGCGAGAGGTGGCGCAATAGAAAAAACCTTAAGATGTAATTTGTGTTTTTCTTTTGCCTTTGGCAAATGGTAGCTGGGATCATCGGCTTCATCATCCGGGAAAAAATCTTCATCACTACTTAGCTGCATGTCAATAGCTTCTTCCCTAAGAAAGAATAGGATATTGTACACATAAAAATATTCTGTGTTAATAATATTATGTACTTGGAGTTCGCATTTGTGGAACCTGATGGTCCCGGAAGTAACTCGTCTCCGAATATTTCGTGGCGCATACTAAAGAAGTTAAATAAACACATTTGAATACTGCACTATAGCTTTAATAATTCAAATTACATACGCATAAAGCTCTCCCGATATAATCGGCGCAGGCGACGTGTCCAATCTCCAGGACATCTTGAATGCTACTGAGTACTGAAATTACACACGGCTGTGTATTATCTTATGGCACATACGACAAACATTTTCCCGAACCTGAGTAAACAATTGTTGTATGTGCAGTATAAAGTGCACATACGACATTAATTTTCCAAATGAAGAATACACACTTTTTGTATGAACTAATTGTTGTATGTGCAAAATGTTTGCACATACGACAAAAATACTACTGAAACGTTAGTGACCTTGCACATACGACAAAATGGTAGCTGGTTATCTTGAAAACTAAGATAGCTATCGAAAAACGGATTTCAGAAGATGAAAAATAAAAATTGTGAAAGCAAAACTGCATTTATAACTCAAAACCCCCAATTTTGCACATACGACATTAATTTATCCGAGCGACGATTTTGCTTTTATTATGGGACACTCTTAAGCTACGTACATACATGTCCTGCCTAGACCCCAACATTGAGAACAGAGGCCCGCACGATGTACAACACCTATTTAACTGACCGGCGAAAACAACTACATTAAACCCAAAAATATTGTGGACCCACCTAACTAAAGTGGCACATTTCCTCGGACTTAGAACCAGAGACGAATTGACGAATGACAACAAGATGTGGTTCGGCCAATGAAGAATTCTTTAGGTTTTTTTTAACAAGATTATTCTTATTAGTATCTAGATGTATCCCAAGTAGTACAGTTCCATCTATAGTTTTTATATTTTTCGATTTAAATTTCATCACTCGTAGGTTTCTTTTAAATTAGGTATAATTTGTGCAAATTCCTTTTTTTTGTATAATGTTTGATATTAAATTGTCAATCATTTTGCCGTAAATGAAACACGACCAAAATGTTAACCATCTTGTTAACGAGTCTCAATGAAATAAATAAAAAAATTAAAACCATTTTTTTTTTAAATTAATAATTTTTATTTGTTATTGTTTTTTGTTCAGTATCATTATTTTTATTTAGCATTAAAAATTATGCGTAATAGGCCATTTAAATATTTTCTTAAGTAAATACTGACATAATTCCGATTCGGGCTGCTTAACTGTTAATATTGTGTGATTTGTAATTGAATTTAACTAAAAAAATAAAATATTTATTTTGTGTTTGAGTTTGCTAAACGGAGGAGCTTTACAAATAAAAAATTTGTTTCTTGTAAAATGGCACCTTATTTATTAGTAGGGACTTCTATGGTTAAAATAGTGAAAATTTGTATTAGATACGAAATAAAACGTTCCTGTTGTTGGTAGAGCTAACTGTCAGGCAGTACGAGTACATATAAGTATGTGTATGAGCAAATTGATAATGATAGATAAAACTGCGGGAGCTTACGGCTTAACCGCTCAGCTTTTCAAAGCTGAATGAGAGGATTTGGTTATTTCGGGAGCATACACCCACTACTCATTTGTGCCTGAGTACCTGAGGAATCTCAGCATATTTTGTCTAGTTAGGAAGAATAGGGATCCTTCGAGCTGCGCCAAACTTATAGAGGCGCAATTCTTCCCAACACGGAATAGAGACGGACTCGTACCTACTGATCGCTTTATGAACATCCCGCCTTGCACACTCAAGCTTGAAGCAGGGAGAAAAGCCACGCGAAAGATAGATGTAATACCACAAGGATTCTATGGCCGTCCTTCAACGAAACCAAAACCGGGAACATAATACGGATGGATAGGAAATCCCTTTAACCAACCCACTTCCTATGTCACTTCTTCAACGACGTAGACAAGCTTTTCAGCACATCAATGACAAGATAATGAACTTCGTCAAATCAACAGGATGGTTTGTATGTAGCAGCACAGTAAGTAATTTGAATCGGGTTATAATGGGTATTTGGATAAAGTCCACCACTGACCAAATTTTCACATTTTGGAACGCTGTTTATTTTTGTAAAGTGCATGGCCATACGGCGATATGAACGTTGTGTCCAGCGAGACAGGCAGATTTTCAGTGAGTTGAATGGAGAAAGGTGGATGGCACGAAAATTCTCCGAAAATCCACTTTCAAAAATAGGTTCTCGCATAAGGGTTCTTTTCCGCACCACTGCGGGCTTTCGAATCCAAATCTTCATTTGGTATTTGCGTTGAGTGAGGACTTAAAAAACGGGCATCCACCGTCCACTTTGGCTTTACCATAGAATTTGTTTGTGTTTTCGATGGATTGGGTACGAAAGCTCCAAAATTAAAATCCCCAAACCCATTTTTTATTTGGTAAATTTTAAATTTGGGGATTTTGTGTTTGGGAATAGGTAAATAGTCAATTCAGGTATTTTTCAAAAGGTGCGATTTTGGGGTTTGGGGATTTTGCACTTGTGTATTATGTACCTAGGTATCCCGTTTTCGATTTGAGGTTAAATACTTGCAAGTGTTAAATCTTATACATTTTAAAAGTGATAGGTGTTAGGGTTAAATTTTCGTTTTCGACGTGAAACATTTTTTTCGGGCTTTCCTTGAAAGTTTGCCAATCAAATCACTGACACTTCTTCTCAGCTCAGGTTCACTCTCATTTTCTAATCCAACATTTTTCACTATTTAACCAACTTAATTGGTGCAAAAAAGTTTTAAAAAATAAAAAATAAATAACTCATCAAATTAACAAGAGTAATAAAGCGTTAATGGATTATTTTATAGTATTACATCCTAAACATAAGTATTTCAATTCATTTAGCGATAGGATTTCAACATACAAAATGCCCAATAAATAGGTTTGGTGTATTTAGAAAATATTTTTAATGTATTTGCTTTGTGTCTTTTATTTTCCTTCAATAGGTTATCTTTTGTAATACTTATTTGCTAATCAAAAAACACAAATTTTTGTTTTTATTAGTTTTTTGTTTTTATAGGAAGAAGTATTGAAAATCAATTAGATCTGTTTTAAATATTCTATAACAAGCACATTTAAATATAAGTTTTTATATTTACTTTTTAACTACAGTTTATATTATATAGAATGTTTTTTGTTTTAACATTTTGGTGAGCTAATGGGAGCGTTTTTTTTTTGTTTTGTTTAGTAGTAACAATGAAGTGCGGATTAAGGCGGAATTAAACATAAACATTTTTATGTTTTCTTAATGATTTCTGTTTTCGTATAAATATATAGACGTTCTCAGTTTTATTTTTATTTTTGTTTTAAATTTTTTTTTGTATGCTTTTATATATGAAAATTAAATTTCCGTTACACATCCTACGCTACAGTACACAGTTATTGTTTTATATATATATATATATATCTAGAAATACATTTGATTCTGTTTTGTTTATAATGGATCTAGTTATAAAAAGTGTTTCCTTTCTAATGTTCTACTAAATATTTTGTTCTAGATTCCCATCAATATGAAACGTAATTGTTTAAACCGAAATAGTTTCAAGATTGATTTTATATAGGGTACGTTAGCAGAACAGAAAACAAAAAGATTTACTATTATGGAAAAAGGAAACGTCGCAAAATATTACAAACTATGGATGGAACTAGCGTTATTAGTACACAGTGAAATTTTCCTTTGGTTACTCTCTTAACATAAAGGCGAATAAAATTTGATAAAGTGTTTACATGCAGGCCCTTAAGATTTATTTATTTTTTCTATCAATGTAGGTATTTAGAGTGGATGTAGATGACACGTCTCCGATTATCTGAGAACGTTGCCTAAAACACGTTTTAAAGTTGATAAATTTGATATACTGCTGCCATTCACGCAGACCAAACTTCCTTATGTGGATGGTAGCTGACTGTCATGTCAAAGAAGCACAGTTCTTCGCATGTTTTCTCTTCTCGGATATTTTCTTCATATTTTTATACCCTCCACACGAACGTATATTCAATTTGTCATTGTCATTACATTTGTAACTCCCTTTCGTCAGAAAGGAGTCACCAGAGACCTCATAAAGTACAGTACCTATATACTCTGAATCAGGATCAAATTCTGAATCAATATAGCCATGTCTGTCTGTCTGTTTGTTGAAAATACGATAGCGTTCATGGATATTGGGTTGATTGGCTGTAACTTTAATACATATCAATTGTGCTTCTTTTACCTCTTAGTGGTAACCACCGGGTACAGGTCTGCCCATCCGGGCGTGACTTGCTTAACTTATAAGCGTGAGTGTTGAACACGGAAAAAATAGCAACACTACACTAGTCGGCATAAGTATTTTGTCAAAACTAAATTTCATTCTACTAATAATATGAACTTAAGCTACGATTACACGGTCATTTCTTGAGTCATTTAAATGGCGCTGAGACGTCAGAAAAAAATTTAAGCTACGATTCGTCATTGAAAAATTTTGTGTCCCAAAATCAAATGACGGACACTGCGAGTCATTTAGAATTTTCCGTTAGGATGCCATTTAAATGACGAGCGAAAAAATAGCGATCACACGTCAATGACTTGCCTCATCAAAATGGCAAATGCCATACTTTTCCGCCATTTAAATGGCACTTAATTTATGTCATTTGGTGCGCCATTTTCCTAGTCATATAAATGACGCGGCCAAAAATGACGATCACACAGAGCGACATTTAAATGACTACTTTGTGACGGGATTTTTACGTCAGAGCGCCATTTAAATGACTCGAAAAAATGGCCGTGTAATCGTAGCTTTACTTCATGTAAATTTTGGCATCAAGGGGAAGGTCATTTAAATTCCGTTTGAATGATACAAAACTTTCCTTAACCCATTAAGTACCATTGGAAATTTAGAACTTTTGTAAGTCTACTTTTTTGACTTTTTTCCTCGGTCTCAAACAAAAAATATTTTGATGCAAAAAGTTTCTCCAATTAATTCTGTGACTGCAAAAATATTTTTTTAAAAACTCTCTTCGCTAATATTTTTTATGATTTTTTGTATGGGATGATCTCAGACAAATTTTGTATGAAAAGGAGGAAAAAGTGGCTTAAATAGTAGTTTTTAGCAATTTTCAAAAACAACAAAGGCGGATGAAGATCTTCTTGGTCGTTTCGAACGCAAAATTCTTCGAATGATTTTCGGTCCCGTTTGCGTTGACGTGTTTTGGAGGAGAAGAATTAACAGCGGACTCTACGAGCTGTACAGCGACATCGACCTGGTCGGAAAGTACGTATCACTCGACTAATATGGCTAGGACATGTAGAGCGAATGGACACCAACGCTCCGGCCCGAAGAGTCTTCGATTCCAGCCCCGAGGTACAACGAGGTAGAAGAAGACCTCGCCTTAGGTGGGGACCTCAACCAACTTGGAGAGCGCAATTGGAGGCGGTTAGCCAAAGATCGGGGTAACTGGAGAGGCGAGTTGGTTGAGGCTCAGGTCCACCTGGACTGTGGCGCCATCTAAGTAAGTAAGTAAGTAACGTTGTGCTTTGATTTCTCAGAACCAGCCAGACGCATAAATCCCCTCTCCAATTGAAGATGGCAAAGATGAGCAAGTGTTCAACTGAGCTCTGCTTTAAAATACTACTCGGTCTTAATCAAAGGCAGCTTTTGGTAGGAAGCTAGTTTTTCGAAATTTTTCCCACTTAAAGCGAAAATCTTGAATACAGACAATGCACCAATGAGCGTTTCTATTTTTACATTTAGAGCGGAGTTCGAGCATGACTATAGTCTATTCTAAGCCTTTTGGGTCCGATTTACCATGAGTGAGTTACCGAGCAATACGTGACCAGAAAGTTAGGATCTAGGACTATCGTTTCAGTGATGTGGCAAATATTTTCATTCGAATCTCCTTTTATAAGTAATTTGTCGCATGTGATGATGTTCTTTTGATAAATGACTTTTCGCATGCTGGTTTCCCAAAACTTATTTACTCGATCACTGATGTAGGTATAGACTTGGGCAATTCAGCTATGATCATATTCATTAAGGTTAGTTGTCAAATTAGCTTTGCTTGCTTTAAATTTTTGTTCGCTTTGATAAGGATAAATTATAATCCAACAAACCTCCTCCACCTACTTACAGAATAGAAAAACATTTCAAAATATATTACTCAAGCTCATTTCGCCGAGCTTATTTAGATGTCATCCTCATCCACATAAGTAGTATCTAACCAAAGTAAATTTATTGTTAAATTTCACAGTGCTTGTTCTAATATTGCCTTCTTAAGAGTTTAAAATAAATCCAGATACTTTGCTCTAAATAGATGCGCTACACATAAAATTTGTATTCTTTTGTTTTAGTACACAATTTTTTTTTGCTTTTCATTTAAATTGAGAAAAAAGATAATTCTATCTACTTCTATCACACGTTTACAAAAATAACTATTTTTTTCTCGCTAAATTTTAAAATTTTTATACTTTTCATTTATTTTTATTTTGTTTGTATAATATTGTATCATTTTTGGTTTGAATATAGGTATCCAGTTTTTCATTTATTATTAATTTATTTTAAATTTTTAACTTACATTACGCGGTTGCTTGCTGCTTTAAAACGTGGAGTTTCGAACTTAAATTTATACCGGGAAAAATTTACACATTATTTTGATATACATATAATATATTGCACAGCTGTAATAATATATATGTATACATATATTATTATTTTTTGCTTGTAAATATTACTTTGTTTTTAATTTTTTTTTATCTCTTACAGTCTTTTTGCATTTTTTTATATATTTTAATTTTTTTTTTGTTTAAATACTTTTTTGTTGTATGTATAATTTAATGTTGGTTTTGTGTTGTTTAATTTATAAGTAAGTAAATGAGTGGAGAGTATATATGTTTTTAGTTAAGTGTGTATATATATGTAACGTTCGGTGATTTTCAAATCGAACATAAATTTAGTAAAATGTCTGCGCGTTTTATTTTGTTTTACGTTTTAAACTTTTGTTTTGATTGCGTGATCATTTGCATTTTTTGTTTTATATTGCAAGATGGCATAAGCTTTGCTTAAATGTTTTAGTTGAAACTTTGAATAATTCTAGACATTTACCTAGACGTGGGAGGGTTTTATTTTAATCATCGTCTGATAAATTTGAGCTTGTTAGGAGGGTTGTATTGTCCTCGCCAGCTTCTTCGATATCCTGTAAAATTGTAGAATTAATTATTAGTACTAAAAATATATGGAGTGAGAAATCTACAGTTTTGGGTTAATATAAAAATATTGGTTAATTTTTCTTCGTGGGGCTAAAACCTGTTATACCTACATAACAGGTGGCGCAAAAATAACCTTCCGATGTTTTTTGGCTGTAATTTAAAAAAAAAAATGAAAAACTTTGATTCTTCTTGTGGATTATTTTAATTTGGTCTTTTAATTTTTTTACATCAAGTCGCGAATATGATGTCATGTAAATGGCCGCCGTTACAGTTGATTGTCATTTGAGCCCTTTTTATGGCATTTTCCATCACTTTGGCCAAAACTTCCGGCGATAGGTCCTCACATTCTTGACGGATTTTGTCTTTAAGAGCTGCAAGAGTCTGAGGCTTGTTGACATAAACCCGCGACTTCAAAAAGCCCCACAAAAAGAAGTCTGGAGCGGTCAAATCAGGCGATCTTGCTGGCCAGCGCAAATCGCCAAAACGGGAGATTAGGCGCCCGGGAAATGCATCCTTCAGCATATCGGTTGTGGCACGTGCAGTGTGTGCCGTTGCACCGTCCTGTTGGAACCACATGTTTTCCAATCCCAATTCATCAAGTTGCGGCAAAAAGAACTCGTTGATCATTGCTCTGTAGCGCTCACCATTCACAGTAACCGCTTCCATGACATCTTCGGCTACAGCAGCAATATTCTCTGCAGAACGGCTACTCCGGGGTCTGCCACGCCTGGCAGCATCTCGTGTTGTGCCAGTCTCTTCGAGGCGAGCGGCTAAACGTCGCAGTGTTTCACCAGTAGGCGTTGGACGGCTAGGAAATCTGCGACGAAATTCACGTTGTGCCAAAGTCACCGACCGATTATTGCTCAAATAAATAGTCACCAATATTCCGCGTTCTGGAGCAGTGTAGCGTAACATTGTTTATTAACGTGTATTTCGCATGTGTTTACCACACAAATGTCAAAACAGAACTGACATTAGGGGCCAATCGGAAAATTTATAGCATTTTCTGATGGGAGGATTATTTTTGCGCCACCTTGTAGGTATAAGGATATAACGAAACAAAATATGTAGTTATGTCAATCCTTAGGTGTGTGTACACAATTGATATTAATAAGTAAAAAAGAGGCATCTACGGCTGGAATTTCCCAAGATCGTTTGATCTATGAACTACCTGAAAATACTATTATGTATATTATATACAGGGTGGGCCATCTATTGTTTTTGTTAAATCATAGGTTATTTTGACACTGACACCTGCTTCCCGGCTCGAAATCTTGACAGAAAGTCAGTATCATATGTGGTATCATACCTCCGCGGAACGAAACGAGTTGCTTTACGTTTGAACAACGTTGGGAAATATTGAAAACTTATTTCCAGAGTGCTGTGGTTTTTTGAAAATGAGTTTTGGCAGAAATGAAACACTTACCGTCGTACGCAAGTTTATGCAAAAAGTTTGTGAGATTATGGTATGCTAGTGGACAGCATTTGACAGAGTTTGGCACCAAGCTCTTTTGTCGAAAATGCGTGCCTATGGGATCGAGCGTCTCTTCTTCAATGGATTAGAAACTACATTTCTGGCCGTTCAATTCAAGTTGTTTTGGACGGTTTCAAGTCTGCAATTCACCATATAAATGCTGGTGTTCCCCAAGGCTCTGTTTTGTCTCCTACACTCTTTCTCATATTCATCAATGATCTCTTGTCTGTTACTTCTAATCCAATGCATTCTTTCGCTGATGATAGCACCCTCAGTTTTTCATATTCGTTCCCTGACTCACGTCCCTGCTCTTCGGACGTGGAACTGGAACGGCAACGTATGCTAAACACATTATATTCCGATCTTGACAGTATTATAAAATGGGGTACAATCAATAGAGTGGAATTTAATGCTTCCAAAACATAATGCTGCCTTCTATCATTAAAGCGAAACCTGAACCCTCACCCATTATCCATAAATGGGACTTGCATCGACGAAACCGAACGACTTTCCATACTTGGTATGTTTGTTACCGACAAACTCCGTTGGAATGACCACATATACGAAGTCGCCAAAAACGCTGCGAAATGTCTATGTTTAAGACGAATTTAGACCTCGATGGAGGTATCTATACAACAACAACAACAGCAATAAACCAAGTTCCAGATAAAGATATTTACGATCAACAATATGGTTGCAACCTATTTGCATCTCCCACGATCATAAACATCCTAATCTTACGAACTGCCATAAGACATCTCCCACGATCACATAATCATCCCTCACTGGAACACATCAATGTGTACATTTTTATTTATAAACATTTGTATTCATATATAAGACAGAACATTGTAATTATTCTTTTCAGTCAGTTTTTTTTTATCAGTGATTAAATACAGTCATTTTTAACGTTCAACCAGTGTTTTACTTTATTTCAATTTAGATTATTCTAATTTAGATTATTCTTCTAAAATTATTTTATTCTAAACAGTCTAGGTTTCTTAAATCGGTGTAAGAAATACTTTACACCCTCCGTCTTAGCCTCAATATACAAGGCTTTTATTCGGCCTAAGCTTGAGTACAACGCTCATATCTGGTCAGGTGCTCCAAAAACTTCATTGCACCTACTAGACAGAATCCAAAAGGGCGCGATAAAACTTATAGGTGATAGAAATATAGCGAAGTCTATTGACCCGCTCGAACATCGCAGAAATGTTTCTTGCCTTTCCTTATTTTATCGATATTTTCACCACCGATGCTCTGATGAAATAGCTAACTGCATTCCGCCCCTTCAACAATTCTTTCGCAACACCCGTCACACATCGAATGCACATCAGTTTACACTTAAGCCTACCTTCGGATGTACTGTAAAATATAGAGATTCTTTTGTAAGTCGAACAACACGCATGTGGAATGCATTGCCTCACACGGTTTTCCCCTCTCATTATAACCCGAAATTGTTTAAAACCAATGTGCACCAGTACCTCTTCTCTATCCTCCCTATTAACCCTTCCACTCGTGCAGTGCATTAGCATTAT
Source organism: Cheilosia soror (assembly GCA_949372485.1). Classification (NCBI taxonomy): domain Eukaryota; kingdom Metazoa; phylum Arthropoda; class Insecta; order Diptera; family Syrphidae; genus Cheilosia; species Cheilosia soror. Next base: position 67,888,121 of record OX443561.1, on the reverse strand, counting down.
AAGGGAACAAAAACCCCTTGAGCACTAGTGAATTAAAAAAAAAAAAAAAAAAAAAAAAAAAAAAAAAAAAAAAACAACACTCACGGAATGTGGCTGATGTAGCCGAAAATGTTAGACTCAATTCACGAACATCAACTCGCCATCAATCTCTACAGTTCAACATTTCATGCAGTAGCCTCATTAGCCTGAGGAGAATTCTGTACAAGGATTGAAGGATCTCGGATTATTCGCTTACAAAATCCAATTGACTTAGCAGTAATTTATAGACGCACGACCATCCACTTCACACTTTGGCCCTTAGAGCAGATTGAATTGGACGATGATTTTGGGCGAATAAACATCTTTTCTGACGAGGCGCATTTTCATCTCGGCGGCTACGTTAACTAACAAAATTGCCTCATCGGGGGCTCGGAAAACCAGCACGTTATTGTCCAGAAGCGTTATTGTTCTTTGAAAATGAGGCTGGGAACAACATTTCGGTCAACGGTGGGCGTTACAGAGCCATGTTAACCGACATTTTTTTTTAACTGAAACTGAATACATGGATTTGGACGACCTCTGCCACAATCGATCTTTTGCGCACCAAAAGTAAACTTGGTTTAAAATTAAGAGCCCAAAATTTCTAGGTTATATCTTTTTTATATTGGATCTACCCATGTTTCGAATTTCGTCTACGCCCCGAGTACATAGACCTCATTCTCATCTGACAGAGGATTCTTTAAGGAGAACAAACTGGTTATTATCATATGAGCAAACTCTTGTGCTTTAAACCTAGAACAAACAAACTGGGTTCATTTTATAGATAATCGATTAGTCTTTATCACGGTTAACAACTATTAACATCCGTGCTTTCATTTTCGAGATTTTGATCTTTAAACTATTCTTTTTTTTATCAATTTTTGTGAAATTGTACTCATAATTATAATTCCTTTCGATCATTATGTTACCTACTAATTTGCCATAGGTGCAGTTTACCTGGGGCTAGTGGTTTCCCAGATAAAGTTCACTAAAATAATAAAAGTAGCTACTTTATTTGTCACCTACGGCTACCCTATATTTAATGAAACTGTCATAGACAATTTTTTTTTTCTACTCAAATAATTTTATTGCTAAAGTAGAGGTGGATAAGTTATGTTAATTTTGTTAAAAAAAAAGAAATGGACTACAAATTTGAAATTGTATTAGATAATGGGAAATTAGAAATAAATTAGGTTGGGAGTAAATTTCTGAAAAAGCGAAGTAGATCTACTCCAATTGGAGTAAGGTTTCATCCAGTGGCTTAACTATACCATCTAAGGCCCGTGGCAAATTCTTTGGATGGGGCCCTCCCAGTAAAAATCGACAAGGTGTAATTTAGTTTTAATAAACCCCTTAAGTAGTTACCCAACACTATTAATAATATTGTGTGCATTTTAGTAAAATTTCTATCTATCTAATAAATTTTATTTTCAAGAGCATATGTTTATACATTTGTAATGAAATAACAGTTTAATTTGAATGAGATATTTATTAATAAAATTCTGTTCTCCGAGCTTTCTGACCCGCAAAACTAGGTATCTATAACATCATCGAAATTTAAAGATCGGGCCATAGAATTTTCAATAGGCAGAATAGCCAAGTTACGTAGCCTGCCTTGTCCCACAGAGTTTCTTAAATAGGTTTTTATTAATTTTAGTTTTAAAAATGATCGTTCAGCACAGGAATTGTAATAAATAACATTAATACAGTACATACTGAGTGAGGGCAAGACAAAGTATATGCTGTCATCAAGAAAGGTCACCCAACACCAACGTCTTGGACAGAGTGTCACTATAGACAGATATAACTTTGATGTGGTTAAGGACTTTGTCTACCTATGCTCCGCTATGAACTCAGACAATGACACCAATGCTGAGATTAAACGAAGCTGTTTCTTTGGGCTAAGAAAGCAATTGAGTAGCAGAGCCCTTTCTCGAACAAATAAAGTGACCCTTTATAAGACCTTAATCATCCCAATCCTACTCTATGGTGCAGAGGCATGGACTCTATCAAAAGCGGATGAGATTACTTTTGGTTGCTTCGAGAGGAAAATTCTTCGAGTAATTTTCGGTCCCGTCTGCATAGAGGGTGAATGGAGGAAGAGATACAACGACGAACTGTACGGGCTGTACAGCGACATCGACCTAGCCAGAAGATTGAAGGTCCAACGGCTGCGTTGGCTGGGTCATGTAGAGCGAATGGACGTGAATGCTCCGGCCCGGAAGATCTTCGAATCCACACCCGAGGGACGGCGCAGTAGAGGAAGACCGCGAATCAGGTGGCGCACGCAAGTGGAAGGGGACCTTACCCAACTTAGTGTGCGAAACTGGACACAGCTGGCCAAAGATGGTGCTGGCTGGAGACGCTTGTTGTTGTTGGTTGAGGCCCAGGTCTACCCCGGACTGTAGCGCCACCTTAAGTAAGTAAGTGTGTACACATACTTCAGGAAAGCTGCACGACATTAAATAATTCTTTATTCTCTAATACACGAAGACGAAATAGTCTCTGAAAGTGGGGCAAAAACTGAGAATTCCCCTGGAAAATGATTCAGATATGTCTTTTTGTATATATAAACAAATTCTACAGCTGTTTTTAAAAAGTGAAAGTTTGCAAAACACTGAAATTGGAAGCAATTTCATTCATTGGAAGGAAACTCGATTTCAGTTGATTAATAATTATGTCCAATACTCTAGAAAATATGTTCACGTTGAACAAACTTTCCGGATCTTGGAGACGCTCATCTTCGCAAAGTTCGTCAGAATGGCGTTTTACCTTCCTCTGACCAGTTTTAGAAAATTTGGGGTTGATGGATCATTTTTCTGCTACACTATTTGCTTTCATTTTTAAATTTACAAATTCTTGTCTATACCTTTCCAATTTGCCTAGACACATTTTCAAACCCCTTAAGGTGGCTCTGCGAAATAAGGCCCTAAAACAAAAATGAAATAAGGCCCCAAAAAATTATACAGGAAACAACAACGATTTTTAATAAAATTTGGGGCGTTATTTCCTTTTTTGGGGCCTAATTTCCTTATGAAAATTGGGGTTTTATTTCATTATGAAATAAGACCCCAAAGAAAAAACGAAAACGTATGGTGGGACATGCTGCCCCCCTGTAAGCCCCCTGCTTGGGTTTACTGTCAGATTTGGGGTCTTATTTAATTTTGTTTGGGGCCTTATTTCATCGCAGTGGGGCCTTATTTCATATTTGAAATTGGGGTATTATTTCATTTTTGTTTTGGGGCCTTATTTCCTGCAGCCCCTTAAGGTTAATGCATTTGAAAGATCGGTGGCTTTAGACTGAAGTGAGCTTTTTTTTTTTTGAACACTTAGGTACAAAATTTTTCTAAAAACGTTAGGTTATTTCTGAGCTCGCGGCTTCTTGGGCCGGGGCCCTCTCGGGTCGGGGGCCCGGGGCATTTTGCCAGCCCTGCCACCCTATAGTTACGCCACTGGTTTCATCGCTATGGAACGGTTTCAGCAACAACAAAAACGGATGAAATAGTGTCGGTGTGGAGAACAACATTCGGTACCAACAATAGTTCGTTACAGGGATGGCAAAGGTAACTTTAGAAAAATAATGAGAAATCATAACAAATTACCGTTGGACGGGAATGTCTTTTCTTTATATACTTTAAGTTGTATCATAAAATCTCCGTAAGACGGTAGAACAAGACAGACTTAATAAGATGCAGGTACAGATACTGACCAAAAGAAATAAGTTTGCCTAAATTATACTCACATTTCGATTCCGCTTTCTTACCGAGCTGACAATCGTCCGCTTATTGCGTGCCACCAAGCACAGAGCTATTATCAAAATGACCACAATCAGTGCAATTCCCAGAATAGCTGGCAGCAGAACGCTGTCTTCGGCCTTGTAACCCTAAAATGTTTGGAATATGTAAAATTGCAAAAAAAGGGCTAAAACATTTGTTTCATCGTACCGTCCATTGGAAATATGTCGACGGATCTATGTACGGCCAATGCGAGCGTATCCAATCATTGGGTCCGTTCGGATCTTTATTGTCGTTCTTCTGCTGTTGTTCGCCCTTGTCGGATGCCTTAACATTCTCACGACCGAGAGAATTCGTTTTAGCCAATACCGGCGGTATGATGGGCTTTTTCGAGGCCGACTTCAGCAAGGGTACTTGCATAACCCGATTCGTAATGTTTTGCCCACCACCCGACACCGCAAGTGGCCTTAGTGCTAGTATTGTTGTTGTTGTGGTTGCTGCGGCCAAAATCGCTCCTTCGACCACTCCCTCTTTGTTTTGGTCATTATTTCTCACCGTGGTAACAACAATGGTCGGTGCCACATCTGCTGCGATTTGACCTCGCACACCCTCAAAACGTACCTCGGCAACAAAATCATTTCCAATCCTTGACTGGGAGTCCTGAGTGTACTTGCCATTATTATTACTACTGGCTATGGTGCTGACTGCATCAGCAGCTGCTGCTTCTACATCTATTTGTGGATCTGATATTTGTGGTAATACTAAACTACTACTTTCCACAGGATATGGCTGAATTGTACTCTCGATTGGTTTATTATTGTTTCTTGCATCGGTGGTGGTGGTGGGGCTGGTAGTCGTCGTCGTCGTCGTTGTCGTCGATGTTTTCATTGACGTACTGGCTGCACCAAATCGTCGGGCACTACCAGTGAGAGCGGCCTTTGTTTTCAAAAACCAATCCGACGGATTAGGTAGGCATTCGGCTGACACCAAGAACGGCACCAGAATAGCTCCAATGATCACAGTACATACGAACAAAAGTCCTAGATACGCGAAGAAGGAACGCCTTCTCGCAGAACGTTTCGATTTTGATTTACCACTACTGCTGCCACTGCTGCTGGCACTTGTTAGTTTGCCTTCAATTCGGAAATCATCGTTTTGAGGAAGGATTGTGTACTGCAGGCTGTTCTCGCCATGGCGGATGGTTTTGTACATTTTGGGTTAATGTTCGCACGATGATACTTTCGCACTTGTCTGTAGCAAAGCAATGTGAACGAGGATTTAAAGGGCTCGAAGGATTTCGGGCAGGGATTCAATTCACTTTGACATTCTTTATAATCAACCGACCTTATCGATTAAACAGGGTAATAAACTATTGAAGAAAAAATTCAAGAAAAAAGGTTTCCGTTTTAGCAAAAAAAAAAAAAAAAAAAATACGCACTCACAAACAAGGATGTATCTATGAAATTTTAATTTTTGCACAAAGCGATATGTTCGCTGATTTATCAAAGCGGATTATACTGCCTGCGAAGCAATTAAAGGACTTTGTATCCGTTCGACAGGAATTAAATTATTTTTCGGTATATTTTCCTTGCAGTTTTTCGCTTTGCGATGTCCTTTTTCCGATTTAAACTGCTTTCACTATCTACGGCGACTTTAATCATGAAGTGCGCACAAGGAACTGATGAGAAAATTTGATAGCTAGTCCTTGTTTGTTGGGAAAAATCGATAAAAAGGACCTGTAGTCTGTATAGAATAGGTTTGTTTGTTCGGTAGATGTAGTCACTAACTAGAGTTGTGGTGGCGCGGTTTGTGTTAAACTTGGTTGGCTATTGAAGCGTACAAAAAAAAAAACAACCCCTTATCGAAAGCGACGTTTATTTGCGTAACTGAAGAGATTTTGGAAGTCTATTTATATAAACTTTACAAAATATGTTCAGAAACCTCTTTCTTGTGAGGAGGTGAATATAAATACAAATAAAATACAATATACTCGTAGGTACTATAAGGATATTTAGCACGATATTCAAATTTATCAATAATTGGACAGTATGTATGTATGTATGTATGTATGGAATAGAGACATTAGCGCAGGCCTCGGCCCTCCTTGAAGCTGAGCTCTGGGCATCCAGGTATCGTAGAATAGCGTCAATGCAAATGGACAAACTAAACCCGTAAATAAGCTGATTGAATAATTACAGAGACGTAAATATTCAAGGTTCTTATACAACCGTATTTATCAGGAACATAGGATGTGGAGGTCCCATTGTTGTAAATCTCTTCGGTATAGCTTCTCTATCAGCTCTTTAGGACTGTAGCAAATTAAGGGACCACATTTTTGAATGACTCCATCGTTTTTGAACTTTTTGATTCTTGACGCTGAGTTTCATGTCCTTCTTTCTTGAAGATTGTTTCAACTATCGGAGCCCGGAGCGAAGTTTCGAATTGTCAGTAATAACAAATTTTCAAAAAAAAAAAATAAATAATTAGATAATTAAATTTGTGTCTTATTTATTTGTCATAAAAAACCCGGATCCCATCAATAATTGGACAGTATATAGGTAAAAAAGCGAACATGATTGTGACCTGCAACCGTGTTCTGGGCAGTTGTCTTAATTGTACAATAATCAAATTATCGATTAGATAAAGTTAAAATATCCTTTGTACTAAATATTGATAAATTATTAATAAAGCTGTCAAAAAAATATTAAACTTAAAAAAAAAAAATGAATTATTCATCCAATACCTACTTTTTGTGGAAATTTGTACACTTGGGAAATAATTGAACGTTCTAAACCAAAATTGTCAATTATTTATTATTTTAGTACCTAAACATTTTTAAAACCTTTTGGAGGTACTACTATACTTTTCCTGTTTTCGGGCACAAGGAAAAGCTGCTTTCATCTTCATTCATTATTCTATCTGGATCGAGGAGGATATCATTTATGTCTGTTTTGAATAAAGAAGCTCCCTAATGCTGTTTTTGTCACGACGGCTCTGCCTTTTGATATCGTTTCAGCTTTCCTTAAGCTTAAGTAGGGGTTATTCGTTTAAAGAACAACCTAAAGCCAAAATTTTCCTGGGCGATTATTTTTGAAAGGGTTATCTCTGACTTCTGTTTTTATAACTCTTCAGGATATAAAATTGTATCAGTTCCATTTTTCTGGCAGACGTCATCAACTTTTCCATATATTCTATCATGAAGGCTGTAGTATTATGTATTATTGGGTAGTATTACAAAGAATGGCAACACTGTTAGCGTACTCGAGATATGCGATCACTGATCACACCTCCGAAATAGTTAGTTGGCTGTCCTCTCTCGGTATGTTAAGCTGTAGGCCTTGAAGTAAATATACGCTCATTAATTTATATTAAAAGTAACGCTTTTTCATTAACCCTCGGTTATCACAAAGGCTATACTCCTTGGGATATTATTATGTAGAAGCAGCTTTTCTATGGCTTAATTTGTTTTCACGGGTTTCCCTTAGATCAAGTTTGATTCCTTGAGTAAGTGAAAGTTCTTGTGATTCTTCTTCACCTATTTCTTGACAGTGCCATAGCCAAAATACTTGATTCCAAATCTTACGAGAAATTCTTTAAACAAAAAAACCATATACCTACATAATATTAAAACTCATTTATTTTCATTAGTTTTTAAATCGTAGTAGCTACATATAATGTACTTAAACGAACATACTAAAATTATTTTTTGCACACATTTTTCTAAAGTAGAAGACGTGTTGATTTTTTTTCTGACATGGGATCAATCACCTTATTTGGATCCACATAAATATCCGAATTAACAGATGTAACAGCAAGTTAGCTTAATCTTGCATTCTCCATAACACTGTTTTAATCCTTTTCATAGTTGAAAATGTTCTTTCAACACTAGCTGTGGTCACAAGAAGTGTGGCCAAAACCGTAAACAAGAAGTTTATAGCTCTAAAGTAAGTCTTTTCACATTATATCAAGCAATTTCAAAACTTCGGTTGAAGGATCACTCGACGATATTTTTTGCAAGTCCAAAAATATGATCATTTACACGCTGTAGTACACAGTGAACACATTTGTATCGGAGCTCTTTTTTAAAGCCATAATAACAGCCTCCACTTGCTCTTCCACGGATTTGAGTCTTAGAAGCAGGTCATCATCATCATCATCATCATTTTTAATGGTCCGCTTGTTCATTAAGTGGGTCGCGGGTGTAGGTTGTTCAAGTGGACCCTCCATAGCCCTCGATTCTCCGCCATCTACTCTAAATCATCAAGGGCAATCCCTATACGGGTATAGGAGAGATTATGGACTTTATCTAACCATCTCATCCTTGGTCTACCTAGAGGACGCCTACCTAATGGTACGGTTTCCATAGCATGTCGTGGAATCCTGGTCGGGGATATGCGTTTAACATGACCAAACCACCAAAGCATGGATCTCGCCGTCCGGAGAAGTAGCTGCTCGACATTGAGTTCCTCACGTATTCTGGTATTTCTGATGCGATCTCTACGGGTCACACCAGCAATACTATGGAGAAATATCATTTCGGCAGCTTGTATCAGCGATCTTATTCTTTTGGTCACTACCCAAACCTCATGACCATAGGTAAGAGTTGGAACAAACACCGAATTAAAGACTGAGAACTTAGCTTATTGACACCAAGTTCAGTCTTCCTAATAACAGAATGACCAAGCTGTCTCCAAATTGACCCAGCCTGACCAATCCTACAGGAAAACTCGGCGTTGCTCCTTCCATATCCACCTGTATCAATGGGACTCCACTAACATGAAGAGTGCCTTGAACAGGCGTTCTGAAGACGACCATCACTTCAGATTTGTTCACGTTTACTTTCATCTCAGCTTCAACACAAACGGCTACAAACCGATCGAGTGCGCGCTGAAGTTCAGTCTGAGAGGATCCAAGGATGACCAAGTCGTCAGCGAAGAGCAAATGACATATCCTTAGATCTCCCAATTCGAAACGTTCATCGCCAGAAGCAGGCGTCCATTCAAATTTATAGTTAAGAATACTTTTTCAAAATTGCTCACAATTAGTTATATGGCCGTAATGGTGCGGCTTTTACAAAAAACCGGCCGTTTGACAAAAAAAAAAGTGGCCAGCTACTGAAACTTGACATATTTAATACATTTTATTGTGGAGGTAGAAAAAAATTACTTTCTTTCGTTTAAACGTGAAAAAATATATCAGATTTCAGGCAAAATTCTAGTACGCGGGCACCCTGGCCGAATGCCAAAACAGCATATAAAAATTGTCCTTAGGTATTTTTTTACATTTTACGACCAATAAACATATATGTATGTACCTAGTTAGTATACTCACTAAGAACACTCACTTAATTTGCTGATCGGTTCTATTAGCACTCACGAACAAACTAAATATTTTTAAAGTGAAACTTCTTAGGCGGCGACTCGAATTGCATTATTAACCGAGAATGGGGAGTATAATTTCCAGAAAATAAAGTATTGGGTCACGAAATTAAAAAAGTTATGCCACAGCACAGAATACATAGATATTAGATACAGGTAGCTACAAATGCATGTTTATACTTTTTGCGATCGTGCGACACAACAAGCAAAAACAAAACCGCACCATTATTCGAAAAGGGTTGTTTTGTTTTCTCAGTGAGTGCTATGGTCAGTTGTATGTATGTTGTATACTAGCTGGCCCGTGCTCGCCTTGCGCCGCTCGCTTTTAGCAAACAAACAAAATTACGGTCCATTTAAAATTACACTTTGAGTGTTTCATTGAAATCTGTCCAGTAGTTTTCGCGCTTTTAGGAGACAAAGAAAATTCCTACAGTTTTATTATATTAGATATAGATTTAATGTGCACCCTCTGCATCGCCCTCTCTCTTCATGATCTTGCTACTTGGTTATAATAATACTGCATTTCCTATCCCTTGCTTTGTTTCCCTCTTCCTAGGGACACGCACCCCATCCTCCATCGAACATACGATCATAATATACCTACATACATACCTACTTCAAAAAATACATTTTGGCTAAAAACGGTTAGCTATAAACGGCATAGCCTTTAGCAGTTTCACAGTCCTAAGGAACATTTAAAAAAAAGTTTTCGAGTTTTTAACGGCCAAAGAAAATTACTACAGATATATTATATATATATATATATCGCACCCTCAATGCAATAGAGCGATAAAATCAAAAAAAAATAAATTTTTTAGGCAATTATGAGGAAGTTTTGCTTCAACAAAATACCGAAGATATTTACATAAATAAAAAAAACAAAAGCGGGGAGTAAAGGTGCTAGTACACATGTAGTACGCCGCATACGTACGTAGATCTGACGTAATTTTGACGTCAGCCGGTCAGCGTACACATGCTGTGTAGCTCTCTTTGCGCCATTCAGATAAGGTACTCATACGTATGTGTACGATATGAGGCAACTTAAGATACTCGATGGCTGGAGACACTTTGTTTAACGTTTTTTATTTGAAAGAAGGCAATGTAAAAAAAATATTTTATTTAAATTATTTACACTTCTTATAGACCCACACTTAATAGATGGATTACAAAAAATTGTTAACTAAAATTAATGTGTTTGTGTTTTTTTTTATATGTACTTTTTTTCAGTATCTCTCAGGATATAATTTGACATTTTTTAATATTAACTTCATTTCATTGTGTAATAAATTCCTTAATACAGTACTACCTCGATAATGTGAACCTTAAAAAATGTGAACCGGAAAAAGTTAGCATTGCATACTCTAAAATGTGAACTCTAAACCAATTCCTGATACTTGAATATGTGAACTTTTATTTTATAATTTACCCCTATTTTGGTTTAACTTTAGGTAGGTATGTACTTCCCGTCTAAAAAAAACATTCAGTTTATTTTTTTTTAGTTAAATTTCTATATTTTTGTGTCTTTTCTTTTATTTTTCAAAAATTAAGTCAGAGATCATTCCAAAAAGCATGAAATTCAACGAACTTGTTCGTATACAGAAATGTGGACCCGTTGAAAATGTAAACTGCCCATGTTTTAATTAGTTCACATTATCGAGGTAGTACTAATAGCAGGTGTTTTAAATCATGGCGTTTTTATTATAAAAATCGAGTTCTTTAATTCATAATATTAAAAATTGCGATTTGAATTATGATGAACATCAATTCCTCCAATTTGAATACTGCGTTTATCAAATTAACAACGTCCATGTTTTCGATATGATGAACTTTATTGCTAATTATGACGTATCTTTTTTGTTCAGTGTACGTAATCTTCAACTGCTGTTCTCTATTGTTTTGATTTTGTTATTCAAATTAAGAAATAAAATGCAAATATGTATCAATAATAGCGGTACCCGCCCGGCTTTGCCCGTGCACAGGAATTGTATTGCTATGGTCTTATATATCAATGTTCTTTCATAAATGTAAAAACCTGAAATACAGCAATACGGAAAAACAAAATTCCTGAAAATCAGCCTAGAGGTTATCGAGATATAACGTCATCGAGTTTCACCCCATAGGGCCATAGAAGATTTTTGACCAATCTTTACAGGCGCACTCTGTAAGTTTGAGCTCAATCGATTCGGTGGTTTTCGAGATATGAGATTTTGAATGTTTTTTTTTGCCGGATTTTGAATTTTTGTTGGCCTATCGATTGATTACTGTAATTATTGACATTTTAAAATAAAAATCAACCAAGTTGGTTGAAAATTACGGGCGACAGAGGGAAACATAAATTGTTTGCCACTTTGTTTCATATATATAATAGAGATAAGAGGTACTTACACCCAGTTTTATCTGCAACTCTAACTGTTATGCTTTGAAGAAACCCAAATTGGTTTCCTACATGGTGATCGAAACTGAAAATAAGGCAGATGTAGTAGGCATATTATGTAGAAGCCAACAGGTGTTTCGTTTACGACCCCGCTGACCACCAAATAACGCATCAAAACAATCCCAAAGATACACAATCATGACATAAACAACATAACTTCTATATTTTTATATTATGAACGCGTGTATCTCTTAGGTAACTTTTATATTATCTACCAATAAAAAGCCGCATGTGTGCACCTTATCTATGTACATAGGCGAGACCTACTCTGCTTTAAATCATTGGCATTGAAATATATTGAAATTGGAACATGCTAAGTACTTCGGGCTACCACTACCACTACCCAATAATCCATATATACCGCCCGGCTGGAAATATGTTGTGTCTAATTATAGCGCCTGGAAACCCGAAAAGCTCCACGTTTTTGCTCGGAATATTATTTTGATAGCAACGCAACAAATTATTTGAAAAATTTCCGATTGAAACGTATAAGTCTGACGCGATTGTATTGGTGTCTTAAAATAGTTCAACTGTATGAAGTGATTAGTCTAAGCAGCTTGATCATATTGTGATGTGGCGTGACACAATTCATGTATTTGAACAATCACAACTAGAAATTTTGTAGAAATTATGAGAGTATGTGTTCAATACGTAAAATTTTCGAAAAGACATGGTGAGTGGAGATCGTTGCAAACTTCAACTTTACTATACGGTTTTCGAAATTTATTATTCGATGAAGTTGAAATAAAGTTTTATATGAGTACCTAGATACTATTTTGGATTATATTTAACATTTATACATTTATTGAATTTCTTGAAAGAGCAAGAAACTCGCCAGAATCTGTTTTCTTTTTTGACATTTTCAAAGAGTAATGACATCAATGACATCACATCAAAAAACGAGCCCCAGGGTTATATTTTGGATACTGCCATTTATTTGGACTAAGAAGGCTTTGTCAAGGAACACCAACGAAAAACCTCATCATTCTAGATAACGGCGAAATCAGATGAATAAATTTTTGGTAGTTTTGTATCTACTCGACAATTTTCGACTGATTTTCGGTCCCATTTGTGTGCAGTAGCCTGTCGGATGAAATATGAAAATCGTTTGCCTCTTTAGACGAATTGTTCGTTATTTTTTGTTCAGTCTTTTTTTCATAGATATCGTACGAATGGACTTGAGGGGTTGGTGCGATTAATATTGGTTTAAATCGATACCTACGATATCATCTCAGTATAATTGTGGTCGACCTTAAGTAGAAAAAAGGTTGGAAAAAAATGAACGGCACTTAAGCTGAATAGAAGGAAGGCCATCCAGCGCCAGGTCTTAAGCTATAATCTGAAGCAGGTAAATTCTTTAAGACATCATCTTCATAAAAGTCCATATTAAAAATAGAAATAAGGGAATCATCACGCTTATCAAAATATTTCTCATTTGTCATAAAGTCAAATGCAGAGTCCTTATCCAACTATAACGTGGGTTTGTTTGGAAAATTGGGGGTGGCACGTATACTGCAAAATTACTGTTTGTCTAAAAATATTGTCGTCTATTCTGGTGTCCCTCAAGGCAGCCACTTTGGTCCACTCCTTTTCCTGTTATTTATCAACGATCTATGTCCACTTATTTCATACTCAAAGATTTTACTATTTGTGGATGACTGTGAGCTGATCTATTCATATAGTAGCCTGCAAGGTTATATATTTTTACAGCATGTCATTGACACTATGCAAGAATGGTGTAAAAGGAACCATATGCAGCTTAATCTTAAGAAGTGTAAAAGCATGACTTTCACGAGACGCCAAAATCCAACTGCGTCAATTTATTTTATTAATGAGGAAGCTGTTGAAAGTGTTGATTGCTTTAATGATCTTGGTGTGGTCTTTGACAGAAAGCTCAACTTCAACCTCCACTTGGATTCCATTGTCAGCAAAGCAAGAAGCCGATTGGGACTTATAAAACGAATTTAAGGATCCCTATGTAACCAAAATTCTATACTGTTCTCTCGTCCGACCTGTGTTGGAATACTGTAGTCCTGTTTTGTGTCGGTCCTGCGAATCTGGAATCTCAATAATTGAAAGTATTCAAAAGCAGTTTCTTCTTTTCGCATTACATGATTTGCCTTGGGACCCCGAAAGTCGTCTTCCTCCCTACATAAGTCGATTAAAGCTGCTGAATCTGCAGACTTTAGAAAAACGAAGAGAGATATCAAATGTTATAATCCTGTTTTGCGTTCTGACTGGTAGCGTTAACTCCACATATGTTCTCAATTTCGTAAACATCAATACCAGACTGAGGACAACAAGGAACCCAATTTTTTTATACCAAAGGACGTCTCGATGTAAGTATGAGAGTAATGGCCCTATCAATAACCTGACGAGGGATTTCAATAAGTACAATAAATTATGTGATTGATTTCAATATCTAAAAATTTAATTTAAAAAAAATATTGAAAGAATTGTAAAACAGCATACTCTATTTTCTAAACTGATTAACTGTGACATTTATGTATAGTAGTTAAATAAATAAATAAATAAACTCTATTTCTCGACAGTCATAGGAGCTAAAGTTGTAAGATTTGGATCATTAAGGCACATTGTCCGAGCAAAGCCGTTCGATAAATATGGCCGGTATTGGACACAAATAATAAAAAAGTAGTGTGCATTCCATGCTATTTTTAAAATGATTCCCTTATCGTTCGATCGTTTCATATTGAGTTGACGGGACTGAGATGTGATTGAGATTATGTGTTATAAGAACCCTACAACATATTACTATGGTTGTTAACCTCCAAATGTCGAAGTACATAATATAAAATCCTTTATAGTATAGGAGGTTGTAGTTGGCGATCTATAAAATGCCTGAAATTATTGTTGCAAACTAAATTTCATCACGACGCAATTTAACAAAACCCCAATTTTTTTTGAACGTCCCCTAATCAATCTCTTCATTCTTCACTTTTTAATTCTACACATTACAAAATTACAATACAAGCTAGACTGTACAATGTAGATACCCAGCAAGAATACAGCTAGTAGTAAAGGTACAAAAACACACGCTTTCTCCAAGTAAAATCGCAAAGTGCACCTACCATTGGAAATGAATACACTGTTCTACAGCTTTATCTCATTTTATTTGCGTATTCCACTTCGCTTATAAACTTGTCCACAATATACACAACACAGCCATAAAATCCAACATCTATGATTATGACCGGTCTTTCCAAACACACTTCTTCCAGCGCCTAACATCGTCCCACAAGCCACAAGCAAAGTAGAACCACTTCGATTTCGACTAATTCAGTTCCATTGAAACCATCAGATTGTTCGGTACCCTCTATAAGTTCCTCCGAAATTTTGTTCTTTTGTTTTTGCGTTCCATAAGTGCCTTGTGTAAGAATGTCTCTAGTGCGTTTGATTGGAGCTGAGGTAAGTGTCGCAGTCATTATTTGACAATAATTCACATTTAAAACTCATAAAATAGAACTGAGTGACCAAATTTCAATGGTCCACAGAAAGCCCATAGTTTGCAAAATCCCAAGTTGGCGTTACGTAATATAGGTAACTTTGATAACAATTTGCGTTTAGCATTAAATTGTCTATTTCCCAAGAGTGTGGTGATATAATATAAATACAAGCTTAAAAATAAAAAAAAATTCCTAGACTTTGTTGGATGTCGGATGAAAAAGAGGTGCGTGTGCTGCAGCGTTACCAGATTTAGCAGTTTCCTGCGATTTTAGCAGGATTTGATCATCAATTTCACATGCAGCAGATTTTTTAGCATTTTTGTAAATATCAGCAGTTTTTAGCAGTTTTTAAAAATATTCATAAAACATTTTGAAAAAAGCACATTTAGCAACATTTAGCACCATTTTCATACATTGGCTACCTCTATAAAAAATTGATAAAACTCACAATTTCAAGACATAAATGAAGCTTTTTAAAATGCAGCAATGTGTTGTGGAATAACAGAAATCAGCTCAAATTACATTCGATGTATCCGTTTTCGAAAAAGAATAATTTAAATGTGATAACGCATTGATATGATAGATAGAGTACGGGTTTTCAAAGGTAAATTTGCTAAGAACTAAAGACCGTAATAGATTTAGTATAATAAAAATGTTGCATTAATTTTGCAAGTAGGTACAGCAGGCGTTTCTATAAGTGGAAGCTGTACAACTTTATTCCAACAAATAAAATGTTGCCTTTAATAAATTCGAATGTTCTTTATAAATATTCAGCGTAATTGAATTTTTATTCATTTTGTAGGTAATACATTTAAATGTAGAAAATATAGTCTTTTTTATGATGACTATAAATATCGTTATCGGTATCGTTATAACAATAACGTTAATGACAAATGTAGTCGAACTCCCATAAGTCCAACTCTCAAAATGACAGACAATAAACTCGAGTTATAGAAACTTCGAGTAAAGAAGGCCAAAAGTTGAAAACGAAAAACGTAGAGTTCGAGTAATAGAAAAATTCGACTGAAAGAGGTTAGAGTTATGGAAGTTTGACGTATACAAATATGAATTTTTTGTAAATGTAAAATAATTCACTAGAATTTACATTCTCTATCGCAGTTTTTCCAGCATTTTTTACGATTTTGTTTAGCAGTTTTTGCAGTTTTCCGCCCCCGCTTTAGCATTTTTGGAAAAAATAATCTGGTAACGCTGGTGTGCTGGGTGGGGGTGTGTTTTTTCATACCTAAGTATTTGACGTTACACAGTACAGCGTAGATGTAGGACAATGTCATATCAATTGAAGGGAATTATTATCATCACCAAGTGAACTGTAATAAACAGAAAAATCTGATGAGTTGGATAAAAAAAAAAGTTGAAAAAGTGAAGGCGTATTTAGACGTCATGTTCTTGTCTTTTTCAATAGTTGTGGCACGTCATACCCACTAGAACGTTGGTATATGTGGCATTCGAAATAGATTGTGGATAACCTGTTTATGCCGCTTTGGCAGTGTCTATTGTGGATTTTGCGTCTGTATAGGCATTTTGGGGGCTTGTTCGATTTTTTTTCTTGATCATTTGAATTATGTAACTAACACACATGTTTAAACTCACGATCACGACTCATAAAGTCAACATCCATTTTTAGCTTGTTTAAATAAGTAGGTAGATTATCAGGCTTAGTGATTAGTGTATGCTGGACTTCTGTGCGACAGTACGAGGGACCCCAGACTCGATCCCCAGAAAAACGCAAATTTCATCTTATGGTTTTTTCCACTACGCCACCTCTCGAAAACGTCTGACAAGCATCCGAGACTATAAACTGTCCTGAAAAAGCATCTCAATTAGGCCATTCGGAATCGGCATAAAATTGTCCCAAAAAATAAAACAATGTGAGCATAATCCTCTGCAAGATGAAAAATAGATAAGTCGAAGCGATTTAGGCCTAAAGCTAAGCTGAGATTTGAAGCATAGGTAGAGTGTCCATCTGTGGTCTTTATAAAAAAAGAACATTTTGCTCCCAAAGACATACAAAAAGAGAACATTCGTAAAAAAATTGAAAACAAAAAAGAACATACAAAATAAAAAAGAAATACACTCAGAAAAACTTCAAACCTACAGTGAGTGTCAAAAGTAAGTGAACACCAATGCGGTTTTCATTTATCTTTAGAGTTTAGATATAATTTTTTTTAAATATTAATAAAGTACTTTTTGCTATCGACATGAAATATGTTTAATTAATTGTTATTTCGTAATCAAACTTTTTACAGATTGTTAATTTTTTAGACCTGTTTCCAGACCCTAAAAAAACTCAAAGAAGCATCGGTGTTTACTCACTTTTGACGCTCACTGATGTATTTTAATTAACATACAAAATACGAATTAATTTTTTGTTAAGAAAAGAAAATTAAAACAAAACAAATTATAAAAAAAAAATAGTATCTAATAAAATAACATACCATGTTCCCACCAATATATTGCCATATTGTCAGATATGTTCCCAAGGCAAGAAGTTCGCTGTAAAAGTGCAATTTGGCCCGAAATAGACTACCTAGAGTGTTTCCTCTTGGAACTTTGGAAATAAAAGTTTCAGGAAATGACAGAAATGTCAAAAGGCGTATTTTTTTGAGAATCTATAGCTAGCTCACTTTTACTTTTACATGCAAAACTTGTATACTCACTTTTCGTTTTGTTATACTCACTTTCGGTTTTACATGCAAAATTGTTATACTCACTTTTAATTTTGTTATACTCACTTCCCAAAAAAATACGCCTAAAGTCAAATGCGTAAAATTTTGTGGGAACGTTGGTGTTCACATGGTATAACAGTTGAAATTTTTAATCTATTTCTTTCTTGTGTCCATTGGGCCCAATCAGAAAGAATGTTCTTGTTCTGCTCAGGGATTGTATTACATGTTCAGGATATGCTTTTAACGCAATTCATTAAAATTATTTTCTTTTGAGCTTTCTTTAAAAAAGTTTTGCCACTCGCGAAAACATTTGCTATCATTTATACATTTATTTACTTTTTTAGAATTAAGATAAACAATGGATTTTTCGACATCCTTCCAATTTAAATTTATAAGTTTCATTCAAGGAAAACTTGAAAACTCTTTGTGTTGAATAGTCTTCTTTTTCAAACACAAACGTTTTTTGACAGCATTTGAAACAGTCCGCTTTAAAACTGAATAACTGATTACTTCTGTTGAAAATTCAGTTTTCAAAAGCCTACTTGCAATATTTTTTTACTTTCATGGTAACATAAATTTGATATTTGCCTTGTGTCCTTCGAAGTAGTTTAATTGATTTTCCAGTTTTCCAATGGCACCGTATTTTTGCACAGATACACTTGTCTCTCTATAGGATGTAAATTTTCTGGTTGGTGTTATTGACAATTATTGGAGACTTCGCTCCGGTAGTTGAAATAATCTACAAGAATAATGAGGAAGCACAATTCTTCAAGAAATCAAGAATGACATGAAACTCAGCGTCAAGATTCAAGAAGTTCCCAAATTATGGAATCATTCAAAAATATGCTCCCTTAACTCGCTAAAGTCATAACGAGCTGATGAAGAAACTATACGGAAGAAATTTAGAACTCGATCGAAGTAATTTCAAGATTTGCAACAAATGGGACCTCCACATCCTATGTTCCTGATAAATATGGTTATATGTAAGAACCTTGAATATTTACGTCTCTGTAATTATTCAATTAGCTTATTTACAGGTTTCGTTTGTCCATTTGTATTGGCGCTATTCTACGATACCCGGAGGCCCAGAGCTTAGCTTCAATGAGGGCCGAGGCCTGTGCTAATGTCTCTATTACATACATACATACATACATACTTTCATGGTAACAAAACATTCTCAATGTGCTTCTTCAGTATAAGTAAATCTTTTGGAAAATTAAATAAAAATTTTGTAGGTAGATACCAAATAAAAAAAAGATAACAAAAATAGATCCGCTACAGAAATGATAGTGTAAAAAAGATCGGACCAAAACAAGAGCACATATTCTCTTACATAGAGATAGGATGGACACCCTAAATATTCGTGAACCACATTTCCAGCCGTAATTATGTAAAAACAAACTACAAAAAATTCAGTTGTACGGGGAACAATCATTAAACAGATTTAAAAAAGTTAGTGATGTAAATACTGAGTATTTCTTCCCAAAATTGTTTCTGCCATTTCAGACTCTGAAATCTCTTGATTCCACTAATCGAAAGATTCTCTTTTTCGAAAAGAAACATTCCTTAATCAAAAAATTCAAAAATGTAATAGGTATTGGCCTTCCAATATTGAGGTGACAATTTTTCTGGACAATGCGGAAAGCTCCAAATAACGTAATGTATTAAATAGGAAAGAGAAAGATCCAATTGACAAATAAAAAATTTGTTAAAAAAAATATCGATTTTGAGTGGCTACATCAACAGTTCTTCGTTGAAAAACTGTTGAAAAGGTTATAGGTAATTAACTCCAAAATAAAGGAAGAAAATATTGCAGAACTTAGGTGTTTAGTAGGTAGTTAAAAATACTTTTGTAAAATATGAAAAATTATAAGGCGCTGGTGCTGTTTACTAATTTTCGGACACAACAATCTGATCTGATCTGGCTAAACAAATTCGATTGAAGAGATGGGTTTCGCCAAATCCCCTGTAGTTTGCATCTCCTCCCTAGGACCTCCCATGACACTCTTTCATGATGTATAAATGTATATCGGAAAGTTAATTTATTAATTATGCCACACAAATGCTATTATCGTCCACTGATAAATATGTTTATACTTCTTTACACGGGGCTATTATTTCATAACTGATAATGGCCTTTAAATTGTTAGATCATTTTTGTTGTTATGCGTTACTTACTTTCATTTGTTGCTGTTCAAACCAGCGTTGCCAGATTATTTTTTTCCAAAAATGCTGAAGCGGGGGCAAACTGCAAAACCTGCTAAACAAAATCCTAAAAAATGCTGAGAAAACTGCGATCGATTTTTTAACGAATAATAATTGTATTTTTTACTTTTTAATGTAAATTCTAGTAAATTATTTTACATTTACAAAAAATTCGCATTTGTGTACGTCAAACTTCCAAATTAAATTTTTCGTTTTCAACTTTTGACCTTCATTACTCGAAGTTTCTATAACTCGAGTTTATTTTCTGTCATTTTGAGAGTTGGACTTATGGAAGTTCGACTAAGTTTTTTGTTATTAACGTTATTGTTATAAGAACGATAACGATATTTATAGTCATCATGTAAAAGATTATATTTTCTGCATTTAAATGCATTACCTATCTACAAAATTAATAAAAATGCAATTATTCTGAATCCTTAAAAGAACATTCGAATTTATTTTAATAAACATTTTATTTGTTGGAATAAAGTTGTAACAGCTTCCACTTACAGAAACGCCTGCAGTAGGTACTTGCAAAATTAATGCAACATTTTCATTATACTAAATCTATTACGGTTAGTTCTTAGCAAATTTACCTTTTAAAACCCTACTCTATCATGTCATATCATATCAAAGCGTTATCGTATTTAAATTATTCTTTTTCGAAAACGGATACCCCGAATGTAATTTGATCTGATTTCTGTTATTCCACAACACATTGCTGTATTTTAAAAAGCTTCATTCATGTCTTGTAATTTTTTTTATCAACTTTTTATAGAGGTAGCCAATGTATGAAATGGTGCTTAATGTTGACTAAAAGCTCTTTTTTCAAAATTTTTTATGAATATTTTTAAAAACTGCTAAAAACACTGATATTTACAAAAATGCTAAAAATCTGCTGCATGTGAAATTTATAATCAAATCCTGCTAAAATCGCAGGAAACTGCTAAATCTGGTAACGCTGGTTAAAACTCATTGTGGTTCAGAAATTATATATATTTAGATAATATACGATCTGTCTAGTGTCTATAGGCCGTAGAAAATTACAAAAAAATCTAAAGTTTCGACAATTCCATTTTTGTTTGTCAATTTCCTTAGTACGTCCTAAGCAACGCGTAGATAAGTCTTTGCGCTTGCCTTAGCAACGTTTTAATAAGATTAAGTTTGCAGACGAGTACGCTGTACGTACGCTAGGACTAGTTCTATATGTAGCTTTTGCACCGACTAACTATTCATTATTCATTTATTGGTACATATTAGAATTGGAAGTTATTCATCGTTACTATAATACTTATTATTCAATGATCGTGTAAGGTAAGGTGAAAGAAAATCAGTAAAACACTTTTTTACCACCCGGCTACAATTCCATTTTTAAAAGAGTCTATTTATATGGCTCACTAATTAGGAAGATTATTTTATAATACGATAACATTATCTCTTATTGAGACTTTCAAAATTAAAACAAAATTTATTTGAGGCCTGATAAGTACAGGTTAGGTATGCGAAAGAGTGATAGCCATTAGCAGGGGGGCCTGTAAAGTCGTTTCTTATCTTAAGTGCGTCGTGTGTGTCGCTGTTATAGAATAGAAACGAAAAATAAGATCACATGCTGTCACTTAATAGAAGGTACATAATTAGTTTGCAAACGAATTTTATTTAATCTTTATCATTACCATGCTGTAGAATGTAGATTTGTGTATTTAGTTTAGACGGACAGAAGCCTGTGGTGGCTACGAATTTTTTTTGGAAACGGACATGCAATGCCCGAATTTCAATGACCGCTAGATAACTGGCGGCAAGTCGAAAAATCCCAAATCTGATATGCTTACCTTATCTGGCGTATCTGTGATTAAATTCAAGCACCTTTTATCTTTTCCGGCATAAGCCTCATCTTCTCCTGGACTGGGTCCTATATTCCATGGGTGTTAACTGAGTTCTGGTATGATTATATAAGGCCTTAAGTTATTGCCACTGACGCGATTAGACGATTATACTATAATAGTGTCTTTAAAGTGATCCTATATACTGACGTCCCATTCGCAAGTGAAACGGCAAGGTACAATTTGGTGTTGCAAAATTTATTCAACATTTTGCGTGTTATTTCCTTGTCAGGGTTCGTTTTTATGACAAGCAATAAAGTCAAAAATAATAAGTGGAGACATTTTAAAGCAAAAAAATACCTAAAATAGATAATTATCACCTAAAATATTAAAAACAGAATGAAGGGATTTATTTCAAACTTAAATTTGTATCACACACAGTAAAACATTTGTGGGGGCTTGAAAACAAATCACGAATTCAAGAAACCATATTGTCTTTTATTATTTGGGTGATATGGAATTGTGGGCGCTAGGCAATAGCGCCCAAATCGATTTGGAAAAAACGCCCAAAAAAATGCATAGCGCCCAAAAATAACAAGATGGTAATAAAGCCCATAAATAATTTGCAGTTTAATATGAATGGGAGGCCCGCCAAGCTGCCCACCTGTGTCCAAGTAAACTAGCAACAAAAATGCAACAAACTGCAAACAAAAATTCGAATACCAACTCAATAATTATCTTTCTACTCTAACTTAACAAAGTTTCAAGACAACCAGTGGCCAAAATGATCGACACGACGGAATTTTTCTAGTATGTAATTCGATTCACTGAACTTTTAATCATATTCGGAAATTGTTCGCATTCATTATTCAATACTCAATTCATTAGCAAACCTATTTTTATGCAGTACCCTCATTAAAACGCATTTTTTTGTATTACAGGCTCGTTACTTGGCACATCGTTGCTATTCATCCACTTCCGCCCCGACTACAAAGCTCTTTATCGATGGCAAGTTCGTTGAATCGCAGACCAAGGAGTGGATTGATCTTCATGATCCAGCCACCAATGAGGTGATCACCCGTGTGCCAAAAGCCACTCAGAGTGAGATGCAATCTGCTTTGGAATCGTCCAAGAAGGCCTTCAAAAGTTGGTCTCAACAATCTGTACTATCCCGCCAACAAGTGATGTTCAAGTTGCAAGCTCTTATCAAGGAGAACATGGGAGAACTGGCCAAAAATATCACTAAGGAGCAGGGAAAGACTCTGGTGGATGCTGAGGGCGATGTTTTGCGTGGTCTTCGTAAGTGTTTCAATAGATTTAACGGGTTAAATGCAGCTAATCACAATATATCTTCTTACAGAGGTCGTTGAACACTGCTGCAGCATCCCATCACTGCAAATGGGCGAGACTGTGGCCAATGTTGCCAAGGATATGGATACCTATTCCCTGGTGCTGCCTTTGGGAGTGACCGCCGGTATTGCTCCATTCAACTTCCCAGCTATGATCCCCTTGTGGATGTTCCCCGTCGCCATTACCTGTGGCAACACTAGCATTATCAAGCCATCAGAACGCGTGCCTGGAGTGACAATGATGCTAATGGAACTCTTGAACGAAGCCGGTTGCCCGCCAGGTGTTGTCAATGTCATCCATGGTGCTCACGACGCGGTGAACTTCATCTGTGACGCTCCTGAAATCAAGGCTGTCTCATTTGTCGGCTCCGATCAAGCTGGTAAATACATCTACGAACGCGCTGGACGCAACGGAAAGCGTGTCCAGAGCAACATGGGCGCCAAGAACCACGGTGTCATCATGGCCGATGCAAACAAGGAGAACACTTTGAACCAACTTGCTGGAGCTGCTTTTGGTGCTGCTGGTCAACGTTGTATGGCTCTGTCCACTGCTATCTTTGTGGGCGAAGCCCAGAAGTGGATCCCCGACTTGGTCGAACGTGCCCGCAAATTGAAGGTCAACGCTGGACATATTCCCGGAACCGATGTGGGACCAGTCATCAGCCCACAATCCAAACAGCGTATTTTCGACTTGGTACAATCCGGAGTTGAGGAGGGTGCCGATTTGCTCCTGGACGGGCGCAACCTTAAGGTTAGCGGCTACGAGAATGGAAACTTTGTTGGGCCAACCATCTTGTCCAATGTCAAGACCAACATGAAGTGCTACAAGGAGGAAATCTTCGGACCCGTTTTGGTCATCTTGAACGCTGACACCATCGATGATGCCATTGAGCTTATTAACAACAATCCCTATGGAAACGGAACCGCTATCTTCACCACCAATGGAGCCACCTCCAGGAAGTTTGTGAATGAAATCGATGTGGGCCAAGTCGGTGTAAACGTACCTATCCCCGTGCCTCTACCAATGTTCTCATTCACTGGCACCCGTGGCAGTTTCTTGGGAGATAATCACTTCTACGGCAAGATGGGTATGAAGTTCTACACCCAAACCAAGACTGTGACTCAATTGTGGCGTCAAACTGATGTTAGCCACACTCAGGCTGCCGTCGCTATGCCAACCATGAAGTAGAGGGCTGAACGCATGTGTGGATGTTTGTAAATCTGTGTGAATGCGGAAAATTAGTTTAAGGAAAGTACCCGCAAACTAGGAGAACAGAGAAGGAGAGCTGGGGGTCTAAGGAACACTTGGGGCGTGAGGGTTATCTTTACTTCCGCTTGCCTTCCTTTGCTTAGTTTGTTGTATACAAAAAAGAACCAATTTGCATTTATTGTTTTTAAGTAGGAGTATATAATTATTTTCCTAAAGAAACTGTTATATATTTTTTAATTTAACTTTAAATATAATTAAAATTTAGTAAGTAAAACGAAGAATGTTTGTCTTTGTTTCTTTGGATATTGTTTTGGGGAGCATATGCGGCTTTTTTTATGATAATCTAGACCCGAGTTTCCCAAAGTACGCTTCGGTGCTTCATTATCAGACTAGCTAATTTTGTGCTTCTGAAACTTTGTCATATTGTTCGCAGCAATGGAATTTATGTATTGATTACACAGTACAACAATGCATAAAACTAAAACGTGTACTCCAGAAACCAATCAGAGCTATCAAACTGAAACGAATCAATGACGTTGATAGCGAAAAAAATTGGTTGTTCTACCTAAACTCAACTCATCAAGAACTCACGGCCAGGACTGTTAAGGTGCTAGTACACGATATGTAGCACGCCTCATATATACGTGGCTCTAACGTCAACAGAGAGTGAACAAAGAGAGCTTGTACACAGCATGTAGTTGTACCCATTGGGACCATTCGCTGACGTCATATATATATATGAGGCGTGCACCTTTAGGCGCTGTGTGGTAGAACAAAACTCTTCGTGGATGCATATATATTCCACAAAAAAACACATTATGTTAACAAAATCCTAAGGAAGAGCCGCAATTTCGAATGACTCCCACTTACGAAAACCATTGCAATTTTGGAAAAAAGTTCTTTGGAGTGCCAAATCCAAGTTTAATTTATTTGGAACCGGTGGAAAAGTTTATGTAAGGCCAAGGCGGACTGCTGTGCGAGGGGTTTCCCTTTCGATCCCCGAAAACGCACAAACTGCATCTTAAGGTTTTCTTTCCACTGCGCCATCTCTCGCGAATGTCTGAGACACATCCGATACTCAAATTGTCCTGAAAAAGCTTCTTAAATTAGCCGTTCGGACTCGGCATACAATTTTTCATTCGTCCCAAAAATAAAAACTCACAAAGCAAATAGTAGTTGTGAGAAGCCATTCCTAGGATGCTTATACATACAATGTACGGACTTGTTGCGCTAAATATTTATTTATTTATAAGATGCCGGATTTTTTGGAAAGTCTTTAAAAAAGATTTACTACCGTTTTAAAAAAATAAAGGCTATTCCACTTAATATTGGTAATTTGTATAAGTTTTGAAAACTGGAATTTAAAAGTTTTTGTTATTTTGTGGCTACTAGGTTTAAATATTTTACAAAATGCTAAAGATCACATTAAATACATGTTACTTACTTCTTCAATTTACTAAAAGTTAAAAAAAAATCGGAAAATAGTAATTGCGTTTTCTATAACTTCGAAAAATGGGATACGTACGGACAACGAAGTGCTCCGCTCCAGAAAAGTGGTCAGCGACCAAAAAAGATTGGGATTGGGAACCGCTTTTTTGGGCCGAAAAATTTCAAGAACGCTTTGAATGCCTCAACAAGGCACCGATTTTTCTTTGTTTCTGGTAAGAGCAAAAATAATAATGTAACCAGTTCAACACCACTCGCCATCGCCACTCTTGGTATATATATAGGAATACCGTATACATGTAAGTAGGTAAACGCGCTATAGTAAGTATACCAAAGTAAATGCACCATAGAAAATCATTGAAATCATTTAAGGCCTTTTCAACCATATTGAACCGGTCTTTTTTTTGTTTTCTTCTTTGTCGGAGGTTGTTACTATCTGAAGGAGCACTCAGACACAACTACTGGCCCATTGTACTGCCAAACAGACACCTTACATTGCTGTACATAGTTTGCCCGTCTTTCGAAGAAAGATGAGAAGGAGCTTCAGTGTTCGGCACTCACCACGTCAGCCCCAAAGATCCGCCACCTGATGCGAGCAAAGGCAGGACAACTACAGAGGAAGTGCTCCGCTGTATCGTCATCCTCTCCACAAGCAGGACAGATGGTGGTGTTGCTCAAGCCCAACACATTTAAGTGTTTGGCAAAAGCTTGGTGGCCCGAAAGGACGCCCACAAGAAGTCTGCAGTCGATTCTCCTGAGAGACAGAAGGAAAGACGCCGACCCCCTGCAGATGTCAGGGCGCAGTCGCTTGGTCTGTCTACACCCAGCACAGTCACGCCAACGACACTCGTGTTCACGAGAAACCCAAGTATCAATGGATGACCTAACCAAAGATGCAGGCAAACCCAACGCAGGTTCAGGTCCTAAGAAATCTTCTTCTGTACCCAACCTGGCCAGCTCATCAGCGATCTCGTTTCCCTGGATACCAGTGTGAACTGGGATCCAAACAAGTTTGACCGTGTTTAGCCTACCGACCAAGTTCAGAGAAAGCTTGAGTTCGAGCACTAACTTGGACGAGGTAAGAGGGTTGAGCAGCGCTTTTAAAGCAGTTTGGCTATCACTGCAAACGCATATGCTTCTAGCCCTCCACCTGTTTGTCACAATATAGCGCATAGCCATAAGGATAGCGAAAATCTCCGCCTGGAAGACAGTCGCATGGTTACCCAAGGGGTAGTGTAGTCTAATGTTTTCGCTTTCCACGAAGACTCCAGAACCAGACCCCTGTCCGGTTTTTGAGCCATCCGTGAATACACGATGGCATTCCTTCCCTGGCTCTGAGTCTGGCAAAAGGCATTCAGTTGCCTGAGGAAAGTTGACGTGGTAGTTTTGTCGCAGTAGGATTTCTGGTGTCATTGCGTCAGACGGCATATCCATAAGACAGGGGTCAAAGGATAATTCTCGCACAAGTTCATCAAAATTCCAATGCGCGTGGTACCAAAAGCCACCTCTCTTTAACCGGGAGATGGTTTTCAGCGTACACCCCATGATAAAAATATCAAGGGGGGGGGGGGGGGGGGAGGTTCATCAAAGCATCTAGAGCAGAGCCCGGAGTGCTGGGGAAGGCCCCTGTGCAGCCAAGGCAAACCGTTCTTTGGAGTTTGGCGAAAGAGGCCATAACACGTTCCCGCGAAAGCCTGTTCCACCACACAACCGATGCATATGAGAGAAGTGGTCTTACCATTGCCGTATAGATCCATAGGACCCTTTTAGGAGATAAGCCCCATGTCTTCCCAAAAGCGCCTTTGCACTGCCAGAAAGTCGACAGCGCTTTATCGGTTTTTGATTCAACATGCTTGGACCAAAGAAGTTTTCTATCGAGGATTACTCCCAGATATTTGACTTCATCAGAAATCGGAATAGTGACACCTTTTAGCACAAGTTGGGACAGACCAGTGATATTTCTCCTTCTCGTGAAGAGGGTTCACTGAAAGCCCATTCATTGTGCACCAATCATCGATCAAACCCAAGGATCTCTGCGCCAGAGAGCAGACAGTCCCAAGGTCTGAACCGACAGACAGAACGGCGACATCGTCCGCGTAGGCTTGTGTATAGGTTCCAGGAAGATTGAGAGTCGTCAGCAGAGAGTCTACTACCATGCACCATAAGAGGGGAGACAAAACACCACCTTGAGGGCAGCCCCTGTTTACCCCTGTCATGACGCATTTGCCACAATCCGCTTCGGCAATCAACGTTCTGTGCATTAGCATTGCTTTAATCCACAACACCAACGTTTCATCTATACCGTGATGTCTGGCTGCATTACACATGCTATCAAAGGTCGCATTATCAAAAGCACCCTCAATATCGACGAAAATACCCAACGCGTACTCCTTCCGATCAAGAGCACTTTCGATCCTACCAACGAGGTTCCGAAGCGCAGTTTCACAGGATTTTCCGCGTTGATAAGCATGTTGCGTCTCAGAAAGAGGATGCAATCGAAGAGCAACATTGCGCATGTGCAGCTCAACCAGTCTCTCCAAGCAAAAAAAAAACATTCTTTTCAGTCTTTTTTAAATGACTTTATTAAGTTTTTTTCATTAACCAATAGAACCAATATGAAATAAGTGTTCGCAGATGAAAGAGAAAATTATATTAAATTGTATCAAGCTCATAAGGTGCCAAATGAGAACTGAAGGTGCCAAGGTGCCAATCGGACTGTAGGGTGCCAAAATGGCACAATTGTGCCACTTCGGCAATGCTGCTTGGAGTTGATAGTGAGAGAAGGTAGTAAAGTGAGAGGCTAAAGCTGGTGTTCTCACTATAATTGCATCGCTACCCTTTGACGGCCTATAAAGGATATAGGGAAAAAATTCTTGTTATACGATTAGACAGAATCATTCTGTAAATATACCATAGTAACGTATTATTTTAAGAACTTACTTGTGACACTTGATTAACGCCACATAATGTTAACCCTGGATAACTAAACATTCGTCTCACAGACTACGTACCTCATGGACATTCGCTTGTTCGATGTGACTGAGTTTCAACAGCTTGTTCTGGTCCACAGTACCTTCCTTATTAGTAACGTTAATGACTCGTAGGTGGTGTTTATGATAGTGAATGTGTAGTATTTACGTTACTTTTTTTTTCAAGGGTTGAAATAACTCATATCATATAATATTAATATTTACTATTTTTCTTATTACTTTATTATATTTCATCATTTATTGTAATTATTACGTCGTAAGTAGCGGTCGATAAATCCCTAAATGTTCTCTTTTAGTTCAGCCAGGTACACGCGATGACAAATACCCAGTATCGGTACTGCAACAAGTGCATTAAAAGAGAGAACACAATAATAATACATATGTAGTAAATTTTTAAATACATTTTTACCAAAACTTTTACTTTCATTTAATAGACAACATTTTGCTTCTTAGATCCATGTATTTATTTAATAATTAACAATGACGTCATAAAAGAAATAAATATTTTAATTCGTCGTCTGTACGCCGAATGATTATTTACTGTGTGACTCCAAATTAAGTTTAGTTATCTAGGGTTAAGGAAGTCAGTTCTTGAGTAAACCTAACAGCTGCTGAATCTAGATTAGATCATTTTCATTAAAACACACAGGCTGCTTATTTTTTTTATATATCCTATATTTTTTTTTTATTTTCGTTTCCACTTTCGACTTTATACAATTGGTTTTATTTTCTTTGTTTTTTTTTATTATTAATCTTGTTTAATTTTTTTTCTTCTTTTGTGATTTACATTAGGCATACAAATTAATTAATAAAAAAATATCAATAGTATTATAATAACTATAATAATAATGAAGAAGAACACAATATCTTTTTATTTAAAATAAAAACGAACAAAATATTTTAATATTTAATTACAATTCACATTTTTGATTATTTCTTCCGTGAAAACAAAATAAATTGCTTCGTAAAAATTCCTTAAAAACGTTTTTTTTTACTTTGTGTATGTTCGTGCGTTATTTTCAGTTTCGCTTTTCTTAATTCCTTAAGTTCTCCTCAATTATTTTTTATATATATTATATATAAAAAATATTAAGACAAATCACACTGGTAATTATTTTTCTTTACTTCGTACTGGGCTGTTCTGTTATTATACTCCATAACTTGGCTATATAGTGACTAAAAGTTTGTTTTATATATATTTATAAACTTCCTTGTTCGTTTCGATTTTTTAAGTTATTATTATAAAAAAGCTTATTTTTCTTTTGAAAACTAAATTAAAACAATTACTCAAAACCTTCTAAATGTAAAAAATGGCCTTGTAGTGATTTCTATTCGATTTGTAGTTTTTTTTTCCTTTTTTTAGAACTTATGCGCTTTAATTAAAATTAAAGAAAAGATTCGAAGTATTTATAATTATACGACTGGTGGTTCAGTTCCTTCAAGGTCTTCGTCCCTAAAAAAAAAATAAAAAAAAGTATAAATAAAAAACAAAAAACAAAATTAAATTAAATAAAATTTAACGTAAAGAATATAAAAAAAATTATTTAACTTTCCGAATACAACACTGCACTTTAAAAATATTAAATAACTCTGTTAACTTTTAACTTAACTAGCGCTTTTGCTACACAAACACATTTTAAATTACTTCCCACACATAATATTTTGATTTATTAAATTTACCTAGATTAGCAAGCTTTTGTTCGATAAACTATTTTTTAAAACTTAATAATTAATATTTACATTCAATATAAAGATTTTATTTACATTTTCGTGTAGTTTTTTTTTTATTAGTTAACATAATGAACATACAGTTTTTTTTTAAACAGAAACATTTTTGTTTTTGAAATTTATTGATTAATTCACAGCGCAACACATCCTTTGGTGATAACTTCTAACCCTCTTCCTAAATAACTCCTAATTACCTATGTTTACATTAATATTTTCAGCATTGGTGAATAAGAGTTACACTTGCATGCGTTTCTTATTCAGTGCTGCCGCTTATTATGTAGCTACTCGTATTTATAGTATTTGCTAATATGTACTTTTTTTGATTTGAAAAGCTAAATTTATGCTTAATAGTTGTGATATAGGTACTTATGCACTCTTACATCTGTATAATATTTTCCTAATAGTAGGTAAATAATATTTTCTATTTATAAAAATGCATTCGATAATTAAGTTATACAAATTTAAATTAAATATTTAATAGAAACATTTTAAATTATTAATAGAAGTAACGACAAGCGTTAAGCTAGTATTAGACGATATGTTGAATCAGCATACATATTGTGTTCCAATCACAACTTATCTTACATATAATGATGACAGAATTTTATTTTTACAGGATGTGTTGTGATTGGAACACAATTTTCAGCATACGTATGCTGATTTAACATATCGTCTAATACTAGCTTTAGATTCCTGTGTCTTACTAGCCGAGGATAAGCAAAGATTTGCTTCGAGATCAAGAATTGGAAGAATCAAGCGATATAAACAAAGTTTGGGTTAAAAGCAGCGTGAAACAAACGCTCTCATAACAAAAAAAAATTGTCATGTAAGGTCAATTCCGTACGAACAATTCTGTATTTGAGCATTTTTGAAAATTTGGCCAAATATAGTCGTATAAGCAAAAGAGAGACACAAAAAGATAGCAAAGCGCTACTCCTGCATACAAATTCCTGGAAATCTTAGAACAGGGAATTTGACACATTCAATAGCCTAGTCGTCTTAAGCACAAACCAGTAAGAATAGACCGCCGACTTCCCGTACACATACCCGATTCCCCCCGGAAAAAATTACCCTGTCTGTGAATACGTGTAAATGTCAAAATTAATGGCGTCAAAGATTTTCCATGCTGTACCATGGGCCTAGGATTTTTCAAGTATGCGTGCGTTAATGGCGCTCCTTTGATTTTGTACAGCACCAATACATGAAAAATCCTGGGCCCGCCGGCAGCTTGTAGGCAAAGTCCGTTATGTGGGAGGAGTCGACGGTCTATTCTTCCTCGTTTGTGGTCTTAAGTTGACTACACGCTTCCTGAAGGCAAAAACAAAATGTACACAGAGTATGTCGAAACTGACATAGTCGAGAAGTTCTTGAGTAGATTTTGTCGCCACTCTTCCATTGGCTGGCTAAATTAGGTGTCAGTCTTGGGAGACATACCCGAGAAGGGGAAGTGGAAGGTGGACCGGATTTACCATTTGAGCCTCTGTGAGAAAATCTGTGTATAAGGTGGACAAAGCCTCGTTAAGAAGCTCGAAGAGTATTTAAGGGATCAACCCAATTTCTTTCATATTTCATTTAGGAAGTGAAGGTAGCCTTTGCATTTCCGGGATATTGTTTGTCTTCGGAAAGACGAAGGGTGACCGAAACCGTATTCCTCCACCTGGAGAAAAGGTGCTTGATGTGAACCAGAAACGGATTGAAGCAATCGACGCTGCTATTGATGAATAATTTTTTTTATATTGAGTTTGACATGTCGGTAGTCATTTAGCGGTCAATGGTAAGCGGACAATTTGTAATTGACTATTTTTTTATTGTTATTTTGTTGTGCAACAATATGGATACAATGGATATTATGAAAAGAAAACAAGCATGCTAAAGCTGTTAAAGCCTAGTTTAACATAAAAGCAGTATTGCGACGAAAAGTTCGAGAAGACAGGACCAAAAAAAGATATCGATGATTCAATTGTGGAAACGCAACTATCAGCGGATATACAACAGCTTTTAACAAATTTAACTTCAACAATTGCAACAAATAAAATTACAATTTTATGTCGTATCCGAATCCGAAAGGCTGAATTCAAATGCTTTTTAAGAGAACTTGAACTTATAAGTGAGGAAAAACATTAACAGTACAGACAAGTTATATTTTTTTTAAGATTAAAACTGGAACCGCTAGTTCAGTAACATAGGCCCGCTAGGACCATTCCTCTGTGTGATCAATTTGTCACAATAACCTGGCGTCTTCACGAGCAATTTTTCTTAGAATGCCATATAGCATTCTATAAGAATTGCTCATGGAGATCACAAATAGTATTCGATGAGAAATGGTATTCTATCTATTGCTCAGCTCATAGCTTGCTATGGATAGTATTCTATGCGGTGTACTTTTTTGTTGTGACGCATGTGTTTTTGTGGGATGGCTATGGAAATAGTAAGCTATGAAATGCCCACCCCACATTTTATTGCAAACTATCTTTATTTATTTCTATAAGAAATGACAGATTGCAAGCTATGAAATATTGCTCGTGGAGACACGGTGTAATGGACAAATATTAGAGCGACCATTACGATCCGCATACACATGTATCCGCTCTCCGATAGCTCTGTTAGGAAAGTTGGATCCACCTTGGCTCTGAAAAGCGACTAGACTTGCAGTACAAAAATTGTTTTCAAGTGCCCCTTTTTTAAATACTTCTCCCCGGAAAGACGAATCTATAACAGCGCCTCGAGATGCTTGCAAATGTATGTTAGTTTTGCACTTAAATTGCTGCAAATTGTATTCTTCTGGAAATATATCCCCAGGAAGCGAGTTAGTTTGCTTATCCTGTAACAGAGGGAGTTTTGGAAAGCTTTGTTTTTCGCTGCGGTAACACGCTTGATGCTTTGTTAAACCAGGGTTTATTTGAAGCTAGTTTTTTGATGCAATGTGGAATATAAAGTTCCATACCGAGTAAAATCATTTCGGCTACGGCTTTTGCGCACATATTGACATCGGTATCTCTAAAGCACATATCAGCCCATGGCAACGGACGAAATAATTTAGATGGTTCGTTATCGTTTGGCGAGCTGTACATTCAGCAAAAGAATTTGGTACAACTTTGTAGGACGACATTTAGCCATATTATGTCGAGATCCGCAGGTTCCATCTCTTCTTTTCTTTCTTTATATCGAAAACGAGGAAGTAGTTCGTATTCTGGCCAGCGAAGATAAAGTATATACATATTTATATTTACAAAGTCGTTTTTAGAGCACATTCTGATGATTCCTACCGATATGCGGTTCGATTTAAAGCGATTGGAATTCCTGATGCCCTTAGGTTGTCATATGTCAGATTTGCACTTACTAGGGGAATATGGATAATGATTGGGTAAGTTGGAAGGCGTTTATATAAAGCAGGTATATATACATCTATTTGGGAATAAGAACTTACGATGGTCACAATAGACTCTACCTAAGCCTTTGCGACAACTGATGAAATGTTCGGCAATAATGCGGTCAATTCCAATGGAAATTTGAAAACATTTAAGCTGAAAAATAATACAACAACCCCACTTATAGGCCAATCATATCGAAATTCGTTTCCACATTTTTAATTTGTTTAGCAACCCTGTCTTAGCGAATGCAGCTTTTAAAAAAGTTTATTTTTGTATTGTGCAGCTATCAACAAAATATGTACAGTACAGGTTAACTATTTACAACACAATTTCTCGTATATCTAACCAGTGTATTCTTAAACTGTATCGTTGTGCCTTGAATAACTCGACTAACTCCATACCTAGGAACTAAAATGTACAAACCGATATTGGTGGAACCTATACATGATATTCTTTTTACCGAACTTCTATCCTAAAACTGTCATAAATATTAAACTTTAACAAATGCCAGCTCATCAGCAATAAACCCATTCGCCAGTTACAACAACAATGCCCTACTCTATTCAAATAAAACGTCTTAAATGTTGGACGTGGATACAATATGTGTACCGGTGGTGGTTGATCGACTTCGTCGAACGCGTTTGGATCAAATCTAGTCCCAAAATCGCTATCGAATTCCTGATACACTAAACTGGACGGACTCCAGCTACTGCTTGAATGTTAGTATGCATTAAAGAAGTTCAAAGTTAGTAGTTACGAAATTAACAGGGTAAAAGCGTCAATAAAATACTCACTCTGGACACGAGTCAACGTTGACGGCGCTTATCGCAGTATCACTAAGTTGAATTTGACCGCTGTTTTCGGCTTCGACAACTCGTACACAGCCGATGAAACCGTGTCGGTAACGGTTACCAGTTAGTTTTTCTAAATCTGGACCGCCACCTAGAAAAACAAAATGAGATTCAGTAACGGCATACTCTATTGCAGCGGATTGGAAACTTACCAATGAACACATTGCCAGGCAGACTCATGGTATTCTTGCCTGTCGGTATCGATTCGCCGAGTTGCACTAAATGATTCAGCTCCAAGCTGGCTTGGTTGTCGAATCTCTTCAAGATGACAATGTGTCGTTTGCCATCGTCAACCTTTGTGAATGGACTGCGAATGGTCTGCTCTTCTCCGTCCAAACGGAATGAGTACTCTACAATGCCATCAACAATAGCCAAAGCCATAAAGTCTTGACCGCTGTACTCCTCGCCCTTCTTCTGGCCCCACCAGAGTAGAAGACCATTAGGTTCCATTGTTGAGAAAAGAATGGCGACGAATGACGACGCCTGCTCGACATCCTCACCAAAGACATTGCGGTCCAACTCGAGATAGCCGTTTCCACGGAAGTTAGCATTGTATTGGATATCCACATCTTTACAAAAATGGAAATATATATTAACTGCCGCTTGTGTGGCACCATTTAATGAACTTACGGATTTCGCAGTACTTTCCAGAGAATCCAAGTGGACAATTGCACTCAACTACGTCCCCGCTCATCGCACAGGTTCCACCATTTTCGCATGGGTCTCGGTTGCATGATTCGCCTTCGAGTTCGTCGTCTTCGTATCCACTTCCTGATGGTGGTTCGACTTCGTTGATATCCCCGCAGTTTTGTACGTTGGCAGCATCCTTAATCTCTGCGATTAGGTTCACCTTTCTGTTGGATTCCACCAGCTAAAGAGGGTGAAAAAAATCATTTATTTAACTAGGTCCCACTCAAGGAGTTTAAACTTACATTTGTAATACATCCATCAAAGCCGCGAGTCACGTTCACGTCACGGTTTAGAGTGATTTGCTTGTCGTAGCCGCCAATATACAGCGGAGTCTTGATGTGCAAGGTTCGAGCTAAGCCAGAGGCCTTTGCCTTTTGCTCAGGTTCATCTCCAACGCGAAGGATGCCCTCGCCGAAGCGTCGATTGATTTCGATTTCAGTCCATTTGTTCAGTGGCAGTGGGTTAAGAGAACGTATGATTACCGGTCTCAGTCCTTAAATGAAACGAGAGTTTAAAATTTATTGGGAAACACTTTTTTTGAGGTAACTCACTTGCTGCGGTGTTTATCCGTAACTCGACGTATTTGTTATGCAACACTACGGCGACAAAGTCACCGCTCACCAGTTTCGATTCAGCAATATACAGCAGAACAGAGTCTTCCAAGCTATTCGGGCGAACTGAGAACTTTATGTTCAACTTCGATGGCCTTGGAGTGCTAAACAAGAATAACGTTTCAATAGAAACAAGTGCGAATAAAACCTTTCTTAAAGTTACCTATAAGCAGCATAACTGCCGCCCTTAAACGATAAACTGGCCTCGTTCAAATGCTCAATGTACTGACATCTGTCCCCGGTCTTATTCAACGGACAATAGCACTCCATTCCAAATTCAGTATTCTCACAGCGTCCTGTTCCGCAAACACCTGGTGTACACGAGGTACCTTCTATGGCACAATTTCTTCCTGTAAACCCATCCTGGCAGATGCAAGTGTAACCCATTTCGGTTTGACTCTCTAAGCAAATGCCCTCGTTTTGGCATGGATCATCAGCACATGGTTCACACGACGTAATACCCTCCTTATATTTGGCATCCTTGTAAAGCTCGACAATTTGATCTTGCAGTGTCAATCGGCTAATGCAACCAACAAAGCCGAACGTCTTTTCAACAGCTCCCTGTGGTACGTCTTCCCACTGTGGCACAGAACCAATATACAGATCTTCAACCAGATCCAATGGTGAGATGTTCGACAATAGTGGGAAGCCAACTGGATGCTGGTCGTCGACTGTCATGTAACCATCTCGTCTGAAGCGGTTAACGCGAATCGTATGCCATTCGTCAAGAGTAATAGGTGCTTCAGCACGCATTACAACTGGCTTGCCATCGAAGTCAAAGCGGAACTCGGGGTATCTATCGTTCAGTGAGAGAGCTATATAGTCACCACTTCCCTTCTTTTGTCCATTGAAGAGCAATAAGCCATTAGGTTGCTTAGGCCGGAATGTAATGTCAAAGTTGAATTTGAAGAATGAACTTGGTAGTGCTGGGAATGACATGTAGCTTAGTGGTGCCTGGTGGAAGTGAGGAATGGCGCCGGTAACGACTAGAATTGTGGGATAATCGGTTGATTCACCATTGCTGGTGGCAGTGCATATGTAGGTTCCAGCATCACGGGCTTGAACATCATCCAAACGGAGCTCGTTCTAAGAAAATAGAATAAAGTTAAATACTGTTCGTGGATTGGTAAAAATTGAACGACTAACGTTGTATAAGTCCTTTCCAGATTGGAGCGTGCCATATTGACGAGACCATCTAAATGAGGACGCGCTAACTTCAGCGTCACAGTTCAGTTTGACGTTCGTTCCAACTTCGGCGTATTCAATCTTTGGTTGCTTGGACTTGCGCTTTGTATCCTCTGAAAGAATATAGTTGTGAATGGAAAGCTGGCAGCTGTGTGAGCTTATGTTTACCTGTAATATCAAGCTTGTAGCTGGTGGTGTAAAGATCACCCTCATCGGTCTTGCATTTGCATACGTACTCTCCAGCGTCAGATGTATCAGCGTTTGAGATTATCAGTTTGTTTCCTACTTGCTGTTGGTGAGATGAGAGGATATGGATTAAGTTTATATAAATAGGAAAAAGAGTTAAAAGAGTAGGAATGCAGACGCTTTTTATAGGCATGTTCCTGAAGGCATTTATGTTCATATAATAGGATTATAGGATACACTTAATTTTTAAAAGTTTTGCATCAGTTAATTTCTGTATGGATAACTTAGTAGATGTGTTAAAGTAGGATTTCCAGCGATGCCGTGAACGTTTCAGGGACTCACTTCTCGGGGTTCCAGGGCATAGTGACGTAACAGAGCGTATGCAGATGAGCTGGCCAGGATGGGCTCAGCTCTACACGCCTCACTCGCAACAAGGGTCCATACTCCGCAAGGAGCAAGAAGCGGTTAATGAACAAATACACTCATATTTACTGCAGAAAGCCAACCTTCAATGAAAGGGTTGACCAACTGTGTCATTTCAAGGAAGATATGACATACTTACGATCAATCGCACTATAGCAAGAGCCAATATAGCAAGAGCCAAGGATTTGGGCAAAATCCTCAACTTGTTGTTCGTTCCCGCGGGCGCCCGTCTGAAAATGGCCAATCAGCTTGCCTGGTTGGTGTCAGCCAAGGATTTATGCTTACGCTTTAATCGTATGTCGTGATCCATTAGTTGAGGTGGGAGAAAAACCCTATAATCAAACCTGATACCAGAGGTGGAGAGAGCGTAGAGCAAATCCTGCTTCTGGTTGCAATCAGCCGGGGTAAAACCGGCTACTAACGAGCTCCCTCAGACGCCTTGGCGCGGGTCTCTTGTAATTAGCCTTACCCAGGTATAGCGGCGCTGCCTGGGCTGACCTTGTTTTTTCCGGCTTTACTCGTGGGAACTAAATGGACACAATTAACTTAAAAATCAAAAAAGACAAAAGAGGATTTGAAATCACAAGTTCCTAACCAGCCGGCGATGGAACTAGGTGATGACTCTAACGAGTCGGAACTCGGAACCTCAGACATCCATCTCCGGCTTGGAAAAAGAACTAGAGGAGGTTCTGCTAGCTAGTGACAGTGAGGATGCGGATTGCACACTCACTGACACTAATATGGCCTTTAGTGAGGTGGCTGGTACTCTCACTACTGTAGACAAGGGTAACGGTGGGCAGGCAGGTACTCCCACCAATAAAGCGCAGGGCAAAAGTGAGCTGGCTGGTACACTCACTCAGAAAGCTAGGGGTGGTAACGAGGTGGCTGGTACTCTCACTAACACTGTTAAGTGTAGGAAACCGACCAAGGAAACCGGGGGCGCAGTTGGCAGGTACTCTGCGGCCTCCGGGGACTCTAAGATCGGACGTTCAGGGAAGGAGTTGAGCGCACATCAGACGAGCAGGATAACAGTATGCATGCAACACGCGACGTTAAGTTGAAGCTGCGAAGCGGAAAGTTGGAATCTTTCTCCAACATCCCCGATAAAACGGTTGAAAGTTTGGGGGAAATTGACTTCGATACTCCGTACGAAGTACAATACCCAGGGAGGACTGGCAAAAGAATGAGGTTTCGAATGACAATGAAATCTCGATTTATACGAATGGCTCCAAAACTAAGGAGGGTACAGGATCAGGTATTTACTATAAGGATATAGACCTACACGTGTCATTACGACTTCCGGACACATGCAGTGTGTTCCAGGCAGAGGTTCTGGCCGTGCTCAAAGCTGATGCCGCAGAACCAAGTCAGATTATGTTGGGTACACGCACACTGTGATATTGAGGGTAACGAAAGGGCCGATGTTCTGACCAAAATCGGAGCAGAGCTTCCACTTAATGATAGTATTGAGGGCATAAGACTACCAATAAAAACTCTGTGGCCAAAGCTGGATAGGAAAAAATCTGTAGAATTACTAAAGCTCAGCAGATCAAGGCTAAGAATGGCAATAGGGAGACTCTCCGGGCACTGTCTTCTAAGGAAGCACTCTATGAGATTAGGTCTAACGGATACAGACATGTGCAGGTATTGCGAAGACTTACAGGCCACAGAGGATATAACTCATCTCCTCTGTGAATGCAAGCTATTGCTCGGTACAGGAGGAAATACCTTGGTAGGTACTTCTTCGACAATTTGGTGCCTAGTCGAATGTGATGAACTCACACCCTATTCAACCTAACCTAACCTAACCTAGCAAGAGCCAAATTGCGCGCACTGAACCAAACATTCTACGACAATCAGAAATGCTACAAATAAATGATAACTATTTGTTAAAAGTGGGCGTATATCATACCCCCTGAATGGAAAATCAGAAGGTTTCGACTTTTCTCAGAGTATGTACCACAGGATCTAGCATTCTCCCAAATTTCACGATTCTAGGATGGACAGAAGTGCTTCATAATTTTGATGATCATGATCTTAGTGACTGAGTGAATCAGTTACGGTTTTTGTGATTTTTCAAGTCCTGTGTGTTGAGAACCGGACATTTGGTGGACATTTTTAATGAGCTTGGTAAATGCTTCAAGTTGGAAGTTTTTAGCTCAATTGCTTTCGAAGTTCGAGGGTTCATTTAAAAAGAGCGTCTGTGCTGGATTCCAACTAGAACTGACGTTTATCGACAAATACTTGAATTTGAATTTAATGTGTTTAGCAATCAAATGGCCGCGTTCCACTGACCGCTAGATGACTAGCGGCATGCCAAACTCCATATAAAAAAAACTGACATTTCAGCATTTGCGCTAGAGCTCTAGCACATTTTGTGAAATATCCTTTTCTGGGAAATTTTTTAATCTAGCGCAAAATGAACTGCTAGATTGAAAAAAAAAAATAACGAACTGTCAAAACAAAAGTGAAAGCGCAGAAGTCAAATATGTCCAATTTGGTGTAAAATATGAAATGAAGCTTCTATGTAATTAATATACATTGTATTTGTTTATTTAAATTATTAGTAAATATGCGACACGATGGCACACAATACCTTTTAGACTCTCATGGAGCTGAAATAATACGAATTCAAATTGGATCTAATGTCACTTTGCCAGTGTAATTTATGTGCTAGATGCTAGCGGTCAATGGAACGCGGCCAATGTTAGGTACTGCTGATTAACAAAGTTGTACCCAGACGGCCTTACTAATAATCAAACCCTAATTCCGACTATTAGTTGGCTGCCAGGTTTAAATAAAATGTATAGCTTTATTGAAATGGTACCAATAAACATTTTGATCTCCACATTTACTAGTGCGACAACTTTATTGGGATCTATTACATTTTCTGTCATTGCAGGACTCAAATTCCATAATTTGGTTTCGCCGAAACAAGACCACTGACCATGTTTATGCCGAATAAATTATTCTAAACGAATTTAAACCCAAATTACAATTAAATTCGCCCATCAGATTTCGTCCAAAAGCTTTAAAACGCTTATTAAAAGCAAAAACCGAAACACGAATTAGGAAATCTACAAATTGTCAGCTGTTTTGTCAAATTCATACGAAAATTAGTAATGCCGTATCATACAAATAGGGTATATTTTCAGTACTATTTACAATACGTTTTCCTATGCATTTCGGAACTTTTGTATTAATTTCGAAAATTGAGAGCTGTTCTAATAAAAGTCATTTCAGATTATTGAATAATAATAAGAACATAATTTTTTTAATTATTCGTAGGCTATTGATGCAAAACGAAATTTGTCTTGTAGTATACGAATCACAATTACAATGTTACAAATAGAAAAACTACTGAAACATCACATGAATATGTGAACATATGTAGGTACTTTTTGCCGATTTCATGGAACGTTGTTTATTTTGTACCTACATTTACAAAAAAAATCACACTGATATATAAAATATAATTTATATGATCCGTTGACTTCGTTTTTTAACTTTCAGAATGAAAGCGACACCAAATAAAATATAACAGCATTCTTCATTAGATTATAATTTAATCTGTTAATTATCAGTGTCTTAGCTAACTCGAAACTGTCATTTTAATTAAGAATTAAAAAAAGTTCATTCATAAAACGCCATTATGATTTAAGCAAATTGTATTACGCAGTTGTCATGAGATTTTTTTTTTTACAGAATTTTGTTATTTAAATTTGGATAACACTGTTTTTGGTTGTGCTAATGCACAAATCAATAACTATATATAAGATATTTGGTAGTGAACTAATAACATAATAATTATTATATGCCATGATTTGAATCAACGAACAATTTAATTCAGAGTTAATTTGCTACTGAATGCCTATTTCGGCATTTAAATTTTTGACACTTGATTAAATGAAAATTGACTTTGAAAAAAGATTATGAATAACGTGTTCTGCAATTAAACGAACATAAACCTTAAATCAGATTTAACTAAGTGTTATGAATAAGGCTGTAAGTGTACAAGCCATTACATTCTATAAACTACCTACTGCTTGTAGTTGAAAAAAAAACTTTGCTTTGACAGGTAATTTAAAATGTTAACCAAATGCTCTTAATTAAAGACCTCGACAGAAAAGATCATTTTTGTTTTTTTTACTGTGTTTAGGAATGGAATATGCTACTATTTGGTGTGTATTTCAATGATTTTGCTCAATTTCAATTTCAGGCTCAGCAAACATTTGAATTGTTTTATCACAACCCATAAATTAAGGAAACATGTTACACAATTACCAAAGTTAATTAATATATACAAATGATCTATACAGGCAGATCAGATGCAGGGTATTTAAATACACTCTTATTACAATTTTTGATACTCTAATTTTGATTGCATAGGCAACACTCCTCTTAAAAATGACATAAGGGTAGACCTATTTAGCTAATGGCCGAGATAAACATGACTTTCTCAACATTAACATTTAACCCTACAGTTAACGATATTCTGGCAACTAAATTTGTTTATTGGTATGAGCATTTTGGAAAGTGTGTAGTCTTTGTGTTAGCTGCCAGACTAAAGTTGATTATTGGTAAGGCGGAGAGTCTAATAATACAAGAGTTAGTAATACAACTTACCTTAATATGCAATGGCAATGGCTCTCCATCGGCTCGTTCCCATACTACTTCCGTGTAGCTATTATCCGACGAATAACACTCAACTTCAGTAGACTCTCCGATCCTCAAGTTCGAATGCTGTTGATCTAACTTTAATACTGGTGCGTTTTCGTAGATCTTGTTACCTGAAGATGTCGGCCATTGTGGTGGTCGTGGTGGCGGTACTGCCGCTGCTATTTTTTATTTTTAAGTTTATCGGAGTTTTTGTGTATATATCCGATCGTGTGTGTTTTTTATTGATTTTAAGAGAAAAATCATTTTGTTGATGATAATCATGATGATTTTGATTTTTTATATCGAGTCGACATTGAGGCGAACAAAGAACAAACACATGTTTTGCGTTTTTTTTTTGTGTATTGATGATGATTTTTAAAGGCACAAAAACACACATAGGCGATATAATAGAGTTTTTTTTGAAAACATTGAGATATATGATGTCGATTGTTGCAGGTAGAGGATACAGTCACAAGAGAGATTTGATATTTATAGGAGAAAAAAAAAATAAACAAAAACAGATTAAGATTTGATCCTGATCAAATGAATAATGTTATAAATACAAAAACTAAAAAAATTGTATGTTTAACAAAGAAAAATTTTGAAAATAAAAGGGAGATAGTTTAGCGGATCTATTAGATGAACTAAACTGTCTCGTGTCAAGTTTTTTTTTTTTAATAATATTTGGTAATATTTATATCTAATGTTATAAGAATTTCCAAATTAATAAAAACTGTAGCAAGCAATTAGTAATATTTTTCAAATTTCTACAAAGGTAACTACAAGTTAAGTCCAAATAAAAGTTTTTGTATTTACATTTGGTTGGAGGGGTGTAGGTGTAGGGTATTGACTTTTTTTTCGTCTTTCATCAGGGGTTGGGAATGGAGGGTGGGAATTTCAAACCAAAACCAGTTGAACAATAAATTTCTATTCATGCAATTTATGTAATGGGAAGCATAACGACACAAGCCAGAAACGTAATAGGTACTTAAATGTTTAAAATGAAAATCAAGCGAATAGGATAAAAGCAATTTTAATAGTTACATGTACTCATACTTACGCAATGACAATCTAGAATAATGTACATATGTTTGTATACTTAGTGCTAAAGGATCTGTATAAAGTTTCCTATTTTCCTAATATTGTACAATAAGATGTTCATGATTTTAAAGTAAATTTATACATAATAACGATAAAAAGTCCCCATTTTATTATCATCTGTCAAACCTAAATTCCCTTTTTATATAAAAACAGCGTTAAATTTGTGCCTGGCTCGATTTGACTATATATACTGAATTGCTTCTTAACCAGTCAACCATAATCGGATAAAACTTCTGGGCCTAAACTTGCCTCGAATGTAGAAAAATGTTTTGACAACCGCGTGGCATGTGCAACTTACTTATATTATAGTCACGGCACAGCATTGCGATATGGTCGGCTTTATGCTGTATTACTCATAGGTGGACTTGTACCCGAACACGATGTATAATTTTTAAAAGCAACTTCACTTTAATTTAAGTTTACGTAATATTATTTTATGTCAATTTCCATCATTCGAAAGCATTTTACGGAAAGGATTATTGGGTTTGGGAGGTATTTAGCTTCAATATAGAGGTTGAAAACGACCCAGAATAATTTGAAACAATTTTCATTGATCAATTCTTCGCAGCCCAAAACAGATATAATTGTATCT
Source organism: Cheilosia soror (assembly GCA_949372485.1). Taxonomy (NCBI): domain Eukaryota; kingdom Metazoa; phylum Arthropoda; class Insecta; order Diptera; family Syrphidae; genus Cheilosia; species Cheilosia soror. The sequence goes on along the minus strand of OX443561.1, from coordinate 67,843,989 downwards.
GTGCATTACACTATTCACCTTTCCAGAATCGAAAAAGCGAAAATAATGCGATAATTCTGCACAACGTCCCTGAAAGCTGCTAAGCAGTGGACGTTCATTTTCCTGTGGCGCATCTTTAGAAGATTTACGAAATACCCATTCAAATTCTGTTCTTTTGCGCAATTTGTCAATTTAAACAAAAGATAACTGACGATCGAGCTTTAAAAATTGACATATTATTTCATAAGCTTGTTGCTAAAATTTGTTTCTGTAATTTGCCTCTTTTAATGTAAATGTCTCCCGGCTCTTCCAGATTTAATGTTTGACGGGTTTTACTTAAGGTTTTAGAACACGGTATGTAGCACGCCACATATATATGTGGCTCTGACGTCAACAGAGAGTGCACAAAGAGAGCTTGTACACGGCATATACCCATTGGAAACATTCGCGGACGTCAAAATGACGTCAGTGCTACATACCGTGTACTTGCACCTTAAGGAATCAACGGAAGCAGACCTATTTAAATATCTTCGACTGAAGCATGCAAATACTGTTGAATGTGTGTGTGCACTTGTTTTCTTGGTATTTACAAAATGTGAATATATTTTCAAATTGATAGTTCAAGGAGTTCCCATACTTTTTATTCAGTTTTGTGTCGCTCTGAGAGTAATGACTTTGGTAATGATAATGACCAAATAATGTATTCGTAATACATGCTGCCGAAATAAGATTCCTTCGTCGTAATGCTGGTGTGACGGACGTGCGTCGTGAAAACCAGACAAAATATGTCAGGTCTTAAATATCGAGCAGCTACGTTCCCGAACGGGAATCCAACTAGGATTCTAAGACGTGCTATGTCATCAGTGGCAGACAGAGGTTCTCTAGGTAGGCGCAGGAGGAGGTGGTCTGAACAAGTCCGAAGTCTCACCACTACACGTATGGGGATTGCCCCTGAGAATTTAGATTTTGGTGACGAAAGATCTGGAATTATGGATGTCCACTTAAACATCTTATACTAGCGATAATTTTTAATCAATGAATGAAAGTAATGACTGGAACTGTGAGAAAAATGTCATATGATAGGCAAGAACAAACTTAATTGTTGAGTCAGCAATTATTTACCTTGGTTGAGTTTCTGCGTTTCTATGCAAAATGTTGTCACTGTTTAAGATTTGACATTAAACTGAATTTAAAAGTGGTCAAATTATGACAATTTCTGACAAAAAATGAATTTCTGTAAAAAAGGAAAAACAGAGTAATCACCCCTATTCCCGTTGGCGTTTGTCATAAACGACTCGTATTTCACTTCATTTTTTAGTCGATTTTTGTAACATTTTTTAAACAAATGAATTGAAATAATGGTGAACACATAGAAAACAAAACAAAACTGTTAACAAAAGTTAAAACAAAAATCTGCACATCGTTTTACAACGACACGAAACATGAGTCGTATACGACAAACGCCAACGGGAATAGGGGTGAATTTCTTATAAGATGTAATGGCCTAAAATGACCACACATAATGCTGAATTTGACAGATGAGCTTGGTCAAGCAGTGTAATCATAATAACCATTAATATGTTATCCATTTCATTGACTAGTTCTGTTCCTGCCCTCCTTGGGCCAAGTGCTTTGCGAAATAATCTAAAAGTACGAAAACGTACCCATTTTCAAAACGTGCACTTTTGACGTTTGCGGTAAAGTTTGAATATAAGCGAAATTAATTGCATATAGTTACAGTATTCAAGAAATTTAAATAGTGCGTACTTTTCCCCGTTGCAACGATTTTATTTCAAAACAAACGCAAAATAAAAGAAGAAATACCAAATTGGCATTCATCCATCTGTCAATTAATGCAAACTAACCATAAGACATTTTATGGACTAAAATTTGCAGTAGGTATATCAATCTCCTTGTAGTGCGGTTGTTTAGGATCAGGATTTGTAATGAAATGGGGTATTTGCTTTTTAGCAAAATCACGGTTTGGAAATTTTATTGTGTAAAGAGATCGTGTAAAAAAGGTATTGTAACTTATTTAACCTTAAGCAGGGATATTAGCTATAAAGTTAGGCATTAGCATTGCGAAAGGTTAGCAAAAATGATTTCGGTTGGCTTAATCGTGGTGACAAACTACATAAGTAGTACGTTGGTCAAGCGGAAATAAAACCCTTAGTCGAGAAATATGCATTTTTCGGTCACCCAGTTTCTTGGCTAAATAAAATCTAAAGACTTGTTTTTTAAATGTTCATTTTTATGGTGGAATTTTTAAATTATGAAAAATATTATTTTGTAGTTTTCATCATAAAAAAACAGCCCCTGTTTTATAAAAATTGCGACAGGTGACAGAGGTGACAGTAAACTGACAATTGTCAAATTTATGTTTCATAAATTGTTAAACAATTTTTTAGAATTGTCGGAAGTCAATGAATTGTCAGGAATTTTTTGAGAATTGCCATGAATTTTCTGACAAATTTGTACTGACAATTTTTTTATGGGACTGCGGACAGATAAAATTATACAATTTACAATTTTGTCAGTATGTTATTGACAATTCCAACAGGCGTTTGAATTTCGGTCAAGTATTAATAGTGAAATGACAAGTATTATTATTTCTTCAAGCGGAAGTGATGAAGAATCTCAAATCTGAATTCATAGAGTACGCACTTGAGACTTTAAAAAAAAGAACAAATAATAATATTTTATTGCATTAAGTGATTTAAAATTGAAGAAAAAAAATTGCAGCGAAGTATATTTTGTTAAAAAAAATTGGTTGACATCTAGAGCATACCGCAAAAAGCAATCACTCATCCCTATTCCTGTTGGCGTTTGTCGTATACGACTGATGTTTCTTGTCGTTGTAAAACGATGTTAAGATTTTTTTTTTTAAAACATTTGTTAACAATTTTATTTCCTTTTCTATGTGTTCACCATCATTTCAATTCATTTATTTCAAGAAAGTTACAAACACCAACTAAAAAACGAAGTGAAATACGAGTGGTTTACGACAAACGCTAACGGGAATAGGGGTGAATATCGTGATAGATAAGACTTACGACAAATTTGTCAAAATATCTATAACTATGAAAAAATTGTCAGGACAAATTTCTAAAAATATGACAATGAAAAAATAGTCATGACAAATATTTCGTTGTATATAACTGACAATTATGTCACTTGTCAATATTTTTTGAAATGAAAATTTGTTAAACAAGTGCGACAAATTTGTAGAATTGTCACCTGTCAATGTTTATAAAATAGGGCACGTGACCGCCAAGTCACCATGTGTTTATAGACATTATATTGTGGAATACTAACTGAAAATTATTTCTAGTAATTTTTTGAACTAACGATAGCGAACTTAGTGCTATGACCTTTGAAGAACCTAAGGTGAGGTTTAAAAATTATTTTTTAGAGAAGATCCATGGTTTTTAATTAAAATTGGTTAACTAGTTTGGGCAACAAACTTTATGGGGTTAGTTTTTGTCAATGTTTTTTTTACATTCTATAAACTGTTTCAATGTCCTCTCTATAAATTTATGAGGGTCGCGCGTGTAGGATGCTCAAGTGGACTTTCCGTCATTTTAGCATAAATTACTTAACCAAAATTGGGGACTTAATTTTAAATAAAATTTGGGGACTTAAATTTAGCTTTGACCACATAGAGTAGGTACATAAAAATAGTTCTCACCAACCGATATCCAACTAACACTATTAAAATATCTATAGCTACATATTTTAAAATTAAGGCACGCTGTTATGACCTTTGTGGACGACATTATTACAACTTTATGATTATAAATTGCATTAAAATTTTTGTTTTCTTTAGCATATTTTATACTTAAAACTAAATTTTCAATATTTTTTCTATAGTGACCCCTATTCCCGTTGTCGTATAAGACTCTATGTGAGTACAAATTCTGTTCGAAAAATGTATTTCGTCTCCGATGATTTCAAATCGATACTACTAAACACAATTGTACCGCAGACGAAACTGCACTCCTACGCCTTTGAGAACTGCAGCTAAGGAGTCGGAGTCCATTAAGTTTAGGAAGTGAGTCGTATACGACAAACAAAATATGGAATGGGGCTTAATATAGCTTTCTATTATCTAGCATGGAATACATATATGTAGGTAGCAAAAAATATAATATTTAATGTGCATAAAAAAATGAGCGTGTGTTCTATATGCGTGTTCTTTTACTTTTTCTATTGACAAATCTATTTTTTTTTATTTACTGTGCATGGTGACAGAGTGCAGAGATTTTGTGGTACTTTTCTAATATCTCGTTTACATTTTCTATATCAAGTGTAGGTATACAGATTCAATGTGTGTATATGTGTGTTGACGCAAAATAACTAAATACAAACTAAACGAAATTAAGCTTAATTTTAAATAATAAAAATAAAATAAACAAAAGTAAACGCAAAAAAAAAATGTTTAAAACAAACCACTAATTGATCTCGATCTGTATTGATCCTTTTTCCATCGCTTGAATCGGTTCGTTGAATCACGTGTGCAATTAAACTCATCCGAGTGATCGGTGCAATCGTGAATGCCATCGCATACCATTGACGCTTTGACACATGTATGCGGATGCGAGATGCATTTAAAGTCATTCGGTTCGCAAACGTATGCAACGGGCTTGGTTATGATGGTTTTTGGTTTCAGGTCTTTTTGGGTCCACATTTTGTGTTAATTTTTTTTTTGTCAAAATGCATATGTTCACACATGATTGGGGGTTCAGGACATTTTTTTGTTTTAAATAAAATTTACATTGCAAGGACACAGGCATATTTTAAAATAAAAATAAAAATAAAATATTTTGTACACAATCATTTCATTTTTAATGTTGAGGAAGAAGACAGGAAAATGGAAAAAAGAATAAAAAAAAATTAGAAAAAAATGTTTTGCTGCTTTTTTGGAGGAAAAAAAAATTAAAACTTACAAAAAAGATTTCAAGAAAGTTAGTCAACAGATTTTACAAATATTTGAAAACCAGAATTTGTTTCAGTTATGTCTTTATGTATGTACAATATGGTTTTCAAATATTTCTTTTGGATTATTTTTAAGGCAAAAAAAAAAAACTTCAACTACTTGTTTACAAGGACACACAGTTTATTTAAATGGTTATAGTGATGACGTTGCACGATCTTTGGACGAGATTATTGTTCCTGTGACAGGGAATGGATATTTCTTTTGATTATTTTATGTGAACGTGAAGGTATGGGCGCTAAGTAGTGCTGGTGGACTTTTTTTTAATGAATTGATCTTTTTTCGAAGATGCGATCGTATTATGTACTTTTTGGTTTTTGTTTTAAATTTAGCTGTTATTTGGGGCTGTAAAAATAGTAATACGTACACATTGAGAGGTGGTTATACAGATAAACACAACATGAGCTACACTAAGTTTACACTACTTTTCTAGACTGGAAACTATGAAGGGTTTTATACTGGAAACGTTGATTAGAAAAGGAAGCGGTTACAAGATAGCTGGGAAGGTCTCGGCGAGCTAAGTTAAGTAGCTAATGCGAGCTGAAAAATGTCGCTTTAGAAGTACTAATATATGGTAACCCATAAGGAAAACGTGGCTCTAGAGTGTGTATAAAACATTTGAACAAAAGTGAGGCTTAAAATAGCTGACTTGGATAAGAGCACACCCCAGAATTGAAGGGCACTCTGGAGAACAGCTTCATAGAAAACTAGCATAGTCGTGTGATGCCTCTAGTAAGTCGTAACTTGTAACGCGTAAATGCAATAATTTTCAATTGTTAATATTTTAATAGACTCAAGGCACGGGAGGAATTCTGACAAGGAGATTCAAAATGTCCCTACATTCCCAATTTTTTTCATACTGCGACTCCCTAGATAGGTTGAAATATTTTTGCGACGCCCTTCTAAAAGAAAAGATATGTGAATAGAAGCTCCTTTTACTGAAGATTCACTAAAGAGTTTTTCAATAAGGACGGGTCGACGTCGAAATATCGTTGTGCCATATTTATGACTATTTTCATTGTTGTTTACATACATTCATCTAAAAATGCGCCTCGTCGCTAAAGATGATTTTTCGGCCAAAATTGGGGTCGTCTTCCAAACGCTCCCAAGCCTAGTTAGCGAACAAACAGCTTTGTCTATGGTCATTAACTTTGAGCTTCTGGATTAGATGTATCTTGTGCGGGCGTAAGCCCAAATCCCGATGCAAAATTTGTCAAAATTTGTTAAAATCTGTGAAAGGCCGATTTCTTGCGCACGGCGAGGAATTGACTGCCTCGGGTCGGCCAAGACCAATCTGGCCGGCAACGACCCGTCTCAATTAAAAAACCCTTATTTAATTTTGAGTGCTAGGCAAATATACGAGTGCCAGCCATGAAGCAAGTCTGGCTGGAAATGAGGGAAACACAAACGCGTTGCATCTTCGCAATGTAACTATTGGATTTCGCTTCGACCTTGCTCTTGGTATTCGTAAAAGAGAAACGTAATGCTTTTCCTTTGTTCGGATTCGGAGTCTTATAGGAGTGAAAAAATAAAACTTGCGACGCCCTTTGGATAGCGCCACGACGGACGCCCCACGTTCCTCTAATTTAGATATATGTACAGTACATTAATAATGACTTAATGACCAATGAGCTGTAGGCTTTTAAAAGCGTGATAGGACGTTTCTACGTTGATCTCTTTTTTGTTTAATCTATCCGTTCAATGCTAAGGTTCCGTGAAGGATCAGACAGATTTAAATACATGACGATCGTAATAAGCCAAAATGAAACGAAGCCCTAAATGTTTGTGACCCATTTTCTCTAGTTGCATTCAGGCTTTTAGTCTCGCGCTCATCGTATTCACTGGTCTCCAGAATTCAAGATGTAGGTAAATGAAATCCAGTTAGAACGAGGGGCATACCGAAGAATCTTTCGAGGGTACATGTGCATCATATGCATTCCGCATTCTTAAAGCGCTAAAAATAGGTAGGTATTATATATATATAAGTAGATTTCTTAAGTATCGATCTAATTTAATCTAAATTACCCTTTGTACGTCTCTAAAAATCAACCTCTTCCAGTACAAACCTACAGATATTAAATATGTATTTACAACTACATAACTGAGTTAAGTTACTGACAAAACTAATGGATATTTATTTTGTTATTTGATGAAGAGTAGATACATCCAAAGTTAAAATAGAACTGAACTAAACTAACTGCTAAGGCAGAGCATACCAATATATTCTACCAGACATAGCCTGTTCATCTTTTTACCAATCAAAATTTCGAATCTGCCCTATCAGAAATGAGTACGCAACACATTTACACAAAAATTGTAGAAAAATCGATGGCTTCAAAAATGCGATTTAAGAAAATTTCGCCCAATCAAAAAATTGTCATCGAATTAAATTTGGTTCCAAAAACAATAAAGTCACCATGAACTTTTCTCGTCTACACTGAAACAAAAACATGGGAAACTACTTCCAGATACAATACAAAAAATATAAGATTACTTTGAGTTTTTTATGTAAATCTACTTTTAACATGAATGGCAACGTTTTATCTACGATTAAAATAAATAAGAAATATATATATTTTTTCGAAACTATGTTTTTTTTTTTTTTTTTTAAGAAAAATTAAGTTGAGAACACACCTGTACAGATATAGAAAACCATGCAAACAACCTCATTTTTGCTGAGACGTCCTGTTTTTGCGAATCATACGATACGAAATATAGATGGGGTTGGATCGATATGAGTATTTATATAGATTTATTTTTGTTTAGTCCCAGTTCGTTAGTTTTTTTTTTTTGTTTATGTATATTTTTTGTCATTTGCGGTAGAGTAGTAGAGACAGGATTGGAATGTTTTTTTTTTACAAAATTGTTTTTGATCAGAGTTCAATGTATATAAAAGGAAGATCGAGGAAAGAAAAAAAAAAGAGAAAGTAGAATAAGTAAAATTATAGTTGTTTTTTTATACATAAAATAAAATAAGAAACAAGATTATGCGAATTTATAGTATATAAATTGAATTTTGAATGCAAAAACATATAATTCCTATAAAGAATACAATTTTGAACTGATTTATACTTAATATGTTGGTTACAAACAAAAAAATTCAAGTGTTGGTGCGGAAATCAATAGTGCAACATAATACTTCTTTTAGTTATACATATAGACAATTACTTTTGCATAATACTCTGAAGGCGAGATAGATTATTTACACAACAAATAGACTATCAATAACACAGTTTACAACAGAGATGAATTTATAAAAGAACAGCCGTAGGGGCCACAAAGAACTGAGCTGAAACAAAGTTGAATGACAGATGCACTTGGAATATGACAATTAACAATGCATTGATTTAGAAAAGTGAGATAATGTTTGGCAAATGGAAAACTTATGACACTTTTATGTTCATTGTGACATTTCAATTCGTCGAATATTATAATTTTCATATACGATTGCTTATATGTGTAAATATGTAGTAAATACTTTCATACTTTCAACATTCATACTAATATTATAAGTGCTGAAGTAACATGTCTGTATTGTAACTTTTCACGACTAAACCTTTGAGCCAATCGTAGTATAATTTGGCAAAGATGTAGTCTGGGATCTGAAGAGAAGGACATAGGCGACTCGAATTGTAGGCGGGGCACCTTATACAAGAAAGCTATTGACATTTTTATGGAAGCTTTAATATTGAATTTTGGTAAATGGACGTATAATGCCTTTTGTAAGCACTTTATAAAATGTAGGCTATTTCTCGACGCTTATGGGTCTGGACCTAAAGTTGTAAAATTTGGAACATGGATGTGCAACGACAACTTCTATATTCCCTTTGGCTACCATGGGTACTGGTCCTTCCCATCCAGGATCAAATCGATAAACTTATAACGTGGATGTTGAACAGGAAGATTATAACAGTAACACTATAATGCTAGGGTTAGTACCTGAACGAGACGCAGTGGGTCAGTGGTTAGTGTGCTGGACTACTGTGCGAGGGGTCTCAGGTTCGTTCCCCGGAAAAACACAAATTACATCTTAAGGTTTTTTCCACTGCGCCACCTCTCGCGAACATCTTAGAAACATCCGAAAGTATAACTGTCCTGAAAAAGCTTCTCAATTCAATCGTTCGGATTCGGCAAACAATTGTAGGTCCCTACCATTCGTCTGAAAAAATAAAAACTCAGACAAACGAATGGTGGTGAAATGCAAGCCCTAGGGTGTTCATACGGACCTATTGTGTCATCTATTTATTTTTATTTATTTTTTACTTAACGAGTCTTAAGTCTAGGGTAGGTTAGGTTAGAGTGGCAGGCCGCAATAATTGCAGCCTCACTTAGGCCAGAGGAGGCCCATTCTAATACCACAGGATCTAATGATCGCACAACTACCCGATGAACCAGCAGGAGCTGAGAATTAAGCGATGGAGGCAACTAATGTTTGCATTAGCGTGTTCGCCAAGATTGTCGAAGAAGTATTCTCCGAGATATAGTTTTTTACGAGCTGAAACGTGCATAGGAGGTGAAGAATTGTCTCTTCCTTCTCCTCGCGTCCATGCAGCTTCTACAGAAATCATTGGAAATGATGCCCAGCTTGAGAGCATGTCTCCCAATAATACAGTGTCCTGTGATGACACCTACTAGTGTGCTTATATTGGATATTTTTCGTTTTACAAGATTGTTGGAGCGCTTAAGATCCAGCATGGGCCAGATCTGTTTCGTGATGGAGCACGTGGTGCAGTTTGGCCACCTTCGATTAGTGCCAATCGCATTTTGTTTAAAAGTTTACACGTAGCGAGAGGCATATAGAGATTCTCCTTTTTCGGTAGAATCGATAAAGTTGTGGCATGCCTTGCAATTCCCTGGAATGTCCCTGTCGCCCGCACCTATATGAGGTAAATTTTGAATTGTAAAGGCGGTTTTGAACTTAAAGATGACGGAGTCCAGGGATTTAATCGCGGCTTGACTATCGGTAATAACCACGATATCCTTTGCGGATATCACATTTTACCGTAGCCACGACAGGGCCTCCTTGATCGCCATGATTTCCGCCTGGAACACGCTACAGTGATTGGGAAGATGAAATGAGATCGTGCAATTAAAATCTTGGGAGAAAACACCAACACCCCCTACCTTACTCCTTTTTCCGTTTTTGACCCATCTGTGTAAAAGCAGACGGATCTCCTGTGAGACACTGCATCACTCTCCCAGTCAGTCCTGGAGGGTATACAGGTTTCAAAATTCTTACTGAGTTGAAACTGGGGGAGGGTGTAATCAGTATCTTTGGGGATGCATTCTATTTCATCTAAAATAGACGAGTGACCACTTTGTCGACTAGTCCACAGACGGATTGTTTGCACTAGAGGTCTAGCGGTATAAGGTGGTCCATCGCCGCTGTTGGAGTAGTCCTAAGCGCTTCACTGATGCTCAGAAGTCGAACATCAACCTCTCAGAAAGAGGACGTACGGCGAATGAATTTACCAAGCTAAATCAACGTGAGTTACTCCGATATATTTGAAGCTGAGGTCAGTGAGGATTTTTCGGGACTAGTCAGAGTTCTGAAACAGAGAATGTCCAGAATGTTCAGACCCTAAACATGCCGCGTGTAGCCGAATAATTGGTGGAGACCCTGGACAAATACAATACTGATATTAAAGCCATTCAGAAAGTGAAATGTGAAAGTGAAAAACTGTGTGATCTAACACAAGTGTCAACGCCAATGAAATGATACGTAACTTTAGTCAGTTTCTTTAATGTCAACCAACCTGTCATAATTGGTAATTCATTAGAGTTTATTGTAGAAATTGTATTAAATGGGAAGGCATAGCAACCGATTTACTACAGGTATATAAAACCGTATTCAGTCAACGGAAATAGAATCCCAATTGTGCACAATTTACTGCGACCAAATCTGAGTGAATAGCCACAATAATTCCATATCAAGTGGGGTGCTTCAAGGCTGAAATATTTGGCCAGTATTTCTTTAAATTATGAACGCGGGTAATTCGAACGGTTGTTCATAATTACCTAAAACATTTACGAAAACGTGTTTCGCATTATGAGTTGGAATCTCCAGAAGCTAGCGTTATTAGTATGCTGTGATATAATCGAAAGTGAAGTGAAGACTAAAGAGTCATAAATTCACCTTATGACATTGACAATCAAATAATTGAGATAGAGAATTCGAAATTTCGAAATGTATAATCAATCATATATAAGCAAATGGGTTTATTTTAACCAAAATGTCTCTCTATTAAAGGAAGATTCTATAAAGGAGTCAATATCAACGCCAGTGGTAGAAGATCAGTCCACAGTGCTACACAGTGATGTCAAGTGACAGAAAAATCGGTGGTATATCAGTGGTAAAGGAAAACATCAATGAGCAGTCTTGATTATATGAAAAATGTTCTTAACTGCTGAAGTGCTGAGCTAGTGAAATGTAGGGTGCCCGTGCCCGCCCAATTCATTGGATTTCTTAGGCAAGTCCCAGTCTATGAAAAGACAAAAAAAATAACCAACTTTGTGTCTCATTGCATTGACTTTTTCAATATGTTAGTGAAATGCAATAAATCCATTTTCGGTTTGCAACGTCAGATTTTTTAAATATAGATCAGGCTTCTGGCATCAGTGCACGCAATTTAAAATTTATATTCTACTTTTATTGTACAAAAGAATCCTGAAATAAACAAAAATATATGCTAATTTCCTCGTAGGAAGTGAATATAACATAATGCTCTTCCAATACCTTTCTTACAAATAGTAAAACAACAATTTGCTTAGAAATCCTACTTAAATTTAATCTAAAATAAATAAATTAAATATTGCGAATGACTTGCATGCAAGATTGAAAAATGAATTTTCGCCAATGTAATTGTTTAATGAAATGCAAAAAAAAATAGAAAAAACAAAACACAAACCAAAAAGAAGCCGAAGAGGAGAAATAGAGAAGAAATAGAATAATAAAAATACCGCCGACAAACACATAGCGGAAAGTAGAACGTAGTCACCACAGTAACTTAAGAAGACACCACAACCAATTGTAAATAAAAAACAAAACAAAAATTCTAAGGAAAAAATCAACAAAAAATAACTTAAACAAACAAATTTTAATTATTTTTTTCCACAAAACTTTGCTTGCCGACAACATTTAAACTTAAGCCAATTGAACAATTTTAATTAACAGAAAATATCAATTAAACAAAAAGAGAAATCTATTATCCCTCTCTTTCTAAGAACAAAGGACCACCATTAAAAATACCAAATTGTTGTTTAATTTAATGGAATAAACAAATTATTAATTTCCACTCACAAGTAACATAATAGAAAAAAAAACACGATTAGACAAATAAACAAAGAGAGAAAAAACGTACTCAATTTTAGCAGTAAAACAAACAAAATGTGTAAAATTAAAAAATGTTATTTATATGTATTATATTATTATTAATTTAATTATGTTTCATTATATTTAAATAATAAAAAAATGGCAGCCAGTAGTTATATATATAATTCTTGTTGTTAATACAAAAACGACAAATCATAAACGTTCTAAGTTAAAAAAAAAAATGTTAAACGTTAAGCTAAAAATTATTTGTTATGTTAATATATATCTCTTTTCCTTATGCTTAAATATTTATATATTTATATATATATAGGTTTAGTATTTTGTATATATGTAATTATATTTATATTCTCGTTTGTATGGCATGCATTCGACATTTTGTAGCTCTTATTAGCAAACAAAAAAAAAACTTGTAAGATAAAAAATAAACAAATATTTTCAAAGGACTATTTGTAGGTCCCTTGGTCGAGTTTCAGCGTATTTGGTTTTTGCTAATGAAAATAATTTCAACAAAAAGAAATTCACCACTTTGCATCAATTAAAGTTAGGGATTTCTCTTCACGATTTTTTTTTTCAATGAATTTTGTTTAAATGCTGAACTCCCACCACCGATTTGTTAATTGGTGTAGGTATGTGTGTTGTAATTAATTATTATGTCTTTTTCTGTTTAAGTAAAATCAGGCAAGTTGTCAATTTTCTTTTGTTTAAATATAAAATTTACTAGTAAGGTTTTTTTTACGTCTTAAAGTTATCTAGTATTTTTTTTTCTTTGTTTTAAACAAAATTTATTTTGCTCGATCGTTATAAGATAATTAATATGAATTTCGTTTTCTATGCGCACGGCTACGGCGTTGTCGATACTCACGCTTAATGATGACATCAACATAGCTGGGGTTGGTATGAGCACGCGTTAATGAGTTGTAGAGTTCGCAAATGTAACGGCCCTGGTCGTCTGGACGTACATCATGCAGATAGAGTTCTTGGCCGCTAACAGATGCGTAATCTGGCAATGGTTTGCCGTCGATGCGACGCCAAGTGAACTAGAAAATTTAATTGAATTAAATTAGGTAAAGCATCATCTGCAAAAGCAAGTGTATAGATTAAAAGCAGAAATGTAAACAAAATAAATGTGAATGAAAAAAGTTTTCAAATATAATAAAAGGCTTTCTCGGTTACAAAATGCAAAAGGTCTCAGCTATTTTGTCCGGATGGAAATCTCCACGTAGTTGCACAGGAGCCAATGCATTTTCAGTGATTTGTGTATGCTCTTCCGTTCTTATAGCATACACAAATAAAATTTTTAATTCAAAATGATATCATAACGTGCTATGCTATGGGCAGGCGGCCGGTCCTCTAGGTAGACCCAGGATGAGATGGTTAGATCAAGTCCATAATCTCTCCTCTTCCATACGGGGTTTCCCCTTGCTGATTTAAAGTCGACGGTGGAGGATCGAGAGCTATGGAGGGTCCACTTGAGCAATCTACACCCGCGACCCACTTAGTGGATAAGCGGGACATTCAAAATAAATGAATGAATGAATCATAACATTATTTGCACTACTTTCATGAAAACATCACTAAAGATCATTATAAAGATCGTTCTTGAAAGAATAGTAGAATAGTGCAAAACTCAAAGGCTAACAACAGAGGTACTATCTTTCAAAAGACCGTCCATGTACTCGCCTACGCCGACGACATCGACATAATCGGCTGAACGCAGTGGGATGTCACTAACGCGTTCGTGAATATTTAAACGGATGCGGCTAAAATGGGTTTGGCGGTCATCTAATTCGTTTGCTATAAATGCAGGAGTGCCCCAAAAATTCATCAAATGCATCAACAGTTCCTCAGCTCCAAATGGATGACCTTCCAATCCATCCCAAGCAGTCAATGCACCTTCTAGGAATCACAGTCAATTCAGGAATCACATGGCAGGACCGCATATCCTATATAGCAAGATCGGAGTTCGCTAAGTTGAGCTACCTATTTAGAGCAAAGAGGTACTTCTCCTTCTCTACAAAGCACAGGTTAGACCAGGCCTGGAATATTGTTACCATATATGGAGCTCGGCCCCAAAACCATTCACTTAACCTACTTGACAGCATACAGAGACGAGCAGTTCGACTTATTGGAGACCCTACACTCACATCGAATCTACAACCGTTGGTGCACAGAAGACAAGTCGCTGACCTTTGCTTTGTAGATGTTCCGAGGAACTCAAAGACATTATCCCTCGAAATGCGACATTTGGGCGACAAGACAGGCTGCTAATACTCATGACCATACAGTACACTTGAAAACCGCGAAGACATCAATTTTCCAAACCTCCTTCTGTTACAGGACAAGTAAACTTTGGAACTCGCTTCCGGGGGATATATTACCAGAAGGCTTCAATTTGCAGCAATTTAAGTTCAGAACAAATATACATCTGCGAGCATCTCGGGGCGCTGATGAAGCGGTATAGGTTTGCCTTTCATGGGAGAAGTATTTAAAAAAAAATGTGAAGTCATTAAGAAAGGAAACTTAACACCGATGTCTAGGACAGAATGTCTCTATAGACAGATATAACTTTGAGGTGGTTAAAGTCTTTCTCTGCCTATGCTCCGTTATGAACTCAGGCAATGACACCAGTGCTGGGACTAAACGAAGAAAAACTCTTGCCAATCGCAGTGTTTTTGTGCTAAGAAAGCAATGAATAGCAAAGCCCTCTCTCGAACAACTAAAGTGACCCTTTGTAAGAACCCAATCATCCCATTCCTTCTCTATGGTGCAGAGGCATGGAATCTATCAATGATCTTGTTGTTTTGAGAGGAAAATAATTCTTCGAGTAATTTTCGGTCCAGTCTTTATATACGACGACGAAGATGACTATTTATTGATCGGTGTAACAGTGGCTTTGGTATTCAAACAAATTTACACAATACACATATGTATATGCAGGTATACATAACTGAAACTGTTTTAAGGATGTGCCCAGTTTTGGGTGAAAAGGAACAAGAAGGGGAAGAAAAAAATATTAAATGGGTCGTGGTTCTTTCGACTAGATATTTAAGCAAACATTTATAAAAAAAAATATGAATTATTCGACTTTGAAGATTGGCGTAATATTTTCCAAAGAGATGTGAGAGTCGGTGGCGTATGAGTAATATTTTTTCTGAAATGACTGTAGGAACATTTTACATCGGAGTACGATTATAACTATAATAGTAGCTAATGCAAGAAATTATATGGATATGGAAGCGAAATAATATCTCGCAGAAATAGGTGATTACTTCGTCAATTAGTTTACAAAGAATGACTCGTCGGAAAGGCTTGCGAAGTCACCAGAATTGCATTGTTTTGCCGCAAACAGAGATCCAGCTTTAGTCGAACTATGAAATTACTACATAATCGATATATCAGGCAGCCAAAAAGTAGTAATGAAAATTTATCAAAATATCAGCGTTCTCACGTAAGCCTGTTAGTAATACTGCCATCCCCAAGTTGGTAACTAATGGGTGCCTAGTACCTCACTGCCGAGTTGAGATGCTTATAAAAGACAGACAAAGACTTTTCAAACCATTCTCGTGGATGAAATTTATAAATGTTACAATTTCTAAAAGCTATGATCATTTTGGTTAAGAACAGGGGCAAGGGTATATTGCTTCTGGCTGAAGCGATCGGCAAACCATAACACTTACGCTAATGTGCGATGGAAGTTGTTCCCTTAACGGTGCCTTAATGTCACACGCCAACCTCACGCCTTCACCTTCGCTGATTTCATAACGACGAGTATTTGCTGGTTGTTCCACTGGAGTTCCACGGTTAACAACAACCTCGGCTACCTTAGTAGTGTTGCCGTATGCGTTAATCGCCGAACAATAGTAACGTCCAGCATCGGCGGGTGTAATTGCATGGAATCTCAGGTATTGTCCATCTGTTCGAACAGACCTAAAAATAAAAACACACGTCAATCTCTCTTATAAATAAAGACAGCTTAACTCTTCCTTACGATGGCAATGGCCGATTATTGTCGGCATACCAGGTGACCTCAATTGGCTGCGCTCCGGTTACTTCGCAAAGCATTTCAACATTTTCGTTAGCTCGAACATTGATTGGCATTTCTGGGTGGAATGTAATGCGCGGAATGGGTGATAGGACCAATTCAGCAATAACAAATGTCACTGGTTTGCCACGTGGATCGTAGGCATTGCATCGATACTGGCCAACGGCATCGGATTCAATTCGGCTGATAATTAAGTTGTTCCTATCTAGATGTGAGCTTCTTGGTAAAGGTCGTCCATCGACTCGTTCCCATCTTGTTTGTAAGTGTGGAGAATTCTCTGTGGAGAACATAAATAGGAGAGTTAGAATCTTTGATTGATTTCGAAGGACCTGCAAACGAGGGATTCTTTATGGTAAACATACCAATGTCACAGCTTAGGGTAGCAGTGTCCCCGATTTCCACGCGGTAAACGGAGTTGGTTGCATCTGTGGGTGGTGGTTGTGGCCGGTACACTGGACGGTTTGTTTGTGGCAGATCTACATCACTAAGTCCTAAGCAAAAGAAATGAGAACAACTTGTTGAAAGCATTCCTGAATATATTAATACATTTGGCGGGGTTAATATTACCAGCATTGGCACTCTTGCCTACGTTTACCCGCAGCATAAAGTCAAGAAAACAACTTAGTAGAATACTGAGTCCACGTTTCGTAACTCATGCGAAAGCCTTTTATACTCTCGTAATCAAGCATATTGCAGGATCAAGCATAAATACAGAAGAAAGGCTTTCACATGAATTACAGATCACGGATATTGACCCACTGTTCCCCCACTTACCGGTATCACCACGCCTAGGAACAACGCGTACTGTCACATACTTGGCATCCTCACCAGCTTCATTGGTTGCTTGGCAAACATATACCTTGCCGTCCTTCATTGTAACGCGGTAGATTTCAAGAACTGCTTGTGATGAGATCGAGAACGGTTGTACTCTCGTATCAGCCTCACTGGTAGTTCCATCAATCCATTGGACCGATGGACTCGGTGTGCCAGTGGATGAGCATACAATCTTAAGCTCTTCACCTTCGGTTACTTCGATATCTTCATCGCTGGGCTCAAGTGTGATCACTGGTGCTTCTTGGACAGTGATGCTAATGGTTCCTGAGACCTTGCCGACGATATTTTCAGCAACGCACTCGTATTCACCAGCATCGGATAGTGTTACGTCGGTAATTCTAAAGAAAGGAAGCTTTAGGATGAGCAATATTTTTCGATACCCAAACTTACGTTCCAGTTCCTGGATAATCCTCCCTGAATCGTGACGGCATGGGATAGCCATCAACACGTCGCCATGTCAGCTTCGGTGTTGGTATTCCAGAAACAAAGTGACAACTCAACGATGCCATACTGCCGACAGGTAACTTTTGAGGCTCTGTTGGATAGAGCTCAATAGATGGACGCTCACGGGCTGCAATCAAGTAAATAATTGATGAGCATATAACAAGAAGTAGATAGAGATTTGGAACAATCGTATTACCGACTCCAGTATTGAAAGCTTAGTATGGTTAAATAATTTTTTTTTATGAAAATGTTAGGTTAGCTTTTCGATAAACAATATGGCAGACAGGACTCGTATTAAAAAGGAAAAAAATCTTACGTTCAACATCGATTGTAGTGCCAGCTTGATCAGAGCCGAGAGGACTCTCTGCGACGCATAGGAAGACGCCACGATTTGAGGGCTGTGCGTTGATAATGCGCAGCACGTTACCGGTTTGTTGAATATTGGAGTCGAGGGTATCATGAACCTTGGTCCATTTGATTGTTGGATATGGTGTGCCACTAGCTTCGCATGTGATGCTAAAGTCCTGACCTTGAGTGATAAGGTGGTCTGCTTGAAGTGGCTTAACAGTCGGTGGAACTCTGAAATGAACAAAAATAAATTATGAAAAAACTGTCGACTGAGACACAACCTAAACTGCTTACCCTCCTGGACCGCCACCTCCGCCGCCTCCTCCAATAACAACGTGTCTTTCTTCAATAGTGACATAAGCTGTGGACGTATAATTCCTTCTGGCGCGCTGGTCCATGCCGGTACAAATGTATCTTCCTGTATCTCGAAGCGAAGAGTCTCGGATAACGAGCTCATTACCACTGACCACGAAGTTCCTATGCCAACGCACAGGAGCACCGTCCTTTGTCCAATCGTAGACCAGAATTGCCTGAGTTCTGGGTTTGCAAACTAGTCGAACGGTATCGCCAATAACACCCTGGAACTGTGGTGGTTCAATGAAGACCAGATCACGTGCTGGTGGTGATGGTGTCGGTTGTGGAGCTTGATTTACGTAGATGTTGACGGTACGCTCAGCTGTTCCAATTGTATTTGCCGCATAGCAACGGTATGCGCCCTCATCGGACTTGCGAATTGTGGAGAAGATAATGCGATCACCCTCGACGTGCGAGTCGCGGGATAAAGCTCCACCGAGACGAGTCCATAAAACAGTTGGTTGTGGATTTCCCTCGACTTTACAATCGATTTCGAATGGACGGTATTCATCCACTGTCACATATGGAGTGTTGAGATTGATGACTGGTGCAGATTCTTGGCTTCGGGCTGTGGAAAAGATTTCTTAGTAAATAGGAGTCACGAAAAATGAAGCTGCGAGATATAGCCAGAGACCGCACTGAGCTGAATTAGTGTTCTATTTAGGATTGGTGTTTACAAGAAAATACAAATGGCTTTATAGCCTATGTTTCAACAATATCCCATTAAAAATTTCGAATTGCTTTGAATAAAATGAATCATTCGGCTGAATGACATAACTTCAGTTGCTTGTTTTGTCTGAGCTTAATTAAAAATATTTTAGTGGGTACATATATTCTTCTAAAGAAATGCAATTCAGCTAAGCTGAATTTTAATAGTTTTACACAAATACATTGCAGCTAAGCTGAATAGCTTTATTTATATTTTGTGGACTTTTTTATAATTCACTAGTGCTCAAGGGGTTTTTGTTCCCTTAAAATGCTAATGCAGAGCACGAGTGGAGGGGTTAATCCGGAGGATAGTGTAGTGGTACTGGTGCACTTTGGTTTTAAGCAATTGTGGGTTGTAATGAGAGGGGAAAACCGTGTGAGGCAATGCATTCCACTATGTTCATTGTGAAAACGCAATTGAAATCTATATGGAATATATTATCTGAGAGTTTACAAAATTAATAGGAAGCCATTCGTTTTCGAAGAAAACACAATTCAGCCCAGCAATAATTTAATTAATGAAACATATTTGTACCGTAATTGGCAGCTAATTCCTTAGCATATCCTTGTCAGACATGTTAGTAAAGTAAATATTTTATGGAATTGTTTACAATAGAAAAATCGAAAAAAAAACTTACGTGACACAGTAATGGAAACTTGATCTTCAAACGTCTTGATTCCGCCCTTGGCTTGACAAATGTAAATACCAGAATCTTGAATTTGCAGGTCACGCAGGTAGAGAGATCCTCGTTCTTGAATGGATTGATATGGCAGGTGTCCATTTAATTTGTACCAAGATACAACAACAGGCACCTATAATTTACGACGTACAATAATCGTATTTCATTATTTAGCAAAAGAAAACTTACCCTATTGACGGTGAACATTCCGGAACAGATCAGTGTGACATCTCCACCAATTGGTATGATACTGATTTCTGGTGTTGTGATGGACACTGTGATTTCTGTATCATATTGCGGAGATTGAGTAGTTGTTGGTGGTGTGACTGCTCGATTTGTATAAAAGGACATTTCGTTTAGTAAATATGTTTGATAGTAAGATAATTATACATAAAATGGAGTTAGTCACATGATTGGTGGTGTTTATGAATTTTGTAGATGCTGATCATTTTAAGATAAACATCAGACAAAGATCAGAAAGTGCTGAAATTAGTTGAGATTTTTTTATAAAGCTAATACAAGAGAAACTTATGTAAACGGTTCCACATGAATTGCGGAAGAATTTGACAAAGTAGAGAATATCCCGAAAAATTTGGACAAAAACAAAATAGAGAAAAGATTGAGTAGGTAGACTTTTCATGTTTCATTTCAGATCTCAGATGATTGTTGGTACATGGAACATAAAACGCGATTGATTAGTTTTTGTTAAGGCTTTTGCATTAGAAGTTGGATAGGATCTCTCATAAGAAATAAACCAACTATGTTCTACCCAAGCTTGGTAGGGACTTAACCTTCGGGGAATCTTGTTAGTCAATAAATTCCAGTTTTTTGGAAAGTTACTTTTTTCTTCAAGTTTGAAGGACCAAACAAATGGTAACTTTTTATTTAAGACTGTAAACGCAAAAATGAAGGATAGTTTAAATGTTAAATATTGTCTTTGGGGTACGTCGCAGCATGCTTCACTGATTTCTGCCAATTTTTCATCCGAAACAATAACAAATTTTATCATCTTGCTCATAGAAGAGACGATTCGGCCCCAAATTGTATCTATGATATTTATAATTCTTCTGTACGTGTTTGTAATCGAACTCCTCCAAAACGGCTGGACCGATTTTAGTGAAATTTTATGTGTGTGTTTGAGTGCGTCCAAGGATGGTTTAGATTCACATTTGGTGAAAATTGGACAAAAGGGCATGGCGCCTCCCATACCAAAAAAAAAAAAAAAAAATCACATACATATCTAGAAAACTACAGAACTGATTGCACTCATATTTTAAGAAAAGTATTTGTTATTGGCTCAAACGTGTTTCTGTTTGATCAAAATTAGACAAAGGGGCGTGGTACCTACCCTATACAAATATACATTTTAAATGCTATTTCTCGACACCATGGGAGCTAAAGTTGGAAAATTGTAGACATTGATGTGCATTGTCCAAACAAACAACCGCGTGAAGTGTGAGTGGGACTGGAAAACGGGCCATGGCAAAACAACGTTTGCCGGGTCACATTTATCGTGGAAACCATATTTTTAAAAGTGTACGTATTAAATACTCGACGTTACAAAGTATATGGAAAGTATTACAATTTAAATTTGTAGTGCAGACTTTATTACCTTTCCACTAGGTAAAGATTAAACTATGAAGACATAATAGTTTTTTTTTTATTTCAGAAGTAAAGTGTATGTACCTGAACCTATTCAGTTAGACTAAATAAAACACATTTAATGTATTATCCTTGCATTCCTTGGCATTCAATTTTTTTTTCTAAATGGCGCCCAGCGAGCGGACAGCCTATACTTCGGCATAGTTTTTGTTTGAATTTTTATGTGCAAATCTTTGCTTACGCATACTCATACCCAACCCAACCTAACAGCAGTTTTATTTAATGTATAGCACCAAAAACACAAAGGAGAACTGAACCTCAAATATACAGTTGACCAAGGCCTTAATAAATTATTGTCAACAGCACTTGTAAATAAAACAAAAAACGTATATGAGAGAAAAGAGAAGATTCGTAGGAATTGGTAAGATCGCAAGCCTAAGAAATTACCAGACCACACTGGAGGTGAGAATCCAAGATGGACTGCAAGATTAATCGAGCAAATATTGGACTGGGTGGGCCGTAGTTAATGTGCGAATTTCTGCCTCACTCAACTCCTAGATGGAAGGCAGTTCCGGTCGATTGTAAATTGTGAGGGCTTATGGGTTGAGTGCGCTGTTCCGCCTTCGTTTTCCATTTTCTCTTATACAACTGTCAGTTTCAAGTTTTGAAAGTTAAAAAAAACAGGATTTTAAAAGACGGAACTTTGTTGAATTCTTAAAAAAGTATAAAGCCAAAAGCAGAATCCCGATATACTCTCCAACCTGAAGCCAGCGTTTAATCAGCAATGATTATATAGGAATAAAATAAGGAGCAGCACAAATCAGGCTGGCCTTATCAACCCAAAACAAGGTGACATTGAATCCATTAATATTCGAAGTTGTACGTCAATCAGTTCAGATAAACCCCGAGAATTTACCGCTCTTTAAATCCTCTGTCACAGTTGATAAAAGTGTAATCTAGAAGTGCAATGTTATGTAACATGATTGCAACATCGTCTGAAACATTCATGTTACACGACTGAAACGTTGCATTGTGTTACTCCCAGAGTACCAAATTACGTGACTCAACTTTTGCTGACTATATTTTTGCTGTCCAAAAGTTACTGACTAAAATTAAGTTGACTTTAATCATTTTGGGTCGCTTTAACAAAGCTTTAATCGAAATGGTTAAAAACGACACGACGAATTTCTATGACAATATTGAAAGACAACTTCCCGGTGCATATTTTATTTTAAAAATAAACCCATATAGTAGAGTTAATAAGCTCGGTTTCGATCTAACTTGTTAGTACGGTCTTTCTACGATTCCTTCTACACATGTAACACATTAAGACTAAAGACGGACAGCTACGTTTTGTAGGGTTTTTTTTTGTTTTGTGTTGTTCAAACATATTGTTGATCCAGACGGAGGATAATAAATACACACATATTAAAGACTGAGAGACAGACTTTTACGAGAACTACAACAGAACAGAAATACGAAACGAATCCCGGTTTTTTTTATTTTTGTTTTTGGTCGGAGCACCTGGTCTGATTGGTGATGATGGAAGTGGCCATAAACTACCCGAACAATTCGGGCTTGGAAGCAGTGATCCGATTATTTGTTTGCCATCGACAAGATGGTATGTCTTATTTGAGGCGATTGTTACATTTGGCATCAAATATATCCTAATTCCGCCACAACACCTCTGCCTCTCACTTAACTGCTCAACGCTATTTGATGGTGGTTCAGGAGGACCTGTTATTTAATGTATGCGGGGGTGAGGAGTAAATGAAGAAAATGAAAATGGAAAAGTGGAGACGAAATGAAAACTTACCAGATCCGTAGTTTTGACAGCGATCACCAGAGTAACCTGATTTGCAACGGCATTCAACGTAGCCACGATCGCTCTTACTGCACGATTCAGCGCCTTCACTGCATGGGCATTGTACGCACGCTCCCAATGCAGATCCAGATAGATCGTTGATGTCGCGGTAGTACAGAGGTGAACACGTTTGACAACTCCTGCCGGAGTAGCCAGCTGGACATTGGCAGACTTCAATATCGGTGACACGTGGCGCACCAATTTCGGTACCGGATTCGCCGGCCGACTCGAGGATCACATTACCGATGGAGGTTGACTGGGTGGGGATCTTTGGAGTGGCACGAATCAGAATGTATTCCAAGTTCGAGAGTACCGTCAAAATGTCACTGCGTGAGGCCTTTTGACCATTGTCACGGATCCAATGCTCATCTTCGTGCAAACGTACTTCGATTTCTTCATTGTCGATCGTATTTGGGTGTCGAGTCCATATCAGTTTGAGCCCGTTGCCAATGAGAATCACATCCTTGCCAACTTCGTAGTTACCATTGCTTATGACGCTGAGTATGAATGTGAGCTTGCCGCCGTATGACTTAAGACGATCACCGGCGATCGTATTCGGGAGACTCCAGTATTTCTGAGTGTATGACGTAAGGCTGTACGTATACATGTTGCTTCCAATGTCCAGGTTCATGTTATCGCTATCCAAATGGTCGCCGTTTTCATCGGCTATTATTGGCAGGGACTCAAGGAAGGGAATTGGTATGAGTTGTCGGTAGAGATTGGAATTGTAGCATTGGTTCGATGCTCCAGAGCAGAAGCATTCTGAGCAACCGTCGGCATTCGACGCGGACAGATCGAAACTACCGTGACGACATTGGTCGCAGTATTGTCCAACGACATTGCGTTTGCATTCACAATATCCGCGGTCACAAGTAAGTGTTCCAGCACTGTTGCAACGATTGCATGTACCTTGATCTTCGCCTGATGGCTGACAATCTCTTGGGGAGCCATTGGTGGCATTGCCCGAAAAACCTGGGGCGCACTCGTCACAGAAATCGCCAATGGTGTTGTCACGGCAGTTCTATACGAGAATGTATTAGAGTGATACTGCTCAGATTCAATAATTCATAATGACTTACCAAACAGACTCCAGTCTCAGAGTTGCACTCAGTTGAATGTCCATTACATTCGCAAGGTATACACAGGCCTAGGAAATGGCCGCCTTCTAGATCTTTCTTGTAACCAGGTACGCAGCGTTCGCAGGATAGACCTGTGTGTTCTGGTGGGCAACGACATTCTTCGACTTCATATGCACGACTGGATCCACGGTTAGTTGGCTCAGCAGTGTCTAAGCTGACGTATGTCAAAGTTCCGTCCTTGCTAACGGTTGTGTAGGTTGCCTTGATATAGATCGCTTGAATATCAGCCAAAGCCATGAGCAGTTGACCACGGTTAACAGTATTTCCGTCGCTACGCTGCCAGTAGCTCTCCAAAATTGGAACGCTGTAGGTTTGCGAGACACTTGGGTTGACTTGCGACTTGCGGAAGTGATGGATATCGTCATTGGCCTGGAAATATATAGAGTAGAATAGAAGTGGGTTTTGTCTCTAACATAAGGAACACTTACGCTCTTGATGACCACATCTGGAGCGACATTTCTCGAGTTGTGACCGCCTGGTAATGGACTATAGCTCAGAGTGTAGTTCAACTTTCCACCATAGGAAGTGAGCTTTTCACCTAAGAATTCGGCGGGCAGACTCCAGTAGAGAACGTCATTTGGCTCTGAGCGGTCAAAGGCCAGCTGGCTATTAACTTCAGAGAATGGCACAGCAATTGGATCGCGCCGTTCGTAGCCCATGATCAAGTTGAAGCCATGCGGAGCACGGGAACGTCCAAAGTTTGTGGCAACAGAACTGCGATACCACGAGCTGCTGGAGCATTGTTTCGAGACTCCCATGCAGATACATTCCACGCAGCCGGAATAGGTGAAGGAGTTCAAGAAGAACGAAGATGGTGCACACTCATCGCAACGGGCACCCGTGACATGGGATTTGCACTCACAGGTTCCATTAGGACGGGCCATCAATGTACCATCGGCATTACAGTCATGCTCTGGTCTTGGATAGCAACTGATTCCACGTATTGGGTCACCCACATACCCTTCTGCGCATTTCTCACAACGACGACCAGTGTAACCCTGATTGCAGTTGCAAATGACATCTCCATCTTGGTTTAGCGCGCATCCACTGGCAGAGTTGCTTTGTGGGTTCGCTTGCGGGCATGGACATGCTTGGCAGGGTATCGAACGGCGCGGATCACCATACGTGCCTACTGGACACGGTGTTGGTTCGTCTGGAACACAGCGGCCAAGCCAAGGGCCTCCAGGTAGACGTACAAAGCCTGGAGCACAACGTTCACACGAGTCTCCGATATATCCTGTTGGACATGAGCACTGTTCAACCAAAGACGCGGATCCTAGACCACGATCATTCACCGCTGCTGAGTCCATATTAATGTTGGTCAGCTCCACTTCTCTCTCGGTGGCATCGATGTAACTCAAACGAATTAGGATATTCTCAACATTTGCCAAAATCATCATGATCTCTTCACGAGTTGCACGTCGTCCATCGGGCTTCTGCCAGTTGCCAGCGGTGAACTGAACCGTAATCTTGTTGTTTGCATTCGGTTGCGCCTGGGTGCGGCTACGATGTGTCAAGGTGAAGCCGTTTCCAGTGATGATCACATCAGGAGCATCAGTTGGACGTCCTTGTCCTTGGTACTGAACATCGTACTTCAGGTATCCTCCATACGAGCGCAGTTGTCCGCCTTGATAGTCAGATGGAAGGGCTAAGTACGGCAGCAGAGGGGAGTATCCTACATCCGAAACACGGAACTGTACGCCATGATGAAGAGCTATGATATTATGTCCAGTTGATTCGGTGATCCTCACATCTTGATATGGGCGGATTTCGACTCCCACCACGCGGTGGGACGTGATTGGTGGCTGAAGTGAATAGGTGAACAGTTCAGCGCTCTTACAAGTCTTCGAAACTCCAAAGCAGAAACAGTTTATGCAGTCATCCTTGCGCTCAGCTAGTTTATTGAAGAACCCGGCTGGGCATACACCTTCATCGGCTGCCACCGAGACTAATGTGTCTGGAGTGACAAACAAGGTTCCCTTGGAGTTGATAATTTCACAAGAATATGCTCCACTGTCTCGAAGTTGCATATCCCTACAGTAAAGAGTTCCCAATCCTCCGTGAGTTTTTGATTCACATTTCTCAGGCACATGACCCCAGTTGAGGCGCCATACGATTACTGGAACCGGAACACCAGCTGCCCGACATGTGATATTTAACACTCCACCAGCTGGAAGGATCACCCTTGGTGGTGGTGGGCGAATGACGGCTGGAGCAGCTGTAAAACAAAAATTTTTTTAGTTACCAGACCGATAGCATAATTATTAAGCCATTAAACTTACTGCAACCAATTTCGTCAGATCCGTCATTACAATCGTTAGTGCTGTCACAATGGAATGATCTGGGGATGCAATGTCCACTTCTGCACTGGAATTCGTCATACCTGCAGGGGGTGCCGCTTGGTTCAGCGTCACAACTGTCCTCGTCGGAGTTATCACCGCAATCGTTCTCACCATCGCAACGCCAGATACGATCGACACACTTGCTGTTCCTGCACAAGAACTGATTCGGGTGGCATTTACGGCCATAACTGCAACTTTGCTCATCCGATGTGTCCGAGCAGTGAGGGATTCCATCACAGATCTGGTTCTTGTCGATACACTCGCCATTCATGCAGGTGGCTTGGTTCTCGTGACATGCTGTTGGTGGTCGATCAGCGTTTGGATTGTCTGAAAGGGTGAATACATTTGGAGTTAGGATCTGAATTTAGTTCCAAAGTCGTCGGTCTTGTCAATGCATTTACCGAAAGGTCCAAATCAATATGGAATGCAGACGAAAGGAAGAAATTTATTTTAATATGTATATCATACTGATTTTATGCTGGGCATATGGAAACACACACTCATGCAAAACTTGCGCATATGCGTTTCCATGGCCAAAGCGATTTGTCATACCTAAGCCAAAGAACTCAAGACCGATGTGCGGCACAGTGCCATACTTGATCTTGGTGGACGGCGCTTGATATTTATGAACTCCCCAAGCTGAATGTAGCATGGAATTTTTTGTTTTGATGCTTAGAATAGTTATTTTCTTTTTTATTACACTTATCGAGCGACTTGATTGGTTCTCTGTAATACTTACATCTTTCGACTGTCAAATGGACGGAAACGGATTGTCCTTGGATGTGTGTTGGGTAGCCGACAGCTTCACAGATGTATTTACCGGAATCATCAACCTAGAAAGAAGACGAGAGTTTTAGATATAAAATTGGATTAATTTTTCAATATTTGCAACTGTCGCACTGGACGATCTCAGCCTGAGGGAGGGCAACTTAAGCTTTTAAACTGTTCTAAAGTGGACTATCGTCACTGCCTAAAGAACACAGAACAACATTATGGGTAATCCTCCATTACTGTAGTATCCAGCTGCTAGGTTCTGGAAAGTGGTGCTCTTCAGAGTAAAGAAGGAAGAATTTCAAGATCTACTCCAATCGGACATTGACTGAGTTCAGACAAACGAAATTCTGATATATCTAAGAAAAATAAATAAGGCACCCTAGACCTAGCTTCTCACAACTATTCGTTTGTGCGAGTTTTCTTATTCTTGGGACGAAAGGAAGGACTCGGCATAAGGAGCGGTTAAATTGAGAATCTTTTTCAGGACAGTTATACTCTCGGATGTTTGTCAGACGTTCGCAAGAGGTTGTTTCGATTGCATCGAAATTAAGACTAGTTTCTTTTATATCCAACCAATCTCTATGGTATGTGTACGCTGTACAACAGCTATACAAGAACCACGGGTGCGGAAAAAACGCCTTTGTGGCTTGGAAGGTGTTAAGGGAACCGAGGTACTCTGTGACGAGAAATCTGAAAGAGCAAGAGCCTGTCTAATTATACCAACCTTTCGCTCAGCGACTTTGGATGCTGCAGAAGAAACGAACAAAGAATGGAAAATCTTCGTCGTTGGGTCAGCTTATTTTCCCTATGATTCGCTAATGACTCCGCCCCCGAAGTTTTCGAACTCAGTATTGTTATTCTCGGGAAATGGGATTACTCATATGCGCGGATGCTAATGCTCAGAACACAGTCTGAAGCAGCAACCAATGCAATGTACGTGGAAACCACCTCCTAGACTTTTTACCATCGTCCTACATGGTCATTAACAATGTTGTGTTGGTTCTTAGCCAACCTTTGTTACGGCAAGAAAACAGGAAGTGATTCATTTGACGTTATATAACCGCAACTTCAAGTCGATTACAAACTGTAGAATTTTGCTGGAAGTATCCCTGTCCGAAACCATTGTTTGGCAGGAGAGAAGTAACCCGCGAAAA
Organism: Cheilosia soror; assembly: GCA_949372485.1. Taxonomy (NCBI): domain Eukaryota; kingdom Metazoa; phylum Arthropoda; class Insecta; order Diptera; family Syrphidae; genus Cheilosia; species Cheilosia soror. The sequence goes on along the minus strand of OX443561.1, from coordinate 67,815,399 downwards.
ACTAATTGGATACGCTTTAGAGACGAGATATAAAAACTCCCCCTAAGCTCAGAACGAGACGGAAGTTCGAGGATGCTGTTTAAACTGACGTGTCCGGTTATGAAAACGTGCTGTAGATCTCCACTTCCCTGGTGGAACCCCGAACCGCAGCGACTTAGAAAGGAATCCAGAAAACTTCTAAATCGGTCACTCAAGACAAATTTGGTTGAAGACTGGAATCTTTTCTGATCCAAACAAAAAGAATATAAGAAGTTAATTCGTTTATCGAAAAGTGCTTCCTGAAAAAAGATTTTTGTAAAAAGATCGAGACTCTAGGTGAGACCAGCAGGTCTCAAAAAGTTCTCAAAAGGGGCACACCAATCAAACTGGAGGCACTTAGAAAATCTGATGGTACCTTCACTGAGACAAAAGCGGATACTTTCAGCCTTCTGCTGGAAACTCATTTTCCGGGTAACCAAATTTCGATTGCGTCACAGCTAAGCCCGCTGGTGCAGGTTGAGCATGATTTAAGCCGCAAAACTCGGCATAGCTGTAATGACCGTGGCAACAAATGAGGCTATTAGATATGCTGTAGCATCTTTTGATGGCTTCAAGTCGCCTGGTACTGATGGAGTGTACCCAGCTCTCCTCCAACAGAGTATAAACCAGTTGCGGCCAACTCTGAAGAAAGTCTTCACTGCGTGTCTGGCATAATATTCCTATACCTTGGCGTACGGTTCGATTGGTTTTCATACCAAAAATTGGGAAAGATGACTACTCCCTCGATAAGAGTTTAAGACCTGGTCGAGATGCTCATTCGCAGGTTTGTACTGAGGATGCACCCACTATCTGAGAAGAAACATGCATAGCGTATTCTTTCCTATCGAGCGCGCATTTAATTCTAGCAACTAATGCCCCTATTATGTAAGACAACTATTCAAAATTCGGTATTGTCAGTATTGTGATACCCAACCTTGATAGCAACTAATGCCCCTATTATGTAAGACAACTATTCAAAATTCGGTATTGTCAGTATTGTGATACCCAACCTTGATAGAAAAGTTGTCTGTCAAAACACAACAAATATGGAGGTGGTTGTCCATAAGTTGTTAGTTAGTTTGGGTTGTGTGAAAGTTGGGTTGAATTGATGACAACTCAACTCAACTAAGTTGAGTTGTGTTCCATAATAGGGGCATAAATTTTGAATCTCACACATTTTCAGCGTGTAAAATCGTGTGTGATTCAAAATTTAGTTGCTAGAATTAAAAGCGCGCTCGATAGCAAAGAATACGCTATGGGCATTTTTCTTTTATTTTTCTTTTATGTGCGACAATACAACTTTTGACTACATGTGTACCTCTGCTAGACAAAGACAACACTGGGTAGATGTGAAATTGGTATTTTGGATCAGGGCAATGCTGATGAATAGAACTTTATGGTAGATGCGGACTGTGGACGCCATGTTAGGACAGGGGTAAACTAAGGCTGCCCACAAGGTGGTGTTCTGTCTCCCTTCTTATGGTGCACGGTAGTTGACTCTCTGTTGCATACCCTACCCAGATCTGCGATGAAGCGAAATATATGGGAGTGATCCTGGATAAGAAACTTCTTTCGGCAAAACATGCCAAGTCGAAGACATCCAATTAGGCGCTCTCAGTTTTCTGGCAGTATAAGGGTGCTTTCGGTAAGACGTGGGGCTTATCTCCCAAAAAGGTCCTTTAAATCTATACGGCTATGATAACCCCATTTCGCGAAAATATGTGCCTTATGCACAAAATTCCCAAGAACGGTTTGTCTTGGCTGCAAGGGTGCTTTCCCGAATACGCCGGGCTCTGCTATAGAGGCTCTGCTTGATCTACCTCCCCTTGCTACCTTTATCATGGGTGTTACTATCAATCTACAACGACACTTATCCTACGACCCTAGTTCCATGGATATGCCATCTAATGCAATGACACCGGAACTTCGGCTGTTGTGCAAATTTAGAGTCGACTTTCCTTCCGTTCAGGACTGGTTTGGGATGTAGTCGTATTTTCACGGATGGCTCCAAAACTAGTCAAGGGTCCGGTGCTGGTGTCGTTAGGCAAGCATGCCTCTGTTTTTCAAGCAGCGATCTATGCTATCCGAATGACTGCCGAATATATTGTTACGAATAGGTGGCGGGGTCGGAGTATCTGCGTCTACAGCGACAGTCAAGCCTCGCTTAATGCCTTCCTCAACACTGTTACCCGTTTCAAAATAGTTCAGGAATGCAAGAACTCTTTGAACTCGGTCGCAAGGCTGAACTCTTTGACTCTTGTCTGGGTCCCAGGTCACTCATTGCTGGAAATGAGTTATCGGATGAGATTGCTAAGCAAGGCTCAGAGGATCTCAGAGGATCTCGGGACCACAACCTGTACTGGGTCTTCCTGCGTCCTCGATCAGGGCTTTCATTGACGATTGGGTCTCAAACGAACACAATTGTTTATCGCAAGGCTCTTCAGGATGCGGGCAGACTAAACGCATGCTCCCTAAAAAATTATTGGCGTTCTTACGGGGCACTTCGCTTTTGCTAAGCATCTTATTGTGCTACGCTTAAGTGATATCACTGTCTGCGACGCTTGTGGAGAGGGCGATGATACTTCGAATCGTTTCCTTTGTTACTGTCCTGCCTTTGCACGGATCGGGTGGCAGATTTTTGCCGCTGATGCGGTGAGTGCTAATACATCGCTGAAGTGCATTCTCGGCTTTCTCCGAAAGTCGAAGAAATTTTAGTGAAATGGGTAGTACTGGATTTGTTTTCTGGTAGTACAGTGGACCAGTTGAGTCTGAGTGCTATATGCTATATGTAACTATAAAATGTGACAGCCTCTTTAAACATGGTTTATTTAACTTACTCGAATGTTGGGAATTTCCAAGCGTCCATTTTTGTCAACGAATCCAGTTGGTAGCGGCCTTCCGCCTGGGCGGCTCCATCTGACCTTAGCTCTAAGTGGACCTTCGTCACGACAACGGAAGATCACTTCGCGACCTATATAGAAAGAGAATGATGTTAGTTTTTCGATGTATATAAGTTCGCATTTCCAATATTCTGTCGGTGCAGCTAGCAGCCAGCAAGCGCTGTGAGATACAATAGTAATTTGTACAAGTAAATATTTTTGTTTGTACAGAGGCAATAATATATTTTTCTGTTTGAGGGTTTTCCTGATTTTAAGGGGTAAATGTGTTTTTTGAAATATACATAGTCTAATTTTTATTTTTGTTGTTGTTGTTTGTGCGTGATGGGGGGAAAAACATTTCGTTGTTGCGTGCTTTTTATATGTAGGTTCATTATCTACTATTTATTTTGGTGAATTAACTTTGTGATTTTCGATTTGATATTCTGACTTACCCTCCATGATATATCCTTTTTAGATTATGTTAGGGATAGTATTTTTTTTTTATTTTTATTATTTGTTTGGTTTGTATTGGTTAAAGAAGAGAGAGAAAATTTAACGTTAAGTATGTTTAAAAATAATGAAATGTGACATTACTACAAAGGAGAGTTTTAAATAGTAATTCCTTTAATAATATTTGATTTTTTTTTCTTTTGTTTTTGGGGGGCAATAAAATGTAATAAATTTAAAAAATAAACAAAAATTCAACTTACTTTCTTTGATGATCTGACTATCGGGATAGGTCTTCAAGTTCAGTTGAGGTTCTGTCGGACTGTGTGCTGTGAAGAGAAAAAAAGAACACGGTTTTAAATTTGTAACTTTAAACTTAGGTACAGTTAAGTGGGTGAGATTTTTCTATTACGGCTTGTTAGAGGTTAAAGCTATTAAGAGGGTTTGTGCTACCTTTCCTCAGTGTTGGGGATTTAGCTGGTAGTGCAAGCATTTACTTTCTGGATTATGGAGAGATATCGGATAGCTATTCGAAATTTAACTGTAAGCAGTTTGACCAAAGACTGCGCTAACTGCAGAGGCCAACTGGTTGAGACCCAAGTCCGCACTGGACATCCAAATAAGTAAGTAGGATCCACACGTAGAATCGTTGATCTCCCACCAACGTTTGAAGCTGAAGGCAAACATGGTATGTAGAAAAGAGTTCAAGTCCACTTTTAAGTATGGTGCGGAAGCTAATGACATGTTTTTGAATGAAATCAGGGGCTGATTGATCATAGGACTGGAATGGAAGAAGTTAAATAGAAGATCTCTATCGTAATTTTATAGGTAATTTTAGGAAATTATTTAAGGATAATAACAGATTGGGCACATATATATTATTTCTGACAGGAATTTGAGTTCTATATATACGTTATACGCTCATGTAAAAGTTTATGCCTTTCAAGCTATTGAACATACGCATCAGCAAACGACCCTTAATCATCAAAATCTGTCCACCATATGCGTCGACGTTAGAGGTCGTATAGGGGACAGGGCGACTGGTGTTTCATTAGAAGATCCCTCGCTAGGATATGGATACATCGTCCTACTTCCTACGTATAGTGACGAGCTACTTCAATAACAGAAAGTTATGATATAATACAGAGGAAGGTGAAAAATACTACAACGTCACTGCCGGAGTTCCACAGGGATCATTCTTAGGGCCGTTATTGTGGAACATCATGCACGACGGAGTTTTACGATTAGCGCTGCCTGAGGTAGTGATGATAATTAGATTAGCCGATGACATTGCCGTTGTGACAGCGGGTAAACAGATTCGTAAGTTGAATCCGTTACAAACGAAGCAATAACCCGGATAAAGGAGTGTCTAGCAACCGCCAGCCTGCAACTAGCCATAATAAAACAGAAGCTGTCCTTATAACCAGTCGAAAAACTGTAGAGTTTTCCAACTTCCAGGTGAACCTGTAACCAAATAACCAGGTCCAAAGGAGCTGTTAAATACTTTGGAGTAATGCTGGACAATAGATTGCAGTTCAAAACGCACGTGGACTATTAAGCCAAGAAAGAATCGCCCTTGCTGCCTAGATACGCAAGAAAGATCCTACTTTCCAGAGTTGTTCTATCAGTTCTTTTGTATGCAGCCCCAGTCTCGGCGCAAAAGGAGACTATTGTCAACATACAGGCTCTGCGCGACAGCGGGTTCCCAACCATATCGGATGATGCCGCCTTTGTTATAGCTGGAATGGTACCCGTCGACATTCTTGCAGACGAAATGTTGAGGATATATAACAAAAGAACCTTAAACCAATACGATGTGAAGAGGATTAAAATTATTGAAGAAAAAGCAGCGTCAATAGCTATGTGGCAAGCTCGCTGGAATAACACAACGAAAGGCAGATGGGCATACAAACTTGGACCGACAATCCAGGAATGGATAGAAAGTAAGCATGGAGACTGTAACTACAACCTTACACAGTTCCTCTCAGGCCACGGTCGCTATCGCAAGTATCTGCATCGTTCTAAGCACGACAGCTCACCATCTTGCCCCGAATGCATAAATGAAGATGAAGACACGGAGAACGTAGTTTTTTTTTATTGCCCACCACTTCATGGCATGGAGAAATACTTTGCCCAGCCCTTCAATAATCGTCGTTGCAGTCTGAAGAGAATTGGGCGGAATTATGTAATTTTATAACCATCCTACAAAAAGAGCCACGGAGAATAGAAAGGCTAAGAAAAGCTAAAGCAGAAGCCTCAGAGGCCGCAGAAGAAACACAACATGATTAGCTTGAATGCTAACCACCCCGCGAAGGAATACCTATAACGGCAGTCTCGCGGGGAGAGTGCTTGAAGGCGCAAGCATAGCATCGATTATTCGGGTTTGCGAATCTACCACAACCATTGGCGCATTAAAAAAAAAAGGGGGCAGGGCATTTACATATTTTGATTCCATGCCGATTCCTACATATCCGCACTTAAATGTTACTTTCTTTGAATAATTCTGACCAGACACCGAACTACCATTTCATACCTTTTTAGTCTCTAATAATTTGATTCTATAAATAGTAGGGAGAGGGTGATTAAAATGTAACTGTAAGTAGTTGCCGAAGTACAAATCCTTTTCCATTCAGTTTGAGGTGCTTTTTCGGTGATTCGTCGATGGCAATATCATTCGAAGACTTACCTTAGGTAGGACTTAGGATCGCGATGGTGCCTGGTGTTGTACAAGGATCCTCAACCCTGTTCGAAGAATAATTTAAAAAAATATCCACATACCGGGCGAATGCTCACTAGTAGGATTGTGTAGTTCACGAACGAACTAGTTCAATGAACTAGTTCACTAGAAGTTCACACACTTAGTTCACTATTTCATTTAGTTCACGGTTATTATTTTCAATTGGCCTTACCAATAATCATTTTTAACCTTCAAATTACTATATTAAATTATATGTTGACGGTCACAAGAGGTAATTTTATATGGAAATTTTCTTGACTTCGTAAAATTTATCTTGGACACTAAAAATGATTATTAGTACCGCGCAATGCTTTTCATACAAACGGAATAAACTAAAGCTAAGCACACACGATTGTCAGATCTGTCAATCATCTGACAATGACTGACAATAAGCTTATAATAGCCAACTATCTTACAATACAAAATTGTCCATTCACATTCTGATAACGTTGTCAGGTTGAAAATTGTGTGTTCACACGGTTGTCAGATATTTGATTATGAAAAATTGGTCTATCAGTTGTCAGACATTGTCAGACAAATTAAAATGTATGGTCCTTGGTTTTTGCAGTACCTACGGACAATGAAACAAAATATTGCACTTAACTCTACGTGTTAGAAGACTGCGAGGATGATGAATTGACATAAAAACGACGTAGTGTTTGGACGAAGGAGTGCGGGTGGCCCGTTGTCAGCAGGAAGGATTCTACTCCAAATACAAAGCTGAGGAGACGGAACTTTACCACAATTTTTTGCGAATGGGCTCAACACGATTCGATGGAATTCTAGCTTTGGTGACTCCACACATCAAGATGCCAGTATACGCGAGCGCCCAGGGCACTCATTGCATAAAATTTAAGACGACAGTCGTCCAAGCGATAGTAGCGCACGAGATCGTCTTTTATTTGCTTCACGTAACTCTACCACCATCGTTTATTTTGAACAAAGTTTGAGAACTTTCATTACCTTTCAGGAGCTCACAAACAGTAGTCGAAAAAATGACTAGGCGTCATCGTTATTGTCATAAATGCACTTGACAAATAACAATGAGTTATTATGTAATTTAAATCGTAAAAAAATCTGAATTCAATTGCTCGCTTTAAAATTCCTGTAAAAAGCTTAAAATTGTCTGCAGAATAAACAAATCAATGCATGACGATACCTAATTAAATTAGATATCGTGCAAACTCTATCGTCTGGACGATAGTGCTCTGTCGATTATTGAGCTACAAGAAGCAAATGTTGGATCGTAGAAACGATGTCGTGGAGACGATAGCAATTTTCAATGTTACGTGATGCAAGGCTATCGTCGAAATGGTATCGTCGATACGGTTTCATTGGCAGCTTGACCCAACTTTGTTTCTGTATTTGTCGAGGTGAATTTTGAATGTGAACCGCGTCGGCGACCTCTTACCACAGGACTTCTTTGGGTACTTTATACTCTGAATCCAACAACCCCATGAACTAAATTGAACTAAAATGAGCGAACTAGTTCAGTAGCGTGATATGAACTAAATTGATCGATCTAAATAGCCCAACTCTACTCACTAGTAGTTCATCAAGTTAGAAATCGAACCTCTGTTTTACAGACCGAGCTTTCATAAATCTTCGCCTAGAGAACTGCTGGAGGTATATGGCAGATGGTGAGAATGTTTGGCGTATTCGACAATTTTTCTAAATTTCCAATAGGTATGTCCTAAATGTTTTTCACAATTTTGAACATTTCACGTAAACTTTGGGAATGCTCATATATGTACTGTGGATATATGTATTATTTAGGTGTTAGAAAAGGGATTAGTCCAGCAGTGGTTATAATTGGGAGCTACCAATTTTGTTAAGTGCAAACCAGTAGTTATATTTTTGTCTTTTCTTTGTTTCTTTTTTTTTTTGTTAGAATTTCAAGACTTACTATCAATTTGATTGTTAATTGGACCACAATCCAATTCATCACTTATATCCAATGGACAATCTACACGATTGTTACAACGCAACGTGGCCAGAATACATGGACCGTTCTCACAACGGAACATATTCGGGCCACAAGCTTTGCCATCAACTTCAGGATATGTGGTGGGGGCTACAGATAAAGCTATACACACATCACATAAATTATCATCTTTTTTAACTTTTCATCAAAATAGGAATGAATTTCGCAAAAAAAGGATATCTACTATAACCAAACATTTCAACTTACGACAATTCCACTCATCTGAGCCATCAGCGCAGTCGGTACGTCCATCGCATCGAGCATAGTCGCTAATACATTGACCACTTGAGCATCGGAACTGGTATGCCAAGCAGGCACGTGGTGCTTGTTCGGGTTCACGGCAATCCTCTTCATCGGAATCGTCGGGGCAATCAGATCGGCGATCACACTTGGCCGACTCGGGAACGCAGTGTCCGGAACGGCAGGCGAACTGATTTTCTGCGCAACCTAATGTGAATAAAAATATCGGTTAATTCGGTAAAATGTATACAAAAGCAATAAATATTTTAACAAACAGAGCATGCGAAAAGTACACAAAAACATTCAAGGATACAAAAATAAAATAATAAGAATAAAATGGTCCATCTATATTCTAGATTGTAGAAAGTGCATAAATGGGTACATCAAGAAACGAATAAAATCACACTAATACTAAATTTAACTTTTTTTTTCTTGCTAAACAAACATATTAACCAAGGCAATTTTGCTCGTCGGAGAAATCTTTACAGTCGTAGAATCCATCACAGCGTTGTGTCAGATTAATGCATAGTAGATTGTCGTAGCAGGAAAATTCGATTTCCTTACAAGGACCTTAGGTGTTTAAAAAAGTTCAGTGCGTGCACGTCAGTGAATTATTTTGTTTTGTGTGTTGTGCAGAAAGGAATAAAATTAAACAATTAATATTTATTTGGTGCAAATTTAATAGTAAAACTTTAAATTATATAAGAAAATTAATAATTTTTTTAAGAAAGTTTTATGAAATTTTATACAAATGAAATTATTGTAGAATAAAATCAAGAACAAACGAAACAACTTATTCTTTTATACAACGAAGACAAGTGGGATACAACATCTGAATAAATGGTATACCTCAAGGCGCAGGGGTTAGTACGCTACTTGTTTAGTTTTTAATTTATATTAGAACTAAGAACTGAAAAATCTCAGATTTCATGTAGCCTTTGCCAAAGGCCCTTTGGTAAAGCTCTAAAGTGAAATAAGAAACATAGAAAAACAAAGCCAGAGCCTTTTCCGCCAGCAACCAGCAATGGCTTAAATTTACAAGTATAGCAGAAAAGCGAATGGAAAGGACTTAGGGCCGTTTGCTGATACGGCACGTATAGATTTAAGTTCCACATAAACTCTTATGTGACAGTTTATGTCTTACAAAGAGTAGCCCATAAGCATTTAAGTTGAACTTAAATCGTTATGAGTCGTATCAGCAAACGGCCCTTAGTACTTTAAAATAGCACTAGACCGTAAAAATGTCTACTACCTACACATCACCAGAACCCGAAATATAACTATGACCTTAAATTGGTATTTTGAACAATACAAATGACGCGAAATGGGTCACCACCAAGGCTACTTGAGTTGTGATGCTTATATACTCATCCAACAAAATAACATTTGACAACGGCTGCTCAACATCCTAGAGGTCAGTCCCCGAATCCGAAGAACCATTTCGAAAAGGGATTCTCTATTAATATATACATATCTGAAGTGGTGAGAGGATTGGGTGATTCGATAGCGTTTGCCGATGACGATATTCTGCATGCAAGCGGCTCGAAAATAGGAGACATTCAGAGTGAACTCCAAAACCAGTTTGATAATCTTCAATTATTCTGTTCAGAATGGAGGCTGAAAATAAACAATGCCAAATGTGGAACTATACTGTTCCGCACCCCAATACGACGCACGTGGTAATTCAGACGTAACTGGAAAAATCTAAAAAATTCGTAGTTCTAATGGTCTTTGCATCGAGTCAAAGAATGTTGTGAAATATTAAGGTGTTCATTTGGACAAGTTTTTGTACTACTATAATGAGTACAAAAATATACAGTTATACAAAAGGCAAGAACGGCATTTATGTCACTTAAAATCCTTTTTTACTCCAACTATTTGAGATGTAAAGGTCATATGTTACCAAACCTTCGTTCGTTCAATTTTGACTTATGCGAGTCCAGTATGGTGGAACATAAGCCCATCGTATGAGGAAAAGCTTTGAAAATTTGAAAGGAAATGCCTACGAGCCTGTATGCGGATGTACATAAGCGCACATTCCGATTTCCGACATTACGTCTCTAATAAGATACTATTGGATGCTTCCGGTGTGACAATGTCATCCTGGATCTTGAGAGGAATCATTTCGCGTGATCGGCAAGCGCTTTAGAGAACGAACTAGTGTCAGGCTTATTTTACCCTAACCTTGGGTACTTTAGAAATACCATGGTGAGTGGATACATGCCACCTGAAGCATTTTTGTATCTAGATGCACACGGCTCCTTATCGGACTCAAATAACGTGCGTATTATCTAAGTTCTTTGGTCCGCCTCGCCTGTGAAGGGGTTAGCGAGTGATACTTGCTGAACCCATATATTGACGGAACGAAGATCGCATTTCGGGGCCCAAAACAGCTCAAAGTTTAGGATTAAGTTAAATAAATAAATTAATATAATAATTTTCTTAAAAATTAACCTAGGTAATAAAAAACTAATACTACATTAACCAAACCTAACCTAGCGCAGTGGTTACAGTTTTGGACTGCTGTACGAGGGATCCCAGGTTCGATCGCCGGAAAAACACAAATTACATCTTAAGGTTTTTTCTACTGCGCCACCTCTCGCGAACGTCTGACAAACATCCGAGAGTATGCCTGTCTTGAAAAAGCATTCGTCTCGAAAATAGAAACTCACACAAACGAATGGTTGCGAGAAATGGCCGTGTGATCGCTATTCAATGACGCCTAGGACAATGGCATCCTAACGGAAAATTCTAAATGACTCGCAGTGTCCGTCATTTGATTTTGGGACACAAATCACGATGATAGTCATTTCGTGTGATCGCCATTTTTCCAATGACGAATCGTAGCTTAAATGTCGCTCTAATGCGACATTTCTTCCTGTCGTCACAGCGCCATTTTAAATGACTCAAAAAAATGGCCGTGTAATCGTAGCTTAAGTATAAAATAGAATAATAATTATCAGAAGTATTGAGTACCTGTGAGGTCATTTACTCTAAGAATTAAAAAAAATAGTTGTAGTTTTTTAAGTTTTTTTGAACAAAAAAAAAATTGTTTATATTTGAAGTGGAAAAAATAAACGAAAAAAAGGGATTCTCTATTAGATTACACAGCACTATCTATGGGGATATCTTCCCAACATTTTTAGCTTCACAGCTGCAAGAACTATTTACAAATAAGGCTGGTAACTCGGTCATCCGACTCCTACTGCAAACGATTTTAGCCCTTCTATTTTAACATCTTATGTTTTCAAAAGATTTGCAAAAGTGTAGAAACAGAACAGCACAGTGAGAAAAAAAAATCTCAAAATACAAAGAGTACATTTTTTGCTGCCTTTCTGGACGTTACATAGACCTTCAATAACGTCCAATATGACGTTAAGAGCTTTAACAGACCTCATTGTGAGGACGTCTAAAGGTACCTTTGGGCTAATATCAAGAAACAATGAACACGGAACGATTTTGTGTGAGGCCCATCAGTTGTCTTTGTGTTTGTGCAAAATGCGTTTGACTATAATGCTCACGTAGAAATCATAATTCGGCTTTTTCTACAAAGAAAATATGGTTTGGGTATCTTTCATGACGCCATGGGACGCAATAGTATTTCAAAAGTGGAATAAGGGATAGATATAAATCACAAAAAAAAAAAATACTTAGTAGTTTGTAAAAATCTGCGAAATCCGTTGAATTTTTCGATTTTTCTTAAAATCTACGAACAATGATTCGACAATATGTATTGGATAAATAAATTTCGATTAAGTTTTTAAGAATGCGAAATCAAAGCCCACACCAATCGCATTAGAAATAGCAGAATACGTGATGAACTCAATGTCGAGCAGCTACTTCTCCGGACGGAACGGTCCATGCTTCGGTGATTTGGTCTCATACGTGGTATGGAATCCGTACCATCAGGCACTCGACCTCTAGGGAGACCCAGGATGAAATGGTTAGATCGAGTTCACAGTCTCTATACTCTACCCGTATAGGTATTGCCTTTGATGATTTAGAGTCGATGGCGGAGAATCGAGAGCTATGGAGGGCCCACTTGAGCAACATACACCCGCGACCCACTTAATGGATAAGCGGACCATTCATGAATAAAATCAAGGCCCATTCTTACAACAAAATTTTCTCTATATAAACGATCAATTTTCTTTTTAATGAAAATATTACACACAGCCATATACGCCCATACATTTCCTTAAAAATCACAATTTTTGACTATGGACATGGACATCGGAGTATTGGACAGCCTTATGTCGGTTAAAAAATGGTAAAAATTATGACGAACGAATTTATTGAAATAATGGTTCATTGATAAGAATTGACTATATCTAATTAAAACGTTTAAAAGAAGTAGTAGTCTTTCAGCTAATAGTCTACAAGCAGCGTTCCCACTTCAAACTTAGTCGACTCTAACATTGAGACAACATTCAATATAAGCAACTGGCAATAGGAAACACGTAATATTATCGCTCACTATTATTTTACTTTGAATTAAATTAGAGGTATCACCTCACATCAAAGCAACTAAATATCGGCTCGAACGAAAAATGTTGCTGATTGCTTATTGACAGTTGCTTATTGCTTGTTGCCTCAATCTGAGAGCCGTGTTTCGAGTTAAATCGTAGTGAAATATGAAAAATAATTGCAATTCCCATAATATTTTAGTTTTAAGCCTTGTACGACTATACGACGCACTAAACTGGGGGTCGATTCTCGTTCTATGATACTGTGAACGTGAAGAGAAAAGAATTTTCACAAGTTCGCGCTGAATTCAATTCTCGATCTATGAAAAAATTAAAACAAATGTCAGAATTTGCTAATATGATAATATTTTTTATCACAGCCATTTTATTAGTGAAGAAAAACATAGACAAGGCTCTATGTCTCACAATGGAAACGAAAAATAAGCGCTGACAAAGGGATTCAGAAACCCAAAATATGTATTCAATCGAGTATCTGAAGAATAGCCCTGATTTGGCCAATGAAATGTATTCTACATTGAAAATAAATAAACCTCGAGAATTGCAAATTAAATTAAATTATTTATCACCTCACTCTTCACAATATCACAGAACGGGAATCGACCCCTTGTAACAACCATTATTGCGCTGAAAAGTCAATGTGTTCAATTAATCGCCTTGTTGCGAATGCGTTCAGACCAGACAATTTTTTTCAGGGAAAAACATTCACCCCTATTCCCGTTGGCGTTTGTCGTAAACGCCTTTTATTTCATTTCAGTTTTAAGTCAGTGTTTGTAACTTTCTTGAGACAAACGATTTGAAAATACGGTAAACACATAGAAAAAGAAGCAAAATTGTTTACAAATGTTTGAAAAAATTTTAAATATCGTTTTTACAACGACACGACACATGAGTCGTATACGACAAACGCCAACGGGAATAAGGGTGATTATTATTACTTACGGAATGAATTTTATACAAGAAATATATGGATACCAAATCGAACGGAAAATCGTAGTGTTTCCAAATTTTTCGTATAGTGACGTGATGTTTTAACAGAACTAAAGCCAAATCGTACATTACGATCGTAGTGAAAGTGGGAACGCTGTCTACAAGTGAGATTTACTTTTTGTAGACTAGTTTGTAGTTTTGAGTTACAGAGAGAGGATAATAACAAAATGTTTCACTTGTCACATTTTCATCATACACTTGTAGAAGTATGTGTCGACTAGTAGATTTGTATTATACAAATGTATCACATTTTAAAGTTTTTAAACTTTAATAAAAATCTTCTTGGAGCCATTTTCGTATGTAGGGATAGGGATATAAGTAAGTATAACTCTTATATCATTTCTGACATTTTGTGTTCGCTAAGTATAATATGTAGAAGAGAAAAATAAGTTTTTTTTTTAATTGTGCAACCAAAGAAGTGCTTAAAAATGTGCAGGTGCACATAAATGTACTAATTACGAGTAGGTTACATTATAGATATTTGAATTAAAAAAAAATCAATTCAGCCTACTTACAATTACGTTCATCTGAACCATCTTCACAATCTGGTGTTCCATCGCATTTCTCGGAATATTTAAAGCATTTACCACTTCCAGGACATTTCAGTTCTTCACAGGGATATAGTAGTGGTGGATATCCGCCTCGGTTACCTCCATATGATGACGTGTCATTGTAGTTACAGTTCTTCTCATCTGATTGATCTATACAATCCGCATTGCCATTGCAACGAATTGAAATTGGATGGCACTCATCATCGCAATAGAACTCGTTGAACGAACAGTCGTCCATACTTTCGTGAGCTGTCAAAAAATAAGTTGAAAGTATATTTTGTTAACATGTTTTTTTATTTTTGTTGATAGTTTTATTTATTATTTATCTTTCCCTTTAAATATGAATATTACCGAAAATTTCTTTTTACACTTTATTATTTTTTTGCAATTTAATTATGCATGATCCTTAAAAAATAAATTTACAAACAATTTATCACACAAATAAAACATTCACATAAAATATATTTCCCATGCCCTTAAATATTTTTGTTAAATAATATGTTTTACCATCCTTGCTGCATATTCGTGGAGCCTCATCAGATTTGTCCGTACAATCAGTGTGATTGTCACACAGAAACTCATTATTTATGCATTTTGTATTGTCACATTCCCACTGGTCAGAACGGCAGTTGCCATTAATTCTGTTCGGAACTTGATCAGTGTAATAGTTTGTTTTTGTAGTCGTATTACATTCAGTGACATTGAGTGTTGTTATTATTAATTAAAGTGATATTAGATTATATGTATATATTTTATTTGTTAAGTTCCACACCAAAAATCACACGCAAAAAATCGGATGAGTGGGTTGAGTGTATATGAGTTAAATGAAATATAAATATAAAAATAAATAAATAAAAATTGTGTAAGAAAATAAAAATGAAAATGGAGTTAATAAAAATAATGAATTCGTCCGAAAATACGCAGCTATGTGTTTTAGAGGACCCTGTGGCAGTTTAATTATGTCGCGAAGTTACCTGAACAGTTGGAAATTGTTTACTAGTTACAGTGGGTTAAAACATTTTCGTCTGAAAACATTTATTTTAAAGAATTAAAGACCGCAACGCCGATTTTCAAAATTCATCTATGTTTTTTTTGTATGGACTTATTCTTTCCTTCGACTCCATTGTTGGTAGAAGGAACACCTTTTTCAGATGATTACCATTTGTTTTCAGACGTTTTAAAAATTATTTCAGACGTTTCCAATATTTGATTTTCTGATGATTTCTTTTTTTTCAGACGATTTCTATTAAATTTCAGACGATTTTTGCCGACGCTTTCCAATTTTTTTTTCTGACAAATACTATTTATTTGTAATAGACGAAAAAATTGTAGCCGGTACAGTTTACTTTACATACAATACTATATATACAATCGGAAGTTCCTCATATATTTTTGTATTAAGCTTGTAGTCTTGTGTTAAAGATTTGTATTACAGAATACAGACACGGATTATAATTATGCCTTAAGGAGCAACAACACTGTAGATATTTTTAAGACTGGAGTGGAAATAGAACAGACATGATAGCAGAGTAGACTTGTTGCTAATGCTGAAAATAATTTGTGCCGCATGCAGTTTTTGGGCCAAACAATGGAGAAACTCGTTTGTACTATAAGTATATTTAGAAAAAGGTTTGTATCTAAGGTTGTGAACCAGATAGTCTTCCCTATCAAGATTAGACTACGGTATTGAAATAGATATAATGGCTGATGGAGTAGGAGCAAATACGTATTTAAAACCGGAGGTTGGCAATAAGCTGTTTGAGAAGGATGCAGCCTTTTAGCGGTAGCAATGCTTGCAATGCCTCAAAAATTCTGAAAGCAAAAATGGCTTTCACAAAGACTTTTGGCTGTCCTGGATGAAACAGAACAGTCGAAACATAACTATTATTATTAGCCTCATCATCCTTCATTCATTCATCTTCAATGGCCCGCTTATTCATTAAGTGGGTCGCGGGTGTAGGTTGCTCAAGTGGGCCTGTAGCTCTCGATTCTCCGAAATCGACTCTGAATCATTAAGAGCAATCCCCATACGGGTAGAGGATAGATTGTGGACTTGATCTAATTATATTGTTTTGGGTGTACCTAGAAGACGCCTCCCTGATGGTACGGATTCCATAGCACGTCGGGGGATCCTGGTTGGGGACATGCGTTTAACATGACCAAACCACCGAAGTATGGACCGCTCCATCCGGAGAAGTAGCTGCTAGACATTGAGTTCCTATACGTATTCTTGTATTTCTAATGCGATCTCTAGCGGTCACACCAGCAATTCAACGGAGGAATTTCATTTTGGCAGCTTGTATCCGCGATCTTATTCTTTCTGTCATTTTTAATAAAACTTCGAATAAAACGTCCCTTAAATTTAGGCATGTCCAGCATCAATCCGATTATAGAATTTTGAAAAGATTATTCATTAAGTAGGTATTTTCAAACGCTGTTGTCAAGAAAACCGCCAGTAGCTCGAGGAATGACATAGATTGCCTACAGCTGAAAAGATGGACTGTAAGTGTAGACTTGCAGGCTTTAAGCAAGTTGAGAAGAATACAATAAATATAAGATTGGAAAAAGGGGATACGATGTCTTTTTTGAATGTAAATTATGTTTCATTTGAAGAAAATTCATCTTCTAAATTAGGATATTTTCCGCGATAATATGTGTACGTTAAACTTCACTCTGCGTCATAGCATTGCATAAACGCATAGAGAATCCGTCGTGTCTGTTGCGGGTTTTTATTTAACTAATTTAATTGACCATTTGACTGTATTCATTTCAATTCTTTCCCATTTCCGACAAATTCTATTTTACCCATGCCTCTCTTCCATAACAATTTTCTATATATCTTGTTTAGCAAATTTATGCAAACTCTAAAACACATAGGACCGATCTATATAAATTTTGACTAGTACAAAAATCGATATTTTCAAACCGATCTTTTTAAATACTATTTCATCTATTACCATTACATCCGTGCTCATCACTAGAATCCAGACAATCTGGTTTACCATCGCACACTTTTTCGTAAAGCAAACATTTACCATCGCAATAGAAATGAAGTAGAGGACATCTATCAGTAATGAGACTGTCATCTTGAATTTGGTTAAAAATAATATTAGTCAAAAAAATAATATATACAAAATGTATATGAATTCGTGTCGATTATGATGTTGAAAATAAAATAAAAGAACATAAACAAAAATGATTAAATTAAAATAAAAACATCAAAAATTACATGCAACACACATAGTGTTAAATTTTAAATTAAAATTATTTGATCATTTGTTTTTATTCCACTGGTTAATGCAAAACCAAACACTTACCACAGTGTAATTCATCGCTTGCGTCATCGCAATCTTTTTTACCATTACAACGATTTGTATTCAATGTACATTGGCCATTTAAACAACTAATTTTTTTTTTAATTATATTGATTTTCAATTTTCGAAAATTCAAATGGCAATGTTTAGGTATTTGTATTTTTGGCAGTGATGTGAGATGTGTGTTTTGTGTTATGTAGCGATTGAAAGATGAAAATAAAATAGAAAATGTGATATTAAAAATTGGGGAAACAAACCAGTTAATTATAATTAAAAAAAATAAGAAAACAAATAAATAAAATTTAAATTCATTTTTAAAGTTTAAAGGATATCTATGTTTATTGTTGGGTAATAGGATTGAATAGGGTAGAAGCTGATTGGCATCAACTTGGCAATGCCAATGACCAGTCGTTGGAAAATAGAACACTGTCTTATATGGTATAGCCTTAAGATAGTGGGCTTCCCCATATGAATTCGACCTGCTAAAGGTCTTGGCCCTCCGAGTTGGAAGTCGGTTTTGCGTTGAGCTAACTACCCAACAACGTGACGACATTGCAAAGCAGAAAAGGGACAATGATATTCGGATCTGTAAACGTAAGTAAAATGTTCGGACGATAAATCGCGAGTTTCCGAGCTGCAAAAATAAACTTGGACCATTTTATTGTAGCCAAGGTACATGTGGATTTGTGGATTGCGGATATCTTAGAAGCGACAGCAAAGGAGATAAACAGTGAGAATATTTTAACGTACGGTTGTAATCGCAACAAACCGCCAGAACATTTTCGTCGATCGTGCATCTCTTAACGAATTTTCCAGAAACAAAGAAAGAGCACAAGAAGCACGCCACCGAGGAAAGAGCTGCTACTCCAATAACAATTTTCGGAAGATTTACCAAAAGGTATAAAAAGGATGTATCAGGACAAAAAGACCCTGACAGGAATCTATTTAGATGATTAAGGAAAGGACAATACAAATAAAAACGCTGTCGGACAGAACGAACCATTCCACTTGTGGGATAAACATCAAGTCTTCCGTGCTCCCGATCAAAATAAAAGAGATATTCAAACCGACGTTCAAAAGGTCTGCTAGATCTGATGGACTAGTCAACGAAATCCTTAAGGTAGCGACAGACGTCTTAGTTGATATCATAAACCAGCAAAATTCTAACATTTGGTCGGAAAATGATCTGACTTGTTTTTTCAGAACATTTGAAACTATTTTGGTCCTACCACTGTGGCTTTAGGTCCAGAATGCGGAGAAAACCCAATACAAACCATTGTTTTGTATTGACAGAATATATTTTAGAAATAAGAGCTGTATAAAAGGACTTTGGTGTTACTCGGCTCTTCTAAAAGCATAGCTCAGTTGAAGTCATACGAAGAATAGCTTCCTTTAAGCGATGTTGTAGGTAGTTTGGCCGCAAGATGACCACTAGATCTAGGAAAATCCTCAAATTAGGCAGGGAACAGCTGAGGATCGGTATATTATCAGGGCACTGTCTTCTTAGAAAACATGCTAAATGGCTCCGGCTGGCAGACTGGGACACTTGCAGATTCTGCAATGACCTGCAAACCGAGGGGGTCATGACACATATACTGTGTGAATGTGAGGCAATATGTCGCAGTAGAAGGAAATTTCTGGACAGGTACTTCTTCGTTCTTTCAACATTTGGAGGAGATAGACAATTCCAACTATAAGGGGCTACTTGGTCTTTGCATGGAAATGGGGGCTTTCTTAAGGGCAAAGTGTTTAGGTTTTTTCCATTGTAGATCACTGCAGTTGGTTCCCTCTAGGGATCGCGATGGGCCCTCATGGTGCCTAGTGCCATATGAGACATCTCTCTCATACCCCTTTCTTAACCTAACCTAACCTAACATAAGCGACGTTGAACTGCGTTTTCCCTTAGAATGAAAAAAGCTTTATCTTGAGGGTTGCAACTTTTATATCAAATTTAATTTTTTTTTACTCAATATTGAACGGAAATAGCCAGAAATGTCCGGCATTATGAAGAATATTTTTGAACGTCTACCTTTTGCTATGTCATTGACAATTTGAAGATAAGTACCTACACCTTAAAGGAAGCTGTCCATGATACCACGATACAATTTAAAACCATCATATGGAGGTAATGGAAAAAAATGTCAGTTATAGGCCGTATGACACTCAACCATATTCGCTCACAAACGTGAAATAATTGATAAGATCTCCAGCATACTGAATACTATGTAGCACTGTCTTATCTCTTGCAGCCATGTTGATCCTGGCAGAGCCATCAACGTCAACCTAAGAATAAAAGTGATCGAAAGTCGGGCCGCTTGATTCTCGAACGAATATTGATTTGCAAGCGGACGCAATGGCGGCATTGCGCGTTCCTGAATATCTGGCTTTTACCAGAATCAGGTGGAGACAACCTTCATGAATATAGGCTTCGTAACTGAGGATTGAAACCCATAAAGAAACTTGATATGTATAATAGAAGGTATCTGCCGAGTCTGCAATGAGTCCAGTGAAATCCAGTGATCTTAGAATCACCCCTATCGTGGAATCCGTCGGAATTGAGTTTCACTTCACCCATTCGATTCCCTTTCACCTTCTACTGCTATCGTGAAATCCGCCGGAAAAGTTTCCTTACCGACACGTTTTTGGGAAAGGTAGTTTCAATGTCAAACGGCCGTCCTTCATTTGTCAATACAAATTTCTAGCTGCATTCGTCGGAGGTAGGTATATGAAAAGTTTGTTTCAAAAGTGATTTAAATAAAAAATAGTGTTTATAGTGTAATAAACGTATTTACAATGTACTATTTAAATGCACTATTTCTGGAAGCATAAGAGGAAGAACGAAATGAGCGGTGTTCTCAGAGGAGAATATGAGACAGGTTAAGAGGAGCAGTGTGCAGTGAATACATAATTTCATAGAACTTCCGGATGAAATGTGTTTTTAGAATGATTATTTTTTGATTTTAATAAAGTTCAATATTGCACAGATTTATTACAAATTTTCGGCTTAATAAAACAGAGCAGCTGTTTTGTATGTAAATTTTTTTTAAAGAAAATTCTCTCGACGTTGCTGCACGAAAACCTATGAAGTCCGCAATAAATTTGATGCGGGCAACAAATGTAATTTGGGACCTTGTGGGGCATTGAACCACAAAAGACTAAAATCTTTGAGTATCAACTATCAGATGAAAAAAAAAAACCGCCACGAAAGTCAGCTCTCATTTCTATTCGTAAGGGAAACTGGATTATAGAGACGGAGCCGGACTTCTCCCGCCAAGGTGTAGTAAGAGTACAAGACTCTCAACAATATTTCTGAATTCTGAATATAACCCTAATGCGAGGGAGGCCCTTTTGAGGGAACTTAATACCTCTCCAAGGTGTAAGCCAGGGGTTACATACAATAGACCAAAAGATGGTCCAGGCAATGAAAAATGGACACACATTTCCTACCATGAGCTATCTCATTTATCGACAACTGCAATGCCTGCATTAAAACTAATGAAATAGAAGCCACCCCGTTTTAAACATAAATATCCTTGTAAATTTGAAAATTTAAAAAATAAAATAAATGAAAAATATATGAAAAAAATACATGATCTTACAGAAAAGCACTGTCTTGACAGTAAGTGCAATTATATTCATCTGTACTGTCTTCACATTCTGGTACACCATTGCATCGTAGATCCTTTTGTATACAATATGATTTATCACATTCGAATTCATTACCTGAACAATATGCTGTGAATGGTATAATGAGTTGGTTTCGTTGTTGTTTTGTGATTTTTTCTTTTTAAATTTAGTAAAATATTTTTTTTTTTTTTTAAGTTAAGAGTTAGTTTTCAATTCGAATTGGTAATATGACTACGAATATGGGTAAGTGGAGTGGTTTTGGTTAAACATGGACCAGTAGAAATGATGTGTTTGTAATTTCCAATTTGTATGACAAATAAACAAAATTAAACAATAATGAAAACATATACAAAGCCACATAATTTTTTTAATAATTTAAATCATAACTACTGGTGGACATAGTTTAATCTGAGTGAGCGTGGATTGGTGGGTATTACGGGACGGGTTACTGGAACATTCAAAATTTCATATCCGAGTTGTCTTTTCTTTTCTTTTTTAGCCAATTTGATGTTAGTCTTAAATTTAGAAGTAAGAGGAATTTCCATTTTAGGGCAAGGCGGGGTTTAAGCTTATCAGGTTTATTTTTGAGTGGGCGTAGCATCTTTTATTGTGTGTAAGTGGGCTGGGTGAGTGTTTTGTGTCTTGTATGTTTTTTTTGTGTGTTACCTGTGAATTGTGGGCAATTTGATTCATCTGTTTCATCGTCACAATCTGGATAGCCATCACATCGCTTGTCAATTGGAACGCATTGTGTTTGATCGCATTCGAACTCATATAACTCACAGTGTGTTGTTTCCATGTCAAATGTGTCTGAGATGCATGTGAGAATGTTTTTTTTATTTCTTTGTCAGTGTAAATGTTTGAATTGGGTTAGTTTGTATGGCGAATGTGTTCATGTATAGCTTTTAAAGAAGTTTAAAAAAAATTATTTACAAGTGAATTTTTATTTGTAACCAGTTTTGGCCAAATGTTTTTTTTTTTAAAGTTGGATTAGGTAGGTACATATTCCAGCTAAAGACAAAACAAAAATTGGACCTCAGACCTCAAAATTAAATTGCCAGTGAAACCAGAACGCAGCTAAAAACCAAACTTTTTGCTCAGTTTACACATTTGTTGGCTTGAGTATGTAAATGACGACTTTGAGCACCGCGCAGAAGGACTGACGAGAGTCCTGACTGTTTCAATAAATTAAGCATGATTGCCTATAATGTTATGGTTAAGTCAAAAATATGACCCATAACCCCATCGGTTTCTCACTCTTTTGACTAAACAAACCTCTTAGGCCATTTTTATTAAATAAAATTGACAGATCGTTCACAAAGTCAGCAAATAAGTGCCACATTATTCCATAGTATGTGTTTCTGACTCGACTGTATACAGTACATTGAAGAGGCATACAACCGTTCAAAAATATCTGTCCACCTATCTTTTTGTTTTTTTTATTTTCACTTTTTAACCTACAACAATACAAATGTAATAATATTTGCACTGCTGTATAACTTTCGAGTACTAGAGCAACAAAAGAGGCACAAAAGAGCCTCCTTTCATAAAGTTGGTTTCGAGATAGGTACAAAGTTAGAAGCCAATATTTCAAACCGTTTGGCTGAGTGTACAGTACACTGAACCAAACGTAGGTCATATTGACGAAAATATTTTGTCAATCTTTGAAGAATTTATTATTCGAATCGACAATTTTTCATCAAATTTTTCGTTTTATTGAAAATTTAATATTCAAAATCAATAAAATTTCTTCAACTGTGGTCCGATTTAGTATTTTATTCAAACGAATGAAATTTCGTCATATTGATAACTAAAGTCGTTGATTGAACTAAATCCCGTAGGTGATATTGAAGAAAATATTTTATTAATTTTTGAAGAATCAGTTATTCAAATCAACAATTTTTCATAACATATTTTTAAATTCATATGGAATTTTTATCGTATTTACTTCAAATTGAAGAAAATTAGTCAATGTGAAGAAGTTTCTGATGATAACTTTTATTCTTGTAAGTGAAGTGATGACAAAGTGAAGTCGTGCCAAAGAAATTAGAAATTTAACTGAAGCAACTGAGCAAACTTCACAAAAACACTTGTATGTATAAGAAAAACGTAAGTAATATAAATATTTTTCAAATTATAAACGTTTACTTTTTATTATAATTTGTTACCCAAAGCGAATATGCTTTTCTAGGCTATCTTTCTCCTAGTTCGATAAACCGTGGGGTATGGGAGAAGGAAATGCATCAAGAAAAGCAACATTCAGCCAATGATCACCATAACTGGAGGGTAAGTAAGTCGTTATATGACATAAAAATATAAACAAACCTTAATCAATTTGCAAAATTTTTCCAAATTTAGGACATTTACCCAAATCTGCTTTCATCAAGTCAAATCCAATTATGAACATAAACCATATTTAAGTTAAATCACTTCACTTTATGTAAGTTAAAATAAAACTTTCAATTGTATATTTACCTAATGCTACGAAAATAAAAAAAAATTGTTTTTGACCTTAAAAAATGTTTCTTTTCTGTTTTGAAGAAGTAAGTTTTTTTGAAAATGGTTGCAGAAAATTGAAGAATAATTATTTAATATGAAAAAAGTGAAGTGTTGAAATGAAGAATTGATTTTCAATTTAAAGAAGAAAATACGTAAAAATGAAGAAAATTTCACTGATTTATAATGCACGATGCGTAGAATTGAAGAATGTTTTCTTCAATTTGAAGAATATTTTTTAAAAATGAAGAATACTAGGTAATTTTGATGAAATTTTCTTCAAAGTGACAATATTTCTTAAATATAACAAAATATTTGTCAAAGCAGCTGACAGGAGGTTTTGACCTTATATTGACCACCATTTCTTCAAGTCAACGTACATTTTGGTCAATATCAATACCAAATGTGGTTCAGTGTACATATACACTCAAAGGACTGAGACAGACGGAATTGGCACACCCAGTTTAATGCACACTTTTAAGTGAATATCATAAATAAAGATTTGAATTTGCACCCCTAAAAATGCGGATAAAATATTCTGGATTAAAATTAGCCGCAAGTGAATCATAATTTTCAGAATCTTGAATCAATCTGTTTCAATCAATCGGAAATGTTTTGTGACAGATTTTATCAAATAAAAAAAAGTACTTAAACAACAGTATATTTCAATCTTTTCGATTACGCAACAAATAGATAAAAAAAATTCAGTGGACGAACACTTTTGGACGGTAATGTAAATACACTCGGTGAACTAAATCTGCGCCTGGTTTCTGTTTAACTGGAACATGTTAATATAATTAGCGGTGGTATTTTACTGGATTAGTTTTAGTTGAATCTGATAGTGAATCCTCTGTTATGGAAGTAAAATCCCAAAGAGAGTTTTGTTTTTTTTTTTCATCAAAATAAGTACCATAATTTTCATCTTTGTAATCATAATTAATTGACTCCTGACAATTAATCTCGTCGGAACCGTCTGTACAATCAGTGATACCATTACAACGTTTATAACCCAATATACATATCCCATCTGCGCATTGATATTGGAAACTCAAGCAATTCCCATTCAACCTACTATTATTATAATTTTGATGAAGATCTAAAAAAAAGATGAAAAAAAGCAAAAAAAATATGTATGGAAATGGAAGAGAACAAATTTAAAAAAAGTATAGTTTTTTTTTATAGAGAAACAAAAAAATTGTTTTCACATGAGTGCAAGAAATTAAAAAAAAATCAATTTTGAAAGTATCCATAACCATATAGAAACAAGAAAACCAAACCAAAAATAATAAAAATTATTAAAATTTTGTGCAAATTTTAAATAATGCATTAGTAAAAAAAAACGAAAAAACGAAAAGATAAGTAACTTGGGTTGGAGTTCGGAGCCGTCACAGTGGGATGTGTGATATGTATTTGCATACTTAGTTTCTTACATATCAAAACATTTTTACCTATTAAAACAATACAATTTGTGAAATCCTTTTCTGTTAGAAAAATCATAAGCTAAAGTCAGGGAAAAGAGTCTGAAGGCATTTTATGACAATGTTTATAAACGTGCTACAGAGCACTCCGATTTATTTGTGAAATGTGCTGCCATTTCGCCTCAATTGCCCGACTATCAATAGGCCAGTTTTATTGAACATTTTTCTCAGTGTAAAAAAGTAAAATTCTACTCTGAGTGAATTGTGCTAGTGTATATAAGCACTGTCAATGAAAATTCTTACAAGCTTCTTTCAAGCTACAAATATAGGTCGTTTCATTCAGCCAAAATCAATATTAAAAAAAAAAGAGTAATGACCAGCTCAGGCTGCATAACGATTGCTTGCGACTACGCAAATGAGACTTTGCCGCTCCATGGACAGAGCTTTGTTTGTTTATATGCCAGCTGCAAGAAAGCGTACAACAAGCTGCAAACAAAAGGGTCTTGCTCTATATTTCGGTTATAAGACCGATACTCACGTACAGAGTGCTTATTTGGTGGACTGAACAAGATAAGGCCATAAACAAGCCTTAACTATCTAAACAAAGCCCAACGATCAATGTGCATAAGTGTTTTGTTCCATCTTACATCTCTTGACAAATTGCTGCTAATTCAGCAGTTTGTCTGAAAGCAGTATTGCAATGGTCCAGTAAAGATTTTGGACACGCTTCTATTAATAATTTCGAAATCGTTTCTGAAAACACTCACTACACTACTGCCAAGTTAAACTTTGGCAAAAACTTCAAGTCTACCACCACTCCCCTTCAGGTCTTTCTGAAATAAGACTGAGGCTTTTCTTAAGGACAAGACTGATCAAGAACTAACAGAGGGATAAGTGGTATAGTATTTTTTCCGACTTTTCTCAGTCTCTCCTTCCTTCTTTCTAATCTTTCTAATCTAGCGTGTTCCTGGCGGAAATAATGACCATTAAAGAAGCCCTATTGTGGGTCCAGAAGAACATGTTATCCACTACAGATATGCCTATCTTTTCTGATAGTCAAGCAGTTATCAAGTCCTTGGAATCCTTTTTGAGTAACTCGAAAGTATCTCTCATAGAGATGGTAGAGCAGTTCAATATTCATCCGTTCTGGGTGCCGGAGCATAGAGATCTTCCAGGGAATTGTAGAGCAGATGAACTCGCTAGACGTGGCAACATGTAAAGTTAGACTACAGCTAGACGCCTTTAAGAGAAAAAATTTTAGATGAAAAATGGTACAACGTGCCTATTGATAAAGCCGAAGCTGTTTGATCGCTCTTAATAGACCTCACATTAGCGCTGTTAGGCGTCATCAATGGACACTATCTGATATTGATAGGCACGAAACCATGCTTGGGATTTCCATAAATGATTTTTGACGAAGCTTTAGAGAAACTGTCCCTTAAAGTCTCTGCTCCTGCCCTGCTCTCTCTCAGAAAAGGAAACTCCATCCAAAACCATTTTACTTCAACGATCCTGAATTAACGGGCCTGGGTTTATAACGACATATAAATAATGAGTTTATTATGCTTTATTAGAAGCTCAAAATTATTTAACACATAGGCGTGGAGAAATATGTGATCCAGATGGTATCACAACGCAATGCCACTTCAGCCTAACCTATATGTACTGCAAATAGCCGTATATTAAATTTTAACATTTCATCAAATATAACAATCAAGCAGTTTCCGCTGGACATTTAAAAGAAGTGCTCAGTATAACAAAAAGCTTTAACCCCTAGTTTCACAGTAAAAGTATAAACTAAAGTTCAACTGAACCTGAAGTTGAGTTTAAATTTGAAGTTCAACTCCTCCGATTTCACAATGTAATCTGAACTTCACTTTAATTGAATTCAGTTTAAATAAATTTAGGCCCTTATTGTGATTGTCGATCAGCGATCGTCACGACAATTATTGTCGATTGCATCGATTGGTTTTAGCTATTCGGACGCACAACATTTTTTCACTTCCAAGAGAAAGCATCGACAAGACATTTGTAATCGACTACAAGCGACTGTCAAATGGTCAAATATCAATCGCAATCGACAATCACAGTTGTAGATCGATCGAGAGTTGTCGATCAACGATACAACTATCGATACTCACAATATGGGCCTTAATGAATAGAATTTGGCAGTATTGTACAGTACTTAACTTTTACACGACTTTTTCAAAATCGTTCCTTGATTTTTCTTTAAAAGAACACGTAAAAAAATGTCAAATATTTGTGTTTTTGACAATCGGCAGCTTTGAAATTCAAACGTCACTGTGTCAAGTGATATGAGGTTTAAACGGCAGAATACTGTTTAAGTTAAACTACAGAATAAACTCTCTTCTAGCTTCTAGGTTTAAACGAAACTGTGAAACCGATTTAATTGTTCAACTGAAGTTTAAACTTAAAGTGCAGTTTAAACGTTCACTGTGAAACTGAGGTCTCACTACGTCAAAATCGAGCAAATCCACAACCAGTTCCCATACGCTATTGTTGGGCGCCTTAAAATAAGGACTTTGACGAAGCGCCCAAACGGATGCTGTAGGTTTTATCTATAGTTTTTCAAAAATACATCACTATCCATTATTCCACTGTTCTGTGTTCAATCAAGTTCTTAAAAAAATAAGAGTCCAATCTGGTAGTGGTGGCAGTGAGCTCAGTGGTAAGTCTGCTCGGAGGGATCTCAGTATCGATCTTAGGAAAAACACACATTATATCTAAAGGTTTTCTCACTGTTCAACGTTTCTCTCACTTATTTTTTTATGTTCGTAGCGCTTTCCTTTTTTACACTTAAAAGTTTAATTTTAATAAAAAAAGATTTCACAAATTACTGTTTCTCATTTTAAACACAAATTCAGAAAAACCGCATTACCCCAAAGACTAAGTTACAGGTGGGGTCAGTGTACCCATTTGAGACTTTGTCAAAAATGTAAATTCTTCAATTTATTATAGTTATTGGTATTATTAACAAAAAAAAATAAAAATAATATAAGTATCATCAAATTGGCTAGTTAAAAAAAAAAACACTCAACAATCACACATGTCAATTACACTTCATTATTCTACATTTTATATATTCTTTACAAAATTACACTAAATATAAAGTTCAAATTGTTTTTATAATAATATTCAAAAATTATCATAAATTTATTTCTTAGTGATCATGCAGAATTGTCTACTTTTACAACTCTAAGAAGTTATATTGTGTTTGGTGCTTAGCTACTCGTGCAAAATATTTATATATACTACAAAATGAATATATGTATTTATAAAATTAAATAAATAAATATTTATGTATATTGTAACCCAAAGTACTTACTGCAATTATCTTCATCGCTGCCATCCTTACACTGTCGTTCTCCATCGCATACTTGATATTTTGGAACACATCCACCGCCACGCAAACATTTAAACTAATATTTTGAAGATTAATTTTTTATATTTATTGAGATGTGGAACAAGGTTTTAGAAAGGGAGTTCTGAACAGTCAGCCAAAATGCAAAAGAATAGCCATTATCACAAAAACCATTAGTTTTTATTTTTCGGACGAATAGAAGGGACCTACAATTTTATGCTGAATTCGAACGACTGAAATTAAAGCTTTCACAGGAGAATTATACTCTCGGATGACAATCGAATTATGCTTCGGAAAGTAAGAGTCAAAGATAAACTGTGGAACTGGGCAGGGGCTTTTTATCAGAGGAATTAAACCTGCTCTGTTTGAAATCAGTGTCCCCAAGCTGTTACGAAGAGCGAAAGGATATTGGTTCGCAAAATAATACGAATATGTATCCGGAAGGTTTCTGACAATAAGATGGCTGGAGAGCTGGTAAAAAAGCGGTCTGCAAACCATGCAATAGACCATGTAGGTTACCTACCTAAACGTGTGCTCTTGTGACAGTTGCCATAACTTCATTTAGACCACCATTGTGACCATGACTAGGATTTGCAGCCTTACAGCAAAGTTTGCTAATTCGAACTGGACAGATATTGTTTTCTTTATAATCAAACTCACATTTTGGTGCGGCTGTATTATTGTAATAGAAAAAGGTACTGACGAACTTAAAAGCTACCTGTGTCACCTTTTAACCAAATTTCGTGAGTAAATATGAGTAGGTACAGTTAGTACGAATTTAAAATGACATAAGGCGATATTTTGGACTGTTCCCTAACAAAATGTTTGCATGTCCCGGTGTCGATGTCTCTCAAACTTACCTCTGAGCTATGACATGAGCACAAATGTTCACTCTCATCATCATTATACCGGCAATCTGCTGCTCCATCACAGACCGCCTCGATTGGAATGCAAGCGTCATTCCGGCATGCGAATTCATTTTGCGTGCATTCTTGATCCCCTATGATATAATGTGACTTATTTATGAGGACTTTAGGATATAAATATTATTTAAATTATATATGTAAACAATTTTCGTTTATGTGCGTTCGTGTATGTGTATGTGTAAGGACAGATAGATCTAATTACTACAAGGAGGAGGAAATTATAAATCTAATTTCATTCTCCCTACATGCAATAAATGTAAAACAAGAACTTCATCTACAGGGTGGTTAGAAAACAAACAAAAAATGCAATGATAATGTAAATGTGTAATATGACGTGTTACTGATGTTGCATGCCATACATTGTAAAGGTCCTTCCGTCATCAGCGGCGCAATATAATTCTCACAGTCTAGTTCATCCGAAATATCATTACAGTGACGAAATCCGTCGCATCGCAGATTAATAGGAATACAGACACCTGTTTCCACGCACTTGAACTGATCGTGGTGGCACTTTGTTTTCTTTTCATATTTAATACCAGAACCAATGGTAATCGTAGATGTGTTTGGTTTTAAGTGTGTAGTCGTTGTTCTGTGATAGTGTTCGTGGGGTGGCCTTGATGTGTGCGGTTGTGGTGGAGGTTCTTGTTCGTCTTCATCCGGGCCATAGTGCGCTGTGTTGTTTGTTGTGGTGTTGTGTTTTGTTTTTGTTTGTTTATAATATCCATGCAAGTTAATATTTAATTAATAGGTAACAAACGTGCAATATATTCCATAAACCATAAGTAAAATAAGAATATACGATACGAAATTGGAAGAAAATAAAAAAAAAAAACAATTTTTGTTATCAGTGTTCGTTTGATTGCATTCAAGTTTTCTTGGACGTGTTACACGAAAAGTACAGGAAGAATACATTGAAGAAGAAAGTATGCCACCACCAGATTGATTTACATATATAGAACTTTGAGTAGTAAGTAACAAACGAATATTTATTGTAAAAGATACCATCACCATTTGACATAGAATTAGTATAAAATACAAACAGAGAGAATTTCCCGTCCTCGGCAGGACTTAGTTTACCTTTTATACGATTGTCTTACCATTTTTTCTAACAGTATGAAGCGACTTATTATTTCTTGATTGGACCTCAAATTTAAGCCCAGACAGTCTATATGCATAAGCATAATCTAATAGTTATTTATATTTATCTTTATATATAAACTAGTTGGTTGTACCCGCTTCGCTGGGTATGCAAAGTAATATTTGATAAACAAATTGACTTGCAACTCTTGATCGTGATAAAGCCACATACAGTTGGAAAATACTCCGGTCTTCAAATGTATGCCAACGTGATCAAATGACTGATCTTGAGCCTTGTTTACTGTTATAGCGTACGCTAGAATTTATCGGAAATGGAATCATTGTGATTGCATGTCGAAATAATGCTTGCTCTTATCAAATTTCGTTCAGGCTCTTCCATAATCAATCGACTTCCATTGCAGTCCTTTTTTAGGGTTCAAGTTTCTCAGCAACATGATGATGACACGTTGCTTAAGCACATGAGGTGGCTTGCTGCATGGAGTTTGCTGATTGAGAAATTCAACAGGGAAATTTGGTGCATCATTTGGATCTTCAGTCTTCACTGACAACAGAATCGGCGCTAAAATAGATTTAGGAGTTATTACCAATTAAATCGATTATCTTCCTATTCATCTCTAATGTCTGCGCATTTGTCAGACTCATTTTGAAAGTTCCTGCATTGACATTTGCAGCAAATCTCTAAAAATTGTCTTAATCAAGTCTCCGGTTGATATAATTTCCGTGGGAATTTCAACAACGTCTTCTTCATACATTTCTGCTACCCGGGCAATAATGAGAAAACCCAAATTTTAAAAGCCTTCAGGATTTTGTCAACAGAGATTCCTTCACGATCAGTTCGTTTTCTCTTTTGTATTTAATTATCGCGAAATAAATCTTCCTATTAAAGTACCTGAGCAGCAGTTAGTAGGTCAGTGATGAAGTCGATCGGGTGAAAAATAAAAATGTACCCGTACAAACTTTGACCCCCCATTAAGGTTTGAATCTTGAAATATCCTTCCTTACTGCTTGTACCTATACATTTTAGAGGAAACATCTGTGCAAAATTTCAGGTTTCTAGGGCAAATGGTTGGTTTTATTTGCCAATTATTGTCTTTTGAAAACACTTGCCGAGCATTAGTATCGTTGAGTTTGAACCATGAAGAAAATTTCAATATCTGAAAAGTAGGCTCCATTTCATTTGAATAATGAGAAAATTCAAATTTTGAAAATTTATTCAAATACCCACCGCCTACTTTTATTTAAAATGAGAAAAATAAGAAAAGTATGGAGCGTTACAGAATCAGTAAGGGTAAATATATATATGATGATTTTTCTGTACGGGTGTGTAATTGAAATTGAACTCCTCCTAAACGGCTGGACCGATTTTAATGAAATTTTGTGTGTGTGTTTGAGTGGGTCTAAGGATGGTTTAGATTCACATTTGGGGAAAATTGAACAAAAAATGTTATATCTACAACTACCGAACTGATTGAACCTAAATCGTAAGAAAATATTTGTTATTGGCCCAATGGTGTTTCTGTGAAAGTTTGATCAAAATTGGGAAAAGGGGCGTGGTACCTCCCGTATAAAAAATATACATTTTAAACATGCTATTTCTGGACACCCATGGGAGCTAAAGTTGTAAAATTGTAGACAGACATTAATGTGTATTGTCCAAAAAAATAACCGCGCGAAGTGTGGGTGGGATTGGAAAACGGGCATTGGCGGCTACATGAAATGTTGCCCCAATGAAAAATGGTCACAAACTAATAATGAAAAATCATAATGAAAAATGACAAAATGGAAATAAGGCCCCAAATCTGACAGTAAACCCAAGCAGGGGGGTTGCAGCATGCCCCCATACGTTTTCGTTTGAAAATGAAAACTGAAAAAAGGCCCCAAAATATGAATTGTCACCCCAATTCGCAGAATTTTACGCAATTTTCTGCTGTTGTTTGCCTTTCATTTAAATTTGTGGGGTGATTTTTCATTTTCAGTTTGGGGCCATTTTTCATTGGGGCCAAATGTCATGTAGCCGGCCATGGCACCACCCTTAAAACAAAGTTATTTAAATCACTATATCTGAACTTAGAAAATACAATTCGTGGGCAGGGGGGGCCCTCGCCTGAGAAAATATCGGTCGAAGCACACGGAGACGGAGTACAGAATCAGTCCGGATACATCGGTTAAATAAAACTGCTGCAGAACAATTGACGGACAATGAAAATTTACGAGCAGGCAAAACAACGTTTGCCGGGTCCGCTTGTTTTTATATAAAAATCTCGTGCACGGTGTTTGTGGTCGAACTCCTCCGAAATGACTCGACCGATTTTTTTGAAATTTTTTCTGTATATGTATTTGGTAGGAATGGAATAGGATGTGAAGTATATTTCTTAAAAATTGGACACAGGGGCGTGGCACCGCTCATACAAAAAAAAAAAACATTCAAAAACTTATATACTATCTCGATAGGCGATCAATTCGATTGAGTTCACATTTATAGACAGTCATAGGTATTGGCACAGTACTGTTCCCGTAAAAAATTGGTCAAAATTGGACAAAGTGGAATGGCGCCTCCCTTACAAAGAACATCTTCTATGAGGTAAAACTCGATGACGTTATAGCCTCGATAGCCGCTGGGACGATTTTCAGGATTCTTCTTTTGTTTTGTTCGTATTTCTGTATATTAGGTTTATGCAGAAAGAAAAGTCCGGAAGGTCGATTTATTCGCATTTTACGATGGGTGGCGTTGGGAGGGTCTTGCCATCTGGTGGCAAACTTGACAACTGGACAAAACGGAGTTATGCCAGGTCCAGCTAGTGATAGGTACCTACATATAAAGAAATACCGAACTGAGCGTGTAAAATACGGTACCTACTATTCTGTCTCAAAACTCGACATTAATCGTGGTTACAAAATTATCTAGGTACTGTAACAGTAAGAGGTACAAAGAGTAAAACGAAAGAAACAAATAAGAATGTAATGGTGCTATCGGTGCAATAGGCAGGGAGAAAGATAGAAAGAGAGATCGACACATTCGACGTGGAACAATTGTAATGTGCGGACGTATATTTTGAAGCTAATAAAATTGTGATTGACTAAAAGAAGTGTTTGTGTTTATTTGTCTCGCGTATCAAGTCTATTTTATAAAAGATGCCCCCTGGTAAGGTACCTAACCAAAACAGAAGGTGGATCGAAACTACAGATTGAATTTGAAATGGAACAAATCAGAAGAACGATGATGGCACCGAACTGCATATCAACTCGTAACTGAAGATTTACGGCCTGAAATAATTTCAAATGAGTTGTTAGCCAACGCTTGCTGCGCCTACGCTCCATCGAATAATGTCTTAGGTACTATATAAATTCCACAGAATGTGTGCGAGTGTGACACATGCTTATATGGCTATTCGTAAGAAAGAGAAAACTTTAGACTGAAAGCGATCCAGTTATCAGGCAAGATACCTATACCAGTCAACGAGGTAAAGTAACCAGAACAGCAACACGTAGGCAGTAAACTGATATCGAGTGTATGATACGTAAGATATTACCGGAAAGTCGTGAATATGCAGCCCTTGCATCCTGCGATGGATGTACCTTGCAATTTTCACATACTGAGCTAAAGTTTGCGCAAAGCGAAAGCGAGCGAGTCAAGTTACAACAAGAGATAATATCAGTAAAGTGCATTGATTGGCGGGCCTATGCATCACTCCTAAAGGTTCGATATATGACTTAAGAACTTCAAACTTCTAGCTATACCCAAAATTGATGGTATCGCAGGAAATTAATTTAAAAAAAAAGTTCACAACGAAGCTCGGCAATTATAAAAATCGAAGCAATACAATGGATTAACGATCTATTACTGAGCAACCACACTATAAGGT
The DNA here is from genome assembly GCA_949372485.1 of Cheilosia soror. NCBI lineage: Eukaryota > Metazoa > Arthropoda > Insecta > Diptera > Syrphidae > Cheilosia > Cheilosia soror. The sequence goes on along the minus strand of OX443561.1, from coordinate 67,780,945 downwards.
GCGTGTAGAGATGGATCAAGAATAGACGAAGGAACTTATGCAGGAGAAATAATTGTTTGGACCAGTAGCTAAACACTACAAATTCATGGGCAAGTATACCAGCATCTTTCACCTTCAAGGTCTAAAACAAGCTAAGAAACTTTTATGGAACTATAACTTAAAATGGTTCAGTCTAAGCAAGAAGTCACAAGTCCTACAATAAAGCCCCGAAACTTTAGATCACGTTCTGGAATACTGTGCGGCACTGACCCATTATAGGAGTATTGAATATCAGGGCAAGTATCACATATCAGATACAGATAATAATTCTTAGATTCATGAAAAAAACTGGACTGGATAAGGTGCTTTAAAGTGGATATTCATGCCTAGACTAAGGCAGAGAAAGTCGCCTTAAAAACCTTCAAAATCACCACAATGCGAAGCCGAAGGGGCTGTGGAAAAGGGAATGAATACCTTTTCAATGTATAAAAAGAAGAACAATAGATGATAAGTTCACAGTGCGCTCATCGATGAAGAGATCAAACGAAGAATAACTTTTCCCCATCACTGTTTCTTTGGGCTAAAAAGGCATCAGGCGTAAAGCCCTCTAAAAAAAACAAGACCCAGCAGATAGTTTACAAGACAATACCTAATTTGAAATAAGAAAAATAGTCTAACAAGCAGTTTGAAAGAAGGTTGTTTTTTATTTGACATAAGACTCAAGCCAGGCAGTCATCGAAATCTATTCCATAACTTATCGAAAGGTTTATTTTATTATTTAAAAATCTGTCCTCATCTATTGACCTCCACTCGACCCTAAAAAGACAGAAGAGAAAATTCACCAATGCTAAGGTTATAAACTGTCATCTAGAGCCAGCTGGACCTCGCCTCGCTTTCCGAAGACGTAACGCGGCAATAATTTAACAAACCCGCAATAAAAAGCCCATCACCTATAAAATTTCTAAAACACAAGTCTGATATGAATGACTATCAACTTTACAAAGGTTATTTAACGCATTACTTAAGTCGACATTCCTTTCGTAGAGCTTTACATCACACATTCCAGTTTCAAATACAATTTTAAGTAGCACAGCAGGACATCATTTTCAATTCCCTCTTTTAGTTGAGCAAACAGCAAAATGACAAAAACAAAATAGACACAAGCAACACACCATCACCCAGCGGAAGAAATTAGTTTATACATCAGTCTACTACACATATAGCTGCATTTTGTTTTAGTATCTACTTACAACAATCTTTCTCATCAGAGTAATCTTGACAATCATAAATGTTGTCACATAATTCCCGGTATGGTATACACTGACCGTTGTCACAACGGAATTGATTAAAGCTGCAATCACCGTCACCGCCTAAATTGGTTGCAAGGGGTGACAGTTAGTAAAGTATGAAGCGTTAGATACGAGTATCGAGGTTAGCTTGGGGGATAGGGATTAAGGAATATTGGGATAAAGCACAGACAATGGCAACAAATCGAAAGAAGAAATGTTGAAAATTAAAATTACCACCACTCTCGTCGAAGAATGATAAGGGTTGTACCATATGTACCCTGTGGTTGCTGATTAGTTTTCGAAATCCGCATTATCAGCACCGCATACAATGGAAGGGAGTATCTATTTTATTATCTACACATAATTTAATGTTTAGCACCTGCGATTAAAATATTATCCGTGCAAGCCACGAAGCCTGCATGCCGTTGGAATTTTTAATAAAATATTGCAATTCCTGAACGTAATTTCGCCTTGATTTACATTGTTGGCTGTTTTGTTGCGGATAGATATGTTCATATAACCAAAAGCGAGCCAAGTAGGTGGGTTATGCTTGTAAATGTGCATAATGCTAGCCTTCTTGATTAGGTGGCATATAGTGACATTTGTTTGACAGCCAAGCAGACGTCAGACAGACGGCAGAGAGGTTTGTGTCGTCTCACAGGCGCGAGAGAGTTAAGACAGAAATATTTGACGCACTTCAAACAACTGGTTGGCGACAAGGTCGGATGCATTTTCAGCTGCCATTTGAATTGAGTATGCTCGAATGTACTCACGAGACTTTGTGTTTTAATTCTTTATCATTTGTGGCTATATGGTACAGAGATATCATAATGGATTCTGAGAGCTTCATACGAGTACAGGGTGAAACAGACTAACGGCAAATAAGATGCACGTATATTAGCATTGTTACATTTATTCATTCATTCATTCATTTTCATTTTCAATGGTCCGCTTGTCCATTAAGTGGGTCGCGGGTGCAGGTTGCTTAAGTGGACCCTCCATAGCTCTCGATCCTCCGCCATCGACTCTAAATCATCAAGGGCAATCCCCATACGGGTATAGGAGAGATGATGGACTTGATCTAACCATCTCATCCTTGGTCTACCTAGAGGACGCCTACCCGATGGTACGGATTCCATAGCACGTCGTGGAATCCTGGTCGGGGACATGCGTTTAACATGACCAAACCTGTTACATTTATTTTATTTTCAATTGACTTAACTGGATGTGGACGACATAAAACAAATCGGTCAACAGTTGGTGCCAAACGTTCGATGAAAAACGGGTGCGGACATTTTCTATGCCTTTTCGATTTTTTTTTATTAATATGCTTTTCTTAGGTTTTAATGAAAATGTGTCATTCCATATGGCAGTAATTGAAATCTAAGTTGGGACTATGCTATGCGCTTAAAGTGCCCAAACCACAGAGGCATGGACGACTTTGTTGAGAGAAGTACCTACCTAGAAACTTGCAAAATAAGCTTTGGATTTTAAAGACTCCTGGCAAGACTTTGAGTCGCTCTATAGAACTGAATTCCTACAGCTTATTTGAAGGCGAGGAATCTGTGACATAATAAGCCAAGTTTAGAAGTCTTAAAAGTAGATACCTCTTGAATTTGTATTACTTTCAAGTGTCAAGTATTTAGTATATTTTGGGAGTCTCACCATGCAGCATTTGGGAATTCGCTATCATTTAGTAATAAATACAAAAATATTGCCAAAGTTTGGGGTCAATTGTGGGTACTGAACGTTTGTTGACTAAAGAATTGGGTGAAACTGTTATCACAACCCGTTTATTTATTTAAAATAAAAATTCTATCACTCTTGAACTGGTTTGTACTTGTTGTGATATAAGCGAAGAGGGCTAAAATAAAGAGATTTTTTTGGACTGGCAGTTAGATAGACTACAACCCTTTTCAAGGATGCAATACCGGTTATGAGATCGATTTTCCGTTAGCGTACAATGGCTAGGTGAGGCATTTTTACGAAACGTTTGCATTTTTACAAGCTGAAACGGAAAGTATAACTAACTAGTCAAATTAGGAAAGAAAGGGTGTTAGGAAAGACGATGCACTATCATTGGATTTCTTGAAAAATATACACGACTGGCAATTTTTAGAAATTCCCTTTATCGTGGCTAAGATCTCAGAAAATAAAAAAGTAAACATTTAAATAAATTATTTTCTATCGCCAAAATCCACACTTTCTGATGCGGGTACAAACGGGCCGGCCGATTTGATGTCAATAATTGCAATCATCTGTTTTTTTTTTTTTTTTTTTTGACAAGAACTTTCTTTACTTTTCAGAAGATGAATCAGTCCACTTTTACACTGACGGCTCAAAAACCAAAGACGGAGTTGGTGGGGTGTTGTCTCCGAAAGTCTTAATCTAAAGCTCTCCTTCCGTTTAACCAAATTATTGTAGCGTGTTCCAGGCGGAAATAATGGCGATAAAAGAAGTCTCATATTGGCTCAAGAAAAACGTGATATCCGTTAAGGACCATTCAAATGGGAGCGAACGAACGAATTGATGAGATGCGACCATACCAATTTTTATGCATTTAAAAAAAGAAAACTCCACATTTTATTATTCCAAGAGGATGATAATTAATTATCCCATCAAAATGTATTAAGAAAACAAGTTTACAAACAGTTTAAATAACGAAATTTCGAATTCCAAACTCTTTGCCGCGAATGAAAACATCCTTGACCCGAATTGTGAAAATTTATTCGCAATCCACATCATTTAATTCCACAAACTAGCGAATAAAACATTCGTTCGAACTTAACCTCAAACCAGACATTGCGGGTAGAAACTGATGGCCGAAATTCGCTAACTGCCGCGACTTAGAAACCTATTCATATGTCAAAACTTGCCAAGCAGCCACCAAATCCGTGGATTCGATCTCTATAACTCTTATAGCAGCCCTCGAATGCCGATCGTCTCTTACGGAGATGGACGAACAGTTCAATATTCACCTAATTTGGTTGCCGGGGTATAGAAACATTCCAGAGAATTGTAAGGCCGATGAACTCGCTAACAACAACAATCCAACCCATTCTGCCGGATAAAGGCACGGTAGGAATACCTACCAATCGCTAAATGTAAACAAAAGTTTAAGCTGAATGGTATCGAGAGTGCAAATCTTAGGTAGACAAGTGGCACTGCTTGGATGCAGAGGTGAAAACTATTCCTGCATTTTTTTTGTTCCTGCCCAGCTCTCTCCCGTAGAAGGAAGCTTCACTTGGGAACCTTCGATTACAACGGACTTGGGTGATCTGACACACATCAGCAGTAACTTACGTTTTAAAAGAGCTCAAAATGGTTCAACTAGTTGGGAGATCTTATATCATCAGTCCAGCTTTACAAACGCCTGATTGGAAAAGTCCGGAATACAAACAAAGTCCGGTTTCGTCATATTTCAGCTAGAGCCCTCAGAAGGCAAAAGTTGCTCAAGGAACTTCATACGAGCTTTCACTTTTACCTACTTATTAGCTAGATAGATTTTCTAGATCGCGTTCTATCTTAATCTAAGAAAGTAATCTGAGCTATTTTTTCTTCCCACTTTGAATGAAGAATAGCTCGAAGTTTTTAATATTTCCAGGAACCTTAAGCTTTCAAAATAAGAAGACTACTAAGAGACTTTCTTTTCACGTTGAAAAAACAGCGTTTTCAAAAGGCTTTACTTTCGGATTTCATTTCATCATCTATAATACTTTGAAAATGAATTTAATCAAAGATTAAACGTATACACTAAAAAAATAAACTGTGTCACCCTGTATAGAAGAGGGATACAAACAAGCTACAACTACTTACAATTTGTAATTATGCTATGAAGGTGGGTTCTTACTACGCCTATAAAAGAGCTACGCACACGTCTAGTAGAGATACGAACAAGACAATATAAAAAAAATCTGGTTTTTACATTTAGTTTCTATAGTGTCTAGTATGGCGGGCAAAGGTAATGCGATACTCTGTAGTTAATGTTAAACGGCGTGACGAGCATGCACTAAATAGTCTTACATTATTTATGACGTGAATTTCGTTATAACACATAATTGTAGGAATGCCAAGATGACTTTTGTCATTTTTCGCTTAATTACTACAAGACGTTGTTAATGAATTTCTTCGCAGTTACATTTTTCGATCGTTTTATAAAAATGAAAAAGCAAAGGGAGACTTAGACTTAAGGTGCGTATTTTCATAAATATGTAGTTAACACAAACACATACAAGTATAGCAGCTATTCACGAAATTAGATACACAAAATTTAAGGACTTACCTTCACCATCGATGAGACTCTTAAGACTAGTCACAACTTATTACAAAATTATATACGCACAGTGAGGCAAATTTGTGAGAGCAAAGCAAACATGCAAACTAACACTACATTGTGATGATAAAATTGATATAAGAAAACTATAATACCCGGCTCACCATTACAATTCCGTTCATCTGAAATATCTTCTCTACAATCGATATTTCCATTGCAGCGGAATGAGATATCTATACAAGTTCCATCATCACATTGCCATTTATTATATAAGCAAGCTTTTTTTTTTGTTTTTTTGATTTTGTCAGTAAAATGAAAATAATGAATTAATATAATATTACACATACAACTAATCTAATAACAATCACATACGACATCCTTCCTCATCCGAACGATCATTGGGACAATCTACTTTGCCATCACAACGACCCACTATTGAGATACATGATAGATCTCGACAAGTAAATTTACCCTCTGGACAGAAATACTTCAATTTCGGAATAACTTTTTTTTACCATGATAGTTTATTTATTTACAAAATGCGCAGCAATGGGAATAAGAATTATTATATTAATTATATTATTATATATACAATTTAAAAAAATATATACAAATTGTGGAGGGCTAATGTTTCATAAAATTTGACAGAGTGTGATCAGTTTGACAGGTTTCTGACTAGGTACCTACTGCGAGCATGATTTGAAAAGAGCAAAGGGAACTTGGTTTTAAATAGGGACATACCTACCTAACCTATTGCCATTTATTGGCACTTGGCAGGCTGAGTTTAGCACACCTATGTATCCGTGATCGTGTTGATCTGTTGGAAAGGAAGTCGAGGTAAAAGTAGGTAGCGCCATTAACGGCGAGTTCTTGCAACAATTTTCGCAGCTAAGCGATCAGAGAGTTGTTACTATCAGCACTACGATCGCTGTATGAATTGAATGAGTGAAGTCATGGATTAAAGCCCTGGCAAGCCAGTGTGAATCTGTTAAATGAATTTGATTCAACTGACCATCTTAATAAAATTATTACAATTTGTGCTCGTGAAGCCAGGTCAGTCGAAAGTAATGGGACTGAAAGTGCCGGCCAACACAAATGTTAGTCTATTTAAAGATCTCTACTGTATTTGGGTATTTGAGCGCACGAACTTGTCGCTGATATGGCGGATAATATTCTTCAGCCAGCCAAACTGTACGCAAACATTTCAAGACTTGTATGTAGAAAGCTGGGAGCTTATTCCAAAATGCGCGGCGGATCGTTTTTTTATGGCGGATTGGTATTTTTGTATTTTCAAAAGCGATTCGATCCAATCAAAAGCCAAAGCTATTTAGGTGCGGATAAAAAATAAACTAAATTCGTGTTTACTTAAAAAAGCTGTCAAACTTCTGGGAAAATTAATGGAAAATTGGAAGTCTAATTGGAAAAAAACTGGAAAGCACAGTTCGCATTTGAGAATAAGCTAAAGTGAAGATAGTCGAAATCAAAGTATCGCTGACAATACGATCCGCCGCGCATTTGGGAATAACCCCCTGTACGGGATATGCTACATGATATACAAGTGCAAAATGCGGTCTCCATCCACGACGAGCGAGCGAAAGCTGCATGTGAACTTTTCCTTCGAAACTGAAGCCGATATTCAGTCAATGGCTTGAGCGGCGGAACTTTTTGAGCGCTTAAAGGAAGAACTAGACTTGTATGATGTTCACTCATACACACCGTAGGCATCGGTTTACTTTCAATAAAGCTGTAAGTATCGAATACAGATACCGCAACGATAAATAAGGGAGCGGTCTAAAAGCCAGTTAAAATAGTACTTACTTAAAATTGGTTGCGTTGGCCAAAAGATGCGGTTGCCAACAAATAAAATTCGAGTCGGGTATTATGAATATCTTATACGCCAATAAACCATTTTTAGCCTGGCACATCGACATCACAACTAAGATTTTTATTGGATTGCAGTTCTGTCAAGAACTCTGGCTCAGCATAGGTACCTATATGACTATGACAATCTTCGATTAATTTCTGCTTTGTTGTTACTACTGCAAATTTCCAAGTAGACGTGCCTTGTTATGAACCATAATAACCTAGATAGTTTCTAATGTCGGCTCGCTAGATCTCTGAAGAGATTGTAATAGCTCCAGAAGTATGGGATCTACATAACTTTTAAGAAGCTCCAATTTGAGCTCGCTTGCTGAAGAGGTTCTGAGAGCTCTGAAAATGTATACCTATAACAACTCTTTAAATAGGCTATGACAGCTTCGCATTTGGGCTCACTAGCTACCTAAACAGGTTCTAATAGCTCTGTATAGGAGGCTAAGGTAACGGATGTGAGAAAATTGCCCTAGTCCGAAGTCCGAACGGCGGTTTAAAGAAAGAGACTTTCGTTTTAAGAAACAACATCGAATCCCATACCTAAAAATATGCGGAGCAAAGAAGTTTTGTTGGGGCAGTATTTTTAGTCTGCGCCGAAAGTAAGACTCTGATATAAAGCTTGCGGGCATTTTTGTCCAGCAGAAATAGGAATCGAACAACAAAAAAAATCGTTATAGCACTCTGACAGCGGAATATTGTAGAACAAGCTCTTGTAAAACATTACAAATGGGGGAAACCCGATTTTTCGGTTTTTAATTCTTTTCTTTGACAGCAAAATGTCTATTATCAATTTTTAATCAAAAAAAAGCGAAGAATTGTTCAGTTCTGTTGCATCGGACGAAGATAATTCCCAACACTCTGAAAAGACAGCAAGATTAGAGTTCATGAAGAGGGCTTTAATTTATTTTTTTTTTTAATTCGCGCACTATACTTTTTTTTGTTAATTAAATAAATGAAATATTAAAATTGATACGACAAAAAAAAAAACGATTTTTTAGAGTTTTCCTATTTTCCAATCATTTTTTCCATTGCAGTATACCTTTTATTTACCATTTACCTAAAGCAAACGTAAGAACGAGTAAGTGAGCCAAAACATAACTCAGTAGGAGGTATCGCTTTTTTTTTGTTTAAAAATAAAATTTAACGACAACCTCTTAATATTTCCGTCTGAAAAAATTATTGCCTTTTTGTAACACTAAAAAATATCTTTTGTCCAGGTTTCAGCTTCATAGACATTTTTCTGTCAAAGAAAATAATTAAAAACCGAAAAACCGGTTTTCCTCCATTTTTTTGGGGTAAAAATAAAAATGTAGATCTTTTTATTTTCTACAACTTTTACATTGAATGGATGCAGTTTCGATGGGATGCAGTTTAGCCAGAAATCGCAAAAAACCACTGTCAACCTCTAAAAATGCACCCCATTGCACTACGGATAGCTGTCGGTTCGATTTGTTGTCCTGTTTTACAAGAGCTTTTTCTACAATATTCCGCTGTCAGAGTGCTGTAACGAATTATTTTGTTTATAATTTTTATGCCTATTTCTACTGGACTATAACGGATAGTTCTAAAAATTAGGGAAGAACTGTTTTTTTAGCGATCGCTTATAATTCCCAACATTGCTTATTGCAATGTTTTCCAATGAATATTTTATTCATGAAAATCGTTTCGTGGTAGCCTACTAAGCACTGTGATCCTTGACAGGTAAAGCAAAAACTATTAAAATCAAAACTAAATAAAAATAACAAAAAAAAAAACTATTAGGTACTATTAAATAAAAACTTGTCAAACTTTTCACTTTTATAATGTCAATGAAACAATAGCCCCCAATTATTGTTAACACACCATACAAGGAATAGGAGGATGGGATTTAAGGATCGAGAAGAGAAAATTAAAAACAATGTCTTTTTTTCGGAATACTTACTCGCATCACAATCGTCTTCATCATCGCCATCGGCGCAATCGTAATTACCATCGCATAAAAGAGATTCACTTATACATTGATGCCTGCCTCGACATTGATATTCTAGGCTACTACATTCGGTAGCTTTATACAAAATTTTGTTTTGTTAGTAACACAATAAAAACCATAATAATTTTGTGTTGTGCGATCCCAGGGGTGATGTATTTTTGGTTTATACAAATAATTTTTATTTTTTTTTGGTGATGATGTGTAGTTAGTCCCATTGAAATGATTAGTTTTTTTGACATAACAAAGATATAAAACAAAATTAGTATTAATATTAAAAATCACAGAAAAAAGTTGTAAGTTTTGTAAAAAGAAATTAAAAGTGTTTCAGTAGAAGGAAAAAAATTAGAGTTTTATAGAAAATAGAAGGAAATAAGAAAACTCAGTGTAAAGATAGGTCTGTGGAGAGCTGTCTGAAGGGGGGAATGTACTTACGACACGATTGTTCCTCATCATCGCCGTCAGGGCAGTCTCGAACGCTGTCACAACGTTTGCTTCCCGATATACAGTGACCACTTCGACATTGGAATTCGTTTTGGAGGCATTCTAAAAGAGAAAAACAGAAATTCAAATGATTAACAATTTTCTAGCGAATCAATAGGTATGTAGGAAAAACATTCTGACATGAATTTCCCGCACTGGGGAAAATCATGTCCAAGTAGCTATCCCACTGAGCAACACCCAACGTCAACTAGTTGCGCACTCACTCATAGAATGGCATTCCTAATCGTATGCACGCATAAATCTGCATCCAGGATCGTGACATGATTGCGAAATAGCACCAGCATCACACACCTACTTAACTATGGCAAGTGTTTAAGCCTATTTCTTGCATTGCAACATGTTAATCGAATGTACCTCCACCGCCTCCCGCGCGCCGCCCAGTGTTGGTACAATAGAAAGAGGAACTTACTTGTGGAGGAGTGTTACCAAACGGTAGGTAGTGGAATTCCGAGATATCAAGTGCCTGACTTGTGCTTCACGAAATTTGAACCTTCCTCCACTTTAGCCTTTTCGTACCCTCGAGGAGTTTTCAATTTCACCCTAAAATTTTCTTTACCCTACACACGGATGTTGATCCCTTTCATCCTGTTGTTTTTTGTAATTTCTATATCTTCTCGTTTTTTTTGTCACATCATTTAATTAGCTGTTAAGGATACACGCGGGCCAGGGATAATGTTCCCGTAATTACGTGCTCCCTGCTCGGGCGGGTGTGTGTGTTTCTAATTAAAATCAGAGTTTGTTTTTGGAAGATGTAGCAAGCTCTGCATTTTGCCAAAGGATACCCTCTTTTAGCCATAAAGCTAACACATTTCACTTGAGGACCCTCCCACTTAAGCTTAGACTTTGCATTCCCCTTGTGACACAAACAATTAGCGCGCGGGATAAAGACGCTGATTGCACTTTGTAAAACGTCTGCTTTGACTTGTGCCACTAAAACGGATAACGAGGTCATTGCAAAGATGTTACAAATGAACTTTCGTCAATTTTTTACACAAAATCCAACAGGTGATTCCTATACCCTTTGAAAGTAATCTGATTGTTTAAGGACTCACAGCGCAGTCGGAGAGGCAAGAGTGGCAACCCACATAGATTTGTTTCTTTTGAGATAGGTGGTACACCCAAACCATACCCAACGCCTGGATACGAACATTTGTTTTCGAAAAGGATTACTCCTCGAGGTTGATGGGCACTGCTGCTATTTTATCCCCCTTGTCGGCTTCTGGGTGTAGAATTTGTTTTGATATTCAATATCTGGGATATTTCAATGTTATCCTTGACGATAATTCATTCCAGATGCACACACATATATTTTCGTTCGGAAATTCTTTGTTTACTTCACCGTCAGAGATGAGCCAAAACATATACCAACGATGCGGCTACAATGAAAGGGGGAAATATTCGGCGGAAAAATTCACAGCATAAAAGGAGCCATGTGTAGGACATACAAAGCGAATTTGCTGGTTATTTGCCTGCAGGGCTTTTTTCTTGGGTGTTTTTTTTTTATTTTTTGAAATCGATGAGATGATTAGTTAATCAGATCCTTTTCGGGGATTTCCGTCAATTACAGAGGATTTTTTCAATTTTTGCATATTTGCTAGGTTTTTGTTTTGTTAGGGAAATCTGGAAGTTAGATTTGGAGAGCTACATTACATGAATTTTTAAAGTGAGGCGAAAATTAGAGACCTGTAGAATTGTACCTACACACTTTGTTCTAGCTCATCAATAAACGTTACACCATCTTTCAGTTGTTGCATAGGTGTAGGCTACTAAGGAAAAAAAGATGAGCTGCCCTCGCCATAGGTGAGCTATATGAAAGTAGTTCCGTATGAAAAGAGACCTATGCCCGATTTCACAGTACAAGGTTGTGTACAAAGTGTCGATCCAACGATAAACTCAGGATTAATACAAATTTGACTTTCACAGTAGCGGCTTGGTTTGGTTTTAGTCTATCAATGCCCAGAAACCGAATAAATATTTGGATAAGGTTGCTGCTTTATATTGAGCCTGCAAGAAGCATAACATTTTAGCTACGACCAAGGACTAGGAATCACTCAAAGCTTGCTGCAAGACTTTGAGTCTGTCGCAGTTGCATGGATCAGGAGGAACGGAACGGATATAAAAAATGTGCATGACTGGGTCGCACGTAACTTTCTCGTTTATTGCGAATAATCTCAGAGTCATTTCAGCAAATTTAAAATCATACCCAATTAAGATGTCCTCAGGTTTAGTAACTCAATCCTTGTTAATTAAATAAAAAATATCTAAGTAATACATACTACATAAACATACGTATTAACTACAACACTTTATTACATACTTTAAAATTTCAAAATCATTGGAGCGGTTTTTTGTAAAATTAGTCCTACCGCACACGACTCGTATCGTCATCGTCACATCATGAATTTGGCGTGCAGTTACGATAACGATAGGCGTATTAAACCGCACACGACGCAATTTCCAATCGTCGAAATACAAAGCGTAAAGATGTCGCCTGATATTTTGTTTTTAAATAAAATACGTATGGGTATTGAAAAATGTAAACAAACTCCAAACATACTCGTATACAAATACGATAAGCGGCCGACACTGCTAGACGATAGTCGCCATGTAGCATGCATGCTGTAACGATTACGCATAGCAGAGAAGTCGTGTGCGGTTCTCCATTAGTGCGATACAAGAGTGCGACAACAAATCGTTTGCCTCGCGTACATCGCACCGCATGCGCTACGATGACGATACGAGCCGTATGCTGAAGGCCTTATGCTGACAAAGGTTACAACTTTGGATTCGAAAAGCACTGTTACTAAACTGTTTAGCTGAAAACTGAGTACGACGCATTCTTCAGGATATAAACTAAACATTACATATTGAATAAAAGTCTTTGCCGTTTAGTTATATAATATTTTATTAATTTAAACCGTTCCCTTTCCTTGACACCAACTCAATGCCCCAATTCCACACGTCCTGACTCTCTTCTTCTATCCTTTTACACATATACATTCATATTTATTGGAGTTATACTTAATAATCATGTTGCCATGTTAACACATAGCAGTTACATTTTCATCCAAATCGAAAATAGCGTTTTCGAGATATGAGCAGTTTATAAAGTAACATTTTTAGCGATTGGGGTGGAAATCGAAGGACGCATTCATAGTTCAAAAAACACTGTTTTGCAACTGTTTAGCCCAAAAATGAGCAAATGGTAATACTATGGATTTAAGCATTACCTGCCAGTTACATTTTTATCATAATCGAAAATGTCGTTTTTGAGATATGAGCAGTTTTTTAAAGTACTATTATTAGAGATTTTGGTGGATATCTAAGGACGCAGTCTTATTACAGAAAAACTAAGTATGCTATCAAGTTAAGAATGACGATAGTATCTTAAAAATAATGTCCAATCGTCACTATATAAAGTGATGAATAAGTGAAGGAAGTTTCACTTCTGTAGTGTGCTTATATAGGTGAGGCACATGCTATATTTTTTTAATATTAAGTCTGTGCCACTCATTAAGGGAAGCTTAATGTGTTGAATCTTGTATTTTTTGAAGAAGACAACAACTCCCTCGTAATGAAGATTAAGTGCAAATCTTGCCTAGGAAACCTCTCTTACATTAGTTTGGACCAAGATTAACCCGATTAACCAAATGCGTTAATGCATACCAATTCTGCTCTGAGTAGGTATTATATATAACTATCTGAACCCCCGCCAGCTTCGCAAGGCATTTTGTTGCTTTTTTAATGTTTTTTTTATTTTTTATTTTATTTTATTTATTTTCGGACGACAATGTTTTAATTTTTTTGTATTGGAGGTGCCACGCCCCTTTATTCAACTTTGACAAATCTTCACAGAAGTACTTTAGGGCCAATACCTAAGATTATCTGTAAGTTTTAGCTCAATCGATTTTGTGGTTTTCGAAATATACGATTTTTAATGTTTTTTTTTGTATGGGAGGTGCCACGCCCCTTTGTCTGATTTTGAACTATATTCACATGAGCACTCTACGGCTAACACCTAAGATTATCTGTAAGTTTTATCTTAATCGATTCGGTGGTTTTCGAAATATACGATTTTGAATTTTTTTTTTTATGAATGGTGCCCCACCCCTTCCTCCGATTTTGACCAATCTTCACAGGAGCACTCTACGGCCAATACCTAAGATTATCTGTAAGTTTGATATCAATCGATTTTGTGGTTTTCGAAATATACGATTTCGAATGTTTTTTTATGAACGGTGCCACGCCCCTTTGTCCGATTTTGAATTTGTTTAGCCTATCACCCAATCGCCGTAATTACCGACATTTACAAAAAAAAAAATCAACAAAATCGGTTGAAAATTACGGGCGACAGAGGGAAACAGTTTTTTCCACTTTGTTTTATATATATAGAGAAGAGATAGAAAAGACAAGAGATGACGGTGATGGATAATAGAACTTTTATTACATGCTACTCAAACCTATAGGTTATTATTACAGATATAATCAGACCTATCTATCGAGGTATCTATCCTTTCGGAATGGAATTTATCCGATTTCGTGCAAATTCCATTCGAGGTATCCGTTTCGATACACTTTCGGAAAAATCTCCAATGACATGTGGCATTCTTCACCGCATTGCCACGATATATCGGGTTATGTCATTAAATTTTGACAGCTACCAGGAATTATGTTCCGAAGCTCTCCGACAACCATTGTTGCGGAATATTTTACAATTATGGAAATTAATTGATTGAAAAAAAAAAATGTTAAATGAACGCGATTATATACTTCATTTATTTTCTTCCGAAACGGACATCTCGATCGCAATTTAAGTTCCATAGAGATTTGATTTTCGTTTCGTATTTTCTTCTGAACGGATACCGCGATAGGGTTCAATTATGTTAGTTCTCTTTGCACGAAATCCAGCATTTGTTCGTCTATAAGAAATAGAGTTTTGAAAATTTAATGACATCAAAGCTCAACAATTGTTATCATGAAGGTAGGTGTAGGTACCAGTAGAATAGGCGTAGGTTAACGACTGTGCGTCCAGCGTAGCGGTTGCAGATTCGAAGCTAGTCCAGGATCCCATATGGGTCATACTTTTCGCCTTGTAAATTTTAGTTAATCCAAGCAAAATTATCAAGCGGAACTCGGGTATAAGTGGTAAATACAACGTTGTGGAGATAATTTTTCAGTGCAGATAAAATGTATGTCTGCTGCATTTCCATTAAATATATTTTAATAAGCTTCCACAACGACCGATTTATGTTCACATTAATGTGGCCAATAGAATTAAGGCTGGTTGGCAAAGCAAAAAAAAAAAAAATAAATAAAAACAATTTTATCACACTGATGTAAAATGACCTAATTTTTTAATTTATTGTTTTGTAATTTAACACTCAGTTGATCAAAAAGGGTAAACTTGATGAAATCCAATAAAACATCACAAATACAGGGATGAAAAAGTTAGCTGAGATTAACTTCAAAGGCCGTGTTGCTGTCTGTCATATCCTTCCGGAGCAAATTATGAAAGGCCATTTTTTAGAGATGTTGTATCTGTTATTTGTTTCATAAGTTTAGCGTTGTGGAAAAAAAAATTATAAAACTGAGTTATAATGCTTTAAGTACAAATGCATTACAATGTTAGTTATAGCTTCAATTTGGGCAATCGATGATGACTAAAATGCATAAAAAAATACGAATAACTTAATAAACGTAGTAATACGCCTGAGCTCCAAACTTAGTCCCTATAGATAACCAATATCTACTGTATCTACGTGTAGAAGAATTGCCTCAATAATTTGCATTTCCCGATAAATCTGTCAGATCAAAGATCTCGTGATATCTACAGTAGTTATAGGCACATGCCAACTATTTATAAAGCTATTCGAAGAAGCTCCTTGTAACAAAAAATCAAAACCATGTCCGATTGGAATCTTTTCATTTTGATTACAAACTCCCGGCAGTACAGGTACACATTTACCCAGTCACCTCTACTGTGACAGTAGCACAGGTTGCGTGTGTCCTTTTAATTCCTTCAAACGGATTTACCGCACACAAATTAATTCGTTCACTCATCAACCCATCGGAGATGCACAGGCTTGCTAGCAAAATTCCAAACAACCTTTCCAGGCAACAAAAAAAAAAAAAAAAAACACTCATACGCCCCATTGCATGCAGACAATAATCAGAAAACTTTCGCCAGTTGAATGCGCGCACACCACCGACCGCAATCGTTTGACATTTTCCCAGCTTTATGCCGCTTTAAGGACCTCTATACCGGTTTTGTATGCATTGATTGCGTGACATTAAAAACGGTGAGCACTGTTGTTGTTATTATTTAAGGATGAGTCCGTTTTGTGTATTTTTTATTTTTGTTTGTTTTGCATAAAGGCGCCAATCACCCACAAACTGTCGCGGTACTACTGCGGTATCATCATCATTTGAAGAATTTGGTTGTAAAACTTCTGCAATGCTGCAAAAGAATGCAAAACTTTGGTTCCGCCGAATGAATCCTTTTAAAGCCTGATTTTAATGTATGGGCATTCCATTGGGTTCCGTCGGGAACAAACAACCGATATCAACGTTTACAAGTTTCTTAACCTTCTTGTTGGATTGAATTGTGTTTTCTTTTCCGTGGTTATTTTCTATAAAAATTCGGTAGA
The DNA here is from genome assembly GCA_949372485.1 of Cheilosia soror. Lineage (NCBI taxonomy): Eukaryota > Metazoa > Arthropoda > Insecta > Diptera > Syrphidae > Cheilosia > Cheilosia soror. Next base: position 67,764,415 of record OX443561.1, on the reverse strand, counting down.
GTTGAAACAATTGTCAGTAGATTCATGACAAATGGCGGTGGAGAAAAGTTTCTCGTTCTCGTTTTACTTGTGATGTATTTTTTTTCTGAGACCTCATTGAAGGGTGATTAGAGTAGAAGCAGTGTATTATTATTAGCTATATGCATTTAAGAGCTGAGGTAAGGAGTGTCAAACAGCATCACTTGCAATAGAACCTCGTACTATGGTAAAGGTACGGGGACATTTATATTTCATGACTCCCACAAATCACCCGGACATAATTTGACAATACAGGAAACATACTTAGTCAGTTGTCAGAATTTCTACATGCATATGAAGTTTAACCAAAGAGTTGTTCTGGCTAAATTCCGCCAGAAATTTCGAAAGACAAACAGCCAAATTTAAATAGTTCATTGACATGAAGAGGGAAAAGTCAAAATAACCTACAACGAATTTCGAATCGAAATCTCTTACAGTACCAAATTAGAAGAAATTTGATCAAAATGTGTAACTTGAAAATTGTCTAAATTTTCAGAAAGATTTCTTTGGAACAATCAATTACAAAAAAATCAATTTCAGAACTTGTTTCAAATCGTTGGAAGTTTTAGAAAAACTTGGAAATCGATATAATTTATTTGAAAACATTTTTTTAGGCTCCTGGAAATTACCCCAGAGGAAATTATACCAGAATTAGTTTTTGGAAAAAAACGCCAGAAAATTTTTATTTGGTCGAAATTGGAAAAAGCACCAGACCATTTTTTGGAAAATACGCCAGAAACGTTGGAAATTAGGCCAGAAAAGTGTGGAAAAAGAGCCAGAAAGTAAAATGGAAATTAGGCCAGAAAATAAATATATTCTGGGTCTAATTTCCAAATTCTTTTTGGAAAAAAGACCAGAAATTCCTTTAGGTATTTTATTTTTTAACAAGCTAGTTTTTGAGTGATAAGGTAATAAACAAAAAATGTAGAGGAATCATCGTGCAGGCAATCGTTCCGCCAACAAAAATAACTAATATTACTGTTAATTTGTTACAACAATTGCTATAAACTACAGTTTTCTGGCTCTTTATCCAAAACAAGAAGCGGAAAAACGCTCGAAATTCCCTCTTTTTTTAAAATTCTGTGATATTTTTGTAATAAAATATATAATTTTTCAGTAGTAAGGTAGTTTTACCATATCTCTGTAAATTGTGCAATAGTGCCTATGTGATGAACAATGTATCTTTTCTGCTACAATAAAAAAATTTTATTATGTTATTTTTTTCTGGCGTTTTTTCCACTTCTGAAAATTGCCAGAAAAGTCAGGCCTTTTTTTCTAGGAAAGAAAGCCAGACTTTTGTATGAACAATTTTCTGGCATTTTTTCCAAAAAAAAAAATCCTGGCATAATTTCCGGGAGCCATTTTTTTATGAATTTTACTCTTCAGATTCAAAGCGTAGATATGACATGAACTAGTTTAAATTTAGCATTTAGAGTAGCATTTTCAGATCTTCAAAACTACGAGATATGTAACTTAAAATGCATTTTCTGCACTTTCAAAAATATTTTAGAAACAATGAGTTACAAAATGCATATAATAGTGGGACATCAGAGAGACATGAATCAAAGAAATAGAAGATTAAGAATTTAGCATGAATCCCTGTTTTTGTTACAAAATTTTGACAGCTTTTGTAACATATCAGTCCAAGCCAGAGTAAGAGAAAATGCAAAGCAAGCCGAGACTATGTCGAATAATGTAAAACTAATGTCATAATCGTATAATATTTCCTAAACTGATGTCAGAAAGGTCCTTGACTAGAACTTGAAAATTTGTACAGGATTGCAGGAAATTTGAGGAAAACGTGGAATTCCAAATTGTGATAATTTTCAGGAGAATCAATTCAACAAAATAAAAAAACGTACAATCTCTTCAGAATTAAGATTTAGGTAAATTCGAAATATTGCCAATAAATTTTCAAGAACTTTCTATGGAATTAAAAATCATATCGACCTGAAACCGGTTATCTGAGCTGACAGGATTTCAAAACATGAGTCAAATTATATAGAATTTGATCAAATTTTTTGTAGATATCTTCATAAAGATTTCAGAATTTTCGGATTTTTTGTTCACTTAATTCAAAAACCTGTATAGGCCTAAGCTAAGTGCCTACTTAATTGGCAAATTACCAACAAATTTAGTCCTAAATGTCATAATTTCGTAAGAGCTTGGAATTTCGCTCTCCTAAACGATCAGTTATGATTTCGTCAAAATATTATTTCATGCAGATGTGCGAAAACTCGTCAAAATATGTTCAGAAATTTAAACTGTAGTGTCACAATATTAAAGGTTGAAACTTCAAACACATTGAAAATTCAAATATGTAAAGTAGCGCCTGGCGTAATTGTGACTAATTAGTCACTAGTCAAAAGTTTAAGAAAATTGCTTGCAGAATTGACACCACAATTTTTTGAATTTACTTGCATAACAGAATTTAAAATTGCTTGAATCTTGTGCACATTTGCCTCAAAAATTTGTGAAAAAAAAAAAAATACATTGGGCGTCTAAAGTGACTAAACACTAACACCTTTTAAGCACCTTTCTTTAGGATCTTGAAAAAGTTGTTAAAAACCAGCAATCTGTAAAAAGTTTGAAAGTTTGAACGAAATTTTGACAGGAGAAAATACTATTTAAAGCAAATTGTTTTCAAACTCCAAAGAAAAATGAAATCATTATCACACACTTGACGCTTATTGTGTATCAACAATTCATGGTACCAAATTGCCAGAAATTCGATGCTAACTGATTTTTGATATTTAACACAATTTTTAGAAAAATATTTGCAAAATTAAAAATTGTGTACCTAGGTACCTACTATAGTTGCATAAGGAACAATTTTTAGAAATTTAAAATAAATTGTGCAGAATTTTCATATTTGACCAAAATTAGCTACTTTCATTTTCAATTTCAAGCGAAAATGAATTATGTTCGGGTTGAAACAAAGCCTGATATCAAATTCTAAATTGTTCACCTACTTTCCAGAATTGTCGGTCGAATTTTTGGGCACCACACAAGTACAAAAATTGGTAACAAATTGGTCAGAAATGTGGTTTAAATGCTTGATGGGTTTTAATATTTCACCTGAATTGTTGTTTAAATTTTTAAGAATATTCTTTACAACTAATTGTGGTGAAATTAAAATAAATTCTAGCAGAACTGTAAAGGTGTACCTACTAATCTTTCCTAAAACTCACACTGACTGCCACCACTGAGCACAGTATAAGGAAATTAATAATGAAGCAGTTGACTAAAAAGGGGTTGCCGGTTGCAAATGATGAAAATTCTCACAGAAACGACAGCATCCAGGAGTAGTAGATGCTTTTATCCCTCTTAATGGACTTACGTACCCTGATGTATCTCCTGCACTGACTGAGTTAGCTGAGATCTATACTACTACCCCGCACATTTTCGATAGAAATGCAAAATGTTTGATTTTTGCTTAAACACTTTACATGATGACACGATGAAGTGAGTGAATGACTGACGTACAAACACAAAAGTGACTGGCAGGAAATATGCACAATTAGGGTTCGTGCTCCTTTGGCAAGGGTAAATATCCTTGCAGCGGAAATTTTGTGTTTTGTTGGCCAAATTGCGGTTAAATTAGGGTGAAAATATCATTATTGATGTACTTCTCCAGAGAGGAATGAATAGTGTGAGCAGAACGGTGTGGTGCGTTTGTGGTGAGGGACAATTTAAAATGTTGAATTTTCAATCATCTCTGGTACCAGGCAAACAGAATAGTGTAGTGGAGTACAACAAGAAAAGTGATTCCTTTCGTTGAGCAATCGAAAGAGAAAGCAACAGCTGTGTGGTCGGGTCGTGGTGGTGGCAAGCAGAGAGTCATCCTTAAAACTAAATGAAAGTTTTAAGTAGAGTTTTGTTCATTCTAAGAGAGAAGTGGTAGGTTGCTTTAAAAATGTTAAACTTTATCAGGAGACAAGGATTTATAAGCGGGATGGAGTGAGTTGGTTTTTGTTTTTAAATTAGTACGAGGTGCAATAATTATAGTGATGGAAAATGGACAGAAACAATGAATTCTCATATGTTTATTGATCATTTTTCTAAATCATTTTCATATCACCGTACGTACATCAGTCCGAAATGTTCTAAATCCGGCACCACAGTCTATTTCAATTGGCTTTAAAAATACCAACCTCCTATCAGTTATTATGTAGACAATAGGGTAACCCCCAAATGAACCTTCATAAATCTATACACAGACACACATCCCTTTCAGTACTGGAATTATTTGTCGTGCAAGGGATGTCCTTGGAAATAGCTTTGATCCGTTGATACCACCCCTTCGACGAATGAGTTTTTAACAGGTGCTCAGATATACCAAAGGGTTTAGTTCCGTTTCTTTTCATTCGGTTAGTCACCAGCTCTCACCAAATGACACATATATGGATGGGAGTCTTTTTTCTTTATTGCATTTGAGGAATCACGATAGAAAACTGTTGTCAGTTATGTGATACTCGAATACTTATACAGAAAATAGCAAGCATCTCAAATTGACACCGTATGCGCGTAACTCGCTCACTTCACTACATGAAGATTTAAAAAAAAAAAAAAAAACTGTTGCCGGTGTAAGGCAAGGATGTCACATTGTGCTTGTTAAGCTGGTGGTGGCTTTGCATCTGAGAAGAAGAAAAAGACGACGACTGTTGCTGGTTTGCTGCTCCTTTGGTTGGCTTTTGTGCGCGCTCTCACTTAACTGAAAGTGATTGCTATTTGGTTGTCGTCATTGTTAGCTGCTTTTTTTTTTTTTGCTATAATGCAGTTATATTCTTTAGGAAGCAAGAAAAAAAAAAGACTGACATCAACAATGATGATGGCTATGCTGGGTGTGTTAGCGATCCATTTTATGTGCGAAAAAGAGGAAATTGTATATGACAAGTTGAAGGTGAACAGATTATGTTGGCATAAAGTGCAAATTTAATTCTGCGTGTAAAGTGGTTTCAAAAAATCAGGTGTAAACAGGGAAAACACTCACAATCGACTTGAAGGTGTTGCAGGAACATAAATGAGAGTTGTAATGAATGGATGCATTTAAAATATGCTGCTATTAAACATATGGAATAGTGATTTGTTTGAAAGAAGAAGTCCCGGTCTCACGCTGGGCGCCTGTTGCTGAAACTGAGACAATAGTATAAAATGGCATTACCCAGGTTTCCAATGGATGTGGCTACGACCTTGATTGTTTTAATCGATACGAGACCTAAACATGGTTTTGCGATATATAGTAGGTATCCTTTATGAGCAATGGAAGAGGAAGATCTTTACATAAGTCAAAGTTCTACATTTTATTTTATAGATATACAGCTTATTCGTGGACATTTCATCGAACTTTAACTAGTACTTCTTTATGATGACTTTTAAGGGAAAAATTGGTACAGGATATTGTCCGAACATAATACAACACAGCGGCCCACACATATCTAAAGTGAAGAAGGTCGGAGCTCTTTGTTTTCATAAAAGTAAGCTGGTGTATCCGACCTCATCATACATACACAGAAATTGTCACAGATTTACCTATATAAACTACGAGGCTTAGAAGACAAAAAAGTGTGCCATTTATATTCAGTACCCCAAATAAAATAACCTAAAATATCATAAAGTAAAACGAACGAAAGAGGGCTCCAAGACAAAAATGTCTTAATTTTCGATACAACATTACAAATGTAGGTATACACAGTTACCCTACAACTAATCTTATTTAGGACTGAATCAATGAAATTCTAATGCGGACTGCGTGGAGTACTAAGGACGGAGTTCACCAATACCTTAATCGCATAAGTTGACGGACAACTATTGTCGTTGAAAAAATTGACCATAACTCACTGCTAAAGAAAATAGTTTTGGTGCACATCTCTAAAAGTACATTCTCCAGAGATAGGTACGCAGTGAGCGTCAAAAGTGAGTAAACACCGATCCTTCTTTGAGTTTTCTTTAGGGTATGAAAACAGGTGTACAAAAGCAACAATCTATAAAAAGTTTGATTACAAAATAACAATAATTAAACATTATATCATGTCGACAGCAAAAAATACTTTATAAATATAAATATCTAAAAAAATTGTATCCAAACTGCAAAGGCAAACGAAAACCGCATTAGTGTTCACTCACTTTTGACACTCACTGTATGTTGAAATGATCCCAAAGTCGATAAAGAAATACATATCTTAGACGCGAACCTGTGAAGTATACGCTATGTGATATCACGTCTACAATGGACTTTAGTCCAATTGGCTTTGCTGGATTATATTGCTATCGTCGTATTTGAGATGTCCGAATATTCCGAGCTGTTAACTAAGACTCGGACCACTAACTTGCTGTTACCAAGTTTCGAATGATTTGTGTTTTTTAAAATACATACTTCTTCCGGGAAAGACAAACTTATAACATCAGCGTCCCGAGATATCTCTGACGTAACAAGAATTTAAAAAAATCTGAGGAGAACCTGAAAACATTTGCCGATCGCATTTAACCCTTAACATGTCAAAAAATTCCAGGCACTAGGCAGACAACGTCAACTGCCAAAGACCATTTGTATCGATGACAGGAAGCCACTAGAAATGATGTATCTAATGTGCTGGGTTTTACCCGATTGAAACCTCAAACCATTTGCCAACGAACTAACTGGCGCATTTGTGAATATCGGGGCATAATTTGCTAAAATGATGACTGAGGCTAAAACCACGTATGTATTTACATTTTCGCAACAAGATGTCGTGCATCGAATTGAATGATGGGAAACTTTATAAGAACCATCAGCTATAGCTTTGTCGATCCAATCATTGATCTAGTCAAGAGCTATGAATTGGGCATTTGGGATGGCTAGGATAGGTTAGGTTAGGTTAGAGTGGCAGGCCACAATGAGTGCAGCCTCACTTAGGCCAGAGTAGGCCCATTGTGTTACCACAGGATCCAATGATCTCACAGCTACCCGCTGAACCAAGAGGAGCTGAGAATGAAGCGTTGGAGGCAGCTTATGCTTGTATTTGCAAGTTCACCAAGGTTGTCGAAGAAGTATTCTCCGAGATATACTTTTCTACGAGCTGAAAGAGCTGGACACGTGCACAGAAGGTGAAGAATTGTCTCTTCCTCCTCCTCGTCCATACAGCTTCTACAGAAATCATTGGAGGGGAGGCCCATCCTAAGAGCATGTCTCCCAATAATGCAGTGTCCCGTGATGACACCTACTAATGTGCTAATGTTGGATCTTTTTTGTTTTATAAGATCGTTGGAGCGCTTAAAATCCAGCATGGGCCAGATCTGTTTCGTGATGGAGCACGTGGCGCAATTTGACCACCTTCGATTAGTGGCGCTTATCGCATTTTGTTTAATAAAAAGTTTACACGTAGCGAGAGGCATATAGAGATTCTCCTTTTCCGGTAGAATCGACAAGGTTGTGCCATGCCTAGCGAGTTCGTCGGCCCTGCAATTCCCCGGAATGTCCCTGTGGCCCGGCACCCATATAAGGTGAATGTTGAATTGTTCCGCCATCTCGTTAAGAGACAAGCGACAATTGAGGGCGGTTTTGGACTTGAAGATGACCGAATCCAGGGATTTAATCGCGGCCTGACTATCGGTAAAAATCACGATATCCCTAGCGGATATTACATTATACCGTAGCCACGACAGGGCCTCTTTAATCGCCATGATTTCCGCCTGGAACACGCTACAGTGATTAGGAAGACGGAATGAGATCGTACAATCTAAATCCTGGGAGAAAACACCCCCCCTACTCCTGTCACCGTTTTGGACCCATCTGTATAGAAGCAGACGGATCTCGTGTGAGACACAACATCACTCTCCCAGTCAGTCCTGGAGGGTATGCAGGTTACAAAGTTCTTACTGAATTGGAACTGGGGGAGGGTATAATCAGTATCTTTTGGGATGTATTCTATTTTATCTAGAATAGACGAGTGACCAGTTTGTCGACTAGTCCACAGACGGATAGCTTTCATGCGGATGGCTGCATCCGCTGCCACTTGTTTGCAATAGATGTCTAGCGGCATCAGATGGAATAGTATGTCCATCGCAGCTGTTGGAGTAGTTCTAAGCGCTCCACTGATGCACACACATGCCGTTCTTTGTACACGACTAAGTTGCTTACAGTGGGAGTGGATAGCCTTTTCAAGCGCAGTCCACCAGACGACGACGCCATACGTGAGTATAGGTCTAATGACGGATACATAAAGCCAATATGTAATTCGAGGCTGAAGTCCCCATTTGCTGCCAATCGCTTTTTTGCAGCAGTATAGTGCTGTGGTGGCTTTCTGAACCCTCTGCAGTATATTGGGTTTCCAGCTCAGTTTGCTGTCTAGAGTGAGGCCTAGGTACTTAGCCGTATTAGATAGCGCCAGCAAGGTGCCATTTAGTTTAGGGGGAACAAAGACGGGAATTTTATACTTCCTTGTAAATAGAACCAATTCAGTTTTTTGAGGATTGACGCCAAGCCCACATGTTTTGGTCCATTTAGAGAGCCTAGAGAGGGCGTTCTGCATGAGATCCCTAAGCGTATTGAGATGTTTCCCTGAGACAGCGATAGCAACGTCATCTGCATAGGCAGTTACCTTGCACCCTTCCCCTTCCAGTATTAGTAGTAGTTCATTAACCACTAGGTTCCACAGAAGAGGTGAGATCACTCCACCTTGTGGTGTACCCCTACTGACGAACCTCCGAGCCGATGCTTCGCTAGGCTAGGATATGTAGAGCGAATTTATATAAACGCTTCGGCCCGCAGAGCCTTTGATTATAATCTAAAAGGTCAATGATGTAGAGAAAGACCTCACTTAAGGCGTCAAGTTAAGAGAAACCAATCAACTTGGACTAAACAACACTGGCGGCAGTTGTCTACGAACCAGGCTTATTGAAGAGGCTCGATAGTTGAGGCCTTGGTTTACCCCGAAGGGCATCCATCGAGGTCCAAATCCACCACGTAGTGTAGTGCCACCTAATTAAGTTAACTCAATACACCAAGTAAACATCAAATCCTAATATTTCATCCCAATTTTGACGACGAATTCTTTCAGACATTTGTGACAATTATTCTTGAAAAAATTCAGAAGATGTGCCGTGTGCTATTCGTAATGAAAGAAAAAGTTTCGTGCGATCCAGTCGTGTAGATGTTTGTTTAAAGGACGGGACTTTAGATCCTGTGGTAGGTATAGGTATCATATCAATTGCTCCGAAGATCCATTCCTACGTATGTACACAATTGATTGACTGTACCTACAATTTATACGCTTTAATCTCTTGTGCTTGTTTTGTTTTGATTCTTGTCACGAAAAGTGACAAATAATGCTTAATGACGAATTCTGACTTCAACCAAATCGACACTTCCAGACTGGTGTACAAAACTGACCATCATTCTTGATGTGTGTTTCACATTCTAAAATTCATTGGAAAACAGAAATTACCTAATGTTAAACTGCTTAAGCAAATAAGTTTGGTTCTAATTTTTCAAAAGAGCCTCCTGACACGCCTGTTCCTTGTATCGAGAAGAATATAGTAATCAACTATAGCAAATTCATTCGGACTTATACAATGGAACGAGTCATGCTGTGCTGTGACTGTTGGCAAACATTGAATCATGCAAAAGTGACATCCATCTGAAATAGCACTGCAGTCGCCTATTGTTGTGGTGGTGTAGAAATAATAGCTATACTCTATGGTGCTCTATAAATGTACCTACTAGAACTGGAATGAATGAGGTAATTTTTAGAACTCCGTCAGTTCTTTCTCCACCCCCCCAACAGGGTCATAGACACACACAGTCGATTGCCATGCAATCGAATTTCAAAGTCAATTTCGTGTGAATAATTATACCAAAAACAGATAATTACCGGTAAAACAGCAGCCTAAATCGATTTATGGATACGGTATGAGTGTATGACGTATGAATGAGGGAAAGGGGCTTTTCCGGATTTGGAAATGAGTGCGACAGTGATGTTATCTAGTTAATTCTTTTATTGAACGGATATTAATTGTAAAGATGTGCAGATAGGTGTAGATGGAATTAGAGTTTGTATACGGAGCAACACCCAGCGATTGGCAGATTGGGGTGATTGTGCCCCTTTTCAAGAAAGGGGATAAAAGGGATTGCTCCAATTACAGGGGTATATCACTTTTAAGTCTCCCCGGAAAAGTCTTTGCCAAGGTGCTGGAAACGCGTTGCAGAGCTGTGGTCGAGGCACGATTAGGAGATGAGCAGTGCGGCTTTCGTCCCGGCAGAAGCACAACCGACCAGTTATTCACTCTCAGAATGGTACTTGAGAAGGCTTGGGAGTATGCTACACCTGTTTACGCTTGCTTCGTAGATTTGGAGAAAGCATATGACCGAGTCCCTCGAGGGAAACTCTGGAGTGTATTACAGGAGTATGGAATTGATGGTTCTCTCTTGAGAGCCATTCAATCTCTTTACACAAACTGTAAAAGCTGTGTTCGGGTAAACGGCGTTAAATCAATACCTTTCACCGTGGGCGTTGGACTTCGTCAGGGGTGCGTCTTGTCTCCTCTCCTTTTCATTACTTATATGGACTGGATGTTACAGCGCAGTCTTGGCGAGGAACGTTTCGAATTGGGAGATCTGAGGATAAGTCATTTGCTCTTCGCTGATGACTTGGTCATCCTTGGATCCTCTCAGACTGAACTTCAGCGCGCACTCGATCGGTTTGTAACCGTTTGTGTTGAAGCTGAGATGAAGGTAAACGTGAACAAATCTGAAGTGATGGTCGTCTCCAGAACGCCTGTTCAATGCACTCTGCATGTTAGTGGAGTCCCATTGAAACAGGTGGAGAAGTTTAAGTATCTCGGGGTCTTATTCACGAGTGATGGAAGGAGCAATGCCGAGTTTTCCTGTAGAATTGGTCAGGCTGGGTCAATTTTGAGACAGCTTGGTCATTCTGTTATTAGGAGGACTGAACTTGGTGTCAAAGCTAAGTTGTCAGTCTTTAATTCGGTGTTTGTTCCAACTCTCACCTATGGTCATGAGGTTTGGGTAATGACCGAAAGAATAAGATCGCGAATACAAGCTGCCGAAATGAGATTTCTCCGTTGTATTGCTGGTGTGACCCGTCGAGATCGCATCAGAAATACCAGAATACGTGAGGAACTCAATGTCGAGCAGCTACTTCTCCGGACGGAGCGATCCATGCTTCGGTGGTTTGGTCATGTTAAACGCATGTCCCCGACCAGGATTCCACGACGTGCTATGGAATCCGTACCATCGGGTAGGCGTCCTCTAGGTAGACCAAGGATGAGATGGTTAGATCAAGTACATAATCTCTCCTATAACCGTATGGGGATTGCCCTTGATGATTTAGAGTCGATGGCGGAGGATCGAGAGCTATGGAGGGTCCACTTGAGCAACCTACACCCGCGACCCACTTAATGGACAAGCGGACCATTTGAAAATGAATGAATGAATGAATGAATGAATGAATACGGAGCAAATGTCTTGATCAAAAAGTTGCTATACAAATAAAAATCAACATGAGTGAAGTACTCAGGAATTTTGGCTTTTTAAGCTGTAACCCCGAATAAAATTTGAAAAACAAGGAGAAGATATTGCATAGCCAAAGAGACTCCAAGCTAAGAAGACCAAAAATTCACAGGATGGAAAAAAAAGCCGGAGGTTTTATAAGAAATCTTAAAGCTGGTGGCTTTAAGACTGGATATAGGCTCGGAATGGCTAAATTTAAAATGTTTCTCAGAACTGGTAGAAAAATTAATCAGCCACTAATTGTTTGACCAAACGACGAATGCTGTTTTTTACCATTTCGATGGTATGGGGATTGCCCTTGATGAGTTGGAGTCGATGGCGGAGGATCGAGAGGGTCCACTTGAGCAACCTACATACACGAGCCATTGAAAATGAACGAATGAAAAAGTTACAAATATAGTAAAAATTCGAAACACAAGCATGAAAGAAGTATTAATTTCACTTAAGAAGAAAGGAACAGTTTTATCTGTTCCTTCCCTCTGAAAGATTTTTTTTTAGCATTTAACAGCCACTTGAATCGGCTGATATGCTATCAGAGACTTTAGCCAGTTAGTCTTAAAACTGGCCCTTATTCTCTCGAAAGTCAGACGTTGCAGTAGATGGGACAGTAAAAAATGCATAAACGTATAATTTTTATTTTTCAACGAGGTGAACCTGAGACCCCAGGCTTCACCCCAGTGGTAAACAACTGCGCAAAAATATAACTAAAATTTTAAAAATGAATAAGAAGTTTAACTTTCAACCGAATGAGATTTTCGTTTAATGAGCTGATGTACCTAAGCGCCAGGGTTGTCAGATGTGGCGATTTATCGCCAAACAGGCGATTTGAAATTTAATTTGGCGACACGAAAATCGGTTTGGCGACGCACTCAAAAAAATGCGATATTTTTAGACTTTGGCGATTTAAATATTTTTAACCAAAATCCTCATATTTTTCCTTATTTTTATAGTTTTTACTCAAACCTTACATCTGTGGTGACTGTGACGAAATATTAAAATTAGTAATGAATGAAGACAACTTTGAAGCTTGGAAAGATATTGATTTAGGGTCGGATTTTGAAAGAATCGCGATAGAAAACAGTGGTAGCACAGAGCATGTGATGTTTTTTTTTACGTACAAATTACGAGTTGCACTAATTCATTTGATTTTTAAGGTTTTTGAATTTGGAGAGTGGAAACTTTTGAAATTTGGCGATTTTTTGGCGTTTTATATTTTACTTTTGGCGATTTCGGTTTTTAAAACCTGACAACCCTGCTAAGCGCCCAATTTTCTTATCCAGCTCAAAAGCATGAGATAACCGGTAGATCTTTGGTACGTGCGCAACTTTGCTGTTATAGAAGTCACACTCTCTGTGAGATAGAGCTGAACGAATGAGACTTAGGGCCAGTTTCAAATGTTCCGGATAAAGTTTCGGATAGTTAGCCGACACATAACGCTTTCCACCAGATAAAAGTAGCTGATATTTTTTTTTCTGTTTCATAGTCAAAGTCTCTGATAAACTATCCGGTAGAAAAATGTATCAGGCACTAATTGTTTGACAGGAATGGAAATGATGTTTATCACATTTTTAAGTGAATTGTGTTGTTCTATAGTTTTTTTTTAATTTAGCATGGATAAATTCATTCATTCACTCATTTTCGATACCCCGCTTATCCCTTAAGTGGGTCGCGGGTGTAGGTTGCGCAAGTCCAACTGCACCGTCCATAGTCTCGATTCTACGCCATCGACTGTAAATCATAAAGGGCAATCCCCGTACGGGTAGGGGAGATATTATGGACTTGATCTAACCATCTCATCCTGGGTCTACCTAGAGGACGCCTGCCCGATTGTACGGATTCCATAGCACGTCGTAAGATCATGGTTTTAAAATGACTAATCCACGCTGCGTCCGGAGCAGTAGCTGCTCGACATTGAGTCCCTCACGTATTCTGGTGTTTCCACCATCTCTACGGGTCACACCAGCAATACAACTGAGGAATCTCATTTCGGCAGCTTGTATCCGGGATCTTATTCCTTCGGTCATTACCCAAATAGGTAAGAGTTGGAACAAACTCCGAATTAACGACTGACAACTTGACAATTTAGCTTTGACACCAAGCTCAGTCCTCTTATAATAACAGAATAACCGAGCTGTTTCAAAATTGACCAACCTGACCAATCCTACAGATAAACTTAGCATTGCTCTTGGCCCTTCCATCACTCGTGAGTACACATTAAACAGGCGTTTTGGAGACGACCATCACTTGACATTTGTTTACGTTTACTTTCATCTCAGCTTCCACATAAGCGACTACATAGATAGAGTGCGCATTGAAGTTCCGTCTAAGAGGACCAAAGGATGACCAAGTCATCAGCGAAGAGCAAACGACTTATCCTCGGATGTTCCAATTCGAAACGTTCTTCGCCAAGACTGCGCTGTAACATCCAGTCCGTATAAATAATGAAAAGGAGAGGAGAAAAAATGCACCCCTGGCAAAGTCCAACAAAATAGTTAAACAAAATAGTGAAAATTCAGAAATTTTCATCGTCGAGGGTTTCTAAAAATATAATTTGAAATACTCTGTTCCTACGGGGCTCTGTAATATGGTTGTAATATTCATCTAATTCGACATTTAAGAATTCAAATAAATCCATGATATAACACTTCTGACTGCTGTCTACACCCGTCAACGAAAGAATGCTCTGAAACTATATTTTTTCCAGCCACATCAAATAAATATTTTGTTTAAATCTTCCGGATGGAGGCTTTAACAGCCGGTTGAACTGGCTGATAGACTATCCGAGACTTTATCTGTCAGCTATTACTATCCGAAACCTTTGAAACCGAAATATTACGTTTATCTGACATATAAATTCCGGATAGGCTATCCGAGACTTTATCAGCTAGTCTTGAAACTGGCCCTTATAGTGGAGATGCGGCATTTGGTCCATTTGGTTTGGCAAAAAGATGGTTTAAATATTCCTGGCACGAAAAAACAAAATACATGCTCTGCATAAGCTTTAGCCAGTTCTGACGACGAGTGTCGGAAAGGAAGAGCTGGTAACTCGGTTCTTTGGATACAAAATTTCTTAGTCGGGTACTTGTCCTGTGTGCGATAAGGGCAGAGGGATGTACAATCATAAACCCAAAACACCCAAACGCATGCGTACAACATTGGCGAAGGAATGGCCAATAACCCTCCAGCCAAGAGACATCGAGTGTCAAGTCGAAGGTTCGAGATGAAAAGAAGATCGAATCAAAAACCAAGTCATTGTAGATGTGTGACGAAAGTGATATTATATTCAAAAGGCTTCATCGAGGAAAACTCTAAATTTATGTGATTAGCGGCAAAATCTGTTCACAGGTTTCGAAATTTATCACAGAAAAATTGTCATCAATATTATTTTAAAATGTCTTATCTATCCGTCAAAAGGATCACGTATGTTTATGTTTAGGTATGATACTCAAAGTAGATCCTCCATAGCTCCCTATCTTTCGGCAATGTCTCCACCGGCCCGCCTGAAATGAGAGATGTGGAACTCTATCCAATCATCTCATCTTCCAGATGACACGAATTCGTTTTAAAAAGAATTTGAGATATACATAGTAGACAACCTAAGACCAAGACTTAAGGCGTATATACATTTTGAGTTTTTCCTACATCACAAATAAGAAAACCTCCTTGCAATATGTTGTCGTATCGCAAAGACTTAATTGGCGGATCGAGTGCGAGTCTCTTACTAAGCGCCAAAAACAACAAACGTGACCTACTCAGCTAGAGCTTCATAACATTCAACCCCATCTCGTAAAATAGTTTTGAATACTTCCACGAGCCCAGTATCGCAAGAAATATACATTTGAATTTGTCTTTAATTACAGCCATCAAAACAGGAAATATGTCCTACAAATTAGCACACACACAGCCCAGATTGCCAAAGTAGAACTATTGATTCACCCTAACCTCAGACAATGGTTAACCTAAATTAGCCCGCCTCCCCCTTAACAAGACTGATTTCTCTAACTAAAATTCCGCATAACAAAACGACACCGTTTACCCTTAAAAACATTCAGATCAAAGCCCAAGTCTCACACAAAATTAAAGGGACTAGTGAAAGTTGCCTTTAAGAATGGCGCACGTTTTGCCAGCCCTTTGCTTACCTAAAACCAGCTCACAGTTTGGTTAACTCTTTCGCGTTATGGAAGAACTTTCAGTGCCACTTGGTGCCAATCGCCGAGTTGAAATTCATCTAAAAATGTCCTCTCATTAATAAGTCAACTTGCTCGGTTGGTTTTTTGTTCACTTGCGTTGTCGGTTTTAACCTCTGCCACTACAATATACCTTTACCATCCATGGATATGGAAGTGCAGGGAAGCTCCATTCATTTTCATTAACCACCGTTACAGTGTCTCGCGCGCTCCTGGTAAACATCCTGTGCTTGGCGAAAAGCAAACACAGAAACTCATGTCCTCTGACTTTTAATCGACGTAAAATCAAATCAAATTAGGTACTCCCGCTCGCAGTGTATGTGTGTTGTTGCAACAGTTGTTGTCTGTCTGTCTATACTCTATCTATAGCTACCCCGCAATAAACACCCCATTTGGACTGGTGCGGCGCGGCGCGCGGCGGCGGGAACGTGAATGAGTTAAGGATTTTTCTATGTTTTCATGTCTGTTTGCGGGGACACATTATATTCGATTTTAATAGATCCACAGCGGAGCCACTATACACGTTGGTGCCATGATCTTTGGTTATTAATATTCATTCACCAACGACAACTATCAGGATAACAGATGAAGAATGCTTGAGAATGCTAATATTCTTGGTAATTTATTAGACATGCATGCGATGCGGAATGATGATTCCAGACAACACGGCAATTGATTTTCTCCTTGTATAGTTTTCGGAAGGGAAAAAGCCACAATCACAGCCACAAGGCAGAAGCACCGAACAAGAGTGGCGCTGCGCTGAAGAGGGACTAGAGTTCCACTCGTTTCTATGTCAAGTGGAATGTTAATAGCATAGCCATCCAGCAGGATTGGGACACATCCTTAAGGAGTCAGCCGCGGCTTATGTAAATATTTTTTAGTGTGTGAGGGGATTTTTGATTATGTGGCATTAAATGGTATCATTTGTTAATATTGTGTGCGGATACCCATATATGAAGGGTTAGATTAATTGACCTTAATATGATGGTTGCGGAGTAATCAATTGATTGATCACGCGATTGTGTGGGGCTTATATTTGGAAAAATGGTAATTTCGACATTAGGTGGAATGAAATTTAACGATGATGGTGGGGGTTAACCAAGAACAATATGGATGATCTGATCACAGATCTTTCTTTAATTCTTTTACTTATGCTGTCTGACCCTTTGCCGTGGTTGGAAAAGGACTACATGCGTTATTTCACTTAGGCTGACGAAGCGTATACACCCAAGATGACTAGACGAAATAAGCTAGCTTCGCATATTGCCAAGCTTGTCAAATTAGAGCACTCTTTGGAGCCACCAAGCCTGATGGTGTCAATTTTCGAGTGATGCCTACGAAGTTCCCATTAATGGTTAAGCAAACCCATATGGTGCTCAGAGGGTGGTTTCGAAATGCACCAATAAGGTCCTACTAGGACTTTATTATACATCGATCATCTCTTCGCTCTCGCAGAAAAAGGGCTTGCAATTTGCCGAAGAGGCTGGCATATATCGACTATATATTAGATATACATATTTGTGGTTGTCTTGTTGAGTGAGGACACTCACAAGTCTCAACATGTATTAAAGTAGATACCATTATAGTAGTGAGGGATATTAAAAATCAACTCCAATATATATATACCGAATCTGGAGGTGAAGCACGCAGATTTTTTAGCTGAAGTTGGTGCAGCTCCTGGAAAGGTTGAAGATGTATGGATTCTATATGGTGGGTGACTTTCTTGTCCAGGTACCTGCGTGTTTGTGTAATTGTATGGGGTATTGTGATTCGAAAGAACAATGACACCTATCAGAAAGCGAATGGAGAGCAGATGTTTGATAAAAGTAATCAAAGGGATTGCTCGAACTATAGGGGTATATCACTTTTAAGTGACCTCAAAAAGTCTTTGCCAATGTTTTGAAAACATGCTGCAGAAGCAGAGCTGTAGACAAGTCGCGATTGGAGGATGCACACTGAACAGTTCGGTTTTTGCCCGGGCAGATGTACAACCGGCCAGTTATTTACTCTCACAATGGTACCTGATAATGCTTTCGATTTATGACCAATTCCCTTAAGGTAAACTCTGGAGTGTGGAATTGACGATTCTCCCTGAGAGCCATATTCGATATCTTTGTACTCAAACTACTTTAAATCAATAACTTTAATTGCGGGTGTTGGATTTTCTTTTACTTATATGGACTGGGTTTTATACCACAACGTAAGAACGTAAGACCTGAGGATAAGTTTTTGCGACAGGAATATATTAATGCTGGGGGAGGACCGAACTTGGTGTAAAAGCTATAAGCTGTCGGTCTTTAATTTAATGTTTGTCTCAATCTTACCTATGCCCACTGAGATTTGTTTACTGGTCGAAAGGATAAGATTGCGAGTACAAGCCGGTACCGAAAGTTTAAAAAATTGCCTCATAAAACTCTTTTTGACCTTGCTTTGGACTAGAAATAAAATGGTATTGTGATGACTTTCATAAACACTCCACCAATTAGTTTGATTACAGTCTTATTTAATGTTAGGTCCCTTCCATTGCTTGCAAAACATGATTTAGGTGAGGGACTAGTTTGAAATAAGAACCAATTCGTTATGAAAACTGAGTAGCTATTACTGAAATACTGATGGTGAATTAGTCTTTTGTAATACACACATCCCACTAAATAGATAGTTTATACTAATAAGTTCGTCTGAGCATAAGCACTCTTACCGATCCTTTACAAGAAATGTTACATTTGCATTGTACATACCTGGAAAGAAAAAGAGAAACAAAATTATTAATTTCAAAATATGGCTTGTAGGTACTAGTATAATAGTATGTAAATACATAGATTTGAGAATATAGCTACCACGTTATTCCCAGGTTTTCTTAACAATTTATTTATGCCGGTCGTATACGCACTTATGTATATTATGATTACGAGCCAATTTCGAATCTGACGTATTAAACTCCAATGCACAGTACTTTCAATCCTGTCAAACCAATGCATTTGTGCTGAATCGAGGTCTCCCCGAGTTACTCAACAAACATATACAGTAGACCCTCGATATAGTGAACTATCCAATAAAGTGAACCACTAAAATTTTACACAGACTACTCTAAATATTGAACTATAAATATTTCTAGTAAAATAAATATTTTTTTCATAAAACTCAGCGAAAAATGTTCCAGTTTTACAATGCGCCTGCAACTATTTCTCAGAACAATTTACCATTTATTTGTGTATTTTTCTGATATTTTAGTTATGAAACTCTTACAAGAAGCAATTTAAATTTAAAGAAGACACACATGATGGTGACAAATTATTTTACAAAAATGTAATTCGTTTATTATTAAAAAAAAATTTATATTTATCTCTGTGTTCCTCCAAAAATTATCTTTATCTCTGTGTTTTTAAAAGATTGATACCATTTTTTTTTGTTATTTTACTGTTTTGAAATAAACACTTTTATGTTTTTGCTGTTTTTTTTTAGTTTAAACTGTTAAATTAATAGAAACAAAATTATAAAATAAAAAAAATCTATATAAGTCAAATTAAGCTTTGGTAAACATTTAAAAACTCCCGCTCGAAATAGTGAACAATTTCGATATAGTGTACAGGCCTGGGTTCTTATTAGTTCACTATTTCGAGCGTCTACTGTATAAGGCTAGTGTTCGAGCTCGATGGGATAGTCAAAAATGTATGCTACTATGTATATGTACCGGTTTGAGGTTAAGCACGACATTGGTGCTGTCACTACTGCCATGGACAGTACGCTCCCATTTGATATTAGTCAAATTGAAGCTAAGCTAAACATGTTAGTTTA
This sequence comes from Cheilosia soror, assembly GCA_949372485.1. Classification (NCBI taxonomy): domain Eukaryota; kingdom Metazoa; phylum Arthropoda; class Insecta; order Diptera; family Syrphidae; genus Cheilosia; species Cheilosia soror. Next base: position 67,744,906 of record OX443561.1, on the reverse strand, counting down.
CGTATTCAATCAACATCCGGATATATGATCTTGTGTTCAGATGTAGGTCTAGGTACCTATCTTCATACGTAACGTATCATATCATTCCGTTGATTAATCACCCTGAAAATGCTGTTGACCATAAACACTTTTGATCATAACAACTCAAGCAAGATATTTTTTGTTAGAGTCACTTAAGGCTTAAGGCGTTCAAAAATTGAATGGTTTGATCAACTTCAATACGAACAAATTAAATTTTTAGAAGAATTGCATTAGGTGTCAAGTGTTTTCATCTTAGTGTACGAGGGTATATTTGCGAGACTTGAAAAACGTAAGACTAGAAAGCCAAGCCCGTTTTCTATCATATAACAAATAACAAATAAATAACATTGCAGAGAAACTCATTAAAAAAATGCTCTTAAAATCGTATAGGTAGTAAATATACCTAACTGGCAATGCCCGCGGCTCCGCCCGCCGGTTTCATTTCTTTTAAATAAAACTAAACTTATTTGACTTATCATTGTACGTTTGTTTGTATTTTTTCCTCTTTTTAAACTTCCGAAAGATGTAGCCAGTACAATGTTGTAAAAAGTTTTTCAACCCTTATAGCACAAATTTTGGAAAACAATGAATGAGGCATGTCATAATTTTGAATTATCTATCAACATACAAACTTTTAAGTTTATACGGCTAACGGTTCGTGAGACCCCTCTTATTCCCTGCGACCCGTTTACTCCTGAGCAATTCTCACCCACCTTACGGACTAAGTTGGCCACACATCTATAAATCAGAAAAAAAAAATATGAAAATCGGACGATTGGTTCTCGAGTTATGAACATGATCAGACGGACGTTGCATTTTATAAGTAGTATAGATAACTGAGTGTGGGGTCGGTTTAACCCCCAAAAAACACAAGTAACAACTTTACTGCGTTACTGCGCTCCAGCGAAAGTCTGGCAAACATAACCCTTTAGACTCGGCATAGAATGGTAGATCCATTCCATTTGCCCAAAAATTAAAAAAAAAAAAAAAATTAAAAACTGACAAAATTGGATCGTGAAAGCAAATTGGCTTCTGTATGGACGACATTCTAAAAGTCTAGCTCATATAGTGCGCGGCTTGACAAGATTGATACACCTTTGATAAATTCCAAGGTTTCTACGAGCACAATATTATACCACTAAGTAGCAAATTTATAATACCCTCACGATAGCACATACCTGTAAATACAGCTATCAAATTCATTAACTCGATCAACCAACCCAGTTACATAATTCACACTGACAAACCCTTAATTTATTACATCAAGCATCATCATCATCATCATCATCATCATCACTGTATACGATCATTAAATCTGTGCAAAAATAGACCTCCGTGACTATGTCATTATTGCTTCACTTATGCATAATTTGTATGCACACACCTTCGACAAATCGATTGATTTATATTCCCGATTTCAAGATCAAATGCCTTGCATTTCAAAATCAATTAATTCGACATGCATTCAAAAGCGCGCTCAAATCTATTCCATGTAATTATTGATAATGCTAACAAATCCAACCCCTCGCGATCGGCACATGTGCACTGAAGTAATTATTAATCAACAACCAACCTATCGCCCACGGATAGGTTAATGTAGCTTTAAATAAGCCGCGATATCATTTAGCGATCACCGATATCCCAGTACTGATGTGCAATAGATAAACTCGCACCCCTTTGCTTCGCTATCTAGATGCAATTTACGAGAATGTAATCTACAACATGACAAGCTGCAGACAGGTGAAAAACGTATCGGCTAATGTGAGGCGCACAAGCGATTGCTTTTGGCACAGTTGATTTGCATTTTATTGAAAGTTGCTATAAGCGGCGGGGTTCAGCAATACTGAGCTCCGATTGTAGTGTGATAAATAGGTAGAGGTAGCTTTTTGCTGATTTTTAATCGCCGATTAGCTGCTATTGAGATCGAAAAATGAGACGTTTCGCAGCTGTGATTAGTGTTTTGTAATGTGATAGCAATAAGTCTGTCATTGTGTCAATTGATATTTTGTTGTTGTTTATTGTGAAAAGCTGGTTTATGATGTGAAAAATGGAGCTACGACTGGTGGGTTTTCGTCAGCCCCATCCTATCTTACCTATGAATAAGCCTATAGGTCAGAAAACGTTCGAGCTTTTACTCGCTTTCGTTGCGCCGGCCGTCTGTAATATACAATAGATTCGAGAGGACCTTTATGTAGGTAGGTAGGTCAGAGATGGATTTGTATAAACATTGGTTCCAAGTGGCAGCTTACCAACTACCAGGATAGTATGTATCTAATTTAATTTAATTTTGGTAGGGGGAATACTCCCATTTATTTGGCTTAAAACAAGTTACAATGAAAATTTAGCTCCCTCTCGTACAAAATACGCAAAGATCACGATAAAAGATTGAACAAGAAAGATTGGTTGACCATGAAGAGGTTAATGTTGAAGAGGGAGCTTGTCGCACTTGCGGAATATGGATTTGGGTTGGTTTTGTGGTGAATTTGAGCTCTAAGCAATTTTTGAAACAACAGGTTGAAAAACGATCAAGTCCTTGCTGAAGAAAACTGAAGTCTTGAATGTGAAGAGATGACATTGAAGAATTTAATATCGTAGGAGGAGTGTTTTATGACCTTCTCAAGATCATTTATAGTTAGGATGAGGAGAGAGAACAGCTTTGTAGTTCACCAGACGATACTACGGACCTGAAGCGAATGCTATAACATCGGCCTTAAAATGGAAGATATCCATTTTATCAGAATTGGTTTAAGGCCAAATAAGAGACTTGCTCCGAAGACTTAAGTTAAGGCTTCGTATAAAATAATATCAAAAAGTTTGGGTATGACAAAGTTTAGCAGTAGGGTGGTAATTAGAACCTAACTTAATTTTTGAATCCTTTTTTGATTATTGGGGTTATGAACGAGGTTTTCCAAAAATGGGGAGATTTGAAAAAAACTTCCAAAGAAATATTCCTGAAAGACCACCTGGGCAGGGAAAGAATTCATCATTTGCGGGTTTCCGAGATAAGGAAGAAGGAAGCTTTTTACGTGGAGCTAGTTTTTACAGAGATTAGTTTTTCTGAATTACTAAAAACTAATTGATCTGAGGAGGTTTCATTTAGACCGAATTGAAGACATCTCAGATCTGAGAATAAATAGTCCTCAGGCACCTTCCAGACTTTAACCAAATAGTAGGAACCTATACCAAATATATAGTTGTCCCAACAGGTCAATATTGGACCCTAGGCCAAGTTTTACAGGGACAACTCAAGTAGCACACTGGTGTATAAATTGGTGTAAATTCATTAATTTTGGTGCAAAATTGAGAAAATTGAAGAAAAATTCAAAATTTTGGTGTATTTGTCAAAATTACCGGTATAAAAATTACACCATTGTATTTTCTGTGCAAAATTGCAACATTTTTTTTGAAATTCGGTGCAAAAAATAAACCGATGTTCAGCTGTTTTTATAATATACCATTTTTGGTGCATAAAATTATTCGATTCTGAAACCAACCAACATGGCATATTTTGTACACTATATTTTGTAGATAAAATACACTATTCGAAATGGCCAACTATATTTTGGTAAAGGATTTACACCTTGTGGAAATTAAATACACCAAACTACATAAGTGTGAAAAATAAACAACAAAATGTTATTGAAATTATTCAGCCGCCATTTCATTTTTAACGAGCACCACATTTTTATATCATATATATATTTACCCTTACTGATTCTGTAACGCTCCATACTTTTCATATTTTTCTTATTTTAAATAAAAGTAGGCGGTGGGTATTTGAATACATTTTCGAAATTTTAGTTTTCTCATTATTTAAAATTATTGCCTACTTTTCATATATTTTAATTTTCTTCATGGTTCAAACTCAAAAAAACTAATGCTCGGCAAGTGCTTTCAAAAGGAAATTGGCAATTTAAAACTTTGTATATTGATAAAGAAGTAAAATATTATTTATACTCATAAATCTTTGCCCAGGTAGCAGAAATGTATGAAGAAGACGTTGTTGAAATTCCCACGGAAATTATATCAACTGGAGATTTGATTAAGACAATTTTTGGCGATTTGCGGTAAATGTCAATGCAGGAACTTCCAAAATGAGTCATTGTCGCGGTGACAAATGCGCAGACATTAGAAATGAATAGGAATATAATCGATTTAATTGGTAATAAATCCTAAATCTATTTTAGCGCCGATTCTGTTGTCAGTGAAGACTAAAGATCCAAATGATGCACCAAATTTCCCTGTTGAGTTCCTCAATTAGCAAACTCCATCCAGCAAGCCACCGCATGCCCTGTAGCTTAAGCAAGGTGTCATCATCATTTTGCTGAGAAACTTTAACCCTAAAAAAGGACTTCAATGGAACTCGATTGATTGTGGAAGAGCCTGGACGAAATGTGATAAGAGCAAGAATTATTTCGACATGCAATCACAATTTCCGATAAATTCTAGCGTACGTAATAAAATAAGCAAGGCTCAAGACCAGTCATTTGATCACGTTGGCATGCATTTGAAGACCGAAGTATTTTCACACGGTCAACTGTATGTGGCTTTATCACGATCAAGAGTTGCAAGTCAAATGAAGATGTATATTGATTCTAATCCACAGCATGAAAGATTATTTATTAACCAGAGACAATTCACACGCAATGTAGTTTTCAAAGAAGTTTTTTAAATAAAATAATTTGTTTATCAATATTACTTTGCATACCCAGCGAAGCGGGTACAACCAACTAGTTAACAAATATTAACAAAAATGAGAACCTTGAAGATTAATAATTATTTGAAGTGTTATCGTAGAAGGAAAAACTTGTTAAACAAATTAAAAAACATTGTCAAAAATTTTTGTAAATAAAAATTGTACTGAAAGAAAATCTCCATTGTATATTTTTTTCACAGTAAATGCTTTTTGGTTAATAAAATTCACACATAGAGGTTGGTGTACTTAATACACTCATTGGTTGAATATGCACTATTTGTATGCACCACACTGAGAGTTCTGTGTTTTTAATACACCATTTGGTAAAATATTCACCATTGAATACACTACACAGAAAGTTTGGTGTAATTAATACACTGTTTGGTAAAAAAATGCACCACGCCGAGATTGGTGTACTTATTATTAGTGATACAGTGTGGTTCACTTGTTTAGACGTACAAGAGTTACGTTTTATTTCTTGGTTTTTTTTCTATTATGTGGAACAAAGAGAAAAAAAAATGTATTTGGCAGAAAGATACATTAAAACACTATAAAACATATATTACTAATTTTTTAATACGCCATGCAAAACCGTTTCCTTTTTTTGGTTCACTTGAATAGACGCACCTGTTAAAAAGTTGAAAAATAACAAAACACCAAAATTGTTTCCGATATTTTTATTTATTTTAGTCAATTTTCAGTTATTTTAATAATGTGTGAGGAAGGACCATTTTATATAAACTCAAAAATTATACTTTTCAAAGAGCCATAATGAACTTTTATGGTAATTCAAAGATATATTTTCTTAAGAAGCTTTGATCGCCACAATGAGCTCTTGATTGTGTTAATACCTACTGATTGTTGCCTCAATAAATTTCACGGGGCAAGATTTTCAATAATATTAAAATTAGGCGAATGTGGGGGACAGTGCAATATTTTAATATTTTTACTGACTATCCATTCTTTAACAAGGCGTGAATTATGCGTATAGGCACGTTATACATCTGGAATATCCATGGAATAGGTCCACAAAGGTGTTTTGTTGCGGAAAAAACTGCTCCCAAAAAAAGTTTTGCAAGAAATACTAATATATTTTATTGGAAACGATTTCCAATTTAAAAGCGCCGAAGAATGAAATTGCACCATAATCTACCATAACTACCCCTAATTTCAATGATGACGGTTAAAAACATATTTTCTTTGTGGAGATCATGAAAGTAATAGTAATAATAAATCTTTTTGTTCGAAAAGTCGTCTTTGCTTCAATTTCTGGAGACCACTTTAATGGTTATATCCCATGCCATGTGAGACCTTGAAAATTCAAGGCGTGGGTTTCTTGCATGCATGATTAGGCTTTGTTTTTTTGTAGTTTTGTAAAATTTGGGTATAAAGCATAGACAATAACACAACGCAAGTGGATTTGCTACAAAAAAAAACAGCAAATTCCATAATTTTGTTTGTAAATTGAGCGCCATAAGGCACTAATCTTTCAATTTTCGGCTTGGTTTGTGGTGTTAAAACTTTTACGATTCTTGCTTGGTAGTTGCTTCCATAAGATACCCTATTTTTTACAAAGTTTCTTAACAAGTGTTCACTTCGAGCTATTTTATGAGCCATTTCACGATTTGAAGCGTTTCGAGATGTAAAGAATTAACTTTTGCGCTTTCTCCAAATTCAACACTTTTCTCTGCCTATTTTAATAAAATTTGTGCGCCTTTAACAAGTGAACCGCACTGTATTTCTCACAGTGGTGCATTTTTCTCATTTCTCCTTTAACTTTGGTGCATTTTTTGTATCAATTTCACGAAATGACAGAAATCAGTGAATATTTTACACAGTTTCCAGCAAAATAAATGCACCGAAAACAGAATATGGTATATAACTTCTACAATTGTGTATTTTTCTTCTTCTTCTTTTAAATTGGTGCATTTTTATATCCAAATTTAAGAATTGGTGTATATTTTGTGCGACGGCCATATTTTTCAAGGTATATTCCAAAAAATGAGATTCGGCTGGCCGCCATATTTAGACAGAAGACAATGATTATTTATTTAACTATATATATCGACTTAATTATGCCGATTTTTGTATTGTTGACTCGTTTTTACCTGTACGTCTCTAAAAAACAAACAAAAAATCAGAAAATTATAATTTTCGAAAAACAAATTTTCACGCATCAAATAAAAAAATCATTAATTATTAAAATTTTTAAGGCGCTCGATTTTTAGACGGGGTAGGACCGAAAATAAATCGACAGATTGGGCTTCGTTTTGAAATTAGGCACTCATATTGATATTTGCGGCTATATTATGAATGTGAATATGTACTTGGAATCAAAACGAATTTATAATTCTAGCAGATACATCTTTCATCGAAAAATAAAAAGCGGTGTAAGTTTTAGCTCAAACTCTGAAAAAATAAACTTCGGTGTAAATTTTAAATCAGAATAAATTTAAAGTTTCGCATTTTAATACGCTAATGGTGTACTTTATTCATCGAATTATCGTGTATTTTTCACACTCAAGGGAATAGTTTTTCACCAAAATGTGGTGTTAAATGTTTACCATAAAAAAACCAAAAATGTTGGTGTATTATAGACATTTTTGCTACTTGAGAAACGGAAGAGATTTGATGACGGATCCGAATTAGGAAGTTAGAAGACGCTTATGACTTATGCTCGCGGATGTTTTTCAGACGATCGCAAGAGGGGGTTTGGGCAAAATAGTGCACAAATCCTTAAATATAATTTTTGTGTTTTTCTTCGCGGGGCTCAACCGGAGATCCTTTGCTTAGAAGTCCAGCACACTATCCACTGAGCTATAGCGCTCTTCATAATAAAATTGAATGAAACCCTTGTAATATCTAAAGTCTCTTGTTTATTTCTGGTAACCAAAATGGGTGTCTTAGATACCATTGTCGCTTATAGGGCAGTATAAATTAATAGAGCTAAAAGGCAAGTAATTTGAATAAACATAATAGGTACGACCAAAACCGTTATTTTGTTTTTATTTTTGAAAAAGTATATCCTAAATCCAATAGCGCTCAAATCAATTTTGGTACATTAGTATTACCAAGCATAGATACCTATTTTTTCTGGTGTACATAGTGGTGGAGACACTCTAATATAATACGTAATTCATTCATCTTTATGTTCGCTGGCCTCGAACCTACACCACTCGCCCATACTTATGAATCTTTTTGCAGTTAAGGATTATTTTGATATTTTCAACTCCCCTTTATATAATTTTTGTAAAAACACTTTAGTTGGAGTTACAGCTATATGTATTTCGAACTCAATAAATTTGTCACTAAACTCCTTTAAGTGGTAAACTAACTCTATACTCTGTGTTAAGAAAGTTCAAAGTGCGTTTCATTCTTTTTCAGCGTGCGTATAGCTATACGCCTAACAAATAAGGTCAACAATGCACTGAAGGTTTGCATCTGATCTGTCGTTCAGCTGATATATTATAAACATGAGAGCCTATCCTACCACTAACTTACCAGGTAATATTGGCGTATTTTTTTGGGAAGTGAGTATAACAAAACCAAAAGTGAGTATAACAATTTTGCATGTAAAACCAAAAGTGAGAATAACAAAACCGAAAGTGAGTATAAAAGTTTTGCATGTAAAAGTAAAAGTGAGCTAGCTATAGATTCTCAAAAAAATACGCCTATTGGCAAAAATGAATTGCATAAGGCCAAATTTCTTGCATACCACAATCACTGATTTTTCGATTTTATATATTTGACGTTTAAATTGTGCGTCCTTCCATTCCAAAGCAAAGTCAAAGAATTGCCCCACATTCCTCCATGTGCAATCCGTCATATTGTGCTCGTATCAGTAACAATATGTCAATTAACTTAACTCTTGCTTTCCCTTAATAAATCACATTGGTGATAAGCAATAAAAAAAATCATTCAAAAGTCCCATAAATCAGATTTCGGGAATGGCCAACATATCACGAAAAAAAGAACAAAATAAAAAAAAAAAACACCCACACATTAAAACAATTTGCATTCCAATGAATCAAAAGCAAAATTTTTGTTTTTATTCTCTTGCCAAGACACATATGTATGTGCATCAAAAAGGATATACAAAATGATGAGGACGACCACGAAACAAGTGATTTTCAGTGAGGTGGCAGTGGCACCCGCCATGACTGACACTCTGACAGACATAGCTCACTCCCGAGTATGCTCTCACTCACGCATAATTTAATTTGTCGAAACCACCACTTTAGATGACCACGTCACCCCGACTCCAGCCATCGGACCGAGTGTAATACAAAAACTGTAACACCGCAAAATCAGAGATTTTCAAACAACAAGGACAAGCAGCAATTCAACTGGTATAGTATAGTATATATAGGAGAATGAGGAGACGAGGCGTATTACATTTTATTTTTATTTTCTGTGATTTTTATCTGTTGAAAGTGATTAAAAATTATGAGCCACTAGGGGCAAGTCCAGTGAATGGGCATTTTTTGTTCTCGTTGACCCTAGGAGAGTTGCACAAATTTTTATTGATGTTTGCATTTTATCAGGCAGTGCAACGAATTCGTTGACATTGACAGAGCAGTTTATTCATTTATTCCATGCGGAAGAACAATACTAATCCTTTTCTGTGAAATTTCCTTTCCATAGAGATGTGTTTGCCAAGAGTCACGAGTTTCTGTGGCGCTACTTTATGGGCACGATTATTCGATTTGTTCGACATTTATATAGTCCCTTCGCAGTGTAGGATGGAGAAACATGTATTCAGGTGGCTATAAATGGCTAACATGTAGCATGGTGCTATAATGATTGGTAATTTGTGTTTACATGATCATTTCGTGATCGCTTAAAGTAGGAAAGAGTTGAACGAGTTAATTCGGTGGACGATTAAAGACCATGTTCCCACAGAATGGAACATTTTTATTTGCCAAACGTAATGAGGAACCAAGATAGTCTTCACGTTGTACATCCCTGATCAGTGAATTATCATGACGACGATTAGACATGCAAATTACTCTCAAGACGTTGTTTGAAGACTACAGTTGCTGTCATCATCATTACTATTTTCAATGTTCTCTCTATTAATGACAAGAATAGTGTTCCAATTAATGTTTTGCCTAAAATCCTAATTGACATCTGACAGAAGAACTATTGACAGCTAAGCTACACATTGAATGTTGTCTTTGGAAATAATATTATGATATAACAACCGAAATCAAACTAATTACAATCTGCATACAAGTTGTAGCACAAGACGTATCTGACAAACGAATGAGTCGTTGTGAATGACTTATAATTTTTATCTATTTTGTCTATGCCTTCTTTTTCCTTCTTCCTTCTACCATCGGAAGATCACCCATATTTAGGCTAAGATAAAGAATTGTCAACAATAATAATAAAACCGAAGCCAAAACCCCCTTAGGAAGAGGTTTTGTTCCAGAAAGTTGACATCGGCTCAACCTCTATTAGTCTATTCCATTTAAAAGCTTGATATACCTGGTGAGGCTTTCAAAAGGTTCTGCGACCCAGAGACTTGTTGGTGCGTTCGATGGAAAGAACTACGCATCCGGGATTTTCATTTACATCGAGGGTGATTTGGACAATGTGACGCGACGCTTTGGCATATTTAACTAACTGAACTTACAGATTAGGCAAAAGATTAGCGTTTGATGGACTAGTAGGTTATGTTGGGACAAGAAAATACCACACATTGTCCTTCGATCAGTGCGGAGATCAATTATTGCGCCTTAGGGACCATGAGTCTTTTGTCGCTTACGATGTTTTGTTAGTCATAAACAGACTTGACAAACAAGATCCTTCCGAGTTATGAAAGAACCATTTTTCAACAGTTTTATTTTTTGATGTGGCAAAATGCTGGTGGTGACAACGAAAGTGTTATCTTCGTCACATCATGTTATATCATGTGCGATTATAAGAGGGAAGACAAAGAGTTTTTTGCTCGTGGACGGTTAGAGCATAAGCAATGACATGGCACAGGACGCTGGTACTAAATTCGTATTGTAGCCATCATGTGATGTCGGCCCTACTACCTAGTCCCAACTGAAACTAACTCCCACTAGCCAAAACGAACTATGTCCCAGAAAATTTGGTATTTAGTTCATATGAACTAACTCCCATGATTTTTAGGAATTAAGTAAGACCCAACTAAGAATAAATTAAACCTGAATAGTGGGACTTTGTTATTTATGAACTAAGTTCCAAATGAACTTACTCCCAACCTCCAAATCCAACAGTGACCCCAAGCAGGGGGGTCCCATTTGATCTCCCATTAGGCACAAGGGAATATGTAAACCTACAGCAAACCCACTGCTTGGGGTCACTGCTAGATTTGGATTAAATGCGAGGCTGGGTGTATGTAAGAATAATTTTTTTTTGTCGAAACAAGTTAAATGAACTAACTCCCACTTTTCTCAAATTGGGACTTAATTCATTGGGCATTTGTTCATAAAGAGCTATACGAACTATCTCCTAAAGATATGAACTAAATATCACTGCATATTTGGTGGGAGTGGGACTTAGTTCATTTGGCTAGTGGGAGTTAGTTCCAGTTGGGACTTAATTCGTAGGGTCTGTGATGTCAGGAGGTTGCTCACAAGACGATGGTCTCTCCGCACTGTTATGATGATATGCTTGGCGACATTCTGTAGTTTGTAATCAACGTATCTAATGACATCTACGGTCAAACTTATGCCGATGATGTCGTTATAGTGTCATACCCACCGTCGCGTCGCGTGCGTCGTCGCTAAAGATGATCGATGATTGGTGCACCAGAAGGAAATAAGCTTTTCGTTGATCCTCTTAAAACTGAGGTTGCTTTCACCAATGTTAAACAGTATCTAAACGGTTCATCTCAAATTTATACCAAAAGTCACCAAAGGACACTTAACAACTTCTGTGAGTCACCATACTTACAGTCACCAGAGTCAATCAACTACTTTGTTGCGCAAACATTTTTTTGAACAGGCTAGTTTTTTTTTAAGGCCGTACCTATGGCATACAAAATGGACTGTGCATTTATTTTTGAGAAGTCTTCACATACATATCTGATGTCGAATTTGTCTCTTGCATAGTTATTAATGTACGGCAAAACATAGAGTCTGGTCTTATGAACTTAGATTGAAATGCAAATCTTTTTATGCTCAAGTCAGAACTCTTTCATATTTTTATGTCACTACCTACTAGTTTTGCAAAACTGCAAAAACAAAATTAAAGGACCTTTCTCTAGAACGGAATGGCCTTTTTTACAACTTATGAGATGACTTATTCTATACAACCCCTGCCTATGTGTATCTAAACCTTATGGAATGACACCACAACTTCGGCTACATCGTAGGTAACTTCAATCTCTACTTTCCTCAAGTTCATGAGCCCTTTTAATTAGAAAATAATCAACTCAAACACTCCTTTGTCTAATCTGAGTACCAGGTCACATTGGAATTAGAGGGAATTAGCTTGAAGGAAAAGACCCAAAATAAGTTTTCTCAGTACCAGAGCCCTTGCAGGCATCACTGGTGAGGGAGCCTTTGATGGCACTGTACTATTCTCAAGTAGCATTCTAATGCACAGTCCTGGCGACACGTTCTATTGTCAATATTCGTGATCCCTTTTAGGAACTTATGAACAACGAAGTAACAAATTCTTTTTCGTTTCGGAAGTGGCGCAACACAAAGTAGGAATTGTTTTTGACGCAAATCCTTGAGCTCCTTGGGCTTGCGCTATTGACACACCACACTATATTTATCTGGAAGTCCGCGGCCTTCTTGAATATAAAGACTGCAGATAACTTATGGGCTACCACGTATTTGCAATGTGTCTTAATTTGTCGGGCTTCGGTAGTACGAACGACCATCTTTGACGTTTATGAACAGAGTGATGATACTACTGTCGTTTTCGATTGTCTGGATTTCGATTTTCGATTGCACTCAACTGACAGTTTTTTTTCTGAAAAGAAGAGAAATTTGCTTCTGGATTTGAATTCAGAATCGCGGAGAATTCTTCCGGACGGTTCTGGACGACCAACCGAAAACTGAACTGAGTGCACCAAGCTTCCGACGAAATGTTGCATCCCTGAAAGTGTTCGGGTAGATAGGTACCTAAAACTGTCATTACATAGCAAATAGTGTCATTCGCCCAATTAATTTTAAATCGGTTCATACTTTTATACATTATGCAATGGGCTCCACATCACTGATATAGTAACCGCTTCACCAGCAATTAATTGACCAACCATACAAAACAATGCGATTCAGACAGAAGCCATAATAATTTTCTTTGTACAGGGGCAACATCAATTGACATCATACACAGTCAGAGGGATCGTTGTGTCGATCAATCACTTGATTCAATAATGTCACCACCACCGCAATTGCATATAGATGCGGGCATAGGCACAAACAGATACCACTGCCGCACGCGTTTCGCTCAATTTAAATAATTTGTGAATGCTGGATGCGTTATTGTATCTGATAAATGCATTCCGTCTCCCTATCACATATTGCGTGCGTTCACTTTAATGATTTTGATTTTTGCCGCGCATTGTGCGGAACCAGCAAAATGATTCGAATTCCTCTTGCGTGGTCCATTCGGATAAATTAATCTATTTTGCTTGTTGCATTGCAATGGGTAATGCATACATACGAGCGTCTATAGCCGCGCAACTCGCTCTTGTCTAATGGGTCAGCAGTGGCAAGTGTGCACTTGATATGGATGCTGTCTTGTTGTTGGGTGGTTTGATCTTTTCCGATCTTGTGGTTGTTTTTATTAATATTATTCTACAATTTTTTTATTTGTTCAAGTCGTTGTTTTTTTTTTATTTTTATTTTACTGAACGATTTGTTTTAATAGTCCACAGATGTTGGCATCATAAAAATATATCAACTGTTCAAAAATAAAATAGCATCTAGCTCATTGTTGCGTGGGGCCATCACTTGTGCTGCGCTTTTAATTTAGCGATGAGGTAATTTATTTACGCGGTCGTCTACGACAAGTAAAATCTTGGAAAGCTATAGAAATTTATATTTCAATTGTGTCGATTTTTGGTTGCGGTACTCCGTCGCCGCGCCGCCGTCCACTCGAATGCACTAAATCGGTAGAGTTTTACGATTGACTGTAAATAAGTGTGAAATGTTACATGGAGTGTGGAGCATATCGCCGCTGCTGACTGCGTTCAACCGATCAACCATATAAATGCACTTTGCTATTTTAGATTGCGAGATGTTAGATACTTGTTGAAGAATTTTGTACAATCAGTATAACCTTGATAATGCAAATTTAAAACACACATTATGGCTAGCGGTGTGATGGCCTTATTTGTCAAGGGGCTGAGGTTCGATCTTCGCGGAAAAAAAATATGTAGGTATATCTCCAAGGGTGTTTTGTTTACTTTTGCGTTACCTCTCGCGAACGTCTGTCTGGCGATTAGCGAATATCCGAGGGTATAAATGTCATAGAAAAGCTTCTCAATTCAGCCGTTCGAATCCATCACTTTCCATTATCCCAAAAAGTAAAAAAAAAAAACACAAACTAATGGTTGTGAGAAGATAGACCTAGGATGCTTGTACGGATCTGTTGCCCATCTATTTTTGTATGGCAAGCGATTTTCGCAAAAATATCTGTCAAAAACATCTGTAAAATGAACACATCCATACAACGTAGGGTTTTAAAGGTGCACATAATAAAATTGTAGGGGTTTTATGTCTGTTACAGGTTGCCGCAAAAACAACCGGACGAATTTTAATGAAGCTTTTATCGGCATGTTTCTTAAGACTATAAGAAGGCTATAAGCCTTTTTGGGAGCACACTAATGATTTCCAAGTTTTTAGGATAGCCGAACGGCGAACACAGTGTATAGGTATTCTCTTCTTGCGGACACCTCTTATAACCGGACATAATAGTCCGAATCCGAAACATTTGGATAGCCTCACGCATTGTCTTTTTATACCCTCCACAGGAAGGTATATTCACTTTGCCATTACGTTTGTAACGCCAAGAAGGATTCACCGGAGACCCTATAAAGTATATATATTCTGAATCAGGATCACATTCTGAATCGATTTAGCCATGTCCGTCTGTCTGTCTGTCTGTCTGTCTGTCTGTCTGTCTGTCTGTCTGTCTGTCTGTCTGTCTGTCTGTCTGTCTGTCTGTCTGTCTGTCTGTCTGTCTGTCTGTCTGTCTGTCTGTCTGTCTGTCTGTCTGTCCGTCTGTCTGTCTGTCTGTCTGTTGAAAGCACGATAGCGTCCAAAGGAATTGACCTAGGCGAATGAAATTTTGTGAGACGACTTCTTTTTACCGTCGTCAGGTTGGTATTGAAAATGGGCTATGTCGGTCAAGTAGTTCTGGTACCTCCCATACAAAACCATTATTAGACCCACGTCTCTCTCTGTCTGTTGAAATCACGATAGCGTCCGAACGAATCGACTTAGGCAACTGAAATTTTAGGAGTGGTCTTATATTTATGGCCTTCAAGTTTGTTTAAAAAATGGTCCATGTCGGTCAAGTAGTTCTGGTACCTCCCATACAAAACCATTATTAGACCCACGTCTCTCTCTGTCTGTTGAAATCACGATAGCGTCCGAACGAATCGACTTAGGCAACTGAAATTTTAGGAGTGGTCTTATATTTATGGCCTTCAAGTTTGTTTAAAAAATGGTCCATGTCGGTCAAGTAGTTCTGTTACCTCCCATACAAACCACTATTGGACACACGTCTCTCTCTGTCTGTTAAAGCACGGTAGCGTCCAAACGACTCGACTTAGGTGAATGAAATTTTGTGAGAGGACTTTTTCTAACCGTCGTCAGGTTGGTATTGAAAATTGTCTATGTCGGTAAAGTAGTTTTGCTACCTACCATACAAAACTAATATTAGACACATACTAGCACGCATGGCAAACATTTTGCATGACTTTTATGCAGTGGAGGGTATCAAAGCATCGGCCAGGCCGATGATAACACTTTTACTTGTTTAAAATTAGGTGTTTCCATTACTTCTTTCATGCTTAATAAGGAATTATATATTGAGGGACAAGGTAGGAGACTGCTCTCTAAGACTTTGTCAAAATTTGAGAAATTTCTTAAAGTTAACGGATCTTTCGAGACCAAATTTTGTTTGCAGTCACTAAAATACGAATTTTTTTGTAACATTAGAATAGCCTCAATCACAGTTTAAGCAACAATTTGGAAGCGTGAGTGTCGAAAAGCTATCGGGAAGTAATAAAACGGCTTTTTTGTATCTTTTCTTTGTTTTAACTGTTAAAATGGGTAGAAAAAAATCATTGACAGTTGCAGAAATTGCCAAAATAGAGGCCTATCATTAGCAAGACCGGTCTAACCGCACTGTAGTTCATAAAATTAATCGAAGCCCGAAAGTAATTATCTATTATTTATTTTAAAAAATCCGTTACTATACCGTTATTATATCCTTATTATGGAAATAACTAGAAAGGCCACACTTCTTCAGTTCTTTCTAATCAACACAAGCGGAAAATCATTGGATTAGCTTCCAATTCCACCCACTCTTTGAATAAAATAAGACATGAAGCTAGATTAGGAGTTAGACAAATGACCATAAGTCGGTTGACAAAAGTGTTGGACACTTAAAGCGACTAAAGCCGAAGAAAAAACCACCACTACACAACAGGCTTGAAATACTGATGGCAGCAGCAATTCAAACAATTGACGAAAAGTGATCTCTGAATGTTGAACAGGCGTTCTGGAGACGACCATTACGTCTCCAGAACGCCTGTTCAATGCACTCTGCATGTTAGTGGAGTCCCATTGAAACAGGTCGAGAAGTTTAAATATCTCGGGGGTCTTATTCACGACTGATGGAAGGGGCAATGCTGAGTTTTCCTGTAGGATTGGTCAGGCTGGGTCAATTTTGAGATAGCTTGGTAATTCTGTTATCAGGAGGACTGTACTTGGTGTCAAAGCTAAGTTGTCAGTCTTTAATTCGGTGTTTGTTCCAACTCTTACCTATGGTCATGAGGTTTGGGTAATGACCGAAAGAATAAGATCGCGGATCGCGGATACAAGCTGCCGAAATGAGATTTCTCCGTTTGTATTGCTGGTGTGACCCCTAGAGATCGCATTAGAAATACCAGAATACGTGAGGATACGTGATCAATGTCGAGCAGCTACTTCTCCGGACTTGGTCATTTGGTCATGTTAAACGCATTTGTTTCTCAACAATCACTTGTGTAGGTATATTCTGAACTCGAAAATCAACAAATTTGAGGATTAACAAAGCCATCAAGAAGAAAATATGCGTCGCCCATATATTTAGGTAAACGCTTGCTCGATTTACCTCATAACGGATCTCTGCTTAAAGCCATGCCCTTCTTGAATTTCATGTTAAATAAGTCATTCTGTATACTTTTCATATCTAAACATCTAAATGCGGATTTACAAGCGCAAATATCTTTACGATACATTATATGTAAATAAAACATTCTACTACTACTCTACTCATGAGTTTAACAGACAGAACTTAACGCTGCTTCACTTCATCCTTAAAATTGAAGAAACCAATTCCAAGATTTCTCTAAATATTAAAAATTCACCACCTCCTTCCACTAAAACCGAAATCCAAACAAATTTGAGAAAATCCACAGCAACCCCTTCATGTGAAACTATACCTTCTTTTCATGTTTCTCATATATTTGAACCCGGCATAGTCATTCACTCACCCCCGCCATTGTGTATATCCTGTTTCCATTTCAACACTCCTCCATCCGGTCCTTTAATCAGAACGACACAGAATCAAAGGACGGACATACACATAGGAAACATAACATTCCGAGCACAACAAGAATCGGAAGTCCTTTTTTTTTAGGTATTTTGACGGACACTAGGTATAGGTTATGTTGCGTATACTACATCCGTTTCAGGTTCAATGTGGGTGAAGTCAGCAACAAAATAAAAAAAATAAAAATTAAAGATGTACCAGTACCACATCCACTCTCTAATCATGGGCCTCTTCTCGTCCGCGCAATTAACACCCTATTGTGCATTTTGGCACCGTCACAGAACGAGCCTAGGAATAAGAAGCAAATGTAGGCGCTTGTCGCACAGATAATCACTCTGCCAAGACGAATGCGAATGGATTTGTGCGATTTTCACCCTCATCGGCAACAATGACATGGTTTCTGAATAAATTAACACATAACAATGTGGGTATGGCATGAAGTTTGCAGCACTTGACACCTGAGTAGTGAGTACGAGTAGTGGGCCACAAGTGGCAATGATGCCAATCATCGATCAGTCAACTGGGCCACTACGTTACACGAGTAGAGAGTTGGACCGTTGGAGTACCTATGTTGCAGCTGGTCGCTTATGGTCTTAAGTACCGCGCACACTCATGTGGACATGCAAATGCCAGAGATTGACTAGTTTATTCGGAGATATAGTCGCACGATTCTTGAATGACCACCGGCACAGATCGTTGGTAGTTTTGAAATGATTCAGTTCATGTTGGCATGAATGAATCGACTTAAGTGGGTGGGTGTGACTGTATAGATCCAACAGCAGCGCGCATTAGCATTTGATCGCTCGAGTCATGCAACTCAATTGAATGCAATGATCGTGTATTGATGACTTCATCATGGTAATTGGAGACATTTGCATTGGGAGATTCATCTGTTATGCTAATCGGTTGACATCATGCGGATAGGGTTGGTGGCTAATGGAATGCCAAAGAGTACTAGCACGGAAAGTGTAAGTGATTTAGAGACGTCGGCGTCGATCGGGCGAAGGGATGCATTAAATCATTTTCAATTGTCAACTTATCGGCGCCATGTGCAGCGACCTTGTCATTGTTCAACTAGGTGGTGGTTCAATCACCTAATTGCGCGATTGCAGCTTTTTAAATGGTTTTTGCACGTGTAGTCATAGTTTCGCATTGAATGTCATTAGGCTATCAGTCATCTTTCGCTGACATTGATATTTTGGGCAATCACATATTAGGTGACTTTAAAGTTAGTACGGAGGACGTAATTTTGATAAAAGATAAAAATAAAAGTAGCACGGTGCGAGCGTTTTTTTTTTTTTTTTTTTTAGTTTTTATTGAGACTTATTTCTTTATAATCAATACATTGTTTGTGTAAAGCAAATGTTTTTCGTAGCTATGACTAAAATAATGTCTGGCTAAGGAAGTATAATAAAAATTGATTATTAACAATTTAATCTGTTTTAATGTAAGTGTGAAAAGGTAAATTACGTTCTATGTACGCTTGCTCCCGGCATAACTTCAACATTGCTTCAAAGAGCACTTAAAACTAAAATATATGACTAGATACAAAAAAGAAAAAAAAATATAAGGTATTATATATTTTTTAACTACTTTTTAAGTCTTTATAAGACATATTAGGTCAATAATTCTTAACATAGTGTGTAAGTAATTAACAATTTTAAATGTATGTGTGTATACCTATAGTTATTCACTTTAGCTTATGATCTGCTTAAAGAAACCCATATTGAGGCACAATATGTTCAAAAGCAGAGCAAAAGCTGTAGTGGTTAGAAAAAAATTCTGTAAGCTACCGGGAAAAAGAAGAAAAAGTTATCGCCGCAAATTGGACGGGGATGCTTTTTCGTAAAAGGGAACGGAAAGGTTTCGATTTTCGTTTGGTCTAAGCAAGGGTAAAGATCTAGGATTTAAAAGGTTAAATGGTGAAAGGTAATAATGTTCCTCTGCACTATCATTAATATTTGAGTCCATTAAACATTTAACAAGCGGGTTAGGATGTTCACGTACACGCTCTAATTTTTTAACAAGTAGTTCGGTTTGGTATGTCATTAAAGGTTTGATTTTACTTTCCGAATATAGCGTTTTATTGGAAAACCATTTTTTGTTTGGTCTCCTAAATTTACCGCAACAGAATCTTAAGATTTTCCTTTCAAAATTCTGAAGCTCTTCGGCGACAGTGGGTGAAATTGTAAACCATGTACAAAATCCATAAGCTAATATTGGTCTCACCAAAGTCTTATACATTAAAATCTTAGTATTTGGCGACACTTGTGTGGAATTAAGCATTGGCTTAAGTGTTGATGTGACCATTTTTGCTTTTTTCAACGTTTCTCGGGCATGTATATTAAAGCTAAGTCTTTTATGGAAAGTAATACCGAGGTATTTGACACCATCTCGAAGGGGAATATCACTTCCATTTATTTGCAGTTTTAGAGACTTACTATCTTTTACTGCAAGATAATGTCCTTTCCCGCTTGCATTTCTGAAGCAGGTTATGCCACATTTATCAGTGTTCATTTTTAATTTCCACGTTTTAAGATAAGTTAAAAGAATTGGTATATTTTCTTTAATCTTATTTAGTGCAACCTGTGGTCTTATGTCACTTGCTAATATTATAGAGTCATCTGCGTACAGGATAACACTAGGATCATCTTGCATTGTGTTTTGAAAAGGAAAGTCATGAATATAGATATTAAACAGGAGTGGTCCTAGAATTGATCCTTGGGCCACACCTGACAGGATTGGGAAACAGTTCGAGTACTCAGAGCCTATGATAACAGAGCTAAATCTATCTCTGAGGAAGCTTAAAATTATAAAAATTAAGTATCTTGGAGAATTAAGCCTAATTAGCTTATAGAGCAAGCCCTTGTGCCAGACTGAGTCAAAGGCTTTTTCCAGATCTATATCAAAACCTACGGTACATTTCTTGTTTCTCAGGTTCTGAACAATTTTGTTGTGTAGTACCAATGACGCATGCTCCGTAGAGTGTCCCTTTTTAAAGCCAAATTGGTTAATTGGGATTATTTGAGACTCCTCGCAAAAGTTATTTAACTTTTCTGCTATACACCTCTCAAATAGCTTTCCTATATTGGATAGCATGGTTATTGGACGAAAGTCTTTTACATCCTTTGCCCTCTTTGATTTAGCTATTGGAAGTATTTTTCCTTTCTTCCAAATTGTGGGAAAATAGCCATTGTTTAGACAGTGGTTGAAGATAGCCGATAGCGTCACGTCGAGAGAGCTAGGACATTTTCGAAGAATGTAATTTGATACATTATCTATGCCAGCTGATTTTTTGTTGTTCAGAGCTGTTCTTAGCATGCTGACCGTATTTGGTGATGCAAAAACCTGAACGTTGTTTGGGCTTATTGCGGTGTTTGAAGGCGAAAAATTAGTAAGGGTTGAATTGTACTCGGTATTGCAAAATGAATCTACTGTCGCGTGGATGTTATGCTCTTCTGTTTGATCTGGAGGTGTTTCTAGACCCGAGTACACGTGGGAGTAAAACTCTTTAAACGCTCTAAGCTTACTTTCAACATCTTTTAAATTCTCTCCGTTGTGGACCAAAATATCTTTCCCAATATTGGTTCCGAAGAATTTTCTTCCTGTTATCCTATCAATTTCCTTAAACGCTTGCGGCGAGGGCCTGATTTTATTTAATCTTTCTTTAAAAGCATTGTTGTTATCAATCCGCACCCTATCTTTAATGATTTTACTCAAGCACTGTACCCTAGCATGAAGTTGACGATATTCGTCATTAATACTGTTCAAGTGTCGGTGATACAGTCTTTTCAGTTGAGTGCGCCAGGTACCGCGCAGCTTTATTAATTTTTTTGTAGTATCTGATATATTGTGATATCTCTGATTTTTCACTTCGCGGACGGAAGAGTGCGATTGAACGCTGGCGTTGATTTGATCATTAAGATTCGTTATTAAATTATCTATTTCCTCATTTTCTATATTTCTTGCAGCAGGGATGTTCAGAGAAGAAAGACGATGATGAAGTCCCAATCTAAAAGCTAGCCAGTCAGTGTTCTTAAAACATCTATACGTAGCCGGTGGCACTAAAATTGGCAGGAAATCTCCTATGTTTAGATGTAATTTAATACCAAAATGATCCGAGTTCGTTGGAAAAGTTGAACAAACTAGTGGACTCAAGTTATTGCTGGTAAGGGATGCGGATATCAGAAAGAAATCAAGAACGGAGGATGATCTGGGAAAAGTGGGACTGTTGGGCGCGATTAGATCTATACCCAAATACGGCCCGTTGTAAAACCAATTGTAGATCTGGTTACCATTTTGATTGTGTAGCGTGTCACCCCATTCTGAGTGGCGTGCATTGAAATCCCCTCCAAGTAGAACTGCATCAAATGAATTGATAACAGTATAAAGTCTGTCAAGTTCGTTGGGTAATCTTCGACCGGCATTGGAGGGAATGTAAATGCTTCCTATTAAAATATTTTTGTGTGACCCAGAACTACTACGTGTGGTAATACTTACAAGGCAAACTGAAAAGATGTCGCTCTGGAAAGGAACTTCAGTGTACTTATACCTTTGGTCTAAGACAACTGCTGTTCCTCTACCTGAGTAGCCTGGGATAAGGTTAAAGCCATCGAAAGATGGCTTATGTTTCGAGGATAGCCTTGTTTCCGAAAGGAGACATATTTGAGGCTTTTGGGTTTTCAGTGTGTTGAACAAATCTAGTCTTCTTTCAAGGGAAATTATAGAGTTACAATTTATCGACATAATTTTTAAGCTTGTTGTCTGCATTATACTACTATAGAGGCCACAAACTCAAGGTATGCGAACATTTTGTCTTCTGTAGACTGTAACTGTTGATAAGTGGGCCAAAATTGTCTGATTTTTGTTATCAGCTCTTTAAAAGGTACGTTGAAAAGATTTTTCGCCTCATTCAAGAAACTATTGAGATCACCAGGCTGATTATTTGTCGTAATGGTCTCTGTGTTTTTCTGTATAGCTCTTTTGCTAGACAAATTTTGGGAATTATTTAGATTCACCTCAGCAGCTTGGCTACCCTTAACTCTTTCGGCAAAAGATACGCGTTGATCAGTAAGCGTACTTATAGCACTCTGCACTACCGATCTATTTTGGTTCGCAACCTGCCTTGCTCTTTGGGTCAATAGATCCCTTTTTTCCCTATATTTAAGATACGCTGGACAGCCTTGGTAACTAGCAGCATGCCCAGTTTCATTGCAGTTAACACATTTTAAAGCAGGGGTGTCCTGGTTTGTCTCCTTAAGCGTTTTAAAGGATGCGATACATGCTTCTGAATCATGAGACTCGCCGCACAAAACACATCTACTATTGTATGCGCAACATTCGCCAGAATGACCAAACCTTTGACACCTGTAACACCGAATTACTGTTTTATTGAATTTTTTTTCCCAGTATACCCGTTGGTTTAGCAAATATCTTATACTTATCAAATCTTTAATGGACTCACCGAGTTCTAATTGGACAATGAACATATTAAGTTTTACGCCCATTTCTTTTGATTTAGCTGTGGAAAAAGGTGTAATTTTACCAATTTTGGTGCTAGGAGATATAGCTTTGATAGCTTGTTCTATAACCCTAACAGGTGTATCACCATCGAGACCCTTTAGCATTACCGAAACCCGTTTCGTTTCATTAGGTGAAAAAGAAAACGCACCTATACCCGTCCCGCGTAATTTATCAATAATAATTGAGTGAATTTTAGCGTTATTTACAAATACCTTAGTTTTCCGATAGCTCAGATTTACAAATTTATGCTTTACATCTGTAATTTTACACTCAACTGCAGCGAGTCTAATAACTTCACTGATAAGTTCGCAATTGGCACCAAAAATAAATATTGGTGGACAGAAAGATACGTTACTAATGTTTTTAGTTGCATTGGCAGTGGGTTGATTATGCATTTCAACGGACGGACTGTTGGACTGATGAACTGCAGGGGTGAGGTTGATTGGTTGGCTTGTGTTTGGCTCTTGATGCTCCATATCAGCGAGTGCCGAAAAACGATTTTGCGAGGCAATTCGTTTAGGCGATGATTCATCGTCACGCACATTTCTCCTTCGTTTCCAAACATTAGATTGGTAGCTGCTTGCGGCGTGTTTAAGATTTCCGATAACAGTTGTCCACTCATTCGATGTGGAGTGATCGGTGCTTACGTCCATACTGGTAGTGTTGTTATTGCAATTTGGCTCGCTCTCACGGTGTGTATTTATTATTTTAGCAGCAGTGGGTGCATCGACTGCGCTTTCGTGTTGTAGTTTCTCTATTGAGAGAGTGTTTTTTGCATTAATGCCGTGATGACTCGTGTCATCCGAGATATTTGTATTTGTATTTGCATAAGCATGTGCTTTGCCAGATTGTGTCTTTCTTACTTCCTGCCATGAGTTCTTCTGTCATATTATCGTGACTAATTCGTTCTCGCAAGTTATGAGATCAACGTTGTAATGGTGCTTTTTTCAAAGGCTTAGAGTATGTTCGTCGGTTATTCCTTCCGTGAATTACAAGAACTTTCTGATGTCTCACTTTCCGATTTTAACATGTTTCTGACTATATCAGGATGGCTGGACGGCCAACGCCGACGTCGGGTAAATACAAGAAGAAGGGACACCAAGGTAACCACCTCTAACACCAGTGGTTAACCCCCACGACACGGCACCTGTTCAGTGTTCACCCTGCTCTACCAACAAAACCTAACCTAGGTTCGTTGGTTCAAATGTTGCCCCTAAAAAGTCACCAAACTTGGGCCTATATTGTGAGTGTCGATAGTTAATCGTTGATCGACAACTGTCGATCGATCGAGAACTGTGATTGTCGATTGCGATCGATATTTGTCGATTTGACAGTCGCTTGTAGTCGGTTACAAATGTCTGATCGATGCTTTCTCTTGGAAGTGAAAAAAATTTGTGCGTACGTATAGCTAAAATTAATCGACGCAATCGACAATTGTCGTGGCGATCGCTGATCGACAATCACAATAAGGGACTTGGGCTCGCTCTACAATGTCGTAATACTTACTACGCAAAACTTTAACACTGATTGGATATCGGTCCGCATATCAATGCTACGTCGGACTACGTCAAAGCGAAGTAGAATGGAAATTGCGGACTCTTGAGGAGGAGACTCGAGTTTGGTAGTGACAGGAGAACATGGCTGTGAGTAACAGGATACACTATCGTATGATGGTTAGTTGTTGATCTTCCCGATGGTTGTACGTCATCAGGGTGTATGCTATCGGATAAGGGTTGGAATCATATATAAATCAATTCCTTGCGAGGTATAACTTCAGGGTCTTGACGATGATGACAGCACACCAACAATTAGCTTCATCAAATCCCCAGGATGGTTTGTATATCGCAATTGATTGGCGGTGGCCATGCTGTAGTGGTCCGAGTGTTTGCTTGTGACCCGAGCCAGTACAGCAAGTACTTTTTCAATACACCAGAAAGAGGTTTCTGCTTGCTGCTAGTGTAGTGGACCAAAAATTAAGTCTGATGAATCAAGTCAAAAACAAACCACTTCTGAAGCAGTAATGGTTTGCACTGCATAAAAGCTGCATAGCAATATGGCGGTGCTGGTCATATGACTACTTTTTGTGGAAAGACATCACAATTAGGTATATCAAAACAAGTCCAACTCTAACTAACGAAATGAAAGAAAATCAATATTGAATACAACAAAATAAATTATTTACAAATTAAAAAATAAATCTATATAGAAGCAGAGAGCAAAAGGCGCAAAAACATAATCTTCTTTTATGCCCTGTCAAATACAAAAGTATGTCCAACTGTAAAAATGACCCTTAATGTATAAGAATTTAACTATACCTACAGTGCATCTTAAACTTTTGCAAAGAGGAAGAAAAATATTAATGGAGGTAGGTACATGAAGCAAGTTTTCGCTTTCGCGTGATTTCTTTCGTTTTTTGAAAAGCGAAAGCGGATTTCGTTTCGTTTTTTTACAGAATTCCACCCCAGGTTTCTTCAAATCTCTTGCAGGACAAAAGTAGGTACTTGTGGTATTGTGTTATATGTAGCTTGTATCGCTGTGCAGCTCATTTTAAACCTCTTGCGCCAAGACCAAGGCTTATTAAGTTTACCCGGATCTCTAAACTCACGGAATATGTGTCCCTGTCCGATTACCACTTCTTATACTCGTACCCTAAAAATAAATAAATAGGTGGCGCAACAGGCGGGTAAATACCCTAGGCCTAGCTTCTTGCAACCATTCGTTTGTGTGAGTTTCTATTTTTTCGGGACGAATGGAAGGGACCTAAAGTCCGAACGGCTGAATTGAGAAGCTTTTTCAAGACAGTCATACTCTCGGATGTTTGCCAGACGTTCGCGAGAGGTGGCGCAGTAGAAAAAACCTTAAGATGTAATTTGTGTTTTTTCGGGGATCGAAACTGGGATCCCTTGCCCAGTAGTCCAGCACACTAACCACTGCGCTACTGCGCTTACTCGTACCCTAGGCAACTAAATATTAGCTTCATTCTCAATAACCTTAATTATGCCATTCGCATTGTTAGATAACCAAATGTGTTCTTAATTTCGGTACTGTTAGCGGAATCACTGTGGAAACATTGGATGGTGCTATGGCATACCTATCTGAAAAAAAACCATTCCATTCAATTAGGAGATTATTTTTCACTTTAGTTGCTTCTGCTTAATTCATGTTCAGAAAACATAGTGACGCAGCCTCACTTCTAGACCATTTCAATGAATGATAGCTCAAAAATTAACTGTCCACCGAGAACTGCAAAACATTTATAAAAACTTTCAGTCGAGGAACATATAATTTTAAAGTCAATAACTACCCCCAGGCATACATCCACATCGTCCGACAATTTGCTTTGTTTAGCCAACAAACAAACAAAAAAAAAAGCTGAATAGAAAAAACTGCCAGTAATCTGAGAACCATCTTCAGCTTTTGTAAACTGACTATATCCCTACTCCTGGATTCACCGTAGGTTTTATATTTATCCCCGGATGCCAGAAGCCCACAACCGGATACACCCGGCCGACAGCTAGGACATCCGTGCTGCATAGAGTCCGCATGCAAGAGCGCGTAATTTTTAGAAGAATATTTAACTTTGTTCTTTCTGACGGTTTTAGTTGGAACATTAACAGAGGTGGCATAGCAAATTAATTAACACATTCTCGAGGACGAGGATGGACGTTTACAATTTTGGCAAATCAATTGCATTATTCAACTGCCGATGCATTTTGCAAACTTAATCGGATTGAAGAAAAAGTTTTGAAAGTTAGTTTTTTTTTATGTAAGGACTTTTCTCCGGGCTTGAAGGGATTTCATTTTTAAGAAGACGGCGGGCGAAGGGTAGAAAGGATTGCTCCACAGTGTGGATTTAAAAAATTACTTCCTGAAGTTACACAGTGTACATAACAAATAAGTAGAAAAAATAAAATAAATAAATAAATAAACATTAAAGAAAACACTGGAGGCTGCAAGGAGAAAACCAAATAAAGCCGCGATTGTGTGTGTGTTCTGTGTTGACCACAATCTAAGGCTACGAGGAGAATCTTTTGCTAGAATTCTTTGAAAGCGTGTGGAATTGAATAGCTGAAAACGGGACGAAGGAAATGCATGCTCATTGGGGGGGATTTTCAATTATATTCCCTGTGGGTGGACACTTGCGCAGTGTGTGTGACAAGTTGGTAACAAGGACTTTCGGGCATAACCTAAAATGGTTTCGAACAAAACCGGTAAACCGACATTAGCTAATGTTTATTTATAAGAGTCTGTTTGGCCATCTAGTGGTTTCTTTTTAAATCATATGTTCTTTTGACACCGACAGCTTCCCACTCAAAATCTTGACGGAGGGTCCACTTGGACGACCTACACTCGCGACCCACTTAATGGATAAGCGGGCCATTGAACATGAATGAATGTTTTGAGCTGAATCCTCATTTCAGCTATTTATCAAGCTTCATAAGGTTTCACATCTAATGTCTAGCTTTGTAGACTAACTATTTTTTTTAGCTCAAGAAATATTTAAATAAAATATTTATAAATAACTATTTCAGTAAAATAAACTTTAAATTGATTAATTCGATTGGCCATTGCGAAATGAGTTGATCAACACAAAAGTCCGAGACTAATGAACAGAAGATGACCACGAATGATAAGAAATAAGTAAGAGAAACTATTTCAAAACCAACAGAGAAAACCGTATCAACTAGGAATGTCAAATGGCTAGTTTGGGTATTTTTTTATTCCATTGAAGTACAAGGGTAAAGACTTTCTTGCGAGCTACACTATGAAAGAAACTCCTAGGCGACTCTCTGCTTTTTAACCATCGATACCATATAATGGAGCAAAATGTTACCTATTCTGAAATAAACGAAAAAACAGCAAACTCCTTGATTACTGTTTGCTTGGTTTTTGGGGAGGCTAAATCAATGTTACCCGCCTAACCTCAACGCAGGACATTCAACGTATTATATAGAAAACCAGATAAACCCTAGCAGACTTGTGACTTTTCCGAGTGCATGTCCACAATAAGGTGCTCATTCGTATTCTTCTGCGTAAGATGGCGTGAAAAGTGCATTTTCTTCGTCGCAAAAGAATAACCAAACAGTCATCCTGTGAGGAATATTTAAATTGTGTTTCACAATCCATTTGGAATCTCATTTCATTCTCAATGGTAAGTAAGATATCCATATACAGTATACACGGTGTTTCATGAGAGTGAGGCTTGTTGACACTTTTTTTTTTTTTTTTTATTCTACTGCTGTATCTCGCTCTATGATATGCTAAAAGCAAATATAGACGCAGGACAACCAGCGAAAGAATGAAGAGTCCCGATTAAGTCACGTATTTAATCAGTCGTACATTATATTCGTTTTTATAATCAGGGTGCACCATACAGTGTCGGGGTGACAACTGTTAGATATATGTATATGTATGTACTCCTCAACCTGATTCTGAGAAAAAAAAATCCCTATTCCCGTTTCATAAAGATGCAACTTTTGCCAGGATAACTGGGTGTATTATCGCCTAAAAGGACACAACTCGTACTCTAAGAATTGACGTTTGCTTGGCACCTGTTATTGAGGCACACACAATCCCTGGGTGGGTACTCTATGGAGTCCTCTTCTTTGCGGTGATAGGTTTCTAACTTCCTCATTGGAGTGACAGTTGGTTTATTAAGAAAAAAAAAACATCAAGGAGAACTCCGCCGAATAATTGTACGCGATGAAGTGTGAATGAGGTGTGATAATGCGCATCTTGTCTACACTGTAAGTGGAGGACGTGAATTTGTCAGTTCTCTACATGGGATACGCAACTTTGATTTGTAGAGCTGCTAAACAGAAAAAGATTCAAGAGACTTATAACTGGAAAGAATATTTGAGAAATCCAGCATGAAGCACTGACAATAATATTGACATCATAGTGTAGACGCAGGCGGTAATAAAAAGCTGGAATAGGTATTT
Organism: Cheilosia soror; assembly: GCA_949372485.1. Classification (NCBI taxonomy): domain Eukaryota; kingdom Metazoa; phylum Arthropoda; class Insecta; order Diptera; family Syrphidae; genus Cheilosia; species Cheilosia soror. Next base: position 67,715,968 of record OX443561.1, on the reverse strand, counting down.
CTGCGGTCTGTTAAATGGAGACAAGAGCCATACAATACCCCATCCTAAAATTTAAAGATATGCAGCCGGCAGTGGCCTTGTAGCGAAATGATTAGTCAAAATGTTCGCTAGAGTATATCCCTAAAAATGGCGATTGACGATTCTCCAGAACTCTGCATGTATCTCAGAGTTAAAGAGCGATGGAAGGAAGAATACTTTTCTTTCCTTTAAGATTGATCCAGGTGGTGGGCCAGTTTTGGCTTCCTTTAGGAAGGTCAATGTCTCCTCTATACGTATGGGCACTCCACTTGATGATTTTCTTCCCGTGCGTGCCGCTCATCGTTCCCACTACAAAATTACAAAAGCATAGTGCCGAGATGAAGAAAAAGAAGTGTTTCGAGCTAAATCGTTGTGAAATATAAAAAATAATTGCAATCTCCATAAAGTTTCAGTTTTTGCCTGAAATGGAAAATAGAATTTTGTTTTTTGATTTCGTAAAAATACCGTGCACCTGTGTTGTCTCAAATGTGATGTGTGAATTGTGAAGAATTTAAAAATGCTATGAAACGTTTCAGTTATTTTGTTTTGTAGGTATAAACATTTTAGGCTAGATATAGGACAAATTTATAAAAAGTTTAAATGTCTAAAATTTAATGCCGTAAATGGTGCCTCCCTTATATCAACCCCTCTTGCTCATGGCATTCGAACGATGGTACTTGAGTGGAGTAAAAACGTGTCCGCAACGATAAAAAAAATGCTTTTTAACAAACATTAATCATTATTCCGAAAAATATTTTAAGCTACGGTATAGATTAAATCACTTTTTAAACCGATATACGGCTGTAATAGTTTATAGAAAATGCAATACGCTGAACTGTAACTTCAATTATTGCGCTGAATTCAATTCAATTGAATTAATCGCCCAACAGACAATATTTTCCGGTGGAAAAATTGTAGTAGTCAATCTTTTTACTTACTGAAGGAATTTTTTATAGATAATAGCAAAATATGGATACGAAGTAGAACAGAAAATCGTAGCGTTTTAAAATTTTTTATAGTAAGGTAATATTTTTGACAAGTTAATGCAAAATCGTTGTGAAACGTTACGATCCTAGTGAAAGTGGGAACGCTGGTGGCGATAGATCGAGAGTTATTGCACTTAAGCCTTACCCACGACACGATAGGGAAAAATGAATTAATTTGTACGTTCATTCATTCATTCATTCATTCATTCATTTTCAATGGTCCGCTTGTCCAATAAGTGGGTCGCGGGTGTAGGTTGCTCAAGTGGACCCTCCATAGCTCTCGATCCTCCGCCATCGACTCTAAATCATCAAGGGCCATCCCCATACGGGTAGAGGAGAGACTATAAAGTTGGTCTAACCATCTCATCCTTGGTCTACCTAGGGGACGCCTTCCCGATGGTACGTAGTTCTTATTTTTTTAATTTTTGCCCTAGGGCCCTTTCCATCTAGCCATGCCTCTAATTACTACCTCAGTACCATTTGTCCAATCAGTGAGAAAGCTATACCAGGGACAAAAAAGCATTATTCTAATCAACTTTACTTGCAGGATGTTATGGCTACTATAATAGCTATCACTTATAGCGACTTTTTACAGAAGGTCTCAAATTAGTTTGACAGATTTGCAAACATTAAAAAATGTGCACGACTGGGTCGCACGTAGATTAGATGATTGATCGGGAGAGCCTTAACCGGCCCTGGCACTGCGGCCTCTCTACAGGAGCCTATTGTGCCATCCCTGGTAGGGTCCTAGAGCCATCTTTTTACTCCGGAGACAGTCAGGAAGACAAGGATCTTCTCTGGGGGTAATTCAGCAAGATTTGCCGAGGTAAGTATTTCGTCGCCAAAGACTTTCTTTCTAAGGCGGAAGAGAGCCGGACATTCCATGAGAATGTGAAGAGAGGATTCATCACTCTCTAGGCACAGTCTGCATGTGGGGTCTGGTGAGACTCCGATTCGGTGAAGATGTTTTTTCATAAGACCATGGCCAGTAATAATTCCTGTCAGGATTCTTAGGTTGTTTTTACCCAGATTAGTTAGAAAATAGGATTTTCGTTGGGAGAATTTTGGGAAGAACTGTTTAGTGCAGTTCCGCCCAGGTGTTTTAAGCCAGAGTTCATTAGATTCGATTTGAGATAAGCTCCTAATGTATTCCCTGAAGCATCCCTTACTGACACCGCAGAAGGGTTCAGGTCCGACGAGTGGAGTTGTCGCGCCGACTTTGGCCAGAGAGTCAGCCGTTTCATTTCCAGTAAAACCCCTGTGGGCTGGAATCCAGTGTAGGATGACTAGGTTTTTCTTTGCTAATTCGTAGATGGCCATGTAAGTTTCTAGGACCAGCTTCGATTTTATAACAGATGAGTTCAGAGCTTTAAGAGCAGCTTGACTGTCTGAGAAGATAAATATGGTTTTACCACTTGTGTTAGAACGTAAGTTTATTCTAGCGCAGTGGTTGATGGCAAGGACTTCAGCCTGGAATATGGACGAGAACCTGCCTAGGCTGACTGAGAAGTTCGCTTGTGGAGATTCTCCAAAAATGCCAGATCCAGTCCCTGAATCCATCTTGGAGCTGTCTGTGTACCAGACTAGATCAAGTTGCGATGGATTGGGTTTGTATTTTTCCCATTCTTCCCTTGGCGGGATGATGATAGAGAAGTTTTTATGAAAGCCATATTCTGGTAACATGTCATCTAGAAACATGCTGAACGCTCTTTCAGGCTCCATAGTGTCAATTAAAGACAGGTGACCTCCATGGTAGGAATGGGGGTCGATATTATTCGAATGGAATAGGCGATGAATGCTTAGTCTTGCTTCCATTTGAATGTGTACTTGGATAGGTAATAAGCCTAGGATGACATTCAGTGCAGTGGTCGGTGTGGAGCGTTGACAGCCCGTCATGCAGTTTCCGGCTATACGTTGAATCCGTTCTAGCTTTTTGACTGTAGTGACTTCGTTAGTCTTTGTCCACCAGACCACGGCAGCGTAGGTGATCGCTGGTCTTACCACAAGCGAATATAGCCAGTACATCATCCGGGGACTTATACCCCAATTGTTACCGCAGACTCGACGGCAGATCCAAAGAGATCTGGTGGCTCTGTTTGCGATGCGTTCTACTTGTGGATTCCATGATAGTTTACTGTCAAGGATGATTCCCAGATATTTGGCTTCCCGTGAAAATTCAATGGTTTCGCCATACATATTGGGTCGAGTTAGGAGATCTAGTTTCCTCCGTCTGGTAAAAGGTACGATAGTCGTCTTTTTAGGATTTACAGAAAGACCTTCTTTGTTGCACCATCTTTCAACTATGGATAGTGCATGCTGCAGTATTTCTGAGATCGTGCTTTCAAATTTGCCACTGACAACGATTGCTACGTCGTCGGCATATCCTATAGCATCAATCCCTAGATTGGCCAGGGATTGGAGTAGGTCGTCAATGACAAGGGACCATAAGAGTGGCGAGAGGACGCCCCCTTGAGGACACCCTCTGGTCGTTAACGCCGAAAGTTCCACATCGTCGATGCGGGTCTGGATTACTCTTTTATTGAGCATAGCCATTATCCATCTTCCTATAATTGGGGACAGATTCATGTTGTTGAGAGCCCTGTTGGTAGACTCAAAGGATGTGTAATTGAAGGCTCCTTCAATATCCAGGAAAGCGACAAGGCAGATTTCCTTTCGATTGATGGAATACTCAATTTTAGTTACTAAGTCATTGAGTGCTGACTCGGTAGATTTACCTGGTTGATAGGCATGTTGGGATTTGCTGAGCGGAAAGTTTCGCAGTGCTTTGTCTCTTATGTGTCTATCAATTAGTTTCTCCATGCTTTTGAGGATAAAAGACATGAGGCTGATGGGGCGATAGGATTTCGGACTTGAATCCGAGTTTCTTCCTGTCTTGGGTAGATATTTGACTGTTACTTTTCGCCAGGCTTCCGGTATGTGACCATAGGTCAGGCTACAAGTAAACATTTTGGCCAGGATGGGTGCTAGCGTGTCAGCTCCCTTCTGTAGTAGTGCCGGAAATATGCCATCATCTCCTGCTGCTTTGTACGGCTTCAGTGAGGATAAGGCCCATTTTATGGCATCGGTTTTGCATATTTGTCTCGCAGTTTTCCAGTCTTCTCTCGTCGGCAGGCAGTTCCGCTCGAGTCGAGGAGATAGGTTTGCAGTGAGAGAATCAAAAATTATTGATCCAGGAAAGTGTGTTTTAAGTAAGAGTTCAAGTGTTTCTTTCTTATTTTGTGTCTGACGGCCATTCTCATCGTATAGTGTTCCTAATGTGACGGTTTTGTCAGAGGCAAGAACTTTGTGTAGCCGGCAGCTGGAAGGTATATCAGATATGTCTTCACAGAACCGCTTGAATGATTCTTTTTTTGCCTTTTTTATTTCTTTGTTGTAGTTGGTAAGAGCAGTAGAGTAGGTTTGCCAATCACCATTGCGTTTCGCTTTGTTGAAGAGTTTCCTTACTCTAGATCTGGGTCGCACGTAACTTTCTCGTTTATTGCGAATCTCACAGAATCTCAGAGTCATTTCAGCAAATTTTACGTTTAGAATCATACGCACTCAAGATGTACTCAGATAAATGAGCACTTGTTAATTAACAACGTAATACATACTACATAAACATACGTATTAACTTCAACATTTACTTTTAAATTTCACCCCGAACTGACACTTGAATTTCGATGAATTTCGAATTATATTGCCACTGAAGTTTTGGACTTTGCAAAATTATACAGTGTGTGAATAAAGATCGGGATTTGGGTAGTCATTTTTGAGAAATATTCATAAAATGGCAATATTCGAGTTTTCTGAGAAAAACTACATACGTGATCATATTTAGAATGCCTATGTTGTCTTAAATATGTATTTTGATCAAAATCGTTGGAGCGGTTTTTTGTAAAATTATTCTGACAAATGTTACAATTTGGATTCGAAAAGCACTGTTATTAAATTAAACTGTCTAGCTGAAAACTGAGTACGACGTATTATTCAGGATATAAACTACATTTTTAACCAAATCGAAAATGGCGTTTTCGAGATATGTGCAGTTATTAAAGTACCGTGATTGGGGTGGAAATCGAAGAACGCATTCATGGTTCAAAAAACACTTTTTTTTCAACTGTTTAGCTCAAAACTGAGCAAATGGTATTACTATGGATTTAAGCATTACTTGACAGTAACATTTTTATCATAATTGAAAATGGCGTTTTAGAGATATGAGCAGTTTTTTAAAGTACTATTAATAGGGATTTCGGTGGATATCAAAGGACGCAGTCTTTTTAGAGAAAAACTGAGTTTGCTTTCAAGTTAAGAATCACAATAGTACCTTAAAAATAATTTTTTTTACCGTTTTCGAGAAAAAGCCAATTTTCAAAACTGCCGTTGCTGGACTTTTTAGCGAAAAACTGGGTATGCAGTCATGTTAAGCATGCCTACATTAACTCAGCTATCAATTTTGGTTCAAATCGTTGGAGCCGTTTTCGAAAAAGTTAAATTTAGACATATTTCGTAAAATTTTTATATGGGAGGTACCGTTAATATTAGGGCTAGCATAAAAAAAAACAAACGTCCCTAGCGGGAAGCCCACAAACTCTAAATACGAAGTTTGAAACAAATCCGTCCAAGCGTTTAGATTTCCCAGGGGTGGGACAGACAGACATACGGACGGACAGAATTGCGAGACCCACTTCTTTGAGTTTCCCTATCATCGTAATATCAGAATTGATCAAAATCTCGACTTCGAAATTTTGTACGAAAACAATATCTTTATCTTACTACGTAAGTATACGAGAAAGTAAAAAATCACGGAATTACATGAAAATTAATATAAGAGCTCCCTGCAAGTATCGGACAGAAAAGAATTGAATGATTTTGATCAAAGCGCACGCACTTCCGCAATTAGGACTACAATCATCAACCTTCCTCATCATAAGCATTCACACATTCAATACCACCAGCTACACCCGTCATTCTGTAAAACCACATCAAGTAAAAGCCTTCACTTGCATCTTCACTTCCTTAACGCGCACGCATTATGATCGTAGCATTGGATTCCATCCGAAATACGATCATCGCTAAGTGAAAACCTTCATTAGAAACATACATTGAAACAAAACCCAATTTGCCCAAACAATGTAAAATGATGTGTAATTGTAAACCGAGCACAGTAAAGCCTTAGACTTTTCACTTCGGGAAGAAGAAGAGACGCTTCCAGCCAAGCGTATAACTCATGTCAATGAGCGAGTTTTTGTTAGATTTCCTTATTTTTTTTACGACCTAATATGGAAATCAGCAGCATATATATTGCGTAACTAAGAAGTACAATTTTCAATGAATACATTTCCATTTCATGTAAAAGATACTTTGATAGAGATTATACACTTTACATGGACACTTGTATCACCCGTGCTCCTTGGCTTAGCTCGTCACGGTTTTTTGGTTGTGCACCAACCAGATGTTGACTCAGATTTTGGTGGAGTCAGCTTTACATCTCCACATGAATGCTGGTGAGGTTTTGTAATGCGACGTCACATATTATAGGGGGAAACAAGAAGTGATGATATCTCTTAATCTGCGAGGTGTGAAAATTCGCATTGTAAAGTCAGCATGATTTTGAGCTGCATAATCAGTTCTTATGAATGGCATAGTCATAGCGTATGCTGTATGGTATGGAATATGAAAGGCCAATTGGCGTAATCAGTAGTGATCGGTGGAAATTTATTGTATAAAGCTTTTTCATGTCGCATGAAATCGGTTAAGAATTTATGCAAAACGATGGTGGTTAAACAAATTGCAATAAAACTTTATGGTCACGTTTTATTTTTATAGTGTGATTATACAATACTGTCTGAGATCATGCAAGATCTCTAGACCACAGCAATGGGGTCTAATCATTTTGGAATATTCTATACTGCTTGCCATATTTTAATGAATAGGAATACGAATAAAAGAGGAAGCGTAGTGAAAAACAAATCTCTGCTTCTATCTTCAGCACTTGAAATTGATAGGTGATCCGTTGAGACACCGTGCTTTTAGCTCTGTGAAGTATGCAACACTTTTAGCTATATCAGAACCGGTCCAGTACCATCCTAGGCTTTTGAGGAAAAGTATTTTACAATTTAGTGACAGGAGGGTTCGAAATTCGTTGAAATCCTGTTCAGACTGAAATTACGGGAGTGTGATATGTGACGCATAATTACGCGCCTCAATACAAAAATTACTCAAAGGTAGGAGAGTAGCTGATGCGTTTCTAGCCATTTAAGGAGCTTCCAGCATTGTCAATACGGAAACCGTCTTTAGGACACTAAGTACATTAACTAAACGTTGACTGTGTCAGTATAGCACCTCCATTAACTAACTTAAAGCAAGACACCACAAGAGTAATAACCGAGCTCGGGGATTCTGAGCTAGAAGCTTTCACCAAGAGGGACTTCTCAAGGCGCAATAAATCGATTTTAACTGCAGGCTCTGAGTTTATTCTTAGTCAAAGGGAAAAGTGGTTATAAACCTAATAAGGAATCTATTGCCGTATACACCAGCCCGATCACAAACAGACACCGATGTTGGGTGAATGATGTCTGAACAATCTGCTCACATGAACATCTGTACGCCTCTTGGACCGTGGCAGTGAGAACATCAACTCTTGGGTCTATGGAATTGGCCATACCACCGAAGGTAACGCCCTCTCTACTGATAGCCAGGCAGCTATTAGCATTTAATCACTACGACAAAAATAAAATCGAAGTTTATAAAATGGTGTCGTTTAAGAGTTCAAGGTTGTTGGAATACAGCACAACATGTCGGTCTGCCAGATGTTTGCTGTTTTAAAAAAAGCTGATCCTTCTGTGATTATGTCCACTTGCTAGATAACCTTACCTGAGTCTTATATGCGAGAGTAGTGTTTGTATTGAAATTTGTATTTACATTAGGTATAACTAGGGAGGGACCAATAATAGGATTGACTAGGACTAGGTCATGCAATATCTGCAGTGCATGTTTGGATTATGAAGTATTGAGTGTATGACACCGCAAATTAAACACAATGATTTTTAAAAAAAATACTAAGGGATATACCAGAAAAGAAATTCTGAGTTTTGATAAAGGTGCTGTTAAAACACCGCTACATAGACTCTCATTTAAACTCAATCTTTCAGCGAAACTGAAGAACGAAAATGGAGATTTGGATGGTAGGTCTAGGTATGTACCTCCGAAAAAATGCTCGATAGAAAATAAATTCCAACTTCATTCAAGCACAAGATAGAAATTGGTTATGCGAAGATTACGAGGAGTCTAGAAAGTGTTAAGATTCTTCCTTAATCAAGCTTGATATAAGATCGTAAGAAAATTGCATTAAGTATGTACTCATGCAGTTAAGGTATAAAAGAAATATGTACATGGGCGCAGTGGGTCAGCGGCTCAGTGATTAGTATCTCGATCAAGTTCGATCCACAAAAAACCACAAATTACATCATACGATTTTTTTCAATCTCGCGAACGTCTGAAAGACATCCGATAGTGGAACTGTCCTGAAAATATTTTTAATTCAGCCGTTCGGACTCGCCATAAAATTGTTGGTGCGGAAGCGCAACGAGTTGCTTCATTTAAGAAACAAATAACCACAATACAACCTGATGGAAAAATATTACATTTCCAGTAGAATACTACAACTAACTGAATTGGAGTCATTTTTGAAACATAAGAAGAACTGCTTCCGTTGAACTTTAGACTATGATCTGTCACCTGAGGGAATAAAAGGTTATTTATCAGTTATCACCGTATCGGAAGATGTCCTTTACTACAGGATATTGGAAAACTTCAATTGAAAAATAGATGCTAATGAGAGATGGAGTATTTTGGCATTCTTACACCCAGTTTCACAGTGGAAGTTTAAACTAAAGTTCAACTGAATCTAAACTTGATAAATTTGAAGTTCAACTCGTCCAGTTTCAGAATGTAATTTGAACTTCAGTTCAATTGACCTCAGTTTATATAAATTTAATGAATAGAATTGGCAGTACATATTGTACAGTACTTACTTATAGATTTTATACTATGTACTACAGTACTACCCTTGTCTTTTCTTTTAAAGAACACGCAAAACAACGTTAAATATTTCTGTTTTTGACAATGAAATTGAAATGCCACTGTGTCAAGTGATCTGAGGTTTAAACGGCAAAATACAACCGAATTAATTATTGAACTAAGTTGAAAAGTGTAGTTTAAACTTTCACTGTGAAACTGGGGGTAAGTTGATCAAATTGGAAAATTGCTATTTCATATCACAAATCGATAGATTGTCCATCTGCAATAAGGTTTTTGCTTATTGCTTAACGAATTTGCGAAAACAAACTTTCTTCGAAAATATGTATACAGTGAGCGTCAAAAGTTAGTGAACATCAAAGCGGTTTTCATTTGTCTTTCTAGTTTGGATAACTTTTTTTTTAAATATTGGCAATGTACTAGCTGAGCCCCCGCCGGCTTCGCAATATCTTTTTTTGCTTTTTTAAATCTTTATTTATTTATTTATTTTTTTTTTTTTTTGGGATGTCAATTGATCACACCGACATTTAAAAACAATGTCGCACGAAACTTTCTCGTTTATTGCAAATCTTGCAGAATCTCAGTCTTTTCAGCAAATTTTACTTTTAAAAACATATCCACTTAAGATGTACGCAGGTTAAGTAAAATCATAAAAAATATTAGCGAAGAGAATTTAAAAAAAAATTTTTTGCAGTCACTATTAGAATTGTTTGAAGAAACTTTTTGCATCAAAACATTTTTTTTAGACCGAGGAAAAAAGTCAAAAAAGTAAACTTTTACAGAAGTTCTAAATTTTCAATGGGTACTTAATGGGTTAAGGAAAGTTTTGTATCATTGAAACGGAATTTAAATGGCCTTTCCATTGGTACCAAAATTTACATGAAGTAAGTTAAAATTTATGAGCAGAAAAACGTTACTTTTGTGTAAATAATTATGCCGACGACTATATAGAGAAGAGAAGAAGAAATTTGTTGCTATCGACATGAATTATGTTTAATTATTGTTACTTCGTAATTAAACTTTTTACAGATTGCTGGTTTTTAGATCTGTTTCTAGACCCTACAGAAAACTCTAAGAAGCATCGGTGTTTACTAACTTTCGACGCTCACTCACTATCCTCTTGAAGATCTGAACAAATTATAGTAGAAGGGCACTTAGTAGGAATTGGAAGTAAAACCATCAGTACCTCTTGAACTTTATGTAGCTTTAAAAACTTATTTGTGGGGTACTTGCTTCATTGAAACATAACCAGATATCAGTCTTTTAGTTATTAGATATCAACAAGACTAACTAATTGTCTTACGAACTCCTAAACGTTCGTATTCTATCTGACAGATCTTTATACTCAATATGTTCAGATAGATATTTCATGCATTTTCGATTCAACGTCAATATACATACCTAATTACCTACATATATAATATATAAACTAAATAGACATGTTACTTATATATTTACTCACTGCGTCAGCATGTGCATTGTGCAACAATATAACTTACCTGAAAAGATAAGAAAACAAAAAGATCTGTAATTATTATGTCAAAAACAGGAAACGTCTAACAAAACAACAACTTGAGTCTAAAATTAGTAGAAACAAAGTTGATACAATTTCGTCCCACGAGTCCCAGAGCGATACACAATTAAGTCAATAAAACTGAGATTTATTGCGCCCCAATCAACTTAATGACTTCTCGAATCGATGAAGTTCCAACGGAGCAAATATATCATTTATCAGGCTAAGCCTTTCTAAACCATTTCACCACACGCTCCCTACAACATGCTATACTTGCTGCCTGTGTATTGCAGCCGCACGCACGCAACGCAACCAATCTCTCAAAGGTATTTGGGGTAAATCTTTATTAATGTACACATTTTGCGATCACCAACTGATCGCAGCTCAGCTGAGAAGGAAAAAAGTGTCTATCTGTCACGTTTTCTTCAAATTCATCCACATCAATTTACAGAGTCAGATACTTATAGTACCATATTATTATGTAGTATAATTATCGCATAGATGCATTTAAAAAATGCATGCGCGAACATTCCTGACAAAGATTTATGCTGAAGTTAAAGAATAATTAACAATTAATTTGCACACGCTGGCTGTGATGACAGCGATGCATACTCGTAGTATCTAACAAGTCATACCATATGCCGAACGTCACCACAAGTGTATCTATTGTTGTCACATATGGACTAAGCAACACCCCCTCCTATAAATACACCCACATACAGATACCGAATCGTATGAAGATTTTTTTGAGTAGATCTTAGATTTCTGTTTCGATTGCTGTGCGAATGCGCGCTTTGGCAGAATAAATATGCGGACTGGCTTCTTTTGGGGTCATTCATGTGGACTTCCTGCTAAACAAAGACAAATGCATATCTCTAATAATTATACAAATTGAGATACAACCCCATACTATTGAGTATGACTTTATGCATTTTATTGTGTGAAATGATACAGCCAACTAATCGCACTTTTGAGCGACTCATTCATTCAATTTAACTGGAACAAGTTTTCTTAGATTTGTGCATGTATGCAGATATAGATACAGATATAGTGTCCTTAGCTAATTGTAACGTAATAATTAAAACGGATGCCAATCGCATTTGACAAAGAGCTAAATTCAATTTTAGAACTTGATAAGCGCCAGACGACGTTTTATCTTCAAACGCATTCAAGCATATTTAGCATAAGCAAAAATATTTATTCCAGTCGAGAGTGTTTATAATTTGGTGACCTTATCGCAACGTTCTGCGATTTTTCACGCAACTTTTAATTTTAAAGCTAATAACAAATATGAGCTCTAAGAATTTGAACAATGCCGAGGTAAATGTACCGAAAATAAGATAAAAAGCGTTTCAAGGACTAAGGTATTCAGTTATTAGTAATCACTGCTTTTCTGATGAAATTAAACTCCATTTTTGTATGACGAGGGTCTTTACATTCCAGCTTATATAGGTTCATGCCTCCGTTTCAAAGACCAAGACATTGCGGATGCTACAGGGCTCAGGAACATGCCAAATAATTCGTGGCGGAAGATGTCCTATTTCAATATGCAAACTGGTGGCCTCCGTATCCAAAAACCGGCAACAAAGTATTGGGATAGACTCAAGGTACGCCTCCCTAGTATTCTGGAAGCGACCAAAATTGACACGGACTACTACTTTATGCACATTACGACAGATATCTAAAATAGTTCAACACTGAGATAGTCTGTGAAAAAGGCACGAACATGAAAACCTTCCAGAAAGATATATAAATTTCGATGAAAACCTTATAATCTAACATCCCTTTGGAACTATAAACTGGGCTTGATTGGACAATTGGCAAAAAATTCTAGTCTTTGTACAAAATCCCCATCATCCTAGTTCTATGGCACAGAATCATGGACATGAGGGAAGGGGACTGAAGTTATCCTCGTTAATTTTGAGCGTAAACTTTTGTAGTGACTTTCGGGCCTGTTTGAATCGGCCGGCCCTTGGAGAAGGTACATCTGTACCCAGTCTCAAGGTCCCAAGGAGCCTTATAAAATATGCCATTTTTTTTCTATCATTTTTTTAGATTTAGATACTCCTGAAGTATGCTCTTGACGATTCTCTAAAAATGGTCGGTTATCGGCACTAATTCAATACCTTTTAACGTGCGTATTGGACTTCGTCCATCAGCGATACGTTTATGTCTACTCTATTTTTGTAGCCATCTATATTTAAGCCGAAATCAAGAAAAGCGAGTACGGGACTTTTTAAAACGATGATGATCATGATGTCGGTATGTAAAGGCATGTAAATTCAATAAAATAAGCAAAATCAAATTTTTTCCATGTATTATGGCTTTATTAGCAGGAGCAAACACTCCCACAAAAAAATTCCAAAGGGATCAAATCGCTGCTCCGAGGCGGCCAATTGACATCGCAAAGGCGGCTGATAACACGATTTGGGAATTTGGTGCGCAAAAGATGGATTGTGGCATGGCGCGCCATCTTGCATGAACCAAATGTCGTTAAAATCCATAGATATCTTCAATATCAGTAAAAAAAAAAAAGTCAGTTAGCATCGCTCTGCAACGCCCACCGTTGACAAAAACGTTGTTCCCAGCCTCATTTTCAAAGAAAAATGGTCCAATGATGCCACAGTCCGCACCAAACTGACACTCTCTGTGGATGCATTGGCAACGTACGACGACGGGGACCATGAGCAGCGTTGCCATAAGAGTGCAGATTTGTCTGCATTTTACTGATTTTCAGCCCAGCTGCACACTTTTAAAATCCCAAAATCTGTATGACAGATTTTGTCTGCATTTATTTGTTTTGTTTAGTGATTCTGAGATGCATAGAGGAGAACAGGAAAGTAGAGTTTCTTGCGCTATATAAGTAGAAATGCTGTCTAAAACTGTCGCACTTTTGGTCTTATGAGGCTATACTGAGTGTGTTAGCTCTAACCTTTCAAAATTTTGATATTGCAGTATTTATGAATGTAGATTTTTTTTTTTCATATAAATCTGCATTGCAGATTTTTTTTTCGTAATTGCAGATTTCTCAAAATATTTTCATGGCAACACTGACCATGAGTGTTGTCCACTAGCATACCAGTCTCACGAACTTTTCGCACAAACTTGCGTACAGCAGGCGCGGTGGGTGCTTCATTTCGACCAAGACTTCTTTAAAAAAAACACGCACTGTTTGGGCTAGCAGCACTCACTTTGGAAGTAAGTTTTCAATAGTTTCCAACGTTGTTCAAGCGTAAAGTTCGTTCCGCGAAGTCATGATACTGACTTTATGTCAAGGTTTCGATCGGGAAGGAGCTGTCAGTGTCAAAAGAACATATGATTTAAAAAGAAACCACTAGATGGTCCACCCTTTATATAGAAATAGAGGAGAATCAGCAAATTGGTTGTGTGACTATTGCTGGCTCATATCCAACTTAAAAACATAGCACTCTATCCGATGCTTGTTGCAGCACAAGGTCGGATAGTGTGTAAATGGCTTTAATAACGATTTTATTTAAATAAAAATCTACGCTATAAAACAAGAAATTGGTTACAAAATTAAAACTAGTCCAGTTCTAGGAATTAAAAAAAAACACTCGAAAGCCCAAATGTATGATCATGATCCAGCCTTGATGCATTGCAGTGGAATTTAGTTGCCCATTGATGGATTGAGCAATAAAGGCTATTTTTTGATCACAAAACGAAATGTTTTTGGGATATTCTGGACTCTGGAGCTATCTGGTGAAGTTACGTCAATTCGATCCTTTTACCTTTTACTATAAGTCATCTCCACTACAATTGAGTTGTAATCTAAGATGAAATTCACCTCCCTCTAATCCCATCTACACCTACCTACATTGTTCGACTTCCCTGTTCCTATTTTCGCTTTTAAGATGGAAATCCCTCCGTCATATTTTCCCTCTTTTCCAGAGCAAATAAAACTGCAAGACACTGCTTACTGAGACCGACTTCACTTTTGATGAACATCATAAACGTTGAGGTTGCAAATTCCTTTCTCTGTCGTCTAAGATTTCACTGTAGGATCATCATATTCCGGCAACGGACGACAACGACGACGAAAGTCTATGTAATACACATTCGAGATCGAGATCCATTTTCAGTGTCAACCGAAAGCCAACCGTGAGTTGTTGGCTGCACTTGGCAACGTCACTTTCAGTTTTGTCATTTTTTTTTTTGTACGATTTTTCCCCATAAGCCGACTCCCCCAGCCGTTTATTTGAAAAATCATAATCCCTCCATGCACCTTCAAGTTTGTGTTGTATCTTTTTAAGCAAAAAAAAATTTTTTGTTTGTTATTCTAAGATACAGGGAACAGTGAACTCGGTCTGCCATCAAGTATTGTGGCTGATGACGATGGTGGTTGCGCCTTTTGTGGTTCGTCTATATCGCTTTTGATTGCGTTATTATGGTGTGCATATAGTTGCAAGCGCATGCAAAACCGCATGCGTATCTTTGCGATGAATGACAGTGTCATAGTGTATGATGCCCCCATATTGCTATACCAGAGCGAAAACACCAGCAAATTATATAAACCGAATGACAATAAACAAATTGATCGAACGCTAAACAAGTGAAGTGAAATGGAGAGCGGGGGTTTGTAGTCTTTATTTTTTATTTTTGTTGTGATATCGAAGTGTCAATGAACAGATGAAATGTCATAGGAAGTGGGTTAATAGCTCCCTAGGAAGGGCTTTGTCGAAAAACTGTTAATAAATTGTCGGAATGTAAACAAAATGGGTTCTGGTATCAGAACTTGTTGCTAAGTGTAATTGTAAAAGAATTACGCTATAGTCGATTTTGAACAGAACTTGGTTCAACTATTTACATATTTATCCAAGCTGTTTCTTGGCATTGTTACATTTTTTGCTGGCTGGAGAGCGTCCGATCCGATCGCAACTGTTTCTCAAGGTTGTAAAGGGTCCGCCACCTAACGTTTTTTTTTTCAACTAGTGCTTATTTCGCGAATGGTAACACTTAGCTCATGTCTGATTTGACAGATAATTAGTTTTATCCTTCCACTGAAGGAATATGGTTGTGTATACGCTTGAACAACGCTGGGAAATATTGCGACATTACTTTGAAAATCATGGTAATGTTGCAGAATGTGTGCGAAAATTGCGTACGGATTTTGGAAGAAGAGAAGAAGAAGAGATGAAGCTCATTTTGATCTTGGCGGGTATGTAAACAAGCAAAATTGTCGCATTTGGGGCACAGAAAACCCGCACGCATACATTGAAAAGCCGATATACCCAAAACGAGTCACTGTTTGGTGCGGATTTTGGTCCAGAGGCATAATTGGACCATTTTTCTTCGAAAATGAGCAAGGAGTGGCCGTTACAGTCAATGGCGATCATTATCGGGCCATGTTGAACGAATTTTTGTTCACAAAAATTGAAGAGGAGGATATTGGCAACATTTGGTTTCAACAGGACGGCGCTACGTGCCACACAGACGAAGCTACACTCGATGTTTTGCGCCCTGTTTTTGAAGATCGCATTATCAGCCGCAGAGCTGATGTCGTTTGGCCACCGCGGAGCTGCGATTTGACACCGTTGGACTATTATTTGTGGGGTGCCGTAAAAGATAAGTGTTACGCCGACATGCCAGAGACAATTGACGCTTTAAAGGACAATATTCGTGAAGCCATTAGTGAAATACAGCTGCACACAATCGATAATGTGCTTAAAAATTGGGCCGATCGTGTAGGCTACTGCATGGCCAGCCGAGGCAGCCATTTGAATGAAATTATTTTCCATTATTAACTGGAAGGATTGTACTTTCAAAAAAAAAAATAAAAAATTTGAAAAAATATTCAGTACCTACATAGTTTTTTTTTTATAACATTTTCAAAAAAATGACCCTTTATGTTCGGCCACTACCCCTGATACTGTTGCTAAGTGTTCAAAGTCACGAGCTGTATCATTCACAGCTACAGATAAATGTGTACGTTGGGCTCCTAAGGCGAAAAGGGGGCATATAGAGGTTTTTGAAGACTAGACTAGTGTGTTGGACTACTTACTGACTGAAGCGTAATAGGTTCAACCCCCGGAAAGACAGATATTACAAAGGTTTTTCCAACAGCGCCACCTCTCGCGAACGTCTGACAAATTTTCGAGGGTAAACCTACTGTAAACTGTATATACCCAGCATACTTCTGAATTCAGCCTTCCACATTCCACATTCCCTTTCATTATAACCCACAATTGTTTAAAACCCATGTGCACCAGCACCTCTTCTCTATCCTCCCTATTAACCCTTCCACTCGTGCTGTGCATTAGCATTATAAGGGAACAAGAACCCCTTGAGCACTAGTGAATTATAAATAAAAAAGAGCCTTCCACATTCAGTATACAAATTGTATGTAATGGTTTTTAGAAGCTAGGCCTAGGGTGTCTAACCTACACGGACCTGCGCCAATTATTTATTTATTTAACTAAAAGGCATTCTGACCTGTTAATACGATTCTTCTTTCTAGAGGTTTTCTTAGAGGTTTGCTTTTTAAACTGGCAACACTGTTTCTACAGATTGCCAATTTCACAGTTGAAAGTAGATTAGTTTTGGTTAGTACGTTTTGTTTAATAGACTAACGCCAGAACAACGCGTGGAAATTTTTCCAACTTTATTGAAAACCATGGTTCGGATCGAAAAACTCATCGTGCACTTCGTCCATTTTACGGTCGAGATCGTCTAACTGAACAAGTTATTCGGAACATGGTGAATCGTTTTCGCACCATGTACACTTCGTTACGAACAGAAAAAATTATTGCCTGCAAGATCTTGGCTTAAAAGCTTGTAAGGTCCAGCTTTGGGGGTATGTTAAGTCACTAGTCTATGCCGATAAACTAGAGAGGTTGGACGAATTGGCAGTCAACATTCGCCGTTTTATTGCTTCACGATTCCGCTTCATTTGAACTAGCAGTGGCGCGCATAAATGCCCGAAATCATTTTTAAACAGTCATGACATAGATTATCTATTAAATAAAGCTAGTAGCATAGACATTAACATTAACTTCAAGTGTTTTATTTCATACTAGCGAAACCCCTGCACACTTCGTAGCGCAAAATAGAAGAAAAAAATTGATTTTAAATTCATTGAAATCATTAATTTTACAAACTTTTGCTCCCATGACTGTCGAAGAATAGCGTCACACCCCTTTGTCCAATTTTGACCAATCTTCACAGGAACATTCCCAGCCAATACCTAAAATTGTCCGAAAAATTGAACTCAAACGATTAGGTGGTTTTCGAGATATAAGATTTTGAATGTTTTTTTTAGTATGGGAGGTGCCATGCCCCTTTGTCCAATTTTGGCCAAAACCTAAAATTGTATGTAAATTTGAACTCAATCGATTCGGTGGTGTTCGAAATATAAGACTTTTAATGTATTTTTTGACTGGGTGGTGCCACGCCCCTATAACTCATGAAATAATACACATTCAAAGACCGTATATATACATACACCATGGTATTGACGTCACCTTTCATGAGAAATTTCCAGAATGAAAATTGGTTCACTTATTTCAGAGAACATTAATTACAAACACAATGCAACTTATTTTTATATATATAGATTGACTTTGTATTTCTCTAAAAAAATCACGAAGAACCTAGAAGAGTCGTTTTAGGAGGCCTGAGATGTTTCACGGATTATATTTCCTCATCGTCATCCCTATAGCTTCTGCAACAGAGGCAATTTCTCTAGTTGTAAATGCCTTAAGCCATGCTTCCAAGGGAAACTCGGATTTGATTTCTATCAAAGGTTCTACGACCTCTTAATATCGGTTGAGGGCCGCAAGGTATACGAGTTATGGCTCAAGAATAAGTATTACTTTTTTCAGCCAAATAACTGGTAAGTAGCTGGTAAGTGTTATGGATTGTATTATAGCATATTAGGTTAGGTTAGGTTGAGTTAGGGTGTGAGTTCATCACACGGTCAAAAAAAATCTAAACCACTTCGCCCATACAATTAATTTCCCTACAAAACTTGAAAATTGTTTCAATTTTGTTTGCGAGGCCAACCTCCTCCAAATTGTCGAAGAAGTATACCTTCCAAGGTATTTTCTTCTGTATCGAGCAATAGCTTGACATTCCATAGAAGATGAGCTATTATCCTCTGCGACATCTAAGTCTTCGCAGTACCTACCTCCATGTGCCCGTTTCTGTTAGACCTAATCTCATAGCGTGCTTCCTTAGAAGACAGTGCCCAGAGAGTATCCCTATTGCTATTTGTAGCTTTGATCTGCTGAGATTATAGCACATTACCATGGGCTCAGACCTGTTAGACCTAATCTCATGCTAAGAATAGAGCTACAATAGCTACATATGTACCAGCAATGAGTTCCTGGTGGCATTGCAAAGGATAACCGTGTTTCTGCTCTGTTGGGTTCCTAATATATTGGTGTTAAAGATAATCTGGCTAAATGCAGTTCTGAATTGAACACAATTGACAGCCAAGACACGTACCTGATACCAGCTTAGAATCGCTAAATTGGCCGACAATCGATATCATGGCAACAAAGTAGCCCATCTTTGTTCGAAGTAATAGTACCTATAAGCTTTTAAAAGTATTCGACAGGAGCTGTCAGTCATCTTGCTTTGATCTATTCTGACTGATATTTTATATACATTATCATCAAATCGTCTATCGTCGGAAAATTTAATTTTTTGGTTTGTTATTATTGACAATTCGAGACTTCGTCCCGGCCTCCGGTAGTTGAAACAATCTTCAAGAAAGAAGGACATGAAACTCAGCGTCAAGAATCAAAAAGTTAAAAAATGATGGAGTCATTCAAAAATGTGGTCCCTTAATTCGCTACAACAGTCATAACAAGCTGATGAAGAAGCTATACCGAAGAGATTTACAACAAATGGGACCTCCACATCCTATATGTTCCTGATAAATACGGTTGTAAGAACCTTGAATATTTACGTCTCTGTAATTATTCAATCAGCTTATTTACGGGTTTAGTTTGTCCATTTGCATTGGCGCTATTCTACGATACCCGGAGGCCCAGAGCTTAGCTTCAATGAGGGCCGAGGCCTGTGCTAATGTCTCTATTACATACATACATATCATCAAATCGTCTATCGTCACGTCAGTAAGGTCAGTAAATTAATAAAACAAAAAAATATTGCACCCTTCTACATATATAACAAAACTTACCGTTTCGATAACTAATTGCAGTCTTTGCATCAGTATATGGCAGTTTAAGGCTTGCTCCAATAATTAAAAACAGAATGGGGTGTAACCACCCCATTTTGCTGGCAAATTTTCGCCTCACGTTGTGAATGATTGTTCAATTATTTTGTATGTGTGTTGTATATTTCTCTAAGTACGGCAGTTATATGGTTTTATTAAATTTTACCTCCTTAAGTTGGTATAATCCTGTTTTGCTGCATATTGAAGATAATTCGATAAGTGATTTTGTTTTACTTTAAATTCGTCGTGCTGTGATCGAGTGTAGAGTAAATTTAGTCACCAAGCGTGGTTGCTCTTAATGAACCGATCTCCTATTTTGTCACAAAAGAAAGTTTAATTTACCTCACTACCCCCTTTCGACTAAGTGTCCTTAATTTTTATATTCACACAAAAAAAAAACATATTTTTTTGCATCCCATCACAACACCAGCTTTCATCAAATTTGGGGTCGCGAATGCCTGATGAAAGCGGGTGTAAAACGATTTCCAAAGAAAAAAAAACATGAAAATAAAATCCATCGTCAATAATAGCGCTAACGAAATAAATAACAAAAAAAAAAAGTCCCTCCACACAAACATTATACACAAACAAGATTGAAGCTTAAAACGCGTGTATTGTGATGCAAATTTGGCAACATCCGACGAACCGTCAAGTATACTATCACAAGGATATTTAAGGGCGTTCTAAATGACTTTAAATGTTCACTTTGCACATTAAATGTCGAAGAAGAAACTCCTTGAACCAAATCCTTGATGGTGTTTCCTTAAAAAGAATTGAGAATAAAATAAGAAAATTGGGTACAAGAAAAATATGAAAACATAACCAGAGTGCACATCCTTTTTACTTTCTCTTCCTTCTAAACTGTTTTTCAGACGGTTTTTCTTTTTTTTTTTTTAATTTTCAATGGCATTGGTCATTTTGTGAGACGGGACACAAGTATCCGATTCCATTTTGTTTTGGGGACATTTTTATTATGAACATAGAACTGATATCCTGCTGTGATGTGGTTAATATGGAATTTTATTTATTTTAATTTTTTTTTTAAATGAAACTCATTTCACAGTTTGGCGAGAGCGGTATAATATACAAGAAGTCGCATAATGAGGGAGATGGTGTTTAGTTTTTAGCTAGGGAAAGGTTGATGCTGTCAAGTAGGAGGTTATACTTCCTTGTTCGGACATGTGTGTTTAAAAACGTATTCTTGTTGAAAATAATAAATATACCAGCTCTACAACTGCAGGACCGGACGGTTTATCGGTCGAGCTTTTTAAGGCAGCGGGAGATGACTTGGTAGAGAGCATACACCAACTCGTTTCTAAAATTTGGTCAGAGGAAAGTATGCCTGACTAATGGAACCTCAACATTGTTTGCCCTATCCATAAGAAAGGAAACCCTCTAAACTGCGCCAACTATAGAGTCATCAGTCTCCTTAACATCACCTACAAAATTCAGTCTGTCATACTGTGTGAACGCCTGAAACCATTTGTCAACGAACTGATTGGAACCAATCAGTTTGGACCCTATCAGTGCGGTTTTAGGCCCAGTAAGTCCAAAACCGACCAAATATTTATACTATGGGCGGCAGATCCTGGAGAAAACCAAAGAAGTCCAAATCGATACTCACCATCTTTTTATCGATTTTAAAGCCGCATGACAGCATTTATAGAGACGAGCTATGCAGAGTAATGTATAGTTTTGGCATCCATGTCAAACTTGTCAGATTGTGCAGAATGACGATGCAGAACGCTCGCTGCTCCGTAAAGGTCGAAAAAAATCTCACCGAGACCTTTGATGTCAAAAAAGGATTTAGTCACGGTGATGCGCTGTCATGTGACTATTTCAACATCATTCTTAAAAAAATTGCGCGAAACTCGCAAGGCAGCAATTTTCCAAAAGTCCGTACAACTACTTGCATACGCTGAAGACATCGACATCATTGGCAGAACACAGCGAGCTGTCACTGTGTGCGCTTGCAAGTATCAGCACAGAGGCGGCAAAAATGGGCTTAGTGGTGAATGAGGGGAAAACAAAATATATGCTGTCAATAAGAAGGAACACACAACATCGACGAATTGGACAGAACGTCACGATAGACAGCTATAACTCTGAGGTAGATCGGGACTTTGTCTACCTCGGCTCCCCTATTAACTCTGAAAATTACATCACATCAGAAATCAAGCGAAGAATTACACTTGCCAACCGCTGTTACTTTGGCCTAAGAAGGCAATTGATTAGTAAGGCCTTGTCGAGAAACACCAAGGAGACTCTATATAAGACCCTCATCATCTCAGTCCTGCTTTATGGCGCAGAATCATGGACGTTGTCAAAAGCGGATGAAGATCTCCTTGGGCGCTTCGAACGCAAAATTCTTCGAGTCATTTTCGGTCCCGTTTACGTTGACGGGCTTTGGAGGAGGAGATTTAACAGCGAACTCTACGAGCTATACAGCGACATCGACTTGGTCAGAAAAGTACGTATCAGTCGACTAAGATGGCTAGGACATGTAGAGCGAATGGACACCAACGCTCCGGCCCGAAGAGTCTTCGACTCCAATCCGGAGGGACAACGCAGTAGAGGAAGACCTCTCCTTAGGTGGCGCGCACAAGTGGAAGGGGACCTCAACCAACTTGGAGTGCGCAACTGCAGGCTATTAGCCAAAGATCGTTCTAACTGGAGAGGCGTGTTGGTTGAGGCCCACGTCCACCCCGGACTGTAGCGCCATATAAGTAAGTAAGTAACTCTACAACTAACCTTAGCTAGTCGAATTTGGAGGGTTGTGGGCGAATACCTTAGGAAGTATTTACTAGTATCATTCGCTCTTTTGGGCAAAAAACCCTATATTTATAGCCATAGACCAAGGTATATCATTCTTTATTTTCACAGACAGATGTGTGATATTTGCTTTTCACTAATTCATAAACTCAAAGGTAGTTAGGTTAACCTTTATAAATAGTACAGCAAAACTGAACATACATATATCCATCGCGTGCTCACAGCAAACATGGAAGTTACGATTGTCAGGCATGCCAGCAGCTTCATCAAACAGTGGAGCATTTCGACACAAATGGATCTCAGATGTCAGATCTATCGAATGAAACAGTAGTTCCAAAATTTACGACTTTACTGCTTTGCTGCGATTATCTTTAGAACCGTGGGAAAGATATCCATGATCTGAAACGAATTGCGCTATGGACTGACAGAGCTGAATCAGAGAGCTCTATTCCTTCCACCAGAGGCACACGAGCAGTTGTTGCCTGACGAAGTTTCACCGGTCAATGTCGTGACGTGACGTGATAGCCATGCTCCCAAACGATATCCCAATACTGTGAACTCAAACTTAAAATTCAGGAGTCAGCAGGCTTATGGCAGCAATCGTGTGTGTTCGTTTGCATCGTACAGACCTGTTGATGGCAAATGCAAAGGCGGCATGAGTTGTCATTCCGCGTTAATAAAACGTTTCTATGAACTGCGATGACGATGCTATCCCTACAAGATCGAAACTAAGCCGACAGAAAAATTAAGAGGCAGAGAGATAAGGAGCAGAAATAAAAAAAAAACAGTGTTCCCCGCGGCTGGCTCCATCGTTCTGGCGTTTTGAAGGCAAATATACTGGCGACACCTACTGTTGATATTATGCGGTAATTAGAGTAACAGCTTTGATGGTAAGATCATTTGAACAAAACGCAGATTGTTTATAAACCTTTATAGCCTCAAATTATACAGTTTTTGTTGTGGTAGGCATACGAAGGTAGCACTTGCAGAATTAGGAAGAGTATTAGCGAGGGAAAAAAAAGGCAGCGATGCAATGAAACTGGTAAAATTATGCCTTAAATATTTCTGAACAAAGTTTAAGTCTATAGGAAGTGATGCCAGTTTATGGATAGAGTTAGGTGACGACTCTCTTTCCCAGGATGGATGCCAATCGCAAATTTTCGAGGTGAAATGTTTTCTTGAAAGAGACGATTCCACGAAGAACTACGAGCTGTACAGCGACATCGACCTACTTAAGAAACGTTTGAAATGTCTATTAAAGCAACGCTCCAGCTAGCAAAGTCTTCGTTTCTAAGCCAGAGGGTTAAAACGGTACAGAAGAGGAAGACTTCGTCTAAGATGGCATGAAAAAGTAAAAAAATAACCTTAACCGCCTTAACTGGAGATGCTGGTTAGTAAAAGCATTGCTTCACGCCGAACAGCAGCGTCGACTAAGAGAAATAAGAAGGAAACAAACTAGAATAGAAAGATGATGAGGAAGTGGAAAAAGGAAATAGAGCATAAGGTAAAGGTTCAAAAAGAAGGAGAAGTATACAAAAAGAGTAAGAAGAATTTTCAGAAACACTATATCTAACAAAATAAACCAAGGCATTTATCCAGAATTTTCGACACAACAGAGAAGTAAAATCCTATTCCAGGATTCGAAATAAACTGCTTCTTCATAAGGGGTAGTACAAGTCCTATATTCACAACGCATTAAGACATTGACTTGAAATTCGGCACAAAATTATAAAAACTTGACGGCTTCAAATGTTTTTTTTTTAAAGGACCCTTTTAATGGAGCAGCTGTCCAAAAAAAATTAGGATGGTCTTAACGAAGACGTCACTCATGCTCACGCCAAAATTTAGCAATGATGGGGGAATGAAGCAATATTAGTCAAGAAGATTCCGTTCCACCGAAGTCATAATTGCTTTGTCAGAATTATAAATTCCAAAAATAAAAAAATTCTTTCCGTTCTTAAACAGCTCCTACAATGTAAAGTCTAACTTTCTGGTAGAAAACTTTGCTAAGTGCTCGCAATTCTGAGATAATTTCCTTGATACACAAATCGGTATGTTGTTAATCAAACGTCCCTCTTACAATTTCCCTGTGTTGCATCAAAGTGCGTCTAGTTCTTTGACGTCATCCGCCAACAACGAATAATCCTCACCAGCACCCCTCCTACACAACTGTGAGTGTGACCCGCTCTGACAATTCTTATATACCCAGCCGGTATAGCTTATCACTACAGATTCAAGACACATGTTCGTGCGCCAATTTGTCAGCTCAAGATCACCTTATTAGCCCTCAAAAGAGAGAGAAAAATAATTTCTAAATACAAATGCATCTATGTACCTAAACACGTCTAAGATTCAATATCATTGCAATCGTTGTCGGTGGAGCGGCGGCGGCCGGCGCGTCGCCATCGTCGGCGTCGCTCCCCGATGAGGTGAACTTATATTAATAAGCGAAACAAAAAATGAATGTGCAGCATCCGCTGGCAAGATGCTAAAGTGACATAAGCGTTTTGTTTGGTCGTGTATCTTTGTATCAGTGGTGTGTCGTTCAGGCCACTGGATATGGTTTCATGCCATGAGTTTGCATAGCGTCAGCCTTCTGTCTGACGCGCACAACTCGTACTCGTATGTCGTACGTGGGGTTTTTGTAAAGTCCTCGTCTGTGAATCAGTCAGAGAAGTTGATTTTTTTCACTATAGAAAATAGGGATCCTATTTATAGACTAGGTAGATACATTTGGGCTGGAGAAGATCTATACACATTGTGCTGATCAAGAGGGCTTTGTTTTGTTAGTTTTTTGTAGGTGAAAGATTGCCTTTGGATTGCTGTTTTGTTTGCATTGTTTTTGTTGTTTTTGTGACACTCGATGCATTTAACGAGGAAGAATGCGCCACAGGAATGTGCTACTTGAGGCGCAAAAGTGCATGTTCTAAATGACAGGGGTTTAAAAATGCAATTTGACTTATATTGGATTTGGATTCATTTTCATACCGCATGGTGATGTCGAACAGCGGGTTAAATGGGTCGGAGTGGCCATATGAATGTATCAGCGAATTTCTCTCATGTACCCAATACAGGAAA
Organism: Cheilosia soror; assembly: GCA_949372485.1. Taxonomy (NCBI): domain Eukaryota; kingdom Metazoa; phylum Arthropoda; class Insecta; order Diptera; family Syrphidae; genus Cheilosia; species Cheilosia soror. The sequence goes on along the minus strand of OX443561.1, from coordinate 67,690,362 downwards.
CATGAATGCAACGAAATGGTTGCAGATTTCGCATCCATTTCGCATATAAAGCAAGCCCGAAATATAGTGTCAAATGTGTGTTTTATTTTCCGTCATTCTCCTCGTAGCGTAGGGTAGATGAAGTAGCAGGACCTCTGATATCTTCCGTGACTTCCTACGCTGAAAGGAAGGCTCTAGACCGCAGTTATTTGTCCGCCACTCACTCACGGTTCGCAAATCGCAATGCTGGACAATGTACAAAAAGTATGAGAGTAAATTAACGGCAGCTTAGATGAGATGCTTCGCATGGCAGCTGGAGTAACAAAGCTTGATCAAATAAGAAGTTCGAATATCCAAGGAAACCTTCATATTTAAAGAACCCATCTCGAACAAATTGGAGTATACGACCGGCTGAGTTTATATTGCCATGTTCAAGCTACGAGCACCTCTCAAACAAAGTTCCTTATCCTTTTCAAGCGCGGAAGAGAGACAGCCCAAAAAAAAAACTCTTGGATCGCTCAAATGAAACAGCTGCATTTCATTGGTCTTGCCTCAATAACAAAGTGATCCGAGCCCTGCATATAGGTACTTTCTGAGTGCAAGTCAGCGAAACCCACAGGCGGTCCAGTAGGGATGCAGTAAAGTAGGAAAGTTATACCATCCCCATAATCCTGACCATAACCTCGCCGCACAAAAAGAGGAAGAAGCACTTTTGCTGACCTGAAGAGTTGCTATGAAGATCCCGGAAGACCAACAATGGAACTAGAAATACCTACGACCACAAACGAAATAATGTCCAGAAGGAGATATGAAAAGACTTCGTTCAACTACAATGTGTAAAAGCTGGCCAGAACTAATTTTTCACACCACACAACGTTAGTTCCTTTTAAATTAAGAAAGACCAAAGAAACACGACTTCAAGCTTAAGACAGATGATCATTAAGTAAATAAATAAGTCTCAATATATTGTCACATTCAGAGGAACTGTGATTTTGTAAAGAACCCTATTAAAATAATCCCTTTGGATTGTACAGAATTTAAAAGTATAACTTCTAAGGGGCCAAAAAGCAGTTAATGCCTAGACTAGACAAGGTCTAGCTATTCCAATCCAAAGGATGAACGCAGTAGAAGAAGAGTTTGTCTAAGGTGGTGCGAAGAAGTAGAAAGTATGTACCTGTAGAGACCCAATATTCAATAACCGATTGATCTATAGTTTTCTATCAATTGACTTTTATTTTCATTTTATATAGTGCGACTTTATTTTCATTCCGCGGTACTAATAATCATTTTTAGTCTTAAGGCTAAGTTTTACGAAGTCACAATGGCGAAAATTTCCATATAAAATTATCCATTGTGACCATCAAAATATTTAAGTTGAAGATTAAAAATGATTATTGGTAAGGCCCATTGTTTTACATTTTATACAGTCAAGTTTTGGCATCGCACAGTGCCGATACTACAGTATGTACCTACTTTAGGAAATTTCAATTGTATCTACTACCGAATCATAAATAATTATAAACCTAAAAAATTAGAAACAGACAGACTCGACCAATGCACCGTCAAGATAACAAGGCTTCGGAAAAAAAAGCACCACGCATGCGATTCAAGCAGCTTGTCAGAAATATCTTCAATTGTTAAGAAGTCAGAGATATGCATCTTTGCTAGTTATGGAGAATTATTTTGCAGATAGAACCCTTTTCTATTATTATAGAAGGAGTCCCACAGGGGTCAGTTCTGGGCCCAGGTCTGTATAGAGTAGTCATAATCAAATATGATGCCGATAATATCGCCGTGGTAGTAGTTGCTAAAACACAAAATGAGGTAACGTCTCAATGCAACAACACAACAAATGACCTCTGGTCAAAATGTCTGAGAATATCGGACTAGATTGCAGCCCCAATGAAGGTGACCGCCTTACCTATAAGTATCTAAGGGTCATGCTGGATAAGAGTTTAGATAGCACTTAGCAAAGGCTTATGATGACAAATATTGTAGGACCCAAGCATCCAAGTAGAGCTAAAGTAAGCATCAATTCAACTCACATTTGCGCATGTAGACTCTATTGTCTTATGAAAAGGATTAACTTAGAATAGTATAACCAAAAGTATGCCTCTTAGGGTGCAGGTTAAATTAGACGACTACAAAGTAGCAGCTATTTATAATTCGGAACTGCCCCTAAATAACTTTTTACTTTGTTTAATAACTGACAGACACAAGACACTTCAGACTCCTATAGACTGTGTAAATACCGCGACTTCTCCAAGTACCTAGCCTATCATCAATGCATATAACAATTTACTAGAATAGAACCACCAAGCTCAATAAATCACTAACTTTCGATACAATGAGCTCTGTTTACTATTGCATAATATCTCCTTTTAAACTTTCAACAATGCCACACAAAACGACAACAAAAATCCAATTGTGCACTGTCATTAGAGGATTCTCTTTCGCACCCTTTTAATTTGAATTTATTTTAAAACACCACAAAACACACACGCGCCCGCGACGAAACTACCTGAGATTATTATCGCTGTCAAATATGAAAAAAATGAACTCGCTCTCTAGCCGCCAAGCAAAGTCATGGCTAAATGAAAAAGACCCGGCAATAAAATAAAAATCACATTACACACCAAGTACACAGAATGGCTAAAGAACCATATAGTAGAGATAAAAGAAATTGATGCCAAATTATGCACCGTAATGAGCGGTGAAGACACTCGCGCAAAGATAAATTCTATCTCTTAAAATAAGCGCGATGAAGCTTTTGAATGCAAAATGTTTATTCTGTTGAAAGTGAATTTAACGTTTACGCACTGAATTGGTCAAGTTAACCAACCCACCGATTGAAGGGTTGCTATGCTACATCATTAAATGCGGATAAATGAATCATTTTTATAACCAAACTGGGTTAGTAACTTGTTTCTTTTTCCAGCGAATACAAAAGGTAAGAAGGAAGCTTTTGCAAGTGCAATGTGTATATCTCATTAGGGAGGAAAATTACATGTTTTACATGACTTGCATTATTTCTTGCTTGGAAATATGTAGGTACATTCTTTTTGCTGTATAGAATTTTAATCTTTTTGATTAAAATTGTTCTAAGAAGATAGATAGATAGGTAGATATAGTGCTGGTTAACATGTTGTGCTAGTTTGTTGGATTTAAGTTGTTAATGTGTTCTGCATGATCAGAGCCAAATCATGTATCATTACCAAACACGAGTCCGCGAACCAATTTTTAAGATATTGTTTACAAATTTGCTAGTATTGCCGTATTTTTTCCGGAGATCGACACGAAATAATAGAGCGCCAAAAGAAGCCAGTCAGTGCTAAAGCTAAGGGTTGTAAAGCGACATTGAGTTAGTTTCCCGATAAAAATAGTTATTGCCTAATAGGTACATTTCAAAAACTATACTATACTTTTGGCACCTACATTCTTGTTGACTTTTAAGAAATACATACCAATAAATAATTTAATGAATAAAATATGCGAAGACCTATTTGCCTATATGCCTATTTTATTACTAGAACATTTTTTCTTTAAAATATTCTAAGAATACTGAAGTTTCTGTTTGATAATTCTGTATATAAAGTGAGCGTCAAAAGCGATTGAACATGTTTTTTTAAGTTTTGTATTAAAGTCGTGAAACATGTCTAAAAAACAACAAGTTTGATAACAAAATAGAAATAACAATAAGGCGGCTCTCAGATTGAGGCAACAAGCAATAAGCAACTATAGTTACTATAGCAACTGCCAATAAACAATCAGCAACATTTTTCGTTCGAGCGATATTTAGTTGCTTTGATGTGAGACCTCTAATTTAATTCAAAGTAAAATAATTGTGAGCGATAATTTTGCGTGTTTCCTATTGCTAGTTGCTTATTGAATGTTGCCTCAGTGTGAGAGCCGACTAACAACTCATAATCATATCTACAGCATGAAATACTCTAGATATTTAAAAAAAGAAAACAATTTTTGGCTAAAGAAAACAGCATGTCTGCAAAATGTTAAATGTTCTTCCCCGGATAGTAAAGGGTTTTCCAATAAGAGGTGTTATTTTGGTATTCAAAGAAAAATGCCATTTTTTGAGATAAATGATCGGATGTTTATTTCATAATAATAATAATGAAAAACAACATCAGCCAAATGGCTACCACGAGCACGCTTTATATTCTTTTCATGAAATTTTCCATAACCAAATCGCAAAGTGACTGCCCTATGTCCTCGGTAGCCTCACGAATTTTATCTTTGAGGTCTTGAATCGACGCTGGGCTGTTGATGATCGGCCGGCTTGAGTTCTTGTGTTAACTGCACTTTATAAGCATTATGCCCTATTCACACCAAGCTGAAAACCGAGTTTTCGTCAAAAAAGTTTAGAAAACTCGTAGATGCATTCACACCGAACACCAACTCGTTTTCGTTTGACGTTTCGATTAGCTGTGAAACTAGCTATGAAATGTTTGTGGCGACTAGACTTTTATTTTAGTTACTAAACTTTGCTCGTATTGACATAATATAAAAACAAAATTATTTAAGCTACTTGATAATCGTTAACTTATGGTTAAATGCATAAAATAATTAACATAAGCAACATTCAAAATCAAAACATCTGAAAATACCATTTAGTTGCAGGTACCTAGTTTGCTCTTTATGGTGCAATGCAAAGATAACAAAAAAAAAACTCTCACTCTCACTCAGTCTCTCACATCCTGTCAGCAGTTTTGCTGAGCTGTCTGAATGTAGCAAAAGGTGTGTCTTGTCTGCTTCAACAACCCAACGATTGTACTCGTTTTCGTGGCGTTTTCATGGAAAACGACCTCAAACAACTCGTGTTGAAAACTGCAATATGTATGGGAAAACTTCTGTTTTCGAGAAAGTTTTCGACTGTTTTCGCGAAAACCCAGTTTTCGGCTTGGTGTGAATAGGGTATTAAGACCCAAGTCTTTATGCAAAATACGGTGTAATGACGTTTGTGGAATGCCCAATTCCAAAGAACGACGAGGAATGGACAAACCTGGGTTTTCTTCAACACTTTGGGCTACAGCAGTAATATTCTCAGTTGTTCTTGAGCGACGTGCACGGGTTTTATTCTTCACATCAGTAACTTGTCCCAACAGCTCGAATTTTTACACCAATTTCTGTATTGCGGTCCGACAAGGTGCTTCACGACGACCAAAAAATGCTTTAGTTTTGCGAACTGTGACTGCAAGATTTTCACCATTTTTGTACTGAATTTTAATAAAATGCGTTGTTAAAGCGTGTATCGTTCCATTTTTATTAATGGCGTAGTTTCTACTTGTCAAATGTCAAAGAATAAAAGCTTCAAAAGTGACAGCTACCGAAATAGCGGGCCATTCACAATAACACCTCTCATTGGAAAACCCTTTACTAGAGGAAAAAATTATTTGACTTTCAGCAGGTAGCAACAGTCAATCATAGGCAGGCAGCTATGAAATTTATCATATCTAGTACAATAATATTGAAGGCATTGAAAGATTGTCGCACGATGTCACAAGGAATTGCGTAGTTGACGAATTGGCTAAACGAGGAGGTATATTGTACATAGCATTGCAAATCCAATGTCCTTAGAAAAGTAATTATATACCTTATCCACTCCGATACACTTGGAAAGGAAAAATGTAGATGAAATAAATCGGTAGGCATGTTCAATAGTTGGGTATTCCTTACAACGATCTGCAGACTGTATTGCACTCCTTTCTTATGTTCTGCACAGCTCTTGCAATACAACCAACATTACTTCCGTTTAACGTGGATAACAATGGATCGATGAACAAGTTGTTATTAAAAATTTAATTGCTTCCAATAGCAGTCAGAATTGCCATGTCTTAAAGATATTTTGTCCACCGCATAGTGTACAACCTTAAACCAGCAATAGATACGGACATTGACACAATGTGACTTCTGCCCATTAAAAAAAAATATCTCTTAAGCTTAACCAAAAATTATTTCTCATAGTGTATATAACAACTACAGGCATCACGGAGATTTTTTTTTTGTGAAACTTAAGGAATCACTATCAATATTGCTCGGTCGTGAAACAATACCTACTAACTTCGAGAGTTCGATTGACTATAATTCAAATTATAGTATTAGAATGGCTCAAATGGGAGATGACGCAATGTGATTTCTACCCACTTTTTAATTGTATCTTTTAGTCCGAGTATCTTGAGGCAAAAGCAATAAGAAAATTAACTCAGTGGCATCTGGTTATGCTATGCTTGATGATAGCAATAAGAAAATTTACTTGATGATAAATTTTAAAAAGTATTTATTCATACTAGAAAAAATATACATTTTGCTTCGGTATGTACCTAACAAAATAAGTTTTCACGTGCGTTAATAAATATGCGCAAAAACATAAGATTTTTTAATGCAAAATGCTGTAGGTAGGTATTTCCCGCACAAAATTCGCTTCCACTTTCGCATTTTCGCAATGGTTTGAGCATGCCTTATAACTTGCCACTGCATATATTTATTTCACGCATGTAAAAAAAATAAAATTGTGTAAATCGGTGCTATTTTGATATTTTTGCGGACATATACAATTTTAGCCTTCAGTTTTTTATCAAAGTAGTCTTATGAGACCCTACACGGGCAAATGCATCTAACAAAACGCACAACTTAGTGCGGTATCATCAAACCTTTTTTATTTAAAAAAAAAATTAAAAATGGCGCTACCCAAAGGGGATCGATCGACTGTTTTTTTCCGAAATTATGTGGCATTATTTTTGCTGAAGAAATTTAGTTGTTATTGCACTGCACACCCGTCTAAGTGGGTTATTAATATTAATAACATTTAAAAAAGGGGTGGACGCTGCACAGCAGTCAGACGTTTTTAGCTTGTGCCAAAATCAAACATCTTACCGATTTTTTTTTACAATTTTACAATTTTGTATTGTACCTGTTGTGAAAATAAAATTTTGAATTGAGTGCAATCATTTCAAATTATTCGTAGGTACAGCGATTTAACGTATCGACAAAGAAATTCATTGTTTTATTACTCTATTAATATTTCCAAAATTATAGGTCACTTGGTATGCCTTTAGGCTGACACTGTTTACATCCCCATATGGATTAAATCACAAACTCAAACCCAGCTGGGCACCTAGGCCCAACAAAAATGCCCTCCCCCAATGCATTTTTTAGTTTACAAACAAATCAGAGATATATTTCTACAAACATAGAAGATCCCCGATCGAAAAAAATATATAAACACCCAGCCACACATTTGGGCCAATACAAATCAATTAAGAGAAACAGGTGCACAAAATGAATGCCACCCCACAGGCCATAAATAATAGCCCATTCGTTCTTCTATTTTGGGCTCGTCAATGGTCTCGGAAGTAATCAAACCAATTTGTTTTTGAAATCGATAAGTATGTACGTGCAAATTGACGTCACGTCAGTCTCCTCAAAATGTTGTTTCGCACTAGAACTTCTGTCACTCACTCATCATCATGTACGTATATATACTCCACCATAAACCACCTCGTAACTAACACGATTGCCCACCCTTTTTTGTACAGAAGTCATGATCATCCACTGCATCTAGTTGATCCTCGTTTTAAAATATCATCATCCATTTGAGAAGACTTTATATATATTTTTTTCTTGACTAGGTAGAGTTATTGTACACTTGGGGTAATCCCCAATTGTATTTTAAAAATAAAGAACCAACTTTTAATAGTTTCCTCCTTAATACGCAATAAACTTCACACTTTAATATTTAGTACTATATAGTATGACAAAAAGTCAAGAAGGAGGATCTAGTTCCGATTCCGAGTGAGTCCCCTCATCCGCCGACGGCTCAGTGGTATCGTGTACAGTTTTAGAATATGTCTCGTCTATTCTTAGAATCCATTAAATTTTGTTCGACGAATTCGCTTGGGAAGTCGCATATTGACATGTTTTACAAAAACAAACCATGGGAATCAGTGTCAAATGGTTTATAATAGTTGTGGAGTAGATACTATAGTATCTATGGAGTGTCTTCTGTTTTGGGGGAACTCGAGTAATTCAATGCGAAATTTATTAGGAAGGGTGTGGACAATTATTGTAATTTAATCGAGTTTTTTTTCAGAGAAGATACCTACCTGAGTTCTCTAACGTGACAAGACTTGTGCCTAACACAAATCAGTTGAGACATATAAGACATGAGTAAAGTGCTGATGAATAAAGTTCTAAGACGAAGTTGGATCTCAAATGGGAACATCAGATGCCTGTGATCGGTACGGTGAGAATTCAACAAGTTCATCAGTTTGAATAATGCGAGTCTGCAGAAAATTGGATGTTTCAACTTTTTAACGGCTTTTTGCTAAGAATCTATGTAGTCTAAGTACCTACCTTAACGTGATAGTGCGCTTTTGGAAGGGATACTTAACAAACAAGGGGTTTGTTGGGTTAACATTTAACAATAGTTCACGATTTTCGAGTAAACATACCTATCCCTTATAAAGGGTGTCCCATAATTGACGCAAAATCTAAATTTTGCGCCATTTAATAGTTAGTAGGTCCAGTGATGTCAACAGAAAAAAATATACCAATGTGACAGCTGACAGTTCGGGGTTAGTAAGCATGGAGCGCTATACGAAAGAACAATGCATTTTCATCGTTGAGCTATATTTTAAAAATAATGAAGGTTTGTCAGCTACAGTCCGCAATTTTCGAACAAAATTATGTCCGTCATATGATTTAAAACCATCAACTGTGAAAAGAATAATTGAAATATTCAATTAGACTGATCTTAGATACTCTGGATGTCCTGTCACAAGTCGTCAAACAGAAAACATTGAAGCAGTTCACGAGAGTATTGCTGACAGTCGAGAAACATCAATTCGGCACCGTAGTCAAAAATTTGGCATTTCGAGAAGCTCTACAGCGACTTCTCACGAAAGACTTGAAACTTCATTCTTACAAAGTTCAATTGACTCAAGAACTGAACACTGACCATGCAGTGCGAAGAGAGTTCGTTGAATGGATTTTGGAACAACAAGTGGATGTTGATTTTTCGAACAAAATCATCTTCAGTGATGAAGCTCATTTTCATCTTGATGGCTTCGTTAATCGTCAAAATTGTCATATTTGGGGCTCAGAAAACCCACGAGTAATTGTTGAGAAACAAATGCATCCACAATGCGAGACTGTTTGGTGCGGATTTTGGGCTGGAGGCATTATCGTACCATTCTTCTTCGAAGATGCGGTTATCGTGACATGATAACCCCGTTTTTAGCGCTTAAATTACAAGATATGGATGTGACCAACATGTGGTTTCAATTCAACAGGACGGTGCCACTCATGCCATACAGCAAGAGAAACAATTTAATTACTGCATGAGTCATTTCCTAATCCTGTAATCGGCCGTTTTTGCGATCAGAATTGGCCATCCAGATCTTGCGATTTAACGTTATTGGACTTTTTTCTTTGGGATTTTCTGAAGTCAAAGGTCTATGCAATAAAGCCCACGATAACCAACGCAACGCCTTGAAAGAGGAAATTGGGATGTGTATTAATGAAATTCAGCCACATTTATACGAAACGGCCATAGAACATTTTAATAAAAATGTACGTACTTGCCAGTAAAGTGGCTAGTGGCAAAGTAAAAAAAAGTCATCGTTTTTAAAACCCATCCATCACGAACGCGAACGCCAGATGACTTAAAGGAGACAACCGTGCACCGTGCTTTGGATCGCACCCGGTTAAGTAAGTTAAGAGTTCCATACAACCTTTTAAAGGAAGAGTTTGTTTCGAAAGTTGGAAAATGTATATTTAGACAATCGAAAGACTGTCAGCCTTACACCAGGTCGGCGATATTTAAAACAACCCTTCAGGGTATCGATTTGGATCACTGTGGAGTGACCACTTACCATGTTATGAGTGATAGATAACATAGTTAGTGGTAATGCTTTTTAAAGCGGTAAGTGTTAGCAGATAATATGTGAATAGAATTGCCTCTTTCCATAAGTTTTGATCTAAATTTTTGGAGTGCCCACTGGTGAAATTGTGATTGCTCCAAATTATTGCAATCCTTTTCATTGAATTTGAAACTACCACTTACCCAGTAAAAAGTTATCAATCACACTAAACTCCCAACTCGAAAGCACCCATAGATTAAATAAATAAATAAAAATGTTATGGATTAGATTTTTGATCAAAGTTTAAATGAATATTTTGGTCACACGTTTTCTTTCGAAATATGAGGACTTTTTGCATAATATAAACATCTTTATCGTCCAAATATTATTTTGCACAAAACTTTTAGAGCGATTTCAGGAAAACATTAGTTTTATAAAATCGATTCATAGAAAATAAGCATTTATTTTAAAACAGAAATACAAAAAGGCCCAGAGAGAGATGTGCTGGGATAGTTGATAGTAATGTTTTTAATCGTCTAATTAAGTCGATCGGATAGTAAAATCCATAGAAATTCCTCAAAAACGACCGCAAAATGCGAATATCAAAGCGATTATTATCTTACATATCTAAAGAAAAAAGTCGTATTATGACTATCAACTATCGCTAGTCACTTTACAGGATTCAACTCCTAAGAGCTCAAACATCAAAATAGTTTAGTCAAAATTTCTTTGGATAGGCGAATGGACGGAGTGAATCGCGATGTCCAATTTTTTAATTTATCATAATTAAAAAATATCGGACTCAACTTTTTAGCCGAAAACAAACATTCTCATTCAAATACAATTGAAAAGATTTCAAAAATTGAGAATAGATACGTATTAGATTATTGCGCCATAGTGATTTTTGTAGAAACCTCACATTTGCAGCCGGTAGGCTACTCCCTAAATTTGAAATATGTACTCATGTTTACATTTTAGAAACTTGCTGTGGGTTTTGTTTTAAATTCTGTATTGATAGTTGTTTTTAGCTGATAGTCAAAATTTGGGAGTCGATCCACTTTTTTACTGTAAAATGTTGTTTATTGATGAGGTCTACTTCTGACTCGGCGGCTTTGTTATTCAGCAAAATTTTCATATCCGGAGCAAGGAAAAAGATGTTCTCCATCAGCTACCGATGTACCGCAAAAATGCAGTTTTTGACACGATTTGTCTTTTTCTTAAAAATTAAGAAACCAAAAATCTCACTGTCAATAACGGCCAGAATCATAAATAATGCGCCAACATTATTCTGCAGGAAATTTGTTTTCAACAGGACTTGACACCAACTGCGGGAGAAACTATCGAGTTACTGTACTGAACTCAACTGAAGTCCAAAAATAGCATTCATGTCTGTCACAGATTTCGACGTACTCGGAATTTTGTTACGAACCGCGAAAGAAATATCACAGAAACCGTCGTAGTAAACATTTTTGCTACGGATTTCGAAGAACAATACTAATACTAATACGAATTTCGAAATTCGTTGCAAAAATTTCTACTACGACGGTTTCTGTGACAGTTCTTTCGGGGTTCGTAACAAAATTCCGAGTACGACGGATTTCAGTGATAGACATGATTATCTCCAGAAATACTGTGAACTGGCCTCGACAATCTTGCGATTTGTGTTAACAGCGCCCTATGATAAACTCAACAACATTTTTTAACAAAAATGGGTCAAGGCGTGCTCCCTAATTTCAGGGAGAAACGTTGTTACTCCTCTCTTTCCCCATTTCAATTGGAATTTTAAGTATTTGATGTAATAATGGGGAACAAGGCAGTATTGATTGGAGCCTTGAAAATTCAATATCGAGCGGCAGCGGACTATTCGTTAGATACCGCCTCAAATGTTTGAAAATTTGGTAAAAAATTGTTGCTCCAATATGAAGTTTCTGAGATGCTACTGTGATATAGCCTAGCCATATGCCCGAAATATTATTTAACCACAAACGTCATCAGGTTATTTATCAAATAAGTCGGCTCATTTATAAATTCAAATCAAATTCTAGCTTTTAAAATAATAGTCTTTGCACAATTTCTTATAGAATAAACAGACAGGTCAACGAATTTATAAATCTTTGAGCTGGGCCTGGCCCTGGGCACTTCTAAGAATCAGTTTATTATTTTTAATAAATTACAACGAGTTGCGAACAAAAGGATCTTTGGTACAAATTCGTAAGATTTTTATGAGATAGCACATTTTGTTCAAAATAATGTAGGTAGGCTTTATGGAAGAGCAAAATAATAACACTTTCAGTATAGAACCCTCATTTAACAAAACAGATCTGCAAATTTGTAACTGCAAAATTGTTTCACGTTTAAAATGCCGCAACGACGGCTAAAATTTGCAATTTTGGATCAGTAAAATAAAGTCGGATTGTCCCAAACGGTTTCAGGGAGCCATTAAGTCCGACAAGACAACTGAATTATAATATTACTGTAATACTGATCAGAACAACGTTCCCGCAGCTAGCCGAACTTTTCTCAATGACGATAAGCACTTATCTGCAGTCAGCTTCAAAAATTTTATAAAATTGTAAAAGGAACAAAAAAAAAAAAAAAAAAAACTGCCAGAAAAGTTAAAAATTCGAATTGTGTTCCAAATTTAAAAATTAATCCTCTGAATTGTAACTACCTAAGTCATTGGGTATCTCGAAAATAATATAAAATTTCTGGATTCATTTGCAAATTCTATATTGTTGTTTCCTTTATTGTTGGTTCCTTAAAAGATTTTCATAACTAAAATAAGCACATATAGGGGTAATAAAGTCACTAAAAGAACAACGTTCTCACAGTCGGCATCTGAACTGAATAAAATTAAATTTTTTCTCCCATTTTAAATTTTAATTAAATTCACGAAAAAACAAAAAAAAATTGTAAAATCCCATCAATTAAATAAAATTTTTACAAATTGACATTTTTGAATACTTAAGATCGGCTTGTTTGAAAAACCACATTAAAAATGTTTTCCTGGATGACTTTTATTTCACTTTCCAACTCTTCACTTAATCACAGCATTTTTCAAATTCAATTACTATTTCTTTTAAAAATGCATACCAATTAAATTTGCATTTAAAAATATATTTTTATTTTTATTCACTATCACTTTTATGCCAGTTAAAATTTTTTATTTATTTTTGTTGTTTAAATAAAATATTTTTTTCTAATATCACATTTAAAAGGATCACCGCAATACCGTTGGCTCCCGGTTTATAACACAATTAGAATATGTAAAAAAAAAAAAAACAAATTGAATATCCAAAGAACAGAAGGACAATTCAAAAATTCAAATTCACCCGCACACAGTAGGAAAGGAGCTTTTAACTCGTTAGCGGTTGAATTCTAACTGAAAATTTTATTTTCCACTGTCGTTATAGAAAATCTATCCGCGCTCACTCGGTGCGGCGGAAAAATATTATGTATCCAAGATACATACACAGCAATGCAGAAGGCAAGCAACATGGTGACTTGGTGACGATGACGACAATAGCAACAAAAGATACTTTGGCTAGATGGTGCATGGGTAGGTAACTCTGGAAAATCAAAACATAAAATAGTACTGTGAGTCGAACTTCGACAATGGACATGTTGGGTGGAAATTCTATACGATTTGTTGGCATGTGCACTGTGCACTTATGGCCATGAAAGCTTCATTGTTGTTCTTGTGTCGGAGAGAAGAAAACATTGCAGCCAGCCGAAGTTCGGAATGGATACCGTATCCAACAAATACTCCTATCCAACAATCTGCTAAAGGGGAGCGATGGCAACTTGTATGAAGCACGTGGTAATGTTTTGCAGTGGCTCGGGATTGGGGGATTGTCCAGTGGATGTAGAATATTTGTTTCGACGAAGACTACAGGGAAAGCTCTCTTTCTTTCGGAAAAGCTTGATCATTATTGAAGGGTAGTTTGCAAAAATAGTGAACTGACTTTCTTGCCTAGCTTTGGCTTAGTGACGATTGACATGGTATATGGTCACAGGTATATGGTGTCATGTCATCCTCATCATATAAGGTAAATTGGTGATGCGATATAGGAAATGCAACCAGACGCCACACCGTCCCAATTGAAGTAAGCATTCATTGAGCCAATTGCTGTCAGAATAGTTTCTACCTTATGACAGGCTATGTCATAAATATTACAGATTACAATAAAAATACTCGCAGAAGCCCTAACTATGCGCGTCTCACTAATAAACATTTTTATTAGAAAGGCAGGTACCGGCAAGATTCACAAATCTGCGTCACCCAAGGCCCCGATAACGAAATTTATATAAATGCTATTGAAATTGATATAAATCGCTATTCAAAAGGTACGTTTTAAGCAGACACAATGCACGGCAGTGAGGGGCCTTTGGTAGGATACTTACTGTCAAAAAAAGGAATAACTACTTGAAGTTCTAGAAATGTAATATCATCTTCACCGGTATGGAATAGACCGGCGAAAAGAGTGAAATCCAAGCTATGACGACTGAGCGCATTTTAGCACAAAATTGGGCATTGGAAGCCAACTTTGACACAAGTCTTGAGGGAAATCTTAGCTACAATTCTGCTAAATGGTCCAAGAAAAAGCTGCTAATGACACTTTCTGGCAGAGCAGAAAGGAGACTTATTGAAGAGACTTATTGAAGAGCTGGTTTCGAAAGGAAAATACGAACCAGGAAATATTGACGTTGAGTCAAAGTCTGCTATGAAATTTTCAAAGTTTCACTGCAGCGTTCGGTGATAACTATAGCACCATCCTGTTGACGATTGTAGAGACTAGAATCACTTTAACCTAGGGCTAGATCACTTAAAATGATAACAATCGAACGATCTCGTTTCCACTAATGCGCTGTGTTGGTATCATATCTGCGGCAATAGACAAAGACAGCTATTGTCGATACGATGTCGTCCGATTTGTTTCTTTTAACGTGAAGGCCTAGACTTCTGGATTAGTTTCTAAATAGGCAGCAATGTCAAGTCTTGGTATCTCTGCAAAACTCGTTCGTTTGGGGAAGATGACCTTAGAACTGCCCGCTGCTCCCTATACCGGTCGGTAAAACCTGGCATACCTACTGAGAACTGAGTGAAAGTCTCAAGTATAGCCCCCGGAAAAAACACAAATGTCAGCTTATAGCGTTTCCCTCGGCGACTGCTCTTACGAACATCTGTCAAATATCTTTATCCATTCAAGAGTATTCATTCAATACTGTAATGGAAAAGCTTCTCAGAAGTTATCGGTTTTGAACCGTTATACAATAACTGGGGGTAAAAAAAAGCAAACTCGGTCATAATAATGCCGTGTGCAATTACTCGTCGACGATATTGACATGATAGGAAGAACTTGGTGAGCTGTCAGTGGTCTATGGATGGAATGGAAAATGCAAGGATACACTGCGGCAGTGTCACTTCGTACAAGAGGGGACATTCAACAGCAGGTAGCGTGCGATCTTCGGCCCAGTTTGTTTCGAAAGATGTACATTGGAGAATTGTAGAAAAAGGGTGTGTGCCTTTACTAGAAAACTTGGATAGGGCACTACCGTGCCCTTTGATATTATACGAATTAATTTTCTAAGATGGCTGGGACATTAAGGGCAAATGTAGATACATCAATGCTTTTCCCGAAGAATCTTCGAGTCAGGTCAGGGGAACAGCGCGAACTACTTATGTGGCACCTATAGTTAGGAGCAGTATCTCGACCAACTTGTTGTGTGCAACTAGCTTAGCTATGGAACGATTGACAGGAAAACTTGTTGGTTGAGGGGCAGTAAATCTTTTGGACTTTAGCGATATCAAAAGTAAAGTAAAGTAAAGTTAAACTACTTTGGGCTTGAATTATGTTAAATGGTTTTGCCTTTGTGTCACAATATATCGGTCACCATATATTGCGTTCTTAATGGAAGTATATGTAAATTCTTTTAACAATTATTGAAGACTATCTGACCCGTGCTCGCCCGCTCGCACAAAATTATATTTGGTTCATTTAAAATTACACTTTGAGTTTTTCATTGAAATCTGTCTAGTAGTTTTCGCGCTTTTACGAGAAAAAGAAAATTCAAAAGTATAAGCATCCATTTGTAGCAAGGTATATGTGTACTTATGTATATATTTTCACTTAAAAAAAAATACATTTTGGCTAAAAACTGTTCTTTAGGATGTGGCTATAAACGGCATAGCCTATAGCAGTCTCACAGTCCTAAAGAACATTTTAAAAAAAGTTTCATCGAAATCTGTCCAGTAGTTTTCGAGTTTTTAACGGTCAAAGAAAATTCCTACAGTTTTATTTATTAGTATAGACTTTACGAGGTCTCTTCTCATGTAGGAACTAGATAAGTTGCCCGAAGAGGGATTTACGAATAAATTACTCTTTTCCGAACATAGGAACTCCAATTTTGCCATTTATTGAATCTTTTCAAAGGAGGCGCGCTGACCGGTAACGATTTTTAAGCTATGTTTATATTTATTAGTTTTCTTTATTTTTTTTTTTCCATAAAAATGTGAATACCAATGAGAATACAATTTTGAATGCACTCTTGCCAAATAATATCTATCATTTCCAATTCGAATGCAAAATGAAAACAAAATAAACGAACGCACGCCACACATATGCCCAAATCCACACGGACAATTCAAGTACGTGAACTACGTTATTTATTGCATCGCGCCAGTCAATTCGTATTTCACACTATTTCGAGATACAAAAGCATCACAAATGTATTAAGCCGGTCCTTTCGAAAAAGTCATAACATGTCTCTGTCTCCTCCGTGAGATCACCAGCTGAGTTTCGTCGCATTTGTGACACCAATAAGCAGATAGAATGTATGCCGCCACAGTCTTGGTCTTATCTGCGAGTATATCAACAGACAATATTATTATTATTGATGAACATTTAATTTGTAATCATTCAGCGCAGCAACAACGGGCTGAACTCTTACTCCCGGTTTTGAAATGCTTATGTTGTTAGTTTTGGAATTTTGTCTTTAAAAAGATGCTGGCTCATTGAGATTGAATGCCGGTGGCAATGATGCCGGCGCTGACGACTTGTCTCAATAATTATGCAAAGCAATTGATAGATGGGAATAAATAAACTGATATTCAAATTGAATACTGTTCCAATTCAAATGGGCGTTGGATAAATTGATTTTTTTTATTATTGGATATTGATCAGAAGGACTAGGGTAATTAACGCTTTAAAACCGATTAAGCACGCAACTGAATAAAATTAACATTAAGTGGAATGTGTGTGCCTAATAAGTTGCACACTGTGATGGCACTATAGTTTAATGTGTAGCATGCATTTTTCAATTTGTCCTAATTAAAAACAATGTAAGAAGATTTCAAAATAAACACATAGCAGTAGATATACAGGGAGACCCTGTTTTTGTGTTGCTTTGAAAAATTGTAGTTACGACCCCTAAGGTCGTCTTAAATTTATAAAAACTGGAAGAATTTTTGACGAATCCAGCTCACAAGTGGCAGTGCATTCGCAGAAAAGAATAGGCCTGTTTTATTGGACATCTATCTCAGTGAAGTAAAGTAAAGTAGAATCTTTAACAATTACAACAATACACACTGCTCGACACTTTAGAGATTCTATACAGTTGTTATAATTGCGTGCTGAAGATTCTACTCTACTATACTTCACTGAGATAGATGTGCAATGAAACAGACCTAATGACTGAACGAAATTAATTTATAGACTTATCTACCTATTGTAAAGGTTGGTTTTTTTGCTATTTGGTTTTCCAGCCTGATTTTTTTGACAGTTCACGCGTCATTCGTGACACCTGTCATCGCCATTTCACCACGGATAGACTTACGCCCGAACCACATTTGCAAATTATTGAATTTTATAACCATAAAACGTGTTCACTAAAAAAAAGTTTTTAGAGCACTGCATCCATTTTATGGTCTTCGTAATCGTCCTACTGGGCAGGCTATTCAACATCAAAATTGTCGTATATAGTCTGCTGAGCAACCAAAAGCATTGCAAGAACTGCCAATGCATCCACTAATGCGAGAAACAGATTGGCACAGCAACAGCAACAGCAACTTTGACAGCCACAGCGCACTTTTTAGAGCCCCTGCTTTTTAATGGCTGAAGTTACATTACCACAGCAACATCGACATCGACATCGACGTTAGAGCTAAGTCCTAAATTCAATGTTGCTGTGCAACGGCTACCAACACCACGGTGACAATTTCAGTTCTCTCAACTTTCGAATGCTGACATACTGAAGGTGCAGCATCATTACCAGATATAGACAAAAAAAGTTTCAGCAGTTTACAAATAATTATTCTTATAATAAATTATTTATAAAATACTATTTTAATTTTTTTTTGATTTAGATTGCCTTTCATTTTCGATTGGCAAAAGAAATCAATTCTTTTTTGTGATCTGCAGGCGTCAAATTATTTAGAATATGATTTTGAATTCTAGTTTTACTATATTGCAATGTGGAAACGAGTTATTACTAATTCAATCGTCGTGAGTTGTATTAAAATTAATGTTTGACAAGCTATTAAAAGAAAAGTCATGTCCCTAATATCATTTTTATTTCGCTTTTACCATTTATTTTGGAAGATATAAAAGGTAATCTGGCAGTGCTGCGTTGCAATCAACTCTCAACAAATTTTGTTTTCCTCCCTTGACAAAGTTGCTGTCGATGTTTCCAATGTGTTTCATGCGACTTCTGCTGTTGAAGTTGCTGTTGCTGTCAAAGTTGCTGTTGCTGGTGCTGTGGTAATCTGTTTCTCGCATAAAATGTATCGTTTGTTTGTTTGTTCATTGGACTGTATTTCTTCAAAGATGATGATGGCAACAACGTTACGGTCAATGGTGCTCAATAATTTCGGACTTTTTTTTCGCCCAAAATGGAAGATCTGAGTTTGGTCGACATGTGGTTTTAAAAGGACGACGCGACATGCCGCACACAGCTCACGAATCCATGGATATATTGCGAGGCGAATTTTGTGAGTAATTCATCTCACGTTTTGGACCTGGTGAATTGGCCGCCTATATCGTGCGATTTGACGCAGCTGGGCTATTTTTTCTGGGGATATGTTAAGTCTCCCGTCTCTACGGATAAGCCAGCAACTATTGGTGAGATACCAGTCAATATGTTGGAAAAAGTATACCAAAATCGGACATTCCGGATGGACCACTTGAGGCGTAGTTGCGGTCAACATTTACACGAAATGATATTCAAAAAAAGTAAATGGCAAGAATTGTTTTATCGACAGTAATAAAAATTTCACAAAATTTTGCAAATTTTCGTTGGTTTTTTTGTTTGAAAAACCAAAAGCTTAAAAAATCACCCTTTAGAAATATTGAAGCTATAATCTATGAAGAAAATGACAAAAATGGCGATTACGTGAATCCACCGAAACTCATGCCTCTGGCGTTCAGACAATCCTGACTTTCGTAAAGTTGCTTCAGGCAAATTTACATACCTAGATTTGGCAGCATTAACTACTTAGAAACCGGCGTAATGAGGTTGCTTCATACCTCCTATTTATTTACCAAATTATTGAAGCGTGTTGCAGGCGGAAATAATGGCGATAAAAGAAGTCTTATTTTGGCTCAAGAAAAAACGTGATATCCGTTAAAGATATCTACATATTTTCGGAAAGCCAAGCGGCAAGCAGCCATCAAATCCGTGGATTCGATCTCTATAACTTCATTTGTAGCACTCCACTGCCTTATCGTCTCTTACGGAGATGGCCAAAAAGTTAAAAATTCATCTAATTTGGGTGCCGGTGTATAGAGACATTCCAGGAAATTGTAAGACCGATGGACTCGCTAGCATAGGAACAACTCAACCCATCTTGCCGGATAAAGGGACCATAGGCAAGGTAGAGAAACAAAAATTTACGCTGGATGCTATAGTATAGAGTGCAAGAGTGGACCACCAAACAAATTTGGCTAAGCTGGATTTGAAACGCTCTACGAAATTGATTTCTCTTAAGAGATTGCATATCGGCGCCACAATAAGTGTCATTACTGGACACAGCCTGATAGGAAAACGTGCCGCAAGGCTAGGCCTTTTCGCAAACGACTTTTTCTGAAGCTGTATGGATGCAGAGGAGGAAACTATTCCTCCTATTATAACGACTTGGATGATCTGACAAACAAAGACATCAGAAGCCTCTATATGATCCATTTTTCGTGGTATCACAATGGACCTATGCTTGTGTTTGAGTTTTTCAGCTGGCATCCACTTTCAACCGCAACTAACCATACTAAAAAGTAGAAATAAATAGGTACCTATCTCCCAAAAAAAATATATAAAGTGCTTAAGGATATTTTCTAAACAAAAGACTCTGCTCAACTGTAACATACGACCGCATAGAGAACAAGTTAACTTAGAGGTCAGCAGTTCAGCACTCAGAAGTATACCGAATAAGTGTGTGTTTTTTTTTTACAAGAGTTCCTTTGAAAGTTTCAAAGAAGTCGTTTCAAATAATTTCGGCCTGCAAAAAACGTGTCAGTTATCAGAAAGATCGTAAGTTTTAACTCAGTCCTAAATAATAAGGAAGGTGCCTTTAAAGATATCTGCCCGACTCTGTTTTCTATTGCAAACTCGAATGAGCGGTCATTCGCACGAATAACAAAGAATAGCCACAGGAAAAAAATACCTGTCAATGCATGACACTGTAAAAATTGTGCAATGTCATGCCTGGGACGTTGTCAATCTGTGGCATGATGTCTATAATTCAGGCCCATCAGCATTGACAAAGCAATCACACAGTCGTTCAAATCAGTCATTTGGTGATGACATTCAAGCCGCCTCAATCGAGACGTGACACACCGCATGACAGGCGATCGCACAAAATAACTAAATGTATCTACTTTAGGTCAAATTTGGACGTAGGTAATAGTTAAATATCACGCAATGACACGATTATGTCATGTACAAATCTAGCTTAAAAATGGAACGAACAACAGATGCGCTTAAACTTGCTACAGCGGTAGAGCCGCTGATATAGTATACGCACAAAATTGAGAATTGCTGTTATACTTTAAAAATGATATTGGCATTCTCCAAATTCTGGGTAGTCTTTTTAATTAATTTTACTTCCACTTGATAGGTAGGCCCCTTTGAAACATACAACATAGTTTTATTTGCATTATTGGCTTTTTCAAAGGACATTTTTACGACAAATAATCGAGATCGAGTCAGCATTAAAACCACGAAATCATCAGGCAAAGAAATTACTCAAAGTATCCCTAATTTATGCAGTATTTCGAACTACAAATCACACAACTTGTGCCACAAGTAGTTCTGCTAAGCACCTTAACACACAATTTGTCACCTCATATTCCCATTCATTAGCAATTCCATAAATCTTAAATTTTATTCCCTAAAGACATGGCTTAAGGCGTAAGTAGGGGGTTTTTCCCCTTTTTTCATTTGGCCAATTTGTCAATCAACCAACTGCGGCAGATAGCCAAATCACCCTGAATACCATCATCATCTTCTAGAGGCGAAATTTATCACCACGTCCTGGCTCATTAATGTGGTTCCAGAAATTTCTTTGCGGCCATAAATTATCCCAGGAATTATGCAAGAAATCATTCTGCACAAGTTAAGATGCTTCCGCCTTGCGCAAAAGGATTTATTTGTCTCTACCGCTGCTGTTGTGAGTTTGTGAACGTATGCTAAATCTATGCGCACATAATGTTGTACAATCGCATTTAATTAATCTGGCATCTTGCAGTAGGGAAAATTGATGAAACCCCAAGATATGTGGGACTATCCAGAATTCCTCTTAGCACGTGTTGCAATAGTAATAGAAATAGAAAGATTTGTTGATAGATCCTCTGCCGATCACAAACACTTGCATTAGGAATTTATTGCACATTTTATTTTGTGGGCCGACACTTGGGCACGCGTTTTTAGGCTAAATTTGCATGATTTGCATTCATTGAGGTGAAGTAAATTTTAAATGCCCATCGGCAGATTGAGCGAAATAATTATGTGTGCATAGTGACACAGGGTGTTGCAGAAACAGAAAGTGATCCACTCGCAGTTTAGAAAAGCGGAAAATTATGAATGCAACCAAATTAAACGAGATTCTGCTGATCTAAGTTGTTAATATTGGTGCAAAAGTTTAACAAAAGACTCCACTAGCCTGCTAATTATTCATTCCAAAGAACTCCCTTCAACACCTTTAAGAACCTTAAAGTGGTTCTGCTAAAATTTCCAATTTAGAACAGTCCACAAAATACCCATTCATCGAAACCACCCACCACAGAACTCTAAATTATAACAAGCCATAACATTCGCCCACAAACGAACAAAAAATAGACAAAAACAATCCACACAGACAACAAAATTAATTTTCCCAAATGATAAGTCACACACATAAAACCCGTGTGCATCCTTAACCTTCACGCCCTCGTTTCACACCCCCAAATCCATTGACGACCCGGATTTTTTGGTAACAGCAAAAGCAAAAACCCACCGCACAAACGATTTACCACCCGAAAAAAATGTTAAAACAATTTGTACATCGGATTAAAATCACCCCTCAGCGTATTGTCAAAGTGTTAAGTTTAAACGATGACGTTTACTATCCACCCAAAGACACCATATTCAGCAGCGAGCAGGACCTTCACAAGAGTGAAAGTAACTTTCATGGATTAAATGCATAGGAGCACCGCTGTCGGTTGGATGATGAGGATGCTACCATACAATTGCTGCCGCATATAGAAAAGGGCTTCAGTTGTTGAAAATGTATAGTCTCCTTCGGAAGTGTGTCCTTGTTGTGCAGTGCTTACTGTTCACAGCACACTTTCACATCCTCAATTGGTGAGATTACTCATCAGACATTCATATCTCTCGAGAGGGGTTTTCATATCGCGTTGCTTTTATTTTTTTCCGCAAAACGAAAGGATCTCCAAACCACCCATCCGACAGGGGTATAGATGGGGGCTGAGAAGCGATGGCAACGGGGGCGAGCAAATTTGCATATGTAAAAAATGCATACTAAAATTTAATCAAAACAAAGTTCGTTAGAGAATAGACTGACATAGTAATTCGTTACACGAGAACAAGAACAATGGGAGTGTACTTGGTTGTATGTGTGGAAAATTAAACTCACGTCCTTTAACGATGTTGTGCACAGTCCACTGGGAGTGTTTTGAAAGTCACAGTGTTCGAGAGAAAAAAAAAATTAAGTCCTCTAAACAACTGCGAAACAGTTTAAATTAAGCGAGCTAATATAAATATTTCGCCAGGAAAGGGATTTGGACACCAAACAAGGACATTCACATCAGATAATGTGCATTGGAAGGATGAGTAGATGTGTGGCATACGGTATTCGATTTTTGAAGGAGTTGGTTTTAATGAGAAATCGGAATAGGAGAATTGATTGATAAAAAGGCGCTGATATATTGGCAGATGCAATTTTGGGCCCGAATTTTACTGACGTCAGTTATTTTAGACAAAACAACTTGGTTTTATTTAATGCAAACATGACAGCTCACAACATTTTGTAGGAAAAATACATCAACAGTTCCACAGATCCAAATGGATGACCATCCAATCCATCCCAAGGACTCAATGCACCTTCTAGGAGTCACAGTCAATTCAGAAATCACATGGCAGTACCACATGACATATCCTATATCGCAAGATCGGCGTCCGCTAAGTTGAGCTACCCATTTAGAGCAAAGAGGTACAACTAGCAACTTATCCTTCTCTACAAAGCACAGCTTAGACCAGACCTGGAATATTGTTCCGATATAGGTATGGAGCTTAGCCCCAAAACATTCACTTAACCTACTTGACCGCATACAGAGACGAGCAGTTCGACTTATTGGAGACCCTACACTCACATCAAATCTACAACCGTTGGTGCACAGAAGACAAGTCGCTGACCTTTGCTTGTTCTATAGATATGTACTTCGATGTTAGATGTTCCGAGGAACTCAAGGACATTATCCTTCGAAATGCAACTTTTGGGCTTTCCATAAGACAGACAGCTAATGCTCATAAGCATAACCATACAGTACACTTGACAACCGCGAGGACATCAATTTTCCAAAACTCCTTCCGTTACGGGACAAGCAAACTTTAGAACTCGCTTCCTGATGGATATTTTTCCAGAAGACTACAATTTGCAGCAATTTAAGTGCAGAACTAACATACATCTGCAAACATCTCGGGGCGCTCATTAAGCGTTATATGTTTGCCTTTACCAGTAGAAGTAGTATTTAAAAAAAATCATTTGCTTTTCAGCTTTTGTTGACAGTTAGTGGAAATAGTCATAATCGCTTATGAAGAGGTGGTACGAACTTCGTACTACGAAGTTCACCGGGTCATGTATAGTTGCAAATAACTTTTCCATGGTGGAAAGCTTCCGTTTAACAAAGACAAATATTAAATGTGTTTTGTCAAAAATTGGACATAAGCTAAGGTTTAACAGACAGAGAATTAATTGCTTAAGTCCCTTGCAACAATTTTTATACGGGCAATATCATGGAGTCCCTACTCCCTACTATGCACCGATTAAGTAAAGCCACAGTTTGCCAATAAATCGGTGTAAAGCGGCTCAGTAATACGACTGGTAGTGAGAAATGAACTGCACGGCGGAGTTTAATTAGAAATTAGAAGAAGGTCTTAAAAGTGTGGGTTAACTTGGTAAAATGTTAGACCGTGATTGCCGGAGTGAAGCATACAGACGGTATGCTTCTTTCCTATTGTAAGAACGCGCAGATGGAGCGAGCACTGAGAATTGTGTGAAGTGGATCCTTTATAACTCTTGATTTTATGTCAACGAGCGTCGAATCATTAGGGGCAATTCCCATACGGTTAGATTTCGCCCTACTGGGCGTAGGTAGCTAGAGGTTGCCTGCCTAATCTACGCATTCTTGAACATTTTGAAACCGGGGTGGGAATATGTATTTAAGAAGATCATTGCTATCTAGGTACATATGCATATCGTCGCTGTTTAAGAAAACTGGCATAACTCAAAAAACTCGATTTTTGAGTTAAGTATAGCTACCAATAGACTAAGAAAATTTTTTTTTCTTTCTGTAACATTGGCATAAGCATAACTACACAGTGCTGCAGAATACCGCCAGATGGATAATGTGCCAATTATTACTTTACCTCATTTCTGTGTATGTTTATGTAGAAAAGCGGCATAATTATTTGTGTTGTGCGCAAAAACGTAAATAAGAGTTTCTTGAAAACTCCACCAACAACAACAAACCAACTTTTATAATATAGTAAGTACTGTTCCACACCTTTTCCTACGTATTAAAATGAATTGTGCCACTTTCCTTAAAAACCTCTTTTTTAAAGTGACACTTTCATGATTTATACCATTTTACCTAAAAATACTTTCTTACAAATCTTAAAAAAAATCGGCTTTAGCTATAGGTAATTGAATATTATAAGTAAAATATTTTTCATAAAATATTAAACTTGCAATACCTTTTTTTAAAGAACAGATTTTTAATCATTTTCATTTCCTAACAGCAACAATATTTTAACGTTATTATTTTTTCAACCTCCATGATGAACTAACTTCAAAATGATAAAAAGGTTATCTTAATATCATGCATTTATTCGAGAAAAGTGACTTAAATTGGAGTATACCTAACATTATTCCTTTTTATACCCGGTACCACACTGTGGCGAGGGTATATTCACTTTGACATTCCATTTGTAACGCACATAAGGAGGCGTTGTAGGTATGACAAACTATATATGTATATTATTGATCAGCATCACTTTCTTAGTCGATCTAGCGATGTCCGTCTGTCTGTCCGTCCGCACGATTACGGCCGTAATTTAAGAGTTATCGACTTGAAATTTGGTACGTAAGCTTTTATCCACCAAACTACGGCTAAGTTCGAAGATGAGCAAGATCGGATGAAAACTACTACTACCTTCTATACAAAATATATAGCTATTTTATGTAAAAAATGAAATTTAAATAGCTACAGTAAAGATAGCAAGTTTAAACTTTGCACATATTGTTTTAATAATATTTAAAAGTTTTTGACAAAAACTGAGCTTGGTCGTATAAAAACTACACATACCTCCCATACAAATATATAATTTTTTAATACTTAAATACTTTTTTATTTATACAATAATATAGTACCGGGTATTTAAGCTTCGGCATAGTCGAAGATAATTGTCTTACTGGTTTTTATCCTTTTTATTTTTGATTATGCAAATCAAATAGACATTTACGAAGAAAAAAATTGTAAACGTTTAAAAAAATTAGATTTGTGTAAAATTTTCTGACACGAAAACTTTAAACCGCTCTCCTGAAAAATCGTGTTTTTTTAGTTATGCCGGTTTTCTTATACAGCGACGATATTTAAAATAGTTTGTACCTCGGTTTGTATTGACGGATTGGTGAGAGCTAGGAAGCTGACATTTTCAAACAGATTTCCTTCGACCAAAGTGAGCACTTAGAAGCGATCTGGGGGAAGGTCGGACTCCAAAAGTGGGTCAAAGTTTCCAAGGGGAAAATACTTATTTTTCATCATACCGACTTCAAACTTGGTGTGTGTAGATACAAGATACTGGTACCTACTCTATCTAAGAAATAGATAAAATCAGTTTCTCCGATTTTGCTCGAAGCCCGAGTTACTAGCGACGGAAAAGGGAGTTTCTGATTGTATTTGGAATATTTTGTTACATCCTTTCGAGCGCGTAGCAAAGCACACTATATGTAGGTACCTACTTCTGCAACTTGAGCGAAGTTGCGAATAAATGCTAGTCACAATAAAGTGATTTTTTTTGTTAATAAATTTTAATCTTTATTTTAGACTACCCTCGAATTTTGCATATTTACACATACAAATCTCAACAATTTGAATACTAATCAGAAACAAACAAATTAGCAAGCATTCTTCCAGTAGTACAGTGCAGATGGCAAGCAATCTAATTGCAGAAAATAAAAATCAACTCTCGTCCGAATTAAGACTCTTATGTCATTCAGTTCAAGGCAGATATACATAGATATATGTACATACGATCAAAACGGCCAACAAAAGCGCAATCAGATAAGCGTCTTACTAAACTTAAAAATACCACACACTTCAACGAGTGCCTATATGTAGGCATAGCTACATCTTTTTCAAAATCACTTGAAGGCCTATCAGAAAGAAACAAACAAAAAACTGAAAAATATTAATAGAAACATGAATCCTCATGCAATCACTTCACTAATTGATATCAATGTCAAATTTGAATGGCATTTTGATATGTATTTGCAATTGTTTTCTATATCGAAAGAAACATTCATTTGTACACTTGTATAAATATGTAGGTACGTAGGGAAAGGCGAGATGGCATGAATGCATAATGTATACATTGCAGTTATACAAATACCATTTAGTCGCACCGACAATAAAGCCTACAAATGCAATGTCAAGTGGGGTATGGATTGCTGATGCTTTCTTAAAGAGTGTCTGTAGACTGTGATAAAAACGTCATAATAAGAAAAAAAAATGTTAAACAAAACGTTAGCACTTGCATTGGTCAAAAATACAGCGTAGGGATTTTTGACAGAGCAACTTGGATCTAGGAAGTTAAAGTCTTGAGTGCGTAAAAGAACACAAATTTAAAAAAAAAATCAAAATTAAAATATTCATAGGTACTCTATCAAAGTCTACCAAATTTGCCAAATATATCAAACTTGCTGAATATTAATCAAAAAGTCTATACATGTACATCATATCTGTTCATATTGTAAAGCTAATACTCTTTAGGTTCGGTCGACGTGGCTAGCCCTAGGCTGCCAAAAAACCCAAGGAAACCCTAGAAATTTAGTTTTATCTCGAACGCCAAATGTAACCCTGAGAACTGTCACTGAAAAAATTTAGTAATGTACCTACAGATTTAACATTAAATTTGTTTAATTAATGGTTTTAATGTTGAAAAACACATTTCTTTTAACATTTAAATTCACATTCACAAAAATATGATTTCACCCAAATGACAGCTACGATTGACAGCAAAATCCTCTTGCCCTGACTGAATACCTAGGGTCAGTTCAGAGCTCATCTATGGCGCCCCAGTGTTCATCTCGAACACAGGTTTCCATTGTCAGTGTCAGTGCAAACTCAGTGCTTTTTCGAACTCAGGCCAAACCCAGTGCGCACTAGTGGGCCATAGGGTGCACGTAAAACAAACCTCATATAAAAAAGAAACTGATATTTCTAGAGCTCTAGCACATATTGTGAAATATCCTTTCATCGGAAATTTTTCAATCTACATATGTACAAGTTGGTTTCTAGTGGTTTCTTTTTAAATCATAGGTTATTTTGACACTGTCAAGTCAGCTGTTTCCCGCTCTAAATCTTTACAGACAGTCAGTATCATACCTCCGCGGAAAGAAATTAGTCGCTTTACGCTTGAACAACGTTGGAAAATATTGAAAATGTATTTCCAAATTGAGTGCTGTGTAGTGTAGCCCAAACAGTGCGTTTTTGAAGTGGTGGCATCATTGGACCATTTTTCTTCAGAAATGAGACTGGGGTTCGAACCCTATGGACGTTTTTTTGTGGAGACCGTGAAGAACCCATGTTATGCCAATAATCCGGAAACGACTCAAGTATTTAAGGCCAATGCCATCCAAGAAATCCGTGAGCTACAGCCCGAAACCATCAACAAGCCACTTGAACGATGTTGTGTTCCATAATTAATGGGAATGTTTGCTCTTGCTAATAAAGCCATAGGGTAAGGTCCGGAGGTTTTTCCCAAAACTTTACAAAGTGCCAATTCCTCCTACCATGAAGGAGGATTTGCCATCTGCCTAAGGAGGTTTTAACAGAGGGAGGAGGATCTGACACATGATTATCTTACAACATTTTTAAAATAATAAAACAACTTAGATATTGCTTTTTTGATCAACAAATAATATTTTTTTTTATTTTCAACGCATATTAATCTTTGTTTATTAGTTCAGTCTACTTTTATTTAAGTTTAAGGAAGTAGAATTAAAATAACAAAATAAATTTGCCAACAGAGCTGAATGTTACTCTACGACCACGTAAAAGGGGGAGTACATCTGAAGTCAGAAGACTACAAAGATTGTCTCCAGAGACCCATTTTCCAAGATCGGACTCATTCGTAATAGAGCGGGGGAGACAGTGAAAATTCTTGATCACGCAAACGAGGTCCTGATGGAAGTACACTTTCCAGGAAGCGTCAAAGAAACAAGAAGCGAACAGGATGAATAGGACTTAAGCAGAACGGATCGTGACACCAGAGGCGGTTAAGGGAGCGATAGCAACATTTTTACACTTCAAAACCCCGGCACCAGATGATATATTTCCAGGTCTAATGCAATGGGGAGTTGAAGTAATTGCACCAAGGCTCAGGAATATATACGTTGCATGCCTAGCAATAGGCTACATTCCGATTACATGGAGGGAGGCAAAGGTGGTCTTCCTTCCAAAAACTGGGAAAAAAGGATTACACCGAGGCAAAGTCCTTCCGACCAGTCAGCCTAACATCCTTTCTGTTAAAAACCTGGTGGACTATAATGGAGAGTATGGCGCTTAAGATGTATTCTTTGAATAGTAGACACATGCTTAGGGCAGGTATGTCTGCAGAAACAGCACTGCTTATCGACTCTGATTTGATTGACACTTTGAAGGAGCAATCTTCAGCCAAAATGTCAAACCCTACTTTTTAATTACTTTTGGGACTTATACAAAAAAAAGCTTTTGTAATGGTGCTCAGGATAAACTATTGTTTATTAATGATTTTAAAGCGAACAAAGGTGCACTACATTGCACTTTCAATGTCAAAAGCTACATAATTAAAATATTACAGTTGGATTGCTTTTGCTTACCATAAAAGTTAGATGAAATAGGCACCACAAACCAGTAAGAATAGACCGTCGACGCCTCCCACATATCGGACTTTGCCTACAAGCTGCGGCGGGCCCAGGATTTTTCATGTATTGGTGCTGTACAAAATCAAAGGAGCGCCATTAACGCACGCATACTTGAAAAATCCTAGGCCCATGGTATAGCATAGAAAATCATTGCCGCCATTAATTTTGACATTTACACGTATTCACAGACAGGGAAATTTTTTCCGGGGGGAATCGGGTAGGTGTACGGGAAGTCGGCGGTAGTGATAGGCATACTTCGCTTATCTCCTACCTAGACCACTGACATTGTTTATTTATCACTGAAACCAATCGTTACTAACTTCGTTTTCTCATCATTTAAAGTGCTGCCAGGTTTTAGTTTTTCAGAATAGTGCTGATGTCAATTCCTCCTTTAATTTTGTTATTTTATTGCGTTTTTAAAAAGAAACTTGTATTTCGCCCACCCTTTAATTAATACACATTGCATTTGTTTATTTAAATTAGAATGTTTTAATAAAATATGTCGCATGAAATAATACACGATGGCACAAAATGGATTTTTGATGCTCATGAAGATGAAATAGATGCATAATAAAAATGCATGCTGGCTCTGATCTAGGTGCAGCGTTCTTCCATCAGGGACATTATGTGCTAGACGTCTAGCGGTTACTGGTCAATGTAAGAAATCGATATACAGGATGTCCCAGTTAAGCGGTATAATCCATTAAGGGAAGATTCCTAAAGTTCCGCCGAACAGAAAATTGTAGGTATGGCAAAGGGGGTTTATTCTCACCATATTTCCCGTTGTAGTCTATCAAAGTAAGGGCCACTTGCACCAAACTCATTTGACAGCAGTATTTATTCTTTTATTCACTATTTAGCTCTATTCCGCTGATTAGGTAAAAATTGTGTCGCACGTGTACATTTATTTATCTATCCGCGGATAAATTCATAAAATATTTATCCAGTCTCGAAAGGCTGGATAGTCGTGCCCAAACGTCAAATAGTAAAAGAAAGTGTCAAGTAGGTACTTGGTAGTGTGAAAAATAAAAACACAAAGAATGGATATTAGTTTAATTTCCGACGATTGTGGTTTTATAAATATGTAGCTACCGTGGAATATTCGATAGAAAAAAAAAACATTTTGATGTCAGCGAATAAAATCCGGCGATATGATAGGACTAGGACTTAGGAGTGCTTGAATCGAATCGACAGCATGTCGTATAATCCATAGGGTTACTCGCATGCGATAGCTTCACTCAGACCAAAATACCTACTTTAGATTTTCAGAAACAACAGCAGAACAATAGATAAAGTTGCAACAATTTTCTACAGCGTGGCACGATTACCTAGATTTCTAAAATTTGGAGCCCAATAGCGCTATTGGAATTATCTGACATTAATTTCATTCACTGCACGAGTTTATTTACCTACGTCTGTAGCTTTTATTTGCCATTTATTTGACAGTTCAATGTATTTTTTGCGTTTTTAGTATTGGTAGTACTGTCAAATTTAAAATAATCGAAGGTTACTTATCCAGGCATAATTTTGCAATGGTGCAACACGAAGACGGGAAGTAACTATTTATTGGTTTATCTTTGGTTAGCTATTCAGAAGTTTATCTAGATATCCAATGATTTGGTGCAAGTGGCCCTAAGTGACCTCTAATTTGTAGGTGTTACCACCTAAAACGCTATAGCTTCTAAACTATTACAGGTGCGCTCCGCGCACCCATGAATTCGTATAGGTAGCCCAAAGAAATCCCTGTTTACATTATTGTATTTACCGCATAGTAACAGTAAGTACAAATGAATGTTGCATACTTTTAGGTACAATTCACTTTTATACCTAACATAAAAAATATTGGAGATTTTGTATAATAGTAAATTGTCCCGATTTAAACAAAAAGTCAAATAAAAATTTGTTAAAAAATAAAACAAAATTTAAACAAAATATAAGAAAAAAATTAACAAACAAAAAAAAAATCACTCACCTTTTTGACAATTAACTTCATCGGTACCATCACGACAATCAACATTACCATTGCACTTGTATGCAAGGGGCAGACATGAGTTATCACATTTAAATTCGTTTACTGTGCATTCTAGATACGAAGAAAAATTATGTTTTTTGTTTTAGTATCTCTGAGTGTAATTGTGGAAATTTTGTTTATGAAAAACGATAGAGATAATGCTATATGAAGCTGATGTTCTTTTTATAATTACAATATAATGGTGATGCAATTATGTACTAGCTACGTGTTCCGAAAAAATCAAGTGTCTTAAAACTGAATGTGTAATTCTGAATATTTTTTTCGTTTTTAAGAATTTATGGTATGGTTTAGTGTTTATTTACAGATGGCTTTAGTTTACAAAATTTAGAGAATTCTTTAAATTGCTCTTAGTAGAGAGTAATGTTAAGGTACCGAACGCTAAATTTAGGTCTTGGTTTAAAATATAAAAATACAATAAATAAATAAAATATTAATGATCAACAAATAATAAATAAGTACCCTCTACAAATTCCCCAGGACAGTCGGCCTCATCTTCGCCGTCGGGACAATCTTTGTTACCATTACACAGAAGGTCTTCACAAATCGATTTACCACTTTCGTAGCAACGGAACGTGGTATCGCCTCGGCAATTCAGCTCTTCTTCGTTTTCTCTATTATATACCGGGCTAAAGATTTCCCCACCTCCAGATGGATATTCGGTATTGGCTTCTAGGTCGGCTTCGTTGACATTATTGTCATCAACATTTTCGCCATTAGTATCAGGTATTCTGTTGTCATAGTCAGTATTCTCATCGATAGTTCCATCATCAGGGTCACTTGTTGACGGCTGAATGGTGGACGGTACAATCTCTGGTTCTGGGTTGCTTGGTTCTTGTTTTGTTTTAGAGAAAAATAAAATTTTAAGTTGATAGCATACAGATGTTTTTTTCTTGCTACGGGACAACACAAGGGCATGATATAGTAATTATAGAATGATAGCGATGATAAGACAATTTGGTATTGATTTGTTTTCCATTGTTATTTATTAAGCGAGACGGTCCATACAGATGAGAAAAGGAAATAGCTCAGCATCACCTTGGAGATACACACTTTTCTTAAACAATACAACACATAACATGTAGGACTAAGCAGGAAGGAAATTAGACAGCATCTCTCTGGATCAATAGGGTCTTAAATGTAATAAGAAGCATACACATATGTATATGTATAGGACTTAAGCGATGTAACAAACAGGTAAGGACAATACAATAACATGTACTTAGAATTAGATTCTATGTAGACATACACATAATATGGTTTTATATTGTTAGTTCTTAGAATTATATTAAAGATTCTAGAAATAAGCTTAACAAGTAACGCCAGTTTAGTCGATAAAAGCATGTTATCTACATTGGACTTTCACCATTTTTTTCTATTGGAATATTGACAATATTTTTATCTTATTATTTTATTCCTTCATTCAACAACCCACAGCAGGTACCTACAATACTTTGCAACCTAACGACAAAAACATTAGGTGATCTTTTTCAATCTACCTAGGTGATTCTTATTCAATCTACCTTTTTAAGTTTTTGAATTGAAACAGGATAAAAAAATGCCCGCGACTGAGTCGCATGTAACTTTCTCGTTTATTGCGAATCTTGCAGAATCTCAGTCATTTCAGCAAATTTTAAGTCTAATATCCTACCCACTCAAAATGTACTGAACCCTTGTTAATTAACAACGTAATGCATAATACATAAACATACGCATTAACTTTAACATTTTATTATATACCCTCCACGGGAAGGTATATTCACTTTGTCCATTACATTTGTAACGCCAAGAAGGATTCACAGGAGACCCTATAAAGTATATATATTCTGAATCAGGATCAGGATCTGAATCGATTTAGCCATGTCCGTCTGTCTGTCTGTTGAAAACACGATAGCATCCAAATGAATCGACTTAGGCGAATGAAATTTTGTGAGAAGACTTCCTTTTACCGTAGTCAGGTTTTGAAAATAGAATATGTCGGTCAAGTAGTTCGGGTACCTCCCATACAAAACCAATATTAGACACTTGCTTGTACCTGGTACCAGTAAATACAGTGGAGGGTATCAAAGCACCGGCCGGGCGGATGATAACACATTTACTTGTTATTTTTAAATTTCACCCCTAACAGACACTTCAAGCAGGCAAGTATTCGAAGATTTTCGAATTCTCATTTTTGATTATTAAAGAAGTGGTCTCAATTTTGCAAACTGCAAAAAACCGTTTTCTGAGAAAAAACTAAGTAGGTACGTGATCATGTTTAGAATGTTTATGTTGTCTTAAATTATGTAGTTTGGTCAAAATCGTTGGAGCGGTTTTTTGTAAAATGTTACAAACTGCTTGGCTTAAAACTGAGTACGACGTATTCTTCAGGATTCAGGATCTAACATTACTTAGCAGTTATATTCTCATCCAAATGGAAAATGGCGTTTTCGAGATATGAGCAGTTTTTAAAATAGGTACCATTTTTAGCGATTGGGGTGGAAATCGAAGGACGCATTCATGGTTCAAAAAACACTGTATTTCAACTGTTTTAGTATTACTATGGATTTAAGCATTACCTGACAGTGACATTTCTATCATAATCGAAAATGGCGTTTTAGAGATATGAGCAGTTTTTTAAAGTACTATTATTAGGGATATGGGTGGATATCAAAGCAGTCTTTTTAGGGAAACTGAGTTTGCTATCAAGTTAAGAAGGACAATAGTACCTTAAAAATACATTTATTTTAAATCGTTTTTACCGTATTCGAGAAAAAGCCAATTTTCAAAACTGCCGTTGCTGGACTTTTTAGCGAAAAACTGGGTATGCAGTCATGTTAAGCATGCTTACATTAACTCAACTTTCAATTTTGGTTCTCGAGTTCGAAATTTTGTACTACTCTCTACTATATATACAAGAAAGATAAAAAAAATATATAGATATAATGAGGAGCATGTAGGCACGAAACCAGCAAGTTTTGTGCAATGGACCATTTACATTTAGATATTTAGATATTGTTCCGATAAATTGCTACTGTTGTACAATCAGCCCTATAAAAGAATCCGTTCCGAACGGAATTTGCTTCGATTTGTATCTACCAATATAAGCTCTTCTGGCTGAACCACAGAGAAAGTGTTTAGACTTGAACGCCTTCATTGCAGATACTGCAGGCAAATTAAGTGGTCTATCAGATACGTATCGGGCGTACTTCTTCAAAAACGAAGAAAATCCAAAAGTCACCGTCAATCATGGCAAACAAAAACAAAAAACACTTTTTCTTGCCCCAGATCACTTTTAGCGTTCGCTTGGTACAAAAAAAAATTCGAGAGCACTTTTGCACTCTCAGAGTTGCTTGAGATTTACCAACACACTTACATATGATTTGACATTAGGCGTTTGTTTGCGTAAAAGAACTAGAAGAAGCATATTAAAATAAATAATTTAAACCAATAGCTATTTGAATAAATATTGAATAAATGATATTTTCATATTTATGATGTGCCAGTGCGACATCTTTATCATCCTCATTCCTCGTCCTAGTCTTTGGATAATGTTGGTTCTTCTTCTTCATACCGGCAATTTATCCAGTTGCATTGCAGTATTTATTATTTGTAATGTAGAAAAAGCATCGCGTACCTACGAGTTTGCAATTTTGTGGAAGACGTGGTGAACATAATACGGAATATTTATTACGACATATATCTTTTATAATTATTTGAAAATGTATGTATGTAAAACTTACACGTAGCAACCACTCTATGAAAAAAAAAATGTTCACTAAAAAAAAAGTTAACAAAATTTGGTAGCTGCACCACCAACACCAACAAAGAATAGCTCAGTATACTTTTTTTTCGGTTCGCCGGGTCAATTTTTTAAGGTAACTTATGGTAGCTAAAATTTGGTCAACTTTTCTGCATAGTAA
The DNA here is from genome assembly GCA_949372485.1 of Cheilosia soror. Lineage (NCBI taxonomy): Eukaryota > Metazoa > Arthropoda > Insecta > Diptera > Syrphidae > Cheilosia > Cheilosia soror. The sequence continues at coordinate 67,654,683 of OX443561.1, read as the reverse complement.
ACTTTTCTAAGAGTCAACTTTTCCGAACTTCTACTGTATCTACTTCCCTTTGTCGATCTTTTTGACTTAACGGGCGCGCGGTTTAACTATTCCCATCAGATTGTTTCAAATATCGAAATCGGGAAAAAATGTTGATAAAAATCGGTCTGTATTCAAAATAGGTTTACCTTGTACCTATTCATTCATATCTCGAAAACGGTTTTACGATCTAGAAAAAATCTTAATAACAACACTGATCTGCACAGATATTAGTTTGTATCATTTCGTCGTGGTCGTCGGGTCAGAAAAATGGTGCCGATCCGACTTCTTTAATGCCGAATGGATGAAGGAAATTTAATGAAACTGTTACAAAAAATGAATCCATTAGTAACTAAACAAAAAACTTGAATGAGGGAACCGATTCCTCAAAGCGAGAGGTTTTCAATTGTGTTTACGCCGTGAATTTTCTCACTTGTCTGTGCAAAATTCACCATAACCGACACAGACATGTCGTTGAAGATCAAGAAAAATTAAAAAAATGTTGAATTCACGCATACGGTCGATGCAAACAGTCGACTTGGATACACACGACACAGACGGCCTGCGCGGACGTGTACACAACAACAAAATATATTGGTCTGCAGCGACGTGTCTGTGTCGTGTATGGGCCCTATTACAGATAATTTATCGTGGCACATGGAAAGCTTATGTCGATTTTCATTGGGCTTTTACCGTTTTGCTCTCAGATCTCAGATTTTTCCTGCCCAATGGAACATGAAATGAGATCAATTTTTTTGCATTTGTGTTGGTGTGTGATTTGACAGTCAGCTGTTTTTAAATTCCATTTTGTGTTTATAAAATTGAATGGTTAATTGTTAGTTTTTTACTTGGACTTGTAGGTACAATAACTAATTACTAGTTTTGTTTTGAATTAGAACTTCGTCCTTCCCCTTGAAAACAACCCCATACGACGATCCATTCGTCTACATTAATATCCATTTTCAATTTTCCAATTTATTCCACAATAGGTAGGGGAGACTGGGGCACATTTGAACCCTTTTTGCTTTGAGGTCTCATTGTGGCCCGACTGTTTTGTTCAAACCTGCCCCAATAAATCAAGCAACAGAAAAATGCGCGCAAATATTTATATTTTTCATATATGTCAAAAAACGTACCTTTATACTTTTTCAAATGAAGTTGTGCCTTAAAAATATATTTTACACAAAAAGAAAAGCTCACTATAAAATGTGTACACTCTTACAAATAAAACAATTAAAATATGCAATTTAAGCATAAAACCTCCTCATGGGGCTACTTCCAGGCGACACGATTGCAAAGACATCCGAAAGTCATTGACGACTAAAGAACACGATATTACCAAGTTTAAATTTTGGTTTATATGTAATTTCAAATATTTTTTAAATGTTGCTTTATTAGCAATGTTTAAATGTGTCTCACGTTCAAATGTGCCCCAGTCTCCCCTAACAATAACTAACCTCAAAGTTTGACAAATGTCACCTGTTTTGGTATTGGTGAAAGTATGTGCGAATCTCTCTCTCGAATCGAGATTCGCAAAAGTGATCTGAATCTTTAAAAAAGTGCTTTTTTTTTGCCCAATGGAAATTGATTTTGACAGACAGCTGATTTCTAGAGAAGAAAAACTGCTCTGAATCTTAAAAAAAGTAATTTTTTTTGCCCAATGGAAATCGACATTATTGATCTGATTTTGTAAATGTTTTATGGCGTTATTTGACTGTACATCAGCTGTGCAAATTGTTTTCGTTTGTCGATGGAAACATACGAACTTAATATGGATAGATAATCGACAAAGAATCGAAGTCCACAGATGACAAGAATGAAGAAAAAGATGACAAAGAATTTGCTCCAAAATTTAATCCATGTCCATTAACATTTTTGAATAATTGCTTTTTACGAGGCTTTCAATTTTATTTTGAAAACAAATACTGAATGGCGTTAAACAGCTGTACAAAAATATCGTGATCTGCAAAAAGAGATCTGGACCAAGAAAAAGTTAGATTGTTAGATTTTTTTGCCCAAAAGAATATGGAAAGTGATACTAAAAATTAATTTTGGCCCAATGAAAAACCACATAAATATTAGGAACTCACAATGTCAAGAATTTTCCATATAAAATTAACTATTGTGTTGTGACCTACGAAATATCTAAAGTGAAGGTGGAAAATGTATTATTAGATAGGAACTATTTCCTTTTTGCTCTATGAATCTTGCTTTGATGCTGGAATAGCAGTTCTTAAAACGACTACTTTTAAAATAAAATATTCATACTCCACCAACTTTTCGATTTCGGATGGATTTTTTTTTTCCATGAAGAAAAGATAACCCTTATCCTTTTGCCTATTTAGATATGTACTAAGTTACCAGTCCGACAGCTGTCCTTTATGCGCAATTACAAATTATAAACAAATTAAATAACAGGTGCATCGTAATCAGATATTGAAAATTGCCTTCAAAGGTCGTATGTCAATTGTATTTTTATCGGGCAGCAGTTTTGAGTGAAAGTAGTTTTGTGTTAGGCTGCAGTTATAGCTATCAGTAAAATGCATCCGTAAAAAATTGTTTCACTTTTTTGGAGCACTTAAACCTAATCGTTGAACTCAATCTTGGTCTGAAATAGTTGCTTTTGAATTATAAAACTAATTCGTAAAAAAAATTAAGCAATTGATCTTTAAATTTTCTAAAAAAAAGAATTTCTTTATTTTTCCATACGAAAACTTTTTCTGTTCAACTTCTCAACCAGTTTCACCAAGTATTCCACTGAATTCCTATGATATGCTATGTTAAATGTTTCAGTTTCTTTCTGTTTCGTGTTTTTACGGATGCATTTTACTGATAGCTATAACTGCAGCCTTAGATAGAAACTAATGTCGATTTTCATTGGGCAAGAAACAGCACTTTCTTCAGATTCAGACCAGTTTTTCTGCTCTAGAAATCAGCTGTCTGTCAAATTCATTTTCCATTTGGGCAAAAAGAAGCACTTTTTTTTTAAGATTCAGATCACTTTTGCGAATCTCGATTCGAGGGCGAGATTCACACATAGTTTCACCAATCCCAAAGCAAGAGACATTTGTAAACACAAATTACAATAAAAAAAAAAAAAAATAGCTGACTGTCAAATAACACACCAACGCAAATGCAAACAAAAAGTAATCTCATTTCATGTTCCATTGGGCAGGAAAAATTTGAGATCTGAGAGCAAAACAGTAAAAGCCCAATGGAAATCGACATAATATAATATAATTGTTAAAGCTATCGCTTCCATTCTTCAGACAATAAATTGCGCATGAAATTATTATGTATCTATGTATCTTCGTTGTCTTCTTCTTCAACGTATCTCTAGCGTTTACGCCTATGGTTTCAAAGACTGGCAATCAAGATTATCTTTAAAAGCGCAAACCTGCAGTATCAACCACGCAAATCGAATTCACCAACAGTAATAATAAGTATATGAATATTTTTTTTACAAGAGAGGTAAGAAATTACGCTAGCAGATGTACAAGCGCGTTAGTCTTACTACGTGCATAATATTCTAGGTTAGTATAGAACGAATTTACAGTCATTTAAGCACTTGTTAGTAAACCATACAAAAATGTAGCATCCTCTTGTTAGCAGACAAAAATTCACCCGAAAATACAAAAAAAAAATACCTTCTTCCGGACAACCAAACTCATCAGTTCGATCTGAACAATCTGCATAAGAATCGCACACCTGATAGCACTCAATAAGCATACCATCACCACACCTATACCCACGCTGTGGATTCGTTTTACAATCATAAGGCTCTTCTGGCTCATTACCATCTTCGCCACGTGGATCCGATTCAGGAGCAGGGTTTTCGTAATCATTACCAATCGGAGGAATGGATTCAGGCTTTGTATCTGTGTCTGAATGATCGTTGTAATCGTTACCAATTGGTGAACCGGTAGCAGTGGGTGGACTTTGTGTACTAGATGAATTCACGAAGTAAACATTATCCTTGACTGGCGGAACATTATTTATATCTGTCGAGGAGTCATTGTACCACGAAGGGATCATGAAATGAAAATGTATTTCTACCAAACAAACACTCACCACTAATATGGCGATAGACATAGTTGTCGTCCACTTCAGCACCAACAGAGCCGATTTTCAAATATGTCGAAATATGATTTTGCAGATAGGCGCCGAATTCATCGCCCAACTTGCCAGTAATTTCGAGCTGTACCGTCACATGAACCTTGAATGGATCATTTGTCCGACTAAAAGTGAAGCATCAAATTAAAGACGTGTGTGCAGTTTAAATACCATTCAACTTACGAAACATCTATGAGACTGACTTTGATGGTGTCATCCTCGTCAACGGTCTCACCCCATCCGTTGAACAAGTCTCTGAAGCCAACCTCCATTTCACGGTGAAGCTCCATGAATTCATTACTGTCCTTGTTGCGGAATTCATCGGACCACATCTCGTTCGCAATGAAATTAACTCGATCTGCGGAAAGAGAAAAAGATAGATTGTAAAATGTTTTTTTTTTTTTGTAACTGGGATACAACTTACAGTAGGAGATTTCATTGGCCGACTCGTTATCAGCATCTACAGGGTATTCCTCTGCGGAACCCTCGTAGTCATCTTCGTAGTTATCTTGACGCTTTGGCCGGTCCGCGTTGGCACTCCTAAGCGCTGCTGATTTGCGTAATTTATTTGGTTGAGCATGGGCTGCTCGACGCTTTTGTCCAGTCTCAGTAGGTGTGGCACGTCTCCGATGTAGCTTCTTCTTAGGAACTATAGCCTTTGCGGCTCTGTGCTTTTGAGTATTTTCATCAGAACTGCCAAGTAAGCGATTCAACTCACGCCGAACGCGTTTCACGCTCTTCATCAGCCAGCCATCGCTACTGGCCTCTCCCTCCTCATCGGTATTATCCGCACCGACAATTTGGCTGTCCTCGTCCATGCCGTCGACAGGCTGTAGCTCATCTTCGAGCAGATCGTATATATCCAGCAGGTCATCGTTTTTATTGGCAGTTTGCTGGGTTTTCGTTGTAGTTCGCCACCGGTCGGTCAGCTTTGTGTTTTCAGTATCAGCGTCGGTGAGTTCGTCGAATATTAAATCTGAATTTGAATCGATTTGCTGGAAAAAATTAAAATTTAAAATTTGGTTACTGGGTTTTATATATTTTAGAGAAAGTAAAGTGAGAAGCTAGGGCTATGTATCAGAATAGTCTCAGATGGGCCTTGTCGCATTGTCAAAACTAAAACTTAAAATATCCTGAGCTGAACTCTATGTGGAACTCTTGAGCTCTCAAATGAATATGATGCGAATTTATTGCCATAACTAGAAATTAGAACTCCTCTGTATGTATCCTTTGAAAAGCCATATTAGAAGTTGCGTCTCTCTTGCAGGAACTCTACTTCTCTTTCGAATGTCCTCAAACAGAACAATGCGTGAAAAACGAAAATAGAAAACGCTATGATTTGATAAATCATTATGTCTTTTATTATTGTGCACAGCTTCAGCAGTATAACTTACATTACACCAAAAAACACAATCACCATCACTTCCTTATGGTCTGATATTAATTTTGGAAATCAAGCACTTTCTATGGTACATACTACATACATATAGTATCAAGATGATACCAAAACACTAATCAAAATCACCATTGTTCAAAGTTAAAGTACGAAATGGTCAATGTCCCTGCAAACAATTTCGTCGGCCAATTTTGAAAACAACATTTGAATTTATAACCGTCACTGACGGAACTTAAATCCAACATGGCGCATAATAGCTTTAAAAGCTTTTTCATTCGAAATCTGAAGAGAAGAAATTTCCCATATATTTCTATAAACAGCTTTTTCGAACAAAAGCTAGGCTTTTTTTCCATTTTCGAATTCAGTTGTTCGAAAGTTATACTATCTATGACAACAACCACGACGTCTACATACCTACTTGGAACTTTTGGGAAATTTTATTGAAAAATTAAAAGTCAATCCGCCTTACCAATAATCAACTTTAGTCTGGCAGCTAACACAAAGACTACACACTTTCCAAAATGCTCATACCAATAAACAAATTTAGTTGCCAGAATATCGTTATCTGTAGGGTTAAATGTTAATGTTGAGAAAGTCATGTTTATCTCGGCCATTAGTTAAATAGGTCTACCCTTATGTCATTTTCAAGAGGAGTGTTGCCTATGCAATCAAAATTAGAGTATCAAAAATTGTAATAGGAGTGTATTTAAATACCCTGCATCTGATCTGCCTGTATAGATCATTTGTATATATTAATTAACTTTGGTAATTGTGTAAAGTGTAACATGATTCCTTAATTTATGGGTTGTGATAATACAATTCAAATGTTTGCTGAGCCTGAAATTGAAATTGAGCAAAATCATTGAAATACACACCAAATAGTAGAATATTCCATTCCTAAACACAGTATAAAAACAAAAATGATCTTTTCTGTCGATGTCTTTAATTAAGAACATTTGGTTAACATTTTAAATTACCTGAAAAAACAAAGTTTTTTTTTCAACTACAAGCAGTAGGTATAGTTTATAGAATGTAATGGCTTGTACACTTACAGCCTTATTCATAACACTTAGTTAAATCTGATTTAAGGTTTATGTTGGTTTAATTGCAGAAAACGTTATTCATAATCTTTTTTCAAAGTCAGTTTTCATTTAATCAAGTGTCAAAAATTTAAATGCCGAAATAGGCATTCAGTAGCAAATTAACTCTGAATTAAATTGTTCGTTGATTCAAATCATGACATATAATAATTATTATGTTATTAGTTCATTACCAAATATCTTATATGTAGTTATTGATTTGTGCATTAGCACAACAAAAAAACAGTGTTATCTAAATTTAAATAACAAAATTCTGTAATACAATTTGCTTAAATCATAATGGCGTTTTATGAACGAACTTTTTTTAATTCTTAATTAAAATGACAGTTTCGAGTTAGCTAAGACACTGATAATTAACAGATTAAATTATAATCTAATGAAGAATGCTGTTATATTTTATTTGGTGTCGCTTTCATTCTGAAAGTTAAAAAACGAAGTCAACAGTCTGGATCATATAAATGATATTTTATATTATATCAGTGTGATTTTTTTTTGTAAATGTAGGTTCAAAATAAACAACGTTCCATGAAATCGGCAAAAAGTACCTACATATGTTCACATATTCATGTGATGTTTCAGTAGTTTTTCTATTTGTAACATTGTAATTGTGATTTGTATACTACAAGACAAATTTCGTTTTGCATCAATAGCCTACGAATAATTAAAAAAATTGTGTTCTTATTACATATTATTCAATAATCTGAAATGACTTTTATTAGAACAGCTCTCAATTTTCGAAATTAATACAAAAGTTCCGAAATGTATAGGAAAACGTATTGTAAATAGTACTGAAAATATACCCTATTTGTATGATACGGCATTACTAATTTTCGTATGAATTTGACAAAACAGCTGACAATTTGTAGATTTCCTAATTCGTGTTTCGGTTTTTGCTTTTAATAAGCGTTTTAAAGCCTTTGGTCGAAATCTGATGGGCGAATTTAATTGTAATTTGGGTTTAAATTCGTTTAGAATAATTTATTCGGCATAAACATGGTCAGTGGTCTTGTTTCGGCGAAACCAAATTATGGAATTTGAGTCCTGCAATGACAGAAAATGTAATAGATCCCAATAAAGTTGTCGCACTAGTAAATGTGGAGATCAAAATGTTTATTGGTACCATTTCAATAAAGCTATACATTTTATTTAAACCTGGCAGCCAACTAATAGTCGGAATTAGGGTTTGATTATTAGTAAGGCCGAATGGGCCTTACCAATAAACAATCACTAAACCCGAGTTTTACTAATTTCGAAACTAACTTTAGTTTCGACTTTTAATTTTGCCCTACCAATAACCAATTTAATCGAAGGGTTTACTAAACACGACTTTAGTACAAATTCTAGTACAATTGATGTCAAATCTTGTACGAATTTGGCAAAATTGTCAGATTTATTCGAGCCTATTCAGCTTTTCATTTTTTTTTTTTTGCTGAAATGCAATTATTTCACACAATTTCTTGTTAGGTATAAGGAGTCAGGACGCAAATATAAATACATCATCGAAAATAAATTGAGCAGAGATTTCTGGTCGCATAATAAAATGTACAAAACACATTTTTGGCTTGGGTAACATTTTCACATAATTTAATGTATCCTATCAGGCCAAAATGATGAAAAATGTTCCGATGGTACCTAATCATAATCACAGTCACCTTACAGAACAGAAACCACGAAATAAAAGAAACTATTAGGCTTGCTTGACAAATATTTGTCAATTTATTTAAGGAAAATAAAAATTCACTATTTCACAGGCCACTGATAAATTTATTTTATATAAAACAATCACATCAAATTAAATCATAAAATTACTTATTAAAGAATTTTAAATGAAAAATAAAAATTATTCGGCTGGAAAACTGACATTCCACCTTTGAATGACATTACTACGATGACACTTATACTTAAACCATGAGTTAGACACGACTTTCTCAGGATCGAAAATTAGTGTCGACATTAGGGTTAACTCGAGGATAAAGTGGTTATTGGTACGCAATATTTTTTAGTTTCGACTTTTGCTTTAAAGTCGAAGCTAAATTTGATTGTTGGTAAGGCACAATATGAAAATAGATTTCCATTCCAATAACAATTTAATGTTATAACTTTTTTGAGCTTCTGGACCGGTGGGGTCTGCACTCCAAAAATTACTATTTAAGAATTCTATAGGCACTTGCTATTTTGATTTAGTAATAATATAAAATCCATTCACTTCTTAAGGTGCCAGTACACAATTATGTAACACGCCACATATACAGGGTCCGCCATCTAACGTTTTTTTTTTTCAACTAGTGCTTATTTCGCGAATGGTAACACTTAGCTCATGTCTGATTTGACAGATAATTAGTTTTATGATTATGCTTCCGCTGAACGAATATGGTTGTGTATATGCTTGAACAACGCTGGGAAATATTGCGACATTACTCTTTGAAAATCATGGTAATGTTGCAGAATGTGTGCGAAAATTGCGTACGCATTTTGGAAGAAGAGAAGCACCGTCAGCTCCGAATGTTCGTTATCTTGTGAAAAAAGTGAAAGAAACTGGCATCCTCATCGATAAACCAAAGCGCGAAAAGCCAAAAACAGTGCGTACACCCGAGAAAAAACTGTTTGCTGCGGATTTTGGACTAGAGGCATAATTGGGCCATTTTTCTTCGAAAATGAGCAAGGAGTGGCCGTTACAGTAAATGGCGATCGTTATCGGGTCATGTTGAACGAATTTTTGTTCACAAAAATTGAAGAGGAGGATATTGGCAACATTTGGTTTCAACAGGACGGCGCTACGTGCCACACAGCCGAAGCTACACTCGATGTTTTGCGCCCTGTTTTTGAAGATCGCATTATCAGCCGCAGAGCTGATGTCGTTTGGCCACCGCGGAGCTGCGATTTGACACCGTTGGACTATTTGTGGGGTGCCGTAAAAGATAAGTGTTACGCCGACATGCCAGAGACAATTGACGCTTTAAAGGGCAATATTCGTGAAGCCATTGGTGAAATACAGCTGCAAACAATCGATAATGTGCTTAAAAATTGGACCGATCGTGTAGGCTACTGCATGGCCAGCCGAGGCAGCATTTGAATGAAATTATTTTCCATTATTAACCGGAAGGATTGTACTTTCAAATAAAAAAAGAAATTTGAGAAAATATTCAGTAGTTTTTTTTTATAGCATTTTCAAAAAAAAAAAAGTTATTTGGCGGACCCTTTATATGTTGTTTTGACGTAATTTTGACGTCAGGTCAAATATGCACATTTCCCTTCATTTGTAACGCAAAATTTGAATTTTCAGCCATTTATTAGTAAAGTGATGCCAACGGAGAAAATGATACCAATCTGACAGCTGACAGTTCGGAGCTAGTAAAAATAGAGCGCTATACGAAAGAACAACGCATTTTCATTGTTGAGCAATATTTTAAAAACAATGAAGGTTTGTTAGCTACAGTCCGCAATTTTTGAACAAAATCATCTTCAGTGATGAAGCTCATTTTCATCTTGAAGGCTTCGTTAATCGTCAAAATTGCCGCATTTGGGGTTCAGAAAACCCACGAGTAATTGTTGAGAAACAAATGCATCCACAACGCGTGACTTGTCTGCCTCCTGCCGATTGCCTCTGACACGGCCATCACTAAAAGGAGAGGGAACCAGTGGTGGGAACCAGTCAGCTTTGCTGCTTGACCAAAAGTCCGTGAATGGATTGCCTGTTGGAGAAGGCTGGGGGCAACCGTAACAGTCTGCCTCCCGTTTATTTTCTTTTGACAATCAGTCCACATGACAAAGACTGGTGCTGAGCAGAAAAGCTTGATTGAAGCACTTCAACCTGCTGCTTGGTACCGAAAGTAGATGCCGCAATTTTGACACACAGCTGATTTCTAGAGAAGAAAAACTGCTCTGAATCTAAAAAAAAGTGATTTTTCTTATGTGATTTCGACATAAGTTATTGTAAGTCTAGGCCATAGTGACATCTTTGCAGTACTACGTTAAGACCGAGTAGGTACTCCACAAACAAGAAGCTGGAAATTAAGCCTTGACGGGCCATGCGCAAATACCAAATAAATACACGACCATTCCGTCTAGATTTTGTATGACGGTTTAGCACGGGATTTGAGTGTTCAGTTCGAAATTCTTGAACTATATTCAGTACAATCAAGCTCCCAGTTTCCAGTGACAACAGCTGCTAAATAGGTTGCATTGCAATGATCGCAATACTTAATGCAGATATTATCTTTTTCATTATGCTTGCAGGTAGGTATAGCCAAGGGGCAATACAAGCGATATCTGCCGTAGATATAATATCAAAGATTGTAAACCGGCACAATGTAAGACTCTCCGGGTTTCCTGAAAACTAAGGTGTGTTGAGAAATGGAATGCTGATGAGCTGGTAAGAAAAAATTTGTTTATTGAGTTGAACCAGGTCGATATTAAAATAATGACTCCCCTGGAGTATCAGACAGGCGAATGAATACTACAGTACCGAAAAATCCTCGAGCAAACTCGATGCCTGTGCTCAAAGAAAAACGATTGTCCTCCTTGTGGGTGCTGAAATACAATAACCAGGCAAATGAGAATCAGAATGCAATGGCTGCGATGAAGTGGACACCCCACGCTTTCTTTGCCATTGCACATCACTCTTTCACATCAGAAATTGTATCCGTCAGATACTTTTTAGTACTTGGAATAATTTTCCAACAGGTCCGTAAATGGCGTGCTAAATGCCTCAGGATGTCTTGGCAATCCGTTAATGTTCATAGCTTCCCATAGTACGTGGGTGTCATAAACGCCCAGGGTATCCATCAAGTGGATCTACATTTGATCCATAAGGAGTGGCGGGTATTTATAGGCCTTTCTGTCTCTGCCTTAGAATTAAGAAACGCGTGAAAGAGAAAATTGTTGGTCTTCTCCATAGCTTCCAGCGACGCGTATCTACTTCAATTGCAGAATTCGCCCCAGCGAAGGAAATTATACAGAATTTCCAAAAAAATCACTTTAGTAACTTTTCTTTTTGTACCAATTTCTTCCCACATAGAACAGTGTTTTGGCTAGAGCTTGTTTTTTTTTTAAATTTTGTTCTTTGTATTACATTGGGGGGGTTAGTTGAAACAACACGTTTTTTCTGGAGAGCTATATCTTGATATATTCTGAACAGGCTTTCCAGGGGACAGATCACGTAAAATCAAAACGATTGAACGATTTCGTTTTCACGAAAGCTGTCTATATCATATCTATGGCAAAAGACAGAGACTTTTATTGTCGAAATGATGTCGTTTGATCGTTTTTATTTTACGTTATCTGGCTCCAGATAATTTTTGATGGATTTTGATGGATTTTGAACATTAACTCTGACATTTGAGTGATCAGTAAAACTTTTCCATCCCATATACCAGGGGTTCCCAATCTTTTGCATACCTTCTGCGGCTCTTTAGAGAGGTTGAACCATTTTTGCGGTGCGCTTCTAAAAGCACAGATATGTGAATAGAAGCTGATTTTACTAAAGATTCACTAAATTTTTTTCCAATAAGGACGTTAAAATATCGTCGTTCGATATTTGCTGGTAATTTAGCTTGTTATCATACCCGCATTCATCTAAAAATGCGCTTCATCTTTAAAGATCGGCTAAAATGGGAGTTCTCTTCCAAACGCTCCAAAGCCAAGTCAGTGAGCAAACGGCTTTGTCTATCTCTATGTTCATTAACTTGGACCTCCTGGATTAGCTGGATCTTATACGGGCGTAAGCGGAAGTCGCCAAGTTGAAATCTGCGAAAGGCCGATTTCTTGTGTATGGCGAGGAATTGACTGCCTCGGGTTCTCCTGAACACTCCAATGGACCGCGACAATGCTCCCGACGTTAATGTTCATAGCTTCCCATAGTACGTGGGTGTCATAAACGCCCAGGGTATCCATCAAGTGGATCTACATTTGATCCATAAGGAGTGGCGGGTATTTATAGGCCTTTCTGTCTCTGCCTTAGAATTAAGAAACGCGTGAAAGAGAAAATTGTTGGTCTTCTCCATAGCTTCCAGCGACGCGTATCTACTTCAATTGCAGAATTCGCCCCAGCGAAGGAAATTATACAGAATTTCCAAAAAAATCACTTTAGTAACTTTTCTTTTTGTACCAATTTCTTCCCACATAGAACAGTGTTTTGGCTAGAGCTTGTTTTTTTTTTAAATTTTGTTCTTTGTATTACATTGGGGGGGTTAGTTGAAACAACACGTTTTTTCTGGAGAGCTATATCTTGATATATTCTGAACAGGCTTTCCAGGGGACAGATCACGTAAAATCAAAACGATTGAACGATTTCGTTTTCACGAAAGCTGTCTATATCATATCTATGGCAAAAGACAGAGACTTTTATTGTCGAAATGATGTCGTTTGATCGTTTTTATTTTACGTTATCTGGCTCCAGATAATTTTTGATGGATTTTGATGGATTTTGAACATTAACTCTGACATTTGAGTGATCAGTAAAACTTTTCCATCCCATATACCAGGGGTTCCCAATCTTTTGCATACCTTCTGCGGCTCTTTAGAGAGGTTGAACCATTTTTGCGGTGCGCTTCTAAAAGCACAGATATGTGAATAGAAGCTGATTTTACTAAAGATTCACTAAATTTTTTTCCAATAAGGACGTTAAAATATCGTCGTTCGATATTTGCTGGTAATTTAGCTTGTTATCATACCCGCATTCATCTAAAAATGCGCTTCATCTTTAAAGATCGGCTAAAATGGGAGTTCTCTTCCAAACGCTCCAAAGCCAAGTCAGTGAGCAAACGGCTTTGTCTATCTCTATGTTCATTAACTTGGACCTCCTGGATTAGCTGGATCTTATACGGGCGTAAGCGGAAGTCGCCAAGTTGAAATCTGCGAAAGGCCGATTTCTTGTGTATGGCGAGGAATTGACTGCCTCGGGTTCTCCTGAACACTCCAATGGACCGCGACAATGCTCCCGACGTTAATGTTCATAGCTTCCCATAGTACGTGGGTGTCATAAACGCCCAGGGTATCCATCAAGTGGATCTACATTTGATCCATAAGGAGTGGCGGGTATTTATAGGCCTTTCTGTCTCTGCCTTAGAATTAAGAAACGCGTGAAAGAGAAAATTGTTGGTCTTCTCCATAGCTTCCAGCGACGCGTATCTACTTCAATTGCAGAATTCGCCCCAGCGAAGGAAATTATACAGAATTTCCAAAAAAATCACTTTAGTAACTTTTCTTTTTGTACCAATTTCTTCCCACATAGAACAGTGTTTTGGCTAGAGCTTGTTTTTTTTTTAAATTTTGTTCTTTGTATTACATTGGGGGGGTTAGTTGAAACAACACGTTTTTTCTGGAGAGCTATATCTTGATATATTCTGAACAGGCTTTCCAGGGGACAGATCACGTAAAATCAAAACGATTGAACGATTTCGTTTTCACGAAAGCTGTCTATATCATATCTATGGCAAAAGACAGAGACTTTTATTGTCGAAATGATGTCGTTTGATCGTTTTTATTTTACGTTATCTGGCTCCAGATAATTTTTGATGGATTTTGATGGATTTTGAACATTAACTCTGACATTTGAGTGATCAGTAAAACTTTTCCATCCCATATACCAGGGGTTCCCAATCTTTTGCATACCTTCTGCGGCTCTTTAGAGAGGTTGAACCATTTTTGCGGTGCGCTTCTAAAAGCACAGATATGTGAATAGAAGCTGATTTTACTAAAGATTCACTAAATTTTTTTCCAATAAGGACGTTAAAATATCGTCGTTCGATATTTGCTGGTAATTTAGCTTGTTATCATACCCGCATTCATCTAAAAATGCGCTTCATCTTTAAAGATCGGCTAAAATGGGAGTTCTCTTCCAAACGCTCCAAAGCCAAGTCAGTGAGCAAACGGCTTTGTCTATCTCTATGTTCATTAACTTGGACCTCCTGGATTAGCTGGATCTTATACGGGCGTAAGCGGAAGTCGCCAAGTTGAAATCTGCGAAAGGCCGATTTCTTGTGTATGGCGAGGAATTGACTGCCTCGGGTTCTCCTGAACACTCCAATGGACCGCGACAATGCTCCCGACGAATTTGGCTGGCAACGACCCGTACCAATTAAAAAACGCTTATTTAATTTTGAGTGGCATGCAAATATGCGGGAATTATTGAATTTCGCTTCGACCCTGCTCTTGGTATTCGTAAAACTTGTGACGCACAGTTAGGGAACCCCTGCCATATACGATACCTATTTGGTATATTTTGTCTGCTATTACTCTCTCTGTAATTTCGACAAAAGTCAAGTAGATCAGTAGATCAGTTTAACGAATAGAGTTCTTCTGCCAATCCAATAAAAAGAAGAAGGCGTGCAGTCTTTTACAATTTTCAAAAACTTCCGGGCGATACTTGTTAGAGAGAAGATCTTCTCGACTGTGGAATACGTTTTGAGGAAAACAGATTGAAGCTTGCTAAGTAGGTCATTTTCATTATATCTAATTTGTTAGGCATTCCAGACTAGGTGCCTAGTCCCTATCCAGATTTTGGTGATCAAATTTAGTAAAGATATCGCTCTGTAGTTGGCTCATTAAACACTGAAGACATTAAAAGAAAATTTAGTATGTAGTTAGGTACACTAAAGAAAATTTAAAAAACTAACCAAAACTCAAGTTGCACTCAACAGATTCATACATTCGCTTACCTTCAGAAACGAAACTGCCCAAACAAAGTGAAGAAACTTCAAGGACAAGTAAAAACAAGAGGATATGATGAAATAAAAGTTGCACTTATTGAAAAACAATTTTTGGAAAGTTGTGATTACCATACCACGTCAGCAATGATGGGAATTTATGTGTTGCCATAGCCGACTAGTTGCGTTAATCGAGAACGTACTGTACTAGTACTGTAGACAGACAGAATTATAAGCAGCGCACCATTGACGAGCTTTAAACCTCACTTAAAAGACACTTTCTTTCGCTTTCAGTTGGCGAAAAAATGTCCCAGTAACAAAAAATCCGGTGTGTTTTACTTTTCAATCGTCGAAATAGATTTGGATTTTGGTCAATAATGAGTACCCAGAAATCAGATTAAATATCTGATACTATTCAAATTCATTCAAACTTTGCATGTTTATGGTTCGATGAATTTTGATTCTCAGCATTGACCGAAATAAAGTCCAACCAGTAAGACAATTATCTTCAACTATGCTGAAGCTCAAATACCCGGGTACCTAATATATTATTGTAAAAATAAAAAAATATTTTAGTATTAAAAAATTATATATTTGTATGGGTAGTTTTTATTCGACCAGGCTCATTTTTTGTCAAACAATTTTAAAAACAATATGAGTGCAAAGTTCAAACTTGCTATCTTTACTATCTTTAAATTTAATTTTTTTAACATCAAAAAGCTATATTTTTGTATGGAAGGTAGTAGTAGTTTTCATCCGATCTTACTCATCTTCAACTTAGCCTCAGTTTGATGAATAAAAGCTTACGTACCAAATTTCAAGTCGATAGCTCTTAAATTACGGCCGTAATCGTGCGGACAGACAGACGGACATCGCTAGATCGACTAAGAAAGTGATACTGATCAATAATTATATATAGTTTGTCATACCTAAAACGCCTCCTTATGTGCATTACAAATGGAATGTCAAAGTGAATATACCCTCACCACAGTGTGGTACATACCGGGGATAAAAACTGCTCATATCTCGAAAACATGATTTTCGATTTAGATAAAAATGTAACTGGTAGGTAATGCTTATAATATATCCTGAACAGTTTTCAGCTAAACAGTTAAACAAAGCTGTTCGAACCAAACTTTGTATTGTTTGTTACAATTTTGTTTGCATATTTTTACAAAAACAGCTCCAACAATTTTAGTCAAAATACATACCTACATAAATATTTAAGACAACATAAGAATTCTAAACAAGATCACGTAGTTAATTTTTCTCAACAAATGCAATTCGGCGCGGTTATGTTATGTTTTCTACGGAGCCCCTTTAACCCTTTGGGAAACGCTGGTCTAGAGAGTTAACTTCGATATGAGGTAGCGATCACTGCATTTGGTTTGCCATTTGCGGCGGATTTAGTAAATTACATAAATCCTTCCCAGAGAGCCTTTTGCCTTTTTCCAAATGGACCTACTGTCTTTTATATTCCCAAGCGCTGGGGAGAGGTTCTGATCACTATTCATTTATTAAGGAGATTCACTTTGTATACATATTTCCTTGTATACATAAAACAGGCCCTAATGGAATTTAAACAAAATGTGTGAATCCATAGGCTCATACCTGTAGGTACAATTAGAGTTCTACATGTGACGAACTAAGCGTACAATGCTTCTGAACTTTACCTAACACACTTTTGGACACAATCAAAACCAGTCGGCGTTGGTGTGCCTTAAATTTTTTTAGTTCAGACCCACGCATCTCTTTACACAAAAAAAACTTAAATATAATTAAACTTCGACATACTTAAAAATATTTATTGTAAAAGATCAACTAAAATAGAAGGCACACTTATCGTTGACCAAGTGAAGAGTCATATAAAACAAAATATCATTATGCTAATTTTATTTCAATGTTTTACCGGCAAAAACATTCCAGCCGGTGGACGGTGTACACCCAGCGGTATTCTTCTTAATTGATTTGGGATTACGTAATATGTCTGCATGGAACATGAATTGTTTGTTTTTTTTTTCCTTTGCTTTTATACATACTTTGACAGGTTTATAGTTTCATAATTGTCTGGGGCTGGAGCAATGTACTTTTGGACATTTTTATTGAATGAATTATTTGCAGAACTGTGATTTAGAGTGGTGCGAATGACATTTTGTCAATGAATATAGTTTATTGTGGAAAAACAACGTCCTATTGCTTAAATTGTTTATGGAAACATTAAAGAAAATGTTAAATCACCGACGACCGCGACGTGGGGCTAAGATCGTGCTTAGAGTCTTCAATTTGCAAACATTGTTGGAACAGTACTGGACATTACTTACTGACCTCTCTTACTATAGAGGGTTATGAAAAAAAAATCGTTCAGCTGATCGGTTTTATATAGCTTAGGATGTGGAGTCTGAGATGCAGAAGCCTGTGAAATTGGGTGTTAATATAGCAAGAGATGAAGAGACCTCCGTATGAATGAATGAAAGTCGGATGGTTAGTTCGAGCTGAAAGGGAACTAGTTCCAACTTGATGAGTCATGGTCTTGGAGACAGTCAGGCTGCGCCTATGGCCTTGCCCAATCAAGTAACCCGTTCCAAAATAATACAAAAATGCAAGGGCTCTTTGATTTCGGCCGGGGTCTCATCCAGGTGACACTTGAACTGCGGAAAATAAGATCACTGATCAGATTGGTGAGCAGGGTTTAGAGGCAGATTTTCAGTGCCGTAGCCAGGATTTTGTTTCGGGGGGGCTTGCTTCCAAATCCTACGAAAAATTCGTTAAACCAAAAACTGTATATATTCCAATTCGTTGCGTAAATCGAATGTACGTAAACTAACACACTTAAATATTTTTTTTCACACATTTTTTCGAAGCAGAAGACATTTTGATGAGATCAATCACTTTATCTGGATCCACATTAATACCTGAAGGAACAGATATCACAGCAAGTGAGCTTAACCCTTAACCTTGCATTCTCCATAACGCTTCGGGGCATTGTTTTAATCATTTTCATAGCTGAAAGGGTTCTTTCAACGTTCGCTGGAAGCGTGGCTAAAATCGTAAGCAAGAAGTTTATACCTCTAAAGTAAATCCTGATATTTTCCCGCACTAAAGAATGTACTCAGCTTTCACAGCTGACAACGAAATTGCATTATCAAAATGTAACATGTTAGCTTCTCCATTTCGTTCACTCGCTCAACTGCAGCAAAACCTTGGAAAGGAGCTTGAAACGATGTCCGTAAGATTTTGTATTAACGAATCTATGCAAGGCATCAGTATAGACCAGGGGTTCACAATCTTTTCCATACTGCGACTCCCTATACAGGTTATAATATTTTTGCGACGCCCTTCTAAAAGCACACAACGAAACAAAGCACAAGTATGTGAATAGAAGCTGAGCTTACTGAAGATCCACTAAAGGGGTTTTCAATGAGGTTTGGTCGACATTGAAATGGAATAAAACAAGCAATTCATGTCACCTCTGATAGAGATAACCATACCCTACAGCTGAGTGACACGTAGCGACGTCTTGCTGGTTCTGTAGCACTCGCTGTTGATGGTATTGATCTTACCAACGTCATTTTCAAGAAAAAGTGCGGAGCAATGACGCCGCCGTGCGTCGGTCTAAAATGCGCACCAAACCACTTTTTATGGATTCATTGCCACCTCGTGTTGGTTGGCGTCATCCCATATACCATACGGCAATTTGGCTTATTAGCAAAGCTATTCGTCCAAAAATATCATTAACTTTGAGGTCCTGGGTCAGTTGGATCTTGAACGGTTACGCCCAAGTCCCGACGCAAAATATGCCAAATTGAAGTCAGCAAAATACCTACTTCTTGTGCACTGCAAAACACAATGGCCAACATCGACTCGAACCCGACCCGACACTTTTTTTCAAATTGAGCTCAAAGCTGATTAAACGTCTCGTTAAACGTCGTGTGAAGGCGACCTGTGCGTACCGTCTTGCGACGGCGACGCCCCTAGGATAGCCCCACGAAGCCCCATGGCGTCGCGACGCGCAGTTAGGGAACCCCTGGTATAGACACTGTAAAATAGGCTTCAGTAGAATTATAGGTTTCTGGATTGGAACGCGTTGTTTGTTTCAATGAAGTTCTTGGAGCTTTAAATTCAACTTCAAATAAATCCTCGGCAAGTTGGAATGGGGATTGAAAAGCCTCTCTGAAAAAATCTTCTGCATTTTCTCTGATGTTCTTAAGATAATTCAGAACTTCTTTTGTGTGGTCGATTGCAGAAACGAAATCTAAGGATTCGTTCTGTAGGAAAGCAGATAAGGGCAGCGTTGAACTAAATAGTTTTTTGCATGCTATGAGGCTTACTAGGAAAACACTTTTTTGAACCGCTGCCAAATGTGTTGATGTTTTCGAAGACATGGCTCACGTATCACGTTTTGGTCGTTATTTCTTCAAGGCTTATTGAGATAAATTTGAAGAGCTGTACAAAGGAAATAATACTCTCATGATATTATTTCACAAAGGCGTAGAAGTCGAATTGTTCGGCTCTCTGGTGCGTGTTTTTTAATGACATTTTTGAAAGTTATAGATATTTGCATTTGAATGGTTGCGGAAGAAAGTATTTCACTAACATAACTGACTACACCATCAGGGCAATTGCAAAATGCAGGAGTTGGTCAATAAAAGATCATTTACGTCTGAGTGTTCCAGGGTATGGTCTCCTAACCTAACAAAAAAAAAATCCCATTCACAAATAATGGGATTCGCCCATACTGTTGACCTATCTAATGAGAGAAACAGACAGCTAACCAACAGCAACTTTGACAGCTACAGCGCACTTTATATAGCCATTGATTCCTAATGGCTTAATACATATTACCACAGCAACATCGACGCTTTTACTATTTATTTTGCTTTGGCAGGTTTAAAAGGTAATCTGGTAACGATGTGTTGGAATCAATTGGCACCATATTTTTCCCCATTGACAAAATTGCTGTTTCTAATTTATTTTGTGCGACATCTGCTGTTACACTTGCAGTTGTTCCTGCTCTTAAAGTGGCTGATGTTGCTGTGCCAATCTGTTTCCCGCATGATAACCCACCATTGAACGAAATTATACCAAAGGCACTACCGCAACCAACTCCAGGATGTCTGGATGAATACAGGCATTCGAACTATATGGCGAATTCAGTGCTTAGCACTGTAGTGCATCTGAAAAGCTTTCGATCGGGTCTGGCATAAAGTCCTACTATTCGAATAAGTCTCTTAACGATAAGCACAACAACACTGCGGATGGAGGCAAAGTATTCTTCAAATCAATTCAAGTTGTATAGCTAGTGGAAGGTGTAGATATCATCGTGTATTTTCTACTAGCTTTTGCCTGCGGTTCGCTCACGCAGTCCTAAGGATTTGGTACACAGAAATTCCTTCACAGTCAGTTATACGAAAAAGAAACATTTTTCATAGCTAGCAAATCCTTAATTATATTCCACATCGCCCACCAGATTTTCCTATACTGTGAAACATATCCATGTGCAACCAGAAAGATCGTAAGGATGTGTAGCACTTTCTAGCAGTATGATGTATTAGAGTATGACCCCATTTGGCACGCATTACAAAGTTTCAAATTGATACGACGAACGGTTGGTGAGTTTTGAAAAAGACCACCTTTAAAGGGGCATCGGCAATAATTTAGCAATTTTCAAAATCGGAGAAATTAGTTTTCTTTATTTTTTATAGAGAGTACACAAACCGATTTTGAAGTCAATCGGATGAAAAATAAATATTTTCCCATACAGAATTTGACCCCCCTTCAGAGGTAAAATTTCAAAATATCATTCCTTATTCCTTGTATACATTGTAAAGGGAACGTCTGTGCAAAATGTTAGCTTTCTAGAGCAAAGGGTTTGGACTGGGCGTTGATGATCAGTGAGTGGTAAACTTCATTTTTATAAGCAGAAGTACCCCATACTCCAGCCGTAGAGGATCTCTACTCCAGTAGTTACTATGTGCGAATGGTAGGTTCGGTTCCCAGAAAAACACACAAATTATATCTTAAAGCTTTTTCCACTGCGCCACTTTTCGCCAACGTTCGACAAACATCCGAGAGTATAAATGTCCTGGAAAAAACTTTTCAATTCAAAGCTTCTCAAATCAATTAAAATTCATCCCAAGCAAATAAAAACTCACACAAACGAATGATTGTGAAAAGCTAGGCCTAGGGTATCTACACGCCTGTTGCGCCAACTATTTATTTACCATCTGGATGCTGGATCGACACTTGGAGCCATGCCATCCAATAGTTTAGTTGAGATTTATTTTTTAAACTACCTTTCATTAAAAAAAAAAAACAAGTTTGTTCAATTCCATGGAACACGAATCAATGTAAATGATGATGAAATGTAACCACATGTCGTCCAATAACTGCAAATCTCCACATCTAGCTACGTACAACTGAAACTGACCCATACATCCGCTTTAATATTACACAACTTGCATATTTGTTCACGGAGTGGCTTGAAGTAATCGAATTATTTTCAGATTCGTCCATGGCATCCGTACTATACTATACATACATCACTTTCGGTGGGGTTAATGAAAAATATTTTAAGCCAGACAGACCTTCCTATAAATGGCAAAAGCACCTGTCCAGTGTCCAGTATGATTTCATATAGGAAATTAAAACGAACCTTTCAGCTTTCAAACAAAGTATCTTTCTATACCCAACTACAGAACTTTGCCTTCCCTCACTTCAAGGACACCAAATGAGTAAGTGTGGCATATACTTGACATACGAGGACGAGGCCAAAATAACTCTGGTATGAGTCTTTGTCGTTGTCCAGCCTGCCCCATAAATGAGTTTACCTTGCACATCTTGACGTGGCGGTTACCCAAGCGAAAGTTTCCTCAGCCACGTAATTGCATTAGTCGAGCAAAACAATTGAATTAAGCGTGCCTATATGGAATCATACAAGCGGATGCATTTAAAGTTTTCCTCCATTCCATGGAAAATCCTTTTCAAGGCGACCACCTTAAATACTTTGGCATGTGTTTGCATTCTTCCCCCATTTGCTGCTTTGATGAAAGAATAATAATCCACCATGTGTGCAATGGTGATCCTTATTGTCTGATGAAATGCAATTAACTTCGTTTCCGTGTGAATGGCTATAAGTCGAACAACGTATCTATAGCTAGCCCCGGTGTATAGAAGCAGTTTTTTTTTTCTGATTAATCCTTATCTGGGAAACACCTGTAGGCATCTACTTAATGCACTGTGCAGTTTTGCTTGCTCTTGTTACAACCGAAGTCATTGACTTTCTAGGTGAACAATATGATAAGCGATAGATACGTCGAACGAAAGGGGTATAACTCTGTTTATACAGTTCATATTGTGCTTGATGGATACTTACTGTTAAGTTGTCAAGATAAAAACCCATTAAAAAGTGGGACAAATTTGTTAGCATTAACATTTTGAGGTTTTGTATCTTTTCTGTTGTTATAGTGCAGTTATCAGCGTGTATCTTCATTGTTTGATATAATAATATAGTTGGATGTGTTTGACTTTATGTGTGCTTTGATGTGAGATTATTTTGTTTGTGATGAGCTGCGCATTGTTTTAGTTGTCATAGAAAGATGAAAGATCGCAATTGAAATGAGTGGACTTTGATGAGAATACGAGCCCGGTTAGGGAGTGGCCCAAATGTTAATAGTTGAGAATTGAGATGCTGTTGAACGGCTTTTAAATATGCATCATCAGCATAAAACTGCTGAATCTGATTTGTAGACAATAGGCGTAAATGACGTGCTTTTCTACAAAGATTCACTTTTATATTGTCGGATTAAACCTGTATAATCAACCTTGAAGACGACGCGACATAAGCACTGGAGATTGTTGTACAAGGTGCTAGCAAACCAAAAGCTATATGTCTTTCAGGTGATGCCGTTATACCGGACATTGGTTCATTGTCGTCTGGCTGGGGAAGATCTTTGTTTGCAAACTCAAGCTTTACTTGAAACCATTTCCTTATTCAAACAAATCCGATTTGGTGTCATGTATGATGGATTTTCTAAAAGCCAATGTTTGTGATTCAATTTTGAACTCATACCACTGAAAGGGAACGGTCCGTACGCTTTTGAGATCAAAAGTAGGTACCTAAAGTGTTATAGTACCTAATTACATCATTATCATCATCATCATCATCATCATCATTTCCAATGGTCCGCTTGTCCATTAAGTGGGTCGCGGGTGTAGGTTGCTCAAGTGGACCCTCCATAGCTCTCGATTCTCCGCCATCGATTTTAAATCATCAAGGGCAATCCCCATACGGATATAGGAGCGATTATGGACTTGATCTAATCATCTTATCCTTGGTCTACCAAGAGGACGCCTATCCGATGGCGTCCATAGCACGTCGTGGAGTCCTGGTCGGTGACATGCGTTTAACATGACCAAACCACTGAAGCAGGGATCAATTTCGGTCATTACCCAAACCTCATGGCGCTATAGGTAAGAGTTGGAACAAACACCGAATTAAAGACTGACAACTTAGCTTTGACACCGAGCTCAGTCCTCCTAATAACAGAATGACCAAGCTGTCAACTCCATACTCCTGTAATACACTCTAGAGTTTACCTCGAGGGACTCGGTCATATGCTTTCTCCAAATCTACGAAGCATGCGTAAACAGGTATAGCATACTCCCAAGCCTTCTCAAGTACCAATCTGCCTCAACCAAGAAACCCTTTATATAGCTTTCTGTGTACCGCAACCAAGTTGAATTTCTTCTTTCTTTTTCTTTGCCGAAGGTTGCTACTATCCGATGGAGCACTCAGACACAACTACTGGTCCATTGTACTGCCAAACAGATACCTTACTCTACTGTACTTAGTTTTCCCGTCTTTCGAAAAAAGATGAGAAGAAGGAGCTTCAGTGATGACGAGCTTACATGTTCGGCACTCACCACGGCAGCCCCGAAGATCCGCCACCAAGTTGGTTAAGGTCGCTCTTTGATGTGTGGTCTTGCTCTGCTGATGTAGGTAAGAATCAGAAATTAATACACTTACATATACTAGGAGGACATCCTGTTTGAAGTATAATCAACGAGATCAACCCAGAAACGGTTCAACGAAACGGACTGCAAAATAAACACATTGGATGACAATCCTATCGCAAAACTAAAAGGCTACAAGGTCATAATGCCCCTTTTTTTTCAGAGAATTGTATTGATATTATTTACAAGGCATATAGTAGCAGAGACCAGACAGTACAGATTCACTTTAGGCAGTATACCTATAAGATTTCGTCACGGCAACGTTACTTCTTTAGACAATTCGAGTTAGGGTCAAATAAAAAACAAACCAATGCAAACACATAACCATTTATGGAATTGGAATTGTACAATGTGTGTCATCAAAAGCTACCATGTCACAAAACAATGACGGAGTTAAGTGGCTAGCGCATTATTTTACAACATGACACTATGACCCGATTGTACCTATAGACAATACCGTGCAGTGTCACGTGTGGGATGTCGTCAATCTCTGACAAGCTGTCAAAGAAGTCAACATCCTATATATATGGTGATGACACAGTCATTCAAACAAATCGGTTGGTCGTAACATTCTATAGTTGTGTCAATGGTGTCACTCGCGACAGAATGACAAATTCGGAACTCTTACTGACGTCAGCATGCCGCGGCATTACACAATTCGATGCATTATGTAATCGTTGCTAAAGAAGGGAGTGCTTACTAGAGTGTAAAATAAATAAGCCACTTGATGAATGCATGTTGTATCTACTGTATGACTTCTTTCAAGTAAAGAAGGAAATTCAATTGACTGTCAGAGTTCAACAACAAAAGCAACAATACCTTAAAGGAGTCTAAAGAAAATGATATACGAATCGAAATCAGGAACAATTTTTTGTTGAGTTTGTTGAATAGGCATTAGTCCCAGATTCGATCCCCAGAAAAACACAAATCACGTCTTGAGGTTTTTCCACTGCGACTGCGCCTCGCCTCCTCTCGCGAACGTCTGACAAAGTGATAAATATCCGAGAGTATTAATGTCCTGAAAAAGCTTCTGAAGTCAGCCATTCGCATTCGGCTTAAAATTGTAAGTCCCTTCCATTCATCCCAAAAATTAAAACTGGCACAGACCAATGGTCATAAGAAGGGGTGCCTTGCCAACACGGACCTGTTCCGCCAACTATTTTTTTTTTTAATAGGCATTGTATCTGCAAAATAGCCCTTACTTTTTAGAAAAAAGGGGCATATATGTATAGCTGATAGTATCTTATGTTATTAAGTATCCAACTACAATTATGGCAAATTTACCCAAACATTAACTTTAAAATCATGTGCAATACTATCGATCATTGAACCTTAACTTTTACATCTTCCCAAGGACTTAATCCCTCAGCAACTATACCTACTCTTACAGATGAAAGAGATCCAGGTAGCAAAATACTTGACAATTTCTTCACATCTCGCACTATGAAGCTTTCATTGTTTGAACTTAATATCACTGATTCTTTGTCTTACTTAAGCCATTAGGAACACACATCATTGTCCTGGAATTCCATTTGAAAATTCCACAGCATGGTACTCAAACCGAAGCTAATGAACCTCAAAAGCGTTGTTTGAACCACATGAACCGAAGAGCAAACATTGGATTTACTTACTAAAATACTTTTTTGCAATTTTAGGATGGAATGTATACGAATCTAAATTTAGAGACAGATTATCTCCGGACTCCGTCTTCATCCAACCTTTCCTTTCGATTCCATTGAAGTATTGCAAATGTATCTGAATATCTCATAGTTGTGCGCCGCTAAATGTTTACAGATACATTAAAGATGCGTTATGTTTCTGGTGTATCCGCAGATGCCACCAACTATGTATTCCTATTTTGTGATGTGGTAATGGGACCTAGGTTACGATGTGATAAATATACCGAGCGTGTGCGGTGCTATAAAAGTAAACATGAACGAGTGAGGGCGTGAGGGAATTTAATCCATATTGAGTTAGCCAAAGTGAAACAGTAACATTCCGAGATACTCCGCTGCAGGGTGGATCGATAAGTGAGATCATGGCTACGACTCAGGTCGGAATTGCAGGGTGTCAGCTATATGTAGGTATTTCATTTCGAAGCGAAGGATCGAGATGCGGAATACTCCCTCATTGATTGATTTACGAAATTCTCAGATTTCCCACACGAGCCCAAGTTGAGGTATCTGAATTATTTTCGGTGAGATTGAAGGAATTTGAACACAAGTTCAAGTTGACTCATTGCCAAGGAATGTGGACAGTGTCGGATTTTGTATATAATGCTGTGTGTGCAGTGCGACGGATCATCTGCACCAGCAGCTGCTGACACCATTGCAGATATTTTGTAGTGATCTTGTGAACAAATGCTGGGCGAATTTGTTGAGTTTTCTTTATTTGCAGTCAGCGATATGTACAGAAGAAAAAATAAACTTGGCTCTTCTTGGAAGTATGTATTTCTTATCAGAAACAAATCATTCCGTCGGAATGTTGAAAACTTTGTGTGGTAGAACGTTCCGAGAAAATTCGATTACATCAATAAATTGAATCATTGAGCGAGATAAGAATTGTCATTGTCATTACGCACGCTTATAGCAACCGCAGTTTGTTCTTTGGAAATGAGCAGTTCTTTTTGAAATTTGCGCTTAGACTTAGGAACTGCGTGAACATTGGCAGCAGGAGGTTAAACTCTATTTCAACAAGATTAGGTAGTTAATCTTAAGGATACAAGTTTTAGATAGGTTGTGACTTGAAAAGATAGCTAACTGCAAAATTAAACTCTTGGCCCTGGTTAGGTTAGGTAGGAGGGCGTTTCACTCGGAAGCTATGGAGGCCCTTTTACAGTGCATGGTTGGACGTGATGCTAACAAAACCCTTCGAATATGCTGATAGATCTTCCTAAATATGGTAAGGTTACCTTTGCTAGCTCATTCAATCTTGTTCGATACAACCGTGCTACAGTTAATGACAGTCGGTATAACTAGTTTATACTTAGTCCTTCTGAGAAGACTACTGCTCCCGTTCCCTTTACTGTAATAGAGCCATCTGTGAAGATAAAATAAAGTAAATGGTTGGCGCAACAGGTCCGTATAAGCACCCTAGGACTTTCTTGCAACTATTTGTTTATGTGAGTTTATATTTTTAGGTCCGATCGACTGAATTAAAAGGCTTTTCCGGGACGAAGTCTCGGATGTTTGTCAGACGTATCTAGATCCGGAATTCGGAAATGAAGTTGGGCTGATAACAGGTTTAGAAAGGTAATTCGAGGACAGTACCTTGTAATACGGTTCTCAGGATCAACCCAATGATAGTGAACATGACACTTGCAGCATATTCGGTTTGTCGCCGATGTATAAGTTATGACAGCTGGTCACACTAGGGCTAAATGCACCATTATGTAAATAGCTAAATACCAATTGAACAAGCAACATAAAAGACAATATGTAATAAACCGTAAACTTAATGAGAGAGAGCTCTCTTAACAACTTGATAATTAGAAACAGTTTACTATCTATGTATGTACTGACTATCAGCGATTATTGGTACAGTCGTTTTTCCTTAGTTAGTCTTCTTGTGCAAGTCGACCACTGCTTACCAATATTGGTTTCCTCATAGAGGAAAATAAAGAATTTAAAAATAAAATAAAAAACGTGGTGTTTTATTTCAAATTCGGATTATAAAACAGGTGGTTTTATTTGGCGCCCAACTTTTAAGACCGCATTGCTGAGTGTTTAAACTTTAAACCAATTTAATCACAATTGTCGGTCCATCATATCGAAACCCATTGAGCCGGAGCAAACATTTTCTTTAATAACAAGTAATGTGCAATGTGCCTAGTTTCGAATAAAAATTATCAAATAATGTGAATCAAACTCTGAAATAGAGAATGAATATTTAACAAAGCATATGGAAATAAAAATGAAATGCAGAAAGTTATAGTGCTAAAAGAATGAATAAAAATTATCAAATGTGAGCCAAACTCTGTGAAATAGAAAAAATATTTAACAAAGCACATGGAAATAAAAATGAAATGCAGAAAGTTACAGTTACAGTTACAATAAGTAATGTGCAATGTGCCTAGTTTTGAATAAAAATTATCAAATAATGTGAACCAAACTCTGTGAAATAAAGAAAAAATATTTAACAAAGCACATGGAAATAAAAATGAAATGCAGAAAGTTACAGTGCTAAAAGACTAAATTAAGATTTTTATTTAAATAATCCGAAAACAAAATCAAATTTTCCTTTTAATTGAAAATTTAGAGAACAAAAGTGATTGAAGTGAAAGGTAATCAATAACAGTAATCAGATGAGAATCTAGAATAAACTACAGTACGAAGATACCTGCCAGATCTACGAGAAAATACCTTAAGAAGGAAGAGGAAGTAAGAAGAATATAAGTAAAAAGAATTTAACATCGATCAGCATAAAATAGAATAAAAACAACGTGTATTTAATTAGTAAATATTAAGAATTAAAGCATTAAGCAATTGTATTTATAGGTATTTAAGAATTTATTTTACTAAGGATTAAAATTTGGTTTATTATTTCGTTTTTTTTTCTTTAACTAAATTTTTGTTTGCCTTCTATAATTTTTTTTTTTTGTTAAATATCTCTGATTACCCTATTTATATCAAAATGAATAATGAACAAATAAATGCAGTCATAACCGCCGCTGTTCAAGCTGCGATCGAACGAACACAGCAAACCTTTAGCAATACAATTGAAGAACTGACAACAAGGCTTAGACAACTAGAAACTCCTAATGTTGTTGAGGCTTATCAACCAGTAGTTATTGAGGCAGGAAAAATTTGTGACGAGTCGTTAGACCTGGTAAAATCTTTACCAGAATTTTGTGGTGAACAAGTGGGATATGTTTCTTGGCGTCAAGCTGCTTTTGCGGCATATAAATTATTTGAAGGGCATGAGGGAAGCTCAAAGCATTATCAGGCAGTTGCAATTATGAGAAACAAGATCACTGGTCATGCGGATCAGGTTTTATCCTCATTTAACACGGTACTGAACTTTAAAGCAATTATCTCCCGGTTAGATTTTACATATGCGGATAAGAGACCTATCTACCTTATAGAGCAGGAAATGTCAACTCTTCGTCAAGGGAAATTGTCGATTATAGAATTTTATGACGAGGTGGAGAAAAAGTTGACTTTGCTTGTAAATAAGACTATAATGCTTCATGAGGGAAATAGAAGTCTGATCGATTCGCTTAGCCAAAAATATCGCCAGGATGCGCTAAGAGTTTTTGTTTCAGGGTTATCAAAACCTATGTGTGACATCCTGTTTTCTTCACAGCCTTCTGACATGCCTAGAGCTCTCGCTCTAGCACAAGAATTGGAAGCAAATCAGGCACGTTACCTTTTTGCGAATTCTTTCTCTAGTAGGCAAGAGCATCCACTTAGCCGCCCGCCTCAGCATTATTATAATTCTCCGCACTACAAACCCATCACTCCTGGTCGCATAAAACCTAACGTAACCCCAATGGAAATGGACCCTAGTTCTTCACACTATAGAAACCCGACCGCTTTTCAAAATCAAGTCCAAATTTCAAACACTACCCAACAACCCTTCATGCAAAACCAAAATTATTTACAAGGGCATATGGTATACAATAATAATACACGATCTCCACAACAATTTCACCAAATTCCAAGATCTGATAATAATAACAACCAATTTAAGAGACATCGCGATTCTGACAGACAAACGCAACCAAAACATCAGAGAATCAATCACTTTGACCAAACTAGTGAAGAAAACCGAAATCATGCGTACGGTTATGATTCACAGTTACAGCATGATGAGTTTGGTTATTATCGCGATAACGCGTTGTCAGATGATGATGAAATAGTCAAACTAAATATGGGTTGCATTGGAAATCAAGAACCATCTGATGAGATCAATTTTTTAGGGGAAAGTCTCTCCTGCCGTATGTAGGGCGTACCTTAGCAGGAAGAGAAATAAAGCTATTAGTCGACACTGGTGCATCTAAAAATTACATACGCAATTTCAACACACTTAAAGGTATCATCCCTATTAATGAACCTTTTGTTGTCAAATCTATTCATGGAAGGACCCAGGTTACGTCGAAGTGTGTTGTAAATATTTTTAATAGACATGCACATTTTTTTGTTCTACCCACCCTCAGAACATTTGATGGGATTATAGGATTTGATTTTCTTAACGAAATCGAAGCAGAATTAAATGTTCCTAAAGGGATTTTGTTTTACAATGGAGGAAGTGAAAAATTATTGTACTTTTACAGTAGAGATGTTAATTATGTACAGAAGAAAGATATTCCTTTGAATGAAAATGAACAACTTTCAGAATTATTGACTCGGAATTCTAAAGTTTTTGCAGACCCAAATAGTTCTCTACCATTTAACACAAGAGTTGTTGCTACCATTCGAACAACCGATAACGAACCGGTATATTCCAAAGCCTACCCATATCCTATATCAGCAGCTGAGTTTGTAAATAACGAAGTTGTAGATTTGATCAAGAATGGAATCATTAGACCTTCGAGATCACCATACAACAATCCTGTGTGGATTGTTGACAAAAAAGGGACTGATGAGGAAGGTAGGAAAAAATTGCGTCTAGTGATCGATTTTCGGAAACTGAATTGTAAGACGATTAGCGATAAATATCCAATTCCCAACACTTCAGTTATTTTAGCCAATCTTGGAAGAGCTTCTTTCTTTTCGACACTAGACTTAAAATCAGGATTTCACCAAATAAAGTTGTGTGACCGTGATAGAGAGAAAACAGCTTTCTCTATAAACAACGGTAAATATGAGTTCTGCAGGCTTCCATTTGGGCTCAAAAATGCGCCTAGCATCTTCCAAAGAGCGATAGATGACGTGTTAAGAGAGGAGATCGGGAAATGTTGCCATGTGTATATAGATGACGTCATAATTTTTTCAAAAACTAAAGACCAACACTTGCGAGATATAGAAAAAATTTTACAATTACTATATGAAGCCAACATGCGAGTTGCGTCGGAAAAATCAAAATTTTTCAAGAAGGAGGTAGAGTTTTTGGGCTTTGTTGTGTCCGGTAAAGGTATAAAAACATGTCCCGATAAGGTTAAGGATATTGTCAGTTATGAGGTTCCTAGAACCCTTCGTAGCTTGCGATCTTTCCTTGGTCTTTCGGGATATTATAGAAGATTTATTCGGGACTATGCCCAAATCACGAAACCCCTTACAAGGTATTTACGAGGTGAGAATGGAAACATTGGTAAAAATCAGTCAAAAAATAAAAGGGTCGAACTTGACGTCGAGGCACTTGATGCCTTTGATAAAATTAAACGAATTTTGGCCTCAGAGGACGTTTTACTTTTATATCCCGACTTTACAAAACCTTTCGATTTAACAACAGACGCTTCTTCTCATGCGATTGGAGCGGTCCTCTCGCAGGAAGGCAGGCCCATCACCATGATTTCTCGAACTTTATCGGCTACAGAAGAAGGCTTTGCAACCAATGAGCGGGAACTTTTGGCCATAGTCTGGTCATTGCAAAAGTTACGCAATTATTTGTATGGGGTGAATCGACTCAACATTTACACAGATCACCAGCCCTTGACTTTTGCCATATCGGACAAAAATCCTAATGCAAAAATTAAGAGATGGAGGGCATTTGTGGAAGAATTTGCACCAAAGTTTCATTACAAGCCAGGCAAAGAGAATTATGTTGCTGACGCGCTTTCGAGACAGTATTTAAACTCACTTGAAGATAGCTCCTGTGATTCAACAGTTCACAGTGAAGTTTCTTCGACTCAAACAATACCCTCGGTAAAAAACCCCTTGAACTGCTTTCGAAACCAAATCGTTATAAATAAAGGCCCGGAACATCTTAAAACAACAACAATTATTTTCAAAACACAACTTAGGCATTCAATAATGTTTGATAATATTGATAATCTTTTTTTATTATTAAAACAAGTAATAAATCCCAATGTCGTCAATGCCATTCATTGCGATTTACCTACACTTGCACAGATTCAGGACAAATTGATCACCACGTTTCCTTCAGTAAAGTTTGTCCATGCCAAGCGAACGGTAACCAATATATTCAATCCAGATGATCAGGCAGAGATTCTTTCGATCGAGCACAACCGAGCTCATAGATCCGCTCGTGAAAACTCGTATCAAGTCCTAAATGACTATTATTTCCCAAATATTAAGAAACGATTTAAAGAAATAGTGTCTAGTTGTACGATTTGCAAAGAAGCAAAGTATCAACGACATCCACCAAAACCGGAGATAGGGAAAACTCCTATACCGTCCCATCCAGGTGAAATAATTCACATCGATATCTACTCAACGGCTGGAGCTCATTTTTTGACTTGCGTCGATAAATTTTCCAAATTTGCTGTCATTAAACCAATAAAATCACGCGCGATAATTGATGTTAAGGAACCGATTTTAGAACTGCTAAACTTGTTTAAGGACACCAAAACAATCGTTTGCGATAATGAGAAATCATTTACATCTGAAAGTATTAAATCCTTACTAAGGGATCATTTTGGTATAGGCATGTATAATACACCACCTTTTCATAGCGTTACAAACGGGCAGGTAGAAAGGTTCCATAACACCTTATCTGAAATAGCAAGATGCATAAAACTGGAAAAGAGCATTAGTAATATTCCTGAGCTCCTTTTACTTGCCACCGTCAAGTACAATAGGACGATTCACACAGTTACTAATTACCGCCCGATTGACGTTATCCACTCAATTCCAACTTTTCTGAAAGAGGAAATAAAGGGAAGAATTTCTGAAACCCAAAGAAGAGACCTTGCCTACCATAATAAAGAAAGACTAACTTTGACATATAGACCTGGTGAGGACGTATTTGTTAAAACCAATAAACGCATCGGAAACAAATTTCGAAAACTGTTTATAAAGAAAACCGTTCAAAAAGATTTAGGAACAAAGGTTCTTATTGACGGGAAAGAGGTTCATAAAGAAAATTTGAGGTAGTTTTTGACTTTAATACCGGTTAACCAAATGTGTAGCTCAGGGTTGCAACCTCAATTAATATACTGGCGCTATTTGTTCTTATTTAAAAACCTAATTTTTAAGCAAACCATTATAAATTTATGTATTCAAAAAAATATTTCAAAATAAAATCAATTTTAAGTTTGTTTAATTTCCGTTGTGTAGGAAAATATCTCTGAAAATTTTGTTTGGGTGTAAAAAAGAAAAACATTGAATTTATTAGTCGAGCTGTTCATTTGTATTCTATATCGTATATGAATTATTCTGTTATATGTATTATTATTTTTTGATTTGCCATACATTTGTATATTTGTTTTAAATAATTTAACTACATATTAACATTGAGAATGATCAAAGCTAGATTTAATAAATAAGTAAACGCTCTACTATTGCTTTATAATATTCTCAAATTACCATTTTCTCATTGCTTTATTATATTCTCAAATTATTTGTTATCAGTGATAATCTCTTGATATTTTGTAAATCATTTTTTTTTTTCTTTCCTTCTCAATGTAAGATTTATAAGTATTTCGAAATGAAGACGAGGACGTCTTCGCTTAAGAAGGAGAGAAGTTATGACAGCTGGTCACACTAGGGCTAAATGCACCATTATGTAAATAGCTAAATACCAATTGAACAAGCAACATAAAAGACAATATGTAATAAACCGTAAACTTAATGAGAGAGAGCTCTCTTAACAACTTGATAATTAGAAACAGTTTACTATCTATGTATGTACTGACTATCAGCGATTATTGGTACAGTCGTTTTTCCTTAGTTAGTCTTCTTGTGCAAGTCGACCACTGCTTACCAATATTGGTTTCCTCATAGAGGAAAATAAAGAATTTAAAAATAAAATAAAAAACGTGGTGTTTTATTTCAAATTCGGATTATAAAACAGGTGGTTTTATTTTATACCTAATGTCAGGGGTAAACAAGGGTTGTACAAACACAAGCGGCATAAGACGTTAGACCGGGTCAATATTTTTAACTTTGGTGTTGTTCCTTTATCTAGAAGGACAAATCGGATTAGTCTGTCTTAATCAATACCAAAAGGCGTATTAATACAGCTTGGAAACGAAGATAAATATCTTTGAGTCAGACTGGATAAACATTTCTTTTAAAGCAAACATTTTGAAGCTGCCTGACAGTGAAGAGGTGCCAAAGAGGATCTTATACTGATCGCCACTACAATTATAAGGCTGATATTGCTAAACGCATCAACCGTTTGGTCGGCGCTCAGACCTGGACCAGAGTTTTTATACGGATGGCTCAGAACTATCGTAGGTTTTCGGGCTTTCTGCGAAACGGAAACGGTGATTAGTTGCTCAAAAAGGCTTGGAAGACATTTTATTAGTCCTAAGCTTATATTGCGCTTGTCCCTCCTCCTATCTATTGTTGATTGGATTTCACACAGTTACAGTCATGGACGGCACAGCCTTAATATGCTAGGTTGAAAAAATCAAACCAATTGGAATGCTTTTGGATGGGGTAATAACATCTCCGGGAACTTCTTCAAGTGGGAATTTGAACTTTCCGCTATCTTGCGTCGATGTCGGATTGAATACATTTGAGAACGCAAATTCTGAACAGTTTTCTGTTAAAGGAAAACCAAGATCAATTTTATAAAAAAAAATAAAACAAGTTTTCTGAAGTTAAATAAATAAAAATAAATAGTTGACGCAACAGGCGTGGAGACGGTGCCGTGAACGAAGGCCATATGAACTAACGCCATAATGATGTTAATTCACTTTCAAATGCGAATTAACGCCATAATCCACTTATGGCTTTATTTCACTTTCAAATGAGAACTAAAGCCATCACATAAATATGAACTAACGCCATATGGTGTTAATTCACATTCGAATGTGTACTAATGCCATAATATGTTTTTAAGCTCTGAAGCACAGTCAGTGCAGTGACAGTTTTGACAAAACGGTATCAGTCCGATGGCCACCAGTTTTTTGCCTGCAGAAATCATCTTGTGTGCAGTGGGCCCCATCCCCATGTCACACAACGATTATGACTACTGTTAAGTGTAATGCAGGGCTGGGCAAACGTCGATCGCAATCCAATTTATTCTTCAACATTACATTTGTCCCTGTAGAATTTCTATATCTGAAACAAAAAATGCACTGCACGCATTCATTGTTATACTCGTTTTGTGAGGTAAAACAAAAAAAATAATAATAAGGTATTGCGACCAATATTGTCAAGCGGACCGCGAAATTTTGTAAATGGTTAGTAGTAGTCCGTTACCTGAAAAAGTTTGCCCACCTATGATGTAATGTGATTTACACAGCGCGGGCATTTAGGCAATTGAGTTTAGTTTTCAATTCGATCTGAATCAGTGCGGTGCGGGCTTATCGATTGTGCAAAATGAGCGACTTAGAATATGTATTTATAACGGGATTTCGGAAAAATAGCCAATTGTTACTCGTTCGAGACGAGAATCAATTATACAAATATAAATATGAACGAAATTGCACAAAATATTACGTGTGCTATAGCAACAATTGTCGAGTTAATGTTGCCGTGGATTTTAATAATAAATTAAATTGTCGAAAAACTAACAAATTAATTCATAATCACGAAGACCAAGAACAATTAATAAAAAAACTTGAGTTGTTAAACGAAATAAAAAAAAATTGTGAAAATGTATCACTAAAACGAAGTAACATTCGGGATGTGTTCGATGATACATGTAAAAAATTTAAACCTAATAATACTTCAGTGGATTTTGGTAAAATAAGAAGAAACCTTTATAAAATTAAAAGCAAAATTTTTCCAAAATCGCCTATATCTTTTGGTGGTATAATAAAATTGTTTGCCGATGTAAATGTTAATAAGGAATTCGGAATATCTCGATTTGATAAAACTAAACAATTTTATCGTAACACCGTAATAGAAAAAAGCTTTGCGTACACGATTTTTATGTCGGAAAACATTGTTGAAATTATAAAAAAATTACCGGAAAGTCAGCCGCGTAAATACTTGATGGATGGAACGTTTTCAATTGCACCAAATGGCACTGCCTTTAAGCAAGTTTTAATAATTCATTATGGGTATGCTGAATATGTAAGTTCTAAAGTGCGAAAATAACTTCACTCAACTATTCGCGCGAATTTTTCAATTTTATTTTCTCAAATTTTTTAAAGCTTAAATTAGAAGTTATTTCAAATCAAGCCGATTTTAAGCTCTCAATTTTTTTAAAGCTTAAAATCGGCTTGATTTGAAATAACTTTTAGTTTAAATAAATAAAATAACTTCTAATTCTAAAAAATTTGAGAAAAATAAAAGTTAAAAATTCGCGCGAATTTTTAACTTTTATTTTTCTCAAATTTTTTAAAGCTTAAAATCGGCTTGATTTAAAATAACTTCTAATTTAAGCTTCAAAAAATTTGAGAAAATAAAAGTTAAAAATTCGCGCGAATTTTTAACTTTTATTTTCTCAAATTTTTTGAAGCTTAAACTAAAAGTTATTTTAAATCTAAGCTGACTTTGGTAATGCTTAGTCGGCTTAGATTTGAAATAACTTTTAATTAAAGTCAACTCAGTTTTTGGAATAACTTTTAATGTAAGCTTTAGAAAATTTGAGAAAATGCATAAACTAATAAGTAAACCAAATAAATAAATATATACAAATTTTTCATTAAATTATTCTTCAACATTTTTCAGACATTTCCTTTCATTTACATACTAATGTCTAATAAATCGGAAGCTGTTTATACTGATGCTTTAAAATTCATCAAAACAAATTTATTTGATTTAAAGCCAGATACGGTGCAAACAGACTTTGAAACAGCTTTAAGAAAAGCAATAAAAAACGTCTACCTTCAAGCTAAACTTGAACCTTGCTGGTTCCATTTTACGCAAGCAGTTAGGAGAAAGGCATTGCAAATTCCTGGTTTTATTAAATTTTTAAATAAAAATGCTTCAGCTAAGAGACATTTTCGGAAGTATCTATATTTGCCACTTTTAAAACCATCGGATCTAGTTAAAGCATTCAACATGTTAAAAGAGTCCAGTGATCTTTTCGTTATTGACAAAGATTTTGAAAGTCCTTTCAAACGATTTAATTTATATTTTGAGAAACAATGGATAAATCAGGTTTGTAATTTCTTTGTTTTTGTTTATTCGGAGAATATTTTAAGTATATTTTGCAATTTTTTTTATTTTACATAGATTACACCACAAGCCTTATCGGTAAATAAGATGAGTCGTAGAACAACAAGTGCGCTAGAGGGATTTAACAGTCGATTATCGTCAAAATTAGCTAAAAATGGAAACTTCTTTAAGTTTTTGGACATTCTGTTGGATGAAGATTTACAAAAAACAATCGACTTGGAAAAATTAATTGATGGCAATGTCTGCATCTATGAGCCAAGAAAAAAGTATATTACAGACAGAGATAAATTAATAAGGGAGACTGTAGACAAATTAGACAAGGGAATTTTGACTTTATTTGATGTTTTAAATCGATTTACAAATGAAAATTTATCAAAGTTCGACGATTCATTTTTTATAGATGACGATAAAGCCTTGGTTGACAACGAAGAAGATTCTGATGAGTTATCAAATACCCAAGCAAGTAATTCGAATGAAACATCTACACTATTTTGTGAAATATGTTGCCTAAACTTAAAATCGATTCTTCTTTTACCTTGCAAACATTTCAAATTATGCTCTGATTGTTTTGAAAAAATTAAAACTAATTATGAGAAACGCAATGTTGTAGTACTCTGTCCATTTTGCAGGCAAATTGTTCTTGAGTCAACAACAATCTTTTGTTAATTCATTTTGGTAATTTTTTTCTAAAAGAACTCAATATGTATTTCATTTTTACCTAATCAACTAAAGTCAAAATGAATTATTTTTTGTTTTCATTATTGAATATTAAATTTGATGATCTAGTTTACCTATGATTATAAAAATGTGAATATATAAATTATTTCGAAATATAATTTTGTTGTTTAAAAACATGGAGTTTTTTTTCTACAAGGTACATGTTTTAGGCGTGATGTAACAAATAAAAGTTAATGGAAATTTCCGAGTATTGCTTTAAAACTTATTAAAAAGAAAAAATCGTAATATCCCATTTGTTTATCTTAGGACCATTATGTATAATTTAAATATGCAGAATGCTGCGAGTGACTTTAATTCACATTCAAATGAGAACTAAGGCCACTTTTAAAAATGAACTAACACCATATGACTTTAGTTCTCATTTGAAAATGAATTAAAGCCATACGTGGATTATGGCCTTAATTCGCATTTGAAAGTGAATTAACGCCATTATGGCGTTAGTTCATATGGCCTTCGTTCACGGCACCGTGGAGACACCCAAGGCCTAGCTTCTCACAACCATTCGTTTGTGAGAGTTTTTATTTTTGGGACGAATGGAAGGGACCTACAATTTTTCTGCCGAAACCGAACGGCTGTATTGAGAAGCTTTTTCAGGACAGTTATACTATCGTATGTTTGTCAGACGTACTCAAGAGGTGGCGCAGTGAAAAAAAAGCTTTAAGATGTAATTTGTGGGACCCCTCGCACAGTAGTCCAACACACTAACCACTGAACCACTGCTAAAGTTATATTCAATAAAGATGGTCTTAAATAAGCCACAAAAAATCAAAAATACTAACTTACACGGCGGTCCAAGCCCAAACTATCCAAAGCCTTTACAAACGTCAACAAGTTAAGCCAACCCATCGTTCAACCCTAAGCAACTTACTCCCATTATATCCGCAACGCAAATTATCCCCTCAAACTTCATTGTTTCAGTGAATACAAAAGCAAATAAATCAAATCCTCATAGGGTAACAATATATCGCCCCCATCCACCTCAAGCCCCTCAGGGTGATGCTTAGCATCAAATCACTACATAAAAGCAGACTTTTACAACTTGACACCGCATAAATGATGTCATTATTGTTATTGTCATTTAAACATCACCGGAGAGCGAGAGCAGCAGCAGCAAAAGGAGAATCCTCCCAAGAAGTTTGACGTGTTCATCCCTTCAGCATGAACAATCTGTTCACAGACACACTGCACTCAACCAACATCCCCTTCATTGACTGTATCAGTATCCAAAGCGCGCGATACCACCAGCATTCCATAGGATTGTATTCCAAGCACGCGTTAGCAATTTCTCGTGAAACATGCACAGAAAGGAGCACAAAAAAAAATCTCCACTAGAATAAGAACAAGAAAAAGTCACAAGCAAATCCTTTCCTTAATGGGCAATGAAACAAGGACTTTGAGAAAGTTTTTTTCAGAATCTGCTTTTTTTTTCTCCACGTCTGGTTGGCTGTGAGGGGTGGTTCAGCAAATTTGGTGACACACTTCACACTTGGTTTGTGGGGGTTAAACGCGTCGACCGAAAGTTAAAAACGAATTTACGATGGAAAATGTCCTGTACTATCGTCGTTGTCGTCGTCGTTGTCGTCATCGTGCTCAGGTTTTAGGTACCTTACAAGGAGGTACGACTACAATTTGTCTACATTAGAGCAAGAGTCTCTGAAAATGAGACCTAATTAGCCTAGTCATTATTGTTATAGAGGGAAAGCCATCAAATTTATAGGCTCTGAACGATATGGTGTCGGTGTGTATAAATCGAACAAGGACGCTTTTGCTGGAGCATATAATTATAATTGGCTCTGGGCGAATTTTGAAAATTATAAAATAATGCGGGTAAAGTTGTTATGGCAAAACGTGATTATGTTGATAGGTAAGTACTTAATAAAATTTGTTATTAATCCTTCGATAAGTAATGGAAAAACAAACAGGTACATATACTTATCCATATCCGATTGTTGATGAATGATGACATACCTGTAATGAAAGAGAAATTTGAAAGTGTTAACATAATGAAGACAAATTTACAAAATTGCTAAAC
Source organism: Cheilosia soror (assembly GCA_949372485.1). Taxonomy (NCBI): domain Eukaryota; kingdom Metazoa; phylum Arthropoda; class Insecta; order Diptera; family Syrphidae; genus Cheilosia; species Cheilosia soror. The sequence continues at coordinate 67,614,487 of OX443561.1, read as the reverse complement.
TTTTTTAAGGTAAATAAAAATATTGTCTACCTATTATGTATGTGCACATATGTACATGTAAAATGAATACCTATGTACCTAAAATAAGCTATACTCGACCGGCTCTGCCCATACTAATAAGTTAATGTGTTCTTTTCCATCCACCATAAAATAAATCGTTAAGTAGAATTAAATTTATTACTTTAGGTCACCATTGTTGTTCTAGCGATTTTGTGCTAAATTTACCGAATCTCAAAGTCTCTCGACGATTTTTAATAAAATCTTGTTGTTAAATCAAAATCTAGTGAATTGTATCAACTTTTCACTACCACACCTGGACCTACAAATCCGCTCTTTATGGCGGATTGGTATTTTTGTATTTCCAAAAGCTTTCAAAAGCGATAGCTATTCAGGTGACGGATTGCTGGCGGATTTATTGCCAGCAATCCTCACAATAGCTATCGCTTTTGAATGGATCGAATCGCTTTTGGAAATATAAAAATACAAATCCTCCATGAAAAGCTATCCGACGCGCATTTGGGAATAAGCCCCCTGTTTAAATAAAAATGTGCAGCTCCGTTTTAAATGACAAATGACATAACACATACCTAGTCTTCTATGCATGATGACAACAACTGTCATTCATTTATTCAACCACTCAATCATTCGATAACTTTCCTTATGAAATGAAATGCCAGTGCCTTCGTTCATCATTTTCCAATTAAAACAGGGGTGGATTTGGCTTAGATGATTTGTGATTATCACAAATCTGACAATCACTTGTGATCAAATATCTTCCGCCTGCGTAAGGTGATCACCAAAAATTGTTTACAATTTGGCATCACTTGACATTGACATGTGTCATTATTTTTTTTTGTGTTATTATCGAATTGAAAAAAAAGCATTTGAGTAGGTAAAAAAAAATAAATAGTTGGCGCAACAGGCGGGCAGCGATGCCAAACCTAGCCCAATTGTGAAATTCTAGCACTGTTTCATTCGATCTAGCACTGTAAATTGACCTTTTAGCACTGTGTTTAATTTATATTTTTAAGCATCATACATTTAATTATTGCTGTAAAACTGTTTTTCTGTGAAAATTTAGTCAATTATTTAAAACTTCAATTTTGTTTCAGTATTTTGTACGTGAAGAACGTCAAAACAGTGTAGATATATACTAAAGTCGTTTGGTCTGGCCCTGAACTAGCCCTGATATCACATTTCTGGCTCTAAATCACATTTTTGAGTTGGCATCGCTGCAGGCGGGTAGACACACAAGGCCTATCTTCTCGCAACCATTCGTTTTGTGTGAGTTTCTATTTTTGGGACGAATGGAAGGGACCTACAATTTTATGCCGAGTCCGAACGGCTAAATTGAGAAGCTTTTTCATGACAGTCATACTCTCGGATGTTTGTCAGACGTTCGCGAGAGGTGGCGCAGGAGAAAAAACTTTAAGATGTAATTTGTGTTTTTCCGGGGATCGAACCTGGGATCCCTCGCATAGTAGTCCAGCACACTAACCACTGCGCTACTGCGCCCACAATTGAGTAGGTAATGCACTTTAAAAAGCAAAGTAATATAAAAACAAGAAAAAGTATTATCATAGGCTTGACCGATGCTTTGATACCCTCCACTACATAAAAGTCATGTAAAATGTTTGCCATGCCATGTACTGTACACGCATGTTACTAATATTGGTTTTGTATGGAAGGTATCAGAACTACTTAACCGACATAGACAATTTTCAATACAAACCTGACGACGGTAAAAAGGAGTCCTCTCTAAAAATTTCATTCGCCTAGGCCGATTCCTTTGGACGCTATCGTGTTTTCAACAGACAGACAAACGGACAGACGAACATGGCTAAATCGATTCAGAATGTGATCCTGATTCAGAATATATATACTTTTTAGGGTCTCCGGTGACTCCTTCTTGGCGTTACAAATGTAATGACAAAGTGAATGTTTATGATTAACATCATATTTAGTTTTGTTTTTGCTTTTTTTATATATTCAAATATGCTTTCGTAACTTTAAAACATTTCATTACTAAAAACATTGTACTATTTACCCTATTAGCGTTTCTTATTGTTATTTGTTTCTAATTGTTATCTTTGTAATTGCTCTCTTAACGGGCACAACTTTTTACTAATTACCGATTGTATGTAAATCCAATTTTAACACTCTTAAATGTTGTAACCCGTTCATTTTTCTTTCTTCTAGATTTGGACGTCAACGTGTAAGCAACTAATAAACCGCTGTTAGCAATTGGTATACGAAATATTCGCTGATTACTTTTTTTGAGTTGACCTAGTATGTGGAAAAGCACCCGGATTTGACCAAATCCCATAAGGTTTTGTGGGAGAAAGTATCCCTAAATATGAATGAGCCACCATGGGACAGAGTTTAAGTGTTTTCGAGGTCACCTCATACAGAGTATTTTGCCCTATTGATGCTGACCAGTCATTAGAAACTTCCCATTATATGTAGTACCTATACCTACCCGCCACTCGCAAGAAAGTTTTATATTGTATGTAACTAGCAGGAGAGTAGATCCAATGTGAGTTGACCGAACTCCAGCTGGCAAATGCAATTGCCGTAGGGGTAGGATATACTACAAAAATACATATATCGTTTTTTAGTCGAACATTTTTTATTTGGAAATAACAATTAGCTCCAATATAGCTCCAGTATGTTTAGCTTATTTTGGAGATTTAAAAGCAACAGAAGGACAAAAAACACTATCGTTATTTCTATCTTGGTCCTATTCACTTTCAGACACCAAAAATTATTGCAGAGGTACAAACACGTCAATTTTCTCTTAACACAAAAATTAAAAGAAACACTTTGATCAAACCAACATGCAAGTGACAACTAAACTGCTGTCAAAAAAAGTTATCAGAAAAATATGATTGTCACCGTTGACAATCATCTTACGCAGACCAATTTTGTTGATTGTGACTATCACTTATCACAAATCACCTTAGCCGATTCCACCAAAGAATTTTCGTGTTGGTCACATCGAACATTTTTTCTCGTTCCGCTCCAACAGAAAGATATAACATACATAATGGTCGTGTGTAGATATATCTGCTAATATGTGCATCTACTACCCCAAAACAGCACCATGACCTAGAATAACTATAGGTCTATTTCTTTCATCCGAAAACATTTATTTATTTAAACGTTTTTCATCTTTCAACCACAACTTGTAAATTTTGTTTCCAAATTGAATACGACTTCCGAAAGTTTTATCGATCGCTTTCCTGCCTTGGGGTGGTTCTAGTGCTTTCTAAAAATAAAATGGTCAACCGGCTGAGGGTCACATTTAAAATAATGCATAAATAGATAACTACATTTGAGATCTGCTGACTGCTGCATGTATGGAAACATTCAACATGAAGTATAATTGATCAAATCAGACCTGTCGTGAGAATTTAGCTTTGAAAGAAAATCAAAATTCCCTCAAATACAAGTAAAATTATTTGTTGTTCTCTATTATGGACTGTCCGTTAATGAGTCTATCGTTATTTCGTCAGTCAGTCAATACGGACTCTTTAATAGCTATGGATTAAGATCAAGGAAAGAAGCTACCGCATCATTTCGACCCCAACCGTCATTTGAACTCTGTTTAGCATTTGTAATACTATAAACTTTGTCCACCATATTAGTGATCCGTAGGTGAGTATAGGATGGCCCTGTAAGCCCTCAAACTTTTGATAAATACCATAGCTATATCCAGAAGGCGACTTATGTTTTCTGCACTCGATGTTCTAAGTTGAGTCGTTGAGTTTATATTGTCTTGGACGTTATATGTATTATAATTCAAACTTTCTCTACAGTCTTAGTTATAGGACTATTTAGCAGTTGTAAGTGTAACTGAATCTTTCGATTCTCAGGTATATAGCCTAATCCAATTTCAGCTTCGGAAAGTAAAAAAAAAAAAAAAACACAATTATTTAAGACTCGATATTTTCGAAGTTATTTTTGATCATTTCCAACAAATATGTAGTACTTATATACCTATTGCTGGGTCTTTAAGGAGCAACAAAAATTAATTGCACGATAGACTGATCAGACTGGCAGGGGACTTCTCCCTTGCTGCATCGAACTATCTTATTGTTAATAATTATCATCGGCGTTTTAGTAGACAAAAATACCCCAGGCAAAAATATCTTCGAATCCCAACACCCAGACCGGAGACTGCAAGACTGACACTTTCTTGTAAAGATCAAGCCATCGCGAATGCAAGAAGACATGTTCTTGATAACTGGTAGCAACCTAACCGGTATGGCATTATGATAAAAGGCTGCAAGCCGAAACTTTACTTCAGTATACTATATATGTAGTTTGGCCAGATTCTAACAGTCGGAATACTGTTCTTTTCTATATTTACCGAAACCTACTTACTTTACTACGTGACCAAACACTGTAGTGTAGATTACTACACTTCATATGTCAAAGTCTTTAATTAAATATTTAAACACTGATGACAGATCTAGTTAGCGCACTGACATCATGCATTCCAACGCACTTATCCTTCCTCAAACAACAAACCAAATTTGTCACCAGCAACCTAGTTTGTGGAATCTAACTTAATTGCGCTTCTACTGCACCAGGAAAGAGATTATACAAAAAAATTAAATTACATTAGTGCCACAAGTGATCTGTCTACTTGTATCTATGTATCGCCTACAAAATTCTTCAGGTCGACACAGATAATACAATGTATGTATGCATGTATAGTATATACTCGACCGGTAGTAGTACAAGGTCAGCAACAGACGAACCAAAGGATCTACAAAATCGTTCATGTAATTTGCGTCAATTGGCGTTGCACCAGCTCCACAAACCCCAATAGATGTTTGGTCCACACCACCCACCCACTCCATGTCGAGCATAATCACTATGCATCTGTGTCTCCATCAAGTCTATTATTTGTCACATTTGGGTCGAATGTCAAGAGCAGCCATTTCAAAAAAAAAGAAAAAGAAAATGTTCGCGGGGGATGCGAGGACAGAGCTAGCAAATCCGCCAAACTGCGTTGACCATGAGAGGCCGCTCGACTGCGAACATGGACTGTATAAGATTATGACACGATTATGAAATATTTTCCTGTCGCTTGGCGATTCAATTGGAAAATTAGATTCCCCATTGTCTTTGCACATACCTACTCGTATTTATTTGTATCTGTGTATCTTTTTACTCTATATCCCCCCAAAGATAGCCTGGCTACTGAATGAACTATGCTCCTCTGTGAGGCAAAGTGCATTTTGATTTGTTTCAAGTGAGTAGTCCAAGTCGTCGTCGTTTGGCTAAACTAGGAGTACATATATAGAATGAGTGTGGAATGCATTCGCCGTTCCGTATGGCAATCAAATATTTACATCACGTAACCATGTGTGTGTGCGGTTTTAGTATTTTTTTAATTTCCGCTTGATGGATACCATCAGAATCATCATTCCACCGGTTGATTATCTCGAACTATGCTGTGGGATGGAGACTTCCCACTTGAGCTATTTTTGCTTTTTTTTTCTTTCTAAAAGGAGGCCTGGCTATTAAGCCAAACAGTTGGAGAGATTATAAAAATTGGTTTCAAATCGATATTATTAATATGCGGGCGATCGGCTTTGTTACATTCCACGCATCTAAATAAGGGTAGGTAGACGGTAATCAGGAGAGACGGGAGCTTTGTAATTTCATTTTGATTGTCTAATTGTATTACAAAGGAAAATAGTGAACGTTTTATAAAGCCCAATTCGACGTGTTTGAACAAATCATAATATCTATAAGCTAAAGCAGAGAAAAAGCCATAAGGGAAGTCAATACCACATAGACTTCTGTCGAAACTTGTACTACCAAAAGAGAGATATGCTCGTCCTTTGACGAATCCAGGACTTTGAGACTTCTACGGAAATAGTGAAGATCACTTTCCGCCTTAGGAATTATTAAAAAGCATAATACCCGAAGAATCTCCTGAAGGAATAAAAACTGCAGATTGCGGAGCTCTTGGGAATACAGCAGATAATTTCTATGCCACTGTACACTGTACAGGTATCCAACATATCAGGAATAAATTCGTTGGGATGTACGGGGGGGCCAAAATACAAGTTTCTTTTTAAAAATGCAATAAAATGAACAAAATTAAATTGTTTCCATGTACATATTATGGCTTTATTATTAAGAGCAAACATTCCCATTAATTATGGAACACAATGTCGTTCAAGTGGCTACCTCGGCTGGCTTCGTGGTACCTCATTCTGTCACTCAAATTTTCCAAGATCTTGTTGATGGTTTCGGACCGTAGCTCACGGATTCCTTGGATGATATTGGCCTTAAGTGCTTGAATCGTTTCCGGATTGTTGGCATAACATCGGTCCTTCACGGTTCTCCACAAAAAAAAAGTCCAAAGGGGTCAAATCGCAGCACCGACGAGGCCAATTGACATCGCATGGACGGCTGATAACACAATTTGGGAATTTTGCGCGCAAAAGATTGTGGCATGGGCTGTGTGGCATGCATGAACCAAATCCAAATCCAAATCGTCCAAATTCATATCTTCAATTTCAGTAAAAAACCATCTCGTCCACCTTTAACCGAAGCGTTGTTCCCCATCCTCATTTTCGAAGAAAAATGGTCAATAATGCCACAACCCACCACTCCACAATCCGCACCAAACTGTTACTTTCTATAGATGCATTGGCTTCTCGACAATAACAGCACCCACATTCTCGTACGACGACGGGGACCATGAGTGTTGTCCAGTAGCATACCAGTCTCACGAAATTTTGCACAAACTTGCGTACAGCAGGCGCGGTGGGTGCTTCATTTCGGCCAAAACTTCTTTTAAAAAAACGCACCCTTTGGGTTACACAGCACTCATAAGTTTATAATATTTCCCAACGTTTTTCAAGCGTAAAGCGACTTATTTCGTTCCGCGGAGGTATGATATTTAATTGTCTGTCCAGATTTCGAGCGGCAAACGGCTGTCAGTGTCAAAATAACCTATGATTTAAAAAGAAACCACTAGATGGCCCACCCTTACTTCTTCTAGCTATTGATACCACCAAAAGGCAATACACAATTTAAGGAACTTCTTTAAATCATCAGGACGGTTTTTATGTAGGACTGTATTCCGCTTGGTGGACACGCACGCTGTCCTTTTATTTAATTTCATAATATTCAAAAAATACGATAACTTTCGAACCGTTGCTCGTATTAATTTAAAAATGTTACTATTATCAGTGAAGAATAATATTATTTGACAAATGTTTTGTAATTTTTCTAAGTGACCCCTCTTCTGGGTTGTAAGTGACCCTGCTTGTTTTCTCTTAGACAACTCTTAGGCCCCTATTGTGAGTGTCGATAGTTAATCGTTGATCGACAACTGCCGATCGATCGCAAACTGTGATTGTCGATTGCGATTGATATTTGTCGATTTGGCAGTCGCTTCTAGTCAATTACAAATATCTGGTCAATGCTCTCTCTTGGAAGTGAAAAAAATTTGTGCGTACGAATAGCTAAAATCAATCGCCGCAATCGACAACTGCTTAACTAAGCGACCGACGCGACGCCGACGTGTAAATAGAAAATAATTGAACAAGTGTTTCAGATTTTTTTTTAATTTTAGCCCAATCAATAGACTGTTTTTTTATAGGCATCGCTAAGGGGATATAAACATTAGATGGGCAAACATGTTTTTTGATGGGATTTTCTTACAACCCGATCTAGATTAGGTATATATGAAAAATTTAAAGAATACTTGAAGCCCTATGTTGCCATAACATCTTCTTGTTCAGCAAACAAGTAGGTATCAATGATCCATAGGCTACTGGCTGTTGCTGTACTCGAAAATTACGAGTAGTTAGTTGACGTAGAGATTCAGCCTCTTCACCGTTCCTACTCGTACAACTTCTGCAGTAGCCGGCCAAGCCTACTCCGTGGCTTTTATATAGCTGTCAAAGTTAAGTTTCTTCACATCCTTAGCTGCATAAATTTTACCAGCTATCTCTGCTTAAAAAACACAGCATTCATAGTTCATTTACTAAGATTCGCTTGATTGCAGAGTTTGACCGAGAGTACCTGTGTCTGGTACTGATATCCATCTTCGTTTTAAGTGTCCATAGTTCAGACACTATGGGCGCAGTGGCTCACTGGTTAGTGTGCTGGACTACTGTGCAAGGGGTCCCAGGTTAGATCCCCGGAAAAACACAAATTAAATCTTAAAGGTTTTTTCCACAGCGCCACATCTCGCGAACGTCTGACAAACATTCGAGAGTATAACTGTCCTGAAAAAGCTTCTCGATTCAGCCATTGGGACTAGGCATACAATTTGTAGGTCTCTTCTATTCATCCCAAAAAATATGAACTCACACAACTTTGAGAAGCTAGGCCTAGGGTACCTGTATACCTATGGACCTATTGCGCCAAGTATTTTTTTTTTATTAAGTTTAAAATCTACTCAAATAGTTTTGGCCGCTTTGCTCCTACATTATATGTCCGGGGTATGTGATTTAGCTTTGCCTCCATTGCTGCGGTTGTGGGATTGTCCTTTTTCTTGTGGGGTAATATTTTCGATTTTCGACGGCTTAGCCCACAGTCCTCGCGTAACAGAAGTATACATGGCTTCCCGAAGCGACATGGCTAAAAACATCATCAATCTAGACTCAAATTAGTAAGACAAACGGCAAATAATACGTAAAGCGTTCGTTCTATGGCGCCATCTAATAGTTTTAATTTTTTCAATACGCATGTCACGTTTTCTACACAAGAATTAAGGAAAAATTAATAGTTAAAATCAAATTAACAAAACTACACAATAACGCTGTTGAACAAATATGAATTCAAAAGGCAAGATTAATATTCCAGAATTAAGTTCATGGCATCGAATGACACCTCTGGTTATAAATTACATATTATCTCCATATATATATATGAAAGGCTCGCTGTTGAGAGCTTAACGTTTGCTCAATTAGCTTCCAGTAGTTGTCGGTGATCATTTATCAAGTGGCACCCTCGTATTATTTTTTTCTAACCTATTAGGCAAAGTTATAGTTTCTTGGAAGAAGAGAGAAACGTATTGGATTGATGTTTAAATTATAACACATTACAAATTGACGTTTGGTTACCATTTTTCGTTAAATGATCCAAACGCGGCTTATTTCTTTGAATTGATAATGGCTCAAGAAATGAGATGTTATGCGTATCTATATCTATACATATTTGGATTTGTGAAGACGTTTATGCCAGAAGTTAAATTATATTCATGATTTGACAAAGGCGTTATTGATTCCACAGAATATAGATCTGATTGATTGATGACAAAATTATTGTAATGACTGCGTAGTTTCAGATTTCATTCAAGAATTTCTGAATTAAATTAAATTTCAAAGCGAAATAATTTCTGTCTTGAAGCTATAATGGCCACTGAAGTGACTTGCTATTTGAATGCGTCGGTCGAGGTATGTAAGCTAATGCGGACCAATAATGAGTGTCCAGTGAATGCGTTAGGAACAGAACAGTTTTTTCAGGCTCTCCTACTTTTCAAAGGCTAAAGATGCTAGTACCCGGCATGTAACAAACAACATACGTATGTAGCACTAACGTCATTTTTACGTCAGCTAATGGTCCCAATGGGCACTACATGCCGTGTACAAGTTCTCTTTGGGCACTCGCTGTTGACGTCAGAGCTACATACGTATGTACTTATGTGGCTTGCTACATGCCATGTACTAGCACCTTAACGCTTCAATAGCGCACCGATATGCTTGCAGATTAGGTTAGTTCTGAACTTAGATTTTTATAAATTGTAGTCGTCTGAAACAAATGTCCCCAGGAAGCTACCTAGTTTCAAATTTACTTGTTCTGTAGCTATGGACCTAACTGTCAAATGATCAAGATAACATTTGTATTCAGTTTACTTTTGCAAACTATTATAAGGATAATGACAAAATGTTTCCTTTCAAGTGAAAATTTCTTTCAAAAATTATCGTTCAATTAGATTAAAACAATTAGAAACTAAACGGCCTCCAGTATATCCTATCCAGTATTGATATTTTCCCAGGTGTATACCAGTTTCGGTCTGTAGTTTTTCAAAGAATATAGACTCCGCCGAACACTAGGTACACACAAATCAAAGGCCTCATAAATGCCTTAAACGCCCAAAAGAGGAGAAAGTCAAAACTATAGGCGTTTAACTTTTTAAGTTCAGAGCTGAGCCTGAACTGTCAAAAAAAGTTCGTGTTTCTTTTTCAGCTCATGCCTTCTTTTACACAAAAACCAGAAAGGTAGTAACCCATCAGGGCTCTGTTTTGGTCTGAGAAGACAACATAGATACCTATTAGTAAGGGGAACTAAGGCGACTCAATATGAAATCATTAGAGTCATGCATCTTTCCAAAGATAAATAAGTGTATTTTTGAGCTTTTTCGTATAGGATCTATGATTTTGTCTTTGGATATCAGCAAAATAGGGAAATTTCTTCAAAATTCTAATTCTCTGCTTGTGGTATCACAATGGACCTTATCTGGGCCAAAGGAATTACTCCGTATGTAATGGAAAATTGCTACCTAACCTAACCTAACCTAACCTAACCTAACCTACATATTTTTGAACCTAGCAGGAGGCCATGTTGGTTAAAATGCAAATACTTTTTGATCTTTTATAATCTTTGGAAATTATTTTATTTGTCGAAACGTACAATCTAACTCCATGGAGAATAAGCATGTCCCCACTGCGGGTCACCCAGTGTTGACCAAATCGCTGTTCGTCGATTTCAAAAGAGTGATCTATAGGTGCCCTTTGAAGAGGATGTTTCCGACGCTTATAGTACATATTAAATATTCGAGGTTCAGGAAAATGAGGACTACATGGAGTGTTTAAATTAATAGCTGATCAGTACCTATTTCAGCTTTAAATATAGCTTTTAAGTAGGTAGGTATACATAACTATCTAGATATAGGCATCTGTTTCAAAATAATAATTGGAACGATATCGGTCGGTTCTATCGACAGGTTCTTAGGGTTATACCAAAAGCTCATACTCTAGAATAGTATCTTTATCAATTCATGATGTTCTTTAGAGTGAGAGATACGTATTGTAGACATATTTCGGATCACTTACAACGACCAAGTACTGACAGATTCTACACGGTTGTAAATCGTATTTAAAAAAAAGAACTTCGCATCTAATTTGTCGAATAATACAATACGACGCCTTTGCGTCAACACAAAGTCTCTTTATTACTTTTTTTATGGTGTCTAGATGGCGCACGTAGCAATCAGCATTTGAGAAGATAGCGGTTAATATAGTTAGATCAATCTACCTGCTGACTCAATTTATAATATTATGTAAATAAGCCCATAACAGATACAGTTATAGTTATTACCCCACAACTCAATATAACTACCTACTCCTTACATCAGCTCGATCATTTATATCACAACAATCCGTTTAAAAGCGCGTCAACACTCATGTCCAAACCGAACGTCTATAGCCGCATCAACTCCAAATATAGAATTGCATCCGACGAGGATGACTAATGACGACAATGCACTCTCTAGCTTTTTCTATTCGGGCTGCCATTTACTCCACCGCACACATGCAAATGCGTTTTTATAAAAATAGGTAAGACCAAACGCATGCCGCCACCTCTCTGACGCATCACCATAATCATTTTATTGGGCTGTTGTAAGTGCTGTGTGATTATTTGTTTTGGCCAACATTAAGCGGCAATAAACTTTAACAGCCTTCGGCAATGGGATATGTATGGGCGGTTGAAGAAGACGCAAAGCCTACATAGTTTGATCAAGTTATGAGATGAGCCCATCCTCTGTCTGTTCGAAAAGAAAAAGTCAACTGGAAGTCGTTAATCGGCTAATTATTATTAGCTTTCGAAACAGGAAGGCGATACTATCTATCAGATCCCTATACCCGCAAAACGTGACATAAATACTGATGAAGGTTTGCAGTTTTTTTTTTAGTTTTATCGGATTTTTTTTTATCGTAATTATGAGCGATTTGTATATTAATTAAAAGGTTACGTCAGAAATAAATCAACAAGGAAATAACGTCCATACGAACTGCCCACTCACCTAATAGATATGAATTTAAGTTTTCCCCTAAAAATATTATCCAACAATGAATGTTGCAAAGTTTAAAAATAGCTAGCACAAAATTCAGTCTATCGTTATCTATGTCCTTCAGAGCGAAATGTGATAAGAAATATTTTGGTCTGATTATGCAAGCAATTTTCTAGATACAAATATATCTATGAGTTGTGAGGTATGCGCGTAATGCTAAAGTTTCAGTGTCGCTTGCGAGTAGACTGTATAATAAAACAGAAAGAATATTGAAGCTCTGGAGTAAAGTCGAAAAGAGCGCGAATTGTTATCACGCTGAACGATAAGGTGATGGGGTCATATTTACACTTTTTTCTACGCGTGCTTGTTGATATTTACTTCTTAGTTATACTTTGTCTTTGAGCGATTTAACAACAACGGAGGGGAATAAAATTAAACCAATTTCCTTTGGTAGGTAATCGAATGAAGCTAATGCAGTATGCGAAATCATACTAAAAGGTATAGAGGTTATCTATATCACAATCAGAAAAAAGAGGCACTAATATCTGAGCGTAGAGAAAATTATTAACAATGGGCCTGTTTTTTTTTTTGCAATCCTATATAGCTTAGGCTTAGATACGAATCGTTAGCCCAGATAATAATCGAGGCTTATGCTTTAGCCCAGATAGAAACTGTGCTACCAATTTACGATTGCTTTAAATGTTATCGAAAGTGTTATCGATTGTGACGTAAATGACGGTAATTTGACAACCAAAATTTATAGGGGAGACTGGGGCACCTTTAATCGTGAGGCACATTTGAACGTGGCTAATAAGACAACATTTAAAACATATTTAAAAGTACATATTAAACAAAATTTAAACTTGGTAGGTAGGTAATATATGTATTATTGAATTATTCACATTCACGCGAACGAAAACACCCTTGCCGCGAATTGTCAAAGCTTATTCGCAATCCACATCATTTAATTCGCAAACTAGCGAATAAAACATTCGTTCGAGCTTAACCTTAATTCGTGAACTGTTGCGACCTAGAAAAGTGTTCATGTGAACGGACTGTCAAAACTTGCGAACATTCGTTCGTAGGTAAATAGTTTGTCGCTCTCTTGTGAATGGTCCTTAAGAGTCTAAACATTTTGTGGCGAGTTTTTCTTTTTGTTTAAAATATATCTTTAAGGCACAACTTCATTTGAAACCACATTTTTTTGTCGCTTAACATATTGGGGCAGGTTTGAACAAAACACAGCGGTACACGTTTGAACAAGTGGTCTTTAAGGCTGCAGTCATAGCTATCAGTAAAATGCATCCGTATAAAAATTGTTTCACTTTTTTGGAGCACTTAAACTTAATCGTTGAACTCAATCTTGGTAAGACCAAGTTGCTTTTGAATTATAAAACTAATTCGTCAATTGATCTTTAAATTTTCTAAAAACAGAATTTCTTTATTTTTCCGTACGAAAAACTTTTTCTGTTCAACTTCTCAACCAGTTTCACAAAGTATTCCACTGAATTCCTATGATATGCTGTGGTTAAATGTTTCAGTTTTGTTCTGTTGCGTGTTTTTACGGATGGACTTTTCCGATAGCTATAACTGCAGCCTAAGTGGCATTGAAATAAAAGCTAAGCTACCACCACCCATTAACGCTCCGGGAACATCGAGAGCACCGAAATTCCGGAACAGCTAACTCGTTTTGGTTTTTATAGAGCATTTTAGTCATTTGTAAAATATATTGTAATTTGTGAATTTCAGTTGGCTTCAGTTGGCTTAAGTCGTTTATGATTTTTTTATTGAAAAAATTAAGTTAATTAGCCCGTCCGACAAAGATTACCCAGTCTCCCCTAAAAAAAAGGAAAACAAACATCAGAAATCGAAATATGGACAAGAAAAATTCCAACTCAAAAGATGGACTAAGGAAGAGACAAAAATGAAACAGCTAAAAAGTCAAATGTCAACTAGCATAGTGATGCCAAGTCACAGTAAGGCGTTTTTGTTTGTGTGTTTATCTAAGCCTATATAGGATTGCAAAAAAAAAAAGACACGCCTAATATTGATAAAAAGAAAAAGATCCAAGAAGATATATCGTTAGCTGTTAAATGAATTTTAATTTTTATCATATAAGATAATCTGAGAATAAAGTGCTGAAAATTCACATTTTCTTCTTGTCCCAATTGACAACCATAAATCATTGCCATTCTCTGACAAAAACCAATAAATAATTCTTCAGAAAAATGTTCACTATGTCGTAACCAATTATACAAGCTTCACATTTCCGGTGTGAAAATGTGAACTATCACAAGTATACGATTCCATCTTCTCAAGCCCAACACATAACAAATAACAATATACCTTATGCTCATTTGTAAACAAATTAACGATGTTGACGAAACGAAAACATGCCATCCCACTGTCGAGAGTCGTAAAATATTTTATTTTTCCTTCTACCGAAAGCTGCCACAGTTAAAAGTGTTGAAGATGTCAAAGAGCATAATAAAGAAAAACAGAACAACTTGTAATGGGATCAAAACAAATCGTTAAAAAGATGTCATCCCAACAACCTCTTCTTACTTCCAAGTATGGTATTTATTTAAACAAAACCTCTTACAACCATTAGACATTTAGACCAGATTTACATGCTTAGGAAATTAAACGACACCGATCAACCACATCCACCCACCCACATGCGGCTTTGATAAGACCGATGGGCTTAATGAATCTTTAGAGCTACTGTTGTCTTGTTCGTTTCGGGTGGGCTTCTTATGACTGTTTCACAATCGGGTCCGCTGCCATACTAATTGATTATATGCGGTGATTAATGGAGCTTTTGTGATCAGAAAATGAATGCGAATGAAAAATGGCGCTTTCAATATTTGTGTATACTCGTAGGTATAGGAACGTAGATTAAGTTCAAAACCAGTTAGTCGATTGGTACCTAATTAATAGTCTTACGCTTTAATAATTTAATTTGGTGTTTTGTTTATTTTTTATTGATTATTAATATTAATGGGAAAGATTAGTGGAAAGACATTATTTGTTTTTTTTTTTTTAAGAAGAATGTAAATTTAGCTCGGTTTCACTTTCGGTGCTTGGCCTAATGCTGATCTCTAGCTTATAATGGGGAATATGGAATTTGTGTTTGGAATTTCTAACACGTGATTATGTACATCGATTTGCCATGCTACGTTGTGTTTTATTATAGAGTTGTCATTTCCATCTATCTTAGGGCTTTTATTTCCGTGGGAAAATAGACCGCGGGAAAACGTTTCCATAACTGGATTAATTAACACCATTAGCTTTAGCGTAATACAGTAGGCGCTCGATATATTATATTATGTAGGTATAGGTGTTATGGTTTTAGCTGCTCATAATGCTGAAAAGAAAATTCACTTTCAATGATGAATTATACAAAAATGCCCTTCATTTAAAGAAGAGAAAAATTATGGAGAAGTGATAGCGTTACGGGATATAATTTTTTCCCTGACATCAATGACATAAAAAGGTGTCATTTTAAGTTATAATTGCGTGCCAGCGCAGTAGCGAAACTTTTGTAAATTAAATGACAACAAACCTTAAACAATTTAGACACTAAACCTAGGACCATATTATCAATAAAACAATTAAAAAAAACTGACATCGCAACTAAGATTTTGTACCCCCTTATCAATCAAAATTCCTTACTTTCAATGGAAAGTAAAATTATTATTTACAAAATTATCTTTCAGGCAATCCTGTTGTACGGTTGCCAATTATGAGGTGACTCTGCTGCCTGTCATATTAAAAAGTTGCAAGTTACGCAAAATAAATTATTAAAAATCATGCACAATTTACCATTGAGGTATTCAACGCAGTAGAGCTCCATAAATAGGAGAATGTTGAATTGATTGCTTATAGAATTCGGAAGCTAAAATGCACATTCCTAACAAGATGTAGTTTTGCCGACAATCCCCTCGTTTATCAATTAAATACTTACAGCCTTATTTATAAACTTTATACACTCTCTATAATATCTTTATACAGAGTGTATAAAGTTTATAAATAAGGCGGTTAATGTTCATTTGTACTTGTTTCTATATACATATTTTTTTATAGTGTTTAATATTTATTTTTGTTATATATCTATGATTTATACAATGATTTATTAGTGTACAATGTACACTGTTAGATACTTTTTCAGTGTTTGATTTTTTTTAGTTTATTTATTTATTCATTTATAAATTACATATTAGTAATTATTTGTTACTTGTTATTTTTGTATTTATTTATTTATTTATTTATTTATTGATTTATTTATTTATTTGTTTTTAGTTCAATCTAGTCAACCATAATTATTTTTTTATTTTACCTACTCTTTTTTTTAATAGAGATTTTTCTCGTATTTTCCTCAAAGCTGGATTTTTTGTTATATAAATTGTTATAGATATTGATAATTACCATTATCAAATTATAGTATGTTAATTGTATATACGAAATAAAATACCTATCCATCTATCTAAACCATAAACAACATTTTACATAAATAGCTATTTTAGCTTGCCTATTAGCAAAGGTACATAATACTGGTTTTGTTACACCAAATTTGGTAAATTTCCCAAATAAAAATAGCTAATTGAATTAAAAAAAAAAAATATAAATGATTTAGTTTCAACGACCTCCAATTATATATTGCTGTCATAATTTAAAAAAAAATATTCTTGTTTTGTATTTTATATTTTTTTATTAATTTGCCCGATATTTCGATTTTCTTCTTCCGTGAACAAATTTCGATTTTCATCTTCCGGGAACAATTTTTCTATAGAACATAAATGAATACAGCCAGTGTTGCCAGAAGGTTATGATGGAATATCCCAGATCAACCGTTAAAAAATCCCTTTTCTATGGACTTTATCCCTTTTTGTTAGAATACTAGAATACCCCGTACCGTACCCCTGCTAACAAAAAAAAAAAAAAAAACGTATTCGTATGTTGTTAGTATTTTACGCGTTTCTGGTACCAAAACAGAGTGCATGCGAAAAGCTAAGCGAAAGCTAAAGCTAAGGCTTGACAGGTCAAAACTAATATACTGCGCCCATAGATTTTAATTGCACTTGCCATAGTAGATTCGATGCTAAGATACTTGCAAAGCGAAACTTAGCGCTAAAAGCGAATAAACTGTTCCGCTCAATTGTATAGCAAGAAATTCTAGCTAAAACGAAGCTGTCAATAGATTTGTGGTACATAATCGAATACTTTTAATGATATTCAAAAGTATTTAGTAATTTTTGACGGGATGTTTTTGGATGTCTTCGTAAGTCTTTGTAGAGATGATAAAATTATTACTTAATTTTTAAAACGGACTGTCCTTTTGCAACAATGAATGACTGAAAAATTAATTATTTAATGCAAAGTCCTCTTCTTCTGACGAATCCATTTCCATCCACAATTTAAGGATTTTGTTTATTGTGATGGACTTCCGAAGCGTTAATGTTAGCATTCATTGTGGACACCATTCGCTTTGCTTATAGCTTAGAATCTTTAGCATTAGCTTTCGTCCCGCTTCTCGCGTTCACTCTGTCTGTAGCCTTAATCTAAGGGTTCGGTTCACTTTTGCGTTTGAAAATCGTTATTATATGAAATTTGTTACTATGAAAGAAAATCTCTTTAATAGCTAAAATGTCCCTTTATCCCTCGGACATATAAAAATTCGCAGAAAATCCCTCAAAAAGGGATAAATCCCTCAAAATGACATCACTGAATACAGCAATAAAGCAATATTTTATCTATTTATCTATATATATAAAAATTGAGCCTTAAACTGTTTGTCGCCGATTCACGCTTTAACGCATTTACCGTTCTTAACCAAACTTTCGAACATCTTTGTTATTGGTCCATACATGAATCCTGTGAAGTTTGGTCAAAAATGGACAAAGGGGCGTGGCACCACCCATACAAAAAAAACATTCAAAACCGTATATCTCGAAAACCACCAAATCGATTGAGCTCAAACTTACGGAAGATCTTAGTGATTGTCCCTGGAGTGGTCCTGTGAAGTTTGGTCAAAATTGGGCAAAGGGGCGTGGCACCGCCCATACAGAAAAACATTCAAAATCGTATATCTAGAAAACCACCAAATCGATTGAGCTCAAACTTACAGATGATCTTAGTTATTGGCCCTAGAGTGCTCATGTGAAGATTGGTCAAATTTGGTCAAAGGGGAGCGGCACTTCACATACAAAAAAATATTCAAAATCTTATACCTCCATACAAAAAACATCTTCTTTACGAAAGAACATTATTACCTAAGACCTAAGCAATACAATTCCTGTGCACGGGCAAAGCCGGGCGGGTACAGTTTTTCGATAGTCTTGGAATTGGATGCCAAAGTTTTTAAAATTTGTAACATCGATATTAATAATGAAAGTCAATAATATTGTCTAGGCAATACAATTTCTGAAAAAAAAAAAAAAAAAAAAAAAAATGTTGTTTAAGAACTATAGAGCATTACAATAAAAACAGTTCTTCTATTTAACTATTTTGCACTACGAAGTGTGCACGGGCTACGCTAGTATTTTATAAAATATTCTATAGAAAATTGTTCCCGGAAGATGACTTTCGAAGAAAGTCGAAAAATCGGACTAATTAATAAAGAAATTTAAAATACAAAATAAGAGTATTTTTTAAATTATGACCTATAGCCCGTCAGCAAACATACCTATATATTTAAAAAAATAATATGTATACATACTAGCGGACCCGGCAAACGTTGTTTTGCCTGCTCGTACATTTTTATTGTCCGTCAATTGTTCTGCGGCCGTTTTATTTAACCAATATGTCCGGACTGATTCTGTACTCCGTGTGCTTCGACACGATATTTCTCAGACATGTGTCTGCAAATTGTATTGTCTAGATATATTTTTTCATGACTATCGAAGAATAGCGTTTGAAACGTATTTTTTTTTTGTTATGAGAAGTGCCACGCCCTTTTAAGAACTATAGAGCATTACAATAAAAACAGTTCTTCTATTTAACTATTTTGCACTACGAAGTGTGCACGGGCTACGCTAGTATTTTATAAAATATTCTATAAAAAATTGTTCCCGGAAGATGACTTTCGAAGAAAGTCGAAAAATCGGACTAATTAATAAAGAAATTTAAAATACAAAATAAGAGTATTTTTTAAATTATGACCTATAGCCCGTCAGCAAACATACCTATATATTTAAAAAAATAATATGTATACATACTAGCGGACCCGGCAAACGTTGTTTTGCCTGCTCGTACATTTTTATTGTCCGTCAATTGTTCTGCGGCCGTTTTATTTAACCAATATGTCCGGACTGATTCTGTACTCCGTGTGCTTCGACACGATATTTCTCAGACATGTGTCTGCAAATTGTATTGTCTAGATATATTTTTTCATGACTATCGAAGAATAGCGTTTGAAACGTATTTTTTTTTTGTTATGAGAAGTGCCACGCCCTTTTGTCCAAGTTTTGTGAAATGCTTTAATCAGGCAATGTTCAGATATAGTGATTTAAGTAACTTTGAAAAGGTGGTGCCATGACCGGTTCTTCAATCCCACCCACACTTCGTGCGGTTGTTTTTTTGGAAAATGCACATCAATGTCTACAATTTTACAACTTTAGCTCCCCCAGGTGTCGAGAAATAGCATTTAAAATGAATATCTTTTCTTTATACGAGCGATACCACGTCCCTTTGCCCAACTTTGATAAAACTTTCACAGAAACTCCCAAGTCAATTACAAATATTTTCTTAAAATTTGAGTTCAATCAGTTCGGTAGTGTTCTAGATATAGATGATTTTTTTCGTATGGGAGGTGCCACACCCTTTTGACCAATGTTCACCAAAAGTGAATCTAAACCATCTTTGGAGCCACTTAAACACACGCACACAATTTCATCAAAATCGGTCTAGCCGTTTAGGAGGAGTTCGATTACAATGCACGTACAGAAGAATTAGACAAATATAAGATAAAGATATATTTTCACAGACAAAGTGAGTTCAGACTTTTCAGTTTTTTACCCCTATTCCTTTTAGTTGTAAACGCCTAATATTCCATTGCGGTTTTAGGTCAGTCTTTGTAACTTTTTTGAGACAAGCTACCTCGACCTCTGTAAAAAAAATGTACATATACACATTTCTTTGTCGCAGAGTGTATACCATACATTTAAATCATAAGCTCAAGGGACTGTCTGTACTCAAACATTATTCAGCACTGATCGCGCCGTAGTTATAGCGAACGAATATTGCACAAATCATTAATCTATGCCACCCATGTCAAGATTGTGGTGTCAGGTTAGTCACAAATGAGTCGCAGTCCCAGACGTCTGCTCATTTGTCTAAGAAAATTGGAAAAAACGATAAAGTGGGCTAATTTGTCATGTCAATGATCGTTTAGTAATGAGATATTGAAAGTGTTTGCGCTCGTGCATAATTTAAAGATGAAGATAAAAATACAGCAAAATTTAGAAAAGAAATAAAAACATGTAATATAGGTTGAGTCAATTAGTTTTGCGATCGTCAATACAGGCAACAACTTGCTATATACAGATAGTAGAAACAAAAACTTATTAAAAACTGCGACCTCTTCAAACACTGCTCAGAAGGATAAGTACCCCTTCAACTCCAACATGCCACGTCGTCGGCAGACTTCAGTTTTGTGGTCTTAACCTTGTATCTATATGTAGAAGTTGACACAAACAGCATTGAACTCCCGTCTAAATATCATAGAATCGCATCACCCCAATCAATAAACACTACCCTCGCCTATATGAAATGTTTACAGATACACTACTATCCAGTCTCCATTCGCATGTCCCACTAACACGATTTTAATCGCGAAAGGTTGCCACTGGTGGTGGTGCAATAGCCCCTTTTTTAAATATTCACACAAACCATGTGTACAACATAAATTTAGATCTTGAGTCACAATGCTCGCTAATTGTGTTTCTGTTCGTTCTGAGATAGATTTTCTGTTTTATGCGATTTGTTTGCCTATTTTTCACTCCATAAACAGACTGTCAAGTGGCGGTGCTTGACAGTACGTATCTCTCTGACTCGCGGTTGCCTCCTAATTACAGTTTTTCTTTTAGCTTGTATTTTTGTTTATTTCTTTCTGAGGTAGGTATGTGTGCGCGCATAGAGGTTATGTTGAAGTGGTAAGGAAGGACCCGCCACTCTGACGATATGACGACTACCTTGGTTATTCCTTATTATGCGTCAGCCCAGCAGTTCTTCAAAACAAGGGCTGTCATTTAGTGGAAAATTCAAGGCTTGCAGCAGCAAGTGTACTATAAAGTGTGCGAGTGGCCGCATAGAGTGGATGAAGCCCTGCCCTGAGGTGTTTTGTTGTACGCTGAGAGAAAAGTACGTTTTTGGTGGCTGTATCTATGCATTGAGGGAGTCGTTTTTTGGAATGTGGAGTTTTATTGTTGAACCCTTGGCACTGTATGGAGGTGTTCAAAATGTTTCGTAAATAGAGCGTGCTAACAATGGTTTAGTTAGATGGGCCTATCTACACAATTGGGATAGAAATAGAAGATCAGCAATCCAATTGAAAATGTGAAGTACATACTGACAGACAAAATGAGGTCCAAGGGTGTTAATTCTCGACTATTTGATGCTGTAAGTGAACAGTTTAAGAAACAACACAATTAGCACAATTGCAATTGACATCCTCTCAAAAACAGCAGACATAGAGGCCATGCTATACAATTGAAAGAAGTCACAGAAAAGTTGTAGTAAAGGCTTATATCAAGCAGCGATAAATACACACCGAGCCTGAAAAATTAAAGAGAGAAAGTAAAAAGATGATCGATCCCTGATAAAAAAAATCGATTTACAAACATCCGAAAATTTAACTGCAAATGCAAAGATATCTACTGAATTCATCAGGCTTCAAACACCTTTGTAGACTGGAAAGAAACAGGCAAGAAAATAACTCCTAGAAGAATTGATGTTATTGATGCTGATTTACCACCATTTAGGGGGTAGTTCCGACATAGTTCGAGTCCCTAAATATGCCTGACAGGAGCTTAGGTAACTTTTCTATGAGTTATTTTTGACAGGATGAACTAAAGAAGACAGAGTTCAGTCAGCAGATCAACTGTTGCATTATGCAGAGATAATAAACATCCATCCTCAATAGTCAGTAAACCACGCAAAGGCTCTAAAAAATCGATAAAATTGCAAGATTCAGGTCAGAAATCCTGTCATTAAAGCCCAAAGCACGGAGTGGATATAGGCCTGGATAGACACTTTGGGCTGAAATAGAAGTAGAACATACCTACCTATTTGACACTAACCATACCACAAGTGCCTCGCGAAACTTACACATTCCTTTCTGCACAAAAGGCTTAAGAAAAACCGAGAAAAAAAAACTCCCTCAAACTATCATCATCATATACAGCAAACTTAATATTCTCGAAGCCATTATTATGTTGGTCTGATTTGATCCCATTATCAGGAATACACTTCGACTAGTCCTTCTGCGCCATATAAATACACGTATTATGATATAGATACTTGCCTTGCAAATTTTTAGATACCTACTTTGCTGTCGAATATAATAATGTGATGAGTTGCCCTCTCCCGCGCGCTGCCACATGAAACAAGGAGGAAACTCGTCGACAACGACCAACGAGCGTGTGAACTGCTAAAGCATCCAATGGTTATGATATATGGCTGTACGATATTCTGGTCACGTTATTGAACATTTTGCCACTTATTTTAAGATTTCCTTTTGTTTTTTTTTATCCCTGTTGGTTTTGTACTATAGGTACATGTATGTACGAGTAGTTTGGGCATATGCATCTTTTTTTTATTTTTTTGGGAGGCAAAGGATTTTCGCAAAGAATATTGAGAGTGGGGTTGAAAAGTTTGGGGTGTTAATACTTTTCAGTTTAAGGCACGGCTGCATTGTAAGAAACCCGCCCTCCATTGCCATAAAGTAACTACATGTGCTTTTGTCAAGTTACACGCAGTTGTGGAACGTCTTGTCTACAAAAATTTCGTGCGTCATTGTGACCGACAAGTACTTGTGATTGACATCATATTATGGAAAATGCCGCGCACTAGAATTCGAAACACAATCGGACTTTGGAAAGTGTTCAATAACGGATGTGCTTCGTTGTGTATCATGCATTATTTATCACCATATAGGTATTGGAATCGGAACCTAAATTCAAAGCCTTCTTATACAGGACCAAATATCCAAAAAAAAATATTTGCAATTTCAATACATCGAATTTTAAATACCAAGTGCCGAAAGAACCGTATTGAAACCCGCGGTCTGATGTCGATGATAAACTACGTTCTCTGAGAAATGAGGCCTCACACAGAGAGTATGCAAAAAATGTCCTCGACCAGCCAAGCTAAATTGTTCGAGTTACATCAACTACCTACCTAGGAGTGTTGAAAATTTGAAAGTGTTGCACTTCTCAAGTCGATCACAAACTTACTCTATCCTTCTGAACGGCTCTGATATATCGGTCAAGTACAAAAAAGGTACTGCAACGCAATTGGCTTTGGGGCAGCAAGTATGTAGACCGCCGAGTGGCCAGTCTCTACCGGATGGCATTGGAAGAGGTCTTCTAGTGTCAGTGAGAAATTATATACGTTTTCGAGAGTAAAGTACACGTTGTCAAAGAAGCCGACATTATTCAGTAGATAGCTGTCAATGATCAGGCGGTCAATCCAATCAAGACAAACCACACTTTTTGCGAGTAAGCCAGGTGGCAACAAGATGAACTAAGGCAAGATATTTAGAAGCCTTGAAATTGTTTTTATTAGAGCTACTCTTTTATATAACACTCGTGAGAATAAATATATCGGCATCGTCCCTGATTAAAGACAAAATTAAAATCCACACATTTACGAAAGCTTTATGAGTCAGTAGCGAACTTGAAGTCTTAGTCCCAAAATGATATACATACATTGTTATATCTTATATGATGTTGAGACCTCTAGTCGGATGTTTTTGAGTAGTTGCAAAATCTTCAGAGAATTGTCTCAGTATTAGGCTACCCAAGGCCAAGTCCAATAGTACTAGCTCTAGGCTCTCACCCTAACAACTCTTCACTAGACGAGCGGCTGTTAGAATTGCTATAAAACTATTGCTAAAATATAAGAGTCTATTCGTAAACAGAGAACTGCGGTTTTTGAACCCAAAATTAAAGTTTCAGTACTAGTGGGAAAGTACCTATCTGAAGTATATGCCACGGCGATATGCGACAGATTGTTAAACTGTTCTTCAAGCACTGTATTGTTGAGCTCATTTGACTCTAATATTCAAGGGTTGCCAGGTTTATTAATGTTAAGTTTGACTGTGTAGATTCAAATGGGCTACTGATTTTGGGCCAACTTCGTCTATGGAGATTAGGGAAAATGTCACGGGTCGTAGAAAATCCAAAAGGTTAACCAAGCCTTACAAGGAAATCCTTAAATCCGTAGCCGGTTTATAGGTTCTGTCTGAGAAACTATGAAACTTCTGAGTCATGCTCTGTGAAATCCTTGTCTCGACTTAGAAACTTGGCACTTAGAGCACTCTGCTGCTATAAGGATGGACAAGCATTCATGATTGAGGAGACACTTCTTTTAGATTAAGTGTCAGTGTCAGCTATATAGGCGAGGCTGAGAAGTAATTAAAAAGAAGAAAAAAAAGCCGTCACTCCGCTCAAAATCCAATATCTTGAGGTGAGGGAGTAGGTACTCAAAGATGAAAATGAATAGCAGAGCTCGCTTATCCGCTTATCACATTGGGTACAATTTACAAAGTATAGTCAACTCCTTATACCACAATCACCTTCCACATATAACCTCCGGAATTACCATTCGTCTAGCTTGAATCAACACCAACAGTATTTGCTCGAAAACTATGTCTACGATGATTTTGGTTATCGCAATCTCCCTGCGGTCTATATATCATCGACTTATTGCAAAAGTTCAGATGTAGTTGCTGCTGATGACATGGTAGCAATTCAGCAAAAACTGTCCTACAATCGTTCTTTTTTACCTTAATATTCCCTTACATTCCTGGGTCCATTTTCGAACCACTAGATTCCATTTTGTCCTCCATTGCACTCTTCAATTATCCAAAGGTATCCCATTCGAACTCACTATCTAACTATTGGCTATAATTAATCCCAAAAAATCAATATTTAACACAACCCAGTCTCCTATGTCCAACAACAACATTCCTATCCGTTAATTGCCGAAGAATGCCCTTTTGAAGAAACAATATCGCTTAGTTTTTGAAATAACAACCCCTTATTCATTTAAATATCAAATTCCCATAACCAATTATTTGTGGAAAGTAGAAATCTTCCTTTCACTACACCCCAACATACGCGCCAAGCTCTCCTGCCACAAGTTCCATGGTTAAAGGTTAATATTTCCAACTTGATATCCCTTTACACAGGATCATAGGTGAAAATATTCAACCATCTCGACCAGAAAACAAGCAGTCGGAAACTTTTAACCAGCCTGCGCTAGGAATCCTTAAAAAAATACATATCAAATTATTCGCAGTTTTTAACTTTTGATGAAAGATACGACGACAACCTAATGAAATACAGAACTTGCACGGATTCGTCTACATTGTGTATATGTATACTGCATACCCGTACAGATAGAAAACGCGCAACTAGCTGGCTCTGGTTGTGCGATGCTGAGATGAATTGCGCTAAATATGCCCGAGAGAGATACACAATAGGAATGATAGGCGTTGGCGATTGGGTCAAGGCTCGTTGTTCTGAGATTTCATTTTGTCTTAATTGCCTGACATAATTTTATTAATAAGAACAATTGATAGGATAGAAGAGCAGCAGCCTGCAGCCACAAACGGATGTTCGCTCGTTGTGACAAATTTATTTTTGTTTCGAGATTTCGATTGCACGCAATGTAGGTAGGCGACGATGCCCATGTCAAGATGTTATCTTACAGTTGTTGATGTGCGATGAACTGAAAAATAATTTTAATGTAATAACTACAAGTTTCTATGAACTGGGATTCGCTTTAGAAAATTATGGTTGCGTATCAGATTACGAAATTGGTTCTGTCTTTTAGAGCTTGTCTGGAGGAGTGTATGATTTTGGTGATAGTATAAAAGAGTCATTCTCTGTGAGGAGTAGATTGGAATCGCGATGAGCTTATTATGGCGCGTAGTAGTATAGTGTGGCAGTCTTCATACCCTGTTTAGCCTAACCTATCCTGTAAGGGGTGGTTTAAGCCATTTCGCGCATAGAAGGATACTAATAGGCGCAGCTACGGTGTATATTTTAAAAGCGTTGACAGAATTTAATCAAAAGCCTAGCCCTGCAGTCAGAGAGTCTAAAGCTTCTATGTTTAGTGGCTTTATATTCGTGAAAAAAAGTGGTCGACTTCAAAGAGCAGTCGGCTCAATTTAGTCTTAACGAAAAATACTGCGTTGGCTCTGCGATTATTAAACCAATAACGCTATACGACATCGAAGTATAGTTGCAAGTACTAATTCAATCAACGGTCCTGGGAGAGACTAGTCAATAGAAAATACTTTTGAAATAAACCAATAGAATGTACCTAAACATAACATATCACTGTCAATCTTTAAGTATAAGCCACAAAATGTTTAGAATCAGTGGGCGTTGCAGTTTTTACCTTTCTTACCTCCTTAACTTTGGTCTATTAGTCTGCCATCCGAAGCATTAGTTTTCTTAGCAATGAATTCTGTATAAACTGTAGAGACTATCATTAAAAAAAATAGGTGGCGAGGCGGTAGACACCCTAGGCCTAGCTTCTCGCAACCATTCGTTTGTGTGAGTTTTTATTTTTGGGACGAATGGAAGGGACCTACAATTTTATCCCGAGTCCGAACGGCTGGATTGAGAAGCTTTTTCAGGACAGTCATACTCTCGGATATTTGTCAGACGTTCGCGAGAGGTGGCGCAGTAAAAAAAACCTTAAGATGTAATTTGTGTTTTTCCGGGGATCGAACATGGGATCCCTCGCTCAGTATTCCAGCACACTAACCACTGCGCTACTACGCCCACAGGTTAGGTTCGCCTTATAAACCATTAAAATATGTCCCTTTTTTAATGAAAATAAAATCTTTATTCTGGAAGCCTCATATTTCATTTAGGTACTTTGAGAATTACTACAAATATGTAAAATAAATACAAAAAAAACTAACTGAGAAAAAAGTTTAATAACTTTGAAAACACATCAACAAAAAAACGGTTTTACAGGAAATCATTTCTTCCTTAGAAATCAATTGCAGACATCACAAATATACTTGACATCTTCATCGCCTCCTGATGTACTAGCTTCTTGAGCCAACCCTGGACACTTGGAACATTTAATCCAGCCATCAGATGGGTTCGATTTTGAAAAAAGCTTATGACTAAACATACACTTGCAATCTTCATCCGCAATGTCCTCATACTTGTTTCAGCCGCCTCTTAGATCTTTTACTGACTTTAACGGTGGCTTGTTTTGCTCTTTTCGATACCGCACAATTGGGTGGTTTTGCCCCGCAGGGATTTTACTTGAAATTGTAGAAATGTCCCTTAAAATTATATTTAAGCCGGGTTTCACTCACTTTTATGAAATTTATATATACGCCTTTCAGCAGCTAAAAACAACTTATTAATTAGTTGACGTTTTATAAGCACTGTACGAGAAAAAATTCGGAAACACTTGCGCGGTCTGACAATACTGAAATATGATATAGCAGTACCGTTATATTTTGATCACATGCTCTTATAGTGATACAAAAAATAAAAAAATTATAAATTATTTTATTAAGACTCTTCATTTGGATAAATAATATTATCTTCGACTCATTTTCTATTGTAGTGAAAAACGAATTTTTCTGCTGTCTAAAATGATCCTGCTCCGGGAGCAAAATAATAAATTATCCTATGTAGGCTCATTTTTGACATTTTCGTTTGCTTTAGTTTTGCTAGAATATTCAAGAGGAAATTAAATACTGAATTTCAATAAAGTAATAGGTACCGTGACATTCGATAAATCTCTATTTTTAAAAATTTGAGTTTGGTGAATTTCTTTTCGACACTTCATAAGTATTCGAAATTTAAAATAAATAAATAGGTTGCGCAACAGGCGGGTGACACCCAAGGCCTAGCTTCTCGCAACCATTCGTTTTGTGTGAGTTTCTATTGTTGGGACGATTGGAAGGGACCTACAATTTTATGCCGAGTCCGAACCGAACGGCTGAATTGAGAAGCTTTTTCATGACAGTCATACTCTCGGGTGTTTGTCAGACGTTCGAGAGGTGGCGCAGTAGAGAAATTTAGCCGAAGATAATTATTTAGCGCGGCCTAATAAAGTGTACAAAATTATGTTAAGCATAATCCGTTTTTTTTTCAGCATTAAAAATTGCTAAGCCTAGTTTCTCTTTCCGGATTTTTTTCTCGAACAGTCCTTATGTAAAAACTAGTGAGACAATTATCTTCGACAATGCCAAAGCTCAAATACCCGGTACTATATTATTGTAAAAAAAAATTTAATATTAAAAAATTATAGGAGGTATGGGTAGTTTTAATTCGACCAAGCTCATTTTTTGTCAAAAATTTTTAAATATTATTAAAACAATATGTGCAAAGTTCAAAATTGATATCTTTACTGTAGCTATTTATATAAATTTTTTTTTTACATAAATTCGATATTTTTGTATGGGAGGTAGTAGTAGTTTTCATCCGACCTTGCTCATCTTCGAACTTAGCTTTGAACTCAGTTTGGTGGATAAAAGCTTACGTGCCAAATTTCAAGTCGATAGCTCTTAAATGACGGCCGTAATCGTACGGACAGACATCGCTAGATCGACTAAGAAAGTGATGCTGATCAATAATATTATATATGTGCGTTACAAATGGAATGTCAAAGTGAATATATCCTCACCATAGTGTGGTACCGGGTATAAAAACACTCAACCTTGATTTTCAACTTAATCAACACGAACGATAACGTTTTGACAGAAAAGCACAAAAATGAGCATAACATTTTGACGTCTTTACCAAGCTATCTTATCTTGGCAATTATAAACTGCCATACTATAAGCCACGTGTTACCATTTAAAGTACTATTATATCATTTGAATCTTTTTTTCATACAAAAATAACGGAAACGGGTTTGTCCCATATGTGGTTTTGCCCCCACTACCAGTATAGGTAGATATAACAGCTTGAAGTTAGTATACTGGCTTAAAAAAAACACCCTTTACACGCTTTGCTACGCCCTTGAAAGGATGATAAAAAAAAAGTGTCCCATACAAACTGAAGCCCTCTTTTCCCGTCGCTAATAACTCGGGCCCGAAGCAAAATTTCAAAAATCAGGGAAATTTACTTTCTTCATTTTTTATATAGAGTAGGTACCTACGGATTTTAAATTCGATCGGATGAAAGATAAGAATGTTACCATGCAAAATTTGACTCATATTTTCTCCCATTTGGAGCTCGAATTTTCCATAGGGCCATAAAAGGAAATTTGCTTCAAAATATCAACTTCCTAATTCTTACCATTTGGACTGGAGTTGATCATTCAACATCAAAAAAAAAAAAACACGCACAACAGGCGTGTAGACAGACACCCTAGGCCTAGCTTCTCACAACCATATTCGTTTGTGTGAGTTTTCATTTTATCGTCAGACCAAACATCCATAAGTCAGGATAAATTCTTTTGTGATATCATGGAAGTTTTATTTTCTACTGACAGTACAAAATATACAATAACTGGAAAATTAAAAAAAAAAATCGAATAAAGAAAACTTGGTTAAGGGTGCAGCCTGAATCTACATTATACCTAATCAAACCACCAATTGAGCTATCTGCAGCCGTTTTCTAACTCTATTAAGATTGCATAAATCAATACTTTGTTGGCATAAATTTTGATCCTGTTACTCGTATGTGTGTTGTAGCAAGAACGGTACTTGTACCGCTGACAAGATTTATCGTTATGACTTTACATTAAATCATTTATACCGATTGCTACAAGTTGCACTAGCAAACTCCAATGCGATCCAACCGATCACAAGTTTTATGCTTTCAATGCTGTGGCGTCAAAAACAGAAATTATGTGGAAGAAATTATGTTTATTAACCAGGCGCTTCCGAAGTTATAAAAATATTAATGTACAATCATATCAATAACTGGCAGCCTCGACATTCAACACAAAATTTCATGATTTTTAAACGAATTATCACAGCCTTCAAGTCGTATCGTATCTTGTTAAAGCCCTTCATTCCAAAAGTAGATATACCTACGACAATAAAACCATAATCCCATTTAAAGTATAAGCATTTTTTGAGATTATCCGTGATCATAATCATTTTACAACTTAAATATCGCAGTGTCAATGTCAGTTTCCAAGAATAGCACATCGATTACATTGTATATTAATCAATTAACTTGCGAGCATATTCCTCATTCCGCAAGCAAAACATTTTGCCTCTAAGACCTTTACACCTCTTATCGGCTGGGCAATACCAAGTAGATACAATTTGGTTCTATATTAAACACGAGGCAAACAAAATCGAACATAAAAATAATCGCCGTAAAATACGTGCAGTGAATATGAATTATTTTTAAATTATTTTAACTACATCATATACATTTAACTACGCAACAACATACAAAAAAAAAATAAAAAATACAAAAAAATAGCGGAGATGTAAATTGTAATCCGCAATACAGTGTGGCTGAAAAGTTTCTAGTCACTATAATATTATGTAGTATTAAAATATCGCAATAATTTTTGTTTGTCAATATTTCGTTGAAACAATGGATGGAATCTTAAAAACTGAAGTTCAGAAAATACATGAAGTAAACTGTGTTTTTTTTTATTAGGTAGGTATATCGTTTTAATATATATTATGTACTATAAAAAAAATTGTGTGAAAAATGTATAGTAGGTAATTCATCAATTGAGAACGGCTGGGCCGATTCCAGAAAAGTCGGGAAATTGGAAAAATCGAAACTTGATTTTTTGTATGGAATTTTTCCGGAATGGCTTTTCGAATGGAAAAATCGAAAATTCTTAGAGAAAACTCAAAAAAATTTGATTTTTTTTCGACGAAATTTTGCATTTTATCGCATGATTTGATGATTTTGGACGATGTAAAGGTGGAAAACCCTGAAATCTTCGTCTTTGTTCACATCGTCGAAGGAGAAACTTATCACCAAAGTGTTCCTGGACATTGCACAAAATTATAAAAATCTCGATTGGATTAGTTGCCTGTTCACATAGTAACAGTGAAGAATAAGGACGTCGATAGCTTGAATTTCATTATTCAAAGTCAAATCGCTGGAGAACTGCATTCGTACAAATTCGTTGGGGTGACCGAGGAGGATGGACTTGCTTGATGTGTCAGGAACTCCACCGCATAATTTATATCTGAAGGTCGGATCGATCATAATCATGTTGCGGAATCTGAATCATCCGAAATTGTGCAACGGTACGCGGTTGTCCGTCAAGAAACTGATGAACAATGTGATTCAAGCGACGATCATACAGGGCAAATTCAAAGGAGAGGAAATCCTTATCCCACGTATTCCGATTCCGATTATTCCAAGTGATCTTCCATTCCTATTCAAGCGGATTCAGTTCCCCGTTCGATTGGCTTTTGCGATGACAATCAATAAATCACAAGGCCAATCGTTGGAAGTCTGTGGGATTAATCTCGAATTTCCCTGTTTTTCGCACGGTTAGCTGTAGGTTGGCTGTTTGCAAATCGAAAAACATTGTTGATTATATCGCTCTCTACTGACTCTGCAGTTTATCTAAATAAATAAATAAATAGTTGGCGCAACAGGCGTGTTGTAGACACCCTAGGCCTAGCTTTTCGCAACCATTCGTTTGGAAGGGACCTAACATTTTATGCCGAGTCCGAACGGTTAAATTGAGTAGCTTTTTCGGGCCAGTTAGTTATACTCTCGGATGTTTGTCAGACGTTCGCGAGAGGTGGCGCAGTGGAAAAAGCCTTAAGAAGGAATTTGTGTTTTTCCTTGGATCGAACCTGGGAACCCTCGCACAGTAGTCCAGCACATACTAACCACTGCGCTACTGCGCATACTGGAGTTTATCTGAAGACGTTAAATTGGGGCGAGACGAAGTTCGCCAGGTCCGCTAGTGTAATATAATATCTGCTGATTTTGGCTGATTAGCTTTTGCGATGGCAATCAATACAATGAATCGCAAGGCCAATCGTTGGAAGTCTGTGGGATTAATCTCGAATTTCACCGTTTTTCGCCCGGTCAGCTGTAGGTTGCCTGTTCGCATGTTAGCAAACCGTCTTCGTCGTTTGTATTTGGTCCGGAAAACAAATCGAAAAACATTGTATATCATATCGCTCTCTACTGATTTCGATTCCATTCAAATAAATCACATTAAAATTTTAACTATCTGTATTTTATTATCACACTCTGGAGTTTATCTAAATAAATAAATAAATAGTTGGCGCAACAGGCGTGTAGACACCCTAGGCCTAGCTTCTCGCAACCATTCGTTTTTGTGTGAGTTTTTTATTTTTGGGACGAATGGAAGGGACCTAAAATTTTATGCCGAGTCCGAACGGCTAAATTGAGTAGCTTTTTCGGGCCAGTTAGTTATACTCTCGGATGTTTGTCAGACGTTCGCGAGAGGTGGCGCAGTGGAAAAAGCCTTAAGAAGGAATTTGTGTTTTTCCTCGGATCGAACCTGGGAACCCTCGCACAGCGCACTAACCACTGCGCTACTGCGCCTACTGGAGTTTATCTGAAGGCGTTAAATTGGGGCGAGACGAAGTTCACCGGGTCCGCTAGTGTAATATAATATCTGCTGATTTTGGGTAGTATACTGTATACTGTATAATAGTACTAGTTGTAGATGCTTAAATGATGCCTACTATCTTATGTACATACCTATTACCTATGTATGTCTTTTATCCAAATATCGCAATGAAAAATCATCGGCACGAAAATGACGTCGCACTCACATTTAATGCAAAACTTGGATTTGATTATAAAGTTATATTAGTCTTCAAATGTCATCTATAGTTACACATACCCATAGTCATCATTATAACTTTACTAGTTAAGTTACTAGTTTTACTGTTTGTATCATATACTGCACCCATACCTGAAATAAAAAAAGATATAGTTAGTTCTATAATCAATATTGAAATGATTTTTAAACAATGTATGTACTGTACATATAGATTAACAATTTCTTATTAATACGAAGTGTTTGTTTTAAAGTTACTGCTGATTTCAATTTTATTGAAATGAGATACATGTATGTATTGTATTTATTTGCATTTATATAAATAGAATAAATTAAGTGAGTCAATCATTATAACTTTGTCATTTCTTTCTTTGCGACAAGCCGCTAAGCCAACTGATTAGATTGACTTTTTCATTTACATACAAATGTAGGTATTTTAACTATCAAATTATTTTCTAATTACTAAAGTCTAATTTGAAATTAATGTAATCACGTTATCTTTTTATCATTCTCTATGTATTTTTATGCTGAAGGATTGAAAACACGTCACATTCACATCATAAACCAAACACATAGATAAAGAGAGCCTCGCAGCGAGTCGGTTTGTCACGCTCTGCAGCCTAGTCGGCCGGGTTTAACTTGAAACGTCTACGAGTTTCCAATCAATGTTTCAGTAAATCAAAGAATAAATGCACCAATTCAAGCATAGGCGAATAGACGGTTTCTCGACAACGGCATCGACTTAGCATGTGGAACACCTCTGGCGCTCACAGAAAAAAAATACCTTAAAACTTGGGGAGTTTGAGTACGCAGACTTCCTAGTTAAAATGGTGCGACTCTTAACAGGACGAATTTGCAATGCAGAAAGTATAATAGATAATGAAAGGGGTTTTGGCGAAATGTTTGACAATACAATCAAGATGTTCTGGCAAATCCTACGTCGCCTTAAGGAAGAGTCCAATTCATTTTTTTCCGATGAGAAGTACTTCTTAACATCTGCTTAAGTGAACAGTTATCTGAATTGCTCAATCCAGAATAAAGACACGAAGGATATCAGATCCATTGCTTCGAGCAGTATGGAAAACAGACACTCCTTTCCGTCAGTTACCCCCAGTTTCACAGTGGACAATTCAGTTCAACAATTAATACTGTTTCGGAGTTTCGTCTTAACCTTGAACAGAGTTCATTCTGTACTTTAAGTTAAACGCAGTATTCAAACAGATTGAAATTCAAAGCTGCCGAGTGCCGATTGTCAAAAACACAAAAATATTAGTCGTTGTTTTGTGTGATCTTTGACAGAAAAAAAAAAGAACCGATTTTGGAAAAGGCATATAAAAGGTAAGTACCTACTGTACAATAGGTAATGCCAAATTCTATTCATTAAATTTAGTTAAACTGCGTTCAATCGAATTGAAGTTCTATTGAAGCCTAGCAAATGGCAAACTGGGGTGGGGTGATTGTGATCGTTGCCAAGGTATTGGAAACACGTCGTTTCACGGTTGGCGGTTGATCATTGCAGCTTTCATGATTTCACCCAGGCAGAAGCACAAACGACCGGGTATGTCACTTGCAGAATTCTGCTTCAGAAGACGTGGGAGGTTAAAAAAAACGACAGAGTCGCTCGAGGTATGCTCTGGAGTCGGAGTGTAGAAATAAATTATTTAATAAAAATATTAATCTTAGTTGTTCTATCTAATAGCACTAGCAGCTTCTTTAAAAAAAAGAATAGCTTTGATTCGGCTTAATAGTTGTGAGGAGATTTTTTTGAAGTGAGGTCTACGAGTGAAGTGAAGCGATACCATGTTACCGTGACACAAATTGCGTGCCGCCGCAAAAGCTATCGAGCATTCAGTACCAACATTTGACAATTAGGTGACTGCCTTTCAATGAGGTGTAAGGAATTAGCGCAGCTATTAAAATGTTCTGCTGTAGAAATGAACATGTTCACAAAAAAACAACTGATAGGTTCCATTCGTCCCAAAAATAGAAACTCACACAAACGAATGGTTGCGAGAAGCTATAGGGTGTTTACCCGCCTGTTGCGCCACCTATTTATTTTATTTTTTTAGGTTCAGAAAAAAGTTTCGTAAAAACTTGATCATAGTAGAAGTAAGTAGTGACTAAAATAATCGAGTTTTTCGTTTGCCTATTGACAACTCGTAGATACAGTAGACGCTACGTATAATGAACCTCTGTATAATGAACTATCAAATATAGTGAACCATCAAAATTTTACACATACTACTCTAAATAGTGAACTATGAAAATCTCGATATAGTGAACTCAGCTTTTTTTCGCATAATTCGACGAAAAATGATCCAGGATCCAGGGTAACCGTAGCAGTCTAACCCCTGTCCTATTGCCTCTGACAGTCAACCACTGAGGAGAGAGAGACTATAATGCATGGCACAGAAATGGGTGGTTAAATACGTTCTTCTGCTTGAACAAAGGTCAGTGGAGCGATTGTCTACTGGAAGAAAAGGATGGAGGGTCCCCGTAGCACTTTGTCCCCGTTTATTTCCTTTGACAACACGTCCACGAGACAAAGACTGGTGCTGACCAGAAGAGCTTGATTGGATCATACTTGGTACCGAAAAAAACGGTTGGAGTTTCTCCTTCATGGAGAGCAAAGACGAAGGGTGAACGAAACAGTTTAATACTCGCCTATTGAGTCTGGCGCCTATTCGACTATGGCGAAGAAGACACAAATGAAGGTGACAAATTATTTTTTTAAATTTAATTATTGAAAAAAAAATTATATATACATATTTATATCTGTGTTCCTCAAAAAAATATCATCATCTCTGTGTTTTTTAAAGATTAATACAATTTTTTTTTAGTGTTTTGAAATAAAAACGTTGGTATAATGTTTATTTATATCAAACAGGGGCGTAGCGAGGGTTCGAGCCGTGGGGGGGTGACTCTCATTGAAATGCCGACTTATTTCAGGAACTTGCCGACTGTATCGGGCCAGCGGTTATCGAGTTATAACGTCATCGAGTTTGACCCCATAGAATATGTTTTTTGTATGGGAGGTGCCACGCCCCTTTGTCCAATTTTGACCAATTTTCACAGGAATCCCTGGCCAATACCTAAAATTGCCTCAAAATTTGAGACCAATCAGTTCAGTGGTTTTCAAGATATAGGATTTTGAATGTTTTTTTTTGTATGGGAGGCGCCACGCCCCTTTGTCCAATTTTGATCAATCTTAACACGAACACTCTTGGGCCAATACCTAATACTACCTTTAAATTGGAGCTCAATCGATTTGGTGGTTTTCGAGATATCTAAATGTGGGGCTACAGCGCCACCTGTTGAGAATTTTCCGACTTTTTTTTTCCTAAACCTTCGCGTAGCAATTACGAACAAACCCGCAGAAGGAAGTATCCAATTTGGTCAAGTCGTTTTCAAGTTTTACGCATCCGAACACAAACCACGATCCATTTTCAGTCGACAAATTCACCGATGCCGACAATCTTTTTTAAAATCGAATCGAAACTCGCTTAATTTTATTGTTTTCAGTCGGCAAATTCAGCGATGCCGACAATCTTTTTTAAAATCGGATCGAAACTCGCTAAATTTTAAGGATTTCAGTCGGCAAATTCACCGATGCCGACAATCTTTTTTAAAATCGAATCGAAACTCGCTAAATTTTATTATGTTCAGTTGGCAAATTCACCGATCCGACAATCTTTTTTAAAATCGAATCGAAACTCGCTAAATTTTAAGGATTTCAGTCGGCAAATTAACCGATGCCGACAATCTTTTTTAAAATCGGATCGAAACTCGCTAAATTTTAAGGATTACAGTCGGCAAATTCACCGATGCCGACAATCTTTTTTTTAAATCGAATAGAAACTAGCTAAATTTTATTATGTTCAGTCGGCAAATTCAGCGATGCCGACAATCTTTTTTTAAATCGAATCGAAACTCGCTAAATTTTAATGTTTTTAGTCGGTAAATTCAGCTATGCCGACAATCTTTTTTAAAAGCGAATCGAAAATCGATAAATTTTAATGTGTTCAGTCGGCAAATTCACCAATACTGACCGTCATTTTTAAAATCGAAACTCGGAAAAGGTACATACAGTCAAAAAAATATAAATTCGCATTTCCGAAAGGTGGAACCTTTGAAAATGCCGTCTTGTATACATTTACGAATTTGAAAACATATACCTAATGAAAATCCAAACTCACTTCTTATTTTTTAACATTTTGTTCCGAGTCAAATTTTAAAATTTTTTTAATTTTTTTTGATTTTTTTTTTTTAGCTGCTTAAGTTAAAATGTTACTTCCGTGATTTGCCGACTCTTAAAAACGGTGGGGGGGTGTGACACACCCCCTCGCTACGCCCCTGATATCAAATTAAGCTTACTTGAACATTTAAAAACTTCCGCTCGAAATAGTGAACAATTTCGATATAGTAAACCAGGCCTCTGGTATTTATTAGTTGACTATATCGAGCGTCTACTGTATATTATAAAAAGTATGGGTAGCGTCAGAAACAAAATGCGAAATATCTATTTGTTTCTATACGAAAAACGAAAGCAGTCCTTCTAATCTGAAGGGTTTTTTTTTTTGGATCCAACTCTAATCCTGATTTAATTTTGTAATTTGAGGCCGCACACTTTTCAACAGCACTGTTTTTATTGAAATTTACTATTTTTTCCCTTAGGCAGATATTTAGCACGCGTGTCTCACTTACGTTGCGTTCGAATCAACGCGTGTGTATCTACGAGCATATTATGCGTGCCCTAACTCTCCGACACCCCGCAGGCCGCAGTCCTCGAATGGGCTGGTCCGCTCAAGCACACTGCATTTTATTGCAGTGATCGTTTTATGCTCGTTTTCCACTATGTTGTTATGTTCGTGTTTTTTGTAGCTGCTGGCCACGTATCTGGCATCGTAATAGCCGCAATTTATACTGTCGAATGCGTCGCCGTCATTGCACGAGACGATCAATTCGATCCAGACACTCGGCTGAGCGACGAACGGATGAACGCATCGCGTAAAAGGGGAGACGGTGATTTCATTGACAATGACATCACCCGGGCTTATCATCGTCATCATCGCAAACAGGGGCGATACGCAATTAACATTTGCATGAGCACTGGCCATTGCAA
Organism: Cheilosia soror; assembly: GCA_949372485.1. Lineage (NCBI taxonomy): Eukaryota > Metazoa > Arthropoda > Insecta > Diptera > Syrphidae > Cheilosia > Cheilosia soror. The sequence goes on along the minus strand of OX443561.1, from coordinate 67,576,343 downwards.
GGATTAGTTTGTCAATTGGACATATCCTGTACTAAAATAGACATTTGGAATGTTTTACACTTAACTGACAGCTAAACGGTGGTTGAAGGAATGTGATCTAATCTTATCTGTACGCACTGCAAAAGTGGAACAGCAATGCTTACGCGTTCGCCAGTTGAGCGGTTGTAAATCTCACCGCGAAATATGGATCAACTAGTGTAGTACTGCCATCTGTCAATGAGAATATGTATCCCAAACTGATAAGACCAATATATAAACACCAAAGTGATTAATTCTACATGACAAATCTGTGTCATCAAACTTCACACATAGATAAAAGGATACATCGAATCGGCATGGTTCTATATTTATGAGTGTGCTTCAACAATGCACAACTTTGCCGGTAAATTCAATTCCCAAGTTTATTGACACAATATGCACTCACGAAGCAGGCTTTTCAATGGAACAATCTATCTATGGGTAATCACTGTCGGCCCCAAATTATTGACTCTTATCAATGACAACAACAACTCGGTATGGGGCGGGGGGGAACCGCAAAAGTAGGTGAGACGACGAAAGCCCTCTTCTGACGCTTATCGCATGTTGGAAATTATGTCAGTAGATTAGTTCTTATAACAAAAAGTATACCAATACATCATATAATTTGTGGATATCTGTAGGTACGAGTATATATATGGTGCGAACATTATGTCTGCGGCACTTTATCGCTTCGGAATTCCTCACATGTCCAGAGATACGAGTATGTATGCTGGTCATATGGCATTTGGTATGGGGGAGGCTTAAAAAGACCGATTAGATGAGTTAGAGACTGGACATTGCTTACTTGCCAAATTGGGTAACATTTTAAAAGGGAACTGACCGCGAATTTGTGTAAGTAGATGAGTTAAATCGAGGGTTTAGATAGCATGAGGGATGGGCTGAAGACGATTTCGGAAGTATCTGAACGTTGATTGTGAGAATCGCCGACACCGATCATAGATTTACCAACCTGTGACATTGAGTTATAGCGGCCATCATTTTCACCGCCCTTTTATAGTAATTTTACTTTGCACATTTTTGCCCTACATTGCCTCCTACCTGGCAACGATGTAACGACCACCTGCAAAAAGTCGACGAAACCGTAGATAGTGTAAAGGTAAATCATGATTTCCAGTACATAGGTACTCGTGTATAGTGTTTCTTTGCACAAGCACGAATTATATGAATAAAACCAAATGTTCGAAATTGGGGAAACCCCTTTGTGCCAACGAAAGAGTTTTCGAATTATTTTTTTAACATTCGACTCGCCTAACCGCTAAGAAGCACGTACCATAAGGGCCAGACGGATATTCAGGCTAATAGGGTTTCTAATTTCCTTAGGAATCCCAGAGAAATTCTTAACATTAATTCACAAAGGGCCGGACTGTCATACATTATATATTGCGTGCTTCGTTTAGTCAAGATGTAGTCTTAGTCGGCGCAGTAGAGAGTGGACTAGATCAATTTTATTCTGTTGGTATAAATATCCCAATCGCAAATAGTGCGGTGACCTGCAAGTGTTTTATCTATTTGAAATTAATATCCAATTGGCTTTGTATTTGAAGACTGAACAACTCGTTTGACTCGTCGATTTTCTTCTACTATCAGACACATTTCACATAGATTTATAGTTGGATTAGAATCCGATTTGGGAATGTCGACGAAGGGCTCGGATATCCTAAAGCTGAGTGCTTGAAAAGTGAAAGACTGATTTGGAGTCAAGGGAATTTAAAGCCATTTAACTATCCATGAAGGCACAGATTGGACCGCCTTTAATATACCATCAGTGTTATAAATATGGAGTGGAGATCTATGCTTGGAATGCACTACGTAGGCTCCCCATTAGTAGTGAGATATTGCGGTCTCCACATACCTCATTCTGGCGGTTGGTGGGTTATTGCCTGAAATATCTTATTCTTCTCAGCTGAGAATCTTGAAAGAGGACCGTTTATTGAGGACTTTGGGAGGTCATCCTCAAGCGCGCAAATCATGTCAAGTATCGAAAATTACGAAAACAGAACCACTAATCATCTTATATCTTTTATTTGAACGAAACTTGCTAAGCTGGGATTGTCAGTTTATTTATTTACAGACGTGCCTTTCGCTTTTTAATTTAAAAGTTAGAAGGGACTTTTGGTTCCCATTTTCTACCTTACATGGGACGTCATTCCCAGCCTTGGATTTGCCCTTAGGCCCAGGCCTAGGGCATCACGGCAGATGGGGGCACCACGAAAACTGCAAAACAAACGCAACAATTGAAATTGAATTTACATGACGATTCTTCCAATTCTTCATCACTTAAGCCTTCGGTCAACTATGAGGTCTAGCCACCCCTTTCTGACTTTTGATTGGAGTTTTCTTTAAAACATAATGCCAATAGAAAGTTCAGGATAGGGTCAACGAAAATATTTTCTGTGATTTGATAATTTTTTTTTTTTAATGTACTCGTTTGATAAACAAGCGTTTCAGACTACGATTATACCCCTTCCGTCAACCATAAGGTCTGGCTGACCAGACCTTTCCGACTTTTGCACCGAGTTTTCTCTAAGAAAGAATGGCCACAGCTTCTTGAATTTCCATGATACAGTCAACACGAATGTTCTGTGGTTTGGTAATCCGTAGGTCATGTCGTTGGTAACACTGCATATAGAAGAGCGAATGAAGAATCCGTGGGTTATAAAAATTGAGGGTTTTAAAAAGGAAATAATTTCTTTTATATTTTCTGTTTTGTCACTTTTATTTTTATGCAAAATGTGTGCAGGTCTGGCCAGACCTTATGGTTGACGGGAAGGTATAAAAAGCTATAATTGACAGTTGGGTTAAAACAAAACTTCACCAAATTCTTCTAAATATTTAAAGACAGATTAATGTCTTAGGTATTCATAATAATACCTATACATTTTTACATAGTTTGCTGTTTCTTGTTTGCAGTTTTCGTTTGTTTTTTTTTTTTTTATAAATATACATAAACTATGCGACTATGCGCCTAAGTGTGTAACTTCTGCCGCAATGTGCTGGATCTACCACAATTTCTGAATATATTTTTTAAAATCAATCTATATCTATAAAAATGCTACAGTTCGCATTTCGTTCGCTTCGAATTCCCCGGAAGAAGATTGTGTTTGCCGGCGAGTTCATCTGAGAATCCCAAGCGACACCTCACATAATATATCGTGTGAAATGCTTGGCTTAGATGCGGATGTCAATCTGTGAATCGTCAGGGAATAAAAAAAGATGAAAATGCGAACATCTATAGAAAGTTTATGCGAATTCGAAAACTGTTTGCAAATTTACGGGGATCCATTGGTGGTAAAGAAGAATATGTGAGATATTCGTCACTAGTTTATACACGGCTGAACTCTTTGTGTTATCTTGGGTCAAGGTGCCTATACCAAAGTAAGCGTTTTCTTAAATTCTTAGCAAATTATATTCACATTGGAGATAGGCGCTAACTGTAGAACTATTTTTCTTATTATACAAACGAATCATTTCCCAAAGTATTGAGATTGAGCTTCGAAACACCCTGTTTATTCAAAAAAAATTTTAAATCAACCGCTGACCTACACATTTTGTAAATCCTAAATAAAAATACTTGCACAACAAACTCGTCAAGCGTTACATTTGGCATGTCCCTGCCAATGGTTTTTGGTTTAAAGTCGACGGCAAGATTTAGTGGAACATATCATACCTTTGAGCAAGGTATGAATCTATTTTGAACTTAGATACATAATGCAAATGAATATTTATACAATTTATAGGAAAATGTGATAAGTAATATTTGGGTAGGACATCATTTCGCGCGACTTTACCATTACGCGATACTAATAAAATCATTTTTAATACCCAGGCATTCACAATGGTGAATATTTTCATTTAAAATTATCTACTGTGGCCGTCAAAATATTTAAGTTGATGATCAAAACTGATTATCCGTAAGGTCCATTGTCAATAGATAATATTTACCAGATATTAATAAAAGAAAATATAAAATAGGGCACCATTTATTGTAAAGGCCTAGGGCCCAAAATATGTAAATCCGGCGCTGGTCATTCCCATAAGAAAAATGTACCTCCATGGACATAATTAGAAGCATTACATTTTCGGGGGTATAATATTTTGTGTTTTTTCCTTGATTTAAGGATTCGTTGTAAAATAAGATCCTATATTGCATAAATGCATACGTCTGTCTTAAGGCCAAATACGTACCTAGCACTGACGTAATTTTTACGTCATCATATGGTCCCAATGGCGTGTACTAGCTCTCTTTGTGACACTCAATTATCGTACACAAACTCTCTCTGTTGACGTCAGAGTTACATACGTATGTGGCTTGCTACATGCCGTTTACTACCATCTTTAGTGGTATGCTAAAAATGTGTTTGTTTTTTTTCAAAATGCGTCGACTTTAAAATGTTGTGGCAACCGTTGTGAGAAGAAAACCAATTTTCATCAGATGGATTGCTAAAGCCTACACGAAGTCTTAGGAATCGGTTTTCAGTTGTGATCTGACCCGTCTAGAATGTGTCATTTTTCCAGGCTATGCATCGACTGGCTAAAAGATATTTCATAGAGATATTTTCTCCTTGTAGTGAGTTCATCATAGCGACTCTTTCTTCGATTTAGTTATAGTTCAGTTAGACTGGGCAATAGTGATATATTTTCACAATCAATCAGTATCTTACATTATGTGCCAAAATATTCACAATGACCCGTGATTGCCAGAAGGAATCTTAGTAACAATTTGGGTGCAATGACGACCATTTCCCACCTTTTAAAAGCTTTAATTCGACCAGTTCATTAAAAAAAACCGCACAAACACCATGCCGACTGGATGTACCAAATGGCAATATTTCTATTCTGCCGATAGTCTGGCTGATGAAAGTCTCTAGGTAGCGGGTCATAATTCTGCATTTCAAAATTCTGTATCGACAAAATTCTGTATATTTATTTTTTTGAAAATACTGTATGAACAAAATTCTGTATTTCAAAATGCTGTATATCCAAAATGCTGTATATCCAAAATGCTGTAAATGCAAAATTCTGTTTTCCGAAATGCTGTTTATGCTTCAATTTTAAATTGAAATTCACTTAGGTGCCTACATAATTTAACAAAAACATTAGACAGAAGACAGTGGCAGTGGCGTAGCGGTGCGGTGGCGCGGTGACCAAGTGGCAGGTGGCATGCATAGGAGTGGTGTGGCGATGGCGACGAATTGGAAGTGGTTTAGTTTAAACTAGTCATATCATATTGTAAGGACTGGTGACAACGTGGGTTTTTGCATTACAACTGATGTATTTTTGTTTACCTGAAAACTAAAAACATGCGAAATGAACAAAAATTAACAAGTACGGCATTTTAAGCGCTGTTGAATTTGTGGCACTATACGTTGTATGCCACTTAAATCATTTTCATACCAGTTCACCCCATTCCATCGAACAGTAGTTAAATACTGTGTTTTTTTAAAACAACCCCTAGAGGTAAAGCTTTGATTGCAGTCGCAAAATTCTGAAGGTATTCGTCTCAATTTGTTTTCAGAAATCTATGCTAACATTCACGGAGACAGTAAAATATAAAAAAAAAATGTATATTACAAGAATTCTGTATTTATTGCGCAATTTTTTACATTATCAAAACCATTTTTATTAAATACAGGATTGTGATATACAGCATTTTAAAATACAGTATTTTGAAAATAGAATTTTGACCATACAGTATTTCAACCCCAACCCGAGTCTCTACAAGTCCTAATGAACTTGCATTTTCATTTCAACTCAGAATTTTCTTCACAAATAAAATCTTTGATGCTACCAACAATCAATACCATCAACCTGACCAAATCATGCGACTCATAATCCGCTGCATCTCTTCAACTTAAATTTCACAACAAATCTTGATCACTTTTCACGAGCGATCTCTATATATTTTCTTAATTGGAAAATCTGACTAATAAATCTATTTTAGACCCAGCAACCCGCACGCCTTTTGAAGTACAGCGCTATTGCATCCTCACAGCATCACCATTCACCAACACCAACACCCTGATGCAGATGTGATTCGCACTAGAACCTAATGAGTACATCGACCTAAATAGAGTTTCCCGCAACTTGTAGTCGTATATTGAGTTTCCCCAGTGGGCTCGCATCCCACTGGGAGAATATTTTCAAAATTATTTTTGGAAACTCATCATGACACTTCCGCGAGTAATTTTTTGCGCCGCATTCCTGTTGCCAGACCTAAGCGCTGCGCTGCCCAGAAATTGGAGCATTCCCACTTGCAAAGTACTATGGAATCTATTCCCCAATACTGATACTGGTACATAATTTGTTTTAATTTAACTGCGCCATTACGATCATTTTATGGGCGCTCTGTTTGCCTCAATTGATCGATCGTTAAATTAACGAAGTTAACTGATGGTCGGCCGCTTTGCTGCATCCCTGCGCATCTTGACAGATTTATTTCGAAATTTGTTTGTTTGGCCTGGCCCATTTCTTGGAATTCTTCGCCTTCAATGTAGTGACTCAGAAGGCACAGCGCTATACAAACTGATCCTCTCGGCTCATAAAATGACATCACCCACCGCATCTCAAAGGAAAGATGACGGATGATGGCAAAGTTGTCCGACTTGTTGCAATAAATTTGTGCCCAGCATAACAATTTATGACTTCACCCCATTTCTGTCGATGATAACAAATGATGGACGGCTGACTTTTGCCCAGGAGCGTGATCGTCATAATGCGCGCTCTCTTATTAAGCTGTCAAAACAAATTGATATTCATCGTTGGGGCTGCAAAGTGATCTACTTCCGTATCGCCCTTAGTCATCAGCAAAACCATCGATCTTTCATAGATGTCGGCTAAATATAGGTCTGACGATCGGAGATCCTTGTTGGTATATTTGGTCCATCACCTAACGATGAGAAGCCTACGGTGGAGAATTGCAGATGCGAATCGTAAACTAGGAAAAGCTCGTGAACGATGTATCGTCAAGGCTAATAAAAGTCCGACGCCGGTGATTGAATAGTGAATGCGGGATAACTGTTGGCGTTAAGAGCACATAAATGGTTTAATGGTTGTGTAAAGTGATAATTGCGAAATTGCATAAGTAGTTTTTTTTTACGAATGTCCGTTTTTCTGAACCTCGGTAGTATAATTTTTTTAGATACCATTACTATAAGTAAAGGTGCCTAAAGCAAAAGGTGGATTAATGGCTGCTCTAGCTTAAGCATGTTAGCTCAAGTATAGAAGAATAGATGTGAAGCATCAAATTCCAAGTGTCAGTAACAAATACTACGACCGTTAGTTTCTTACCGACTGACCCGATCTTCCCCGCAAAATTTTAAATAAAAATCCTCTCTCGGTTTCTTTATCTGTGAATATGTGTCAAAAATACATAAACCTATTCAACTACATAAGTGTGTGCACGTCTCAAACCACTGAGCCCAATCGTGGAAAAGACCAAAGAATTTCAGATCTGGATTGACTACCTCTTCATCGACTTCAAAGCCCAAATCCGAGATCGCGGAAAAACTGGTCCCGATGTGTCGAGTGTAATTTGGAAGTAGCTCCTCCGAATTATTTTAAAGCGCGCACCGGATTTCGGCAAGGAGATGCGCTATCACGTTATTCCATCTCGTTCTGGAGCTGATATTGCGCTATTCGTTCGTTCAGCTATTCGGGTATGCGGACGATTTCGAGATCATTGGTCATTTTCAGAGTGCAGTATGATAGAACCTTTCACGGCGATTGAAGAGCAGGCGAAATTCGTTGGCCTTAAAGTACCTTAACGAAGATAAGACTAAGTACATGCCACCAACAAACAATTTAGCATCTGGCCACCGCCTAGGACAAAACGTAGGCTATGCGAAATAAGACCCCAATGAAATAAGGCGCCAAAAAGTTGTACAGAAAATAACATAAATAACATAACATAAAATTTTTAACAAAATTTGGGGTGTTTATTCCTTTTTTGGGGCCTTATTTCCTGCTGCCCAAAACATAACTATTAAAATCAACAATTTCGATGTAGTTAAGGAGTTAAGGAGTTAATGAGTTCACCTACCTCGGAGTAAAAACTGTGAACTCCAAAGAATGACACTACTGGTGATGCGATGGAAACCGCTGCCACTTCGATGTTCGGTCTGGCAAACTTTCAACTAGAAGGGCAAATAGTAGGTATGCTTTACAAAACCCCTATTCTGCCAGTTCTGCTGTATGACGGTGAGACGATAAACACGAAGGGAAAGCTGATTCGGAAGAAAAATTGTTGGGCGGATTTTTGGTCCTGTGTGCGAAGAGGGCGAATGGAGGAGTAGATACAACCGCGAACTCAACAACAAAGATACAACAGGTTTGACACAACAAGAAAGGCCCGGGATCGCAAAAGATGCGGCAGGCTGCAGTCTCTCAGGCAGAGACTCTTCACGGGTCGGGACGGGAGCCCGTTAAGTAAAGTATGTAATTAGCGGGCAAGTCTCATTTAAAAGAAATGGGTTTATTGCCAGCAGCTCGTTATTTTTTAAACCCTGAAAGCAATTAGACTAAAACTCTGGTATTTTGAACAATCAAGCAGAAATACCTACATTTGGGTTAAGTCATGTGGAGAACCTGAACCTAATTACAAGCATAGGTACGGGTCGCTGCTGAAGCTACAACGTTCCAAAACATGTATCTAATAAAGACCAGATCAAATGCCTAAAAAACATCGCAAAAAGTACTTGGTTGTATGTATACAAGCATCTAAATCTAAAAGGGCAAAACATTTCTCCAACACTGACTCAAGTTCAATACGATTTCTATCAATGTATGTACAAGAAATTCACCAGGAACTTGCAAGGCATGTCGCTATAAACTATTAGGCCCGAGGCTGCGATGATGCATCATTTGACAAAGACGCATTCCATAAAATGACGAGAACTAAAAATGTAGCTGTAGATACCCTATCCCACGACCTCATAATCCTTACATCTTATTTGCCTCCAGACAGACTTATAAAACCACCACAGAACAAATTGGAACTACGGACAAGAGCCTCCATCTAAAACCACTGCACAAGTTGATTGATTTTTATAATTCAATTCAACCTGCAATTATTCCCATTCTAGCATCATCATCATATCTACAGATGCATGCCGTTTGTGGCTAAAATAGCACTTCTTTCGTATGCATTCAGTTAACCTAATTTACATTTGAATTGACAAAGCATGTACAAACTCTATCCCACAAATACTGTTCAGTTCTCAGTACAGATACACACCACACACACTAATATCTTTCATGAGTGCTTTCTAATTAGCACTGTTACTATTTTTTTACTAGACCACTCGAATTGATGGGCCAGCCCTATATCATCTCAAATACCATCGAAAATTCCTTTCCGATCCGAAATTCCAAAACGATTTCGTAAGAGTTTCATAAAAAAAACGCTAATTCATTACAAAATATCTACAGACTCACACAAAACCACAAAAGAGGGCTTTCCTGCCACAACCCTTTTCATAAGTCGCCATCAATGTCATTCGCGCAAACATACAAAACATATTAATGAACACCCAAACAGACTCTCCCCCCATACGTACCCATATAGGCGTCGTTCCTTTTTATTGAGCACGTGAAACGAAAAAATGGAAAAAAATAAGCGTACGTACCGTCATGACCTTGAACGTAAAAAAAAAAGTTCGTCAATCATCCAGTTCCTCCCCACCGACCTTCCACCAACCCATTGATATTCACTTGAAGTACACACTCCAAGTGTGTAATAGAAATATACAAATCCAAAGTTCGAGATATACAAACAAAACAAAAATAAAAAATGAACGGAAAACAAAAGCCACTCAAAGCAGATCAACTCAATACTATGTAAAAGGGAGAAAATTCAAAAACACTTTCGACTTTTCATCCAAAACTGGTTCCAGGTCCAGAGACTAATTTGATTAGCATAAAGTGTTGACCGTCAGTGACGGCCTAAAAAAGTGAATTTTTATCAATTGTCACTTCGACATACCTAGCAAGATACATAAACTCGCACGACATACTATTGAAATGAAACCTAAAGGCATAAGCAATTTTGAAATACTACATAATTTGCCTCGAACTATCGATTTCCATTACCCGTACCCCAACTTCGTCACTTCTCTGCATTTGTGCAACATTTTATAGGCGCGAATAAGTGGATGCGGTTTTTGGTTATTCGGTCCAGACAGACGTCAACGGTAGTGGTCTTTGACATAGTCGTCGTTGTGTGCACGCAATGTCAGATGATTTAACAAGGTAAACTGGTGGCTAACATTTTTGTTTTTATTTTCTGTTCATCTTTGGATTACCTACACATGAGTGGACGCCCCTCTACCGGGTACCTATACCTGAATCGGTGTTGGAATCAGTTTCATATACCTAATAAAAAAAGTGTTTAAAGGTCCGCGAATTCCAAGACGATGAGGGAGCAATCAAACCCAAACCCGAATACAGATCTGAGATTTATTTAGGTTTATGACGTTATTTATCGGCGTGCGGCTTCAGCTGTTGCAACAACAAATTTGATATGGGTTGCGCATAGGTTTAGGTTGAGTGTTGATGTCTAAAGGTAAAAACGTTAAAGCTTAATCTGATTTAGAAAGGATTATGAATTACGTTTTGATTCGACACGCTTAGAGGCTGGGAAATTAATGTTGAAATAATTGCTGTCATTATAAATTTTGGACTCAGACTGAACCGTTTACATATATTAGTCATGGGCATGGGACTGTCTCGAGGATATTATACTGATCGACTGTGAAAGGGAAATTTAAAAATAATTTCGTTACGGGTGGACAACTTCAGATTGTATCTATGTTTTGACTAGGGTTGCCAGAATTTTGTTTGCTTTAAGCGCCCAAAACTTAAAGAAATGTAGTCCAATATCGTTGCCCAGAAAGAAGCCCAAAAATCGTTGAAAATAATTCGGTTCTTGTATTTTATTATAAAACAGCTACACATGTATGGACTTGGTGCTCCGCCCTAAAAATTCAAGTGCTCCGCGGAAAGATGAGCGCAAAATATGAAAATTCTATCAGACTAGCTAATTTTGTGCTTCTGTAAGTTTGTCATGTTGTTCGCAACAATGTAATTTGTGTATTGATCACACAGTACAAAAATGGGTAAAAATAAATCGTGTACTCCAGAACTTCCTAACTATCAAAATGGAAACGAATCAATGCCGTTGATAGCGAAAAGATTTGTTTTTCTACGAAGCTTGTTTTCGAGGAAATACAAGTTTCTAAGAAGACCGGAAGTTTTGAGAACCGCAAAAGAAATAATGTCTATTAAATTGCAGATTGTTGCACTTAAACTCCATACTCAGGGCGCTGTGTCGTAGAACAAAATCTTCGTGGATGCATATTCCACAAAAAACACATTATGGTCGACAAAAATCCAAGCAAGAGCCGAAATTTCGAAAGACTCCACTTAAAAAAAAACATTTGCAATTTGGAAAAAAGTACTTTGGAGTGCCAAATCCAAGTTTAATTTATTTGGATCCGACTACTTTGCGAGAGGTCACAGGTTCAATCCCCGGAAAAACACAAATTACGTCTTAAGGTTTGTTTTCCCACTGCGCCACCTCTCGGGACTCTATGTCCTGAAACTGCCCTAAAAAGCTTTTTAAATCAGCCATTCGGACTCGGCCTAAAAATTTAAAGTCCCTTGTATTCGTCCCTAAAAAAAAATTAAAAAAACAAATGGTTATGAGAAGCTTGGCCTGTTGCGCCAAATATGTCGGATTTTAGTGGAACATCTTCAGAAAAGATTGACTGCCCTTTTAAAAAAATAAAGACTATTTCAATAAATATTGGTAATTTTTATTATTTTTTTTTTGGAAACTGGAATTTTCAAGTCTTTGTTTTTCTGTGACCAACTCAAAAATAAGTTAAAGATGTTTCTGAATTCTTTTTTTTTTTTTTGTTTTTAAATTTCTACTAGTTTTAATATTTTATAAAATGCTAAAAGTCACAACACGTTACTTATTTCTTCAGTTTAATAAAATTAATAAGAAAACAACTAAAAATAGTTATTGTGTTTTCTATAACTACCAAAATTGGGATACTGACAGAGAAGTGCTCCGCCAGGAATTTCTGTCCAGAAAAGTGCCCCGCGACTACAAAAGAGAGGGAACCGCTGTTCTACAGCATTGCTCAATGGATGTGTTAGCAATTGGGTTGCATGCAAATAAACTTAACTCCTTCAAAATTGCTTCATTCGATCCATTTCTTACGTTAGATAACACGTAGGCCCAAAAATGTTCGGGATTTTGGCTCGTGTCAAATAAGAAGGCCTGCAAAATAAATTAGAGTGCGTGCAAGTTGAACGACTGTTCGATGTTACTTGACTGCAAAAGTGCTGCCATGTTTTAAAAGTGAGGGTTCGTCCAAAATATTTATTTTTTTAGTTTTATGAAAGATTAAAACAAAATTTTTTAAACGATATATAGCCCAAAATTGTGTTGGGCGCTCATGGACGAAATTTCTATCGTTTTTTAAGCAAAAAGATAGCCCAAAATACGACAAAGCGCCCAATATGGCAACCGTGGTTTTGACTACAAAAAGTGTGTCTTAAAGCTAGACGTTAACTTTATTCACTGACTGAAGTCGTGCGGTCACATTGTGATCAAAGGGCACGGTAGTGCCCCTGCCAAGTTCTCAAGTAAAGGCACTAACGCTTTTTTACAGGAACAAACTCAGGCTGTTTTCGACCCTCTCTAACTTCGGAACCAATTAAGCCAAAAACTTCAAACTTGAAACATTTACCAAGCTCATTAAATAGGTCCACCTCACCAAATTTTATCTCTAAAGCATTAGTGGTTCTCAACATACATGACTTCAAAAATCGCAAAACCCGTAACTGACTGACTCACTCACTCACTTAGAGTAAGCACTTCCGGCCATCCTATAATCATGAAATCTGACACTGGGAAAACTCCAAAACTTGAGATTTTTCATTCAGGGGGCGTGGTATACGCCTAGTTTTCTTAAAATTAGTTATTATTTATTTGGCCCGCTTCCCATTGTAGTAGAATGTTGAAATTTGGTTAAGCCTAAGGACTTGCAGTGTACCTACAAGAAAAAAATCAAAAATTTTATATTCTCCATTCAGGAGGCGTGGTATCCGCCCACTTTCGAAAATGGGTGATTATTTATTTGGGCCACTTCCCATTGCCGTAGAATGTTGAAATTTGGTAGAGCAGTAGGACCTGCATTGAAGAAATATCAAAAAATAAAAATTGTCCATTTAAGGGCGTGGAATCTGCCCACTTCAATTTTGAATAGAACTTAATCTACCTGCTGAGTATAATTATAATGATAAATTTTTTGCAAATTTTTTTTATTAGATTTGACAAACAACGTTGAAACGTCTTTGCTTTATAATAAGTGACCAGCGTTGCCACTGTTGAACTATTTTTTCACAGTAGATTCTCTAAAAAAATGCAGTAGATTGAATTTTTTTTTGCAGTAGATTTTTTTTTTTCAAACAACACCAAGGTAAATTACAAAACATAACATAAACAATACAAAATTAAAAAAGACGAGTATTTAAACAAAACAGAAAAATACATTAATATTAATGAACATGGAATATTGTTCATCTTCATTGGCTATTAAGTTTTTCTATGTCATCATAATAAAAAGGAAACAAGTTTAAAATATGCAACATCGAGGGTATACTGCCTTCCACTAGGTACTAACTTTGTATCTACGTACCTCAGAGCTTTCAGTCTTTCAACATTAAAATTAAAACGATTTTTTATCTGTTGACAAGCCTCGATATGAAATTGCAGCACGAAAAACCTCATCAAGATAGAAAATATTTGTTCACAATCGACGTCTAAATTTGACCTGTTGTTGTTCAAAGACATATTTTGCTAAAACAGCTTGCTTCAACAATTTAAGCCAGGAAAACTCAGTTTTCCAAATTGGCTTGTATTTATGTTTGTATTTTATCTTCTATTTTGGATTTGGCTTCCTCATTTAAGCTTTTCGATTATTTAGAATTAAACAGGAAGATGAGTACTCTGAATTAAAATATATAAAAGCAGGAGTACCGCAAGGTAGTGTGTTAGGACCTGTACTTTTCCTTATATACACGAACGACCTACCACAAAATGACGAAACTACTGTAGCCACATCTGCAGACGATACTGCTGTACTTGCTGTCGGAAAAACCATGCAGGAAGTTACAGAAAAACTGCAAAGGACAGTTAGTGATATATCTGATTGGACCAAAAAATGGCAGATAAAATTAAATGAACTGAAGTCAATCCATGTTCATTTCACCAATAAAAACGTACAACACATACCTGTGTACATTAATAACAAAGAAGTTCTTCATTCGAACTCAGCTAAGTATTTAGGCATGACTCTAGATGCGAAGTTGCGCTGGAAAACTCATGTCAAGAAAAAACATGACGAACTAAATATACGATACAATAAAATGTATTGGCTCATAGGGAGGCATTCATGTCTCTCAATATATAATAAACTGCTTCTATATAAGCAAGTCCTAAAACCAATATGGACTTATGGTCTCCAGCTCTGGGGGTGCACAAGTAAGACAAACCTACAAAGCATTCAATGCTTCCAAAACAAAGTACTACGCAATATTGTTAATGCGCCATGGTACATACGTAACGCTGATCTACATAGAGATCTAAAAATTGAAACGGTAGAGGACGAGGTCAGGAAAGTCGCAAGACGACATGAAGGTAGGCTTCGCAACCATGCTAATTCAGAAGTAGTCGAACTACTTAATAACAACAATTTAGTTAGAAGATTACGAAGAGTAAAACCATTCGAACTAGTTAACTAGGACTAGGAATAAAGAAAATAAAGACAATTTCACAACTCAATCACACTAACAAAAGTGATAAAGAATTAAAAAACAAAAGGTAACAGACTAACGTTAGTACCTTATAGCATAGTATTTATTATAAGTATTAGAAACAAATTGCTGATTAGTTTAACGACTAGGTGCGATTATTGGAAGGATGGCAACACCATGCTTCCCTCGGGTGTTTTTTAGTGGGTGAGCTAACCGCAAGTCCCACACTATCGTAAAGCTCGCATGCGATGTCTTTCAATTTTTACATCCAGCTACACGCAAAAAAAAAAAAAATAAAAATTTAAGCTTTTACAAAAATGCAGTAGATTTAATTTGGTGGCTGTAGATTTAAATTTTGAAAAAAATGCAGTAGATCTACTGCAATTGCAGCAAAGTGGCAACGCTAAAACTATAGAAACTATAAACTATATAAGAAAGAAACCCAAAGTGATGGTAGTCACTTATTATAAAGCAAAGACGTTTCAATGTTGTTTGTCAAATCTAATAAAAAAAACGTTGCAAAAAGTAGTGAAACCACACAAAAAACATAAATGTAAAAAAAACAGCCAAGTTTTTTTATGTAGAAAACAAAAATAAGTGTGTAACTAGTCAGCCACGAAATGTAATGAGATCTAAATGTATGCCAAGTTCTTAGTTTAAGAAGGTTCAATGCTAAGTTAAAGGTACTGAAAAGTTTAAGTTGTCACAAATATACAAGGGTGGAAGTAAATTCCCCGAGTAGGTAGGTACCTACTAAAAGAGGGAGGTGTCGAAATACAGATTTTTAGAAATTTTACTTTTTAAAGGTCTGCATCCTGCTGGCGCTAAATTTTGGCTCCCATATACAGAAATGTCTGAAAAAGATAAAATTTTGCGATGCAGTTTAGCCAAGCGGTATCCTGTTCGCACGAAAAATTATTATCGGACAGTAGGTAAATGCCTATGGCGCTGCAGTCGGGGGCGGACCTAGACACACCGGTTTTAGTAGTAAATTTTATTTTTGCCACAAATGAAATTGACGTACAAATAGAACCTACACCCGAACTACTAAATTGATAGCCTTCTCATTTCAGTGGTCTATCACATTTTTGTGGTCGCAATGGCTCAGTGGTAAGTGTGCTGGACTACTGTGTAAGGGGTAAAAATTCGATCCCCGGAAAAACCCAAATTATACATCTTAAGATTGTTTCCACTTCGTACCCCGCCACCTTTCGCGAACATCGGACAAACATCTGAGAGTATAAATGTTATGGAAAAGCGTCTCAATTCAGCCGTTCGTTTGGACTGGGTATCAAATTGTAAGTTCCTTCCCTTCCATTCGTTACAAAAAATAAAAATTAGTTACCGATGAGGCTTTT
The DNA here is from genome assembly GCA_949372485.1 of Cheilosia soror. Lineage (NCBI taxonomy): Eukaryota > Metazoa > Arthropoda > Insecta > Diptera > Syrphidae > Cheilosia > Cheilosia soror. Next base: position 67,560,123 of record OX443561.1, on the reverse strand, counting down.
TAAGAATAAGCTTATAAGCAAATCATACGCACAATCTAGCTTGCGGATATAGATATATTATGTTGCTCTAAGCTTACTATAAAAACATTACTAATGTACCTATGTATAAAGAAAAGAAAAGAAAAAGAAATAAAAACGCAGGTATTCCAGATCGATACATTATAAAATCGACGCATTATACAAAGCCGTCTCAAATTTCGGCATCCCTGGAAAACTCGTCCGTCTGTAAAGGATGACGATGGAGAAATCACGCTGCTCCGTCAAAGTAGAAAAGAACACCACGGAATTTAAGACAAGGTGATGCACTATCATGTATAGCTTCTTTAACATCATTCTTGAAGCAATTGTACGTAACTCGCAAGCCAACATCAGAGGTACAATTTTTCAAAAGTCCATTCAACTATGTACTTGCATAATGCATATGATATTGACATTATTGGAAGAACTCAGCGAGCTGTCAACGGCGCTATTGCAAGCATTGAAAAGGAGGCAGCAAAGATGGGTCTGACTGTTAATAAGGACAAAACGAAGTACCTATTATGCTGTCATCGAGAGAGAACTCACAGTGGACAGATATAACTTCGAAGTAGTTAAAGACTTTGCCTACCTAGGCTCTACAATTACCTCGAAAAACGACATCGGCTTAGAAATCAAACAAAGAATCACTCCTGCCAATCGCTGTTTCTTCGGGCTAAGAATGCATCTAAGAAATAAAACCCTCTCTCGCAGAACCAAGGAAATATTGTACAATACCTTAATCATCCCGGTCCTGTTGTATGGTACAGAAGCATGGACCTTATCGAAAGCTGACGAAAACCTCTTGCTACGCTTTGAGAAAAAGATTCTTCGAGTGATTTTCAGTCCAGTTTCTATCGACGGAGTGTGAAGGAGGAGATTCAACGACGAACCTTACGGGCTATATAGCGACGTTGACCTAGTTAAAAAGCTCAAAATACAGCGAGTGAGATGACTTGGTCACATGGAGCGTATGGACAACGCACCAGCCCGACGAGTCTTTCAGTCCACCCCTGAGAGACAGCGAAGCATAGGTGATCACTAGTCGTCTCCATCAAGTTGGAAATAGACTTTATTGACACAATTGGGATGACTGTTTTCTTTTTAAATGCTTTTCCTCGAGCTACTTGCATATTGCTTTAGGTTCTGCAAATAAATTGTTTGTAAGTTGCAACGTTTTGTTTTGTATCCATTTAATCAGCACAACAACTATCAGCTTGATCTATCATCTCAAGAGCGATGAGCTTCTCTAATAATTTCTTCTCTAATTTTATTGAAATTTTAGTCAGAATAGATAAAAAAACATGTTTTTGTAAGCAGCAATTTTTCTATTGACAATTCTTGGATTGGTAATCCTTTTAGACTAATTTCGATTAAGATAATAGTATAATTTTGATTGGCCACGTTTTATGCTTGCAACCGGGACTGGTTGAGCCCCAAACTGAAAAAAAAACGAGTAATATGATAGGTTCCCCAACGCCCTACACAAAAAAAAAGGATTTCTGCTGGTAGTAAAGGTGGATCAAGTCTGAGTGTTCAAGGGTTTAAAAAAGGACTGTCATTTAAGAAGTTCCAAGGTACCTACTATTAGCATATATAGGGAATACAAATATTTATAACGTTATTTGGCTTACCATACTCAATCTATCTCAATGATTGGTTAGGTATAGGTACAGAAAAAGTATCCACTGAAACTCACCTGAAATGAAAAGAAAAAAAAAACTTTATTTAAACACAATTGAGGAGTTCTTAACAAGTATAGTTGAATACATAAGTAATATGAAAAATGACCTAGTAAATAAATCATCAAACAACAACAGCACTAGCGAAAAAATTTGCAACAATGTAAACGAAACCGCACCCCCCTACAACAAAACTTTTCAAATGGATCTTCAAAAGTGAACAAAAATTCCTTGAAAACATACGATAAAGCGATAAAAATGAAAACAAAGGAAACAAAAAATCTCACAGATGCATATTCATTTAGCACACAGGTCCGCTGCCGCGCAAACATTAAATATATGTAAACAAAATAGAATTCAACACTAAAATAACGAAAACAAAAAAAGGCGAACGGACAAATTTTATACACAACTGTCCTACTTATGATCTCGCCCGAGTCAACACAAACACATAGATCATCGGCTTAATTTTAGTGAGAAAATTATAGATGTAGGTACGCTATAGACAAAAAGTGCGATAATTACATTCAGCATTAAATGTTAACACAAATAGATATCCGAGAATCGAGATGAGGCTAAACGAGGAAAAACAAAAGTTTATGATGCGCGGGAATATTATAAAGCCCTGCAGTTTGTTTGGTTTGCCAATTTGACGGCTAGACAGGGTGATCATTAATTGTATCTAATTTCTCAATATCGCATCTACCTAATTGATTTGAAGATGAATTTCCTACATAGTGCTAGGTATGTAGGTATCCCTTTGCAGACAATTTTGGTGAGGCTATAATGCTTTTTCTTAAAGTATCTATGATTGACGATGGCCAGACTTGGTGGTGGAGTTAGATATTTTTGCTCGTCGATTGAAAGGAGGGATGGCGTGTGCGATTCCTGATTGACAGTGTAGTTTCCTAGTCCACTTGAATTGGATACGAAACGTATCTAAGTAAAAAACGAAATAAAATGGAACTAGAAGGAAAATAAGCAAAACGCTTAAAAGATCAGTCATTTGTGGTGGAAGAGTTTGGCATCTGATGGGCAGCTTTATTGGGCTTATACGACTTTTGACACCATTTGCATGACTTCATTTAAGGATTTGAATAAATAAACTGAAAGCAGATGCAAAATGCTTATTGCCTCCAGATGATCTTATAAAAAAGGAAGAATTCTAGAGGCACACACACTTACTATATCAATTTAAAGCACAGCTAAGAAAGCAAAGATAAACGATTGGATATAAGCATTTTACTTAACTTTTAATGATCAGGGGAAAGCAGAAGAACCCAGAAGGGTAGAAACAACTCCTATCTCCTAGCAATTCGGGGCCCTGTTGAAGTTTTATAGCCTCTCTTACAACTTTTCCCACCTTATCCGTATCTTTCCGTATAATACTTTCTTAAATTCCAGTCATACAGGATAAATACATCAAATTGGTCCTAAAAGGTCAAATAGTATAAATAGATCTCCAAATAAACTATTTTTGACAAAGTTTACAAAAGCGTTTTGGATCAATTCTCTACTGCACTGCACCTAACCGCCGCCGGAAGACCTATGAATTTTGCAGGGGGAAAATGCGATCCGTTCAAAATAAAATCCATCTTCCTTGTTTATCTGCTTCGCCATACTTTTTCAAACTGCTTTGTAAACAAATGACTAACAGCGCTATTCAATAAACATTTCTTTCAGTTTATTATTTCGCAAATATGTTTGAGTCGTATCCATCATCAAGATCTTTCACCATATGCCACCGAGGGGAAAAAAATTGAATTAGAGGCCAGAAGGCCAAGACGCTTTACAATTCCTAAAAAAAAAAAACTATTACTCCGAGTTATTCGCACATCAATCTAAGAACTTCAGTACTTTCGGGGCCAGCCGAGATCAGTCTCTGTACCAGATGTGCTGCTCAGTGAAAAAAAAAATCTCTGCGCAGATTGACATTTTATTGAGTGGCATCTACAAGCAAATGAAAAACGACAGATCAGTTCAATGGGCTTTTGCGTCATCGTTTTTAATTAGACCGAGTTAAGATTCACAAATTCAAACGATTTGCCTATCATGCGGTCATCATTTAGCAATGTCATATCTATCCACGTCCCGGTATAATCTTTTCTTCGAAAACCTTCAAAAACTCTTTAAGAGCTTCGCATCTGTCTGGAAATTTTGTTTGAGCTTTTATTTATTGCACTCCATTCGCGTGCATGAAATGTATGTCTATAAATCTCATTTATTTGCTTATGGATTAGATCACTGCGATTCATGGAATTTGGTGAATGACCATGATGACTGCCACCCACACCGATCGAAAGATAGATTACCCACGAATGTGTAAATTTTTTCTCAAGATACACACAGAAATACTTGTGCAGTTTTAGGTACCTAATCAGGAACAGAACGATGGATAATCAGACTCGTTGTGGGAGTCTGGCTATAAATATGTGTAGTGCTAAAACGCTAAATCGATGAAGTTCAGGATTTTTTCTCCGACAATTTTAACTAGAAGAGGCATTCGATTTTGTTTTTAATAGAAAGTGTTTGTGTGTGTGTGTGTGCAATTCCTGATGAAGTTCTCAAATGAATGTGGGTAGATATACAAGATTGTTAATTTAGAAGTAGTCCTGATCTGGAAAAGTCACATCATTTCTTGAATATTGGACCAGTTTAGCAACTGCACGGATGTTGTACAGAGAATTAAATTAAAAGAAAGACAAGTGCTAATCTTCCGAATGCCACTTTCAGAATATCCTCTCAACAAGTAGCTGTAAGAGAATTAAGTTGTGTGTATCTTTAACTGGATTTATTATTGGTAAATTGAAATCCAGAAATTGATTACCAGCGAACAGGTGGTCAGTAAAGAAAGTCGGATTTTGATGAATGGATAATTACATATTTAGATACCAAGATATGATCAAAATGTTGCCCGAGTGCCGTATAGGTATACCTTTTTCATTCATTCATTTTCAATGGTCCGCTTGTCCATTGAGTGGGTCGCGGGTATAGGTTGCTCAAGTGGACCCTCCATAGCTCTCGATACTCCGAAATAAATACAAATTCGTAAAAACAAACGAAAACGACCTAAATTGTTTCGAATGATTTTTCTTTCAAATCAAAGTCAAAGTAAAACTACATGGACGACCATTTATGCACTACCTGGACATGACGTCACCGCTGCGTTCATAAATCTGGGTAGTGTAGAAATGCAATAGAAGTAGGTAAGGGCCACAAAATTATAAGCAACCACGTAGTTAAAAAATAATACACGAAATGGAAGAAAGGTAAAACAAAGCTCAAGTATACCTTTACAAAAATATATTAAACGACATAGTGAAAATATTTTATTTAATTTACAAAAAAAAAAATAAAATATTTTTTTTCATTAACTTTTATATTTTTTTTACAAAACTCCAAAAACAATGGGAGGTTTTCTTCTTTATTTCCCTTCAATGCCAAAGTAGAAGGCAATTTTTCATATAAAAAAAATTTTCCACAAAGAAATTATTTAAAATAATTTTTAACAAAAAAAAAAATAATAATAATATGTAAAAATAAATTTGCTTAGTACGCATAACAGAACTCTTTTATAATTTGTCAGTTACAAGTCGCTTCTTTAAAATTGAGGAAATTAGTAATGCTGTAAAATTTTATCTTATAGGTCCTCGAAAAAATCTCTGCCAAGTCTGTTATGTCTGATTTGAACTATAATAGTGTCGGATATTCACATAGAAAATGCGTCAGTGTATTCCTTTCTTGTATATTCTTGCAACTGTGGCGAGATTGTTGAATTGAATGCTTAGCTGTGTAGAGCAGAGTATATCCATTATAATGAGTAGGGACACTCTCGACAATTTCCTTATCAGCAAGTATTACTGTGTCACACAGACATGAGAAATAGACGGATATATAAAATGGGTAGTGAGAGAGAGAAAAAAGAGGAGGAATATTTTTCCGGAAAATGGCACAGGGTGCTCCGTTAAAAAAAGGGAAATTTTTAACTTGTCATACATTTTTATTAAATACAAAATTTGATTTTTATACTTGTTGTTGGTTTTTTTTGATTATTCTATTACATTTTTTGATAAAGTCATGCTCTCAAACACGTGCCTACATATCATTTTATAAGAAATTATTTGTTTTGATTTTTACAGCCAGTAATCAATCACATTTATTCCTTTATATGTAGGTAATACATTTTCATTTGAAATTTTTTTTTTATTTTGCTATAAACTTTCTAATGCATCTAAAAATTCTTTAAGCGAACGTGTTAAATGCGCACTTTCATCTTCCTTAAAAATCTGTAAATATGGAGGAAACACTATGTTCCTGACTTAGTTGCAACTCACTCTTGCGTTTTTGACGTTTTTTTTTTATATAGCATGCAAAATAATTTCACTACCGAAATCAGCAGTTTTATACCAAGTCAGATTCTGTTTTGAAAGCGTTTATTTCAACGCTGGAAAGCTCTAAATTTGCAGTTGGCTCGCAACTATTTTCTCCATGTAGCTACTTTGCTGGAAAAGATCTTTTAAATTCACAATTGAATTGAAATGGAGTCAGCAACTTATTATTTCTTCCGCAGTCAGCAACTTATTATTGCATTATAATGTCAATTAAGTCAATTGAAATACCAATAAGACTATTTATATTCTGCTGCCATTCTTTTAGTTATATTGGCAGACTTATTGAAAAAAGCAATACTTATGCATTTCATAAGAAATTTATTTGCTCTTTATTTTCCAAAAATGGTCTTCTGAATTTGTTGGGTCTTTAAATTTATATGAATTAAAGATTAATATAACTTAGGACACATTTCGACCACAAGCAATACTATTCATTTTAAAACCAAAAGGCATAGATATGCATTTTAAATGTGTTCAAGCAAAACAAAAGCAAAATAAACAGCGCGTAAAAAAAATTGTAATGAAAAATTACACCTCCAAAAAAGGAGTCAGAAAAGGGATAGTTTCAGGAGTTATCACTAAAAAACCAATAAAGTTAAACTTTTAATCCCCTCCATTATCGGCACATACAAATATTTTACACCTGCTTTTTCTTTTTGTTCCCGACCGTTCAGGCTAAACCCTTCAAAATAATGTTTTCCCATTTCCTATTTAAATTTCTGTTTAATCCAAAAACAATTGCACTGCAGTTTGTTCGCACCGAAAACTCTCACGGGTCACCCTGTATTGTGTTTATTTCCCTTCTTTCGCACAACTGATAAGCATTCGAGTTTACCGCCTTTAAAAATGCATTATGAAAAAACCTACCCCATTGTCACTGCAGACAAGTGTGACCAGTTATTATAAAAACTAGCAATTATGGAATGAAGTCATTTGTTTTGCTACTGCGCCCAATATCGAATTGCATTATTTTTAGCGAAGTCGGAACAGAGAAGAAACATTTATTTTCATATTTTAGATTGAAATATTAATGGTAGGAGTTTAGAATTAGGTGTAATTCCTGGAAAAAATAATCATAAAAAATCATTTTCCAAAAAGCAAAGCAGGTCACACTGCATAAAAGTGAAAAGGTTCACACATCGAAATCGAGTTTACCGCCTTTAAAAATGCTTTATGAAAAAACTCACAATCGTTCGTCGTACGCAGCAAGCCGTATGTAGTGGTACAGGTATAATGTGTTGTTTACACTTTTCTTCTCAGGCATTCGTCGTATTCAGGTAAAAAGTATTCTTTCGACCTGCTTCCACTTATTGCACGATTTTTTCTGCGTTTTGCTTTGTGGTAGTATGAAATGCATATGTAGAGAGAGTGTCCCTACTCATTAATGGATATACTCTGGTGTAGAGTGAATGCCAAAAGGTCAGTGGTTAACTGCGCTGCCTGATGGAATGCGTTCGTTATGGAGACAGTACTCTCTAAATCTGAACAAGGTACAGATGATTGCTTGTGCTGGTATTAAGTGCTCTCTAAGATCCTCATCATAATTAGGTCTGGAAACATTACAGAACCTATTGAGCAGTATACAAGATTGTGACAGCCAAAAGTGTTCCTAGACTAAAATATTCAATTAGGTCACGGGTCACGCTCATACTTAACATCTTTAACCAGAACACCCAACCGGCATTTCAGCTTTCATAAACTTCAATAGAGGATTACTTTTAGTTTCCAAAAGAATGTTATTAAATTTCGGTAATTTGGTTAGTGTGCTGGACTACTGTGCGAGGGATCCCAAATTCGATCCCCGGAAAAACACAAATTACATCTTAATGTTTTTTCTACTGCCCCACCTCTCGCGAACGTCTGACAAACATCCGCGAGTATGACTGTCATGAAAAAGCTTTTCAATTTAGCCGGTCGAACTCGGCATAAAATTTTAGGTCCCTTAAATTCGTCTTAAAAATAGAAACTCACACAAAACGAATGGTTGCGAGAAGCTAGGCCTTGGGGTGCCCGCCTGTTGCGCCACCTATTTATTTATTTATTTAATTTCCAGAAGGCGAACACTTATCGATAGTATTTTATCTATAAAACCTCTAAAAAGATTTTTCTACTAGGACTCTAATAGCTCAATTATCGAATAATCGAATAATAAACTTGTAAAAAGTTGCGGACATTCGAACGATTCGAAGAAATTTATAGAAGTATTATTCGAACTACGAATTTGTAAAAAAAAAAATTGCTTCATTATGTTCCTTAAGGAAGTTGAAATGTTACCTGGGGCAGACTCTTATGCCACTCTATGAGAAATCAAAAATGACTTAAACAGGGAATTTCAAGTCTGCCTCAGCCCATGTATTAATGTGTATACAGTATACCTGTAATAAAAGGCATGCCATTCTTCACATATTCAAAGAAGTTAGTATCAACCAGTCAAACAACCTGGCATATTACTGCAGCGTTTTCAAGGCTGGGATTTACGCAGTTCAAAAAGCAGCTCAAACCGGCCACTACCTTTTGCGGTGGAAAGTCAAATTTGAAATAGTAGTTAAGGCGATTAAGTCCAATTTGGTAAATTCAAAATTTGGAAGATTCAATAACAGATCCGAATGGCTTTTTAATTGCCCTGTCCTGACGCACGTTCAACATCATATGTTATAAAAGGGTAATAAGTATAACAAAGGGCATCCTCATGACTTTTGCCTTAAAATTGCATATGGTGCAGGCTGCCCTTATAACTTAACATTTAATAAGGAGATCAAGAAGAAGGCTTAGCAGTACGGTTAGTGGGTCAGTCGGAATTCACATAATGACACTCGTGGCTTGAACTCTTTTCATACAGTTTTGTGATGTTAGAATACCTTACTTAGGGACGTACATTCATATTGCTGTATATCAAAAGTGGATCAGTGTGCAATTTTAAGATGTTATTAAAAAAAATCATAATTTGTTTGCGATTCGGTCAAACGCCCAAAACAATCGACTGTATAGATAATAATTCCAAATAATCGTGCAAATGGCCTCACCACTCTGTATTTTTGCTTTTTTAGAAACAAATCCGAGAGACTAGATCGCATAATTATCTCCAAATAAATACAAAATGAAACACATTTCCCTACTGACCCACATTGGCGCTCCAAACCCGATTTTCGATAATATTTACAACTTGTATTCAATTTATGAGTCTATCGCATCGACACATACTTACTCTCGATTGGGTCAAAACAAATAAATTATTATTAATAATTCCTCACCCGGTTTTGTGTTTGAGAATTTCATCGCGATATTTGGAAATAAGAAAAGATACTAATTGCATCTTTGATTGAAAGCACATGGAGAAGAGAAATAGAGGGTAACATTGTTTTTTTGTCCGACATATTTTCGTAATGTGTCGATTAAGAAGTGCGTAGCATATACGAGTACCGGCCCTCACTTAAACACTCGCAGTCCCAACTTGAAGAGCTTGGAGGGCTCTTATCGGAAATATGTTTCATTTCGGTATAATTCAAATGCGAGAGAGTTATAAATTCGTTTCGCTTTTGTGGGCCACTAATTTCCCGCGATCATTTCGTAATCGAAATGTTATTCAACAAAAAAATATTAACGAGTAATATGATTGCTTTCCTGAAGCGAACACACATTGACGGTATGAATTAGTCACAAACAGATGTGCGATATGGTGGTTATACTTATAACTTTGAGGCATACGCATTGAAATTGAAGCAAATTAAAAGTGTCTACAACAATGTGATTGAAATTGAGAGAAAAAGAAAAGCTGTAAAATATTCATATTCAAATCTATTCAGGCTGGTATGGTGGTAAGAAAAGAATTGCGTGGTTTAAAACGCCCGGTGTTCAAGAAGCCATCAGAGAGAAGAAGAAGGCTTTCAAAGTGTGGATTCACTTGGGGACTCACCTTCTCGAAACCGGTACATTGAGGCGTGAAGAACTACTTGCAAATTGGCTGTTAAAGCAGCCAAAGAACAATCTTGAAAGGAGTTCGGCGAGAAATTAGACCGTGATCACAGATGTGCCAACAAGGTGTTCTGGCAGACCATCCGCCGTCTTAGAGGAAGGAAGTGGAACATTATTGAAGGAGTCGAATCCAAAGATGGTACACTTCTTTCTAATGAGCGAGCACTTTTCTGAATTGCTTAATCCATTCCAGGGCATTAAGGAAGACAGATCCTTCGCCTTAAGCAGGGTGGAAAATAGTCCCACGACCCACGTTAGAGGAAGTCACTTTTGCAATCAAATCGCTATAAGCTGCAAAATCTGCAGGAGTAGATGAAATCCGGCCAGAAATGCTCAAGGCCTTAGGTGTAGAGGGAGTTAATTGGTTTTTTCGTATCATTGGGGTGATTGTGCCCATTTTCAAGAAAGGAGATAAGGGGGATTGCTCCAATTTCATCGGGGTATATCTCTTTTAAGTTTCCCCGGAAAAGTCTTTGCCAAGGTGCTGGAAACGCGTTGCAGAGCTGTGATAGGGTCACGATTGGGAGATGAGCAGTGCGGTTTTCGTCCCGGCAGAAGCACAGCTGAACAGTTATTCACTCTCAGAATGGTATAATTGAAAAGGCTTGGGAGTGTGCTACACCTGTTTACGCATGCTTCGTAGATTTGGGAAAAGCATACGACCGAGTGCCTCGAGGTAAACTCTGAAGTGTATTACAGGAGTATGGAGTTGACGGTTCTCTCTTGAGAGCAATTCATTCTCTTTACACAAACTGTAAAAGCTGTGTTCGGCTAAACGGCGTTAAATCAATACCTTTCACCATGGGCGTTGAACTTCGTCAGGGGTGCGTCTTGTCTCCTCTCCTTTTCATTACTTATATGGACTGGATGTTACAGCGCAGTCTTGGCGAGGAACGTTTCGAATTGGGAGATCTGAGGATAAGTCATTTGCTCTTCGCTGATGACTTGGTCATCCTTGGGTCCTACCAGACTGAACTTCAGCGTGCACTCGATCGGTTTGTAGCCGTTTGTGTTTGTGCTGAAGCTGAGATGAAAATAAACGTGAACAAATCTAGGTGATTGTCGTCTCCAGAACGCCTGTTCAATGCACTCTGCATGTGAGTGGAATCCCATTAAAACAGGTGGAGAAGTTTAAGTATCTCCTGGTGGGTATTTCTAGGAATTTTCGCGGGTTACCCAATACTGCGTGGTCCTGGGTAGATTTGAATCTTCTTCTGCCGTGAGTTTGACTTTGAGTCTAGGTTTAAAGAAGTCGGAATTCAGAAAACAAGCTAGAGATCTGCTTGCATATGATTGATATGATTGGCCTTGTGGCAGGGTTTTGGAGGACGTTAATAGGCGCCCTTGTGGACTAGAATTATATTTCGCAAAGAAGACAATCAATCGCCTGAAAACTACTGCAGAAAATCAGTTGGATACTAAATTAAATTCATTATTTCTTCTTTAGACCTTTAGGGCTTGAAAGACAGAATTTCTTCAGCTCATCAAGCTGTAAAGCTGCGTTTTGAATAAATGTCTCTTGCTTTCATAGTAGTGTGACATGTGAGGTATTCAAAGGGCATATAGTGAATGAAGATACAAAAATTAGATATAGCAGCTAGTTATTTCATATACAAATCCAAACATTTCGTCCTTCGATTGCGGTTGCCGTTGCGTAGCAGTTAGTGGACTAGTGATTACAGGCATAATATTGGGTGAGGTTTATCTCATCTAATATTATGTTTGCTCGATGACTGTACCGAGATATGTGAATTTTCGATTGATTCCCAAGAAAGTAATTCGACAGAGAACAGAAAAGTAGCTCATCTATCTATACTCGCCTAGCATATCCAGATACAATTGCAAAAACCTGAGCACAGTATAAATACGCCTAGCAGCTACCTTAAACTGTGGGAATAAGAAACCAATCGCATCCTAGAAAAACTTGATGCAAACAGGTAAAAAAAGTTCAGATATCTATATCTACCTATAAAATTTAAACGATCAAGTGATGCCTCCCATTAACACGATCTTATGCAAAGATCATCAATTCATCTTATACCAAGTTGTGTGTACAATCGAGATATAAATCTCATTTTTTACGTATCCAAAACCAGCCACACGATTTGATGCCAACAAAAAATTCCACACCCAATCACATTTTGTCGCAGAAACCTAAGTAACAAACATTAGGTAGGTATGTAATCTGCCCGCAGAATCTCTTATCGCTTGTCGCAATGAATCTGTAAAAAAAGCGTCTGAAATGGAAACCACCTTTTATGGCCTGCGCATGTGCATGCATAACATTCATGCTCTACAGATAATTACTTTTCATTTCGATATTCAAATTGCCTGTTGTCGTCGCCTGTCAGTCGTTATGTTCTAGTTTCCCAAAGAAATGAAAAAAAAAAAAAATAAGAAAAACACTCTGACATTCAAAACTATAGTCAAAATCTGTTTGCGCTTATAGTGTCTGCTTGCTTTAGTGTCATTTCATGTTTCAGTCAGCCATATTATGTAGTTTGAATAGTGCTAATCTCCTGTGTTACCACTTAAGTTACTGAGAAAAACAAACAGTATCTGGAATGCATATAGTAATCTACGATCGCATAGAGGAAGTTACCCATTTACACATTTGCTGTAGAACTACAAGCTGAATAAACTTTTATCTTGGGATAAATTTTAGATCTAGGTATACACTTAGTTGCGTTATCTCAAGTATGAGTAATGTAATACCTAAGCTTTAGACTGGTATCTACGATTCTGTGTCTTGCTTGTAATCGCAGAAGATTATATATGAGATGTTGGAGGTGGAAATTATGCATTGCATTATCAGGACTGAAATGTGACGCTTTGGAAAGGAAGATCCTTTTTTGCAACTGTGGCCTGCATTTCAAAAATGTGACTTCGAAAGAGAGATACATGTACATATATTCATCTAATTGTACAAAACAGATATTGATTCACGAGCACAGTGCCAACAGTGGCTCTATCAACGGATTTCCTCAGGAGTCAGTTTTTGGTCCTGTACTAATTTTATAAAGATATATTCAAAGTTTTGGGAATCATAGGAATGGTCGGATTTTACCGTGCTTATTATAGAATGTGCCTTGCTTGACTCGTTGTGCCTTTCACAGTTGGGCCGGTTATCGGGCTACTACATATTATGGCAGAGTCGTCGATGAAGATGTAGCCCTTGAGCCTTCGAGCTAAGGTTTGTCGTTCTAACTGACAAACTGAGCAAGAGCATGACTTGGAAATTGCTTACCGTCACTGTGTGAGTGAATACAATTCGTTCTTACACATAATATGTGTACACTTCTATGTAGGAGCCTAAGGGAGGAGGATGAGACCATTCTTCGCTATCTCTGTCCAGTTTTGTCTCAAACAAAAATGCTCTAGCGTCCGTAACTTTATTAATAACACTAATGGCGGTTTGCTGATACGACTCATAAAGATTCAAGTTCCACATAAATTCTTATGTGACAGTTTATGCCATACAAAAAGTACCCCATGAGAATTTAAGTAGAACTTAAATCGTTATGAGTCCTATCAGCAAACGGCCCTAACTGGGTTAGGTATTGACTAGCAATATCCTTTGGGAATAGATCCATGTTGTATCAAAAAAGACTAATCTACATTGTCTATATATAGTGCATCTGCGTTTCTTTGACTGTCACTCTACTCTACTCTGACTGAATGCAACGGAAAAGGGGGTGCACTTTTGATGAGAAAGGAAATGATTAGGCAATATGTCAGCCATATCAGCCGATATGCTTACCCTGTATGGGTACAAAATGGCTGTGGGTAATCCATGATTTCTGTAAAGGTGCTAGTACACGATATGTAGCACGCCTTATATATATGTAGCACTGACGTCATTTTGACGTCAGCGAATTGTCCCAATGGGTACATGCCGTGTACAAGCTGTCTTTGTGCACTCTCTGTTGACGTCAGAGCCACATATATATGAGGCGCGCTACATATCGTGTACTACCACCTTAAGAGCTATTGAAATGAGAAAGAAACGATTGTGCTCTTTATATGCATCTGCCCTACACTTGTCAGTATCCGTAATGTTACACTAGGTCACTACCTTTTTCACGATCTTTTTGGTCAACTTTAACAGATTCATACAAAGTGTATTGGTTCCAGGATTTCCTTTGTAATATTTTAGAAAACTGGTAATTAAATAGCGAGCGTAGTGAATAACACATATAAAGGGTGTTTTTTTTAGAGGTATAGAACTTTAAGTTGGCAAACACTATTCTAACCGACGGCCATTTTATCAGCTGTCAAGTGATTTATTTATAGTTTGGTTTGGCATTTCAACATGAATAAACTGACGCCTGAACAACGCTTCCAAACTGTGCAAATTTATTCTGAAAATCATGGTTCTGTTCGAAATACGTTGATCCCAATTTTAATAAGCGAATTTTGTTTAGCGATAAAGCTCACTTTTGGTTAAATGGATACGAGTGATGAAAATCCTCAAGCGTATATTGAGACACCATTACATCCACAAAAACTGACTGTTTGGTGTGCTTTATGGGTTGGTGGAATAACTGGACCGTACACCTTTAAAAACGATGCTGGCCAGAACATTACAGAACATACAGTCAATCTTGACCGCTATAGAGCGATGATTACTGACTTTTTCGTTCATCAATTGAACAACCATGATGTGCAGGAGCTGTGGTTTCAACAAGACGGGCGCAATATGTCACACAGCAAGTGCCACAATTACTGATTTATTGAATGAAAAATTTGGTAACCGCATAGTTTCACATTGCGGACCCGTGAATTGGCCTCCAAGATCGTGCGATTTAACGCCGCTTGACTATTTTCTGTGGGGATATGTGAAGTCGCCGATAAGTCCGAAACGATTGACCACTTGGAGGACAACATTTGCCGAGTTATTGCCGATATACTTCCACAAATGCTGGAAAAAGTCATCGAAAATTAGACCTCCAGATTAGAATACGTCCGAGCCAGTCGTGGCGGTCATATGACAGAAATTATATTTAAATTATAATGCCAGATAATTATCTTTTGAATAAACTAAATTTCATGTCAATTTAAAAAAAACATCTTTATTTTATTCCATTTCAAAGTTCTATACCTCTAAAAAAAACACCTTTTACATATTACTATAATACCAATTTGACCACCAATATGACGAATGGTATAACGGATGGTGATAGTATGATGTACAGTTGAAATGTGTGCAATTCATCTAAACTACACATACATATAGCTCCTTATGCAAATATCCAGAGTGAATTCTAAATCAATCCACCAAAGGTATATGAATACTCGATGTTTCATCGCTTTGCGGATTTCAAACTAAATCTGGCAGACAAATGATCGACTGAATGGAATGTCTGTTGCCTAGAAGACCAATCGATGAGTTGTTCCACTTAAGGAGAGGAATAGCAAAACGGATGGCAGACGATCCAAATGTAAATAAGAAACCATAAGGAAGCCAGACCCATTTACATACCCAATCAAGCATCCGCTCCGCATCAGAGTGAGCTCCACATTCTTGTTTACATGTGAATTCCCCCATAGAAACAGAACAGAACTCCTTTTTGTAATGGACTTGGACACGATCTAGATCTATTGACGATGTACAAATGTTCGGTAGCGATATGTTTGTTCCATATGATTTGATGCGTTGGCGTTTGGCGCCGACCTCCCCGAGAATATGGCGAATATCACTGACCAAAGGGAATTTCACGGAACAATTTTCAGTGGGAATGATGACAAGAAAATAAACATTGAGATGTGTTTTTTTTCTACTGAAATAAGAAAACCATATGTATGCGTGACCGCTAATGATGATCAATGTATCTGCAGATTCAAGGTCTCTCTCGATAGATGTCTGAATATCAGCCGCATAATTAGCATAAATTAAATACGCCTATATTTTGAAGTACGAGTATAGCCATATATGTACATCTACATTAAATAAGCAGATACATCCAAAGACGTTCATTCAAAAGTTAGGCAAATTTATACATCCAATTGGCGGCCTAATGTCTCCAGCATCGAGTAGCCAAATATTGACCGACTTGAAATCGAAAATTAATGAAACTAACTATGTGAGAGCGTCTATCTGAATTTATGCATGAGTTGATTATTCAAATGGAATCTGTTGATAGTTATTATTTTTTTAAATAAATGTGATACAGTTGAGTTTGTCTGTGTGTCATTGCCAATTTGTTGCCGGTTGAAATGTTGAAATAGTACATATTATATGCATTTTGCATTTTTATGAAAAACAGTGGGCGCAGTAACGCAGTGGTTAGTGTGGACTACTGTGCGAGGGATCCCAGGTTCGATCCCCGGAAAAAGACAAATTACCTACATCTTAAGGTTTTTTCTACTGTGCCACCTCCGGCGAACGTCTGACAAACACCCGAGAGTATGACTGTCATGAAAAAGCTTCTCAATTCAGCCGTTCGGACGGACTCGGTATAAAATTGTAGGTCCCTTCCATTCGTCCTCAAAATAGAAACTCACACAAAACGTATGGTTGTGAGAAGGCTAGGACTAGGGTGTCTACCCAACTGTTGCGCCACTTATTTATTAATTACTTAACACTGAAAATGTAGAAGAAGCCTAGGCTTAATTTTAAATGAATTTAGAAACAATTTATTGGCTCAATTGGACGTAAGGCATTCGCATTCCTAGTGTATTTTGAATGTCCGATCTGTTAAAATAGAGCAGGCCATCAGGGACGCCGCAACGCAACAGTTGTGCTAGATTACACCCGATCTACGCCACGAAACTTTTGGTTTGCAGAAGAGTGCCGGTAAGCATATGAAGCAAAACAACTTACCTATAAGGCGGCGCTAAAGCGAAAGACAAGAGCGGCTCATAAGTTCTGAAGGAATGAACATCGGTGTGAAAAGTGAGAAGAAAAGAATAGACAGGTGCTACTTCGGTCTTGAGGATATAGAAAAACGTCTTTTGCAGACTGCTAAACTGAAATGGCCGAAATTCCGCTGGCAGGCAGAATGAACCATTAAATCTGGTCGTCGAAATCTAATATTTAATTCCACCAACCCAATATGAAGTGGTGATAGCAAAATCTAAGCTCAAGTCCAACAAGGCTCCTGGATCAGACACCCTTCCAACCATGCTATTTACGGCAGAGGGAGGCGACTTTTTCGACAGCATAGCATAGATTTTCTCCACCACTATGGACGACTATCTAAAGAACATTTTTAAGGACTTAAATGAAGAACTTATTTGGAACACTTGCATTCGAAAAACCATATAGACAAAGTCGGAATCTCACTAAAGGCTACTGAGGAAAAACTAGAACACGTCTCTCTATCCGTGGCGAGCTGTCAGTGTCGCGTTAGCAAGTATTGAAATGAAGACGACAAAGATAAGTTTGACTATTAAGGATTACAAAACAATCCTCTATGGTGCTATTGAGAAAGTACTCTCAACATCAGCGATATTAAAGATATTGTAAGTAACTTTGAAGCTGAAAGAGTTTGATTGCACGGGCTCCACAGCACAGTGCATACGATTTCACTTGGTGTGCTTAATTCGAGAACGATCTCACTTAGTTGGTGTTGATGGAGCCAGCTGCACAGCTAGTGACCGAATACACTGGAGGGTCTTCTATCTGTATTCACTCTGACATATTTTTTATTGTAATAAACTCGAAAATAGGTAGTCCAGAACGGCCCAAAACACTCAAAAGGCTAGTCAGCACCGACAAAGTTCACTTGCACTTGCCAGGCTTAAAGAAGCAGCTAAACAGAAAAGTATTTGCTTCAATATTTATGATCCTAAGATCATCCTACGATATTTCGATCATAATTATCTTTGTTTTTAATGTTACGCTAGAAATGTCGTGCGTGTAAGATACTCAAGCGGATACTCTCCAAAATGCTCGATCTTCCGCAACCCACCCTAAATCGGCAGGGGCAATTCACATACGGCAGAGTTGATCCACACACTTTCTCTCCAAATGATCCTATATAGCAACAAAATGAAGGAAACTCATTTCGGTTGCTTTTTATCTTTTGGTCAGTATTCAAACATCAAAGACCGATAAATTCTAAAAGCAGAGTGACCTAACGGCTACGAGACTTCTGAGTCTAGAAGGATACATCGAGGATAATCATCTCATTAGCAAGTCAAACTGCATGATGATACATAATGACAAATATTGCAATGACTTTTTTTTAAATGCATTCAATACAACTCCGTAAAATCAGAAATGAAATCCACTTAAATATAATTTGATTATTCTATGCCTGCCCCTTTCATGAAAAATGATCGCTGAATAATGCACGATGACAAATGCTTTATAAATAGGCACTCAGAGTCAACGACACTTCAAGAAGTGTCCAGTAGCAATAGTAAACGTCCTATTTCATGGTGTCAATGATACTATCGCTGCAATTGTCAAGTGACTCAAAACGGTGTAGCCGCACTGCTAGTGATTAATTGCTACTGTCGATTTATTGGCATGTGGCATTCATCTTCTGCTCGAAAGGACTATTGGATTCTTATCTTTTCTCAAATTGAAATTAATTGTTCAACTCAACATGTGCCAGATATATCGCTAAAAAAAATTGAGAAACCATTAAAAGTGCTTCAATGGTCATTTTGAAATTGCATAGAAAACAAGTGTCGTTACATTACACGACCGAGATTATTTCAAACCAATACGTCAATTAGACCAAACATTAAAAAAAACTCTCCATTCTATTGACAGGAAATGTCAAAGTTCATAATGTCATGTGACAATTATCTGCATTCTGACGGATACATTCTAAATGTTAACTTTAAATATAAACAAAACCAGCAAATCGATATAATTAACACCATAAAGACCACATCTTTGCGCGAGTCAGTAAACTTATAATGGCATCTTAATTCCACACATGGGCTTACTTATTCTCATTTCAAATGAAGTTATGAGTTTTTATATTAATTCGGAGAACCATCTTTAAGTGCTTCTCTTTCGCAAGTGAATGTTATCGCTTCGTATGAAAAGCCCATATGGCTTACGTCATCTAATGGTATATAAATAATAGAACATCCGTTCCTATTATATACCCCACTTTCCATTCCCATTTCAAGGACACAATCACACATCACAATATTGTACAATTATCTGCTGGAGAAAAAAAAAACATCATTCTTAAACTGAAACTGAAAATAAGCACACGCACATTATGAGAATGGGCACAGATTCGTCTGTTCATAGAATCTGGAGTGCAAAAGTTCAACCGGACAGATTACACTCCATAACTACTATGTAGATAGTAGATACTATTAAAATACATTTTGCCTGTATTTTTTATATTTTATTCATTTCATATTTCAAAATATCTGTCAAAGGTTATCGGTGCAATTAAATTAGGAAATCGTGAACTACTTTGCGATTTCCCACAAAAAAAAAATTGTTTAGGTCAGAATTAACTATCTCACACAAATGGATGAAAAAAATTGTACGATCTAGTTGGATGAGATTATTCTGAAACCGAGATCCTTTTCCTTTTGGTTTGCAATTTTTATTTAATCTATATAGATGCACATTTTATTACCGGCTTACTTTGTTGCAGCACAGATAATGCAAATAGATTGATGTATGAAAATGTGTCATCTTCGGTTCATATACATTAACTAAACAAGAGGTGGCAATGAGGAAATGCAGGTCGTTGTATTTATAAGGTGAGGTGGTGGTGGTTTTTCATATCTTTTCATCTTTATGTAAGTTTAGCAGACTGGAGAATTGTAATGCTCTTTTGGTTTAACTCTCTTGTAGCTAGAATTCTGAACTTAAGGTAAAAAGTTTGAAAATACTAGATCACGATTGCCAATATGATTTGCTGTACTAAATTACTATCTGTGATTAAAACCTGTGGTAGTAATGTAAATTACGATCTATTGATAATAGCATTAAACGGACAATTGAACGCGTACATCTTTACTAATCCCAATAATGTACTTATTTTATTTGAATTTTTATGTTTTCTTCTAAAAGCATGGTTTGGTAAAGTTTCTTGATCTGTCGGTAACTAATTTAAAATACCTGAATATTTTTGTCACTTAGCTAATTTTTTTTTAAATTGTTAATTCCTAACTCGCAGTTTTTCCAACCCAACAAAAATCTCAAGTAGGTACTAAAATAAAGTCAACTTTTGGTTGCTGAAGTCTGATCTTGGCAATTTAACTAATACCTAAACAAAATTATTACCTAAATGCTGTTCCTCAAAAACTTCAATTTCACTGAGGAAGTTGCAGGAGTTGGTAAAAGCAGTCATTTCAAGGACAGGTGGAGCTATATTTCTAACTATAGCACCTTGCAAGTATTTAAATCTAATACGAGTATCAGTTGCTCAAAACGGATCAGTCAATTCTGGGCTTTACTTAATAGGGCCAAATTCGAGACAACCGGCTCGGTAAACAATCAGCCGATATCCGCAAGTCAAAGAATCGCCAGAACGGCCAAGAACATTTCCGCGGTCCGTAAATATGTACAGGAGAAGGTGGTCAATCCCTCGCCGTGTGCAAGAAGTCAGCCTTTCGCAACTTACAGAATATTGCATTAGAACTTGGGCCGTACAAGATCATATATTAGTATGTATATATCAAAGTATTTTTTGGGTAAATATATAGATATCTGTGTCTTAAGGAGGGCGTCGCAAAAACATTTTAACCTGCATAGGGAGTCGCAGTTTGAAAAGGATTGGGAACCCCTGCCATATGGGATTATAAAACAAAAATGCCTACCGGGGCTTAGGACTTTATACATAAAAGCTTGGCAGCACTCATTACTCTGCGAATAGGTTCACAAACACAAGATTCGGGATTCGGGAATCCGGTTTACCTGGTTTGGTCGACATATACAATATATATTATATTTTCAAGTTTGGTGATGAGATGACAGTTCTCATATTATATCTTCCTTCTCAAACAGTGTACCTGTGAATGCAACTCCATCGCACAAAGATTCAAACAAATTACTTCCCTCAATTACATAAGTTTTGGACAACAAGTGGGGTAAGCAAAATTCCCTCGTATGAAAAAAATACTTTTATTAAAAGAAATTTTAACCCCTCCATCCCAAGGAATCCATTCACCTTTTTGGAATCAATGTCGATTCGGGAATAACACGGCAGATCCTTCAAATTAAGTTACGTTTTCAGATCAAAGAAGTTTTTCAGCACGAAACAGCTAGTCCTTCTCTATGAAACACAGGTTATACCATTAGGCCCCGAATACATACTACTCCCATTATGGAACTTCGCCCTTACCTATGCCTACCTATTCGTTAGATTCTACCATACAGATAGCAGATCTACAAAGGAACTTAACGAAATTATTACTCGAACAGACAGATGATGAATGACATCGCCTATTAAAATGAGCAGTAAGAAGTTAAAAAAATAACAACAAAGAGGATATCATTTTTTTTAAACTATTCTGGCTACAGGACAAGTAAACTTTGTAAACTCGCTTCATGGGGATCTACTTTCAGAATGCAGCACTATAACATCTACCATATCGGGGTACATCTTAAAGAGTTATAGGTGCGCCTTTAACTAATGCCACGAAAAGTATTAAAAACAAAATGTAAAATTTGTGTCGAAATAAAAAAAAAACATAATTGGACATCGGTTGACATATTAATTTATACACGTTTGTCCATAAAAAATAAATAAATGATGATTATTTTGGCAACACCTAACGAACGAGCACTTTTATCACTTGCTTGAGCCACAAGCTCTAGAAGATCTTGTAAAATTAAAAGAAAATTATAAAATCAAAACAAAAAGTTTATTCAATGGAAAATGTTTAAAAACTAATGAATACATAGTATAAAAAGGAACCTTAGCGATCAAATATTGAACAAACAGTTTTGTCTGCATCAATTTTGAGAACAATGGGTGCGAAATAAGAACTAGCTCAATCTCATGAGACTGAACTCTAAGGCGTTTGCAATGAGATAAATCTGTCTCATTCTCAGTCCCATTAAAAAAATTGATCAGTTGAAAACATTAGCTTATCCTAAATATTTAGCTATATAACTCCAACCGAAGTGTTTGTTCACAAAGCTATTGTTCTCTCAAACAACACCTCAATGTCCCATCTTTGTTGTACTTTCTTTAATTATTTTTTATTATGAGAGAGGTGCTGAAAATGTCATCGTATCTAGACAGAATGTGTACCTAACCTATACCTACATTTCATTTGTGATTGATTTTGGATTTAAAAGTGGAAAATCCACCGAGACCGTGCTATTTAAATTAACTGATAAGTTAGAAGAAGCTTAATTGTTTACTGGTGGATCTTTCTCTATTACCAAACTTAAGAAGTAGCAAGCAAAAGGTTAAAATCAATACATAATAACTTTAGCTCCCAGAAAGCAGTTAAACCTGATGTTCCACAAGGATCAGTTTTGGGTCCTATTTTGTTCTTAATATTATGTTAATCCATTATTTGAACAACCTTTTAAAGGTACACTTCTCAGCGTTTGCTTATTCAAATAGATGCTTAAATCTTATCTTTAAATTAAGGAGATATTTTTTTAAAACACAAATTAATTATTATAAGCGACACAATGAAGTTTATGACTTTTAACATGAAGGGTTATTCCGCGTACATTTTGCCAATTTGTTTTCACTCTCGTACATTTTTTGATTAACTAACTCTAGTCAAAATTCTTTTAGCAATTTCAATAAACGTTTCTTTAAATATTTAGGCAGGAATTAGATAGCAAATCGAGCTGGTACAGTCACATTTTTTTTCTTAAGCAGTATTAAAATAAAGTAGTGCACTAAATCGCATATTTATATGTATCAACAAATACTGAAAAAGAATTTACAAATTAAAGCAAACTATTTTCCGCTAAGGCACCTTTACTGCTAGATTGTCCTGTATGTAATGTATAGATAACAACTTCGACCAAATCGAAACTGAAAATGTAACTTTGAAGACTTAATACAAGTTTACTAAAGTCTGATTTTCTGGAGCTCAATAATTTATTACCTCATACTATGTATGGGCAAATATTGTAAAATTGTAATACTGTTTTTAGCTTAACGATAACACCCTAGCAACAAGTTTTTAACAAAAACACAGCTATATACTATAGCTATATACTATATCTAAACAATTTCAGCACCTTGAAATTAGATAAAACCTTTCAAAGAATAACAAAGTCTTTTAAAGAAAAAACCTACGAATTTATTGATTTGATAAGTTGAAAATTTATTAGGAAATAAAAACTAAATAGTTCGTAGTAGTAGTATCTATGTATGACGTGTTTTGACAACCGCACGCACTACATACAATGGTTTATCTAATGCAATTAATTGATATACTATCACTTGGGAGAATGCTTGGATTATTTTTGTTTTTAATTTTAATTCCGATACGATTGTTTCATGGAGGCAAAGGTTGATAAAACAGATTAGAATGTGTTTAACATTTAGCTTTTGGGCAATTCATAAAACATTAGAATATCCTGATTCTTAGGCGATTACTCAATGATTTCCCTACAATATCTATGTATGTATTAATTAAAAGGCACTTATACCGGCCGTATTTGTTAATAATAAATTTGAAGTAAAGTTTTAGGTCAATTTGTAAATGGAATTTAACAACCGTAGTTTTTAAAATAGGCCATTACCTACTATGAGAGATAATGGTAACTGATTTAAACAAAAGAAGTTAAATTCACTAGTTCATTCCTACCTCAGAGTTCAAATTAATTTTATTCAATAATTTTTGTAGGTACACATTATTAGAAAAACAACATCAACCTTCTTAATTACTGTAAATATTTTAGCTAGCTGAGCTATACAGTGAAGGTCCTTTTTATTTTAGTTGGTGCTATCTTGTTCCTAATATGGAATAATCGTAAAACTTTCAGATGACGCCAAACCAGAAAAAGCGTAAAGTCAAAAGAAATAGCTTCAAGAAAGCAGCGCAACTTTGTAATGCTCATCGCAGGGGCGGCGGATCCAGGAATTCTGTTTGGATATGGTCAGTAAGCAAATATTTTTAAAAATAGATACATAAATACATAAAACTTGCATAAACTACATTTATAGCAATGAACCTTATGCATAGTCTCAATAAAAATAATCGGTAAAAAACATATCCCGTCGAGTTTCATAAATTTTCTGTGTATAGGTGTTCCTCCCAGCTCTTCCTCGAAGACATTGTGTCTATTTGTTGAAGCATTGACAAGAGCTATAACTTTTTTCATAGTCACTGATGCAATCCGACAAAACGTCACTTTTGAAGACTTGCCAAGGAGTTGTTTGAAGCGATGAGTAGCCTCTTAGCAGAGTTCATGGACTCCACTCTTTGTGTCAGAAGCCATCACAGAACAGCTGTCAGTATCAATCCCTACGCAGCATGCTAAATTAATGTCGAACTCGTAGCAATCATGTCTTCATATTGAATCTTCTCATATGCATCGCAAAATGTTAGAAAATCCTCTCTGATTATTTCCTCATGAATATATCGAAAAGAGACGCTCAACTGCTCGGTCGGTATGGGAAATTTCGGTAATTTCATCGAAAATAATGGGAAATATTTTAGATTTGGAACCGTTTTGGGGATCCGTTTTTGGGTCCGTTTATGAGATTGTTGCAGAGTCGCTTGCTTGAAGGGTACGAAACTCAATCTCAAATTTTTTAGGCTATATTTTGTGAAATCTGAACCAGAGGAATTTCACTTATCCATATATTTTAATATATGTGCAAGTGAGATAATGTTGTTTGACAGCCTTCGTAAATGCAGGAAATGTTGTTTGGTTTTCTTTCGAGTATTTAATATTTTACCGCATAATTTGTAAATAGAAATAAATAAATAAATAGGTGGCGCAACAGGCGGTAGGCACCCAAGGCCTAGCTTCTCGCAAGCATTCGTTTGTGTGGGTTTCTATTTTTGAGACGAATGGAAGGGACCTACAATTTTATGCCGAGTCCGAACGGCTGATTGAGAAGCTTTTTCAGGACAGTCATACTCTCGGATGTTTGTCAGACGTTCGCGAGAGGTGGCGCAGTAGAAAAAAACCTTAAGATGTAATTTGGATCGAAGCTTGGATCCCTCGCACTGTAGTCCAGCACACTAACCACTGCGCTACTGCGCCCACTTGTAAATATATAAAACATAAAAAAATAACAAAAATATGAACGCAAATGCAAAACTAAATTAGTTTTCGTTAGTAAACTCGAACTGACAGCAAAATTTATTAACTCTAGCGTACCTAGTTCTTTTCCGTTATTGAATCTTTTTTCTTTTTTCCTTTTTTTCTCTGGAGTTCTGACTATTTAATTCGCGATCTAATGAAGGCCACTGGCAGAAAAACCGTTCCAAGTCCAGTCTAAGAGAACCAACTTCTGAAGTATGTCCTTGGAATTTGCAATTTTCGCACTATAAGTTAGATTTTCTACAAAATCTGCGGTACCTATTCCATATCCAAAGATCATTATTGGTCCATATTAGGATCACTTTTTTTAAATGTGCTGATTCTGTGTTCTTGTTCATTTTTGTTAATTTAATAAAGTGTAATACCACGTATCTAAATTCTGTTTTTGTTTTTTTAATTATTATCTAAATACTATTTCCATTCATATACATAAAAAATACTGACAAAAAATATAGTTTCTATTGTTCAAGGACAGGTTTTTCCTTAGGTAATCCATTTTCGGTACACTTCCTCTATAGAATAAACTGCATATCACAATTAGTTGAGACTCTATTTCATCACCAAACAGTAGGATGGTAGTGGGTAGTTCAAGTTTTCACAATAGCACGCCTATAACTATGATATTCGAATCATGTAAGAAGCTACGCTATAGGAAGTCTTTGGGACTGGATGGTAGATCCAAATAGGTCCATTAAAATCACTATTCACATACAGGCCAATATGTTAAACGCTTTTTTTCGTTATGATATTTTTTCCCGAGATCTAAAACCGTCAAAAACGATAGTCATACGCCTATGCCCGAAATGCCCGAAATGAAAGGAGAATCCAACATTTCTCCATCATATTTGTTCGTATCCATTACGATTTGTAAAATCTTTGCGGGGATCATTTACAATAGGGTCCAGCGAGCAGTTACGCCGCATGTGAACGACCTCACCGATTTTAGAACGGAATAAGAACTAACTGCTACGAGATTCATGGATGATACATTTCGACCCATCGCTGGTTAGGAGTACGAAAATACTCCTTTCATCCATCTTGCACCTAACAAGCAAGCTTCTTAAAATTGTTAATGACCTATTAGCGCGAGTCAAGTTATTGCTTCAGATCTATAGCCCTGCAATTAAGTTTCTAAGCTTTTTTGGGATTAATTATTATTATGCAATATTAGCAAACGTATTATGAAAAATCTACAAAATCAGTTCCAATGCAATACATTTGATATATTCACATGTATAGGTAGCTACCCCCACTGCAGACCCTCAGCACATTACTGGCATAATCAAAACCCCTGTCTAGACTGTCTAAGATGTCATTCAAAAGTTGTCACATCAAAGCAATTAACGCTCGAGTTCTCCTTAATTTTGCACAGCACGTTAAAAACCGATCGCGTGGACTCCACACAACTTAAGAAAAAACTCCTTTAACCAATCCAGTTCATAAATTTCACTGCCTTCTCGCAAAAAAATAACCATCCAACTTTAAATGCATATCTCATGGATTTTTATGCCCGCAGGAGACGTGTCTCACTGCCCACGATCACTTTTGTTGTCGAGTTCCCTTTTGAGCCACACAAAAACCGCAATGCGGCGACAACCATAAAACGTGCTTACCGCACTCAACTAACCAAACATAACCAAGTATCTTTATACCTCTTTTGTATAGGTAGGTACATCGTGGTAAAAAAAAAACTGAAAATAAAGAAGACCCTGTAATCCGGCCAAACTCACTCACCTTAGCATAACTCGTGTATACTCCAACAGATTGTATAACAATGCATATCGCCAATAATTTCCATAGTAGCGGCATCGGTGATGATGATCTACCCAACTGGGGTATCGACCCCATTCTGACACTAACGTAACGTACAAAACTTGCAACTAAAATATTTAACCAAAAAAAAAACTTATAACCCTGCACTTTGGGTAAATGTGTATTTTTCTTTCGGTAAACTTTCTTGTCACTTGAAAAAAATTCAACTAAAACTGGCTATAAATGAAAATGAACGAAACAAAAATAAAAAAAATTACTAAACGTTTTCTCTTATCACACAGGTTAACTATGTACATTAAAATCACACGGCCCGAAGCAGAAGAACAATCGAAATGCGCGAACCGAGTGTCGATGACGAACCTTCTCGCACAAGTGAACCGGATACCGGCAGAGAGGTTATTCTAGGATTTTGCAGATCTCAGCGAAATGAAATTCTACCAATGCGCGATCAGCTTAAGATTTGAAATTGGGATTCAAGATTTGTCCTTCAGAACGTGACTGAAAAAAAATTATCTCAATTCAAAAAAACACCGACAAAACCACAAAATTTAAGAAAAATAAAAAAAAAATCGTCGATTGTATCTTTTATAACGAAAAATATATTTGTATCACCGACAGGATCAAAATCTGAAGGAGTGTACCTAACGATAGCCCGACGATGTGTTCTTTTACTTTCGCTTGAGTTTTTTTTTTTTTATTATTATTTCGTACCACGAATCCACAACGAACGATCTGCGTCCGTACCGTTTGACGGCGCGCAACTGAATGAAATTCTCAGCCGAAATCGTTCTCGTTCCCCGCAGAAAATCGAATGAAAACACGAAGAACAAACGAAAAAAAAAAAAACTCATAAGCAAACGAAAACGAAAGAAAAACCTGACAATCGGCTAAAGACGACGACAACTTCTACGGCTACGGCAGCGATACCACCAACGAAAAAGCCACCAACAAAAGTATCTATCAGATTCATAGCCCCCCACACGCACACACATCTACCTCACAGATGCGTACACATACTGGCACATTACATGTTGGCTGATTAGTTCGCGCAATCTACTATCAGCAGAGCCAGAGCCCAGAACCCCAAAAAGCCACCAACACTGCGGACCGACCGCCACCACATCCCGGTGGTTCCACCCACCCTCGTTCGCCAGCATCAACATCATCATCATTGAGTTTTCGCCCGGCCGGCTTTAGCGTTTAGCATGTCATAGCCATTACAATGCACCGATGGATGTTGCTGATGGTGCAAAAGTTGGCGAGGGCGATAGTTACGAATTACGATATCTGCTGGCTCGTTGGAGAAACGTGCGAGAGAGCAATACGATAAGAGACCAAATTAATTAGATACTGCTGCACAGAGAGGGAGAATGAGCGGTTGTCTCTAAATAAAATCAAAACAAGTGAAACATAACCCGATAACCGAGAGTAGAAAAGCACGTGGGTATCACAGTGTTGCCGATGGATAATTTTACATCGTGGCGCTGATACTGTTAGGTGGTGTAGGCAATCCCCATCCACTGAGTAGTTCCTCTTTGGGATGTTGCATTTGCCTACTGATGGTTTGAGTTTCGTTTAATCTAGAAATAGCTGGTATTTTTCGGATTATTTTCCATACCGAAAATTACAGTAGCTAATCGACAGATAGGCATTGATCCGAATCAAGTTCCAATATAATAATAGATACTAACCTGACAAATAAACGAAATAAAAATAAATAAATAATTGGCACCGCAGGGGCAGGACCCTGGACCTAGCTTCTCACAACCAGTCGTTCGAGCGGATGTTTTGAGAAGCTTTCGCATGACTCCAGAAAGTCACACATTGTCGGTTGTTTGCCAGAATTTCGAAAGAAATAGCGTATTGGAATTTTGTTTAAAGGTGTAATTTTTGGGGGGTAAAATCTCTCGTTATAGTCCAGCAAACTAATCACACGCCGAGCCACGTGCCCATGTCCACTGTATTTGATCTGAAAGATCTGTCAATTTGTAAACATAGATTTATTCATGAGTCAACACTATCTACGTATCCACAAGAAGGCATCTGGATATTACCTACTTTCGAACTTGTGGACTGCAGATGGCCGATTTTTTGCCGACCTTTGGCTATCGATTAAGGACAACGAATTTTTTTGTGAATTCTTAAATCTCTTTTTCAATTGATATTTCAAGAAAAATGTTTTGAATTATTAGAAGTCGCCGATAATTTCGTTTATCTATACAAGAGAGGTAGCTATACTATAATATGTAGGTACATATCTCCTTTAGCTTGTTACGCAGCCAAAAATCTACTTTGACATCAACTTTGACTATTGTATCTCCTATAGCGGTAGCCGCCAGATTTTGGTCTTGCCTCTTGCACTCTTGCTGATCCGGACTTTATTTGCTAAAAGGGCGAGTACTGAACACAAAAAAAAACAATTTTGTGTAATTTTTCGATGGAAATGACTGCCTGAATGAGTCTCAGAACTCAGAAGTCTAATACTGTCCCCTCGAAAAAACTAACCATGGCACTGAAGAAGAAGAAGGTGGTGGTGGATGAATATGTTGCGGCTGGATGCGATTTTTGGGTTTTAATTTTATCTAATTCTCTAAAACTGGAATTTTGAGAAAAGAAATTTATTAAATTTTATTTTTGAGAATTTTAGAACAGAAATATATAGAATTCCAGTTTTAGAGAATTAGATAAAATTAAAACCAAAAAATCGCGCGATTTTTGGGTTTTAATTTTATCTAATTCTCTAAAACTGGAATTTTGAGAAAAGAAATCGCGATTTTTTGGTTTTAATTTTATCTAATTCTCTAAAACTGGAATTTTGAGAAAAGAAATTTATTAAATTTTATTTTTGAGAATTTTAGAACAGAAATATATAGAACTCCAGTTTTAGAGAATTAGATAAAATTAAAACCAAAAACCAGTTTTAGAGAATTAGATAAAATTAAAACCAAAAAATCGCGCGATTTTTGGGTTTTAATTATATCTAATTCTCTAAAACTGGAATTTTGAGAAAAGAAATCGCGATTTTTGGGTTTTAATTTTATCTAATTCTCTAAAACTGGAATTTTGAGAAAAGAAATTTATTAAATTTTATTTTTGAGAATTTTAGAACAGAAATATATAGAATTCCAGTTTTAGAGAATTAGATAAAATTAAAACCCAAAAATCGCGAGATTTTTTGGAATTTTGAGAAAAGAAATTTATCAAATTTTATTTTTGAGAATTTTAAATTAAAAATTGAATTAAATTTTAAACTTTTTTTTATCAAAATCTAAATAACTAGAATCTTATAACATTCTTTTCTCAAAACACTTTTTGATTTCTTTTTTTCGTTCAGTATAAAAGGAGAAAATAAAATTAGCTAATAGCCACATACATAATATTATAATATAATTATTTGAGTTTTAAGAGTTACTTACATGTTCAGCATGGGCGATGTATATGATTATCAACTGCCTACATCCACATGATGGGAGAACACTAAACGTGCCATCAATTAAAAAATGTCTATCGGATCGTTTGAATTAGTTCAACGATTTTTGATGCCAAAAAAATCGTGTATCCAAAATTTTTTTCCAATATTGTGTGTTTGTAAAACTGTTTTGCTTTGTCGTATTTTGACATGCCATAGTTCGTCAAGACCTGACTGTTTGAAAATGCCTCCTTTATTTCCTTAAGATTTCTGGGCGGTTTTGGTAATAAGGAACTTTTAATTCTATTCATATGTCGCTTGATTGAACTGAATTGGACTAGGTGTGCGGAGTCTGCCATTTTTAATCGTTTTTCGTCAAAAATTTGTTTGGCCGAAGTTTTTCTTTTAGTCGGAGCGGAACACTCAGTTTTAATTGAATTCAAAAGTTTCATTTTCTTCATCATGTCCTCCTGGTCACCGTGTGGATGTACGGCTTCGTTGGATTTTATTATTTTATTTAATACACTATCAAACGTAATTCTTGCCTTACATGTTTTTATATAGCATGTATAATGTTTTATATTTGTTTTATAAGCACTTTTTATCACATAAGTATAATTGCTTTTCTGCCTTTAAATACATTACACGACTATTTTTTCTGAGCCCTGGCAAAAACTCCAGGAGTTCAGAATTAATACTTTCACTTTCCATTTTTTAAATGCACTTCGTAACAACAAAAACTGAACTGAATACAAAATATATATTTATGTAATTGAAAGGTTTGAATAATTGTTTCCCCAAATTTCAAGTAACAGCACTTTAAATTTTGATAATAAAGAGAACAAATTCTCCGCTTTTTATGAATGCACTTCGTAAGACCAAAAACTGAACTGAATGCAATGTAATTGAAAGGTTTGAGTAATTGTTTTCCCAATTTTCAAGTAACAGTGCTTTACATTTTGAGAATGGAGAGAACAAAAAAACAGTTTTAATGGTTAACATACCAGGTGAAGATTCTCTTGAAATGCTCCAAGTTTTGTCATTTGGTAATTCTTATTTCGTGGGACATAAACCGATAAACCCATCACATCACAATTCAACACGCATACTTAACTTACATTCCACAGATTGTTCAAGCCAGTCTTCACGTGATATCAAATCGTTCCTTTCGACTAACTCGAATTATTTTAATTTAATTTTGATTTTAATTTTTTTAATTTTGGTGGGAACAAAATGTCGCCATTTATTAGGCTTAGTACAAGATAGAAATACAAACATACAATACTAGAACTAAAAACTGAAACATATAACTAGGGCTTAAAGCTAGGGTTTAGAGTTGAGGAGGCTGAGCTTAATGAAGGGGGTAATGTGGTTGAAATAAAAAATGGAAATGTTTGAGTTTGCTACCTTCCGTAGCATACGGGAAATTCTCTGATAATTCATGACAATTAAGTGTTCTGACCATTTGTTTATGAAATGAAAACTTGACAATGGCCGCGTTCCATTGACCGCTAGATGACTAGCGGTATGCCAAACTCTATATAAAAAAAACTGAAATTTCAGCATTTGCGCTAGAGCTCTAGCACATTTTGTGAAATATCCCTTTCTGGGAAATTTTTCAATCTAGCACAAAATTAACTGCTAGATTGAAAAAAATAACGAACTGTCAAAACAAAAGTGAAAGTGCAAAAGTCAAATATTTCCAATTTGGTGTAAAATGGGAATTCAAGCTTCTACGATATGTAATTAATATACATTGTATTTGTTTATTTAAATTATTGTGTATTAATAAACATAAGGCATGATGGCACAAAATACGTTTTTGACTCTCATGAAGATGAAATAATACGAACTCAAATTGGTTTTAACGTCACTTTGTCGCTGCCGCTAGATCTCTAGCTCCATCAGGGATATTATGTGCTAGATGACTAGCGGTCAGTGGAACGCGGCCAATTATCTGCTATTTTCCGACAATTCTACAAAATTGTCCAATTATTTATAAAACAGTAATTTGACAATTACCCAGTTGTCAGTTTACAAATCGCACCGCAAGTTTATCGCGTAAGCGACAATTTTTCCGAACTTGTGTTTATGTGAAGACATTTTACGAGACATTTCATTTTACATGCGATTGAATGCTTCTGCATCAGGCTCGATCCCAATGTACAGAAAAAAAAAAACACAAACAAGTAAAAGTGTTATCATTGGCTTATTTATAAAACAGAAATTTGACAATTGCCCAGTTGTCAGTTTACAAATCGCACCGCAAGTTTATCGCGTAAGCGACAATTTTTCCGAACTTGTGTTTATGTGAAGACATTTTACGAGACATTTCATTTTACATGCGATTGAATGCTTCTGCATCAGGCTCGATCCCAATGTACAGAAAAAAAAACACAAACAAGTAAAAGTGTTATCATTGGCTGGGCCGATGCTTTGATACCCTCCACTGCATAAAAGTCATGCAAAATGTTTGCCATGCGAGTTAGTATGTGTCTAATATAAGTTTTGTATGGTAGGTAGCAGAACTACTTTACCGACATAGACAATTTTCAATACCAACCTGAAGACGCGACGGTTAAAAAAAGTCCTCTCACAAAATTTCATTCACCTAAGTCGATTCGTTTGGATGCTGTGCTTTCAACAGACAGAGATATATGGGTCAAATATTGACTTTGTATGGGAGGTAACAGAACTACTTGACCGACGTGTACCATTTTAAATACAAACTTGAAAGCCATACATATAAGACCTCTCATAAAATTTCAGTTGCCTAAGTCGATTTGTTCGGACGCTATCGTGATTTCAACAGACAGAAAGAGACGTGGGTCTAATAGTGGTTTTGTATGGGAGGTATCAGAACTACTTGACCGACATAGCCCATTTTCAATACCAACCTGGCGACGGTAAAAAGAAGTCGTCTCACAAAATTTCATTCGCCTAGATCAATTCCTTTGGACGCTATCGTGCTTTCAACAGACAGACAGACAGACAGACAGACAGACGGACATGGCTAAATCGATTCAGAATGTGATCCTGATTCGGAATATACTTTATAGGGTCTCCGGTGAATCCTTCTTGGCGTTACAAACGTAATGGCAAAGTGAATATACCTTCCTGTGGAGGGTATAAAAAAGGACGACTCCTGTAAAATTTAACATTACGCTTGCGATAAACTTACGGATAGAGCTCGATAATTATCGCCTGCCATTTTTTGCAATTGTAATTTTTATACCCTCCACAGGAAGGTATATTCACTTTGCCATTACGTTTGTAACGCCAAGAAGGATTCACCGGAGACCCTATAAAGTATATATATTCTGAATCAGGATCACATTCTGAATCGATTTAGCCATGTCCGTCTGTCTGTCTGTCCGTCTGTCTGTCTGTCTGTCTGTTGAAAGCACGATAGCGTCCAAACGAATTGACCTGGGCGATTGAAATTTGGTGAGAGGACTTCTTTTTACCGTCGTCAGGTTGGTATTGAAAATGGGCTATGTCGGTCAAGTAGTTCTGGTACCTCCCATACAAAACCATTAGTAGACCCATGTGTCTCTCCGCCTGTTGAAATCACGATAGCGTCTAAACGAATCGACCTAGGCGACTGAAATTGAATGACAGGTCTTATTTTTACGGTTGTCAGGTTGGTATTAAAAATGATCCATGTCGGTCAAGTAGTTCTGGTACCTCCCATACAAAACCACTATTAGACCCACGTCCCTCTCTGTCTGTTGAAATCACGATAGCGTCCGAACGAATCGACATAGGCAACTGAAATTTTATGAGAGGTCTTATATTTATGGTCTTCAAGTTTGTGTTAAAAATTGTCCATGTCGGTCAAGTAGTCCTGTTACCTCCCATACAAAGCCAATATTTGACCCATATATCTCTGTCTGTTGAAAGCACGATAGCGTCCAAACGAATCGACTTAGGTGAATGAAATTTTGTGAGAGGACTTTTTTAACCGTCGTCAGGTTCGTATTGAAAATTGTCTATGTCGGTAAAGTAGTTATGCTACCTACCAACCATACAAAACTAATATTAGACACATACTAACTCGCATGGCAAACATTTTGCATGACTTTTATGCAGTGGAGGGTATCAAAGCATCGGCCAGGCCGATGATAACACTTTTACTTGTTTTTTATAAAATATGACCCTGGTGCCTGGTCCGGTTTTGATTAATTCTCTTCGAAAGAAGTTCGTGATCGATTGCTACTGATTTATTCCTATCGATTTATGCAGCTTACCGAATTTCCTCAGGAATGGTATGGTCTCATTTTCATCTTGTGGGTCGATTTCCAGTTAATCAGCATATACGGAGCTTCTTTCTTTTCCTTTGGAACTCATTTCATAGAGTGTCGCTACTATATGCCTTGCCCCTATCCCTGGCCCGCCATTCTATAGCAATTAGTTTGGAGTTACAATTTACTGTAGGAAATCCTAAGAATTGACATATTTCTGAGCACTCACTGAATCTGATGACAAGATTGTGAAGAAATAAATATCTAGTTCCTCTATATGTTTTCTAGATCAGTGAGTGTATTTAGTTACAAGACAATATGTTCGCTTCATAGCAGTCCATCAGCTTCATTCAAAGTGAGCGCGCGTAATGGCTCCAAAAACACCCAGCAACAATCCATAAGCCTAAAACCCAATGGCAACTCTCGTTCACAAATCACTCTCTCCTGCATTTCTTACCGCGCACTCGCTTTGCAGACATTTCTCCGCATTATCATACTAGGCCCCAATTCATAAACTTTATTCCCCGTCCGTTTTGTTTGAAGTTCGAAGTGCCACCCAAAGGTATACCCATAAAAACCCAACAACACACCTCTGCTTCGCTAAAGTGGTATAGCTTTGGGGCCTTATTCCAAACAAGTCTCGCGTGTCAACAAAAACAAACAAATCAAAACACACGACATTCTATAAATACAAGAAAAGTAATTTACAATACCGGTAAACCAAATGAAAACAAATCCAAAAGTGAAGTTCGTTAGCTTATTGTGTATCTGCATGCAGTCACAGCACAATAGGCGAGTGTTGTCTGATCGGTGTTAGATGGAAAAGTATCTTTCGTTCATTCACAAATCAACACGAGTTTGTTGTTCCAACAGAAGACGGGGCACACAGGTAAATAAACAGAACCTTAGTGAAAGAGCAAAAGAAACTGGAAACATTGGAAATCCCCCAAATCAAACAATAGACCAAATAGAGCCTCCTCTCAGATAGATTCTGTTCATTGGTGTGGTATGGCCGTGTGGATTGTGGACGTAGCCGTGAAGTGTGAGTGTTGTCTTCTGTTCTTGGCCTCAATCTCTCAATAGAACTTCCTACTCCTATCTGCGAATAATGCCCTTTGGTGGCTCTTTGGATTGGATGAAGGAGTGGAGTTAATTCGAGGTGTGGCTGGCTAAGTGCATTGTGTGGGCTCGATGATGGATTGTGGATGCGCTCTCGGTTGATGAAGGGATCCCAGCATAAGAGGAAAATTTAAAGGACACATGTTGAACGAAATTATAATTTTAAGCATGAAGCATGTGGCGAAAAATTAAACACATGCTTGTTGATCTTCGCATCCGGTGATGTAGATGTTGTCAAGCATTTCAAAAGTATGCGCTACATGCATAAATATGTCATCTGTTTTAATACAAGGGTGGGTTACATATCTCTCGTTATTGCTGTAATTAGGTCACGCTTGTCTCGGCTGGAAATTGAAGAGATCTGCCATGCGAGCTTATGATTCAACTGCATACGGATATATGTAGTTAAAATAACATTTGACTTAATCACTGAGGCAGAGATAATATTAATTCGTTTGTAAGAATGCAAAATATAAATTTAAATTTCGACTCTATCAAGATTTTTGAATCACAAAACACGTTTTTCGGTTCAAGAAGCATGTCATAAAAAGGAAGGGAATACCTACTATTCTATAGAGCTGTACACTCAGAGAAAAATCGCAAGTTAAAATCTAGTACATATGATCAGGCTTGATTTTAGATTTTGTATTCTTACGTGCTAAACCTTAATATGACGGGATCCCTACGTTATCCCCTTTTCCAAAATCCCTTATTACTAACGTGACCAGACGTCCCGCTTTCGGCGGGACAGTCCCGCTTTTAGAGCGTGTGTCCCGCTGTCCCCCAGACTTCAGTGGGGTCAGCCAAATGTTCCGCTTTGGCCCAACATACAGATGATTAAAAATAAATATCCAATAACATGCATTTCAACGAGTATCCATGATGCCACTTCAACACACGATGATGTCATGTCATTGTCATCGCAGTCGCAGTGCAGACGAAATATTAAATTTTCTGGCAGTGGTTGAAAAATTACTTAGCTTGTTTGCAACAGTGGACTCGACATTTTGATAATCCAAACATTTTTGAGTGGTCATCTTTAAAAACTGTCCCAGAGTGGAGTAGTTCAACAAGTGATTTCCCATATGTCTGATTACATACAAAGTTATACATTTAGAGGAAGCAAAAGAAGTGGAAATACTTAACGAGTTTTCTTTAATTAAAAATAAATTTTTTTTTAAACACTTTTCCCAAGAAAGGCGAACCTATGATGCTTGCAGATGTATGTTAGTTCTGCACTTAAATTGCTGCAAATTGTAGTTTTCTGGAAATATATCCCCAGGAAGCGAGTTCAAAAGTTTTGTCCTTGTCAAGTGTACTGTACTGTGGTCATGAGCATTAGCTGGCTGCCTGTCTTGTGGTGCGCCCAAAGTTTCATTTCGAGGGATAATGTCTTTGAGTTCCTCTGAATATTTACTATGGAAGTAAGTACCTACAGAACAAGCATAGGTCAGCGACTTGTCTTCTGTGCACCAACGGTTGCAGATTCGATTTGAGTGTAGGGTCTCCAATATCTACTATCGAACTACTCGTCTCTGTATGCTGTCAAGTAGGTTAAGTGCATGTTTTGGGACCGAACTTCATATATGGGAACAATATTCCAGGCCTGGTCTAACCTGTGCTTTGTAGAGAAGGAGAAGTTGCTTGGGTCTAAAGTACCTCTTTGCTCTAATTAGGTAGCTCAACTTAGCGGACGCCGATCTTGCGATATAGGATATCAGAAACCAGAGAAGAATGGAACAAAGCATGAAAAACACCGAAAACAACTGGACAGAAATATTTCGTCATTTTGAAGAGACCCAAATTCAGATAAAACATTTTAAAAAAGTGATTGAGTCCTGAGTCTACAAGGAAGTATTTTTAGGATTAAAATTGAAAAGTGAAACACTGTAAAATATATTAATTTGCAAATACAATGTGGATTTAACATGCGACGGATTTTTAACACTTTTGAAAGGGTTACCTCCATTGTTAATACAAATCTGTTCAAACGAGAAGTACTCCGAATAAAGTGTAAACAGAAATTTAAAAATGTTGCTTGCTTTTACTTTTTTACCCCAACTCGAATACCAATCAATGCACCCTAACACAACCCCCCCTCCCCCCACAACACCCTCACCTCTTTGTACCATCACCGATGTAGAGTCCCGCTTTCAGGTTAAGAATATCTGGTCACGTTACTTATTACACATAATCTCTCTCTTTTTTTCTTCCCTCTTCCCAAAATCTCTCGGGACGAAATCCCCTCACACCAAAATCTCCCTAAAGCAAACTAAACTTTGTACCTACTCGAAATCCTACAGTGACCCCATCAGGGAGGGTTGCATCCGTATCTCACTTTTTAACACCATTTTTAGGTGTCGCAGGGACAGAATGGGGGATTTTGTCTGAAATAGGATTGAAGTAAGATTTTTAAGCTTGGATTCAACGAGCGTACCGCTTGTGAGTTGCAAGGTCCAGCTCAATATGCTTAGGCTTACTTAAAGTGTCATGCTCACTCCCAGCGCAAACACACTTTCTATTCGTCAGAAAAACATAATAAAAGTCTGCCCATTAAGAAGATTGCGGGATCCGAAACAGTCTTGGTGGAAGCCATGGGATAACTAACTGTGTATTAGACATAGTCGACATAGTGAATAATGATTACTAGCTTGGCAACCAGATGTCCTTTATATATTAAAAGGCCAATGGTACACGGCACAATTGATTTGCGGGAAGACTGCGCGCGCTGACAAAATGCTGAGATCAGACCAGGACTTCAATTTGGTAAATTGCCGCATTCGTTTGGAATTTATGTACATGTGTGAAACATAGGTACAGAGAACGCTAGGCACTTGGCTGGTACAGGGTAGGGTTGGGGTTTTTGCTTGGTTTTCATAGGAAAAGAGGAACAAGGGAAAGGAGATTTAATATTATAAACAAGAGATTGTGGCCCTTGTAGATTGTAGAGGGGAGGTGGTATAGTAAATCCCAGATCACTGCGGCCACAAGTGGGCCTATTGTGATGTCCTCCATTTATAGCTCATCCATAATGCCGCAGTTTGTAATAAAGGCGGCTAGCTCTTTGGGTGTGCTGGCAGCTATGTCCGCTGCTTCGAGGTAGAATTTACCAAGATAACGTTGACGTGTTTTGGTTAAACAGTTGCAGTCCAATAATATGTGTTCCGCTGTTTCTGCGTCCTCGTTGCCATAGTCTACCAGTGTTGTCTTGTGTTATGCCCATTGTCATCAGGTGTTTTTTGACTCTACAGTGTCCTGTGAGAAAGCCTGTGACCAATCGAATCTGACTTCTACTTAATTGTAGTAGTTGTTTCGTTTTTTTTGTGGGAACTGTTTGGCATGAAGATTTTGGCTTGTCTGTTTCCTTCGGTGTTCCTCCAGAAGTGAAGCTTTTTTTCGTTCAGCCAAGTTTTTACACTACTTTTTATAGTGTTGATTGGTAGCCCGCAGAATGGTCTTGGCATCATGAATTGGGATGCGGATCCTTTTTTGGCTAATTCGTCTGCTTTTTCATTGCCTTCATATCGATTTACTAGACATTCGCATGCACATGCGAATTTCCGATATAATATTGTAGATTAGCTAGACATTCGCATGCATGCGAATTTCTCCTTTATAGCTGTCCGGTACATCGAAATATCTCCAAAATTCAAAATGGTTCCAAGGGTAGCGGAAATAACCGACTCTGCTTGTGGTATCACAATGGACCTTACTTGGTCAAAGTGAATTACACCGTTTTAATGGACATTTGCCACCTACTGACTAAACAAATTTTCTTCTTGGTCTATATGAAGAACATTTTAAACAAATTTGCCCCATTAAAAAATTCCATTCGTTTGTTTCCCCAAAATCTTTATGGGGCCAAATAAAATGATCAGGAAACAGGCAAACGTTCAGATGGATGAAAACAAATCGTCGAGTTCGATTGCATGTGCTAACTTTGAATCACAACCCTCTACTAGCCATGATGCCGAAAATCTGTCACCAAATAATTTTGTTGAAATAAATTTTGTTAATTATAATGTATCAGTATCCGCCATAATGAATTTGCACATTTTTTCTCCAGTGTGAAAATCCAATCGCATTATCTGTCGGAACCTGGTTTTTAAAGAAGCAAACGAGTTTTCGATTTTCACTCGCGTTTGGCTCAGCATTTTATTATAATTTCGCCGCTTTGTTGTCATATTTCCCGTGTCTTTATATGGTGATATCAAAAATTCCCTTTAGAGA
The DNA here is from genome assembly GCA_949372485.1 of Cheilosia soror. Lineage (NCBI taxonomy): Eukaryota > Metazoa > Arthropoda > Insecta > Diptera > Syrphidae > Cheilosia > Cheilosia soror. The sequence continues at coordinate 67,520,104 of OX443561.1, read as the reverse complement.
TATGCAGCGTCGCCCAATATGTGGTATTGGGATCCACAAATTTGTGGTATGCTTTTACTTATAATAGAAAGCTGGAATATTCTAGCAGCGTCGTTAATACCCTGAAGGGTCAATGACAACAGATCGTGCCGATTTATATATTATGTGTTGAACGGATTTTTTTTTGCTGGTTTCCTAGGCGTTGGGCAATAACCAAATCGATTTTAAAATAATGCTTAAAAAATTGCATAACGCCAAAAAATAAAATAACGAGATGGAAATAAAGCCCAAAAATTATTTGCATGCTGCCCCACTGCAACCCCTCTGATTGGGGTTACTGTCACATTTGGAGTATGTGCGAAATTCGTGGATAGTGAGTAAAGGTTTTTTTTTTTGCAGTACAAACTCCTACCTACTCCAAAATTCAATAGAAAACCCAAGGGAGGTTGCCCCCTGCATTCTTGCAGCATGCCCTCCACACTTATTTCACTATTTATGCATTTCCACTTTCTATTTTGGGTTTTACTGCTTGTCCAAAAAACGAACCCTGGAAAGGAAATAACACCCAAAATGGCGACAAATTTTGCAACAACAAATTGTACGAGTTTTTTTGCCTTATTTCCAAATCGATTTGAGCGCTATTTCCCTGGGCGTTATTGCCTAACGCCGGCCGGTTTCTTAAAGTATATGTAGCATCCATCGATGCATCCCAGTACATTTGGAAATCAACATATTCATATACATGAACTCACTTCCCTGTTCAAATTTCGGTGAAATGCGAAGTTTTTCTTTTACCGTTGATGGAAATTTTATGTAGTTTGGTGAAATCTCGAAAATAAAATCCAACACATTTGATATTATCCATCCTGTATGTGGAGGATATGACATTTTTGAATTTGGGTGTTATGGTTTCGGGCGATAAGACCTAAAGCACCATTCACATGGGAGCGAACGAACGAATTGATGAAATGCGAACAAACCACTTTTTATGCATTTATAAACAGAAAATTGCACATTTTACTACTCCAAGATGAGGATAATTAATTATTCCATCAAAATTTATTAAGAGAACAAGTTTATTAACAGTTTAAATAACGAAATTTCGAAATCCAAATTTTTTGCCGCGAACGAAAACACCCTGGCGCGAATTGTTAGTCTATTCACAATCCACATCATTTAAATCGCGTTCCACAAAGTAGCGGATAAAAAATTCGTTCGAACTTAACCTTATTTTAAGAGGAGGATATCTTGGAATAATAAAATGTGGAATTTTCTGTTTATAAATGCATAAAAAGTGGTTTATTCGCATTTCATCAATTCGTTCGTTCGCTCCCATGTGAATGGTCCTTAACGCCTGCAATTAGTCCAGGACAGAGAATTAGAAACGACACATTTTAAAGCGAGAAATTATGTGTTAAATAATTTGTTTTCAGTGATGTTATATTTATTTTCTTTGTTTTTATTATTTTATTTATATTATCTAATTAATACGCATTACCAAAATGGGTAGGATAGGAATAAATCGGGTGTTCCAGAAATTCGAAAACCAATCGTTCAAAATGGAAACGAATCAAAAAGATCAAAAACGAAGCGAAAAGATTTGGTTTTTTTAAAAAGTTTGTTTTCGGCACAATTTCTTTTCCAAAAGAAAGGAGATTGGACGCAAAACTATTCACGGAAAAGACATACAGAAGATTTGTGGGACAACTAGAATAAAACCATTTGTGACGTCGCGAAAGTTAGGGAGATTGTTGCACCTCAAATCCATCAAGAACAAAATCCTAAAATCTCAAAGAGAAAAACTTACAAAAACGTTAAGGAACTATGAAAAATGACATATATGCATTTCCATAAATTGCATGTGAGTATAAATCGTCGTCGTTCGATGAAAACTCCATAAGTCCATTTTATTGGTTTTGAGATATTTGCATTTGAAGTTGGTAATTAATATTAAAAATCCAAAAATGCTTATACATAAGTGTTCGATCTTGAATTTCGCATATAGAAGGAACTTTGCGTATAACCACTGACAAATAAAATATTTTGGAACTGTTTAGCCCGAAAAGGATAAAATAGGAAAAATGGGGCCCTACGAACTAAGTCCCAAACTCCCACTAGCCAAAACGAACTAAGTCCCAGAAAATTTGGGACTTAGTTCATATGAACTAACTCCCACGATTTTTAGGAACTAAGACCCAACTAAGAATGAACAAAGTCCCAATATGAGAATGAATTAAAGCCCAATAGTGGGACTTAGTTCATGTTCTTTATGAACTAAGTCCCAAATGAACTTACTCCCAAATTATTTAAAATAAAACGAAAATGCACAATTTGAAATGAACTAAGTCCCAAAAATGTTTAATCCAGCATAGGTAGGTATATACTTTTGTTACAAGATACAAAATAAGGGTAAATTAAATACATATGCATAATACAATATTATTATTGTAAGTAAACGTGAATTATATCAATGATCTTTGTGCGGCACAAAGGACATGTATATCCATCGTTCGAACCTTTGGCGATGCTGTCTGCTTGCAACTTCAAATGACATTCGCTGCAAATCATCATATGCTTGCATGGAAGAAGGAAAAATTGTCAGCCGTGATCCTGCCGTTAACATTAAAGCCAGCTCAATTTTTGTACTGACTGAACATGAACTACGTGCATTCGAGAAGAGAAAAATAGCTACATTATTTTCCCGCCTTCTGATACCATTTTCATATACCAATTTGTTTCTCATACGATGGTGGCCATAAGTATTTTGACAAAACTAAAGTTAATTCTACTCATAATTTGAACTTACTTCATGAAAATGTTGGCATCAATGGAAAGGTCATTTAAATTCCGTTTGAATGATACAAAACTTTCCTTAACCCAAGTACCTATAGGGTAAAGTACCCAGTGACCGACACTCTTAAGAGAAATTTTGACTTTGAAAATTCATAACTTTTTCACCGTTGCATCAATTTTAATGATTTTTATTTAAAATATAACTGTAAATAATTTCCTGTAAGAAAGTTTTAACAACAGATATGTAAGGAATTCCATAAAATAAGTAAAACAGGAAATTGTAATACCTTACCAGGTTTTAAGTTACGGACACCATTTTTTCAGTAGTCGACACCGTCAAAATATTAGTAATGGACACCCCCTTTTCTTATTAGGCCAGTGGTAAATTTTGGGCAAATAAAATATAATAAAAGAAAAGATTCTCAGCTCAAATAAGTAAACTACCAGAATATGTGAGGAACTCAATGTCGAGCAGCTACATCTCCGGACGGAGCGATCCATGCTTCGGTGGTTTGGTCATGTTAAACGCATGTCTCCGACCAGGATTCCACGACGTGCTATGGAATCCGTACCATCGGGTAGGCGTCCTCTAGGTAGACCAAGGATGAGATGGTTAGATCAAGTCCATAATCTCTCCTATACCCGTATGGGGATTGCCCTTGATGATTTAGAGTCGATGGCGGAGGATCGAGAGCTATGGAATGTCCACTTGAGCAACCTACACCCGCGATCCACTTAATGGACCATTGAAAATGATGATGATGATGATGATGATGAAGTTTTTTTTTTAACTAGCGGGCCTGGCAAACGTTGGTTTTCATGCTCGTACATTTTCATTGTCCTTCTATTGAACTGCAGCCGTTATATTTAACCGATGTGTCCGGACTGATCTAACAATTTTTTTTTGTTGTTGAGTGTTTAATATTTGAAATTTTGCGGGACCGGATCGCAGCTCCGCCTACCCGGTATAATTGTGAATCTACACTATTCTTGGACCCACTCAAACACACACACAACATTTCGTCAAAATCGGTCCAGCCGTTTAGGAGGAGTTCAGTTACAACACACGTACAGAAGAATTATACATGTACATACTATAGATTATTTAAAAATAAATACAAAGCTATACCTAAAAAAACTACCAACCTCAAAAGGAATTCTTAAAAAATGATATAATCATAGGAGGGGTCACCATACCGGACGCAGAAAATTTGAACATAGCACTTTTCTTCCCGCATTTTTTCAGAAATTCATGAACACTGTTCTGAATGTCTGCCTTTCGTCTTTTAAAACCGCTTTCATGATTTTAGAGGTAATCCAGTAAAGGATTTGCTGTTCTTCATTAGTGGTCAGTAAAGTTTCCGGGCCAAAAGCTGGCTTTTGTACCTACTTGCGGACCAGTTTGATAACGGGTTACGAGGAACCTTAAATTTAGCAGCAGCATTGGCATTCTTATATAAAATTTTAGCATTTTCAAATAAAAACCTGAGAAATCGTTAGAGATTTAAAACTAACGGCTATAAAAGGTATGCAAATACAAAGATAATATTGGTGGTGTCCATAACTAATATCCTTAAAAATGTCCATTTGCGCCAGTAATAGACACCTGTGTCGGCCACTAGATTTATTGAACATTTTATTTCAGTTACGTACACCCCACGTAAATTTAAATTGTTTTTTTATTTTAATAATAACTGACTAACAAATAGATCGGCTACTTAATTATTTTCAATAAAATTCACTGATCACAGTGTTACTATACACGGTTATATTTTTAAAATAACGATCTGTACTTACGTGTTCCTTAAGGAAATCTCAAGTTTTCTGAAATTTCTAAAGGTTTCGAACCAAAGTCTATTATCACAGGGCACTGAACGACTACAAAATATCAAGAGAAGTAATTTCTTATCACATTTGAGTGCCTGAACACGTTAAAAATAACTTCCGTAACATCCAGCCACAGGAAACCTTAAAAAAATGGAAAAACAGTGGCAGGTGACCATAACTGCGAAGTTGTCGGTCACTAGGTAGTTTACCCTACCTACGCATTGAAAATTTCGAACTTTTGTAAAAGTCTACTTTTTTGCCTTTTTTCCTCGGTAAAAAAAAAATGTTTTGATGCAAAAAGTTTCTTCAAATAATTCTAATAGTGACTGCAAAAATTTGTTTTCAAAAAAATATATATAATATAAAATATTCATTTTTAGCAATTTTCTGCAGTCACTATTAAAATTGTATGAAGAAACTTTTTACATCAAAAAAAAATTTTTTTTTGGACCGAGGAAAAAGTCAAAAAAGTAGACTTTTACAAAGGTTCTAAATTTTCAATGGGTACTTAATGGGTTAAGGAAAGTTTTGTATTGTTCAAACTGTCAAAATACTTATGGCCACCATTGTAGGTATCGCAGGAAATCAAAAGGCAAATGCAAATAGTCGTTACAACCGTTTCAAATCAAATTTCAAATCATCTGTCAATTTTCAGGCTACTGACAGTTTTGCCAATTCTTACTCAAAAAAGTTTGTTGAGTAAAAACTAATAAGAATCTCAGTGGAGGGGTATGTAATATCTTGTTCTCTCGGAGCCGCTCTCTTTTACGAATTTTTCGAGTTGAGGAACGACATTGAGTAAAAATTCGTAAGATTTAAAAGTAAAGAAACAGACACCTATTATGTCAACAAAGAACCTAAGGATGATGCGGGATTTCGCTAAACTGTGCTTATAATGACGATGAGAAAGTGTATGTAAGAGGTGTCCTCCAAACAAAGAATTAACACCCAAAGTATCTATACTCTTAATTTGCATAATGTGCATTTTCTTGGTTCGGTGTTGGTCTATTTGCTCGTATAATCGTCCAATTGATCAACACTATGAAAGCTTTGAAAACCTTTTGTTACATATATGTCATTGGCATTAACATATGATTCCCAAAATGACAACGATCCTTAGCATACTTTGTGGATAGTGATTAGTGAAACAACTGCTTGCTTACAAATAACTTCTTGGATTGAAAAAACAAGAAATGCTGAAAGGCTTTTCGAATATATTAAGGAGGTATGCGGCCTATTCCACGAAATTTGTAAAAAAAATATCACTTTGCTTTCACCCTTACTTTGGTGAAACCGATCTTGACTCTTCTTTTTTTTTTAAAAATTGTGGAAAAATACATACATTGTTTAAATACAAATTTGTAAGTTGGTGAAATAGGCCATTGGAACAATATACCATCATTAATATGCCGTAAATTATTGGAAAGTCTTCTAAAAATATTGACTGCTGTTTTAAAAAATAAAGGCTATTCCACCACATTTTGTTTTCTTCTTCTGTGACCAACTGGAATATAAGTTTAAAAATGTTTTTAAACTAGTTTTTTTTTATTAAGAATTTAGTGGGCAGCACGGTATCTCTCACTAAAATACAACTTTCAGAACTATCATATCGTCGGCCTCATAAGAATACCTCGTAACTCCACCTTTGGGTGAAAAAAATGACTACTCAGCAAACCTTCTTAACGCTTGTGCATGATTAGCATAACTCCTAACTCCACTACTCAAAGTCGATTTGTTATCGCTAAATATCGTTAGCTTTTAAAAGGGTAATAAAAACCGTTCGCAAAGAGGGCCATCAGATCCCTTTGGATCTGCAGTCGAGTCTGCGTTAACGATTGGGGTCTTCTTAGACCCCGGAAGATATATTGTTTCGCTTGTGGTTAGACCAGCAGTTAACTATGCGGCCGTGGTCTGGTGGACAAAGACTAACGAAGTCACTACAGTTAAAAAGATAGAATGGGTCCAACGTATACTTGACCTAGTCTGGTACACAGACGGTTCTAAGATGGAGTCAGGCGAACTATTCAGTCAGCCTTGGCAAAATCTCGTCCATAGTCCAGACTGAAGTCGGTGCCATTAACCATTCCGCTAGAATAAATTTAAGTTGTAATATACGTGCTAAAACTATATTTATCTTCTTAGTCAGGCAAGCAACTCTCAAAGCCCTCGACTCATCTGTAATAAAATCGAAGCTGGTCCTGGAAACATATGGCCATCTACGAACTTGCTAAAAAGAACCTAGTCATTCCTCACTAGTTTTCAGCCCACACAGTGCTTTGCAGGAAACGATCCACCGGCATCGTGCTACTGTGATTGTGAAGACATCAAAATCTTATCAATCAGCAAATTTTATAGCATTGGATATAGAATGTCACATTTTGTGGTTCCTCTAATGAAGAGTATTTCCTGAACAGCTGACCCACTGGCTAAAGTCGGCGCGGCAGTGCCATTTATCAAACCTGGACCATTCTGTGGTGTCGGTAAAAAACATTTCAGGAATCACATCAATGCTTGGCCTAAATTAAATCCAAAACTGCACCAGACTATTCTTCCCAAAATTCTCCTCCACTTCATTAATCTGGACAAAAATAACCTGATAATCACAAGTATCATTAGGCCATGGAATAATGAAAGAACGTCTTCACCGAATTGGTGTTGAACCGAACCCTACATGTAGAATTTGTCTAGAAAGTGACGAATCGTCTCTTCACATACTCATGCAATGTCTGGCCCTCTTTCGCCGCAGAAAGATTATCCTTGGAGAGAAAATCGTCACTTCAGCAAACCATGCTAACATACCCCAGAGAAGATCATCGTCTACCTGATTCTCTCCGGAGTGAAAAGATAACTCTAGGACCTCACCAGGAAAGGCACAATAAGCTCCTTTTTAAAGAGGCCGTAGTGCCAGAGCCCCATGAAGGCTCTCCCGACTTATAATCCATCTATATATTCAAATGGAGGCAGACTCAAGTGGAGGGAGACACGACGACTTGCAAGATTTAAAAAAATCATTGCCAAAGGATTTTCACGATTTTTATGTTAACGTAACTCACCATAAGGCATTATTAATTACCTATGCATTTATGTTATTTTACCTTAATATAGCAAACAATAAACAGTCGTGTGTTATAGACTAGTTTTTAATTTATTTACAAAGGATTTGTAGAAAACTTCGTAACTCCGAGGTCCGAGCACAGCTAGTGGGAATACTTCGTAACTCCAATAAATCAAAAATTAATGTTTTCATTTTGAAAACGGTATTATCAGATAAAATTTATTATTTTTTAAAAAATATGAATGAAAAAATTCATTAAGTAACATACAATATAAGCTCCGTAGGACATTTTCTTTCCTCCTGAAAAATTTGAAATTTGTGAGTTACGAGGCCGACGATATATGCATTAAAAATAACATTTATGTTATAATGAATTTTTTAATTTTTTAAAGTAAATATTATTTTTTTTTTATTATTTTATCAATTGTGACCGAAAAAATATTTAAAATGGAAAGGAGCGTCAGCTAAATTTTCAAAAAATCAATATTACTTTCTTTCCAAATTGGTTATCGTTCCTGTACTTACTTTTAACAGTCTTAATAAATAAATTCAAACAATTATTCAGATTTCAAAATTCTGAGGATTGTATGTTATTCACTTTGCCATAATAATTACATTTCCAACGCCAAGAAGGGGTCACCGAAGACCCCATTAGGTACATACAGTGAGCGTCAAAAGTGCGTAAACACCAATGATGTTTCGATTTCAAATATATAAAAAAATATTTTATCTTGTCGAAATGAAATACGTTTTGTTTAATACATATTTCGTTATCAACATTTTTACAGATTATTTTACAGATTTAGTAACTTTTTCAAGGCCCTAAGAAAAACTTAAAAGAGCATTGGTGTTTACTCACTTTTGACACTCATTGTATATTTCGAATCGGGATCAAATTCTGAACCGATTTAGTCTGCGTATATGTTGAAATACGATAGCGTCCAAAAGAAAGTCGTCCATACATAGAATGCGCCACTGTAGGCATAACTTCTCTAATTACATGTTTGCCTTAAAAACATGCGAAAAGTCGATTATGAATTAAATTATTTGTTGACCAATCTGACGAAACTGTCGTCGTCGAAATCAGCAACAGAAAAGTTATTCGTATTTTAGAAGGATTTGACTACATGATATGATGAACCATACAATTTTTTTTAGATAGATATATAAATATATAGTTGACGCAAAAGGTTCGTAGAATCACTTTAGGCCTGGTTTGTCACAACCATGCATTTGTGGGAGTTTTTAGTTTTAGGAGGAATTGAAGGGGCCTACAGTTTTATGGCGATTTCGAAAGGCCGAACTGATAGGATTTCTCAGGACAGTTATACTCTCGGATATTTGACGGATATTGTTACGCAAGAGTGAATTTCCGGGAGAATCAATCCTGTCTGTGATCCCTCGCTTAGTAGTCCCGCACAGTCATTAGCCACTGTGCCCCAACGGATAAAAGCCTTTAAACTTGGACAATCAACTTGGATCCATTAAAAAGTTGAATACACTTCTAGTTATAGGTAAAGTATTGTAAAATAGAACAGCTAGTTTCGACCCTATACCATTGCTCTAATCCTGTAGAAACAATCCACACATTCATCCATCCAAATTATCACTTTCCCAATTCATGACTTTGCCACACATACTTACGCATCTCCATGTTCTTATATTCTTAGCTAACACAATTGTACAGATTTGGGCAAAAAAAAAAAAAACCAAAAATTATTCACCAGTCGCCAATATTCTTTTCTTGGCATGTTTCGAAATCAGCTCTTGATAGCTTTAGGCAAGGTTATCAACATCCATACCATTGGAGCCATTTGAAATAATTTTATAACAGTTCCTACATACAAAATTTTGTATGTTTCTTTGCATTTTTTTCCTATAGAAATCATTCACAGTTTTTCGTATTTAATCAAGTCATGCAGATACACAGCTTTTGGACTGTTCCTTTGGCTGTCGAAGATAGCCTCTCTAGTGACCCCTCAAATAGTTATTATCAATCATAAAATGATCTAAGAATAGTGTCTATCGTCATATAAAAGAAATAAAATAGGAAGAGCCGTCAAAGTTTATTGACCTTGAGATACCACTCCTCCTGTTTCCTACCCCACATTTTTTACTGTACTTGATTTTCACATGCAAAAGGATCATGCGCCCCTCTGCCAAAATTTACTGAACTTCTACAAACCAATTATCACCCAATTCTCTACTCAACAGACGCAAATGTCAATAAATCATTCTAAAAGCTGTTGTGACAAGTGCTTGTCCTTTAATTGGGTGCCCAAAGGGAGAAATCTGCAAACGCACACCCTATTGGGCGACAAGGAACAACGCATGCCCAGTGAGTTGCACCACTGACAGAGCAGCACAATTCTACCCTCACAAAACAAAATGAATTGACCTGTCGGAGTGTTGCTGAAAAAATGTTTTTAACTTTTGAAATTGAAAATCTCGTGATAGCGACGACAGAAACAGACCAAAATTTCTTGTAGGTGAAGAGTTCATCAGTTTCAAAATTAACTTGCGGAAATTGAGAAGATAATGTGGCAGAGATTCTTGGTAAGCATTTCAAAATTTTATACAAAATATTTTTTCTAATTGTTGTTTGGTCTTTTTGATTTTTTTTTGTGACAGTAGGTTATCGGTATTCGATCCAATGGCTTTGATTAAGAGCTTCGCTCTGAGGGCAGTAGAAGACTCGATTGTAGCCAGTTTCCTTGAAAAGTATTTGGAACAATGCCATCAGAGATAATATTGTGAAAGGGAACTTGGTCAAAATGGAATAGACACCCTTACAAAAAAGTTCCCTTTTTGGAGATAACGTTTTTTGAAATAGAAATATGGAAAAAAACTGTTGATGTTTTGGATAGTAACATAAAGTACATATGTATATCAAACCACATCCTATTTTGGGAAACAAAGGAGTTTGCACTAAGAAATTAATTATTTATTATTTAAAATGTTTTTTTCAGATGCTTCGGAAGAAGTTTTACCAGAGCTGGAAGGCTAATCTATGGCTAACTAAGGCAATTAACGTTCAAGATCGTTGGTTTGTGTGTAAAGCTTAAACATGAGGGTTCCGGTTCGCAGATACGGTCCGGTCTCGTCCCACAATATTTTTTTTTCATTTTCATTTCATTTTCAAATAATTCTTATTTGCATAAAAAGTGGCTAACTTGGGCTAATAAATTAATAAATGCTGCAGGACGTTCATAAAAGGAACCAAGACGCAGTTGCTCACAACCATTTTGAGCGCTACACGGTCGCTAAAAGCTGGCAAATCTGCCGGAATGGATAAAATCCGGCAATAAATGCTCAAGGCCTTAAGTGAAGAGGGAGTTAAATGGCTCTCTCGTGTCATTAAAGTGGTCTGGGAATGCGGCAAAACTCCCAGCGATTGGCAGATTGGAGTGATTGTGCCCCTTTTCAAGAAAGGGGATAAAAGGGAATGCTATATATACAGGGGTATATCACTTTTAAGTCTCCCCGGAAAAGTCTTTGCCAAGGTGCTGGAAACGCGTTGCACGAGGCACGATTAGGAGATGAGCAGTGTGGTTTTTGTCCCAGCAGAAGCACAACCGACCACTTATTCCCTCTCAGAATGGTATACTTGAAAAGGCTTGGGAGTGTGCTACACCTGTTTACGGATACTTCGTTGATTTGAAGAGAGCATATGACCGAGTCCCTCGAGGTAAACTCTGGAGTGTATTACAGGAGTATGGAGTTGACGGTTCTCTCTTGAGAGAGAGCCATTCAATGTCTTTACACAAACTGTAAAAGCTGTGTTCGGCTAAACGGCGTAAATCAATACCTTTCACCGTGGGCGTTGGACTTCGTCAGGGGTGCGTCTTGTCTCATCTCCTTTTCATTACTTATATGCGGACTAGATGTTACAGCGCAGTCTTGGCGAAGAACTTTTCGAATTGGGAGATCTGAGGATAAGTCATTTGCTCTTCGCTGATGACTTATACTTGGTCATTCTTGGGTCCTCTCATACTGAACTTCAACGCGCACTCGATCGGTTGGTAGCCGTTCCCGTTGAAGCTGAGACGAAGGTTAAAGTGAAAAAATCTGAACTAATTGTCGTCTCCAGAACGCCTGTTCAATGCACTCTGCATGTTAGTATAGTCCCATTGAAACAGGTGGAGAAGTTTAAGTATCTCAAGGTCTGATTTACGAGTGATGGAAGGAGCAATGCCTATTTTTCTGTAGGATTGGTCAGGCTGGGTCAATTTTGAAACAGCTTGGTCAATGGTCATTCTGTTATTAGGAGGGCCAACTCTTACCTGTGGTCCTGAGGTTTGGGTAATGACCAAAAGAATAAGATCGCGAATACAAGCTGCCGAAATGAGATTCCTCTGCTCTATTGCTGGTGTGAGTGTGACCAGTAGATATCGCATTAAAAATACCAGAATACGTAAGGAACTCAATGGAGAGCAGCTACTTCTCCGGACGGAGCGGTCCATGCTTCGGTGGTTTGGTCATGTTAAACGCATGCCCCCAACACATGTCAATATGAAATAACACCCCAAATTTGAGACCTTTTTTCATTATCTCTATTGGGGCCTTATTTCCTGCAGCCCCGCGACTTCATCACCGATCTGCGCATTTTGTCCCTGCTATGAACGAGATGGCTTAAAACCATCTCACAGTCTTAAGAAACATTTAAAAAAAGTTTCAATAAAAGCTGTCCAGTACTTTTCGCGCTTTGAGGTAATAAAGAAAATTGCTACAGTTTTAAAGAAGATTTATTTGTATGTGTCTCTAACGTCTTATGGTATCACGTTTTGTATGCCCATGCCCAATGCCCATCAATTACAAAATCTTTTAGACTAGACGTCCGAAAGACTTATACAACAGAGCCATTTGAAGAAGGTTAACAGGCTAGGATTAAAATGCATCTATAATCGAAGTAACAGTCTTCCGAAAGACAAATGCACGAAGGTTCAATAATTTGATATAGCAAAGTTCAGAGCTGTCATCCCTAATTGAAATATATATTTCGAATAAATATATACACTCAGCTCATCATCGTTAAGTCAGAAATGTTATCGTAAATTATTATTATTCAAGTGGCATCTCTTCTTCGTATTCCCGTTCCAATAATTGAGAGTGTTTCGTTTCGAAAGAGTCTAGTAACGTTTGCCAACCCGCACAACTGATTGCACACTCGCATTCCCAGAAATTGATTGACCCATTATTTGTTTAACAGAAAAGAATGACATATGAACTGGTGCTTAATAATTTGTCATCTGGAAAAGTAAACATTTGGATGGTATTGAGGGCGACAATAAATTTAAACACAAATGGCATCTTAATTTATTATTGGGGAAGGGTTACTTTATTTTAATTAACACGCTCTATTGAGCGGTTCTGAGTATTTGTTGAGAGACTATTATAATAATGCAATCTTTGAAACTGAAAGTCGAAGCTCAAGCTTGAGATATCAGACGCATCAATCAACTTTGTCACGAATAACATTTTATAGGTGATGCCACTGACAGTTCCACAGTATTAGACAACTTGAGTTGTGGAATGATCTACTTTATCTCAAAAGTAATGTTTACAAATCGACTATAACTCACTGTAAGCTGATCTGATAAATGTATGGCGCCATTGAAAAGGAGTCACAGTAATTGGGGAAGAGTTGGATATAGTTGAGTCCAACTCTTCCCCAAAACGCAGTACTTCTGCATTACTGCTTAATCAAGCGTTTCCAAAACGCAAACGGGTTACTGTGATGCAATGCATACTTTTTTAAAACGCATTGTGAACGCTTTAACTGCGCAAACAAAAGCAAACAGAGCATCATGAATTATTATGATGCAAATCGCAGTGTTGCCAGATTTTTTCAGTGGAAATTCCCCATTTTGGAGGCAAAAATAAGGGTTTTCCCCCATTTTGCATTTCGACTTTCCCCATTTCAGATTATGTAAAAAAAAACTATGGTCCCTATTGTGAGTGTCGATAGTCGCATTCGCTGGTAGTCGATTACAAATGTCTGATGGTCGATGCTTTCTCTTGAAAGTGAAAAAATGTTGTGCGTACGATAGCTAAAATCAATCGACGCAATCGACAATTGTCGTGAGGATCGCTGATCGACAATCACAATATCCAAAGAGTAAAAACTACATTTATTTCTATAAAAAAAATTAATTTTAAAGACCACTGACATATTACCTATACCTATACCTATACCTATACGGGTTACCAGATAAGCTTGGTATTAAAAACTTTAAATACTTGTAAATTGCATTCCAAGCGGATTGGATTTCATCATTTTTAAATTTTGATCTGGAATATCCTGCCATCTTTCGTGTCAATCAACCCGTAAAAAAATGTAATGACTGCAAGTGAGTCGAGTGAGTACTGTGAAATCAAGATTTGGGCTTTTGAACTTAGGAACTGCCCCAGCGTGCTTGAGGCCCTACGGAAATCATGAAACTAATAATGTTATTTAAATACAAACTAATTTTAAAGAACGCTGCCATTGAAGACAGAATTGTAGGTATTAACTAAATGAATTTTGGTTGTCACCAACCAATTCACCAAATGGTAGCTATGTTCATTCAGACAAGTTAGTTAATATATACCATTTTTGTTATGTATGTCCAGCGTTACTCGTATTTGTAGGCCACCGATTTGTGATGTCGAGTTGCGTAGCCCGATTTATCTAGTCTTTCTGTTGTTTCTATTGCTACACCATAGTAAAGTATTAAAAACACTGAATTTCGCTAATCGTATAGAGACAAAAAATCAAGATTTACACTGTTGCACAACATATTAAGCGATCTGATTGAACTCAAACAAAGCTGCCGATAATATAACTCAGTTATTATCTGTTAAACAGAATACACAACTTAATTAGTTTTGTCAGCATGCATCCGATATTCTGATGGCGCATTATATTATTTGAAAGCAACATCAAGGATATCAAGTAGATATAAATCAGTACAAAATTTGTTGTCCTTTCAAGTGGTATTTACTTGCTTTTTTCCTGCGAACCATACCAAATTTGTTTGCGCGGGAGCAACTGCTGAAGCTCTATTCACCTATTGAAATACATGTTCGTTCTCAGGCAAGTTTTTTTATGTTCATAATAAGAGTCGTCGTGTTGAAATGCATATTTTTGTTTTTAAATCAGTGAGAATTTTATTTTAAAATTACAATAAATAATGGAAAAGTAGAATTTGGTTTTTCCCCATTTGAAGTGTGCTTTTCCCCATCTCCCCATTTGATTGAAATATCCCCAAAATGGGGAAAAATCCCCACACCTGGCATCCCTGTGCAAATGACATCTAATTTTAAACCAATTAAAATGGAATTATCGCTGGAGTCGTAGTAAAATATAATAATTTTGTAATAATTTGCCAATTTTACTTTGATTTGCAGTAATAAAAAGTGGACGAATAAGTCCATTAAATTACTATTGGTGAGTACCCGAATTGAATTTGAACTCGATTTTCGAAACAAAAGAAGAAAAAAAGGTGCTGTGGAGAGTAGTTTTGGAGGAGATCAAAAAAATTAATTAATTGGCGTTTGAGATATTTTATGATAGTTCACATCAAAGTCGTTCCAAAACGTCAAAAATTGCAAAGCATAACAAATGCAAAGCAGCGCAAAAGTATTCATAACCGTGCATCAGAAAAGAATTGTGCATTCACAATGCGCATTTTTTTTACGTTTTGGAATTCAGCCATATTCAATATTTTTATCCTTTCCAATTAGAAAAAATAAGTATTCAATTTTTGAGACTACGAATGGAAGCTTTTGAAGCAGTGCGCAGTGCGCGTTTTCTTTATAAGAAATTGTTTTTTATTATTAATTTTAGAGCAAATAATTATTCGGGTAAGTCTATAGTTTTTACATCCAATATGTTAGTATGATTTAAGTCTGGTTTTAATCCTAGCATTGATTTTCGTCTAAAATTGTAATAAACAAAAGTTTTTCATCTTCTTAAAAAGACCCAACCAATATAATTAACAACCAAACAATTAAATTTGGTTTTAGACAAAATTTCAAAGGTGTGCAAATTAGGAAAAAAAGCGATGAGACCGGAGAATGGTAATGGGATGCGTATAAAGAAGACCGGATGGAAGGCATGAGACAGTTTCAACTCCACCCCAACTAACATTTCAACTTCCTTAAGGCAGAATTGTTTCA
The DNA here is from genome assembly GCA_949372485.1 of Cheilosia soror. Taxonomy (NCBI): domain Eukaryota; kingdom Metazoa; phylum Arthropoda; class Insecta; order Diptera; family Syrphidae; genus Cheilosia; species Cheilosia soror. Next base: position 67,504,290 of record OX443561.1, on the reverse strand, counting down.
GATTCGACTGGTCAAGGCTTCTGTAAAGCTTCGAGCAGAAGCAAACTCTTTACCGAAGTCTTGACTTCTATTACAACTTCATTGATGCCTTTTAGAAAAATAAGATCAAGCTTTAAAGAACAATAATTAAATTCATAGCTTCGTTAGGTGTAGTTTTCGAAAGAAGAGGACGTTGCAGTTTTTATAAAGTTTGTTATAGAAGCATCTATAAGTAAACTTGTATACAACTTCCAACTTCAGAATTGGCGATCCGAGAACAACGCTTTTACCGCTTTCAATGACGGAAACCTTGCAAACCGCATAATCTCTGATGAAAGGACAAATGCTCAGTTTTTCGTGAGCAGTTTTTGTGTATCTTTGAATCGCTTAAAAATAAAAAGTCGGCGGAAGTTGACAGTGTCCCATACGTCATTATTAAGACACCTGCCTCTAGGATCTTAGGATCCTAGGATCTTCGCCACGCTATTTACCAATGCGCTGAATAATGCATATTATCCAGCGCAGTGGAAAATGGCAGTGGTAGATCCTATCCCAAAGAGGGATAAAGATAGGACTAACCCGGCTAATCTTCGATCAATTAGTTAGAATGTTAGCAAAATATTTGATTATGTCGTTAATAGAGCTCTTTTGAAGCCAAAATAAAATTATTCCGGACAATCAGTTTGGCTTTAGAGCGGGCATGAGACGATTCATGTCGCGTGGAAATTGGTGTCCGACATTCAGTGGCACAAATGCAAGAGCCAATGCACGGATGCCTGCCGGGTCGACTTTGAGAAGGCCTTCGACACCGTATGGTTGGAGGGGCTCTTCTATAAGCTGACTAGGTTGGGTATGCAAAAACCATTGCTATATATGATTTATGACATGCTTTTTGGGAAAGAAGTTCGTTGTCAAATCTGGAAACGTGACTTCCAGCAAAGTCTTTGAAATTAAAAACTCTTATAGCTGTAATATTTTCATTTTTCGGTTGGTTATGTGTCCACCTTTGATAATTATACCCATGCAAAAGAATTCGAGAGGAAATTCTGAAAACTATCCCAGATGATTTCGGATATGGAATAAGTGATAACGGGTGGATGACAAAACAAACCTTTTATGAATACATCTCAAAAGTGTTTCACCCCTTTCTAATCAGAAAAAAATTAAACTTCCTATCATTTATTTCGAGGACGGACACAGTAGGGTAGGGTGGGGCTAGTTGGGCCACGGGGCAAGTTGGACCACGCGACTTAATCAGAACCTGCACAATATATAACACGTGCGAAACCGGTCTCAGCTGCATCATATCAGCAGGAGGAGAAGCACATCAAATTTTCAGTTTTAGCATGAAAAACTAAAAAAAATGTGGGTCATTCTTTTATTATTTTAATGGTGATAAGGTGCAAGATATACATTAAAGTAAGGTTTTGTCATGACTCATGAGATAAAAAAAAAAAATAAATAGGTGGCGCAACAGGCGGGTGACACCCAAGGCCTAGCTTCTCGCAACCATTCGTTTTGTGTGAGTTTCTATTTTTAGGACGAATGGAAGGGACCTACAATTTTATGCCGAGTCCGAACGGCTGAATTGAGAAGCTTTTTCATGACAGTCATACTCTCGGATGTTTGTCAGACGTTCGCGAGAGGTGGCGCAGTAGAAAAAACTTTAAGATGTAATTTGGGTTTTTCCGGGGATCGAACCTGGGATCCCTCGCACAGTAGTCCAACCCACTAACCACTGCACTACTGCGCAACATGAGATACGTTAATATATTTTAGTATTCAGTATACGAAATTGGACAGTTTTAAGTATTTTTGTTTTTGTGACCCAATACGTTCATCAAACTAGGTGTGGGGCAAGTTGCAAAAACTTGCCCCGTTAAATAAATAAATACATGTGTTATCTATATGACCATTTTTATTGGTTATAGAATGCTTTCGGTTAAGGGATACAGTGCTTACACCATTGTCCACTTGTTATACGTCATAAAGAATTTTTTGTTTTGAATTCTATTTATTTATTATATTTTGAATAAACTATTATAAATTATAGATTTTTTTGTCCTTTATGGAGCTCATTCTTCCACTTTTCAAGCCGTGGTCCAACTTATCCCACTCACTTGGACTTAATGCATTTAGGACAATGTTATTCCCTTGTGGATGAATATTTTCAGATTTTTTCAAAATAATTAAGAAGTACGAAATCCATTCTATCTTATGAATCATAATAATATAATCTGCTTATAACGAGACTTCAAACGAAAAATGTTTCAACTAGCCCCACTCTACCCTACTCACCCAACATTACAAATCAGTCAGCCATGTGTGCATGTGCAGCTTGATATAATTCTGATCGCTTTGTATATCTTAACTCTATAAGAATTTTACAGCCAGCCGATGTTGCTGCATTTAAGCCTCTTAAAAATGCATGGCATACTGCACTATTATAGAATGGAGACGCAATAATCCTGGCAAAAATTTAACAAAAGATTTATTTGGTCCACTGTTACATGATGTTGTCCAATCAAGTATTTTGTCAAATACATTGGTAAATGGTTTTAGGACTTGTGGCCTTTTTCCGTGGGACAACACAGCTATTCATTTCCCTAAATCCAGAAAAATTAATATCAGAGAATGCAATATTTAAGTGATGATCAGGAACAGGATGCGTTTAAACAAATTTGCAGGATAAGTTGCACAATAAGAGGCATGTATAGACAACGCTAAGTGCTCTTCAGATTTCAAAGACTTGCAAAACATTTACACGTTCTTCAAATCTAAGTGAAATTCACCGAACTTTTGAGTTTCTTGACCTTTCAGCACGCGTTTGCCTTCTTGAGGGAAGAAAGGCCTGAAAAAGTATGCTTGCTAAGATTTGTGACGAGATTAGCCGGGATAATGAAAACATTCAAATCCAATCGGGTAAAGGTAACCACAAAAAATTGTTTTCTGATGAAATTTGTGCCGAGTTATTGACAATGATCCCAATGAGGCCTTTTTCATAACTCACGAACCGATCGTCGTATCAATTCAAAATGTTGTATATTGATAAAGAAGTAAGAATAATACAAAAATAAAAATGTAAACCATTTCTACGCAATTATACATTGCTACGTATGTATGTATGTATTTTTTGTGGGCGCAGTAGCGCAGTGGTTAGTGTGCTGGACTACTGTGCGAGGGATCCCAGGTTCGATCCCCGGAAAAACCAAAATTACATCTTAAAGTTTTTTTCTACTGCGCCACCTCTCGCGAACGTCTGACAAACATCCGAGAGTATGACTGTCATGAAAAAGCTTCTCAATTCAGCCGTTCGGACTCGGCATAAAATTGTAGGTCCCTTCCATTCGTCCCAAAAATAGAAACTCACACAAAACGAATGGTTGCGAGAAGCTAGGCCTTGGGTGTCACCCGCCTGTTGCGCCACCTATTTATTTATTTATTTATTTTTTACGTATGTATTTTTAGATAACTAATCTACTAACTGCTCCTCAGGTATTTTCATATGAGGGTTTCCTTCATGATATTCATTCATTCATTCATTCATTCATTCATTCATTTTCAATGGTCCGCTTGTCCATTAAGTGGGTCGCGGGTGTAGGTTGCTCAAGTGGACCCTCCATAGCTCTCGATCCTCCGCCATCGACTCTAAATCATCAAGGGCAATCCCCATACGGGTAGAGGAGAGGTTATGAATTTGATCTAACCATCTCATCCTGGGTCTACCTAGGGGACGCCTGCCCGATGGTACGGATTCCATAGCACGTCGTGGAATCCTGGTCGGGGACATACGTTTAACATGACCAAACCACCGAAGCATGGATCGCTCCGTCCGGAGAAGTAGCTGCTCGACATTGAGTTCCTCACGTATTCTGGTATTTCTGATGCGATCTCTACGGGTCACACCAGCAATACCACGGAGAAATCTCATTTCGGCAGCTTGTATCCGCGATCTTATTCTTTCAGTCATTACCCAAACCTCATGACCATAGGTAAGAGTTGGAACAAACACCGAATTAAAGACTGACAACTTAGCTTTGACACCAAGTTCAGTCCTCCTGATAACAGAATGACCGAGCTGTCTCAAAATCGATCCAGCCTGACCAATCCTACAGGAAAACTCGGCATTGCTCCTTCCATCACTCGTGAATAAGACCCCGAGATACTTAAACTTCTCCACCTGTTTCAATGGGACTCCACTAACATGCAGAGTGCATTGAACAGGCGTTCTGGAGACGACCATCACTTCAGATTTGTTCACATTTACCCTCATCTCAGCTTCAACACAAACGGCTACAAACCGATCGAGTGCGCGCTGAAGTTCAGTCTGAGAGGACCCGAGGATGACCAAGTCATCAGCGAAGAGCAAATGACTTATCCTCAGATCTCCCAATTCGAAACGTTCTTCGCCAAGACTGCGCTGTAACATCCAGTCCATATAAGTAATGAAAAGGAGAGGCGACAAGACGCACCCCTGGCGAAGTCCAACGCCCACGGTGAAAGGTATTGATTTAACGCCGTTTACCCGAACACAGCTTTTACAGTTTGTGTAAAGAGATTGAATGGCTCACAAGAGAGAACCATCAATTCCATACTCCTGTAATACACTCCAGAGTTTCCCTCGAGGGACTCGGTCATATGCTTTCTCCAAATCTACGAAGCAAGCGTAAACAGGTGCAGCATACTCCCAAGCCTTCTCAAGTACCATTCTGAGAGTGAATAACTGGTCAGTTGTGCTTCTGACGGGACGAAAGCCGCACTGCTCATCTCCTAATCGTGCCTCGACCACAGCTCTGCAACGCGTTTCCAGCACCTTGGCAAAGACTTTTCCGGGGAGACTTAAAAGTGATATACCCCTGTAATTGGAGCAATCCCTTTTATCCCCTTTCTTGAAAAGGGGCTCAATCACCCCAATCTGCCAATCGCTGGGTGTTTCGCCGCATTCCCAGGCCACTTTAATGACACGAGAGAGCCATTTGACTCCCTCTTCACCTAAGGCCTTTAGCATTTCTGGCCGGATTTCATCCACTCCGGCAGATTTGCCAGCTTTTAGCGATTTGATCACAAAAGTGACTTCCTCTACCGTGGGACTATTTGCCGCCCTGCTTAAGGCGATGGATGTGTCATCCTCAATGCCCTGGATTGGATTGAGCAATTCGGAAAAGTGCTCGCTCCATCTGCGCAAGATGTCCTCCTCATTAGAAAGAAGTGTACCATCTTTGGATTTGACTCCTTCGATAATGTTCCACTTCCTTCCTCTAAGACGGCGGATGGTCTGCCAGAACACCTTGCTTGCAGATCTGTGATCACGGTCCAATTTTTCGCCGAACTCCTTCCAAGAATGTTCTTTGGCTGCTTTAACAGCCAATTTGCAAGTTCTTCGCGCCTCAATGTACCGGTTTCGAGAAGGAGAGTCCCCCAAGTGAATCCACACCTTGAAAGCCTTCTTCTTCTCTCTGATAGCTTCTTGAACTCCGGGCGTTTTAAACCACGCAGTTCTTTTCTCACCACCAGCCGCCACACCGAGCCGCTTCACTCCGCAAACATGTCCTGCAGAGGCAATAACTGCTGTTGAAAACAACTGCCATTCTCCCTCTACATTCAATGGAACATTTGGAATTTGTTCAAACCTTTCAGATACCTGCCGTGCAAATTCATGATATTAAATATAAAAATGTATGTATACAAAATCCTGAGTGCTGCGCGAGCGAAGCTGCGGGGAGAAACTAGTTTTAAATAAGGGAGCGTTAAATGCATTTCAATAAATCGTAGATACTATTTTATCATAATTTTTGGGTGCGAACTACTGTACAGGGGTGCCAACTACTGTAGGTTTTGAGAGACATTTTTTATAATCCATTTATTTTCAAATTGAAACAACTAAACTCAAAATTTAAAATGTTTAGTAAAAAGAAAATTTCGTAAGAAATATATAAATGAATATATATGTAATTCGAAATATTTTTGATACCTAAAAATTTTCAAAGTGGACAAACAGTGGAAGTTCGGTTATGAGCAGTGCCAACCGAAGAAAAACGCAGCTGCTTCAGCAAACATGCAAAATCTTCCTTTGGCAAATTTTGAGCATTTTTTCTTTCAGCCTCTAAAATGCATATTCACTTATTTCGCTTTAAGGGGGCAAAGAATGCCACATCCAAAGGTTGACAAATGTGTGTTAATGTTATAATGGCTTGCCAAGTTGTCACCCATAACCAGAGTATATCCATTATAATGAGTGGGGACACTCTCGACAATTTCCTTATCAGCAAGTATTACTGTGTCACACAGACATAAGAAATAGACGGATATATAAAGTGGGTAGAGAGAGAGAGAGAGAAAAAAGAGGAGCAGTATTTTTTCGGAAAATGGCACACAAATTTTTCAACTTGTCATACATTTTTATTAAATACAAAATTATAATTACATGTGTGTTACGCTAAGATATTTATGCTTGTTTTTTTTATTATTCTATTAAATTTTTTGATAAAGTCATGCTCTCAAACACATGCCAAAGAAATTCTTTGTTTTGATTTTTACAGCCAGTAATCAATCACATTTATTCTTTAATATGTAGGTAATACATTTTCATTTCAAAATTATTTTTTTTATTTTGCTATAAACTTTCTAATGCATCTAAAAATTCTTAAGGCGAACGTGTTAAATGCGCACTTTCATCTTCCTTAAAAATCTGTAAATATGGAGGGAACACTATGTTGCTGAATTAGTTCCAACTCACACTTGCGTTTTAAATAATAAAACGAATTGTCACTACCGAAATCAGCAGTTTTATAGTCAGATTCAGTTTTGAAAGCGTTTATTTCAACGTGTCAGAAAGCTCTAAATTTGCAGTTGGCTCGCAACTATTTTCTCCATGTAGCTACTTTGCTGAAAAAGATATTTGTTTCTTTCGGATCTAGAGCCCTTTCCATATTCCATGTCCTTGTGTTTTTCCAATACTCTTAGGTGGGATGTTTATTTGTTTTGTACTAAAACGGTACCTTACCAAGGCATAAACAAGTGTAATAATCTTTGCCATGGTCTAACTTTGACCACCCGGTCAATGTTACCCTGAAATCGCGATCGGTCAAAGTTAGCCATTTAATATAAAATGATGGCACTTTCTTTTATTAATTCGCTAAAATATTATAAATCCAAGAAATTCTACTGCAAAGTATAATTTCCTTAAAGAATTCATTGAAGTACTTACCAGAATAAATTTTTTGTGGATATCTGTTCACTTCACTGTCACTGAATATTATAAAGTTTGGAGCAATTTAAAAAGACCGCTAAAACGTACCTCTCACAAATTTGACGGCTATGAAAATGAAATTTGTTCTCTCTAACTCTTGCATCTGTTAATGAATAGAGCTTCTAAATATATCATCAGAGTTAGTCTATCTTTCAAAAGATGGCAGTAAGATACATTGGAATTACTTTTTGATTTTCGGTCAAGTTATACCACCCGTCAAAGATACCTAAGTATACCATAATGGATAAGTACCAAAATTTCAAGAACGGAATATCCAATTTTTCTAAAATTAATTGTTTTATATTCCCTAAATGTGCAGTAAACTAATGAAAAAAGTCTCATCAAAATCGGATGATTAAAACAGGAGAAATAATGTAATTTTGGTATGTATTTTTGGAACGTTTGGGGGTGCGCCACGCTCAAACGGCAAAGAGCGCAGATTTGAGCTCAGTGCATTAAAATCAATGGGATTAAATAAAAAAAATGTTCCTTTTTTTGAATGGGCAGTAAAGTAAAATCTACCCCATTTGGCTGAGCGTTGCGCGCTCAACGCCCTCTATCTCGAAAACGGTTGAGCGCATGAAAAAAATGGTTATAACAAAATTTGTTGCAAATTCTGTGCTGTACAATTTTGTAGTAGATCGGTAGTAGACGCGGCTAAACCGGCTAACGCCGCGTTTCACCATCGCGTTGTAATATACTGCAATACATATCCCCTGTCATACAGAGCGCGTTGTCAACGCCGCGGCGGTAAAACGCGCTCTTGTGAAAAATTTCATATTCTTCTCTGACGCGGAGCGGTGTGAATCATTTTTGTAGTTTCAAATGGAAATATTAATCGAATTTGTAAAAAATTACGTCTTTACGATATGTAGTGGCCGGCAGAAGTATTTTTACAAAACTAAAGTTAATTCTGCTCATAATTTGAAACTTACTTCATGTAAATTTTGGCATCAATAGAAAGGTCATTTAAATTCCGTTTGAATGACACAAAACTTTTTAGAATTTAAAATTGTTGTGAAGGTCTCCTTTTTTTACTTTTTTCCTCGGTATTCCTCGGTATCAAAAAAAATGTTTTGATGCAAAAAGTTTCTCCAAAGAATTCTAATAGTGACTGCAACAAAAAATTTCAAAAATTTCTTCGCTAATATTTTGTATGACTTTTAAGTAGAACTTAAATCGTGATGAGTCGTAAGTAAACGAAATTGCGGGAACAGGTAGTAAATTATATTTTCGTTTAAAATAAAATTAATTATATAAAAAATTTATTTTACCCCTGTACTGCCGTGCACTGTTTCGCAAAAAAAGAAACGACAGCCCTGACTAACGCATGCAATATACAGTTTGCTGTTTAAAACTTGACTGTTGGCTCCAACTCCTCTAAAGAACCACTAAAGTATTTTATGATGCCAAGATTAGATGCATGAGCATTGAGCAATGAGCATGCCCATCAAATGTGAGTCCTAAAATTTGTAAATATGGTCCTAAAAACTTAAAACTTGCATTGTTAAATTTGCTTCTTCTCTTGAGCTTAATCCATTGATCAAAGAGTAACCCACTTGAAGCCTCCACGCGCTGTTCAATCCCACCAATAAATAACCAAACGCTTCTTTATCAAGTGGTAAATCTTCCTGTTTGAATTCAGTAAAGTAATGTTTTTAGCGTTAGAACTTTCGAAGACTTTCGGGTAAACCCAGGCGTCACATCGGTCTAAGAATACCATGATCTAAGGGTACTCGGAGCAGGTAAATTCTTTCGAAATAAAGACCTTATATAACAGTAAACTCGCGGGCTGCATACGTTTAGAGTCAATGCGAAAGATCGTAACTCTACAGGATACGTTCCTTTAATTTTCCCACCTGCCAAACTTGTTAGCAAACCATTATCATATAATTATGTCTGAAAACAAGGAAAAGCCAAATCTTTATTTCTCATCATTTACCTCAACCACTTCTTCCGCCCTTACCGATATAACGTTTTTCTTCTCCAACTCAGCAACTAATAAATTTAAGTTTTTAATTTTACTATTTTTGCGTAGTATTTGTCGCCCAATTTTTTAATGATTTTTTGTTTGGTCAAAATGTTTCTTAAATTACGGGAATCTTTTTTTCAAAGTGCGAGGAGTAGCCTGTTCAACACAAATATCGTCTGGGTACCGATAGCTACGTTTTCTAGTCCTTACTGATGTGCTAAAAGAAATAAAACCGTAATGAACATGTTTTGTAATATGGCATTATAATTTAATTTTACTTTTCTCTCAAAACATTGACCCCACTCGAAAATTCAATTGTGTCACAACGGTCAGATGTCGAAAAAGTGAGAGTTTCCATTTTGTTCCGCTCCGAATCAAGACAGCTAGCGGTTATGTTCGAACCAACGCGAAATGGTCTACTAGCAGTCCACCCACACATAATATATGTCAATGATGGAGAAATCGAAGATAGTTTTCATTTTGTTTCCCTTATTTTTCGCTTGGAGCGCTAGAAATGTTGGCGTCATTTTCTGAGCAGAAATTGTATGGAACTGACATTTGACTAGCAGCCCATAATATTATAGATAGTATGTCCATGGTCATAGCAAGGAAAAGGAACAAGCTCATTGGGTCGATTAAAAAAAGACAATACGATTTGTTTTTGCTACTCTTAAAACAAATATCTTATCTATGTAGATATGTATTGTCTCTTAATAGTACATTTACACCGCATCTAAATTCAACATTTCAGCAGAGAAAATTTCGAAATCCAATTATGTGTTCCCACTGAAATTTCAACATTTCAAATGACAGCTAGTATCAGAATTGATTACCTAGGTACTGATGTTTTTTGTGTTTCGAAATCAGAAGTGGCTTGTAGAATTAATTTTTTAGTTATATTAATGTAAACATTAATACAAGTGATATTTCACTATTCAGATATATTTTTCCTACTTCCTATTTTTTTAACTTTTGCAATCTAGTTTTACAGCGGTTTTTTTTGTCAGTGAGCTCAAAAGTCATCAGAATTAGGTTTGTTCGATTTGACAAAAGTATAAATGCAGCGATGAAATTCAACATTTCGCTGAAATCCAAAATTTCGAAATGTTGGAAAATACATTTGGTCTGAAATGCTGAATTTAGCCGAAATGATGAATTTAGGTGCGGTGTAAACGTACTATAAGACACCAAGAGTGACAAATAACAGAAAAAGAATCCCATACATTTGCAACAGAAAGAGAATTAGGAACGGACATTTTTTTCCAGCAACAGAATTTAGCGACAGAGAAATGGCTGTTTGACGACAGAAGGTAAACAAGTCTGTGTTGATTGTTTCTGTTGCTGCCAGCGACACAGAATAGACGGCAGCCATCTTTTTCTGGATCTGTTTTAATTTTGTGTAGCTGAGCGAGCAACGTAAACAGAACCAGAATTTAAAACACAACGAAAAAAACTTTCCGTTATGTTTCAGTTTCTCTTCTTTGTCACTCTTGGTGCCTTTACAGGCAAAAACATATTTAAATGAATTTCGTACAAAAAAGAAAAACAAACAATGCAACTACCCCATTTTGGTATTAAAGCTTCTACATAAGGTACTTTTCGATAAAGCTCTACCTCGAATTTGTTACCGAAAACGAAAATTTATTGTGTTCGGAGGGGATTTCGAAATATTGCTTTGGATGTTGCACAAACTAAAATGTCCAGACTAACAAATATGGCCTATTATTGTGAACTACAGAGCTTTACAAAATTCAAATAAATATACCAAGCAAAATTCCAGATTACACATTTAGGGGTATCGCGAATAAATTCCGATGGAATTTTTTCCCTTGTCAGCAATGTACATCAAATTGCTGAATGGGAAACATTCCGGGGGAAATATTATTCGCGATAGGGGTGATTAGGTAGGTACACGAAAGGGGCGCCATAAAATTGGTTAAACCGTTAAACTTAAAATCGAGTCCGTTCCTTTCTTTGTAGGTAGACCATTAAGTTTGTATGACTTCCGAAAACTTTACACTTCGAATGTAAAAACAATCGAGGTCGTGAGGCGCTTTCTTCAACTAACAAAAATACACAAAAACGTTTCCTTCAGTTCAATAAGTCGCGAAAATCATGTTGACTGTATTTAAATAAACTGAATGATTGATAATAATTTCTACGCGGAACTTGGGCAAGACGAGAAAATAAGCAAAGTAAACACGAACGCTCAATTTTCACTTGACAGCTTAATTGGGCGCGTTCAGTGGGAGCAGCGATGCAATATACAGAAACTGATGATCTTGCTAAATTTTAGCAATCTACATACCTACTGGATCAATATCAACTTGATTTCATACCAAAAAATTGGCAATCTTAACAAATTAAGTTGTTATGAAAATTAGATTAAAATGATGAAGTAAATTAAGGCGATCAAAAATCTAGTTTAGTAAGTCGGACGGAATGGGCAAGAAAAAAATGTTTAACAGTGGAGAAAAGGGCAAGATTAGATGTTTATTGCTCTGTAGTTCTTTCATGCCGTGTTATAGCCTGAAAAATAAAGCGATGTGATCATTGTGTCAGCAATTATTTAAAAAAAAACCCTTCGTATTACGCAAAAAACTATAAAGGAACCACTTCTTTTGCCTTAAAACTTCGCGAAGCGCGAATAGCGCCAAATTCAGCTTTATCGGCAGCTAAAATCGGGGAGAAATCTAATGTTATTGCCAGCTTATTCACTGTTACCTGCACAATTCGCCTTGCTTAAGGCACCTGAAACTTAAGAAAAAAAAACACCACTTAATGACGCTAGGAACAAACAAATCTAAACAATCTAAACTATTTTAGATGGGCCGGATGATTAAAACTATTGCTTCCATTACCTGAGGAAAGAGGAGCGGTTTTCAAACAGTCACCATAGCGGAGAAGGAGGCGTTATGGCGTTATTTTTTTATTGTGCTAGACTGGTCATGATGACGTAAACAGTATTCTCAGTTAACGTCTATGTCTGCAACACCGACAAATCAAGTCAAGAATTTCTCGACTTATACAAAGATGACGTAGTCTATTTGTGAGAACATGTAGGTATCTGGCTGGAGCTGGAAAACTAATTTTTGACATTTCTATTGGGTTATCGGAGAGCATGGGAGAGCACAGTTTGATATTTCGTTGCTCTGACGAGTTAAGGTGAGGACCAATCACAAATTCGGATCCCAGGAGAAAAAAATTAAATAAAATTGTCAATGTCAATAAGTAGATAGTGACATACCGATAATTCAAGTTAGTTTTCGCGTTTAGGTAAATTTGAATTCAGACAATTCGAGTCGACTTACGATGACTAGATTCTTGAATGCGGCTAATGTATTGTAGTTATAAGGAAAATAATTGTTAGGCCTGTTCCTTTCCTTTTAAATCTTACGAATTCTTACGACTTTTTACCCATTTTTACGCATTTTACTCAATGTCGTTCCTTAACTTGAAAAATTCGTAAAAGAAAGCAGTTTCGAGAGACCAAGAAGAGACCATGATATAAAGTCTTATGCAAAAAGGTCCAAAACGTAATTTTGGACTTTATTGCACTTCTGAAATTGCAGTACATATAGGCAAAAACGATTTCTGGACTTTATTTCATTTTCAAAAGTGCAATAAAGTCCAAATCGAATTGGAAATAAAATCCAATCAACAAATATATGGGGACAATTGAAAAAAGGGTGAAGTCCCGATCTTTACATACTACAAACCTCGTACCCACTCCAAATCCTACGGGGACCCCAAGCAAGGGTGTCGCAGGGGGCAGCATGTCCAATATACATGTATTTTTTTTTTTTAAATAGTTGAGTGCAATGATGTCCAAGGACTAATATTCAAAATGCGTGCACTTTAACTGTTCGCCAAAATAAGCATTCACTGTAAATGTAGCCTTAGCCTATAAAAAAAACATGGCACTTAGATACTACCTAATAAACAATTCCGACTATTTTCAAAAATCTCTTCGTTAATATTTTTTTGTTTTTTGAAAATCGCTAAAAATGACTATTTTAGTCACTTTTTCCTCCTTTTCATACAAAATTTTTTCTGAGATCATCCCATTCAAAAAAGACCGAGCAAAAAAGTCAAAAAAGTAGACTTTCACAAAAATTCTAAATTTTCAATGGTTACTTAATGGGTTAATGAAAGTTTTGTATCAGTCAAACGGAATTTAAATGACCTTTCCATTGATGGTGGGCGCAGTAGCGCAGGGGTTAGTGTGCTGGACTACTGCGCGAGGGATCCCAGGTTCGATCCCCGGAAAAACCCAAATTACATCTTAAAGTTTTTTCTACTGCGCCACCTCTCGCGAAAGTCTGACAAACATCCGAGAGTACGACTCTCATGAAAAAGCTTCTCAATTCAGCCGTTCGGACTCGGCATAAAATTGTAGGTCCCCTTCCATTCGTCCCAAAAATAGAAACTCACACAAAACGAATGGTTGCGAGAAGCTAGGCCTTGGGTGTCAAAACGCCTGTTGTGCCACCTATTTATTTTATTTTTTTTTTTTTTTTCATTCATTCATTCATTTTCAATGGTCCGCTTGTCCATTAAGTGGGTCGCGGGTGTAGGTTGCTCAAGTGGACCCTCCATAGCTCTCGATCCTCCGCCATCGACTCTAAATCATCAAGGGCAATCCCCATACGGGTATAGGAGAGATTAAGGACTTGATCTAACCATCTCATCCTTGGTCTACCTAGAGGACGCCTACCCGATGGTACGGATTCCATAGCACGTCGTGGAATCCTGGTCGGGGACATGCGTTTAACATGACAAAACCACCGAAGCATGGATCGCTCCGTCCGGAGAAGTAGCTGCTCGACATTGAGTTCCTCACGTATTCTGGTATTTCTGATGCGATCTCTACGGGTCACACCAGCAATACTACGGAGAAATCTCATTTCGGCAGCTTGTATCCGCGATCTTATTCTTTCGGTCATTACCCAAACCTCATGACCATAGGTGAGAGTTGGAACAAACACCGAATTAAAGACTGACAACTTAGCTTTGACACCAAGTTCAGTCCTCCTGATAACAGAATGACCAAGCTGTCTCAAAATTGACCCAGCCTGACCAATCCTACAGGAAAACTCGGCATTGCTCCTTCCATCACTCGTGAATAAGACCCTGAGATACTTAAACTTCTCCACCTGTTTCAATGGGACTCCACTAACATGCAGAGTGCATTGAACAGGCGTTCTAGAGACGACCATCAATCACTTCAGATTTGTTCACATTTACTTTCATCTCAGCTTCAACACAAACGGCTACAAACCGATCGAGTGCGCGCTGAAGTTCAGTCTGAGAGGACCCAAGGATGACCAAGTCATCAGCGAAGAGCAAATGACTTATCCTCAGATCTCCCAATTCGAAACGTTCTTCGCCAAGACTGCGCTGTAACATCCAGTCCATATAAGTAATGAAAAGGAGAGGCGACAAGACGCACCCCTGGCGAAGTCCAACGCCCACGGTGAAAGGTATTGATTTAACGCCGTTAACCCGAACACAGCTTTTACAGTTTGTGTAAAGAGATTGAATGGCTCTCAAGAGAGAACCATCAATTCCATACTCCTGTAATACACTCCAGAGTTTCCCTCGAGGGACTCGGTCATATGCTTTCTCCAAATCTACGAAGCAAGCGTAAACAGGTGTAGCATACTCCCAAGCCTTCTCAAGTACCATTCTGAGAGTGAATAACTGGTCGGTTCTGCTTCTGCCGGGACGAAAGCCGCACTGCTCATCTCCTAATCGTGCCTCGACCACAGCTCTGCAACGCGTTTCCAGCACCTTGGCAAAGACTTTTCCGGGGAGACTTAAAAGTGATATACCCCTGTAATTGGAGCAATCCCTTTTATCCCCTTTCTTGAAAAGGGGCACAATCACCCCAATCTGCCAATTGCTGGGAGTTTCGCCGCATTCCCAGGCCACTTTAATGACACGAGCGAGCCATTTGACTCCCTCTTCACCTAAGGCCTTTAGCATTTCTGGCCGGATTTCATCCACTCTCCTGCAGATTTGCCAGCTTTTAGCGATTTGATCGCAAAAGTGACTTCCTCTACCGTGGGATTATTTTCCGCCCTGCTTAAGGCGATAGATGTGTCATCCTCGATGCCCTGGATTGGATTGAGCAATTCGGAAAAGTGCTCGCTCCATCTGCGCAAGATGTCCTCCTCATTAGAAAGAAGTGTACCATCTTTGGATTTGACTCCTTCGATAATGTTCCACTTCCTTCCTCTAAGACGGCGGATGGTCTGCCAGACCACCTTGCTTGCAGATCTGTGATCGCGGTCCAATTTTTCGCCGAACTCCTTCCAAGAATGTTCTTTGGCTGCTTTAACAGCCAATTTGCAAGTTCTTCGCGCCTCAATGTACCGGTTTCGAGAAGGAGAGTCCCCCAAGTGAATCCACACCTTGAAAGCCTTCTTCTTCTCTCTGATAGCTTCTTGAACTCCGGGCGTTTTAAACCACGCAGTTCTTTTCTCACCACCAGCCGCCACACCGAGCCGCTTCACTCCGCAAACATGTCATGCAGAGGAAATAACTGCTATTGAAAACAGCTGCCATTCTTCCTCTACATTCAATGGAACATTTGGAATTTGTTCAAACCTTTCAGATACCTGCCGTGCAAATTTCTCCCGTTTTTTTTTTTTCATTGATGCCAAAATTTACACGAAGTAAGTTCAAATTATGAGTAGAATTAAATTTAGTTTTGTCAAAATACTTATGCCGACTAGTGTAACTAAAGACATACTAAAATAGTTCACAAATGAAAAGAAATACATTTAGTTTCAGATGCTTTATTTCTATTGTTGGCAAGCTCTGCATCAACAGCAAGATCTAGCCGTAACAGCGATTGCAGGACATAATGGATGTGCTAGCACTTTTTTAGAATGATTCAATTTCCAGCAGCGAATCAGTGGCAGTGCACAAACTCCTTACGTGCACTGCACTGTGGCATTTCAGCAGTCCTAATCTGGTCCCAGTATCTCTTTCTTTCCTAAGTCCAAATTTTGGGGAGAGTACGATAACAATGGCGCCAAAAATTGACAACGTCAAATGCCAACTAGCATAGTGTTGCCAGGGCCTGCCCCAGCTAATTAGCGCCCTGTGCTAGATTTATAGAAAGCGCGAATGGGGTCTTAGACATTCTTCAAGACATTAAAGAAAGCTTAAAATAGCATCGGTGTTCACTCAATTTTGACGCCCACTGTATTTACCTAGTTGTTGCAGAGAATGTTTATTTAAGGTAAATTTAAGGAAAGCGCCATTAGGACCTAATGCAAGCCTTTTACCTTTCTAAAGGTAGATATCTTATATGAGTAGGTAGATACTAACTATATCATGGTGAATATTCTGACATTCTGAGGAATTTAATTATGAGAAATGTGAAACCTTTGGCAATCGCGAGGAAAGCAAAAAACAAGTAAACATTGTAGCTGACTTCCTCAAAAGGTATTTCCAGAGGACTACAACTTGCAACAAATTAAGTGTAAAACTAATGCTTGTGCTGCCACTAAAAAAATTAAAAAAACATAGTTTTGAAACATGTTTTAGGTTCAAAAAGCATGATTTCCATTTCATAGTTGGAATGGTAAAAAGATAAAAAGGATAACATTTTCAATAGAAACGGTGAAACCGCATCGTGACAAGTAAAACAAGCAGTTTCAAATATACATACCTTAATATTATTTACAAAAAAAAAAATAACACAAAAATGGAATAAATAAAACTTGAAATAAATTCATAAAATTAAAAAAAATACATTTTTATGTATGTACCTATGCTCAAAGTACCTTTATTATTTACATATTCTGTAATTTAATAAATAGCACTTACAAATACAAAAAATTAATAGTTACTTTTTCGTAAATTTTTAGTTCATAAAAAAACATATTTGGAAAAAAAAATACCAGCATTTGCTGCTAATTTCAAAACAAAAAGTGACAAGAAAATACGAGCATTGAAAAGGGAAAGAATGAATGACTAGCTGCGTTTCTTTGGTCCCTATCAGCGTCTCTAACAAGGATTGCCGAAAAAAAGAAGAAGAAAGAAAATTGACATTGACAGTCAAATTTTAATTCAAAAAATATTATAAGTGGAAAATTCAAAATTCTAATTCTAAATAGGTGCTTTTGATGCATTTATAAGGAAAAAATTTCACATTTTACTATTCCAAGATATTCATAAGATAATTAATTATTCCATCAAATTGTATTAAGAAAACAAGTTGTAAAAGACTTTAAATAACGAAATTTCCAATTCCAATTCCAAAAGAAAGTATGTTTTCGTTCGCGGAAAAAAATTTGGAATTGGAAAAAAATCTTGACTTGTACTTTTTAACTGACAATTTTTGCAGTAATCCTGTAATCCGTTGTTGGCGATGATGATGTATTCGCTTCGGAGTTTTTTTGAATTTCTCTTTGCAGTTCCTGGATATAAGTTGGCAGAATTTGGATGGCAATTTTTCTCTTATTTTAACTTGGAAATGCTTCTTTCTGGTAGCTTCCAGTACTCCTTAAGCGTTGTCCAGTCCAATCAGAAAATCAGAAAAAAATTATTTTATTTGCACAAAATCTGCGTTTTATATACCATGCCAAGATTGTTTTTGATTTCCTCAACAACCGTTTGCACTGTTAAGGTTAAAAACAATTGTTGAGGAAGTCGAAAACAATCTTGGCAACTTTAAAACACAGAATTTGTGCAAATAAAATATTTTTTTCTGATTTTGTCAACATGTCAAATGTCATTTATGACATCTCCATGCAAGTTATCGATAACATACACAAATTTGTGTTGGCTACACTTTTCCCTATCCCCGTGAAGCTGTTAACCCCGATAATTATCCAGTTTAAATTTTTGTTGTATTTAACAAGGGATTTGTTTATTTTACTTATCCTATAGCCGTGACGGGGACGAAAAAAACGCAGATAATATTACAGAAACAACAATCTAAAAAAATAAAGAGCTCATCTTCTCTGCTTTTGAGATAGAGCGACACTTTAGTTCTGTTTGTTTTAAAATAGTATAGTCGTGTTCGTGTAGAATAGGCTAAACATGTTGAGTTTGGTGTCAATGTTGCTTTACAAAGTGATTAGAATGAAGAACATCTTTTTGTTTTTTTAATACAAAAAAAAACATGATTTTGGGCTCGAAAACATTAAAACATATTTTGAGTCCAAAAAGCATGAAAATCATGCTAAATCATGATTTCTGTCAGCCCTGGCATATCATATTCTGTTCGCCTTGCCTGTGTGAAGTATTTAAAAAAAAATACTAAAATAAATTCTTAACTTTTCTTGATTTTTGATCTTAAATTTGTTTGTATTTTCAGAATGCGGAAGGAAGTAGTTGTTCTTACGTCAGGTTTTGGAATTTGTAATTTTATAATAAACATTGTATATTTTATACGTCGTATTTGACTGCTTCTAAAATCAGAGTGTCGTATTTGCTTTTCAAAATCGTCAAAACGCTGATAAAAGCATCTAAAAGTTGACCCTAAAAAGAAGAAAGGTTTTAATATTCTCTAGAAACAGCCGGCGCACCCCTCCCTACTCCATTATCACAACATCCACCGTCAAAGTCAACAATGTTGTAATATTGTACTATTAAATTAACATAGTCTAAGGTTTCTTCCATTTCCCATGAAAAGGTGAATGCAACACGTTTTTGATTGCAGATTGCTGTCAATAAATTTAAGAAGACGGCAGGAGTGCATGAGTTGACGGCTGTCGTAGGTGGAAATTGAGTCCGCATTCGATCGATACGAATCACATCAAAGTCACATATTATTACGTTATGCAATTCCGAAGGAACAAAAAATCCGTCGCATGTCTCACATATACCTACATACTCATATCCCCTCACGTTTTAGTTGACACCAGAAAGAATTCCTTTTGCCAAGAAACTCAGTACTCTGTTGAAGAATATTCATACACTCTATGACTATAATAGGAACCTATACCTACCCTTAAAACGTTTAGCAATGTTGAATAAAAAAAAATAAAAAAATGGAAAGAAAAATCGCATTTGAGGGAAATTACATTAGAAACTTGTTGCTTGGTATATCCTTTTGTGTTGCCATGCCATACCCATACGTAACAATACAATCCGGGCACATGTACTGTACAATACATACGTACAGTAAGTTCAAAAGTAATTGAACACATTCTGGAGTTATATTTCATAAGGAGATTTACACGTAGGGATATCTCTTTTAAGTAGGTACGTTCTTTAACTGAACTATTGTTCAGGTTGTTTATGGGAGTACGAGGAGTATGCATTTTTGTGGCTAAACAATAAGCCTAATAGGCTACTTGAGCTGCTAAACTTAAGCGTAGGTACCCCTTTAGCCGAGTGTACAGCTCCAGGTAAAAACTTAAATTTGTATTGTAAACTATACAGTAGAATGATTATGAAAGAGTGTAATTAATTAAATTACAAAATAGCTAGATTTTAGTAATCATAAAGTCAATAATTTTACAATATTATGTTTCAATGGCAACAATGTAAACTTCTTAATTAGAACAGCTTAACGGCTTACGGCAGATAACAAAAAAGGAACTGCTAATATGTATCTGCATCTGCTATTTATAGAAAAAACCGATGAGTTTTGGAAAAAGCAACTGTATACTGGTCAAAATTAAAAGAGCCCATTAATCGTTAATTTCCTCAAGCAATATTTTGACAGATCGTGTGCTTTTTTTTTGATGTGTTTTTGTACCTATTGCAGAAAAGTAAATTCAGGATAATTTTTTTCAATACATCCAACGAGAACAACACACTTTTTAGTGTCGATTAATTATCGAAGGAGCTATTTAAAAAAAATTTGTTTTCTGTGACACTTATCTACAGCTCCCTCCACGTCAAAATTTAGAACTTAAGCTACTGTTTGGAGAAATAAATTGGAGAGCACCAAAACTTTAGTTCCGCTCGAGTTGTGTAATTAGTTACTCAGCTAAAAAAGTTCATAACTTTTTGTGAATGGATTTAAGGATTATACCTCTTAAACCCAAACACAATAAACACAAATATTCATTTGGAATCTTTGCTTATGTACTTTAGAGGAAGTTCCCCACTCAGCAAAAAACGAGCTAAAATGAAGAGAACAAGAGTGTCAGATCAAGCCCAAGTCCCTTCGTTAAAGAATGTCCGTTAAGCTCGGAAGTTCTTTGACCTAGTATGTAAATTTAATTTTAATTTTATTTTTATTTTAAGGCTGTTCTGTGAAAGTTTGTGTGCGCTTAAATTAAACCAAGCCATGAGCTAATGCTCATGACCATACAGTACACTTGACAACCGCGAGGACATCATCTTTCCAAAACTCCTTCTGTTACAGGACAAGCAAACTTTGGAACTCGCTTCCTGGGGATATATTTCCAGAAGACTACAATTTGCAGCAATTTAAGTGCAGAACTAACATACATCTGCCAGCATCTCGGGGCGCTGATGAAGCGTTATAGGTTTGCCTTTCCCGGGAGAAGTATTAAAAAAAAAAAAAAAAAAAAAACCATTTTATTTTAAGGATACAAGAGCTTAACTTCAGACCATTGTAGACTTGAAATTGAATCATGTCCATATTTTCTCAAACTTATTAGAAATCAGAAATAATTGCCCTTGAAGTAAGCATACAAGAATTTAAACTAGAACAAGAAACTACTTCTTATACTAAAGCTGATTTCAGAATGTTTCAAGAATTTGATATCTCAAATTAAGATTTCACTTATAGAAGGAGTCTGATGATGAATTAGTGGTGTAGGTGTAGTTCGAAATATGCAAATTCATTTAAAGGAGTTAAGTGCCACTTTTAGCTTATTAAAATAATATTTTGGGCTTAGTTAGGTCGTAGTCGAAGACCCATACATTATTTAAGAAATAACTAACTGGTTGATGTTAACAAAAAAGGAATCAGATGAGAGGAATCTTTCTTGAAAGTACTATCATTTTTAAATATATATTTACTCCGAAATGTCTTCTTCTTCTTATCGGGCTCCCGACCTGTGAAGAGTCTCTGCCTGAGACACTGCAGCCTTCCATCCTCTACGATCCCGGGCACGCTGCTTCCAATTGTCCCAAGACCAAGCGCTCTGGCATCCGCGATGGCTTGGTCTTTGAAACGGAGGTTCGGTCTTCCTTGTCTTCTCGAACCTGGGGGCTGGGATTCGAAGATCCTCTTAGCTGGAGCATTATTGTCCATTCGCTCGATGTGGCCGAGCCAATGTAGTCGACGTGTTTTGGGTTTTTGGACTACATCCACATCATGCCGTGAACGCTTCTATCACGGCACGCTGGGAGCGACCGATGATGTCAATATCGTCCGCATAGCCAAGCAGCTGGACGGACCTGTTGAAGATAGTGCCTTCCGTGTTGACACCTGACCTGCGCACTATCTGCTCCAGTACGAGATTGAAGAAGTCGCATGATAGAGCGTCTCCTTGCCGAAGTTCGGAAAAGCTGCTTCCAAACTGCACGTTGCAGCGCGTGTTTTCCAGCGTCGCGCGACACAGCTGAATCAGTTTAGCCGGGATTCCGAATTCGGCCATCGCCATATAGAGCTCCTGACGATGTATGCTATCATACGCGGCTTTGAAGTCGATGAATAGGTGGTGAGTTTTGACTTGAAATTCGTTGGTCTTTTCCAAGATTTGCCTCAGTGTGAAAATTTGGGCCGGGCCGGAAGCCACACTGGTACGTGCCGATTAGTGTGTTGCAGAACGGTTTTAGACGTTCACACAGTACGTTGGATAAGATCTTGTATGGGACATTTAGCAAGGATATGCCTCGATAGTTCTTGCAAGACATAGGATCGCCTTTTTTGTAGATGGGGCATATGGAGCTGATAGTCCAGTCATTGGGCATGTTTTCTTCCACCCATACTTGGTTGATGATTCGGTGCATGCTCCCTACCAAAACATAACCACCGTATTTAAAGAGCTCCGCTGGTAGTCCATCAGAGCCTGCGGCCTTGTTGTTCTTAAGCTTTTTTATAGCTAAGCCAACTTCTTCTATACTAGGTGGTGGAACTAGTTCTTCATTGACTGGACGTGGGTTCTCTTCTTGCCCTATCACTCTCTCTACATGATGCCCATTAAGCAGCTGCTGGAAATGCTGCTTAAACACATCTACTATTCCCTGCGCTTCGGTGACTAAGTTTCCTTCGCTGTCTCGAAGAGCCTGCGTTCCGGTTTTGTAACCAGCAGCCAGTTGCTTAGCTTTTTTATAAAACCTACGGATGTTATTACGATCGCGCGTCTCTTCGATCTCGAACGTCGAATTTCTTCTTCTGGGCGGTTCGCAGCTTCTTCTCGTTGGACAGTCGAGCTCTGAATTTAGCCGCGACAAGAAAATGGTCAGAGTCCACGTTTGCCCCTCGGAATGTGTGCACGTCGAGGATGTTAGATGCGTGCCTCGCATCGATTAGCACATGGTCGATTTGGTTGGCGGTTCGACCGTCTGGAGAGCGCCAGGTTGCTATGTGGATCCTTAGCCTTGGAAACCTAGTGCTACTTGTCACCGTATTACGAGCTGCTGCAAAATCGATTAGTCGGTAGCCGTTGTCTGTTGTCGTTTCGTGGATTCTGTGCTTAGATGTTTTACTTTCAGACTTTAGCATTGAAATCAACGAGTACAACTTTTACATCATACTCCGGACAGGCTCCGTAGGCTCCATCCAGGAGGTCATAAAACTCCTCCTTGATGGTATCTTCAGCCTCGTCGGTAGGGGCGTGTGCGCATATTAGGCTTATGTTTTGGAAAGTAGCTTTGATGTGGATCACAGAAAGGCGATCACTTATCGGCTTGAAGTCAATAACTTTTGTCCTAAGCCGATTTCCCACGACGAATCCGCATCCTAATACATGCAGTCTTTGGTTGCAGCTGTAATAAATGTCGCAATCTTTTCCCTTTCATCATGCCTGATCCTATCCATCGTATCTCCTGGATCGCGGTAATGTCTGCCTTGTACCGCATGAGGACAGACTCAAGTTTTTGAGTGGCACCTGGGGTGTAGAGTGTTCTTACATTCCAGGTACATTCATTCTTACATTCAGAATGTACCTACACTAAACCTAAAACAGATGCTTTTAATAAACAATATCTTTATAATATTGTTAGTTTTTCTTTCCAAAAAACGAAAGAATAAACGAGCGAGCCACAATATAAACAAAGTAAATAAATAAAATTCAGAATCTCCATGTGAGAGCATCGTAAATTGTATTTTTGCAAGTTCATTGAAAGATTGGTAACTGTGTGAAAACTGAAATGCCTCAAGAGCACCTGAAATATTTTACCCGAGAAATAAAATAGATATTTGTATGTGGGTACTTCGCTGTGAATATTTTTAGATGAGCGTTTTTACGATGCATTTTTTGACGTATAGGAATACGAATACGTTTTTATTGGTTTAGCCGGTGAGTGATTTTGGGTATTGGCTTTGAAAATCTATTCGAATGGAAAGTCTTTAAATTTTGCTATTTTAAATGATTTCTTGGTGGTCTGGACTTTGTGAAAAAGTTCGATGTGGACATGACCTGGGTCTCGAGGAATACATGTGTTCAGTCATAGTCCGACGTCTGTAAACATACATAATGTTGGTGCCTACACATAGTTGGTTGAGGGAAGCAGCGCTGGAGGATTGCGAGTTGGTGGTCTCAGAATACCTTGTCTCTGATACTAACTCAGTATAACTATTTCATACATACATACATAATAACAATTGTGCTTATTTTACCTCCAAGTAGTAGTCAGCGGGTACTAATGGTCCGTACAAGCTTGTCTTGCTAAACTTGTAAGCGTAGAGGAGATGAAAGCACCAGCTTAAATTAACGGTGTCGTCAACAGATAGGAGGATGGCAGCTACCTTAAGTGAACCTCTCCCACATGTTTGGAGTTAAGTTTAGTGGTTTTCCAGAACAAGTTACTTATAAGACGGAATATCAGGTCCTGTGTCCTAAGGTCAAAGAAAGAGCCTGTCGCTCCAAATTGGGCTAAATATCCAAACAGAGAATTAGAGCTTCCGATAATGAAGCAAGACGGAGAAAGAATAACGTTTGAAGTGTTATTCCTCGAACAAAAGAATTGTGAAAATCGGTGACATTTATAATAATCGGTGTCTATTTGGACAAAATTAATCATGTTGCGAGCGAGGATAAGACTCACATCTAGGGTTGCCAGATTAAAAGCTACGAAAAGGGGGACATCGTGAGTTTTCTAGGGGGAACAAGTGTTCAAAAGGGGGACAACATTTTTTTTCTATTTTTGAATACCAGAAAATGCATCAACTTTATTTATGTACATACTTTATTTAAGAGAAACAAAAGAAAATAAAAAGTAATTAATAAGCATTTAACTAAAAAAAAATTAAATGAAACAAAAACAACAAAAATAAAGAACAATTTACTAAAAACGAATGAGAATCATTTTATTAAAGTTATTTTCTTTTATTGAATTTTGACTTAATAAAGGGGACGGTGGTTTGTATTTGGGGGGCAAACAGCGTTTTTGTATGAAAAAGGGGGACGTCTGGCATCCCTACTCACATCCACCTAACCAAATCCAAGTGAGCATATAGCAATATTTTATACATCATAGGTACCTACCCAATTCCATCAGTGCTGCTGAACAATTGGTCATTTCAAATGGTATGGTGGCTCAATAATCAAGAATCGGCGAGACTTATAAAGGCATCAGTATCCTTAACATAGCATTCAAGATCCTGTCTGCCATACTGTGTGAATGTCTGGCACCATTTTGTCAAAGATCTGTATTTATCTAAATAAATAAATAAGTGGCGCAACAGGCGGGTAGACACCTAGGCTTAGCTTTTCGCAACCATTCGTTTTGTGTGAGTTTCTATTTTTTGGGACGAATGGAAGGGACCTACAATTTTATGCCGAGTCCGAACGGCTGAATTGAGGTGGCGCAGTAGAAAAAACCTTAAGATGTAATTTGTGTTTTTCCGGGGATCGAACCTGGGATCCCTCGCACAGTAGTCCAGCACACTAACCACTGCGCCACTAAACCGGATAAAATACACTACGACAAATCCGGTGAAACCCCAAGAAGTCCAGATTTATACTCACCATCTGTTTATCGATTCTAAGGCCGAATATGACAGCAGTAGAGATGAGTTCTGTAGATACACCTATTATAAAGGGTGTCCCATAATTCACGCAAAATGTAATTTTTATAGAAAATACAGATTTTTAATTAGAAAGCTTAAATTTTTTATTTATTCACCTATGTATTATATAGATTGCAGTAGGTATATAGCACATCGGATAAAAAGCCGCCACGGTTTTTTGGCAAGTACGTACTCTTTTATTAAAATTTTCTATAACCGTTTCGCATAAATGTGGCAGAATTGCATTAATACACCTCCCAATTTCCTCTTCCAAGGCGTTGGTGGTCGTGGTGGGCTTATTTGCGTAGACATTTGACTTAAAAAAAAACCAAAGAAAGAAGTCCAATGGCGTTAAATCGCGTTAAATCGCAAGATCCAGATGGTCGATTCCGCTTTCCGATCGCAAAAACGGCCATTTTTTACACGATTAAAAAATGACTCATGCAGTAATTGAATTGCTTCTCTGGCCTATGGCATGTGGCACTGATTAGTTGAAACCGCATGTTGGTCACATCCACATCTTGTAATTTTAGCACCAAAAAATGGGTTATCATGTCACGATAGCGAACACCATAAATTGTTACTACCGGACCAGCCGCTTTTCGAATGGTCCGATAATGCCTCCAGCCCAAAATCCGCACCAAATTGTTGTTTCTCAACAATATTAATCGTTGGTTTTCTGAACCCCAAAGGCGACAATTTTGACGATTAATGAAGCCATCAATATGCAAATGCGCTTCATCACTGAAGATGATTTTGTTCGAAAAATCAGCATCCACTTGTTATTAGGTTCGTTCGGGTACTTTTTTGCAAACGTAAAATTATTAAAAATTTGCTAAGAAACTGTGCAAATGCGACTACGTACTGAGTAAATTGAAAAAAATGAGAGAGAAATCCATTTCCCCTCTTTTCATTTTTTCGTAATTTTCTAGTCGCCGAATTTCGACTTACTGAAAAATGAAAACTGTCAAGTGACATCTCAAAAGTTTGACAAACAAAACTCCATTTATTTTCGTCTTCAACGATGTCAGAGGAAGAAGTTGTAATTGAATGTTCCTAGAACATTATCAGCGCATTCAAAAAAGTAGGTTTAATATAGGTATTTTAGCTTATGAAAAATTCAAATCCAACTTATTCTGTAAATTTTGCCGTTAACGTTCATTTTACGAATGTCGAAATGACATTTCGTAAACTTTTCGTAAGAAAACCGTTCAGGTACTTCTCTAGAAATTGAGAGATTTCTCTCTCGATTTTAGAGATTTGACATTTTTCATTTTTCTATACTGAAAGTATACACGAATGAACCTATTGTTTTTAAAATATTGCTCAGCAATGAAAATGCGTTGTTCTTTCGTATAGCGCTTCATTGTTAGGTACTAACCCCGAACTGTCAGCTGTCACATTGTTATCTTTTTTCCGTTGACATCACTGTACTAATAAACGGCGCAAAATTCAAATTCTGCGTGAATTATGGAACACCCTTTAGTTTCGGCAGCCCTCAGAAACCATGAATCATTTTTTCAGAAATTATCATGCCTTTTGTTTATGTCACTACGCACTATGGCTATAAGTTCTTCAAAGTTTAAGAAATCAATTGTAATCACAATCACGTGGCTATTTACCTCGTTATTCCTTTAATACTTTTAAGTGAATTTTCTTAGAATTTCGATGCTCTACCTCCTGAGTATTGACATGCTGTAATTTGATTTAAGCGTTTCATCTTAAATTTCGAAAACCTTTTTAATGAAATACTGAGAAGGCGCGCGGTCAAAGGATTTATGTGCCAGACATAAGGTAGACGTCGCGTCGTTTAATCATTTAACTGATGTGGCCCTATGGGTTATAATTCAATGTGTGGTCAACAAAAAAATAACTTTATCATTTTAAGGAGGTATCACTTTGATGATGCTAAGCAATGTATTTCAATTCACAATACACAGTTTATTTCTGTGTCCCTTATGAATCAATATACCGAGATGGTTTACATTGAATTTTAGGGGATGATTGGTTCATGCGGCATCGACAACAGAAGGGTATCCATTCCAAGTATTCAGTGTGGGTGAAATTTCTCCAATGTACTTAGTTCTAATGAAATGTAAAATTATTTGTATAGCGGAAGGTAGTTTAGATATAGAGCCCCAGATTTTAAGCGTGATTTTATTTACACATGTACACCGTGTCACCTGTACCTATGCAACACGATCAAAGTTATGATAAATTAATTTGATTTGCTGACCATAAGTTTACCCAAGTTTAATAGCAATCTGCTTTACAATATAATAATTCATTGCTTCTTCGTTTCTACTCTTTCTTCTCAAGAATGGAGTACAGGAGTTTTTCCAATAAGTACTTGAAAAGCTGCCCATTTGGTTTGAAGTACAATCAAAAAATATATGTATGGAATTCAATGTCATTGTAAGACCCTTTACCATTAATAAAATTTTCGAAATATCTCGAATGTTCAAGTTGTCAATTCCTTATTGAAGAACACGATAACCCAGCTCATAACGTTCAGGATTAGATGGTGCGGGTAAATAAGTCCACGGGAATCTGCTCCACATAGGAATTTACTCCACCCGCAGTGAGAAATAAGTCCATTTTTTCAGTGTGGAGTTAATTCTTAAACAATATGGAAAATAATTCAGCACAATCTGTGGCCAGCTGTCTCCAGTTTCGCATTCGCACGCTAAGTTGGTTAAGGTCCCCTTCCAATTGCGTGCGCCACCTGAGTCGCGGTCTTCTTCTACTGCACCGTCCCTCGTGCGTGGATTCGAAGATCTTTAGGAAGCATTCACTTCCATTCGATCTACATGACCCAGCCACCTCACACCTCAGTCGTTGGACCTTCACTCTTCTGACTACGTCGATGTCGCTGTACAAGTACAGCCCGTACATTTCGTCGTTGTATCTCCTCCTCCATTCACCGTCTATGTAGACCGGACCAAAAATTGCTCTAAGAATTTTCCTCTCAAAACAACCAAAAGACCAAAAGTGACCTCATCCGCTTTTGATAGTCCTGGATTCTGCACCATAGAGAAGGACTGGGATTATTATTGTATTAAGCGTCACTTTAGTTGTTCGAGAGGGGGCTTTGCTACTCAATCGTTTTCTTAGCCCAAAGAAACAGCGATTGGCAAGAGTTATTCTTCGTTTAATCTCAGCGCTGGTGTCATTGCCTGAGTTCATAGCGGATCCTAGTTAGACAATGTTCTTAGCCACCTCAAAGTTTTATCTGTGTATTCTGTCCAAGACGTCGGTGTTGGGTGTCCTTTCTCGATGACAGCATATACTTTGTCTTGCCCTCATTGACCGCCAAACCCATCTTTGCCGCTTCCGTCTCAATGCTCACGAACGCGCCAGTGACATCACGCTGCGTTCTGCCGATTATGTCGATGTCGTCGGCATAGGCGAGTAGATGGATTTACTTTTGAAAGATAGTGCCTCTGGCTCTGGTGTTAGCGTTTGAGTTTTGTACTATTCTTTCAAGAAGAATGTTGAAGAACTTACATATGACAGCTCAGCGCCTTGTCTAAATCCTTTTTCGACATCGAAGGTCTCGGTGAGTTCTTTACCGACCTTGATGGAGCAGCGTGCATTCTCCATTGTCATCCTGCACAAACGGACGAGTTCGACAGGGATGCCAAAACTAGACATTGCTCTTTATAGCTCGCTTCTATAAATGTTGTAGTAAGCGGCCTTAAAATCGATAAATAGGTAGTGGGTCTAGGTTTGAACTCCTTGGGTTTTCTCCAAGATCTGCCGCAGTGTGAAAATTTGATCAATGGTGGGCTTTCCTGACCTGAAGCCAGGATATGGACCAATTAGGTTGTTGACGAAAGGTTTCAGGCGTTCACACAAGACGGCAGATAACATCTTGTAGGCGATGTTGAAAAGACTATTACCTCTGTGCAATTCAGAGTGTCTCCTTTCTTGAGGATCGGGCAAACAATGTTGAGGTTCAATTCATCGGGCATACTTTCCTTCGACCATATATTACAGATCAGTTGGTGCATGCTCCTAGTCAAGTCATCGCCTGCCGCTTTGAATAACTTAGCGGTTAGGCCATCTGCTTCAGCGGCTAGGTTGGACTTAAGCTTAGATAGATCTTCACTTGGTCCAGGTCGGGTGGACGGAATTGTCTGTCAGCGGTATTTAATTCCTCATCGCCGTTAAATAGTCTGCACAAGTAGTTCTTCCATATCCTCAGTATCGACTGCGATTTTACTATGATGTTCCCTTATTCATTCCTGCTGTAACATCTCTCTAATTCTTCGATCGCGCGCTTCTCGTGCTCTCAATTTTTTTTTCTGAGAAGCCGGTATTCGTCTCTTCTTTTCTGCGCGTAGAGCTCACGAGCAGCTCTGGTCCTTCCCGCAAGTAGGTACTAGGTACCCCAAAAAGATGCATACATACCTACATAGAATTTTTTCGACGGCTTTTAGAAGTTTGTATATTAGATACAAACATTTAATTTTAAGACACATCTGTGAAATCGGTTGAATGCATGGTCCCAAGGGCGTCACTATACTGAGATCCAACTAAAGACTTGCCCAACACTGCTACCCGTAAATCACTCCCATCTTCATTTATGAGCTATTTTGGGAGATATCTCATATTTGCATACGTATTTAGAAACACTTTGGTTTTTATGGGAAAACATGTTTACAAACTGGAAACATCATCCACAAATAAATAAATGAAATAGATGCATAGGTAGTGTATCTGTAGGTATACCTTAGTGCAATGCAAATAGTTTCATAAGCAGCGCGATTTAGATTATTTTATTTGGGCTCAAGTCAAGGTCTCTGGTGCTGGTCCTGTCACTTCTATAAATTACGTATGTATATATAGTTGTTATCTTCTTTCTGTTCTAAAGCATAATATTTGCTTAAAAATATTCTTAAATGAGTCTCATTCGTAAAATTGCCGAAATAAAAAAATCGTAATTTTTCAATAATTCGTTTCAGAAGAATTTCTCTTTGTATCTACGAGTCAATATTTACTTTGCAAGAATTGCTAATTTTTATTGTAAATGTGTTGAACGCAATCTTCCTTAGTCATAGCACGAAGCTAATGTGCCAATAAATTCTGTTTATTACCGCGTATAGGGTACTTAATAATGACTTAGAGTAGCTATGATATAGGTACGTACGTATGATAGGTATCGCCGAAAATGCAAGTTGGCAGAATTCTATGATAGCATAATATAGTAAAATACTACTGCCACATAAACAAAGCTTTTAGAACTATAAAAATAAGTGTTTCTGAGTGTCATGATTATAGTTGAGATAAATCTATGCTTACTATAATGTTCCAGCGAACACATGTTGGTGGTTGGGTGTGTATGAATCGGGTAGGCGCTGATCGGCATCAACCTGGCGGTGCCCAGCTGTTGTAACCTTTCGTACACATCAATTGTGCTTATTTTACCTCCCAGTGGTAACCACCGGGTACTGGTCTGCCCATCCGGGTGTGACTTGCTGAACTTATAAGTGCGAGTGTTGAACACGAAGAAAATAGCAACACTATAATGCTCTGTCGGAAAGACTGACTGAATGAGTCTCAAAAGTCTTACATGAGCTCCTCAGAAAGAGGACGTACGGCGGATGAATTCATTAGACTGAATCAACGGTGTCGTCAACAGTCAATACGACAGTTACCTTACTTGAGCTACTTCGACATATTTGGAGCTGAGGTCAGTGAGGATTTTTCAGGACTAGTCCGGGTGCTGAAACAGAGATGGTGGCGGATGAACCCTTTATGGGCCAACGGCAGCTCTCACATCCCCGAAGTGGGTTACTGACACCGGAGGAATCCGGCCCCTTTCGTCCAAACAAATTTGTGCCCGACTGCGGAACAAATTGCTTAGTTCCGAAACTACCATAAGCCTCGGATACGGATGATCTTACTGTTGACGAACCTGGCAAACGAATTTCGGATCTGCACGTGGAATGTTAGGTCCCTTAACAGACCACGTGCAGCCGAACAACTAGCGGAGGCCCTGAACTGCTTTAAAGCACCACCTCCGATAACGGATTTAGGCTGATCGACTTCGCGGCGGGGCGAAGTGGTTCCCGCATCTCGATATTCATAAAGGCACTTGGAGATCTCCCGATCAATCAACCGTCAACTAGATTGACCACATTGCGATCGACGCAAGGCAGTCCTCCAGTATTTTGGATGTCCGAACGTTCCGAGGGCCCAACATTGACTCGGACCACTACCTTGTTGTAGCCAAGGTACGCCTTCGGATATCCCGAACACCGCCAAGACAAGTAAATACTGTGAGGAAGTTTGACGTCGGACGGCTAAAATCGCAAGAGATCACCAGATCCTTCTCCGATCAAGTCTCTCTCAATCTCTCAAGAGGTTCTATGCAGCCAGCATCAAGTATTGAAGACCAGTGGCAACATTGCCAAAAAGCCATCAGAGACGCCGCCTCTGATGTGCTTGGTTTCACTCGACCACCACAACGAAAACCCTGGTTCGACGAGTGCCGGCAAGCACATGCAGCGAAACGAGAGGCATACAAAGCGGCGCTGCAAAAAAGGACTAGAGCTGCTCGTGAGCTCTACGCGCAGAAAAGAAGAGGCGAACACCGGCTTCTCAGGAGGAAAAAGAAAGAGCACGAGAAGCGCGCGATCGAAGAAATAGAGAGATGCTATAGCAGCAATGAAGTTCGGAAGTTTTACCAAAGGGTAAAAAGAACCTGCCAAGGGTACAGAGCCCGAACCGAAGCCTGCAAGGACGAACAAGGGAACATCGTAGTAGAATCGCAGTCGATGCTGAGGATATGGAAGAACTACTTCTGCAGACTGTTTAACGCCGATGACGAACTAAATCCCGCTGTCAGGCAGAATGAACCATTCAACCTGGACGATGAAGACCAACAATTCCGTCCACCCGACCTGGACGAAGTGAAGATAGCCATATCTAAGCTTAAGTCCAACAAAGCCGCTGGGGCAGATGGCCTAACCGCCGAGCTATTCAAAGTGGCAGGCGATGACTTGGTTAGGAGCATGCACCAACTCATCTGTAAAATATGGTCGGAGGAAAGTATGCCCGATGAATGGAACATCAGCATTGTTTGCCCGATCCTCAAGAAAGGAGACCCTCTGAACTGCGCCAACTACAGGGGTATTAGTCTTCTTAACATCGCCTATAAGATCTTATGTGCCGTGTTTTGTGAACGCCTGAAGCCTTTCGTCAACAACCTGATTGGTCCCTATCAGTGTGGCTTCAGGCCAGGAAAGTCTACCATCGACCAAATATTCACACTGCGGCAGATCTTGGAGAAAACCCAGGAAGTTCAAATCGATACCCACCACCTTTTCATCGATTTTAAGGCCGCCTATGACAGCATTTATAGAGACGAGCTATACAGAGCAATGTCTAGTTTTGGCATCCCTGCCAAACTCGTCCGTTTGTGCAGGATGACAATGGAGAATGCACGCTGCTCCATCAAGGTCGGTAAAGAACTCACCGAGACCTTCGATGTCAAAAAAGGATTAAGGCAAGGCGATGCGCTGTCATGTGACTTCTTTAACATCGTTCTTGAAAGAATAGTGCAAGACTCA
Organism: Cheilosia soror; assembly: GCA_949372485.1. Lineage (NCBI taxonomy): Eukaryota > Metazoa > Arthropoda > Insecta > Diptera > Syrphidae > Cheilosia > Cheilosia soror. Next base: position 67,471,390 of record OX443561.1, on the reverse strand, counting down.
AACGCTAACACCAGAGGCACTATCTTTCAAAAGTCCGTCCATCTACTCGCCTACGCCGACAATATCGACATAATCGACAAGACAAAGTATAATGCTGTCATCGAGAAAGGACACCCAACAGGACAGAATGTCACTATAGACAGATATAATTTTGAGGTGGTAAAGGACTTTGTCTACCTAGGCTCCGCTATAAACTCAGACAATGACACCAGCGCTGGGATTAAGCAAAGAATAACTCTTGCCAATCGCTGTTTCTTTGGGCTAAGAAAGCAATTGAGTACCAAAGCCCTCTCTCGAACAACTAAAGTGACCCTTTATAAGACCTTAATCATCCCAGTCCTACTTTATGGTGCAGAGGCATGGACTCTATCAAAAGGGGATGAACTTACTCTTGGTTGCTTCGAGAGGAAAATTTCTTCGAGTAATTTTCGGTCCCGTCTGCATAGACGGTGAATGGAGGAGGAGATACAACGACGAACTGTACGGGCTGTACAGCGACATCGACCTACCCAGAAGAGTGAAGGTCCAACGACTGCGGCGGCTGGGTCATGTAGAGCGAATGGACGTGAATGTTCCGGCCCGGAAGATCTTCCAATCCACACCCGAGGGACGGCGCAGTAGAGGAAGACCGCGACTCAGGTGGCGCACGCAAGTGGAAGGGGACCTTAACCAACTCAGCGTGCGAAACTGGAGACAGCTGGCCAAAGATCGCGCTGGCTGGAGACGCTTGTTGGTTGAGGCCCAGGTCCACCCCGGACTGTAGCGCCACCTTAAGTAAGTAAGAACACATGAGACGTCAAAAAACTATGGTATCTCTTGGCACTAATATCAATAACGTTTTAAATTCCGAACGTCTGATGCCTGTGGTTGAGAAGGGTGATCTTTTCAACATAGCTCTATCTGGTAGTGGCTGACTGTTATAGGAATTGGCATCAATCGACAAACGAATTGTTGTAACTTTTGCTACACTTAAATTTTTCTCCTTTCACCTCCCCATAATGGAAACCAACGAGAACTTTTCGCGTTAGGAAACCCTCTAATCAAACGCAACTGGTCCAATGCACTACCTACTACCAGAGAAGAAAAAATGCAGTATTACCCATTTTACAGCAATTTATTTGACTTTCGGAGAAAGCCAAGAATGGACTTTAGCGATGAGGAGCTTGAGTGTCAGGAATGATTCAGGAAGATCTGGAATTACAAGGGAAATGATGAAGCATCGTCGCCCTCTCCACAGTGTCGAATGCAGTGGTTTCACTTAAGCCTAGCACACTGAAATGTTTAGCAAAAAATAAAAGTGACAAAAAGTTTTCTAGTCGTTGCGTGCAATACACAATTATGTTCGTAAGAAACTCATTCCTCAATAGAGGCCCTAACGAGGACCCAGGAAGGCACAACGTAGGTGCTGGGAAAAACCATCATCTGATCCTCGCTTAGCAATCTCATCGGGGATCTTACTCTAGTGCCACATGGACAGCAGACTAGAGTTAAAGACGTTAGCATTAGCCGTTTTTTATTATCAGCTGTGATCCATATAGATCACCGATTTACATGCACTAACAACAACAACATGTGATCCTACTTTTCATCGAGATCACGATATATGATCTGACAATTAATTCAACTATTTCTCGTTGTTGTTTCGTGGCGTTGTTTATTTCATTCACTAAATGTTGGTGTCCCCGTAAATTATACCCATACAGTAATGTTGCCAGACCAAAATATGGAACACAATTAACAACACATAAAACCAATTAGCATTTTTTCAAATTCGAATAAGTCACTACTCCGACTTTCAAGATGTTTTGTTTCGCTATATAACACAGAAATATAAATGGAAATATTATCAGCACAATACGGTTAATTATGATGCATATTTGAACATAACATTTGAACATAGTTTCCCACAAAAAAATATTGAGTGCAAAATGTATGCAGATTTGTATTCATATGGTAACACCCCCGACACAACAAGCGAAATGTCAAACTCAAATATGAGCAAGTACAATGGAGAAATCATCGCGTAGTGACGTCACATCGTACCGTGTGGCTGCAAAATGGCTGGTGGCAATACGAAATTTGTCATAATTGGTATTGAATTTTATATATGAAAAACAACTGTTGCCACAACTTAAATGTAAAATCTTTCAATGATCCAGTTTGTTCTATTTTCATGATCTGATCCGGATCAGATCACGCTGATAATAAAAAACGGCTATTGTGACAGATTTTAAAGAGTTCTTGCATTCCGGAACTATTTTAGAACGAGTTACAGGACTGAACAAGGGCCTGGGCTAAGGTTGCCAGACGGCCGGGACTCGCCGGGATTGTCCAGATATTTTAAGCGGTGAAAAAAAAATGAGTTGTCCAGTCAAAAGTCCCGGCAAAAATTTTTTTTTCGAATTCCATCATTTATTGAAAAATGTGTATGTAATATGTATGTATTTCCAATTTCATCAAAGTAAAAAATAAAAAAAATGCAATCACTGTAAAATATTTTTAATGTAAAAAGGTAACAATTTGACTGAACTCATCCACTTAACGAAACTGCAATCAATTTCAAATTTAAGTTGAACGCTACCATCAGTAAATGACATTTAATCAAACCCTGTCATGTTTTGCTTTGAATTTTTAATTTGCTGCCGTTTTTTGCGTGTTGTTTCTGCTAATGGTAAAAGAACAAAATAGTTCACATGAATGGACGAGTATTTTCAATTAACATTTATTTACAGCAAAATAAAACCTGATACTGTGTTCGGCAAGGCAACCGAACTCTGGTTTATCGTATGAAGAAGCTAGAACTAGACAACAAGATTAAAAGTCCCACGATTCACGAAACCGTAAATAGGGAGCTTCTGTTTCTCTGTGATCCTTTTCATAACCTGATACATATTTTTCCAGAAAATAATGAGTTTGTCGGAACAACAATTAGAAAGACACCAACAACCAGGACCGTCCAAGAAAAAAAGATTGACCACATACTCTGAACATTGATTGGGAGAAAAATCCAGACTTCTCTAAATGGATACAGAAACAAGTAAAAGTGGTATCATCGGCCTGGCCGATGCTTTGATACCCTCCACTGCATAAAAGTCATGCAAAATGTTTGCCATGCATGTTAGTATGTGTCTAATATTAGTTTTGTATGGTAGGTAGCAAAACTACCGTCGAGTCATTTGGACGCTATCGTGCTTTAACAGACAGAGAGACGTGTGTCCAATAGTGGTTTTGTATGGGAGGTAACAGAACTACTTGACCGACATGGACCATTTTTAATACAATCTTGAAGGCTATAAATATAAGACCTCTCATAAAATTTCAGTTGCCTAAGTTAATTCGTTCGGACGCTATCGTGATTTCAACAGACACAGAGAGACGTGGGTCTAATAGTGATTTTGTATTGGAGGTACCAGAACTACTTGACCAACATAGCCCATTTTCAATACTAAACTGACGACGGTAAAAAGAAGTCCTCTCACAAAATTTCATTCGCCTATGTCTATTCGTTTGGACGCTATCGTGGTTTCAACAGACAGAGAGACACATGGGTCTAATAGTGGTTTTGCATGGGAGGTACCAGAACTACTTGACCGACATAGCTCATTTTCAATACCAACCTGACGACGGTAAAAAGAAGTCGTCTCACAAAATTTTATTCGCCTAGGTTAATTCCTTTGGACGCTATCGTGCTTTCAACAGACAGACAGACAGACAGACAGACAGACGGACATGGCTAAATCGATTCAGAATGTGATCCTGATTCAGAATATACTTTATAGGGTCTCCGGTGAATCCTTCTTGGCGTTACAAACGTAATGGCACAGTGAATATACCTTCCTGTGGAGGGTATAAAAAGATGATTATACTATTTTGTGTAAGCTTTGTCAGATTGAAGTATCAGTTAATTATGAAGGCAGTTGTGCATTGGAAAAACACAAGGTGACTAAAAAACATTCAAAAATCGAATTAATTCAGAAATCATCTGTCGGTCTCAAGAATTTTGTGATTCAAAAAGATACGCATATTGAAACATTGATCTCAACCGCTGAGTTGGTAAGCGTATTCCACAACGTAATGCATGGAATAAGTTATAATAATCTTGATTGCCAACTGAAGTTATGCTCCACAATTTATAGCGATAGCAAGATTGCCACTAAAATAATATCACTAAACTTGTAAATTCGGTAAAAGCAAACAGTAAATATATGTGGCAATAATCATCTATAAACAAACACTTGTAATTTATTGTATTTGTTGTAGTCAAAGGCCGCAGCTCAGGCGCTCCTAGGTTTGACTATAAATACTTCAGTCAAAGGTCGAAATTGGAGGGTTTTATTTCGGGCTTTGACTGATGTATTTTTAGACCCTAGGAGCGACTGAACTTCGGTGTTTGACTATAACATTATAAATGTAAATGTCAATATGTAGCTGAAGAGAATTCTGTGATTGAAAAAAAAGTTTGTTTTTGTTTTTGTAATTTTTTTGTTGTTTCTTATTGAAATAAATACGCTTTTTTGCACATTAATAAAACAAATTATTTCCCTTTTTTTATTAATAAACAAAAATAAAATAGTTGAACTTTGAAATGTCCAGACGAGTCCCGGAATTTCAACATAATGTCCAGGTATGTACTGATTGCGAACTGGCAACCCTAGCCTGGGCGCAGAATGACTGTCACTAAAGGCGCAGATACTCCCGACCCCGTCACGAAGATACCAGTAGATTTGGAGCCGTCCGTACAAATTCTATTATACATACATCCTATTTCAGGCTTAGACCATGGCTGAAGCAAGTTTTGAACGCAAAGAAATTCGGTTCTAGGACTTGATTTGCTAAGCTCTGGAGAATAAGTATACATAAAAAATGCAATAATAGCAGACTTACAATCCTCTGACAAAAATTTCTGAATGAGTGGCGCCAGGAGCCAAACCTGAGCCTCTCAGAAGGAGAACATACGCCGGATGAATTCATATGATTTTGATTGCACACAAACATCTAGTCCGTATTATATATTATTTTGCTGAAAACATATAGAAATGTCTTGTACGCCAGTGTAAACGTAGAACTCATATCGCACCTCCAGTAAAACAACGACTTAAGTGCAAAAATCTTAATTCTGAGTAAAACGCATTTAAAATTGTTAAACCATTTTTATTAAAAAACAATAACGAACACAATTCTTAAAATTATTAAAGTTAGTTGTAACATAAAGAAAATTTGACACACTTTCTGGTGTAGTAATTACATTTTAAGAAAAAAAGAAATATTTAAGAACATATACCTAACCAAACCAAACAAAAGTTCCATGTACCTATTAAAAACATAAGCACGACAATACAATACACAATATACACAATACAGTCTCACGGAAAAGAAATATCTGAAAAAGTAAAGATTGCGTATTTTTTATATTTCGGACGTATTGTGTATCAAGACAAGCCGTGGATTCCACAACTATTTTGTGTATCATGTTATGCTACTCTCCTGTCTTGGCTGAATGGAAACAAAACATCTAAGCCATTTGCAATACTGACACAGTCAGTGGCGCGAACCTAGCAACCACTAAAACGATTGCTACTCCTGCCTAACTGATATTCGAAGATTTTCGAGTATCTACCCGACTGTGAATTCAAAAGATGTACGCCAACCGCATCTCATTCAACAACAGAAATTTAATGATTTGATACGTGAATTGAATTTGTCCGTTAGACACGCCGAATTACTTGGATCAAGACTACAGGAATGGAACTTGTTGGCATCGGATACAAAAGTATCAATACAACGAAAGCGAAGTAAAGAAATGGCTGCATTTTTCTCTAGTGCAGAAAACATATACAGTGAGCGTCAAAAGTGAGTAAACACCAATGATGTTTTGATTTCTCTTAGGAGCTTGAAAACAATTTTTTTCAAATATCTAAAAAGTATTTTATCTTGTCGCAATGAAATACGTTTTGTTATTGTTATTTCGTTATCAAAATTTTTACAGATTTCCGGCTTTTAGTAACTTTTTCAAAAGCCCAAAGAAGACTTAAAAGAGCATTAGAGTTTACTCAGTTTTGCCGCTCACGTATTTTAGTAACAACATACTTTAAAGAACGACTTTAACAATCCCTACGACCAACACAAACGATGGTTCGAGGACGAATTTAAAGGCAGTTTTACTTCACAATGGCACTAAGTATCCGTCAATACCAATCGCTTGTTCAACTGTTTTAAAAGTGATACCTCCAAATGAACTTAATACTGGAAAGTGTGCGCTGACCTTAAAGTTGTAGCTATATTACCTATTTGGTTTAGAAGGATGATTTACCAAGTACTAAAATGCTTTCTTTGCATGTCGGATAGCAGAGCTACTGATAATCACTACCTGGTTAAAGACTGGTCAAAACCAAAGCAGTTTGTTTGTGGGAAGTCAAATATAAAATATATGCCCTTAATTAATTAAACCCGAAGACGTCATTTTACCTCCCTTACATATAAAACTCGGGTTAATGAAGAATTCTGTGTTAAGTGTAATTAAGTGACGCATAGATAAAAGAAGGTATTTTATTGGACCACAAATACACCTTCTGATAAACACCAAATTTTTGACCAAACACGCAATGATAAAAACCTATATGTACTGTACATATATGCGTGGACATCATTAAAAGCTGTGTTGAATGGTTTTTTAGGGAATTATACCCAAAAATGTAGAATTCTTGGTTAACAATTTGTTAAATACATATAAACATGCATTGCTATGTTGGGAGATTACTGCTGGAGTTTAAAGCGAGAAGACACTTCCCAACACAAAAGAAAAAGTTAAATATTTTTATTTTTTTGTAAACAATAAATTTGTATAGAACATTTTTTATTTTCATTGCGCGTGTAAGTATCTTTATAAGAAGTTAATTTGACAGTGATATTCGAATTACATTGGTAATTAAATAAAAATATGTGTGTACTGAAGCTTTAGTTTTTAATTTTTTTACCAAAAATCAAATCGCGTCGGTCAAGTTTCGGTACCACTCATTCACTCAAACTAGCTTAAAACTAAGGAGAATGTTACATAGGTAACGCACCGACCCGGGAGAGCGTGTCTACCCTCACCTCTTCCCAAGCCACCAAAATTCGGTGAACTGCTTTAAAGTATCGACCATGTCCCTATCCGAGATTGCGGTATTAAAACGGAGGAGCTCCTGAGCATTGGCGGCGTACCCGGCGTAGCCCTCGCGCAACGGTGGCTGTGGTTGTGGTGGTACAATACCGGCACACCATCTTTATTTTGGACTATCTCTTACATATCTACATAAAGAAATGCCTCAGGCAAGACAAAGCCAGATCGGAGGGTACTCTCGTGGAATATTAAATTCGGGTAATAACTACCTATAATATTATTAGCGTTGGCCAGCGCCCTTGCAACGTGCCTTCGAATCACCTAAATTCGGAAATTGTCAATCCTTTTCAATCGAACCCCATCGTATAGGGTATTGTTGTGATAAAATTTTATGTTCTCAGACTCGGGAGTTCTAAACAACCCTAGGCAGGTCCTGAGACACTATCTCTCAAACACCCAAATATTTTCCATATAGGAAGGCGCGATTTAGATAAGCCACGTAATCGTAACCGAAACACTGAAATTTCGCAAGGCTACCGAATCACATGTAAAGTTATTTCGACTGTTGGTCTCCCTTGTGCCTAGCATAAGTCCAAGGCACACGACGGATTATGCTGGATTTACATTACCACGCCACGCAATTTTGCATGACTTCAGAAAGAGAGATCCGTTTGCTACAGTCATGGCTAATGATCTGTAAGAGTGAGACCACAAATCTCCATAAAAAAGTTATGGCGGCCTAAATTCAACTGTTAGGCTCGTGGTCTCACTCTTACACATCATTAGCCTTGACTGTGGAAAAACGGATCTCTCTCTCTAAAGTCACGCAAAATTGCGTGGTGTGGTAATGTAAAGCCACCATTAAGGAACAGCTAGCCACCATTAAGGAACAGCTAGGGGACGTAAGTATTGAGCGGAAAGTGAGTAGGGGAACACCACAAGGTGGGGTTCTCTCACCGCTCATCTGGCTCCTCGTAGTTGACGAACTGCTGAAAATACTGGAAAAGGAAGGCTTCTTGTCCCAGGTAAGTTCACTCCAGTTCTCAGCGAACGACTTAGTTACGCACTCTTACTAGTTAACAACTGGGTCGCGGGACGTGGACTGGGTGTGAACCCATCAAAGACAGAGATCTTGCTGTTTACGAGAAGAAGAGTACTCCCCCCATTTAATCCACCAAGGTTGGGCGAGGTGGATCTAAAAATATCAAAGACAGCGAGATATCTGGGCATTATCCCGGATTCCAAGCTTAGCTGGAAGGAAAACATAGAGGATCGCATCAAAAAAGCATACGTGGCACTATATGCCTGTAGAAGAGCATTCGGCAACACATGGGGTTTCAGGCCGTACGTGGTACACTGGTTGTATACCGCAATAGTGCGACCTATCCTAACCTATGTGGTACAATTGTGTGGTGGAAGGCCACGGAGAAAAAATACCATCTCTCAAGCCTCACTAAAGTCCAGAGAGCGGCATGCATTGGGATAACGGGTTCCCTACGAACAACACCCACGGCAGCAATGGAGGTAATGCTAAACCTCACCCCTCTGGATATTTACTGCAGCAGTAGAGCGGTCAAAACCGCGATCAGACTAAGAGAGTCTGGAATATGGTCATCCAAATCCTATGGGCACGCTTCGATTGAAACACAATGGAGCGCGGCAAAGGAGAAGATAGCTACAGACTATCTACTCCCCACACTCGTTTTTGAAAGGATATTCACAACCAGAATTCCTGACAGGAATGAATGGGAGCACAATGCAGTTACAGAAGAAGGGGAGATAGCCCTCTATAGATGGGTGTTGGTACAGGCGCGGGCATCTTCAGCGAAAAACTAAACCTGCGAGAATCATTCCGAATAAACGATGACTGTAGTGTGTTTCAAGCGGAAATTGCTGCTATAACCCTAGCGGCAAAGGACCTAAAGAGACGACACATATTGCCGACAAACAAATCACAATATACTCTGACAGCCAAGCGGCCATAAAAGCCATGGAGTCAGTCGTTGTGAAGTCGAGGGCAGTAAGTCATTGCAAGAAATACCTGGATGAACTATCGCAAGCCAACACGGTGACCCTATGCTGGGTACTGTAGTATCGGCACTGTGCGATGCCAACACTTGACTATAGGTATAAAATGTAAAACAATGAAAATAAAGTCGCACTTATAAAATAAAAATACGGAAAATAGAAGTCAATTGATAGAAAAATATAAAGCAATCGACTATGAAATATTGGGTCTCTACAGGTACCAGGGCATATGGAAGAAATGGGTCGAAGATGCACGCATCAATGGCCCTAAAATCTGTAAGAACTCCGCTAGGCACGCTTGCTAGGAAGATCGACATTGAATCCTTAAGTAGAACAAATCTACGCTGGAACAATCTCAACACCTGTAGGCATGCAAAAGAATTATGGCCAGAAGTAAGCAAAAAGAGATCCAAATTCATGATCGGACTTAGCCGCAAGGACATCCGTATACTCACGGGGGTTATTACTGGACACTGTGCGATAGGGGTTCATCCGGGAAGGCTGGGCATACTGCATAATGACTTTTGCAGAAGCTGCAGAGACGTTGAAGAAATAGAATCTGTTCGTCATCTGCTTTGCGAATGTCCAGCTTTTAAAAACAGTAGGCAGAGTATTCTCAACAGCTTCTTCTTCGATGAGCTAGAGGATTTGGTGAATGTTGATCTTAAGGAACTCCTGAGATTCATAGTCAAATCGGGGTGGTTCCAGTAGGTCATCAAACCCCACATCCCTTCGGTTGCTCCTAGGATAGGCTGGGATTCTGGATACAAGAGCTTGCGAATGCCTGTGATTAATACCAAATCTAGGTGACTCAATAAAGCGGTATACTATTTGTCTTCAACAGGTATGAAATGGAAGGTTCCCGTGACTGGACACAATGGACCCAACTGATGGTCTATGTGAAGCTGTGGCAACCGCCACAAGAGCACCCAATTACCTACCTACCTACCTACGTTGGTCTCCCTTCCATTCGTCCCAACAATAAAAACTCAGGAATGTCTGTGACAATAACATAACAACATAGGTCTAGGAGGGAACTACATACATATTAAGAATCTCTTTCTCTATTTATGTACTACCTATGTATTTATTTTACGACACGGCCTGTGCATATTTTTGAACAAGTACATAGGTACAACATTTCTGGCTAGTGGCAATTGCATTGTTAATGGCAAGCCTGTTTAAGGACCACTCTCTCTCTCCCTTGGCCACTGGCAAGAATGCTTTTTTTTTTGCAATTTTGTTTGCAGCCAAAATCTTTGCACTACTTACACCCGCATCCGAGTATGAACCATTACATAGCCGCACTGACAACTCATTCCAGGTCCTCTTCACAAGCAAGGACTTGGTTGTGCAATGAAGTTGCAATACGATGAATGCATTCCTATCGATATCTTGTATTTTTATTGAATTTCTCAAGTTCCTTCGGAGTATCCCTTCCATCCAATTCCCATCATAAATTTTATAGACAATATTGCGCTGTCCGCAGCACAATATGTGCCACCCTACCACCCAGTGAGTAGACAAGGGCTGACGAACAAAAGCATCTTTCAGCGAGATAATTTGCGTCGTGAGCAAAGTTTTCTTCAACCCCCAAGAATACTGTCGCACTCACCGGCGTGGACAGCTGGCAAGGATAGCCTGCACATGGTCATGACTCATGCTGATGATATTAATATTTACAATTACACGAAGCACAAGCGACAAGCTCAATAAAATGAAAATGCCAATGAAAATGTGTGGGCCACGTGACACAGTCGACATTCGTATTGCTTCCTTTCAAAGGATTTTGTTACGGTATAAATACCATGCACCACGTGACTCCATTGTGAAGAAATGTTAGAAACCCACAGCTTGTTATAGGTTACGCAACTAGTTATACAGCAGCGGCTTCATAAAATGTCAGACAGTGATGTGAGTCTGTGATGGACTCGCTTGGATGGAATTAAATTGAATCTTTGTGTCGACTAAGAAGTGTAGGAGGTTGATAGACGGGGTTTGTCGAAATAATTTGAAGACTATTTCATGACAAAAACTGATGGAGCGAATAACTGTCCTGTCTATTGTCAAATGTTATCTCTCATACACAAATAATGAGCTATTTAAGGCAGCGCAGCGGGAGATAGACGACTTTGTGGATAGCATACAAGAACTAATTTTCAAGATCTGATCGGAACTCGAAGCTCGGAAGAAAGTAAGCCTGATGGAGTGGAATGGAATTCTCAGAAAGGAGACTCTCTAAACTGCGAAAACTAAACATCGTATAAAAGATCATGGCTGCAGAGCTGTATGAATGCCTTCGCCAATCCTTCGTCAAAACAATACTGAGTACTGGCTTCTATTATTTGGATCTAATTTCCACTTTTCAGACACAACTACACAGCACAATACCTGATAGATCTGCCAAAGTTTTAGTAAAAAATATTATCTACAACACTGTGTGGAAAATATTGTAATTCATTTCTAAATAATGTAAGGGTTATACCTACGGTGGCGTGTGGCGATATATATTAGGGTGGAGCGTCAGTGTATGGAGAAAAAAAAAGTTTATGTATCAGTTTCGAATACCTCCATTTCGTTGCATTTTGATGAGTAAAATAATTTGACATAACATTTTTTTTTGAATAACGTCTTTAGCCCTCTACCTCAGCTCAAAGTTTTGAGGTTTTGAAAAAAACCTTTTTTTTTTTTTGTTAAAGAAAATATTTGTCCACAAGTTTAAAATACCTTAATATTATATCATTAATGAAATAAGAAACCAAAAATCTATATAGATTAGCTTTATTAGAATAAGAAATTAACATAAACTTAAAAATAGAAACCTTAGAATTCGTAGAAAATAATTTAAAAAGCTACCAATACATAGGATCTTTAACTTTTCAGGTTATAATTTTTTTTTTGTGTCGAAAAACGGTAATATATTTCGAGAATGTATTTTCGATCTAATAAGTCCATCTCTGGCCTTTTCGCCAACTACTGTGGTTGAAGCTTCGGTCACCATCTTCAAACAGCGCTCAACAACTTGAGTGTGACAAGGGTAGTTTGGAAATGTCATGTCAATTGAAGATTTGTTTGCGGAAGTTCTTCCAATTCCTGATCGCTCATTCTATCCAGCAATGGGGGTGATGTGACTTGTGATTCAGCCCAGATTATTAATTCAAGATAATCATTTGCTTTAAAATTCAGTTTTGGAAGTTTAAAAATTCTAACTGAACACCCAACTCGCTGTTGTTTTCTACCTGAGATGATTCTTCTCAAGCCTAATTCTCTGATATGTGGTCTTTCATCGTTTAGCATTGCCTTTGCCATCAGTATGTTTTCTGGGTGTGCAAAATATGAATTACATTGAATAACGGGGTCTATTATTTCCCTTACAACAGAACTAAAATATCTTGACAAATTTATTAACTCGAATACATGCTTTGGGCCATTTGTAAATGAACTGTCTTTTTTAATACTGAACCAAACTGGACCATACACTTTTAAAAGTGTAGCAAGTATTGTCTAGTTATCATTTGGATTCGATGTGGCTACATAAAGCCTCAATATTCTAGTGGCAGTTGTTAGCCATCGCGAGTGCGCCATTTTTCCCGGGTTTCTATTGGAGAGATCTATAGGACAGGAACCTTTGCTTATAGCGTCACACATTTGAAATAAATATTTTTGATCCGTACTTAAGGCATCTTGAATTGTTTTAGATAAAGTAGGTAGGTTACCTGGGATAGGTGAAAACTCAACAACAATTAATCAGCACAATTAATTTTCCAACGCCTTTCCAATGGGTCTGGAATAGAGTTGAGGTCCTAATGTAGCTCCATCCAATTTAATAAATAAATGACGTAGTGGCAATTCGTTGGCATGTAGTTGACATATGAACCATTGCAATGGTCTCCCCAAGTTCAACTCCATAAGCCGAATAACCCCACTTCGCCAACCAGTGTTTGTAGCTGTACCATCGCAACCAATAACAGATAACTTGCTCAAGTATAGGTGTCTGTCCGAAAGAAAGGAGTTTATAGAGTCCGCTATGGTTTTCCCTGTTGATGAAGGTATGTGCTTATAGTAAGATGTCCTAGGTAGTATGAATCCGGCTCGGTGAGTAGTGAAATATGCTCCTTTACTTTGGTCACTCTGTGAACTCGTTGACCTCGTTTTTCACAAACCAATATCTTGTCTTTTCTTCCATCGAAGTAAACACTTTCTATGGACGAAAGACATTCTTCAGTTTGGAGAACTTCACGTTGCCGTTTTCTGGCCCTACGAACTTTACTTCGATCTATTACGTTTTGTATATTCTCTTCTGTTACCAAACCAACATCTTTTAACACTACACTCGCCACTCTTCTAATAATCGATCCGAGATGCCGTACTGATCACAAACTCTTGCTAAATTTGGAAGATACAGCCGATTTCTCTCACTACTCTCATAATATTTTGAAGTACTTGGCTAGGGTTCAGTATCAGTATTATGAGTAGTTGAAGATGAAAAAGCAGGAGGATTTGATTGAGATCTCGGTCTTGTTTTTGCTTCAAGTGATGACGTTGGAGTTTGGTGTATTAAAATCTTTTCATTAGTTTTCTGCTTCCTCAAATTAGTTTCTTACAGTTTTTTCGTTTCTAAGCGATCCAACCCTTCTATAGGCATTATTCTTTTATTTCTCTGATCGGTGAGAAAAGATCTTTCTAATGTAGGGACTTTCTTGTCTTTAGGACAAACACAATTATTTAAATTTACGCATTTGCAGAAACAAATGTGAAATAGTTCAGTAAGAGATTTATTTTTCCACACTTCTAAGTTATTTTTATAGTTCTCATTTTGTTTGGACTTGGGGTATCTCAAAAAATGCAAATATTTATCATAAACACTTTTCATTTGTTGTTTTACACGTTGTATTGTAACGAAAGGCAGAGATGCATCCCTCCAAACATTAACACATTCACTGCCACGTCTTTCAAATATGAATGACATTCATGTTTCTGTGCGGGCCACGTCATTTATATGTGTATGACAGTTACATGTCTCTATAATGCTATGACATTCAAAAATGAATGACATGAAAAATGTTCCATTTGAATTTTTCAAAAAATATCGGAAGTGAAAAAAAGTTAATTTTTTGTTCAATTTTTTTTTTTGCAAAATTTGTTTTTATTTGTTTATATCTGGCATATTTTTCCAGATTTTTTTAAGCTAAGTACAAAGTTATGATCACCAGAGGCCAGGCTCATTAATCCCTATTCAGTTTGTTCATATTGTTGTGCGTTATTGAATGTCACGACCTTTTCTTGCCAATGTCCCGTCATTCACATATGAATGACACGGCCATTGTGGAAACATTGTGTGTCATTCATATTTAAATGATAATGGCCTGTATTATTATTAATATATTTATATATGTATATTTATTAATAATTATTGTCGAATAGTGTTTGTAAACGGGTTCTGCCATGGAAACGCTTCGTTTGATACCACAAACGAGTAAGAACTAGACCGCCGACTTCCCGTGCACCTACCCGATTCTCCCTAGAAAAATTTACCCTGTCTGTGAATCAGTGATGAAAATCGACTTTTCTCAATTGTACTGAAAACTGAAACCAAATTGTACTGAATAGTACTCAAATTTTTTTAAATTTATAAAACCAAAGGAAAACATAAAAAATGAATATTTTATTAAAAAAAAAAACAAAAACGAGTAGGTACCTATCAGTATTATCATCGGCCAGATTTTATAACCTCCTCAGCATTCAAGTCTTGCAAAATGTTAAGGAATTATTATAATGATTTTGTGCGTGCAGGGAGTTTCCGGAACAAAGATGTCCTTTCACAAAATTTCATTCGCCTAGGTCGATTCGTTTGGTTGGACTCTGTTGTGTTTTTAAAAAACAGATAGACCGACGGGCGGATAGACGTACATGGCTAAATTGTTTCAGAATTGCATCCTAATTCTGAATATTTATGGCTTATAGGGTATAGGATGACTTCTTCTTGTTGTTAGAAATGTAAGTACTTATACCTTCCAGTGGAGGGTGTTATAAAGGCGCATTTAATTGAATCTGAAGCCTAGTACGCAGTTCGAGCGAATTTAAATTTTAGGTGCTCTCCAATTTTTCTCTCCAAACATTAAATAAAATCCTAGCTAAATTTTCACATAGTGTGCGCTGTGAATATAAGTGTCACAGAAAACAGCTGTCCGTTGAAAATAACTTCCTTCAAAAATCCATCGACGCGAAAATGTGTTATATTTTCGTTGCACTTTCTTTTTTGCTATTCCTTGATATTAAATTTATCACTTTGAAAGAAAGTAGGTAGGTAGGCGTAAAGGTAAGGGATTCATTGAAAACATTATCCTTATTTACTTTTCCGCAACACAAAACAACAGAAGAAAAAAAAAACATTATCTGTAAAAATTTAGCTAAACAAATTTGCCGAACCAGCTCAGCTAAATTTTGGAGAAAATTTTATATGTGAGCTAAAATTTAGCACGAGCAGCGTAGGTACCAACCTCAACGTAATATAAGTCTTATAGACGCCGGATAGGAACTTTAGTCCATGTACATACATATAAACAGATTAAGACTAATCTTTGTATAGTCGTGTTCAAAATCACTTGTCCAACGGTCGATTGAGTAAACTGTAGACTTTGTACTGAAGATCTACCATTGTCCAAGTGATTTGAACACGACCGTACCACATTCAGATAACAATCTACTATACAAATTCTTCATTTTCAAGATTATTTTGTAAAGATCTGTTTTATTCAAAGAGCTGTATGTGGTAGCCTTAATTTGTAATAAGATGTTTAGGTTCTAATAGTGCAGACATTACGCCTGCATTCGATTCTTTAGCTTTTTTTTGATAATAGCTAATTTGATAAGAAAACATTCTTTAAACGTTTGCGGAAGAATAAGAAGAAATACAAAAAGCACCCGGACAATGCGGTGTAGGATCTGAAAATATGAACTCGTTGCATTCATATCGCACAAGGCCTATTTCAGCCCAAAACTCAGAAATAGAAGTATGTACCTATTACTATCGTAGTCTGAATATCTGACTGATTGATAATTTCAATACTTTTTTGTTCACCAGGAAAAAAACCTTAAGACAGGACGATTGAATTTACTTGATCGTCCAAATGGCACTTTGTGAAAAATTTTGTAATGAGTTCAAAAAAATGTCTCCGAAATCAAATCGTTTTTCCACATCTTCAAGAAATGCAGCAAATTTCAAAAAATTATTTTTAACGAAGTACGGTGAGTAATGAATGCATTCAGAATTCTAAAACAAAGGAGTGCGTTCAGCTTATTTTTGTTTAATCCTTATATAATGTCTGATTTGAAAGATATAAAAATAAACTTTCAAAAATTAAAAATAGTACTGAAAATTGAGAAGTGGTACTTGCGTACTCGGGAAAGTCAAATTGTACTGAATTCAGTACAATAGTAAGCCTTTTTGCAACTGTGCTGTGAATAGGTGTTAAATGTTAAAATTAATGGCGACAATGATTTTCCATGCTGTACCATGGGAGTAGGATTTTTCAAGTATGCGTGCGGTAATGGCGCTCCTTTGATTTTGTACAGCACCAATACATGAAAAATCCTGGGCCTGCCGGCAGCTTGTACGCAAAATCAGTTTTATGAGAGGAGTCGATGGTCTATTTCTATTCTTACTGGTTTGTGGTTGATACCGGGCCAGATGCACCAAAGCGACGGACGCAGCATAATAATAAATAATAATAATTTTTAGTTAATTTCTTAAGGATACAAAATTCCATAAAAAAACTAAAATTTATGACGGGAAATACGATGACCCCCCTGCCATATCTACAGTTTTTTGTTCGGCAGAACTTCAGGAAACTTCCCTTAAAGAATTATACTTCTTTAGTTTGCCACCCTGTATAAGATTAAGGGCCGGTTTGTTCATCTTTAGTTAACTCTAATCAACGGTTATTCCAGCTGATAACCATAGAATCTGTTTGTTCAGTAAAATTTTAACCAGAGAATCCACGGGTTGGTTAGTTAACCCGAGAAATCGATAATCGGCCGATGTTGGTCGGTTATACCCTATTCACACCAAGCCGAAAAAGTTTAGAAAACTCGTGGATGCATTCACACCGAACACCAGCTCGTTTTCGTTTGACGTTTCAATTAGCTGTGAAACTAGCTACCTATGAAATGTTTGTGGCGACTAGACTTTTATTTTAGTTATTTTAGTTAATAAACTTGCTCGTATTGACATATGCAATACCTATACAAAATTAAACAAAATAATTTAAGCTAGATAATCGTTAACTTATGGTTAAATGCATAAAATAATTAACATAAGCAACAATCAAAATCAAAATATCTGGAAATACCATTTAGTTGTGGCAGGTAGTGCTCTAAAATTATAGAAAAACTGAATAATTTGCTCTTTATGGTGCAAAGATAACAAGAGATTCCACATTTGTAAACAAAAAGACTAGAAGAAACGACAGCACTGAAGCTCTCACTCAGTCTCTCACATCCTGTCAGAAGTTTTGATGAGCTCGCTGAATGTTGCAAAAGGTGTGTCTGCTTCAACAACCCAACGATTGTACTCGTTTTCGTTGCGTTTCTGTTTTCGATTAAGTTTTCGACTTTTTTCGCGAAACAATTGTTGCAGGAGTTTGTTTATTTATAATAAATAATTTTTTATGATAAAATAAATTAATGCGTTAGTATTTAAATTTAATTATTCTTAATACAATATTATTATTATTTTATAAAAATTTATATTAATGCCCAATTAGTGCAGGAGTTTATTTATTCAAAATAAATAATTTTTAATGATAAAATAAATTAATGCATTAGTATTGCAGCAGTTTATTTATAATACAAAATTAAAAAATAGTTATATAAATAATAAATAAGATTTAGCATATTAGATTTTCACTCGGCGGTTTTTGAGTAAGGACCATTCTTCGACGACCTGGCTAATATGAATTACCTCTCGAAGAATAAAGCATCATCATTGCATTCAAGCGATCATCACCCATCGTCGTACGCAAATAGTTTAAGACTAGTTTTAATTTGCTAAATGAACGTTCGCAAGAAGCTAACGTCACCGGAGCAGTCAAAATGTAGCAAACAAGTTTGTGTGCTAACGGAATTACACTTTTCAACTTGAACACCACTTTGGTAATCTCTTCGAAATTTGTGTCTACATTTTTTACATTAATCAAGAAGAATTTGCTAATATTCTGGATCTTCTTTAAAAAATTTGGAGTCCCTATTTTTTCACAATGGATTCCACCGATCCTATTGTGACATTGCCTCTGTCAACTGGTATTTCAAAAATAGTTTGAAAAGATTCGAAAGTGGAAAAGGTATATTTTAAATTATCGTTTACACACTTGCAAAACCGTTCTCTCTTTTCTGTAAAATGTTTGGAAATCGAAATCGAAAGCAGAACATACCTTGATAATAAGCAAATTGAAAATATTGATGATGATGAAATAACGGCTTCTGTTTTAAATACACCTAATAAGAATGCAATAAATGATGAGTTTAATAAGTTAGTAGACAGCTATTTGAACTCTTGTAAAAGTGCATACAGCGATTTACGTAACTTCCTGATTGATGTTTATAGCTGTACACAGCCATGGCAGTAACGTATCTATCTGTAATGATATTCGTAATATTAGTGATGATAATAATCTCATTGAATTTGAACGCAAATTACGTGATGGCGTTCCTGTTGCTGCACCTATATTTGAGGGTCTAAAAGAATGAATGCGTTAGTAGAGAACTTCGCCGATGCCGACAATCTTTTTTTTTAAATCGAATCGAAACTCGCTAAATTTTAAGGATACCTGGCCGCACTTTTTAAAGTCGAATCTGGGAAAAGGTACATACAGCCAAACAAATATAAATTGGCATTTCCGAACGGTGGAACCTTTGAAAATGCCGACTTGTATACATTTACTAGAACATTATAAATAATGAAAATCCAAACTCACTTCTTATTTTTTAACATTTTGTTCCGAGTTAATTTTTGAAATTTGTTTAATTATCCTTGTTTAGCCGCTCAAGTTAATAAATGTAGCTTCCTTAATTTGTCTCACCCCCCACACCCTCCCCTCGATACGCCCCTGATGGTAGGCTATGGCAAGGCAGTGGATTTTCTTTGATATCTATCTATCCTTCCATCCTTTTAATACGATTTTTAAATGACTTTACTGTACCTAGTTGGGGGATTTTGACAAGGAGTATGATATATGAGTTGAGCTGATCCAACAGCCCATAAATGCAATATTTTTTCATTTGTGCTGAAACCATTCTGTGCATTCCATTAGAAAGCCATCACTGCACACATGACCATTCTTATTAATTTAAAGAACCCTTAACACGTCTGTTTCCAAGGAGAATATTTATATTCAAATGACCAATTTCCCAAGAAACTTTGTTTCAAAGATTTCCCCCTTGAGAGCTGTAAATTAACATAAAAAGAACAATTTCATTAAAATTAAATTTCTGACTTCCATAGTTCCATTGCAATGTCATCTTTCATACAAAATCACAGTAAAGTCAATTGAAAGTCGTAGGTTCCTACCTACCACCTCAGTCCATTTGAAGAATGGATATCAAAGAAAATCCATCTCCATACCACTTTTAAATATTGTAAGCTTACAAGGGTCATATACACAAGACTCAAGGACTGACTTTTGAAACCACTACAAAACAATTCCTTTTCAAACAAATTATCACATTCAGCTAAGTGAATAAAGAAAATCAAGGATTTAAAGCAATTTAGTAGATCCAATTTCATTTCGAATTCCTTTTTCGAAACCAGACAAAAAGAAAGACAGAAACGGAGGGGTGGAAAACGCTCAAATTGCAGCAACCTTTTACATACGCCACTACCTTTGAGGAGCGATAAAAAGGAAAAAGAGTTTCAAAGTTCAACACTGAAATTCGGAGGAGTCGCGCCATTATTCTTGGGAAATTTTCAATTATTTCCCTTTTCTTTTTATTGAACTGGCTAAACTTTGTAGAGTTACTCTTTGATTATCGCCAAACAAAGAGCCTGTCAGTCGACTTGATGCACTCAAACACTTATTGAAACAATCCATTGGTTTGTTGATAATTTTCTTCAATGCTAATTAGTTTTTCAACGAGCTTGTTTCTTTCCTTCCTTCGGTAATGGGTTCATTAAATAGCTGCACTTGATTTTGTAAAATTGCGCCTTGGACATAGCCGGGTGGACAAAAAAACACAGTTACATCATTGAATAACTACAAATAGAATCGGCACCGATGCAATCATCCGCTACGCGGTCCATACGTCGCCGTCGCTGCGATCGTTTGTGCTGGTTTGTGAAATGGATCTGGGCATATCTGGGATTGAAGATTGGATAAACAAAATCCCAACAAAAATATCCCTCTAAGGAATGCTGGATGGGTCATTTTTTGTTGTAAACCAGTCTGAGGTAGGATATTTCATGCTTAGCTTTGCTGTCGAAATGTATATAGAGAAAACCAAAGAAAAAAACAAAAACAAACTGGTTTGCCTTTTCTCTTTCTTCATTCCCCATCCTCATCCATCAGTATAAAATTCTTTCTGATACGACGTAACAGGGTAGGGAACTAGTTTGGTTTGGAAGACAGTAAAGGAGATGCAATAATTACAAACAAGTATCAATAACAAAAGCAATGTGTAGGATTTATGACTTTAGGAGAGGGAGGGTGATGCAAGGGGTGAGTTGGGAAGGATAAATTGAATAAAAATGATTTTGGCTTTCTTGCTGACATTATATAGGTACACAAGATTTTAAGATTGTGCATAAATGTTCCATGTTAGAGTCTCACTATTTTGCCTATATTTTTGTTAAATATGCATAGATTTTATTGATTCTTTTTCTAATTATGTAATTCAAAAATATTATATCTCGCAAACTACCAAATCGATTGAGTTCCAATTTCCAGGCAATCTTAGGTATTGGACCGATATTGCTCCTGTGAAGATTGGTCAAAATTGAACAATCGGACTGAATAAAAACCATAGGAATCTCATACCTACATTGGTATCACGAAAACCACCTACCCGATTAAGCTCAAATTAAAAAAAAAAGTTTGTTAATGGCCCAAAGGTAAAAAAAACTCAAGCACTTTCTAAAATATGGAACATGCATTGGGCTGATAGACAAAAATGTATCTGGGCAATACAATTCCTAGGCACGAGCAAAGCCGACGGGGTAAAGTAGCTTAGCTTTGCCTATACATGACGTTTTTGTTTTTAGGTTTATCTGAGCTCTGAACAAAGCTCGAAAATTTTGAACATCTGAACTGAAAACACACTTGAGCACATATCTGTCATATTTTTTTAGATATTAATTGTTATTATTTATTAATTTGGTTTACCTACTGTGCCAGAACAACAACACTCATCCACCACTTAACTATACATACCTATTTTGTTTATCCTGTCAAATGTCACTGTAAAGTGTGTAAAGCTAAGTACACGTGATTGTAAGATCTTACAATATTGTCAGATCTGTCAATGCTCTGACAATGACAGACAATGAGCTTACAACAGCCAACTACCTTACATACAATACAAAATTGTGCGTTTCAAACGGTTGTAAGTCTCAAAGTCTTACAATTTCATTGTCAGATGCATGTCTTACAATGGTCTTACAATTACTTTTCTGACAACGTTGTAAGGTTGAAAATTGTGTGTTCACACGGTCGGCACTCGGCAGATCGTTAGCAACCTGACAATTTCATTGTCACTACTAGCCAATCCAATCCTGCGATTTGTGGACCGCCTGTTTTCTGGTCCCGAAAATACCGGAATTTGTAACTACATATTAGATAGATACATATATATTCACGGGATTTATACGGAACTATAAATAGAAGTATGAATTAAGAAAAGGACGGCGTTCCTTAAGGTGCCAAGTTTGATTTTGAATTGGATTTCGAAATTTTGTATGCTGAAATGTTGAATTCAGACGAGGTGTAAAAGTACTATAACATAATTTCGTAGCAAGAATCTAATGTAAACTGCAAATATTCTTAATATTCCTACATACTATAATCCAGATTTGAAATTTATCGGGATGAGTTGGTTGATTGCTGCAATAGCATTCAGCGTAGCACTGAAATGCATACACTGAAAAAATTATTCTTCGTAATGGTACGAATTTCGTTACGTTAACTTGTTTTTCGTTGATTCAATGAAAAATTCGTTGTCTCAACGAAAAATTTCATAAAAAGTATTTGTTGTTTGATGAATCTTTCGTTGGTTCAATGAAAGTTGATTCGTTAATTTTTTTCCTCTACGCCAAATTGATGAAATTATTTTAACGTAAGCTTTCGTAATTTAATGAACTTTGAACCAACGAATAAAATTTGTAAAATAATGAAAACCGTCATACCTTAATGTAAATTTCATTAACCCAAAGAAAAATTTCATTAAATAACAAATACTTTCGTTGATTAATGTAGGAAACGTTAATCAACGCATTATTAATAAAAGAACGCTCATCACGCCAACAAACAGTTTCGTTCAATGATGAAAATGTTTCATAGTTTAATGTAAAATTACATTACCCAACGAAGGATTTATTAATCTATTATCAAAATGCGTAGATTAACGATTAAAACGTTAAACAACGCATGATTTATAAAAAAAACGTTTGCCAAACCAACGAACTGTTTCGTTTAACTATGAATACTTTTCATAGCTTAACGTAAATTATCATTACCCAATGAAATATTAATTAACTAATGAACAAGATCCGTAAATTAACGTTTAAAACGTTCAACAACGCATGATTTATAAAATGCTTTTCATAGATTAACGTAAAATGTCAATACCCAACGAAATATTAATTAATTAACGAACAAGATTCGTAAATTAACGTTTAAAACGTTTAATAACGCATGATTTATAAAAAGAAACAGTATGCCATGCCAACGAATAGTTTCGTTTAACTATGAATACTTTTCATAGCTTTACGTAAATTGTCATTACCCAAAGAAATATTAATTAACTAATGAACAAGATCCGTAAATTAACGTTTAAAATGCATGCTTTTTTACTGGCACATATTTTCCGATAGCAATAAACGATTTTTTGCAAAACGTTTCATTTTTGTACTGTTTCGTGTACGCATTTTACTGATGGTTGTAACTAGTGCCTTAACGTGTGCTATGTCGTGTCGCTGAATGTGCACACTTGCGTGGTGTGCTGTGTTGAATTCAACATAGTTTTTTGTTTTGCTCTTTGAACACCGCTTTGGCGTTGTAAATATAATGAGACGAGTCATATGTACTCTTTCTCTCATATTGCGCAATTGTGTGGTGTGGCGCATTCGGAAGATGAGTCATTTCAACACAACACAACACATGGGTTAGGATATAATACCTAGTATGGAGAATTACGTTAGGTACTGTTTACATTTCATTAAAAACGTATTACACGTAGGTAGATGCCTGGTTATGTAAATTCAGTTTTGAACGAAAATATAATTTGTACTGTTGATAATATTTGATCCGCATATTCGAAAACCACACGAAACTCACAATATCGCAACAACAAATCACAAGCTAGGAACATATCGCTACCTAGTGAATGTTCAAAACAAAAACCATGTCGATTTAGGTATTTCATGTTCCACCAAATTCATTAAAATTGACACCAACTAAAGGATATTTATAAAAAAAATATATGAGTGGTTTTTAACCGTCGTATAACACGAATCACTCACAATAATCATGTAGCGCGCTTTTCTCTCTTAGCGCTATTTTTGTAAATACCTAAATTTTGTTTCCCAGAACCCTACTCTAATAGGTACTATACTGCTACATAAAACAAGTAAAAGTGTTATCATCGGCCTGGCCGATGCTTTGATACCCTCCACTGCTTAAAGTCATGCTTAATGTTTGCCATGCGAGTTAAGCTACGAGTACACGACATACGCATGCCACTCTGACGTCACGATAATTACTCGACATATTGTAGAATATGTCACGTTTTATTATATTGTGGCATGTGCGAAAAGTATGCCGAGTACACGGCATGCACGTTTTGTATCAAAGTTGGCATATTCGTATGTCGACGGTGACTGGCATGTGTTTTGCCGCCCCGGAGATGCATGTAATATGTTGTAATATGTAAGGTGTTGAACAGAAATATTATTTAACTAATATTAAAGCGTCAGTAAATGTCACGCACTTCCATCGCTATTGGCTATTTCGGAGAGCAAAAAATCGCCTCAATTGAAGATTTCTTAGACGTTTTTTAATCCATTGACATTGTAGCCATCGTTTGATAGAATTTGTTACTTTATGGCTTGATAGAAAGAAGACGAACCATATTTTGGGATATATACTCTATTTATTTCGAAATGTCACCAGAAAGTCATAAAATATTAAAAATTTTAGTGATTTATTTTCGCTTTTAGGGCTTTCTGGTGACATTTCGAAATAAATAGAGTATATATCCCAAAATATGGTTTGTCTTCTTTCTATCAAGCCATAAAGTAACAAATTCCATCAAAGGATGGCTACGATGTCAATGGATTTAAAAACGTCCAAAAAATCTTCAATTCAAACGATTTTTTTTTTATTCTCCGAAATTTACATGCCATTCTGAGTCGGACATATGGGTGACACGCATGCCAACATATGTTAGCGCCAATAATATGCCGAGTACACGACATGCACCCTTTTATGACATATTCTGACGTATTGAGGTTTTTCCAAATTTGCAAAATCGCTTCCACATTTGGGCAAAATATGATTCAAAACTATTGCGGGAGCACTAACTCCTGGTCAACTAATGTCGATTTCCATTGGGCTTTTGCCGTTTTGCTCTCAGATCTCAGATTTTTCCTGCCCCAATGGAACATGAAATGAGATTACTTTTTTTTGCATTTGGGTTGGTGTGTTGACAGTCAGCTATTTTTTTTATTGCAATTTGTGTTTACAAATGTCTCTTGTTTTGGTATTGGTGAAAGTATGTGTGAATCGAGATTCGCAAAAGTGATCAAAATCTTAAATAAAGTGTTTTTTCCATCAAATGGAAAACGAATTTGACAGCTGATTTCTAGAGCAGAAAAACTGGTCTGAAACTGGAAAAAGTGATTTTTATTGCAAAATGGAAATCGACATTAAAAGCTTATGAAAATGTTGTAAATGTACTCGCTTTTTGATAATACCAACAACAAACACTTTCAATAAATGTAAACTTATTTTCATCAAAATATACAACAGAAAGCTTAAAACAGTAAAGTATGTACCAGGGAAATTACAATAAATAGTCTTTGCTGTATTTTTCAAGACTCATATCATAACACGAATTTCTGCTAAATATTTACAATTACTTATTATAACTATACCTAAGATGTCATGTCAAATTTATATCGGCAGTTTCATTTAATACTACCTAACAGTCTAAAAATTTAAGTAACCCATTAACATAAAATCGTAAACTGTTTTTAATACAATGTGAACCCCGCACAACTGAAAATGTGAACATCTACCGAACACAGCTCCAACCCACCATGAATATTGAACATCACCAGCCGCTGCAACTCACGATCAGCCATGTTTTTTAATCTTCGCCTTCTCTGCTTCGCGCCCATATGCTAAATTAACAAAAGAATTCATTCAATAATGTAAAAAGTAAGAGTCCTTTTATCATTTCGACGAAAGATTTAGTTTAATTATGTAAACTATTCGTAACTTTATGAAACAAAACGTTCAGCCAACGTAAAATTTAATAAAGGTACGAATAGTTTACATAATCAAATTAAATCTTTCGTCGAAACAATAAAAAGACGCTTACTTTTTACATTTTGTGCAGACGTTGTCCGAGTGTCCGACCATAATGACCATACGAGTCTCGCGCGTGTTTTTAGTGTGAAAAATAAATAAAAAAACTAGAAAAAAACAAAAAAATCAAAGAAAAGTGACGGTATTAATCCAATAATTAAAAAAAAGAAAATCCTCTGCTTCGCGTCCATGGATAAATTAACAAAAGATTTCATTCAATATTGTAAAAAGTAAGCGTTCTTTTATTGTTTCGACGAAAGATTTAATTTGATTATGTAAACTATTCGTACCTTTATTAAATTTTACGTTGGCTGAACGTTTTGTTTCATAAAGTTACGAATATTAAATTAAATCTTTCGTCGAAACAATAAAAGAACGCTTACTTTTTACATTATTCAATGAAATCCGAGTTAGACCAGACGTGTCTCGTGAGTGCAAAATAAATAGAAAAACTAAACAAAATTGGTGACTTGCAAAATCTAAAGGAAAATCAAAGGAGGAAAGTCGCTGCCGAAAATAAGAAAGCCTGGAAGTAAAAATGTAAGTCATAACATTTATATTACATTCTTAATTTTAGAGTACCTACAGTAAACTCTCATTGAGCTCAAAAATTTACTCTGCTGAAAAGGTAACTACATTAAGTCGACTTAAATGAATTTTTAACTGTTTTGCGCATTCGATTCTCCAATTCAATATACGCGTAGTTGTAGGTAATCTTCGTATACTATTTGCATAGTCGATAAAAATGCGTATCAGTATTTAGTAATTATTCCTAATAAGATGATATTATACAGTCGAAACCGGATAATCGCATAGCACCACTATCCTCAAGCGAAGCCAGTATTAGTTGTGTATTTTGTACAACTTTTTCTGGCAAAAATTCTTTTATTCGCACAAGGCTCAAAATCACATAAGCAATATGCGCGCTTACTTTTTACATTTTGTGCGTATGACTTGTGTGAAAAATAATTAGAAAAACTAGAAAAACTCAAGGAAAAGTGACGAAATTAATCCAATAATTAAAGGAAAGAAAATCGTCGTCTGAGAAAAAATTTACTCTGCTGAAAAGGTAACTACATTAAGTCGACTTAAATGAATTTTTAACAGTTTAGTGCATTCGATTCTCCAATTCAATATACGCGTAGTTGTAGGTAATCTTCGTATACTATTTGCATAGTCGATAAAAATGCGTATCAGTATTTAGTAATTATTCCTAATAAGATGATATTATACAGTCGAAACCGGATAATCGCATAGCACCACTATCCTCAAGCGAAGCCAGTATTAGTTGTGTATTTTGTACAACTTTTTCTGGCAAAAATTCTTTTATTCGCACAAGGCTCAAAATCACATAAGCAATATGCGCGCTTACTTTTTACATTTTGTGCGTATGACTTGTGTGAAAAATAATTAGAAAAACTAGAAAAACTCAAGGAAAAGTGACGAAATTAATCCAATAATTAAAGGAAAGAAAATCGTCGTCTGAGAAAAAATTTACTCTGCTGAAAAGGTAACTACATTAAGTCGACTTAAATGAATTTTTAACAGTTTAGTGCATTCGATTCTCCAATTCAATATACGCGTAGTTGTAGGTAATCTTCGTATACTATTTGCATAGTCGATAAAAATGCGTATCAGTATTTAGTAATTATTCCTAATAAGATGATATTATACAGTCGAAACCGGATAATCGCATAGCACCACTATCCTCAAGCGAAGCCAGTATTAGTTGTGTATTTTGTACAACTTTTTCTGGCAAAAATTCTTTTATTCGCACAAGGCTCAAAATCACATAAGCAATATGCGCGCTTACTTTTTACATTTTGTGCGTATGACTTGTGTGAAAAATAATTAGAAAAACTAGAAAAACTCAAGGAAAAGTGACGAAATTAATCCAATAATTAAAGGAAAGAAAATCGTCGTCTGAGAAAAAATTTACTCTGCTGAAAAGGTAACTACATTAAGTCGACTTAAATGAATTTTTAACAGTTTAGTGCATTCGATTCTCCAATTTTTCCTGAAAATCTATGAAAATAGATCTAAGACAGTTTACCTTTTCAGCAGACATTCAATTATTCTGTAATAGATTATGTACTCGGTGTTTACTCTATCATTAGATATTTGTATGTATTGAATATTTAGCAGTTCGTTCGTGCGAGCTGCAGCTACAGCACTCTTTGTGTTAAAGCAATTAACCGGTATTTTCAATTTCCTGAAATAAGCTGGGCCCTAATCAGCCCGATTAACCGAGAGTTTACTGTTGTTACACACAACTTTTACTGCAAATTACACCAAGAATATTTATTATTTCTTTTAGAACAAAATGATTTGTTTCTTATGTAAACAAGTTTTTTCCACAACGGACTATTTAATCACACATTTCAAAAGAAAACACGAACTCAAAACTAATAGTACATTTAGATGTATAGAAAGTTCTTGTTATCAGGTGTTTCACGATATTGCAAGCTTTAAAAGACATGCAAAGCGAAAGCATGAACCCAGAACTGCCGAAAATAAATCTATGTTATGTTTTAAAAATAAAAGTATCAAAGTATCAGAGCATACTGCAATAAAATCAGACTATACATTTTCCGAAGATTCTGGCAAAAGTAATGCTTTAAACATTGATGCATCCGAAATTATTTTTGAAGCAACAGACGAACCATGTACTGCCACACAGTCATTCAATGTATGTACTGTTAAGAGTTTTTTACAGTTCGCTGCTAAATTTTCGTTGGTGTTGCATGCCAATAATAATTTCACTAGAAAAGATGTATATGTAATTCAAGAACACATAAAGCAGTACATCACAGATCCACTCTTAGACATGTTTAAAGTATTTTCCACAAAAAAATTACAAATTGCTTGTCCAGAAATACATAATGAGTTTGTGGATTTGGTGACTGAGTGCAGAAGTCCATTTAAATTGTCTCAAACAGAATATCGTTTGTTTCAATGGCTAAAGGAAGAGCAGTATATGCAAAATGCACAGGAATTCACCATTGATCAATCAATAGGGGCCGTTCATCGCAGTGGTATATTAGCTTACGATGAAGAAAAGGTGACAGGCGTAATAATGCCAATGCGTTTTCAGTTTAGAAAAACATTTGAAAAAAAGGGTTTACTAATTGATGTACTCGAAAACATAAATGAGCTAACGAAATGTAGCCGCACCACAAATTTTGTTCAAGGAGAACTATGGAAACAAAAAGTGAATATGTATCCTGGCAAAAATCTAATCCCATATTTTTTATTTAACGACGATTTTGAAATTAATAACCCATTGGGTTCTCATAGCGGCCAACATTCAATAAGTAATGTATATTACTCATTTCCATGCTTGAGAAAAAAAGAATCAAAGCTAGAAAATATATATTTGGGAGCAGTTATTAAATCGAAGGATATTAAATCGTTTGGAAATGAAAAATGCTGGAAAGCCTTAATTGATGAGTTAATTCATTTAGAAGTAGATGGAATTGATATTTTAACAGAAAACGGTGTGCAGCATATTCATTTCATCTTGGGATTGGTGCTAGGAGATAACTTAGGCCTCAACACATTTCTTAATTTTAACAGATCATTTGTTAGTAACAGCTTTTGCAGATTATGTAAAATGCTGAAAACTGAAACCCATACAGCAAGTACTGAAAACGAAATTTTAATGCGGAATCGAATAAACTATGATAACGATATTGAAACCCAGCAATCTTCAGAAAGTGGAATCCGAGAAGTCTCATTATTAAATCGAATACCATCATTTCATGTACCTAGTAGAAAACTATAGCGTCGATGTTATGCACGACTTATTTGAAGGAGTTTGCCACTATAATATGAGCCATATATTAAAATATTGTATTGAAACGGCGAAGTATTTCACTATAGAAACTTTGAATTCGAGAAAAAGGAATTTTGATTACGGATCAATTGAAATGGACAACATTTCAGGGGAAATAACAGCAGCTCATTTATCAATGAAACATTTTAAAATGTCAGCTCGGGAAATGAAAACATTTGTTTACTGCTTCCCAGTTATGGTTGGCGACATGGTGCATAAAGACGACGATGTTTGGGCTTTCCTTTTGAATTTTTTGGAATTAATAGATATGATCCTCTGCTGCGAGATCAATTCTGATTTTATTAATCTTTTAAGTACCAAGATAACTAAACACAACTCGGACTACACCCGCCTTTTTAATGACACACTTAAACCAAAGCATCATAATCTTATTCACTATCCAACAATTTTCAGAAAATCCGGACCATTGAAAACATTTTGGTGCTTTAAATACGAGGCGAAACATAGGCAATTCAAAGTATATTCCAGAGCTACAACATCACGAAAAAACATTTGCCTAACTTTAGCAATAAAGTATCAATTAAAATTTGCATATTCTTTAATGGATCTCAACTCTGAAGAGCATTCTTATTCATTTATTGAATCGGATCGAAAAATCAGCCCTTTTAATAACATTATATCCGAACTGTTACACATAGAGCATATGCTAATTAAATCATTTCACAAAATTAAATACAATGGGTATATATTCAAAGATGGATACTATGTAGCAACATACAAAAATGATATTAAGATATTTACAATTTTAAACATTTTTACTATTGATAATTTTTCAATTTTGCTATTTTGTCAACAAATTAACTCAATTCAATATCATCCACATTTTTTGGCTTACGATATAGAACCTGATGTCTTAGGAGAGTTTTCGGTATTAGATGTAAACGACCTTGTCGGGCCTCCTTTAACTTGCATTAAAACACCAAGAGGACGAACAATGATTAGAATCAAAGAACATTTCGCTGCAAATATATAAAAGTTGGGTTTATTTTGTTTTCAGTATCTCAACAGTATTAACTCACAAATATGGATATCAGGAATAGCGATATGAATTCTCAGGGGATGAACTTTAGTACTTCTTCCGAAAACGACAATATAAATTCGAACGAGGAGAACCCACTTAACATAGGAGTTGCACCATTACCACCTTATATCTCTGATGATGAGTTTTGTGACGAGCTACCCGAAACTGAGAGTGAACTCACTGACACTGGATTCAACTTGAACTCAGCTCAAACCTTTAATCCACAAGACCTCATTTTGATTGATGTACCAAGCGACGAAGCAGGCGTCATTATGCTGGATAGTGATGATAATTTTCAAATGGAATCAAAAAACGACAAACTACGGGACCTTCTGAAAAGTTGGAACTTAAGTGAGCTGGCAGATATCCTTATAGGTAAGAAATTGTTAAAGTCATTGCTACAGCATGAATTTAATTTCTTCTAACATTATTAAATACATTGTACTCCAGTTAAGAAGGCCAATCCGGTAAGTGTAGGCCACTGAAGTTCTATAGTAATGTTCTTTTGCACGCGATGCACTGTTTCTTGGTACCTGCGCAAAGAAATGGTTTTGCGAAGGACAAAGTCGTCAAAAAAACACGATTAAGTTCAGCATTAGGGATTCCCAGGAAGCATTTTTGTTCATTGGTAAAACATCGCAGCAGGTAGGGGATCATATTCTCCATTTGAAGCAAAAGTCAGAAAGTATTCAGCTCTTCCTAATAGGAATTGGGGATGAACTTACATTAATTAATGATTTTATTGTTTATTTTGACGGAGTTAAATTTAAATTTAAAACCTTCATTAGAGCAGTAGACATTCTGCTCAAAATATTTCATTTGTTTAACTTAGAATACCCCATTGCTTGTTCAAATTTGTTTAGATATTTAGGACTCTTCAGTCACAGCATTGATCTTCTTAACTGGGACACCATATTTTTAACAAATTACAGTATAATAAAAAACGTGCAAACGCATTTTAAATATGAACAAAATAGTGGACATAAAAGTCGCCCAAAGTCAAAACCTTTTTCAACGTTATTCGCAATGTTTATATTGCCAAATTTACTGCATTTCCGTTTTCAAAAATATACTATCTTGGTTTGCCGGATGCAGCCATGAACATATAAATAGCACAATTTCCAAAAAGAATATGAATAAATACATTTTAAAGCAACAACAACTTGAATTATGAAATCAAGTTATTAAAATACATTATCAGCCCAATTCTAAATATTCCCGGCGAAAAGAACTAGCCGGAAGATTCTTTCCCGGGAGTTAAATTCCCCAATTTCAAATTCCCGGGAGACAATTTGCTTTTTGCTTGTTGTTTTGAACCTAAAAAAAATCATTTCAATTTACCTCAATATTTAATTTGCAAAAAAAGAAAGGCTAACATTTTGTCATTAAACTCCCTAGCAAATGCGTGGGGAACAAACTCACGGCAAATTGCAGAATAATCTCCCTTTTGTTGACATTTGAAATGCCTACTTATTTTCCCGGAGTATTTTTCCCATTTTCGAATAGAATAGTTTATAAATAGTACGAGAAAAGGGAAAGCAAAGAAATTCCTCGGAAGTTTTTATTTAGAATAGGAGAAATGGGAAAAGGAAAAAAAATCCCCGGGAATTACCATTTAGAATTGGGCTGTATATGTTTTTGTACTATAAATATTGACCGCGTTGTAGATCACTACTTATGAACTACTGTTCTTTATATAAATTTTTACTGTATGATCATAGTAAACACTAGTGTCTATAAAATTTGATAATGCAATTTTAATTTTTCGCTATTTACGTCTCCGTGGTTTTGAAATCAAAAAATGATTATAATTTCTCTTTCTCATAGGAAAAAGGATATCCATTGATGTCTTAAGAAAAATGAAAAATTGCCACATTCCCCTTTACTTATCCGAAGTTCCCGATGGGCTAAAAATTTTATTTGAATTCGAGCTAGAAAAGTGGAAGGAGGAACATAACCGCATATATAGCAATGAGCATTTCTCACCGATAGTGTTACGAAAAGCAAGTTCATCCCGTTCATCCCCATATCCGTCTTCTTGTATTGGGTCACCTTGTGACAAATCTGAACAAACTGTTAATTTGTCAACTATTCTTAATAACACACTGAAAGGGAGGTTTTTGATAGAACATTATAATTCTAAGAAACAATTTGGTGATGAACAGAGGATCATGCTCATAGGCACTGTGGCAACCTATTTTGAGGAGAACAAAACAACATTGAGCTTAAAAGAAAGCTACAAAATCGAAAGAGAAATCCTCGAACGGTTTCCCACAGAGAAATTGGTAAATTAATAAAAGAGATAATTAATAATTCTGAAATTTTTCCTGTCTGACTTTCATTCGATTCGAATACTCATACCCGTATTCTTATAACTGAAAATACTAATTGGTTTGTATTTTTAAACACATAATGTACTCATTATAGACTAAGAGCTAGCAACGATTTTTCTCAAGTCATTTTAGCAAGGCTGTAACTTTGTTAGCTTAGTTGGGGGTGACTACTGAACACGAATTTTTAATGTCATAACCTCAAAAGGGCAAAAAATGTAGGTACCTCATTTTAGCAAACTTAAGATTTTGGTATGTGTTAATTTACGACCGATGTAGCCAGAAAATGCAATTGCCATATCAGTTTGCCGGTTTTAAAGTGCAAAAAAGGCAAAATTTAAGTCATAATAGCAAAGTTTAATTTTTGATATTATGTTAGAGATATTGTCATTCTACTAATTCCTCAAAGCTAAACCAAAAATCCGCTTTCATCATATACCAAAATCTTAAGTTTGCTAAAATAAGGTAAATTTCTTTCACTTTGAGGTTATGGCATTCCAATATAAACCAACGCAGCGCTGCCAGAAATGTATTTTCGTGTTCAGTAGTCACCACGAACTAAGCTCACAAAGTTACAGCCTTGCTAAAATGACTTGAGAAAAATCGTTGCTAGCTTTTACTCTATTATTTAATGTTTAGAATGTTTGAAAATCAGAATAAAGTTTACTAGAATTTAAAAAAAATCGTATGTGCTGGAACGGAAACTCAAAACAAGTGTGTCTGATTTCGATATTTTTCCAGGAATATTACAGAACGTCCACAAGGGGTCGACTTTATAACAAATATTGCAACATGAAAAGAGCGTTTGGGTCAGCGTGCTCCAGCCCCGTTCCCACTGAATCTCCAAGTTGTAGCCGTTCCGATAAAAAAATACTTGGTAAAAAAAACCTTATTATTATTTTATAGACACATTTTACTAAAATTGTCGTAATTATTAAGTCTCAGAAAGCAATGCTGAAGCTATTGTACGAACAATAAAATACGACAATCTCTCAGCAGACGAGTTTGACCATTATTGGCAGGGTTGCGCAAAATTTAGAATAAACCAAATTAGGGAATCCGTTTCAACTGCTGAGGCCTTGGACAAATGGCCTAACTATAAGCAGCCACTTGGTTTTCGATTGGTAATTTATAATTCTAATATTTTATATTAAAATAAATACACTAAACTTACGCACGCCTAAAAATACTCCTAGCGCAGCGCCGTGCAATGTATTTCAAGCGTATTCATTTTTATTCACTTAACATCTAATTATTGCGCAAAAGTATAAATAAAAAATGTATACCTATATGTCATCCACTTGCTTAATTAAGTCTCGAAAACATTTTTTCTTTCAAATATAGATCGACATGGACTTCAGGGTAATGCACAGCGGCGCTAAATCCCTCCTAGACAACTGGGATGAAGTATTTAAAAAAATACTACATTTTCTATCCGAAGACCGAAACATAAAAGAGCCAAGATTAAATGGGCTCCTTAATGATTTAAGGAACAACAAAATAACAGAAAGTAGGTTTAATATATTATATATTAACATAGATACATGACATTTTCTTTAAACTTTTACCCTCTTATTTATAAACTTTATACACTCTCTATAATAGCTCTAAACGCAAAAATCTAATATATACTTTTGTGATTTTATTTGTATTTTCAGCTGCTAGGGATGCTGTTCTATTGTACGCGATGCACGGTTTCTTGGTACCTACGCAAAAAACGGTGGCGAAGGACAAAGTCGGCAAGAAAAACACGATCAAGTTCACCATTAAGGATTCCCAGGAAGCGTTTTTGTTCATTGGTAAAACAGCGCAGCAGGTAGAGGAGCACATTCTACATTTGAAGCAAAGGTCAGAAAGTATTCAGCCCTTCCTAATAGGAATTGGGGATGAACTTACATTAATAAATGATTTTATTGTTTATTTTGACGGAGTTAAATTTAAATTTAAATCCTGCATTAGAGCAGTGGACATTCTGTTCAAAATATTTCATTTGTTTAACTTAGAATACCCCATTGCTTGTTCTAACTTTTGGGGTTTTGTACAACAGCATTTGTACCAAATACCATATTCAATAAAAAACTCTAAAATTAGCATCTTGGGTAGTGCACTTAGGTAAATGTGCAAATTTGTTAAAGTACATAATTATCTGTTTTTAATACCCAATTGAAATCAGTCTGACTTTACTTTTCAATTTTGTTACAATAAATTTTGTTACAATAAATTTTGTTGTTATACTGACTATTGAATGACATTAGTTTTCTTTCACAAATTTCTTTTACAGAATAGGTAATTCCAATTTCCCAGGTGATCCTGTAAGAATAAAGAACATATTTACTCAACGAAATAATTCGTTCAGGTAAGCAACAGGGTACACTAATTAACAAATAATATTCGTTGATTCAATGAAAACGGTACGTAAACTTATGAAAAGTATTGTTGATTCAACGAACACTTTTCGTTAACCAACAATCAATAAACGTTGTTTTAACGAAAATAAAACGTAATTTAATGAAAAAAATTCGTTAATCCAATGAAAGTGGGACATAGACCTATGAACGATATTCGTTGATTCAATGAAAACGGTACGTAAACTTATGAAAAGTATTGTTGATTCAACGAACACTTTTCGTTAACCAACAATCAATAAACGTTGTTTTAACGAAAATAAAACGTAATTTTATGAAAAAAATTCGTTAATCCAATGAAAGTGGGACATAGACCTATGAACGATATTCGTTGATTCAATGAAAATGGTACGTAAACTTATGAAAAGTATTGTTGATTCAACGAACACTTTTCGTTAACCAACAATCAATAAACGTTGTTTTAACGAAAATAAAACGTAATTTAATGAAAAAAATTCGTTAATCCAATGAAAGTGGGACATAGACCTATGAACGATATTCGTTGATTCAATGAAAACGGTACGTAAACTTATGAAAAGTATTGTTGATTCAACGAACACTTTTCGTTAACCAACAATCAATAAACGTTGTTTTAACGAAAATAAAACGTAATTTTATGAAAAAAATTCGTTAATCCAATGAAAGTGGGACATAGACCTATGAACGATATTCGTTGATTCAATGAAAATGGTACGTAAACTTATGAAAAGTATTGTTGATTCAACGAACACTTTTCGTTAACCAACAATCAATAAACGTTGTTTTAACGAAAATAAAACGTAATTTTATGAAAAAAATTCGTTAATCCAATGAAAGAGGGACATAGACCTATGAACGATATTCGTTGATTCAATGAAAACGGTACGTAAATTTATGAAAAATATTGTTGACTCGGTATAAGTTTTGCGTTGATCATTGAACAAAATTTCGTTAATCAATGAAAGAAATTCGTTGACTCAACGAATAAATCGTTAATCAACGAAGAATGTTATTGATGAAATAAAATGTTAATTTATGAACAGATTTCGTTAGTTTTATGAAAAATACGTTGCTTTATTAACAGCTTCGTTAATATATGAATTCCTATTCGTTGAGCCAACGAACGTTTTCATCGGCTGAATTTTAATGAAAAATTCGTTGAGACAACGAATTAATTCGTTGGATCTACGTATGTTTTTGGTTCAGTGTACAGCTGCTCCTAAAATAATTGTACATATTTAAATACAAAAGGTTAATTTTGGGTTTAATTATTTATTAATTTGGTTTACCTACTGTGCCAGAACAACAACACTCGTCCACCACTTAACTATACATACCTATTTTGTTTATCCTGTCAAATGTCACTGTAAAGTGTGTAAAGCTAAGTACACATGATTGTAAGATCTTACAATATTGTCAGATCTGTCAATGCTCTGACAATGACAGACAATGAGCTTACAACAGCCAACTACCTTACATACAATACAAAATTGTGCGTTTCAAACGGTTGTAAGTCTCAAAGTCTTACAATTTCATTGTCAGATGCATGTCTTACAATGGTCTTACAATTACTTTTCTGACAACGTTGTAAGGTTGAAAATTGTGTGTTCACACGGTCGGCACTCGGCAGATCGTTAGCAACCTGACAATTTCATTGTCACTACTAGCCAATCCAATCCTGCGATTTGTGGACCGCCTGTTTTCTGGTCCCGAAAATACCGGAATTTGTAACTACATATTAGATAGATACATATATATTCACGGGATTTATACGGAACTATAAATAGAAGTATGAATTAAGAAAAGGACGGCGTTTCTTAAGGTGCCAAGTTTGATTTTGAATTGGATTTCGAAATTTTGTATGCTGAAATGTTGAATTCAGACGAGGTGTAAAAGTACTATAACATAATTTCGTAGCAAGAATCTAATGTAAACTGCAAATATTCTTAATATTCCTACATACTATAATCCAGATTTGAAATTTATCGGGATGAGTTGGTTGATTGCTGCAATAGCATTCAGCGTAGCACTGAAATGCATACAGCTGCTCCTAAAATAATTGTACATATTTAAATACAAAAGGTTAATTTTGGGTTTAAAATTAAAATAAACAAATGAACTCGAACTGTCAGCCCACAAATCGCATACCTACTTATTCACAGTTTGAAGCAAACTACCTACTAGAGGTACAAACGAATCCGCCCTGTCGTTTAGAGTGCAGATAGGTACCTACCACCATGCAGACAGACAGACAGAATTGCGAGACTCACTTTTTGATCTCTACAATCCTCTTAATATCACAATTAATAGATCTAAATTTGGATTTAAAACAATATCTTTCTGATCACAGAATCCGTCGTATTCGGAATTTTGCTATACGAACCCCGAAAGAACTATCACAGATTCCGTTGTGGTGGAAATTTTTGCTACGAATTAAATTCCGAATACGACGGATTCTGTGATCAACCAGAATACTTCCTACATGATGAGAAAACTGAAAAATGGGATCGATCTAGGTACCTACGTGATTTTATTTCCCAAAATTCAATCAAGCTTCCCTACTAGTACACTTACCATGAACTTTACATGCTTACCCACCCCATAACTTTCAAATCATCAAAACCTGCCTTGACACCTAAGTTCAAAAGCCACCACCATGCCACCGCTGCTGCCCATAAATCGAAGAAATACAAAATATGTACTGTAAAGAATCTGATCTGTGATTTCATATTATTTCTCCTTTCCACATTGTTATCCCAATGCACATCACACTCGTCTCCTCATGCTAAAATTACCCCTCCCCCACCATACACACCACCGCTAACTTCCTATACATATTTGCGAAAAGTACCCGATCATTGATTTAATTTTCCTTTGCATATTCCACTTCTGCTCCACAACCATTATTATGCAATCGGTGCAATCTCTTTCATCTGCATGTTGTCAATAAGACGAATAAGAAAAGAAGAAGGGGGTGGTATTCACAAGAAAAATAAACATTGGAATATTTTGGGAAATTATTTTTATTTAATGCACGAACCTAGAAAAAGGTGGTAAATGCATACACTAGCTTAATACAAATTTCCGCCGCAATGAAGGTCCGTATGTCGCTTCAAAATGAGATGTGTCCACTTCTATTTGTAGTTATTCAATGGTTACATACACTTTCCCCCAATAAAAGCATGTAATGACATACAGTCATGTGAAAAATACGTACTAGGGACACTTACATAAAAATTGTTCTAAACACAACTCTGTTTCAATTGAAATAAATTGGTTAGAAACGGCACATTGAATTCTTTTTTTTGGAATGTCGATAAAGTCAATATCTACCGCTATCATAACATAAGCCAATTTAAAAATGAAAACAAACAGGAACACTGCCGGGCTAAAATCTACCTAAGAAAGCCTAAGAATGTTGGCTCAATCGTTTCGTTGATCTTCGCGAATACGATTTTTATGGTTTTTTTTTATATGGGAGATGCCACGCCCGTTTGAACAATTTTTATAAAACTTTACAGAAACTCCTTTGGGCCAATATCAAAAATGTTGGCTTAAATTTTTATCTCCATCAGTTCGGTGGGTTTGTAGATATAATGTTTTGAAATTTTTTTTTGTATGAGAGGTGTTTTGCTTTATCCAATTTTGACTAAACTTCACTCCTCTGGGCCAATAAAAAAGGGGATGTCTCACAATTTGAGCTCAATGGGTTCGTCGGTTTTCGAGTTTTGCGATTATTTGTGGTGTATATTGGTATAATGGAAATTGCAAAATAGACGGACAAAACCAAAGAAGAGTCATCCAAATAGGTCTACAACTTCTCGAGTATTGCTAGACTAAAACACACTAACTGATTTTTATATACCTATTTATACTTATAGATGATTGGGGTATAATTGTCGTCTGCTGGCTAAGGTGAGACTAGACCGAAGCTGATTTGGAAACCACACGTACCAGGCACCTGTTTTATATTCGGGACTGAATATGTTGTCATAAGAACACCTCTAAGCTTGAGCATTCATTGCCATTTCATACCCAAACACCAATTGTATACAGTTAAGAGTGGATGCTTTGCCTGTTGGTTTCTGAGCCGTTTAATCATAAAGCAAGTGGGTGAAAAATTGGGGGCAACCAATTCCCCGATTTTAAAATAATATTCCAAGAACATTTTTTAGAACTAATTCAGAAACGGTAGCTTTAGATGTTTAAGGGCAATCGCAGGCATTTTGTTTTATATAGAACCGCGCTATTTAGAAATAGGTCCACCTGCTTTTTAAGAAAAGCAACAAAATGATGTTTTAAATGTTTTGCATTCACAACACTACATTAGCGCCAGATCGAGCAGATATACTTGTGCAACCGGAGCTGTCCATGCTCCTGTGGTTTGGTAACGCTGAACGCATGTCTCAACTTGGATTCCAAGAGCTGCAATGGATTTCGTCTGCTCAGGCAGGAATCCATAGATTCAGAATGAGGTGATGATCTGTATGGAGAGTCGGTCGGCCAGTCCTTCGAATCGAATGAAATCTTTCGGGGTTCACCGAGGGATGGAAGTCCATCTAAAAAACAACATGCAGATCAATATACTTAAAAAAAAAACAGCAACCTTAATAGGTGCAACGATTTGTAGCCCTGCCGCGGTATGTGAAACTATCATTTAACTGAACGCGCCACCTAATGCATCTATCGCATTGCCACTATTGTCTTAACCAGTGATGCCATTCTGACCGAAATCTATTTACTCTGACCTGAAAAAATTTTGAAATCCGGCCTAACCGTTTTTTGACTGGACCGACAAATTTTTTTAACCGGAAAACGCCTTTTGGTCCAGAAAACTAAAATTGCTCTACTGACTATAAATAAAGATAGATTTCTATAGGTAATTTGAATAAAACTTTGCCATACATTACGAACACGCTCTCAAATTCAAACAGAAACCAATTTACTGCGAATATTGGGACATTTACAACATAAGATAACATAACATTCTCCTTCGGGAGCAGGATAATAAATTATCTTATAGGCTAATTTTTGGACGTTTTCTTTTGCTGAGGGAATTAAACAATGCATTTCAATTAATTAAAATGTGAAATTCGATAAATCCCAGATTAGAGTTTGGTAAAATACTCTTTAGTGTTAGAAAATTATACGAGAATAATATTTATTTAGCCATACACGTCTTCCCATGACTTTCATTTCCATTAATGACTTGGCTACAAACAAAAACGAGGCGTCATTGCAATGAAATAAAATTTGACGGGTAAAATAATATTGAAATCGGAGACACAAAAAAGAACCTTTATGACATGCCAAAACTATTTCTGAAAATGGATTTTCTGCGCATTTTCAATGCTATCTCTTTTCTATACTCACTCAAAATCTACCTGCCTAGCTGGACATTGGAAGACGTGTAAAGACGACTAAAAGTGTACCTATTTCAGGACTTAAAACACGTCATATAAAATGACAAATTAGTTTCAGTAAATTTTAAACAAACGAAATAGAAAACAAGTTTACAAACTCAAGATTCACATATTATAAAAACGTATTCTCAACATGGATAATGTTTATAATGTAAAAAAATGGCTAATGATAGTTAACTTTTGTTTTATATTTTTAGTAATACATATTATGTCACGCAATCTATTTTTGACCGGGTTTCTGGTCAAAAACTCTGATTTTGACTTTTGATCGGATTTTTTAACCGGATTTAGAAAATAAAAATCCGGTCATACGGTCAGATTTGACCGGATTCACTTTTTTTTAGTGGCAACACTGGTCTTAACTAGAGATCAATAATATTGAAACATTCGGTTCCAGTCATCTTAGGCGGCTCTCAGATTGAGGCAACAAGCAATAAGCAACTAAGCAACTAGCAACTGCCAATAAGCAATACGCAACTTTATTTTAGCCTATTCTCACATCGAAGCAACAGTATTGCCTGAAATTTCTAACTAATATGTCATCCGACGACTCCGATGATTCGATTTTTCTAATGCGGTTCCATTTAAGAAAAAAAAAGACAAAAGCAAAGGAAATTTTGGGTGCACCCTGCATTTACTAATTTAATAAATCATGGTGGAAATATTTGCGCTAAGGAACTCAGAGCACATCAGACCCAATTTCAAAACTGTTATCGAATGAGCCCCGAAACGTAGTATGCGCAAATGTGTCAATAATGACAAATATTGCTACTAGGAAGCAATATTATAGTACGTTTACACCGCACCTAAATTCATTATGCTTTCCATGCCTTTGCGTCATATAGCAGGAAGGATAACAGTTATTAGCAAGAGTATTTCTCCGCCTGATCTAATGTAATTGGAGCCAGCGAATCACCATGCGGTATTCTTACCAATTTCTGTATGGAGCAACTTTGTTCGATTTATGTTTAGACATTACTTATAGATGTATTGCAACCTTCTCTTAATGTTGGTGAGACTGACAAACTTATACAAACTCGTGTACACTGAAAACGATGTCATTGTTTATGGATTATGG
This sequence comes from Cheilosia soror, assembly GCA_949372485.1. Taxonomy (NCBI): domain Eukaryota; kingdom Metazoa; phylum Arthropoda; class Insecta; order Diptera; family Syrphidae; genus Cheilosia; species Cheilosia soror. The sequence continues at coordinate 67,429,375 of OX443561.1, read as the reverse complement.
GTACTACATACTATAAAAGTTACTAAAGAGAGGCATCACGCTTAGCGTTACTTTCAATTTCAATGCTTTTAAAAGTAATGGAAAAGAAAATAAATGTTGAAATAATCAAATATCTAGAGGGCCGCCGATTAATAAGCGACAGGCAGTGCGGATTTCGGAGCAGTTGTTTCACTGGAGACCTGTTAAGCTACCTAACGCACTTATGGACGCAAGCAATTGAACATCACGGCGAATCCAGAGCCGTATACTTGGACATATCAAAGGCATTTAACCGGGTCTGGCATAGAGCCCTATTAGGCAAGTTAGCGTCTTATGGATTACCACAATAACTCTACGGATGGATGCAAAATTTTCTTCTGGGAAGATCGATCCAAGTTGTTGTACTAGATGGTGCATCATCTAGTTCGTTTGCTATAAATGCAGGAGTGCCCCAATGATATATTCTTTCTCCTACTCTTTTTCTTCTCCACATCAACGATTTGCTTTGATCAGACAAGAAGTCACAGTGATTTCAGGAATCACATGGCAGGACCACATATCCCATATCGCTCGATCGGCGTCCATTAAGTTGAACTACCTATTTAGAGCAAAGAGGTACTTTAACTTTAGTCGCAAGTAACTTCTCCTTCTCTACAAAGCACAGGTTAGACCAGGCCTGGAATATTGTTCCCATATATGGAGCTCGGCACCAAAGCATTCACTTAACCTACTTGACAGCATACCAGAGACGAGCAGCAGTCGAACTGGAGACCCTAGACTAACATAGAATCTACAACCGTTGGTGCACAGAAGACAAGGCGCTGACCTTTGCTTGTTCTATAGGTACTTCCATGTTAGTTGTTCCGAGGAAAGACATTATCCCTCGAAATGCAACTTTTGGGTGCCTCACAAGACAAGCAGCTAATGCTCATGGTCATGACCATACAGTACATTTGACAACCGCGAGGGCATCAATTTTTCAAAACTCCATCTGTAACAGGACAAGCAAACTTTTGGAACTCGCTTCCTGGGGATATATTTCCAGAAGACTACAATTTGCAGCAATTTATATGCAGAACTAACATACATCTGCAAGCATCTCGGGGTGCGTTATAGGTTCGCCTTTCTCGGGAGAAGTATTTAAAAAAGAAAAAAATACGACTTCGGGAACTTATCTCACAATGAGATAAGACCCATGCATAAGACATATAGACACAATCCAAACAATAATTAAAAAGTTTCCAACCTGCAATCATACTTACAAATATTTCCTGTCAAGCATGTGCTAGAATCAGTAGAATAGAACAAAATTGCAATCTTCTCCTGCGTGCTTTTCATTTATTATAATTACGTATAGCATATAATATGTGCTACCATCCATTTCCACCACCTAGAAAATCCCCATCCCCAGGCACACCTTTTCCTTCTGTTCCCTATATTTATTACAAAATCACCTGTCTCTTCAACCTAATGCAGACAATTACATGATGTTCTCAACCATAAAGTGCACTTTGGCAATAGACTACCCCTACTAACAACTTATTCATTTGGAAGTTTCCCATAAAAATGATTGAAACTTTTCAAGAGTCCTACAGTCATTTCTCCATTTCATGAGAATCTGAGGTACCACGCAATTTCCTTTATCACCAGCACCACATAATCACGTCCTTAGCCAACTATTAGATGTGTCCTTCAACTCTGAAACTTTAGTGGAGAGTTCTACTATTGCATAACAAAACTCATCACTGGTGAGAGTGTCGTCCAATTGAAATTTATAACGATGTGAATTGGGTAAGTCTTCGTTATGTCACTTCAATATCGGAATCGGAACGGAATAGCTCCGGACGACATCGACACGCTTAAATGCTCAGATAGGAATGGGGTGGGGACCTGCATGCTGATGCACATGTGCTATGCACTCGCGTCCCCAGTTCCTTATCCTTAGCAGTGCTGATAACTTTTAGATGACTGGAGTTGCTGGAGATTGGGTGGTGCTTGCTTAAACATAGTTCACCCACAATCCGATAACCTAGGGGTACATTTTCAATGGCCAACTCATATGACCAACTTTATATCAGTCAGTATATCGTCAGGAGTAATCGAAATCTCCGCTGACTGTTTCTCATTCAAACACGAAAAAATTTTCGCATCCCTTGGAGATTATATCACTTTGGCATGTGGTGCGGGCACTAGACGACAACTTAAAGTTTCACAACACCGAAGCGGGGATAATGTATTTATGCGCGCCGTATGTGACACCGGAAATGGGATTCATAAATTTACGAGTGGGTACCTCTACCTACTCGTACATCGTGTATTTTGTTCAGTTTGTGGAGAGGATGACATCAAAGGCAGGGATAGTGCAACATTTGGGGTTGAAGAGGTTAAGATGCACAATGTGCGGAAAGGATCGTTTTGGCATATGAGCTGGGCATTATGCATGCGAATATTAAATACGATGACTTCACGATGGGTCGGGGGTATATATAGCTCAGACGCAATACAGCACGAATTATGGTGCAACAGCAACTGTCGGCGGTATAGTGTGTGTGACACCATATTGCACTTTTTAAAGTTTTGCGAGCATGTTCTAGGTATTGGCTACTTAGAATAAGAAGTACAGGAAGGGGCATATCGAGGAAACAGTGAGGCTTTTTTCAAAATAGTGTGAGTTACACTAACACAAATGCATTGACACAGGGCCGACCTAAGGGGTCAGCGTAGAGTTATGACGCCAAAGTGCTGGGGCGCACGATGTAACCCTTACCCGTTTCTTTAAAAGTGATAAAGTAGGAAAATATGTAGCTGAGCTTTAAGGAAGCACTAGGTTATGGTTTTTATCTTCTCAAAAGTACTTAGGCACCTTCAAAGAATCACAGCTATTAATAATAGCCTTAATAAATAAACGTACCTTTTACAGGAACCTACAAATTTTAAACGTAGGTATAAATAAAATTCAGTTTTTAGTTTTAGGTTTAATTTTAATGCAAAAACACTATCACATATATTTTCCTTAGTTAAATAAATTTTAGTTAGGTACATTTTATCTACATCCATCCGATAATAATTCGGTCAAACATCTGGGGTCTTCGCGTAACATTTCAGACGATCATCGTCTCGACGATTGAACAAAACGTAACGATGTAACATCACAATAGCGTCGTTCAATCGAATCGTTCATCGTTTTCGTTTTGAACAGTTTGAGCAGGGCTGTAAAGAAACTGTGACAACTGAAAACTAATAAAAAAGGTATATATGCAATTTGTGTGCGTTGTTGTCTTTTATGTGGAAATAGATAAAAAGGTAAACATTTTTTGGTACAGGAAAATTTGTATTGATTAGGGGTCGTAATATAAGACAAAATTAGTGAATGCATTCTTTAAAGCCAATTTAATAAATGCAATTCTATCATTGCCTACTCCAAAGAGAACATAACAAGAGTGTGATGTGAACTTTCTAGTGTACCTATTTCGTTTAACTAGAATGAAGGAGGTAGGATAATTTTTCTATATTTTCACATTTCACCATACAAATGCATAATGGAGAGTACTAGATATTTGTCGAAATTATAAAAGATTTGATAGAAACAATATTCTTTTAACCTTTGTTTTGCTTTAAAAGACTGTATATGGAAAGAAAATATACCAAAACGATGAAACGATTGCCAAAGAGCCATCGTTCAATCGAATCATTTCGACGACAGTATTTGACAGTTAAATTGTTTACGTGAAGCAACAAGAAACGATGATCGTTCACTCGTTTCGACGATCATCGTTTTTGGTTGTTACACGAAGTAGCAGCATCGACGACGTCGTTCGATCGTTTTAGCCTTACGCGATTAGACCTCTGTTCCGTAAAATTGTATATTTTTTTGTCCATTAGTTTTGATTGGATTCTTAGCTGTTTCTCCGTTGTAAGAAATATGTCTTCAACATCTTGACGACGATACCAACCGTCACCATAACAGGACATCAGAAGAAATACCTTTAAACATATTTTCTATTTATATCAAGAAAACTGCACAGGGGCGCTCAACCGATTTAAGCGCCTTGCCCTCACCAACAAAAAAAATAGTTCGTCCCTGAACGAGAGTTTTCGATTTGACAGATGAGTTTCAGTTAAATCAAATGCTATCAGATAAATAAAGTATATTTTTGTTTTCAACCAAATTCCATTTTTTGCAACAAAATGTCATGAAATACTAATTTAAAAGTGTTCTACAATAATATATCTACCTAAAAAACACTTAACAAACATTATTTTATGTGGAATATGAGATCAAATTTACCTGTGAAATAAAAAATTGTTTCTCTCCTTATTATGCTCGTTTTTGCAGAATTTAACACACACAGAAATGTTGTTTTAAATTTCTTTCGGTAAAGAATTGTATTTATTCACTGTATTCACTGTTTTTTCACTGTTTTTTCACTGTTTTATTAAGTTAAATACCTAATTTCACTATTTTAACAATTTGAAATTTCAAACACGGCAAATTTCCCCAGCAAAATGACAGATGAGTTTCAAATTCTCTGGTTTTTTTTCATATCTTGCGGCCTCACTCACGTACACTGTATAGTGTATATGTGATATACACTCTTTCCTGTACTTCTTATTCTTAGATTGGCTATCGCTATGGTGAAGCCACAACGGGTCTTGGTTGTAGGTATAGGTGCCTCCTGATGGTTGGGTGTTGTATTAGTAGAAAAAACTCTAAGCACATGAGGAAATTATGTTGTCTGCTAACGAACGAAAGCCATACCCTTGAAAGAACTGCTCCGACATATTTGGAGCTACGGTCAGAATCAGGATTATGTTGAAATGTAAGCACTTATTAAATGAAATGATGGCCGCCTGACCGTACTGGTAGGAGGACACACCATCGATTCACGTCCATACAAAAAGTATATTGGCTGGACCATAGGCTAAACTTTCGAGGGCACCTAACTCAGAAAATTATGAAGGCTTATCGGGCTGAAGTGAAGTCACAATATGCCAAATATTTTAAGGAGAACTAAAAATCTGGTTATGCAAGTCAACCGTTGGGAATGTGGGCAAAACTAAATAAGTATATAGGTATTACACCAAAAACATAAATGTAAAAAAAGAACCAAGTTCTCTTATATAGAAACAAAAAATAAGGGCGTAGAAAAGTATTGAGATCTAAATGTACGCCAAGTTCTTAGTTTAAGATGGTTAAATGTTAAACAAAATTAGAAAAACATGCCAAGTAAACCTTACAATTTTTGTTAACCTTTACTTAAACTAAGAACTTGGCCTACCAAATTTCAACTTTCTACGGCAATGCCCCAAATAAATAATAACCGATTTTTAAAAGTGGGCGAATACCACGCCTCCTGAATGGAGAATCATACTTCACATACAGTACAAAAGAAAAATGGTCGCAACGAGTTGTTTCCTCAGAGTTACATGTTCTGCAGGTTAGTAATTTGATTATAGAACCTCAGCTTCTGGAAGAACCATTTGTTCTTTCCCTCCTTGTATGTGGACTCGAATTTGACTCGTGTCTAGAAACGGTGTGTTTTCCTCTTGACGGGGTCCTTCAAATTCCTTGTTGCCTCCTTTGTCGTCAACTTATCGAAGCTGATATCGTGAACAACGTAGAGAATGGGCATCAAGTGATTGTAGTTTAGAACTTTTAGGAAAGGCTTCTTGGACTTCTTCTTCAACTTGGCTTTGCCCATCTTCTTGGTTACCTTCCTTGGGTACCTGTCAATGCCAGCCACCAAAGCGTGTCCGAACTGCTTTTCAGCATTACCGTCATCGCAAGTTTTGACAACCATGGCCTTGCGCCCAGCGTATCGTTCACTAATGACAATAACGATTTTCCCCTGCTTCACAATAATTTTCCTCATCTTGACGAGGTCTTATGGCTGACCGGATATAGAGGATATGTTTCAAGTTTGAAGGTTCTGGCTCAAATGGTTCCGACGTTAGAGGGGTGTCGAAAATAGCCTGAGTACAAAGGGTAAGTGCCTTTACTACAGAACTTGGCTAGGGCACTACCGTGTCCTTTCATATGCTATCCTATCAAGAGAAAAGAACACGAAATATCTAACAATCGGCCTGCATGTCTTAATAGACAGCTATGACTTTGAGGTATATTTATAGGGACTTTGCCTATATCGGGTCCGCTAGACTCTGAAAATAATACCACATAAGCAATCAATCAAAGAAATACAATAATTGTCAATCGCTCCTTCTTATTAAGGAATTTGAGTACTTAGTAAAGGTTTGTCAGAAAATAATAAGGAGGCCCTATAATGTAAGACCCTTATCATCTACATCACTAGTCGTTTATACAGAAACAGAATTCTTCGAGTAATACTTCTTCCCGTTCACGGCACTTGGAGGGACACCGAATCAGTCATTTGGGATGGCTCGGAAAGGACATTATCGCTTCGAAGAGTCTTCGACTCCAACCCTATGCAGAAGGAAAACGTAGTATATGGTCTAAGTACATACAGGGTCGAGAATGAGTCTCAATTATGCAATGTGCTATACTGTCTGCACCTTTAACTCATATTTCGCCGTCCAAATCCAAGTCTATTGCACATGGTGCGTGCGGCTTAGCGGTCAGCGGTTCACTCGTAAAGGTTAATGTATGCAAATCCGAAAGCGTCTGATAGCGGACGGCTATTTGGTCAGCGACTGAAGCTGAATTAAGAATCCGCCCCGCGAAGTAATACCGGTCTAAGGGTTGGGGTCTGAGCTAGCGTAGGACCTGCTAGAGTTTCTGAGTAGAAATCTAACACTACCGTATATATATATAGCATAGCGTATGGAAAACGATGTCTGTGAATATTTCTGCCTCCGCTTAAAAAACTGCATAAGAAGTTATGGCACTAGGGTGGGGTCGTATATACAAACACGTATAGAACTTATAGGAATCCTTACCATCATGGGGCAGACTTCCTCTAGGCAGACCCACGATGAGATGGTTAGATCAAGTCAATAATCTCTCCTCTACCCGTATGGGGTTTGCCCTTGATGATTTGGTGGAGTCGATGGCGGAGGATTGAGAGTTATGGAAGGGCCACTTAAGCAACCTACACCGCGACCCACTTAATGGATACGCGGGCCACTGAAAATGAATGAATGAACTTATAGAGTACGTAAAAGCCGGTTAACCAAATGCTGTATTAAATTAAAGAAGTGTGCAGTCGTGTAACTGTCCACCTCGGACTGTAGCGTCCTTATGCTGTCCGTCCACTTAGTACCCAATGCATCAATTTTGAATTCAACGCATTCAACTCTAATGTACGATGCCCTCAATTTTATCAATCTAGTACTACCTACATAGGAGAAACCCTTTATTGTTGTTGTAGTGGTGGAGAACCTCTAATATAATTCGTTTCTCATTATGGTCGGTGACAGAGTATTGCTGTTACCCGACGGGGGTCGAAACGGGTAACAAGTATGACCCTATCCATGACTACACCACTGCCACTTCCTAGTGCGGTTAATTTCGGTACAAGTCATAATTTGTAACTCCTCAAAAAGTAGTAAGCCTCTTTGGCGATACAGTAAAGAACTAAAGTGTGTAATGGCCAGAAAAGATGATGAACTTTAAAGATGAAATTCAGATAGAAAAATATACATTTAGTGTTAGTAGATATTGGTTTGATTTTAAACTGTAGATCTAGAAATTCTTCTAATTCCCTTCTGACTTAAATCCCTCACCAATATGATAACCAATATTAAGTAATTCTCGAAACATCTATGTCGGACAGACTATTTTCCCTTGCGTCGCACTTCCATATCATTCAAAGCCATATCTTATGTCCTACCCAACCCAACCATTCAAAGTGACTTCCGGCATTCCATTTCCACGCGCCTTCTTTCGAAATATATCGCAAAAATACGCCTCGGCAAAGTAATTACAATAATTTCTCATTAATTACTCGTGGCATTCATCTTGATGTACATTACATTTTCCACTACAAAGACGGCCAGCAAAATCATATTTTTCTAATTTTAGTACGCACCCGCACTAGATAACTCAAAGCAACCCTCAACAGAGTTCAAGTTCACATGCAGATACGACGATGAGCAGCATTTATATTTCCATTCCATACAGTTTTCACCTGCAATTTCCAAATGAAATAAATGTAGTATTACTCCGAAAGCTTTCGGCGATGCTTTCATCTACAACTACAACCCCCATCCACCCCACATGGTCACATAGGAGGGTATACTCCGAAAAAAGCTCAGCCGGCAAATTAATTTTTACTTGTGAATTTTGAACATGATGCCAGCAGAAACTGTTGTCTCGTATCCATCTGAACGGTAGTTTAGATTCGGCTCGCATCTTAAATGCATCGTTGTGCTAACGACTGACGACGGTACCGGTCTTTCCAGTTGAAGGCAAGTGAAAAATAAAATCAGTTTCGGGTTCAAATTCGTCGTCGGATTATAAGAAACGTAAACAAACGAATTTGTTGTAGATACTTTGGCATAGGAGAACTAACGAGAGTGTTGTGCGTCGACAGTGCATTGTTTACTTTTTGAATGAAGTGGAACTGGAAGTCCTTATCGTAAAAGTCACGTGGCTTTTCAAATCAAAAACACCGCGTCTGCGTGTCTAAAGGTATTTTAAAGAGCGAATAAGGGATAACAACGTATTCTGGTTTGTTTTGCTTCTGATTTAATTGCCATCCAATCCATTTATATGAGTATTTCTTGAGTTATCGTTTGTGTCAGCGCCAAACGGTCGAGTGGATAAGTGATGCTGGACATCAGTTTAGAGCTCATTCGGCGAATGCAATTCATTTTGATCGGTTCGGCGGCGGTTAGTCGCTTTGTAACGAAAGTACAATTAAGCGGATTATCGGGCCATTTTGAAAGGTGAACGGTTGTGGATTGTCGAAACGTTTACACGTATACCTAGATTAATTTTAATTTTCGCAAATTAATGGGTGTGGTGAATTTTGCATTAAATTTATTAACAAGAGTGTTGTTATATTTCGGCTGGATTTTCGGACTCCTCTTTAGCTGAATTTTTTAATCGGAATCGGTTTTGATATTGGACGAGAATTTAATTTGCATAGAAACGTGTTATCAGTATCACTTTGTAGCCAAATTTATTTGATTTGCGAATAATCATGTTTGTGAACTTTAGTTTTGACTTTAAAGACGGATTTGGTGTGGCATATCGCTTGGACGTTCTTCTGTTGATTTTACAATAAGACATCGTTTAATTTGACAAGGTCAGTAGTTATCAGCTCCATAATTGTTGTATATTTACATAGGTGAATTATAAGATTGAGTATTTCGATCGTCATTGAACTTGAAAAAATCTGTTTTTTTTTTTAAGAACTAAGGCTTATTCCAAAATCTCGTCATCCTAAGCAGTGTTGGCACTAAAAAAATGAATCGGGTCAAATCATGACCGAATGAAAAATTTTTTATTTTCTAAATCCGGTCAAAATAAAAATTTTTGAAGGGAGATCCGGTATGTTGCTAAATTTAAAAAATCAAATTTTCATGTGTCAAAAACTAGAGCGCTGTTTGGCACATTTTCTCAAGCTAAATTTTGACAGATCGGTTGGTTTTTTTTCTGTAGTGTTTTTATTTTGCGGAAAAGTAAATATTGATGAGTTTCTTCGATAAATACCTCGATGGGGAATCCTTCGAAAGTGGACAATTTGAGATCAAGAATAGCAGACAAGAAAAATGGAATCGCAACGAAAATAAAACATTTTTTCGCGTAGGTACCTTTTTTTTAATTTTAAAAAAGGGGATTCCAAATCCTGGAGCACTCAGCCGAATCTCGGTCCATTGTGCTACCCAGCAGAAACCCCTTTTTTGTGGTAGTGGTGGAGAAAGTCTGATATTATTCGTTTCTCTTATGGTCGGTGGCAGAGCGCATTGATGTCCCCCGCCTGTGCTCTTTTTTTTCTTTTTTTTACTTTTAAATTCATTTTTATTCCTTCTTTTTTTAACTTACATACAAGACAAAAATGATTAAATCTAAATTAAAACTAACATTTGTTTTAATATAGCTTACTGGCTCTTAACGAGCACTCTAAACTTAACTATATCCTTATAACTATTGCCTTTCGGCCTTAAATCTATCAATTTTTGTATTTAGCTGTTTTTTCATTTCCAAGAAACTTTGCTAAAAACTTGGACTCTTTATTATTTTTGTTTTTTTAAAACTACCTAAAACTACTTAAAACTACCTAAGCTACTTAACCTAAATTACCTATAATCAGGGTGAAGCAATGACTCTAACCACTACACCATGGCCACCGCCTAGGTACCTACTTAGATGCCTTTTTGAAGAAAGTTTTTTTTTACCTAACAGCTGTTTTCTATGACACTCTTATAGTGATTTAGCTAATGTTTGAAGAAAAAAATTGGAGAAAGTGAAAGTCTATCTACTTTTTTGACTTTTTTCTTCGGTCACAAAAAAAAAAATGTTTTGATGCAAAAAGTTTCTTCAAACAATTCTAATCGTGACTACAAAAAAAAAAAAATTTAAAAAATTTCTTCGCTAATATTTTTTATGATTAGTGCATAATTAAGGTTTTTTTGCATTTTTTTTTATTTAAAGTGAGTGAAAATATTTAAGCGATAATTTAGCCTTAATTTAGCCGTGCACCTTGGAACCCATTTGACCACGGAAGCAATAATCAGAACTCACAAAGAGCACGCCCTATCAAATCGGTCAATTGCTACCAAGATAGGACGATCCCCTACAGTTATGAGTAGGTACTTTTGTTTATTTGGGTGAAAATTATGGCTCTGCTGGAAGATCCGGTCGACCAAGCCTTTTTAGCGCCAGGCGAAACAAACGGAATGCTGGTTAGATAAGGCGCAAGTTGGATCTTCCAATAGGCGTAAAAAGAGTGCAGCAAGTGTTGAAGGGAAATGCCAACCTTCGATACACAAATATGCTGAAAAAGCCGCTATTGCAGCAGCATCATAAGGAGGCCAGACTAAGGTTCGCCAGAAACTATATGGCATGGACCAGGGAGTGGGAATCCGTTATTTTTTCTGATAAACAAAATTTAATTTGGACCGTCCAGACGGTGTCAGCTGTTATTGGCGTGATTTGCGAGACGAAAAAGTAGTGCAAATGAGCCGGTACTCCGGAGGAGGAAGCGTGATGGTTTGGGGTGCGTTTGGATTCCATGGAAAAAACTACCCAGAATGAATGAATGAATACAGAGAATTGCTGGAGAAATTCCGGCGGGTGAACATTTTATTTTTCACCAAGACAATGCTCCCATTCACACAGCAAGAACAGTCCGCGAATGGTTTGAAGTCAGCGGGACAATGTGTTTACCGTGGCCATCATGTAGTCCTGACCTTAACCCAATCGAAAACATGTGGGGGATCATGGCGAGAAAAATGTATTCGAATGGGAGGCAGTACAGGAATGTGGAAGAGCTTAAAGCACAAATAATCCAGGCATGGAATAAACTCAATGATGAAGTTCAGCACAGCTTGATAAATTCTATGCCGAATAGAATTTTCGAAGTTATTGAGAACCGAGGCGGCTGTACCTGTACGAACTACGAAGTACTGAGTTACAGTTTGATGCTTAAAATGCTTACTGTCTTTATGCTTATTTCGCAGGAAAAATTAATGTTTTTGGAGCTCATTAACGATGAACCCAAAAAGCAATGCATGGTGTTAGAAAAAAAGTTTTTTTTTGAATGAAACCCAAACCGGAAAACTAACATAGTTCTCGGTTATTCTTCTGAGATAAGCAGTGTGACTAAAATACATTCCTTTTCTTGTAATTGGCTTGTTTTTTTCTGATGATCGTTTTTAGTTTCTTCCCTAATGTTTCCCCATTTTGAACGCTTTTCACCTCTGCTTTGGAAAAAAGAAGCTCCTTTCTTAAATGATCTATTAATTTATATAGATTGGTCTTACCGATACTTTCAAACGACGATGCCACGCCAGGCTTTAACGTTGTTTTGGTTCCTTGCGAATATCTCCGTTCCTTTATACGAATTATCGTACACCCTTAATTCTGACCATGATAATACATAAGTACATACCTACATATTATCAAACAAAACAAAAAAAAGGAAAAATTTTAATTTGTTCATTGAGTAAAATTAAGTATCTACCTACCGTTGTTATAGATAGTGGACCTTACCAATAATCATTTTTAATCTTCAGCTTAAATATTTTGACGATCACAGTGGATAATTTTATATGGAAATTTTCTCCATTGTGACTTCGTAAAAGTTAGCCTGGACACTAAAAATGATTATTAGTACCGCGGAGTATGTTCATGACTCATGAGCACTAGTAGCTGTCTGTCTTAACGCTCACTGTATATGCAACCAACAGTTATTTAACAAAAAAATATATTCTCAATAAGGGATGACTGATTACCTTAGATTTTTGGTTCCAGTAGGTGAAAAACATGAACTCGCGTCCAGCTTGGACTGCCTGGCGGAGAATTGTCAAACTTTGTGGAAAGTTTTCAATCAAAAGAAACTAGAGAGATGTGCAAAATGTGGGAAAAAAAATCGATTTCCAGATGTACCCCTATGGCAAATGCACCTACCATACCTACATATTTTTTTTTTATATTTTTTCTTACTTTATTATTTTATTAATTAATATTCTTTATGAAATATTAAAAACATGAATTATCCGACTAAATATAGAATTGCTTTTAAGTTAAATTTTTTTATTTACATAAAAAAGTAGATCCCTTATTTAACGTGATTTATTTTTTAACTACATATTTTATTGTATTTGACAATATTTACCGAACCAAATATAAAGTGATAAGATAACCATAATTTATTTAATATTTAAAGCATGAAATACCGCAATAAAAGTGTAACTTTTGTAGTAAATAGGACCAACGTGTGTTTTCGTCCTAGTTTTGTACTCTTTTTTCGATCCAATTTTGTCCGGGAAAGTCCGGTAATTTCAAACTTGATAACTATGTAGTTTATTCAAAATATATTTGGCAGCCCTAAGTTACGCAGATAAAATTTATAAAGCGAGACAAACGAAGTCAAGACCTCAGTCCACCTGACCGAGAAGAAACTAGGATATAGAAAAAGGGAAATTCTCAAGTCGAGTAGCTGTTGGATTAGACAAGCCGAAAATTTGAGGGTAGTAGCTAGGAACGCTTTGCTAGGCAATATTTGTTCCGGAGAAAGTAGGTATGTCTAATGAATGGAACCTCATCGTCCGGTAGATAGTCTTGTTGCGGCTAGGCTACCTAATGGGTGGATTACATTGATTTTACTTTTCGTTTGCCTGATCCAAAGCAAAAAAAAAAAAGCAGAACCTGTCAACTGCACCAACTATGGATGGTGAATACATTAAATAAGCCGCCCCTTCTGAAACCATTTGTCCACTAACTGGTTGACTTCTGACAGCTGCGGTTTTACGTTTTAGGCTTACTAAGTCCATAAATGGATCAGCGAAAAAATTAAGATGTAGTTACCGTTTTCCTGGGGTTGAATTGAAGTTGGTCCTCTCGCTCAACCAACTAAGATCCTTCATATAGAGTGCTTGCCTAATTTGATAATAGATATTGACGCATTAATCGGAGAACGGCGGCGATAATGCCGACAGTGTCCTGGCTAAAAGATAGTTTCCTTTGTTAGACGCACAATATTATTTGTATAGTTTATACTAAACATGAATCATTTTCGCCATAAGATATAGTACAGCCAACCAAAGCAGGGCTTAAACAACGAAACGACTAATTCAAGTTGTATGGGTCCAACAATTAGATATACACACAACATGCAACCATCTAAAATTTGGAAAACACCAATACTTGTATAATTAAAATTAACATTTTCATATTTTATTTATGTCCGTAAAAATAAACAAACGCACTCTTTCAGTGTATTTTAAATTTAATAAATTTTTAAAAAAAAATATGTCTACACACAGCCGAAACAACGTAGCCTATACTCAGGGGGGATGTGTGAATTGGGACTAAATTGCTATTTTCTCAATTTCCCAATGAAAAGCTCGTGTGTTTTGCTTCTGGATTTTGTCGTGTGTATAGTGAATACGGGTAATAATAATAAGCTTCGAGTTTTTGTTGCATTTTGTCATATTTATGTAGCTAGTGACATGGAACGTTATTTATTTTAAAATTTCGACTGAAAGACAACAACCCAAACAAAATTGTGAATTAATTTGATGAAAATTTGTGTAAAGGGCTTTAAATTGACATTGAACTGTAGAGCGCGAAAATGTTAAAGAGTTGGTAAAATGTCAAAGAGTTGGTAAAAGGTTGTGGTTTCATATCACTCTGTGGTTGGCCTTGGCTGTTTAAAACTCAATAGAGCCAGTGTTAGCTGCTGAGTATTACGGCGTTGTAGGGTAAACTACCCAGTGACCGACACCCTTAAGAGAAATTTTGATTTTAAAAATTCATAACTTTTTCACCGTTGCATCAATTTTAATGATGTTTATTTAAAATATAGCTGTAAATAATTTCCTGTAAGAAAGTTATAACAGCAGATATGTACGGAATTCCATAAAATAAGTAAAACAGGAAATTGTAATACCTTACCAGGTTTTTAGTTACGGACACCATTTTTTCAGTAGTCGACACCGTCAAAATATTAGTAATGGACACCCCTTTTCTTATTAGGCCAGTGGTAAATTTTGGGCAAATAAAATATAATAAAAGAAAAGATTCTCAGCTCAAATAAATAAACTAAGTTTTTTTTTAAACTAGCGGACCTGGCAAACGTTGATTTTCCTGCTCGTACATTTTCATTGTCCTTCAATTGATCTGCAGCCGTTTTATTTAATCAATGTGTCCGGTCCGGACTGATTTTAATTTTTTTTTTTGTTCTTGAGTGTTTAATATTTGAATTTTGGGACCGGAATCTACACCATTCTTGGACCCACTCAAACACACACACAAAATTTCATCAAAATAAGTCCAGCCGTTTAGGAGGAGTTTAGTTACAACACACGTACAGAAGAATTATATGTATAGTATATACTAGATTATTTAAAAATAAATACAAAGCTATAGGTACCTAGAAAAAACTGCCAACCACAAAAGGAATTCTTAAAAAAGGATATAATCATAGGAGGGGTCACCTTACCCGACGCAGAAAATGTGTACATAGGTAACACTTTTCTTGGCGCATTTTCAGAAATTCATGAACACTGTTATGAATGTCTGCCTTTCGTCTTGGAAAGCCGCTTTCATGATTTTAGGTAATCCAGTGAAGGATTTGCTGTTCTTTATCAGTGGTCAGTACAGTTTCCGGTCCAAAAGTTGGCTTCTGTACCTACTTGTGGACCAGTTTGATAAGGGGTTACGAGGAACGTTTAGGAGGAAAATTTAGCCGCAGACCTTTTATTTGGCATTCTCAAATAAAATTTTTGCATTTACAAATAAAAGCATGAGAATGAGAAATCGTTAGAGATTTAAAAGTAATGGCTAAAAGGTATGCAAATACAAAGATAATATTGATGGTGTCCATAACTAATATCCTCAAAAATGACCATTTGCGCCAGTAATAGACACCTGTGTCGGTCACTAGATTTATTGAACATTTCATTTGAGTTACGGACACCCCACGTAAATTTAAATTTTTTTTTGTTATTTTAATAATAACTGACTAATAAATAGATCGGCTACTTAATTCTTTTCAATAAAATGCATTGTTTACAGTGTTACTATACACGCTTATATTTTTAAAATAATGATCTTTACTTACTTGTTTCTTAAGAAAATCCCAAGTTTTATGAAATTCCTGAAGGTTTCAAACCAAAGTCTATTTTCACAGGGCACTGAACGACTACAAAATATCAAGAGAAGTCATTTCTTATGACATTTAAGTGCCTGAACACGTTAACAATAACTTCCGTAACATCCAGCCACTGGAAACCTTAGAAAAATGGAAAAACAGTCGCAGGTGACCATAACTGAGAAGGTGTCGGTCACTAGGTAGTTTACCCTACTAGATTTTTAGAGGACAGACATTTAAAGGTAAAATGGGATAGGTACGAGTAATATTAACTATGATTGTATAGATTTCCTTCTTTTTCTTAAGGGCTCTGAGGTGCTAGTTATGGAGGGCACTAAGACCTCAAATATATTTTGTGCAAAAGACTCAGTTTAAAATACTAGGGGAGATTTAATTTTCTTTATGAAAAGCTCTCCCATCAGGTGGTTCTATAGGTAGGATACAATGTTTCCCTGAAGAAATGGGGTATGGAAAAGATGGACAATAATGATTCACCGATGAGAATCTTTGAAACCCGATTTGTAAAGTTTCGAAATGGCAAAGCGGATACCGGAGACCTTGGTATGGATAACTTTAAGCAACGTGCCCGGGACTGCAGCAGCTGGAAGGATGCAGTGTCTCAAGCAGAGACTTTATAAATAAGCTATTTGCAGGGCAGCCGAGTATCTATCACAGAAAATATTAACATGTGATCCGCATAATATATCTCTTCTGTCTACAGAAGCATGATTGTACTCAGCATTGTAATTTGTTTACTACTTTTTAGTCGAATAAAAGTTGTGGGCCACGATTGCACTTGTCACCAAGAGATTTCACTGTCACTTTTCTCTTCTTTTTTTTTTGCCTTGCACCATGAATAATATAACATCTCTGTTATTGAAGTTCTTCCCGAGGTCTTGCAATACATTTTACTACGCTCAAAGTAAGTTGAAGATGGACCTGAATAAATCACATTGTAGAGACCCAATATTCAAAGCTGATTGCTCTATAGTTTACTATCAATTGACTTTTATTTTACGTATTTTTATTTTATACAGTGCGACTTTATTTTCATTGTTTTACATTATTTTATAAAGTCAAGTGTAGTGTTGGCATCGCACAGTGCCGATACATTACATTTGCTTAATAGAAAATGACAATGCGAAAAGGACACCTGGCGCCATCAAAATTAATCAATGCAGGCGATGGAAGTAGTGAACATCCAACTCAAGCTCTTGCAGACTATCTTGTAATCAGCAATCACAAAAAGCAAATAAAGGACCTCAAAGTTGCGCAAAACGTTTTTTATCACAATGAAATTCACAATCCTAAATTTTCCAAGCGAAAATTTTGCATTTTATCTCATGATTTGATGATTTTGGACGATGTAAAGGTGGAGAATTCGTTCTGATTCCCCTAACCCGAAGGGGTTGATGAATTACTATAGATTTTTGCCACCATTTTTATATAACAGATAACAGAACGAAAAACAAAATATTATTACGTACAAAAAATGACCATTATCATTGTCAATCATATCAATTGTGTCAGTGTCACACTGTGTTACATGACGATCTAATGTGTAAAATTTTCCGACGTTAGCATGCCAAACATTTTTGACATGTCTAATAAAGGGTCCGCCAAATAATTTTTTTTTTGAAAATGCTATAAAAAAAAACTACTGAATATTTTCTCAAATTTCTTTTTTTATTTGAAAGTACAATCCTTTCGTTTAATAATGGAAAATAATTTCATTCAAATGGCTGCCTCGGCAGGCTCGGCTGGCCATGCAGTAGCCTACACGATCGGTCCAATTTTTAAGCACATTATCGATTGTGTGCAGCTGTATTTCACCAATGGTTTCACGAATATTGTCCTTTAAAGCGTCAATTGTCCCTGGCATGTCGGCGTAACACTTATCTTTTACGGCACCACACAAATAATAGTCCAACGGTGTCAAATCGCAGCTCCGCGGTGGCCAAACGACATCAGCTCTGCGGCTGATAATGCGATCTTCAAAAACAGGGCGCAAAACATCGAGTGTAGCTTCGGCTGTGTGGCACGTAGCGCCGTCCTGTTGAAACCAAATGTTGCCAATATCCTCCTCTTAAATTTTTGTGAACAAAAATTCGTTCAACATGGCCCGATAACGATCGCCATTGACTGTAACGGCCACTCCTTGCTTATTTTCGAAGAAAAATGGCCCAATTATGCCTCTGGACCAAAATCCGCACCAAACAGTGACTCGTTTTGGGTATATCGGCTTTTCAATGTATGCGTGCGGGTTTTATGTGCCCCAAATGCGACAATTTTGCTTGTTTACATACCCGCCAAGATCAAAATGAGCTTCATCTGAAAAGATGATTTTTTTTGGCAAAATCGTCATCTTCTCTAAGTCGATCGCAGGCCCACTTAGCGAAGCGAAAACGCATTGGATGGTCAGTTGGCATCAACTCCTGTACCAATTGGACTTTGTATGGCGTCATACCAAGGTCTTTATGCAAAATTCGTCTCAATGATGTCTCCGAAATGTTCAATTGTTGAGAACGACGGTGAATTGATGTTGATGGCGCTTCACGCACACTTTCTGCCACAGCAGCAATTTTCTCGGGTGTACGCACTGTTTTTGGCTTTTTACGCTTTGGTTTATCGATGAGGATGCCAGTTTCTTTCACTTTTTTTACAAGATAACGAACATACGGAGCTGACGGTGCTTCTCTTCTTCCAAAATGCGTACGCAATTTTCGCACACATTCTGCAACATTACCATGATTTTCAAAGTAATGTCGCAATATTTCCCAGCGTTGTTCAAGCGTATAAACAACCATATTCGTTCAGAGGAAGAATAAAACTAATTATCAGTCAAATCAGACATGAGCTAAGTGTTACCATTCGCGAAATAAGCACTACTTAGTTAAAAAAAAACGTTAGATGGCGGACCCTTTAGTACCTACCTTTAGGCTTTTGGCTCTGCTTTGATATGACTTGGCTTTGAATAAAGGTGTAAAGTGAACGCGAAGTAGAGTTCTGATTAGTCCGCGTCATTTTACCTGGATTTTCGCTGTCCATCAGTTTCCCACCTCTGAAAAATAGGGTGGTGGGTAGTATATCGGTTCTATAATTTCCCATTCTTAACACATGTCCAATCCTTCTGAATCTATGCGACTTTACTACTCTGGTGATACTCTGTTTTGTACTGAAACATGATCTGTCATATAATCACCCCTATTCCCGTTGGCGTTTTGTCGTATACGACTCATGTTTCGTGTCGTTGTAAAACGATGTGCAGATTTTTGTTTTAACTTTTGTTAACAGTTTTGTTTTGTTTTCTATGTGTTCACCATTATTTCAATTCATTTGTTTAAAAAATGTTACAAAAATTGACTAAAAAATGAAGTGAAATACGAGTCGTTTATGACAAACGCCAACGGGAATAGGGGTGAATATTTGATCACAAGAACATAGGTACCTACAGTCTACACTACACTACACTACAAAGCGCACTGTACCTGTTTTTGTTTTCAATTTGGTTTGACTTTCAAACCTCGTACATGTATATTACATACGTTACACAATACACAAATCACACCAACCAGTGCCTTAATTGGATAGATGGTTGAGCTGCATTCTTGTTCATTCTTTGAAAATCATCTATCCATGAAATATGCGTTAAACGATTTTCCAATTAACTCGCATCTATAGCTAGCTAACGCATATTTTCCAAAAGACCTAACCAGCCCAACGCCCCTAGTCCTGGAATGGTATGCTTTTGGTGCGGTATTGTGAAGCCAATGTAGATACTCGCTGATTCGTTTAGATACTGTGCAATTAAAGCAATTTCGAACAAGCAACTGTGTTTAATATATCTACATACGTGCATTATACCGCAGATAATTGCATTTCCATTATTATGAAATAATTTCGTGCGACACTATAGCGGAAACATTTTCTGAAATTCAGGACGAAGGAAGGATGTGTGTACATATAGTTGAATGAAAATTGAAATTTTGGCTGTAGAAAATAAGTGTTTTTATTTATTTTAAAAGAGAGTGTGGGAAAGTATTAAATAATGGTGCGTAGATAGAAGATACACACGATTGAGGATCAGGTAAAATGGAGAGAGAAAATTGCGATATTAATTACAGCAGCCAAAAAGGCTACACCCGTACATATACTATACATATACAATGTATACATCCATGTTTATGAATACAATAAAAGCGAATTCGTTGTGGAAAAATGGATTACAGTGTCGAAATTTTAAATATGAAATTAGGCCTCCGCTGACCTACAAGCGAAAGGTTAGCATTCATTATTTGGAAGGACGAAGGCCTGTTGCCCAGCATCATCCCAAAGCACTTGGGTTTTAAGTATACATTGTCCTACAAAAGAGGCTCCGGGCCTTATCAATGTGGAGTTTAACTACTTCACGGAGTAGAATGTAAAAGTTGTGCTCTGGAACTTCAACGATAAATTCGGACAAGACGAAATCTTTAGTGGGTAAGTTGGAAATTGCAGGTGATAAAAGATACTTGATAATAAATTCTGCAGCAGCTCCTAGCCGTGTGATAAGTAGCGCTAGGTTTCAAAAGCTAAGGATCCATACAGATACTGTAAATTACTCTAATCAAGCCTTTTTGATTAGATTTGTATTTAATAAAACGAGTACTTCAAATCTTTTAAATTTATTTGTAAATTTCTTTGAAGACACTCTAACCTCTTTGGAGTACAATTGGAAAGAAAAGAAAAGAATTCAGCAAAAAATTATGTGTCCGAGAACAATGTGCTTTTTTATAATGACAAGTGCCAAGTTTGACATTTATATGAGTAAATCGATAAATACGATAACTAGCGGACATCCTTGTGTAGACATTTTATAATAATTCATAATGTAGACAGTTTAATTTTAAATAAAGAGAATATTAATAAATTCATAATTCTTGATTGTTGATGTGCTTAAACAGATACCTTATAGGAGAAACGGTAAAACCACCGACAAAATCGAACATGTGCTAAAAGATATGTTAATAACTTATCCAACTTTCTCAGCGAGTCCGAGTACACATTCCGAATATCAAAGATCGTCTCTGATTCTGCTGCTAGAGCTAGATCCAAATCTCGACTGTGTAGAGAGAAAAATAATCGAAACACCCGTACATAAAATAATTTCAACAGACTCCAAATATGTACCATGTAACGGAAACCTCTGTATAGGCTACTAGCCAATAGCATATTGCGCTGGTAGGGAGGAGGTGAAAATTCTGACCTGAACAGAGAGTCTACATAGTCAGCCAGCTCAATGAGATCGAAAATTCTCGCGATCGGAGCTACATCCGGAGATTTCATTAGAAAGAAAAGTCACTGCCTGATGCCTTGAAGCAAAGTGTCAGATTCTTCGAAATGGCAAAGAATACCTGTAATTGTCGATGAAGCGCATCGAATATAAGGCGCATCTGGACAGCAGCTGATAAGTGGGAGTTAAATGGAGAGTGTGAGTCGACAGGGACATCCACTTAATTTCGAAGCAGTTTCAACATCAAGTACAGTGGCCGGCATGAGTATTTTGAAAAAACTAAAGTTAATTCTGCTCATAATTTGAACTTACTTCGTGTAAAATTTGGCATCAGTGGAAAGGTCATTTAAATTCCGTTTGAATGATACAAAACTTTCCTTAACCCATTAAGTACCCATTGAAAATTTAGAATTTTTGTGAAAGTCTACTTTTTTCCTCTGTATCAAAAAAAAAATGTTTTGAAAAGTTTCTCCAAAGAATTCTAATAGTGACTGGAAAAAATTTTTTTTCAAAAATCTCTTCGCTAATATTTTTAATGATTTTTTGAATGGGATGATCTCAGAAAAATTTTGTATGAAAAGGAGGAAAAAGTGACTAAAATAGTAATTTTTAGCAATTTTCAAAAAATCGTAAAAAATATTAGGGAAAATATTTTTGAAAAATTTTTTTTGCTGTCACTAGACCTTCACAAAAGTTGTAAATTCTAAAATTGTTAAATGGGTACCTAATTAATGGGTTAAGGAAAGTTTTGTATCATTCAAACGGAATTTAAATGACCTTTCCATTGATGCCAAATTTTACGTGAAGTAAGTTTTAAATTATGAGCAGAATTAACTTTAGTTTTGTCAAAATACTTATGCCGGCCACTGTACATACATAAGTTTAAACATAGGCTTAACTATAAGAGAGCTAAAGGAAAACAAGACTTCCGATTCTAATGATTTGCTAGCGTAGCTCTCGAACACCGAAGAGATTTTTTGTAGACTATAATGAGCAGCAAACATGAAAGAGACTGTCAGAATTTAAACTATTTAAAAACAATCACTTAAATGGAGTCTGATGATGAATAATTAGTGGTGGAGTTAAAAATAGCTATCAGTCATACCAAAGTGACTGTCTACGAGTTATTTTTATTGTTATTCTCTCTAAAACAATAATTCACAGACTTAAATTTGTATTACTTATCATCACATTAGATATTAGGCTTTAATTTTAGGAGTTGAAGGGAATATGGGTCGAATACGCGTGCGAGTTAAAACAAGGGAGCATTCTTGCAAGCGGGTATACTATAGTATCTTCGAAAACAGGGATCCGTATTCCGTATACCTATTTTGTGAACTATCAAGGCATTAGATGCTACCAAACATAAGTAGATTGTGTTGGATCATAGACCAACTTTCACACTGAAGCTGAAGAAGACTCACGATACTTACCAAGTACTAGTCTATGCCCTTTATATGGTGCGGTGTATTGTGCAATTTGAAAAATAAACATGTCCACCGTCGAGAAATAAACATCGCTTTTGATAGCGGCAACTTCTATGTAGTTAAAGACACATGAACTGAAAATGAACTCCAAGAATGGCACGTAAGAAAAAAACCGGCGAGGAATAACCTTATAGGATGCCGCTTCTATGTACTTTGGTTCGGTTTTGCAAAAGAAAAATTACAAAATGCAAACGATGTAGATACTCATTTTGCGATTTTTAATAAAATGTTGTCGCTAAAATAAAATTTAGTGAATTCTTGCGATTTTTCAGTTCCAAACCCTGGTACTACAAACCTTGTCAAAAAAGGGTTGGTGATGAAGTATCCTTTTCCAAAATCTCTTTTCCAAAAACCCATGGATTATGGAGCCTTGCGCTAAAATCCCTTACTCCAAAAGACTCTGAGAGAAAATCTCCATGGAACAAAATCTTCCATTTTTTTTTTTAGGTGAGATACGTATGCCTAATGCATGCAACCCCCTGGTTGCGGTCACTGTAGGATTTGAAATAGGTGCAAAGTTGGGTATATGCAAATTTTATAACTATTATATTCTTTGCTTAATTTTAGCGCCAAAAGTACGAGTTTTTTTAATCACCATTATAGAAAATGGAATCATCACGTCACGTGTCATGTGCTTCTGGGGCGGGTTGAAGTTACGAGAAGAAGAAATGTGCACGACTGGGTCGCACGTAACTTTTTCATTTATTGCGGATCTCGCAGAATCTCAGAGTCATTTCAGCAAATTTTACGTTTAAAATCATCCGCACTCAAGATGTACTCAGATAACTGAGCAATTGTTAATTAACAACGTAATAGATACTACATAAACATACGTATTAACTTCAACATTTACTTTTAAATTTCACCCCGAACTGACACTTGAATTCCGATGAATTTCGAATTATATTGCAACTGAAGTTTTGGGCTTTGCAAAAGTATACCGTGTGTGAATAAATATCGGGATTTGGGTAGTCATTTTTGAGAAATATTGATAAAACGCCAATATTCGAGTTTTCTGAGAACAACTAAGTATGTGGTCATGTTTAGAATGCTTGTGTTGTCTTAAATATGTATTTTGATCGAAATCGTTAGAGCGGTTTTTTGTAAAATTATGCTGACAAATGTTACAATTTGGATTCGAAAAGCACTGTTACTGAACTGTTTAGCTGAAAATCGAGTACGACGTATTCTTCAGGATATAAACATTACCTAGCAGTTACATTTTTAACCAAATCGAAAATGGCGTTTTCGAGATATGTGTAGTTTTTAAAGTACCGTTTTTAGCGATTGGGGTGGAAATCGAAGGACGCATTCAGGATTCAAAAAACACTTTTTTTCAACTGTTTAGATCAAAACTGAGCAAATGGTATTACTATGGATTTAAGCATTAGCTGAAAGTAACACTTTTATCATAATCGAAAATGGTGTTTTTGAGATATGAGCAGTTTTTTTAAATACTATTATTAGCGATTTGGGTGGATATCAAAGGACGCAGTCTTTTTAGATAAAAACTGAATTTGGTATTAAGTTAAGAATGATAATAGTATCTTAAAAATAAGTTTTTTTTTTTAAATCGTTTTTACCGTTTTCGAGAAAAAGCCAATTTTTAAAACTGCCGTTGCTGGACGTTTTAGCGAAAAACTGGGTATGCAGTCACGTGAAGCATGCTTGCATCAACTCAACTATCAATTTTGGTTCAAATCGTTAGAGTTAATATTAGGGCTAGCATAAAAAAAACGTCCCTAGCGGGAAGCCCACAAACTCTAAATGCGAAGTTTGAAGCAAATCCGTCCAAGCTTTTAGATTCCCCAGGGGTGGGACAGACAGACATACGGACGGACAGAATTGCGAGACCCACTTTTTTGAGTTCATCGTAATATGTATCAGAATTGATCAAAATCTCGAGTTCGAAATTTTGTACCTGAAACCCGGTCAAAAATAGATTATGGTAACGTAATATGTATAACTAAAAATATAAAACAAAAGTTAACTGTCATTAGCCATTTTTTTACATTATAAACATTATACATGTTGAGAAAACGTTTTTATAATATGCGAATTTTGAGTTTGTAAACTTGTTTTTTATTTCGTTTGTTTAAAATTTACTGAAACTAATTTTTCATTTTATATGACGTGTTTTAAGTCCTGAAATACACTTTTAGTGCATGACCATACAACGTCTTCCAATGTCCAGCGAGACAGGTAGATTTTGAGTGAGTAGAAAGGAGAAAAGTAGATAGCATAGAAAATGCACAGAAAATCCATTTTCAGAAATAATTCTGGCATGGCCTGGGCAGGGCATAAAGGTTCTTTTTCGTAGATATACCATATTGTGCTTTCGATATAAATCTGCATTTGATATTTGCATTCATAGAGTGAGGGCGTCAAAAACGAGCGTCGGCTTCGGCTTTACTATAAAATTTGTTTGTGTTTCCGATTTCAATATTCTTTTACCTGTCAAATTTTATTTCATTGCAATGACGCCTAGTTTTTGTTTGTAGCCAATTCATCAATGGAAATGAAAGTCATAGGAAGACATGTATGGCCATATGCATACGCCAAGGCAGTGTGTCAATTGAGCTAAATAAGTATTCTGGGATAATTTTCTGACACTATTGAAAAGAGTAGTTCACCAAACTCCAATCTGAAATTTATCGAATTTCACACATTCAACATTTTAGCAAAAGAAAACGTCCAAAAATTAGCCTATAAGATAAATCTCCCGGAGCAGAATTCCATGCGTCATGTTGTAAATATCCCATTATTCGCAGTAAATTAGCTTTTGTTTGAACATGAGAGTGTGTTCGTAATGCAAGGCCAAGTTTTATTCAAATTATATAAATATATCTTTATTTATAGTTAATTGAGCAATTTTATTTTTCCAGTCAAAAAAGCGTTTTCCGGTTAAAAACATTTTTCGTTCCGGTCAAAAAACGGTTAGACCGGATTTCAAAATTTTCTCCGGTCAAAGTAAATCGATTTCAGTCAGATATGACCGGAATCCGGTCAGAATGGCATCACTGGATTAAATAAGTAATTGTGTAGGTAGATGGGAGATTTTGGAAAAAGAGAGATTATTTCTAATAAGAGATTTTCAAAAAGGGGTTAACGTAGAGATCCCAATTTATAACTTTTAACTTTCTGCCTTTTTCCAAAACGTGTTTAATTTGTCTTTATTTGTTTTTCTGCTGACTTGCATTTTTTGTTGATTGTTTTATTTTCTCATTAACGGATTTTTTTTTCTCTTAGCGGCAACACCTATATAAATAATATTGGCATTTTCATTCTGTAAACATTTTTAACGAAATCGAATTCGATACAAGCTCTAAAAATATTAAACACCATATAGAACCAAGCACACACCTCGCAATTAAAATTGGAACACCGATACTTGCCCGCTGGCGCTGTGGTATAATGATAATGAATTCGGCAACCAAATAAGATACCTACTCATATCTCGACTTACAGCATCGATTATTATCGCTAAGTATACTATATGGATGTCTGATATTAGTAGGACAATAAATAGGATTGTTTTGGTCTTAGAGGAGACTGATAGCACACGTTTTACGGTGTTTGAACTTCCATATTTAGGTTTAGTGACAGTGAGTCGAAATTATTGTTATTGCATCCTATTCGCGGTAGGGATGCAACATCGCTCATGAAAACATCGTCATAAAAACATCGATGTCGAAAACATCGGTGCTTTCAATCGATACATCGATGTTTTTCCGATGTTATATAAACTGTTTTTTTTTTTTTGTAGAAGAACTAATACACATACATACATTATTTAGATATCTGCATTTATTTTAGAAAAAAAGTATTTAAATAACACAGTTTTGATTTATTCCTCATAAGGGAGGTTAGGAACAATAGTTTTGAGAGCCTGAGAGCTTATACACATGAAATTTCCCTAACACCATTGGCTTCCACTTATTTCAAATTGATCAAAATTACCTTTTCAGTCTAAGTAAGATTTGTATCCTTTATTTAACGGAAAATAGTGGAAAAAATTAAATAGTACGAAACACCAATAAATATCTAGAAAAAAATACATGTACTGACTGCCGTTTTATTTTCGTCTATAAACGCATCCATCTAAACCATGCAAATCTAGAACTCAACAATTTTACAGAAGAATGAGCCTTTTTTTTTGGCTCGAGCCACCTTTTGTGAAATTTTTCTGCGGCAACATTGGCACTACCTACTATAAAACATTGTTCATAAAATATCGTTCACCAAGAACGATGTATCGATGTTTTTATGGGTCGATACATCGATTTTTCAAAATATCGATGTATCGTTTGGATCCCTAATTCGGGGGCAGTATCTTTAGGTAGGTACCTAGGTACTTTAGACTTATCGATTGATTAAGTCTGTGCACAAGTGTCAATCAAATTATGCCATTGGCTATCACGAATTCATGATGCCTCTAACTGGGAATGCTTTTGATTATAAAATAAAATATTTCATCTGTGTGGATTTGAAAATAATCCAAAATGAAAAAATATCTTATCGGCATAATATTTATTTTAGAAATTGTTGAGAATAAATTGTCTCCGTAGGGCGTAGTTCACAATGAATTAAATTGTACAACTGAAATTGCATTTAAATACATACTACACAAGTACACACACACCCTGTACTGAGTAAATTAAATTGAATTTTGGTTCCAGTTTATTTACGTATGTAGGAAAAATACAGAATCAGGAGAACAAATGCAAAAAAAATTCTCCAAATATGGACAGAGTTCTACTGTCTGAGGGAGGGCAGTCTCCACATGACGTGTTATCATTAGGAATCGTATTCATCGGCAAGAACTAATGCGACGAGTGTTTTGTTTAAACCCAAAGTGGAGTTTAACTTGTGGTTTAGGTTAAACGCCTGCATTCTGCCGTTTAAACTTTCGTTCAGCATTTTTGACAGCTGCCATTTAATAGTGTCACACGAGTTGAAGACATTATGCTGACACGCCTTTTCTTTTTTGCAAATTTAAATTTTAAATTAGCCCCCAGTTTCACACTCGAAATTTAAACTATAGTTCAACCGTGGGCGTTGGAATTCGCCAGGGGTGCGTCTTGTCTCCTCTCCTTTTCATTACTTATATGGAATGGATGTTACAGCGCAGTCTTGGCGAAGAACGTTTCGAATTGGGAGATCTGAGGATAAGTCATTTGCTCTTCGCTGATGACTTGGTCATCCTTGGGTCCTCTCAGACTGACTTCAACGCGCACTCGATCGGTTTGTAGCCGTGTAGAGCTGAGAGAAAGATAAATAATGTGAAACAAACCTGAAGTTGACTCCAGAACGTCTGTTCAATGTGCGCTGCATGTTAGTGGAGTCCCATTGAAACAGGTGGAGAAGTTTAAGTGGGTATCTCGGGGTCTTATTCACGAGTGATGGAAGGAGCAATGCTGATTTCTGTAGGATTGGTCAGGCCAGGCCGGATCAATTTTGAGACAGCTTGGTCATTCTGTTATTAGGAGGACTGAACTTGGTGTCAAAGCTAAGTTGCCAGTCTTTAAATCTTATCTATGGTCATGAGGTTTGTTGGGTAATGACTGAAAGAATAAGATCGCGGATACAAGCTGCCGAAATAATATTTCACCGTTGTATTGCTGGTGTAACCCGTAGAGATCGCATATTAGAAATACCAGAATACGTGAGGAACTCAATGTCGAGCCGGAAGGAGCGGTCCATGCTTCGGTGCTTTGGTCATGTTAAACGCATGTCCCCAACCAGGATCCCACGACGTGCTATGGAATCCGTACCATCGGGCAGGCGTCCTCTAGGTAGACCCAGGATGAGATGGTTAAATCAAGTCTATAATCTCTTCTCTAGCCGTATGATGGGGATCGCCCTTGATGGTTTGGAGTCGATGGCAGAGGATCGAGAGCAATGGAGGGTCCACTTGAGCAACCTGTAGTCGTGACGTGACCCACTGGATAAGCGGGACATTGAAAATGAATTAATGAATGAGTGAATGAATAAATGAATACCTACTTAGTGGATACAGTTAATATTAAGCTTCTAATACGAATAAAATCGGCGGAAAAGTGGGTGTTATTTGCTTAGGTTTTTGTGGGTATTATTGGATTTATTTTGTAACTGAAACTTTGAGCATTACAAAAATATATCGTGTGTGAATATAGATCGGGATTTAAGTAGTCATATTTGAGAATTTTCTTAAAGCGGCTTTATTTGCATTTTGCGAAAAACCAGCTAACCTGATCTTGTTTAGTATGCTTATGTTGTCTTAAATATGTAGGTATTGCAATCAGAACCATTAGAGCGGCATTTGTAAAACTATGCAAACTAAATTGTAACAAATATTACAAGTTTGGTTCGAAAAGCACTGCTTATCTTTCTCTTACTACGCATACGTGAAAGTTAAGATAGGCAGATCCAAATTGCAATATTCAAATCGCATTAATTTTTTCCAAAATCAGGTAGCTGCGTTGTTTCTTTTAAAGATTTAACTATAGAAAATCATCACCAACAAACACAAAGCCATTAACGCACATTGAGTAACTGAATGAATCAAAAATTGTTAGAGAAACAAAATTATCTAAGTTCACATAAGATTACTGAATTCGTGGATGAGTAGGTATTCATATAGCTGTCCGAGCGGCAGGATAATTGGACATCACAAAAGAGTATCTCCTAATAGAGAAAGCAAATAAGAAAACGTCATCATGACACAAATTAATTTTGACCATCTCACATAGGCTGCTTTAGGAAAAATATATCCTTGACTCTCCTCAAATCCAGTATAACAGTGTGTATAGCAAGGCATTCTGAATGACATAATCTCTGTATAGCTAGCATATTTAGAAGGCTTCTCGGCCTTCGCAGACGGAGATATAATGTACCTATCTACCACCCGTCGGGTATTCGCCTTTATCCTACATACATACATTTCATCGTACGTCAACGCTCGTAAAATAAAATCATCTACCCTTATGGCAAGCAATCAATTGCAACCACGCAATCACAGTCCAAATCCAAACACAAATTTTGTATCTAACCTCACAAAAAATTGCAAATATTTGCATCGGAATTGCGGAATCAAATCCAATCATTCTTGATGGCACCCTCTCACTCTGACTGAAGTCAGATCCAGCCAATTATCATTCCGAGGATTTAGTTTTTTTTTGCCATATATATACCATCAGCTTTAAGCATCCTGACCACCAACAACCTCCTGCCTCTCGGCTGTTTTGTGTGGTGTCATGTGCATGGTGTGATGAACGATACCATACCGAATGTGGGTTAGTGGTATAACGCACGTTCTGAATACGTATGTTGAAAAAATAGAACAAAATACAATAAATTCCTGTGAAACTAAATTGGAATTGTTTACACTGTTTGTTTTTAGTGATTTCGAGCATTCAAGGTACCAGTATTAGGTAAGAATATGACGACGTCATACGAGGACATTTCACTGTAGTGCACGACAAGAGGAGAACAGAGTTACTAAAAATAACTCAAAAGATTGCTCCTAGACCAGAGTGTCACCCACTCCATTGTATACCGCCCTATTATAAAGAACAAACAAAAAGCTTGTCCGAATGCATGGAAATATACTCGTATTGCGGTCACGGTGACATTCTCCTTGTTGCTTACGTGTGCATGCATATAGCAAATATTCACCTTTACGGTTTATTGATTGTTTTTTATTTGAAATGATCCAGTTAGAGTCGGTGTCATGTTACTTATATTCTTAAAATGGATTTTGAAAATGAAAATTGTCTAATGAATACCAAAGAAAACGTAACTATAAAATTGATTGTCTTCTAAATAACTTCTGATATATGTACTGTAGATAACGTCTTTACTTGTCATCCTTGTATCTAACATAGCGCCATAACGAGATAACATTATAGGTAGGTAGCTGATTGTGCACTGCAATTTACTTCTAAAAAAGATGTAGCTGTATGTGTGGCTGGTGGCGTTAGACAATAACGCCCAAGGAAATAAACCCCAAATCGATTTGGAAATAACGTCAAAAAAATGTGTTACCCCAAAATATAAAGAACAAGATGGAAATAAAGCCCAAAAAGAATTTGCACTGTAATACGTGGGGCGCAAGTAACAGTTTTACTTCGGTAAGGTTCAAATTTTTAATTTCAGTAGGTAGGTAGGAACTACTTTTATAGAGCTTCTGTCGCATTTGTTAGCCGAAGTAGAGCAATTTCCAGGTAATTGTTTCGACAATAACTTTTCTAAGACCTTTCGAAAGCAAATCCACAGGCTTTATAGAGGCATAAGGGATTTACCTATAGTTTTGATAAAATCTCGATTGGACTTCCGAAAATTGTAGGTAGATGTATGGGAACTGGGAAGTCATTTGTTTCGATATAGTTTCCAGTTCGATGCTCTGTCAAGAAGTCTCCTTAGGGCTAGTGACCGGAAGCATTATAAAAGCAGTCATCTCTCATGCAGTCAACATCTTGCAATTGAAAGCTTTAGAGAAACACTAACCGCCCATTATTTGCCCATAGAAAGAGTGGCTTATGAATGAAGGCTTTACAGAGGGAAAAACTAGTTTTATATGTAATTGTACAGCATTTAAGTGAAGCGATTTAATAAGAATCACGAGGAGTCATAGCTGTAGATACATTCGTCGATATGATTTTATATAAAAATTAAATATCTATATGTAAAATGATCAATTCATGGAAAAAGATGAAAAGATCGGGAACGTATAAAGAATAGTGCAAAAGGGAGCGTGAGCGTGACACAATTCTGAAACAAGCCCGTGAAGCTTTCGATGAATAAAAGCGAATAGCTCTTTATTGCAGTGCTTTATTATTATTCAAGAGTCGTCTATAACAGCCTAAAACATTCAACGAGAGCACCAGCAATTATGAGGATTTAGGTGTGTGTATTTTCGGCAGATGAATATAGTAAAGGAAAATGAAATAGCGTGCCTCGCAGCGCGAATTGCAACTATACTGTACTAAAATTGACGAAAAAGCAATTTTTTTCATAATTCTGCTTCAGTCAAGGCGTTTAAATGTTTATTGTGGCGAGCCGATCACTATGTTCACTCAAATAAAAAAGAAAAAATAAATAGATAACGACTACAATTTATTGGCACCCCTAAGGAAATTTCAACTTTGATCAATTATAACAATTTCATTTATAGAGTGATTTGAACCTGTTGTATACCAAATTATAAATTATTAAATTCCTCGTTGATGCTTTATAAATAAGGGTTTAGTTATTGGAAACGTATTTTAAACGCCAATTTACTAAAAACTTACAAAAAACCACAATTATTGGCACCATTTAAAACAGAAAAACGTTATGTTTTTAATATTATTCTATTTACATAATTTGTTTTCAAAATTTTTTATTTAAAATTAGAAAATATAAATTAAAACATACATAAATGTTTTTACAATGGAAATAAAAAAAATATTATTTTCTTCGTTGGAAATTTAATTAATTTAAATAATTAAATAATAATTAATACCTATTTAATGTATTATTTTTTAAAGGAAACAAACAAAATTTTTTTTTTTAATATTATTTAGATTTTTGTAAAATTTAACAAATTCAATTTTATATCGCACATATCGGATCCAACTATTTTTGACATAAAATTGGTGCAGAAAAACACTTTAATGACAAAAACCAACGAATAACGGCACCCCCTGCCAATAATTGAACCACAGTTTTTGTTGGACCCAATTATTGGCACCCCTTTTATTAATAAAACAATAACTTTTTTAACAAAATATATTTACAAACGACTTATTTAGTGCATTCTTATAGTAAATAAAAAAAGTTTTCATAAAAAAGTATAAACGGAAGTAGTGAAAAAAAAACTTCCAAAATTATAGGTCCTTAACCAAAACATTGAAAATTTTGAAGATTTATTTTTTTTCGCACGTGTTTTGATTTTCACTTATAAAACATAAATGGATAGGAATGTCTCCAAACTAAAGACAAAGAAATACGAGAAAAATATGCAAATTCAAAATAAAATATAAATCGACTTATTCGAACAAAGGGTTATTGAGAAAATCACAGTTGAATGATGGGGTGCACCACCAGCGTTGCCATTTTGACTGCTTTTCAGTCAGATCTGACTGTATTGATATGCATTTAGCTGGAAGATTTTTTAAAATCCAGCCGGCTGGTTTATTAGCTGGATACGAATTTTGTTTGACTGTTTTTAAAGGTTTTGTGTAATATCACTTTTCTATCAATATAAATTTTTAAATTCAAAGTGAAAATAGAACAAAATAAAAAAAAACGAACAAATATTGCTTAAATTTCACTATTTTTGTTGCTCTGAGCTTGGAAGCATATCCCACTCATACAATGAACCAATTTATGCGTTTGCATTTGCACAAGTACTTGCCTTTGCCAACTTGCAAACAAATATTTGAAACTGAAAATTTTGCAGTTGTGTGATGTTCAACTTTCCTATACCGGCCGAAGTAACAAAATAATTGGTTGGTACTAATATTACTTACAGAAGCAGCAATAAAATATTCGACATTATGTATGTTGATGCAAATGATAAGGAAACAATTGAAGCGCTCAGAGAGATTGCTATATAAAGTTCATTTATAAGTTAATACATTTTGTATACCCTCCACATGAAAGAATAATTTCCTTTATCATTACGTTTGTAACTTCAAGAAAGAGTCACCGGATTTGACCAGGAACAAGTTCTGAATCTGAATCGATTCAGCCATGTCCGTCTGCCTGTCTGTCTTTCTGATGAAAACACAATATAGGGTCAAAAGGATAGGAATCGACCTAGGCGAATGAAATTCTGTCAGAGGACTTCTTTCTACCGTTCAGGTTGGTATTGAATATAGGCTATATCGGTCAAGTAGTTCTGGTTCTGGTACCTCTTACGGGATCATTTAATTTTTTCCTCCGTATCAGTACCTGTAGATTGAGTAGTGACGTCCACTGCCGTGGTACTGGTGACAGTAGGGATTTGCCACTTTTAATTGTTTCCACATCTTTATAATAGTTTGACTTATTTGAGCTCATCTGCACAAAAAAGAAATGTGTCATATTTCCTCAAGAAATATCCAATTTTTAAATAAACACTTGCTGCTCATAAATTATGCACTTACTCCCGTAAGCATACATTATGCTAATAATTATACCTTATTCTAATCTTACTTAAGATAAGAAAACCACATACAAATTATTTTTAGCTCTCAGTTCAGTATGGAGTTAAACACGAAAATGACTTTGTTTACAACTTCTGTCGAAATAGCTAGACCTAGTTAGCGGCAAATCTTAACGATACCTACTCTAACAAGTATCAAGTACTTCATTATATTTAACACTGCTAAAGCGTAGGTATGACGATTCAGCCTAGTGAATAGTGTATTGGACTACTATGCGACGGGACCCATGTTCGATTGTCAGTGAAGTAAAATGTAAATTAGGTACCTATATCTCGAATAAAACTGTATTTCAAAAGTATGAAATGTCATTGAATAATAATTAATAAATGACACAAAATAATAAAAAAATAAGAAAATGGAAGATTGAAAGAAAATCAAAAACATAAATCCACTTTTATTTTTTAATTTTTGAACTTCCATAAGGCTTTTCGGTAAGGCCTTACAGCAGCCTTTTACCAAATCTAACGTTTAAGCATTAACCCACTGCGGATGCCAATTGCTCCATCCGTAAGGCCTATCAGAAGCAGACGTTTTATGGTCTGTAAGGTCTATCCAACTTCCAACAGAAAGTCTTATTCAAGTAAATAGCTTCGTTAAAGTGCGCCAAATGTCCTTCTATGACGCATTTTGCAGTAAATATTGCGGGAGGGGAAATAGCCTCGATAGCTCCTTAGCAAATTGTTACTTGGGGGGTGGAGGCATACTGCCCCCTTCTTGGGTTTACTGTCCGATTTGGAGTAGGTGCGAAATTGGATGTATTGAATGTTTTTTTACAGTATAAACTCCCACACACTCCAAAATCTAGCAGTAAACTTAAGCAGGGCGGTTGCAGGGGGACAGCATATGGCCCCCATCCTTATTCCACTCTGTTTATGTATTTCCACTTATTTATTTTGGGCTTTACTGCGTGTCATAAGAACGAACCTTGGAAAGGAAATAACACCCAAAATGACGAACAATTTTGCAACAACAAACTGTACGAGACTTTTAAGGGCGTTATTTCCAAATTGATTTGGGCGTTATTTCCTTGGCCGTTATTGCCTAACGCCGTGGCTGATTTACACCCTTTCTTCTGAGACCTCAGTGAATTTTAGTGAGGATCATGTTCATTCTCAGTTCACCGGGGATTTGAGCCATCATTCCGATCAATTTCGATACCTAAATATTGTTGCATTATTTACAAGTTACAAGTAAATTCGCATTTAAATTCTGAATCAGGATCAAATTCTGAATCGATTTAGCCATGACTGTTAAAAAACGAATCGGCATAGGCGAATGTAATTTTTTGAGAGGTCTTATTTTTACCGTCGTCAGGTTGGTATTGAAAATGGGCTATAACGAGTCGTTCTGGTACCTCTCATACAAAACCAGTATTAGACTCATGTATTGTGTATACGTAATAAGTCACTACCTAACATTTTGCGTGACTTGTATGCGGTGGAGGGCATCATATCATCGGTCAGGAAGTTGAAAACACCTTTAGTTAATTTTTTTGGCAATTGCTTTAGTTTATTGCCTTGAGAAGATCTTAGTGCAAGGGAGTTGACGGTTCTATAGCCACGACAATAGTTTCAACGACAGATGCCCATAGAACTACATATATTGGTCATTTCTGTTTCATTTAGGTTTAGGACAGTGGGGCTTGCACCGATCATTGCCCTTGCCTTTGGCTATTTGTAAGCGCTGCTCTATCAACTGAATATGTAATAATAATAATAATAATAATAATAATAATAAACAAGTAAAAGTGTTATCATCGGCCTGGCCGATGCTTTGATACCCTCCACTGCATAAAAGTCATGCAAAATGTTTGCCATATTAGTTTTGTATGGGAGGTACCAGAACTACTTGACCGACATAGCCCATTTTCAATACTAACCTGGCGACAGTAAAAAGATGTCGTCTCACAAAATTTCGTTCGCCTAGGTCAATTCCTTTGGACGCTATCGTGCTTTCAACAGACAGACAGACAGACAGACGGACAGACAGACAGACAGACAGACAGACGGACATGGCTAAATCGATTCAGAATGTGATCCTTATTCAGAATATATATACTTTATAGGGTCTCCGGTGAATCCTTCTTGGCGTTACAAACGTAATGGCAAAGTGAATATACCTTCCTGTGGAGGGTATAAAAAAAAGTTGTTGCATTTAGAACCATAGCCATAGGCCCAACTTTTTATACCAATACATTTGTGTGACCTGGGCTAATGAAAGAAACATTTAATGTTTATATCGAGTTCGGACAGCCGAATCTCATACATTTGTTAGGCGTTCGCGACTTGACCTAGTCTGGTACACAGACGGTTCCAATATGGATTCAGGGACTGAATCTGGCAGTTTTGGAGAATCGCCTCAAGCGAACTTTTCAGTCAGCCTAAAGTCCTTGCCATCAACCACTGCGCTAGAATAATTTAAGTTCTAATACAAGTGGTAAAACCATATTTATCTTCTCAGACAGTCAAGCTGATCTTAAAGCTCTGGACTCATCTGTTATAAAATCGAAACTTACATGGCCATCTACGAACTAGCAAAGAAAAACCTCGTCATCCTACACTGGATTCCAGCCCACAGGGGCTTTACTGGAAACGAAACGGCTGACTCACTGGCCAAAGTCGGCGCGACAACGCCACTCTTCGGACCTGAACCCTTCTGCGGTGTCAGTAAGGGATGCTTAAGAATCCTACAGACAGAGGTATTATTACTGGCTATGGTATTATGAAAAAACATCTTCACCGAATTGAAGGCACAATAGGCTTTTTTTTTTAAATACTTCTCCCGGGAAAGGCAAACCTATAACGTTTCATAAGCGCCCCGAGATACTTGCAGATGTATGTTAGTTCTGCACTTAAATTGCTGCAAATTGTAGTCTTCTGGAAATATATCCCCAGGAAGCGAGTTCCAAAGTTTGCTTTTCCTGCAACAGAAGGAGTTTTGGAAAGATGATGTCCTCGCGGTTGTCAAGTGTACTGTATGAGAGCTTGTTCGGTTGTTCCGCAGTTCTGTAGTCAGTCGAAATTGAGATGTGGAGCTAAAGCTGAACACATCTATTTGCTGGCAAACACCGGTCTTCACAAGAGCCATTCAAAGCCATTTTTAAGTCGTAGATTCGAAATATTAAAGACAATTTTATGTATTTGATGTGCGAGCATTTTAAATTCTTCAATGGCGTCGCTTAAGTGCTCAATGCTGCTTATTTATTCCATATTCTGTCAACTTATGCCACTGCTACCTGATAAAAAGTGTATCCATGCTGGGAACGGAACTCACTTTATTTTTGACCTTGAGCCTGCCTTACATATGAATAAATACATATTTGATTGGAAATACTGACATTGACCCTACATCCATATCGCTCAGTGTGCTTGCATGCACTATTATGTATTTCCTTATTTTAAAATAAATTTGCTCTCCTTGCACTTGCACTCTCATTATATGACATCGACAAATAGTGAAAAAAAAGAAGACAACGTTAGAGGTGCAAACAAAAAAAGTAAACGCCACCCCCAATTGAAAGAAGGACAGCGCATTAAAGCCTGTATCGATGGGTTATATACGGATGGTTACCACTTCTCTCTAGCATCATCCCCCTTACGCCAAGAGCTTTTTTCAACATCCAGTTGCGCTTTGCCTTGAGCTTAAGTTGGTACTGTCATTTGGTGCTTAGGCTATTCACACTATTTCACAATTTATTTCCTCAGTTTTTCGCTTTTAAGGATTCTCCTTTGGATTTACTTCTTTTTGAGAAAATCAATTCGGATTAAGTTCCTGCAAATTTGTGAATTTAAGAAAGTACCTTGCAGCTGGATCTTGCGAGGATTATTATACATATAAAGGTGATGATTGCACCTCTGCATGTTGCATGAAATGGAAATTGATTTGCTTTTGGAGGAAAGCGACTGCAAATTGAGAGATTTGCAGGATAATTTAATAGAATCCCGATTGGATACCAGGTGGTGCTATTATGATATGGATTTAAGGGTTGTCAGCTCCTAAATGCTTGCAAAGTAATTGCACTGCTTATCAAAAACGTTTTTGCCATTTGAGAACCAAATTCTTTCTATTCGACGTCAGGTCGAATATGGAACATAAATAAATCCGCTGGTCCAGACTGTATCTCCCCCATCCTTCTGAAGAGGTGTTCTTCTACGCTGGCAAAACC
Source organism: Cheilosia soror (assembly GCA_949372485.1). Classification (NCBI taxonomy): domain Eukaryota; kingdom Metazoa; phylum Arthropoda; class Insecta; order Diptera; family Syrphidae; genus Cheilosia; species Cheilosia soror. The sequence goes on along the minus strand of OX443561.1, from coordinate 67,391,561 downwards.
ACTGCGTAAGCTTTTTCATCTGTCCTATTCTTCTGGACTCTTTCCGAGTAGGTGGAAAACAGCATTTGTCTAGCCCGTCCCTAAAAAAGGCGAATCTTCTTCTCCCACCAATTACCGACCTATAGCACTTACGTCCATTCTTTCTAAGGTCATGGAAACGCTGATAAACCGTCAGCTCAATGACCGACAGTACGGTTTTCGTGGCAACAGGTCCACTGGTGATTTGATGACTTATCTCACCGAGAAGTGAAACCAATCTCTCCATCACTTCGGTGAATCGAAGATTGTTGCGCTCGATATTTCAAAGGCATTTGACAGAGTTTGGCACCAAGCTCTTTTGTCGAAAATGCGTGCTTATGGCATCGATGCGTCTCTTATTCAATTGATTAGAAACTACCTTTCTGGCCGTTCAATTCAAGTTGTTTTGGATGGTCTCAAGTCTGAAACTCACCATATAAATGCTGGTGTTCCCCAAGGCTCCGTTCTGTCTCCGACTCTCTTTCTCATTTTTATAAATGATCTCTTGTCTGCAACTTCTAATCTAATTCATTTCTTCGCTGATGACAGCACTCTTAGCTTCTCATATTCTTTCCAGGACTTACGTCCCTGCTCTTCGGCCGTAGAAATGGAACGGCAACGTATGTTAAGCTCATTAAATTTCGACCTCGACAGCATTTTAAAATGGAGTTCAGCCAATAGAGTGGAATTTAATGCTTCAAAAACACAATGCTGTCTGCTGTCTCTAAAGCGAAATCCAAACCTACAGCCATTATCCATGAATGGCACTTGCATCACCGAAACCGAAAGACTTTCCATTCTCGGTATGTGTGTCCAAAACAACCTTCGTTGGAATGACCATATACACGAAGTCGCCAAGAATGCTGCGAAATGTATAGGTTTTCTCAAACGGTGCAAGAAATATTTTACCCCTTCTGATCTGGCTACAATATATAAGGCGTTCATTCGCCCTAAACTTGAGTACAATTCCCACATCTGGTCTGGTTCACCAAAAACTATATTGCACTTACTGGACAGGATCCAAAATCGTGCGTTAAAACTAATCGGGGACACAAATATTGCGAATTCTATTCATTCGCTTGAACATCGTAGAAACGTTGCGTGTCTCGCTCTGTTTTATCGCTTTTTCAACAAACAGTGCTCAAACGAAATTGCCAGCTGCATTCCACCCCTTCAGCAATTCAACCGCAATACTCGCCATGCTAGGAATGCCCATCAGTTTACCATACAGCCTATCTTCGGACGTACTATGAAATACAGAGACTCTTTAATAAGCCGTACAACACGAATGTGGAATGCCTTGCCAGGCTCTATCTTTCCTCCTCAGTACAATTTACAGACATTTAAAACCAATGTGCATCGGAATCTCCTATCTTCTCTATCCCAATTTTCCGCGCTGTGTAAATCACATTACACTTAAGAGTAGTCATAACCTCTTTAGCGCATGTTAATTATAAAAAAAAGCCGTTAGTGCTACCTGAAGTAAATCTTAAATGTGTACTAAGGAAACGGTTGTTTATATACACAACATAATCCTACCACCCTAATGCCCTTACAGTAACACCCGTTGGAGGATCGCGTATTACTTTTGCAAATTCCATGCTCTATCAAAATATCCTTTTTGCGTTTGAACCATCCTTTCAGTTTGTTGGGAAACGCTCCTTCTCCCACACAATTGATGCTTCAAAAGTCTTTCTTGAATTTTGCGTCGCAGCAACTTCAAAGTGATTTAATACTGCCGCAAAGTATTGTTCTAATCTCATGAGCTGATTCTCAAATATGGTAGGATATAGTTTGGAGGGTGGTTCATATGCTATTTTATCTGTTTCTTACTTCTTTAGCTCTAGAAGCAACTATGCCTAATCAGACGTTGATGATCCTGGGAGACTCGTATTGCTGGTGATATTAAAGTACGATTCCCTAAGGGAGCGCAGACTCTTATACTTATTGAAGGGCAACTTCTTTAGAGATGTGAGTCCGAAAATATGAAACGTAGGTAACGGCTGGACAGATTTTGATGAAATTTGTTTTGTGTGTTTTAATGGGCCCTGGATAGCTTGCACAACTAGACCCGGACCCGTATCGTTACTATAAAGTGATTTGACGGAAGTTCCCCTTTAATACTGTGCTTGTGAGGCACATACCATTTTTATACCCTTGTAGAGGTAGAGAGTGATTTGTGATAGTGCAAAGGGTAGAAATCGCTGTCGCTGCTTCGTCGTTAGCCGCTTCTCGACTTACACACTGCAGAGGCGGAGGTGCTCTACCGTGCTGCAGGTATAAGAAAAGGCTGGTGAAACAACAAGGGGCGATGCCTGTGTTACTTCGCTACGCAGAGTCTGGGAAAAGAAAAATCAAATACGCTGACACTTGTTTTATTGTTGCTAAAAAGTCGTTCTTGTTGGTGTGACAGAGGCTGAGGCGCTCGACCGTGCTGTCCACTTCGCAAGTTCAACTCATTTTATTCAAAATGTTCATTGCCTTATATACTAGTGGTGACAGAGCTTTTATTCTTTGTTGTGTTCGGCTGTGGTTAAGCTTTCAGAGCTTTTTTTATTTAATTCACATACAGCATTGCCAGATCTTATAATATAATAATATTTTAAAGCATTGCCAGAAGGGCTTAGTTTTAATTTAATAATAATATAATGCACAAAAAAAATGAATATAAAATAAAATAAATAGGTGGTTGCTACACCCTTTACTTAGCCATTACATTTGTAACGCCAAAAAGGAGTCACCGGACCCCATGAAGTATAATTGTTAAAAATTTGTGGAGGGTGGTTTTCTTCTATTAGGATTAAATTAAAAGGAAAAGTTACAATTTTAATGAACAGAAGATTGAAAGGTAATTTACCATGTTGTTCTCTACTTGCCACCTGTCAGTCTCCGCAAAATATCCAGTCCCAGAGCTGTAATAAAGCATAGGGTACATGGTGTTTTGATTCTTAACCTCGGTCCTTAACCTATGTCCGTCAATCTGCTGAAACCACGTCTTGTAGATATGCAGTGGAGGCCGATGATAACACTTTTGTTTTCATAATTATCTTGCTCTGTTGTGAGAAATAGTTCGAGAGTATTCCTAAAAGTTGTTGAATTGTCTGGAATTACCGTGGTGTCGACATATCGCCTACAACTGAGTATAGGATTGTAACAAACTGCGAAGTCTTCAGCTTTTATTCCTGCCTCGTCTGTTATATTGGATTATCGATGCCAATTAGTGGTATGGACATTAAAGCCGTCAAGGAAAATATATGGGAGCAATATTGCAGGCCTGGTCTAACCTGTGCTATGTAGAGAAAGAGAAGTTGCTTGGTGCTAAAGTACCTCTTTGCTCTAAATAGGTAGCTCAACTTAGCGGACGCCGATCTTGCGATATAGGATATGTGATCCTGCCATGTGATTCCTGAATTGACTGTGACTCCTAGAAGGTGCATTGATTCCTTGGGATGGAATGGATGGTCATCCATTTGGATCTGAGGAACTGTTGATGCATTTTTACTAGAAAATGTTGTGAGCTGTGTCTTGTTTGCATTAAATACAACCAAGTTGTTTTTCCCCACTTCAAGATTTTGTGCAGATCATCATTTAGAGAACTAATTTGTTCACATCTCTGACTGTGTGATGTAGCCGCCTTCACAGGCCCACTGTTCGAGATAGAGGATATAAGAGTGCTGTCATCAGCAAAGCTGTAGATATTATTATTTGTCGATCCAAGCAAATCGTTGATGTGGAGAAGAAATAGAGTTGGGGAAAGAATAGATCCTTGGGGCACTCCTGCATTTATAGCAAACGAATTAGATGATACGCCATCTACAACAACTTGGATCGATCTTCCCAGAAGACAAATTTGCATCCATCCGCAAAGTTGTTGTGGTAATCCATAAGACGCTAACTTGCCTAATAGGGCTCTATGCTAGACCCGATTAAATGCCTTTGATATGTCCAAGGCTACGGCTCTGGATTCGCCGTGATGTTCAATTGCTTGCGTCCATAAGTGCGTTACGTCTTACGTAGCTTAACAGGCCTCCAGTGGAACGTCGGCTCCGAAATCCTTACTGCCTATTAGTTAGTGGACTTCTAGATCTATGTATTTGATTCTTTCGACATTTATTGCCTTTTCCATTACTTTTGGGAGCATTGAAAGTAGCTCTATGATAGTTTGGTAGTAGACATTTCCTCCCTTTCTTTAGAATAGGTTGAATGCGAGCGGTCTTCCAGCAAGAAGGAAACGTCTTCTGGGAGTACGACATGCTAAACAGCTTACAAAGTACAGGTGCGAGTTCTGGTTCTGAGTTCTGGTGCACCGCTCTTAAGTACTTAACCGGGATTCCGTCGGGTCCCGTTGCCTTATTGCAATCTAGTTCTTTAAGGATGTGTTGAATTATTCGAAGCCGAAATTTCACTTCTGTCATCGATGTTTGCACCCTCGGGATATTTGGTGGCTCTAGTTGTGCAGAATCTAGGGTGGAATTCTCTGAAAACATGCTAACGTGCCGTCTTCTTTTACTAGAGGTGGAAAGGAAGAGCTACTAAAGTTATTACTCGTTGCCTTTGTCATGGCAAAGTGATATTTACATAACCTCTATCCTTCATTACCTATAGAAAGTAGTGTATTCATGACTAACAAGTCCTGCATTAACGAGTAAATGTTTTTTTCATGACCTCTATCCTGCACTACCTGGGAAGTAGGAAATTCATGACTAACATGTCCTGCATTGTATTTCAAAAGACAATACACTACCTCACTTGTAGTTTCGTTACTGACGTCCACATCCCGAAGCATTATTTATACATTTTTGGTTTAGATCTTGAATTTACAATAACGATACCTCCCGTAATATGTAATAGCATAAGGCTGCACGACATGTGAGACCTAGCCGTGCAAAAACTGTGTGTTTTTTGTTTTAATCAGATAAAAGTTCGGGGATAACTATAAATATATCTACAGCACAGGTATAGGTAGGTATATAGAAAAACAATGTAAGTTTTTCGGAACCAGAATAAAATTAAATGTTGTGTGAAATACTTTATATTTAAGGAATAAAATAAAATTATGAAAAATGTCGTTAATTTCTTTGAAAAACATAAAATTTACCATAATTCATGTATACAATGTTACGTGGTTTGGCCCAGCTGCTTTGTTTGGTAAACAAAAGTTACATCGCCCAGAAGAGGATGTGTCGGCGTCGCGTCGTGTGCGCGTTTTATTTAAATAATAATACCCTCTTCTTAAAATTTTACGAGGAGAGGACACTCGTTTATTTATACTACATTTTTCCAACGTTCAAAAGGCAACAAATATAATCTGAAAATTCCATTCGTCTGGTTAAATTTTCATGAAAAACATCCCGTTCCGAGTTATAGGTCGTATACCCTGAAAATTAAAGCAAAATGCATTGGACTACGTTAATTAATCATCAGCATCACTGATGAGATATTGTGGCGTAAGGTAGTTCCAAGGAAGCGAACCATAAATTTGTTGGTATTCTTTATAGCGACCTTGCACAGAAGCACTTCTGTTCATACTCAGGTTATATTTATATATGACTTTATTTTTGAGGTTCAAGTTCAATGCATATGAAAGCCAGACGCTTCGAGGAGTGTTTACATAGAGCGTGTGTTTATATGGGGTAGACATTTTCCGCCAAAGCAATACACCGCACACATGAGTCATTACACCACTTAATTGGATTTAGCTTCCTTACAGCGATGAAGCCAACAATTTTCAATGGCGCAATAAATTGGTGAGCACATTTCCGGCTTTTCGAAGAACGTATGATAATGATTGATAAGAAAAATAAAAAATAAATACAAAATAAATAATTAGCGCAACAGATATATGACTGCATAGACATATAGCGTCTCGAAAACAGTCGGAAATTAATCATTTATCATATATATATTTACCCTTACTGATTCTGTAACGCTCCTTACTTTTCTTATTTTTCTTATTTTAAATAAAAGTAGGCGGTGGGTATTTGAATAAATTTTCAATGTTTGTGTTTTCTCATTATTCAAATACGCACCGCCTATTTTTCATATAAGTATTTTAATTTTCTTCAAGGTTCAAACTCTACTATAGTAATGCTCGGCAAGTGTTTTCAAAAGGAAATTGCCAAATAAAACCAACCCTTCTTAGGGGGTCAAAGTTTGTACGGGAACATTTTTATTTTTCATCCGATCGACTTCAAACTCGGTTTGTGTACTCTATATAAGAAATATGTAGGTATTTTGCTTTGGGCTCGAGTTATTGGCAATGATTTTAATGAGAACTTTTTCATAACTCACGAAGGAGTTTGTCGTATCAATATGAAACTTTGTACATTGATAATAAAGAAGTAAAAAGAAGTAAAATATTATTTATACTCATAAATCTAAATTCTAAATCAATAGATACAAAAAAAATAGAAACCGTTTTTGGGCAATATGTACTTTGCTACGAATTTTAAGATCACTGATTTACTAACTGCTCCTCATGTACTTTAATAGGAAATTTTATTTCGCGATATTTAAATATAAAAGAGAAAACTAACCGATCGTGAAGGAATCTCTGTGGACAAAATCCTGAGGGCTATTAATATATGAGTCTTCTCATTATTGCAAAATTGACGCGGGTAGCAGAAATGTATGAAGACGACGTAGTTGAAATTCCCACGGAAATTATATTAACAGGAGACTTAATTAAGACAATTTTTGGCGATCTGCTGCAAAAGTCAATGCAGGAACTTTCAGAACGAGTCATTGCCGCGCTGACAAATGTGCAGACATTAGAAATGAATAGGAGCGATTCTGTTATCAGTGAAGACTGAAGATCCAAATGATGCACCAAATTTCCCTGTTGAATTCCTCAATCAGCAAACTCCATCCAGCAAGCCACCTCATGTGCTGTACTTAAGCAAGATGTCATCATCATGTTGCTGAAAAACTTGAAACCTAAAAAAGGACTGCAATGGAACTCGATTGATTGTGGAAGAGCCTGGACGAAATTTGATAAGAGCATGAATTATCACAATGATTCCATTTCCGATAAATTCTAGCATACGCTATAATAATAAACAAGGCTCAAGACCAGTCATTTCATCACGTTGGCATGCATTTGAAGACCGGAGTATTTTCACACGGCCAACTGTATGTGGCTTTATCACAATCAAGAGTTGCAAGACAAAAGAAGGTGTATATTGAATCTAATCCACAGAAAGGAAGATTATTAATAAACCAGAGACAATTTACACGCAATGTAGTTTTCAAAGAAGTTCTTTAAATAAAATCAATTTGTTTATCAAATATTACTTTGCATACCCAGCGAAGCGGGTACAACCAACTAGTAGGGAAATAGTTATAGGTATAAAATGTGAAGAGTTTAATAATTGATAGGTACCTCATCCCCTGAGATAAACATATACGAGAAGGATAATCTATCATCTAGCAATTCTTCGCATTTATGTAGTCTGTGGTGTATAGGTCGTGTGGCAGTCGCTGTATATTTGATTTTTAAGTGGAAGGTTTACGTCCGAACCTATACATCGAAGCAAAATTTATGAATGAATTAGCATATCCACCTATAAGAGGTAATGATGACTTTTGTGAAACTTGCTAGGGACCTAGAATTCCATTATATCCAAAAATAAAGACTCGCACAAAATGAATAGCTAATTGGTATTAAGCCAACGACCTCTCTCTAAATATTCCGAGTACAACACTGAGCCCACAATATTTTTTAGGGTCAATAGCTTATATAAAGGGTTACCCAAAATTTGCGGAAGAAGTACATATACCTACCTAATATTCATAGAAAAAAAAACAGATATTAAAATTTGTAAGGTTTTCATCGATTCTTAAGGTCGTATATCGTATATGCCAGGGGTTCCCAATCTTTTTTAAACTGCGACTCCCTATACAGGTTGAAACATTTTTGCGACGCCCTTCTAAAAGCACAGATATCCATTCACCCAAAAATGCTCCTCATCGCTAAAGATGAATTTTTACGGCCAAAATTGGGTCCTCTTCCAAATGGTCCGAAGCCCAGTCAGCGAAGAAACGGTCGCGGCGTTCGCGTTGTCTATGGACTATGGTCATTAACTTTGAGCTCCTGTATCAGTATGATCTTGTACGGGTGTAGGCCCAAGTCCCAATGCAATATTCGACTTCTTATACACGGCAAGGAATTGACTACCTCGCGTACTTAAATATTTACGGCAGAAATGTTCTCGGCCGATATGGCGTTTCTTTGACTTGCGGGTGTTGGCTGATTGCTTACCGAACCGGTTGTCTCAAATTTGGCGACAAACATTTGGAGAGGCGACCTTGAAGGTCTACCACGCCTGCTGTAATGTTTGATAATAAAGTAAAAGTATAAAGGCTATAATCTGGATTTGAATTTCGCTTCGACCTCGCTCTTGGCATTCCTAAAGAGTACCGTAATGTCTTTCTTTTGTTCGGAGTCTTACAGCTGTGAAATAATAATAAGAGAAATGTCATTTCAAAATAAAGGGCATCTATGGCAGAGACCTCTTTTGTCGAAATCAGAGGCCATGACCATTTTACATAATTGTGTCAGATTTTTGTTAATACAGAACTCGACTTGCTCCTAGGAGATTTTTAAAAATAATTGCATTTCTCGGAATATATGGCACATGGCACCATCTTGTTGAAACCTCATGTCATCCCAAAATCCGCATCAAACTGTGACAGCTGTCACGCTTTTTTTCATTGGTAACACTTTACCACACAAATGGTGCAAAATTAAAATCTTGCGTGAATTTTGGGACAGTGGCTCGAAATAGTTTGTTTAGACTAGGATTTTTGTGTCATGTAACTAAATTATGGCTAATTTCTTAAATCGAAAACTCGCTCCTGATAACTTTATCTACTTCTAGAAATATGAGGGAAAAGCTACAACCAAAACAAATATCGCATTATTGATTTTTTTTTTATTTTTAAGTAGCTACCTACGCATAAATAATTAAAGTGGCGCAACGGGTACAGTTGTTGGCACACATAAGAACATTTTGACTTTAAACAGGCGTACATTTGTTATTTTAAACGCTATATTAAAATGTTATGCACATATATATTTCTTAAGGAATTTTTTATTTAGTAAAAAATTAGTTTTTGAGTTTAGGAGTTTCAATTTGGAATTAAATGGATTATAAAAAATGCCTCTTAAAACCTACAGTAGTTGGCACCCCTGTGCAGTAATTGGCACACAAAAAGTATGATAAAATATGATAAAATAATATCTACCGATTTATTAATATGCATTTAGCGCTCCTTTATTTGAAATTAATAAAAATAAAATTAATAAAAAATGCGGTACCTACTTTGATAAATTATTATAAAAAAAAAATTGAAAAATATATAAATGCATTTCTCCATCTATTCCGACTGGGTTTCTTTAAAAAAAAAGCACCAATTCGATACTAAATATCTGATCTTGGTATGCTGCAAACTTCCAAAGCTTTCTTTTTTGAAATCTGCCTTTTTTTATTACCGAAAGAGCTAGTTGATATCGATCCGCATCATATACGTTTTCTTCTCTTAACGCATTTTCAAGAATTTGAAACAAATAAAAATAACTACAGTTGTTGGCACCATTAAAATTACAGTTATTGGCAGTGTCAACAACTGTAGTCCCATATGAACCAGTTATTGTCACCCCTGCCCATAATTGAAACAATGGCTTTTTTTTTTGATACAGTTATTGGCACCCCTCTTATTTAATATAATAACAATTAGCAAATATGTAATATTAATATTTAAACTTAAATTAACAATATTTAACATATTGCCATTTGAAATACCTAGCTAAAGTTGTTGTACTTATTTTAAGTAGATATTTAAAAAAATGTGTACTTACCAAATTGGAGGTCCTTATTAAAATTCACATGATTTCACACAAAAAAATTACACTTATAGGCGTTTAAACTTTTATTTTTAAATATCAACTGAAGAGAGTCTTTAATATAAGAAATGTTGGGAAATATTACAAATTTACTATAATATTGGAAAAAATAAAATCTTTATCTAAAGATGTATGTACATAACTGAAACAGAGCAAATCGCTATTAAGAGATATACAGAGAGGTGCCAACTATACTGTTTAAAAAAATACCAACTACTGCATATACGTTACACTGTATGGAGTTTTCATCGAAATAAGTTTTCGAATCGAAGCTATATAGAGCCATGTTTAGTTTTGGCATATCGCTTCGTTGGTCCTATTAAGGTTGGAAATAATCTCACCAAAACCCTTGAAGTCAGAAAAGGATTTAAACATCATGAAGCGCCAACACGCAACTTTTTCAATTCACACTTGCAAGCCAACTCCTGGGCAGTGCTTGCAGGCTATAGTATTGTCGATGCGTCGTCAATTTACTTACTTACTTACTTAACGGGCTCCCGACCTGTGAAAAGTCTTTGCCGGAAATACTGCAGAAATTTTCAATCCCGGTCACGCTGCTTCCAGGTGACCAGAACAAGAGCTCTGGCATACGCGATGGCTTGGTCTTTGAAACGGAGGTTTGGCATACCTTGTCTTCTCGCACCTGGTAGTTGGGATTCGAACTTCCTCTTAGCTCGATGTGGCCGATCCAATGTTGTCGACGAAGCGGTTGCCTGGCGTAATTTTTCGTCTGATCTCCACTAGGGTGTCATGCGTGGAGCTCAGGTTTACTCCGATGAACTCCTTAACTGCCTCGAAATTGTTGCTATTAACAATTGCATTTTGTCCTAAGCGGTGGAGAAATGCTTGTTTCGTCAATTACGTTTGTTAATAGTTGGGCAAGTTGGGCCACTTCGACTTGACGTGACAATTACAACCCTTCGACGATGAGGCAAACTTATTCAAAAGTCTGTACAATTACTTGCATACGCGGGTGACGTTCATATCATCGGCAGAACTGAGCTAGCTGTCACTGGCGCGTTTTGAAATTTTGGAACAGAACTTTCTCGACAAATAGAAAAGAATGTGTTTATAAACAGCCATATAACTTTAAGGTAGTAGGGACTTTATCTATCTATCTGTATCTCTTACCATTACAAGAACCAATCCTTGGCCGTTTTTAACACAAAATTTTTAGAGTGATTTTCGATCCGGCTTTCGAACTCTACGATATGCACATTGCACAACTCCAATCCAGAGGTACAACGCAGTAAGGGAAGACCTCGCTTTAGGTATAGTGCTAAGGGCACAAGTGGAAAGAGACCTCAACTGATTGTGCAGGCAGTTACCCAAAGAAAGAGCTAACTGGAAATTCGTAGATATATGTTGAGACTCAGATCCACCCTTACTCTAACTCCAGGTCCATATACGTAAGTAAGTAAATATTATGAAAGTGCAATGTTTTATTGAAATTATAGCGAAATACCTACCTACGAAATATTTACCTACCGCAAATGACGCAATTTCTGGGTTGATTTTCGTAAATTCGGCATTCTACCTCCCTACAGTTTTCGACAGCTGATTTATGTCCATGCTTTTGAATTTACTTTTTTTTTTAATTGGGGGATAGGTACATCCACATGCAGCCGCAGACATTTGTTTTTTATTATATACAAAGACGTGATTTATTTGAATATTGTGTATCTCAACAGTCAACACTCTTTCATTTTCTCCAGATTTTTTTTTTAGAAATTGATCGTTAACTTGAGGAAAGTTAAATATTTTTTGAGTTAATCCTAAAAATATCGAACTGTTTGATCTATTTTAAAATATTTCTGACCTCGTGATTGACTTGCTGAACTATGTAGATATTAGGTATCCATCCAGTATCCTGCTCCGTATCCCTAATTTACATATAACAATAATGTCTTGACGTAGGTATTTTTGCAAGTATTTGCTCATCCTTCTGAATATATTTTTAGTTTGAACGTCAACATTTGTTTGCAGTTGATAGTTGTAAAGATATCAGCATTTTCGTAAATTCCCCAATATGCGTTATATATTTTTTAAACTTTATACCTATCAATAATTATGGTCGTTCATTGAAAATACGTGGGAACAAGTTTACATAAGCTATAATATATTTCCAAACAGTCTTTTTTGGACTTATTAGTGCTGCCTATATTGGAACAATTACATAAATTAATGCTCCTTCATAATGCCAGCTATAAGTTGTATACCGAAACGTGCCAATTCGAGTAATCGTAAATAGACTCATTTGTTCTCTGTTCATTACGTCATCATTAATAGCCATGGCACGATAAACAAAATTATATATTCAACCAAAGAACTATTAACTTGTGAATGATTTTCATCAATAAGTTCAATAGTTGTTAATAAAAGTATATATTTAGAATATGAACATAGACAAATTTGTTTGTTTAAAAATGTTTGGAGCGGAGGCGTTTTATGAACTGCGGATATAAAAAAAGTCATAAACCTAAAAATAAAAAACAGTGCATGCAAATAATTTAAGCTAATGTTAGATAATTAAATGTAAAAATTTGTACGGCACGTCCTGAGCACTCCTCATATTGAAATTTGTTTCTGGATGAAAATGAAAAAATTAATACGAGCAAGTTCTGTTGATCTTTAATCGGGTAGTGCAAGTTATCTATATTTAAGCATCCATCCAGTTTCAATTTTGCCCTTATACGTTATATAAAACAATTTTGTATTCACTCTAATTATTTTCAGAAAGATGCAATCTGCTGTACAAATTTTAATATATAAAAATTTTAGGTCTACGTGTCTGACCATTTGCCACCTATCTATGTTTGCAGAGTCAGAAAACGGGCGGTATGGGGCAGCCACCCAAACAGATTCAAACGACATTGAATCTTGTTACGTCAATAATAACATTATAGATAGATCATTGACCTAATGTCGCAGCTGTTCCTTTAATCTTGCGTGTAAAATTATCTCTTTTTGCACAAGAAGCTGATAATGAAAAAAATACACAGATACAAAACGTAAATTATTTGCAAATAACAACAAAAGCCGCCGCATGTATTAACGATGCGGGAGCTCGCCTGCGAAAGGCAAAACAGCTCCAAATATAAAACAAATAATGTAAATACGTATATTGCTCCCTAAGATAGATAAAGATAATCCATGTACTTGCTTAATTATCCGTGTAATAAGATGTATGCCTATTTTTAGCTGATTTTAAAAAATACGCCATACGTAATTTTTTACGTTCTAAGAATCTTGTTGTAAAAAATCACTGCAATCGATAATACATTTTTTATACCCTCCACAGGAAGGTATATTCACTTTGCCATTACGTTTGTAACGCCAAGAAGGATTAACCGGAGACCCTATAAAGTATACATATTCTGAATCAGGATCACATTCTGAATCGATTTAGCCATGTCCGTCTGTCTGTCTGTCTGTCCGTCTGTCTGTCTGTCTGTCTGTTGAAAGCACGATAGCGTCTAAAGGAATTGACCTAGGCGAATGAAATTTTGTGAGACGACTTGTTTTTACCGTCGCCAGGTTGGTATTGAAAATGGGCTGTGTCGGTCAAGTAGTTCTGGTACCTCCCATACAAAACCACTATTAGACCCACGCCTCTCTGTCTGTTGAAATCACGATAGCTTCCGAACGAATCGATTTAGGTGAATGAAATTTTGTGAGAGGACTTTTTTTAACCGTCGTCAGGTTGGTATTGAAAATTGTCTATGTCGGTAAAGTAGTTCTGCTACCTACTAATATTATAGACACATACTTACTCGCATGGCAAACATTTTGCATGAGTTTTATGCAGTGGAGGGTATCAAAGCATCGGCCAGGTCGATGATAACACTTTTACTTGTTAAATGTCCTTTTTTAAGGCTGCCAGCGCATTTTTAAGGCTTGAGGGATATTACAGTAAACAATCATAGCCAGGGCTGTCCTTAACGATCTCGGCGCCCCTGGCGAGTCATGAACTTGGCGCCCTTTTATATTTCATTAAAATTTAAAACAAGTAGGTAAAGGTGTCATCATTTGATACCCTCCACTATATACCTACAAGCCATGCAAAATGTTCTCCGTGTGAGTTAGTAAAATGTACTCGCATGGATCCAATATTGCGGTTTTATCTGGGAGGTACCAGAACTACTTGACCGATATAGCCAATTTTCAATATCAAACTGACGACCGACGGTAAAAGAAGTCCTCTCACAAAACTGCATTCGTCTTAGTCGATTTGTTTGGACGCTATCGTGTTTTCAACAGACAGTCAGACGGACATGGCTAAATCGATTTAGAATGTGATTCTGATTCTGGTTTATGGGGTCTCCGGTGACTCCTTCTTGGCGTTACAAATGTAATGGCAAAGAGAGTATGCCTTTGCCTTCCTATTGAAATAAAACAAAGGTGTGTCAGTTAGTCACAAAATATTTAATAAAAAAAACGCAAAAAATCAACTACCTAGCTAAAGCCTTATTTTTCTAGCAAATTCTGTGATAAAACTGTCAAAATTTAGGTTTTCTAATATTTGATTTTCAATGGAGAGTGAGGCCAAACAAACTTTAGTTAATCTTGTTGGGGTCATTGTAGACCGTAAGTACATACATACAGATTTAAAGTCGTTTTCTCTTGCAGCTTAGAACAATGTCGCAGGAGTTCTTCTTTATTTTGATTTTTTTTATGTTTAACAAGAAATTCTCGTTTTCGCATTACATAAGTTAAGGAGAAGTACGACAATATAGAAGCACACAATGCCTCAGGTCAGGTCGTGGTAGATAAATGCTGAGGACTCATATTTGCCTTTGAACTAGGGATTATACGCATACCTCAAGAAAAGGTGATCGGAAGGATTTAAATAATTACAGATCCATTTCTCTCCTTTCGACTTTTTTAAACATTTTTGAAAAGGTTAGAAAATTGCAGGTTATTAATTTTCTTCAGTTTTTGCACCAATGTTTATGAAAATAACTTCCTCCCTCTTAAAAATATAACAAAAGCATTTAATGCTGTGGATCATTATTTTCTCTGCCAAAGTTAGGGAAAGCTGGTTTCATGGGTTATACCTATATTTGACTGGTTCGCGTTTAACTCAAAAATAGAAAAGAATTGGTACAAATTGGCGGAACATTTAGTGAATGACTTAATATTCGCTCCGGGCTTCTATTTTTATTTACCATTGAGCGGTTATCTTACTGGTTTTGCAGATGATATATAGCTATTGCGAACTCCAACTCATCCATTCTAGACTTGATAGCCGATATTAACAATGATCTTCAAATACTTTGGCACCGGTTTTCGATCCACAAGTAGGTTATTTATTAGTGATTGATAGGACCAAGCTAGTGTTTTTAAATCTTCCGCCTTTTGACCTCATTTCTACGGATTTTGTTTTTCAGTCGTGACTGTGAAAATATCTGTGCAAGATCCGAAACCTGCCGATCATGTAATAATGATTGTTTATTTAATGTTGATTTACCATGCTCGACAAAGTGCTTGCTATGTACACTGCGCGCCTTAAAAAAATACATATCAACAGCTAATTGTATGTTATCATCAATTCCGTTTTTGTTCCAGAAAACTATCAGAAACTGTATAATTATGTTCTAATTCAATCTTAGATACAAGCCCCCTCATGTAGCTGACCTCCCCGTGGTGGGGGGCGGGCAACATGTCTAGGTTCACCTAGACATGGCTAACGAAGCACACACCCAATGATGACAAAGCGACGAAAGCGAGCCTCGGATATTGCCAAGCCTGTCAAAATAGGGCGCCCTTTGGAGCCAGGCCTGGAGGGTGGCAGTTTGCGAGCGTCTGGTGGTCGGCTTGTCACGCTCGGCAGTCGGCCGGGTTTAACCCGAAACGGCTACGAGCTTCCTATCAATGGTCTCGCAAACCATTATGGGGGTCAGAGGGTGGATGCGCTATGCACCAATAGGGGCATAAGTGGACTTTCGACAACTCGACAACGGCATCGACTTAGGATTGGCACGTGGAACATCTCTTCGCTCACGGGAAAAGACCTGGAGCTTGTTGGGGAGGCTGTTAAATATCGACTAGATATAGTTGGTGTTTCCTCAACAAAGCAAAGGGGTTCTGGAACTGTGGACCTTGCAGATGGGTTGGAAATTTTCATGTCGGGAGTAGCACCTTCAATGTCTGCTCAGGCGGGAGTGGGGATACTCACAAGTCCCAGGCTGGCAGGCAGAGTATTGGATTGGATACCATTAGGAGGGAGAGTTGCGATCTTAAAGCTTAAGCTTGAAAGATCAACTCTGGCTCTAGTGCAGGTGTATGCACCGAATCTGGAGTCAGGGTACGCAGCTTTCTTAGATGAAGTTGATGCAGCCTTTGAAAAGGTTGCAGATATGGATTCTTATATCCTGATGGGTGATTTCAATGCTCACGTGGGTGCGGATTTCTCGACATGGGGCAGCGCGATTGGGAAACACGGTGACCCCGATCAGAACGCGAACGGAGAGAAGTTGTTGGACTTTTGTTGTTCAAATGGAATGTCCATTATGAACACTTTCATTCCACACAAAGATATCCATAAATACACATGGTACCGTCGAAGTCTGCAGCAGAAATCGCTGATAGATTTCTTTGTGGTACCGTCGTGTATTAAAAGGATGGTTTGTGATGTTCGTGTGTTGAGAGGGGCTGAACTGTCAACTGATCACCACCTGGTGTTGTGCAAATTGTATCTCACCGATCAAATACCTATCCTGCCAAAGCGTAAACCAAGGATGGTTACGCGCATACGGTGGGAGGGGCTGCAGAACGATGAGATACGGGAGGAATTTGCACGGCAGGTATCTGCAAGGTTTGAACAAATTCCAAATGTTCCATTGAATGTAGAGGAAGAATGGCAGTTGTTTTCAACAGCAGTTATTGCCTCTGCAGGACATGTTTGCGGAGTGAAGCGGCTCTGTGTGGCGGCTGGTGGTGAGAAAAGAACTGCGTGGTTTAAAACGCCCGGAGTTCAAGAAGCTATCAGAGAGAAGAAGAAGGCTTTCAAGGTGTGGATTCACTTGGGGGACTCTCCTTCTCGAAACCGGTACATTGAGGCGCGAAGAACTTGCAAATTGGCTGTTAAAGCAGCCAAAGAAAATTCTTGGCAGGAGTTCGGCGAAAAATTGGACCGTGATCACAGATCTGCAAGCAAGGTGTTCTGGCAGACCATCCGCCGTCTTAGAGGAAGGAAGTGGAACATTATCGAAGGAGTCAAATCCAAAGATGGTACACTTCTTTCTAATGAGGAGGACATCTTGCGCAGATGGAGCGAGCACTTTTCCGAATTGCTCAATCCAATCCAGGGCATTGAGGATGACACATCTATCGCCTTAAGCAGGGCGGAAAATAGTCCCACGGTAGAGGAAGTCACTTTTGCGATCAAATCGCTAAAAGCTGGCAAATCTGCCGGAGTGGATGAAATCCGGCCAGAAATGCTAAAGGCCTTAGGTGAAGAGGGAGTCAAATGGCTCTCTCGTGTCATTAAAGTGGCCTGGGAATGCGGCGAAACACCCAGCGATTGGCAGATTGGGGTGATTGTGCCCCTTTTCAAGAAAGGGGATAAAAGGGATTGCTCCAATTACAGGGGTATATCACTTTTAAGACTCCCCGGAAAAGTCTTTGCCAAGGTACTGGAAACGCGTTGCAGAGCTGTGGTCGAGGCACGATTAGGAGATGAGCAGTGCGGCTTTCGTCCCGGCAGAAGCACAACCGACCAGTTATTCACTCTTAGAATGGTACTTGAGAAGGCTTGGGAGTATGCTACACCTGTTTACGCTTGCTTCGTAGATTTGGAGAAAGTGTAACGAAATTTAAAGAGCAGAGAGGTGTTGATGCATCTAGAGTGGATGGATACCCATCCGGAAGAAACATGTTGATACCCTGCTCTGCCGTGAACGTAACTGAAAGATTGAAGATAAAAGAAAATACACGGCGAAATTTGAAACTTTCCATCCCCATAGCCACCCATATGACCCAAGGCCACAGGACTCCTTGAGTCAGTCCGGGCAGCGGAGATGGAAGGGTGTCCACGTCCCCGAGGCACAGGCATGCTAGTGCGCACTTGCCAGCTCGTCGGTTGGGGGGGTTCTTGCCAGAAGGACGTAGACGGGGGTTACGTTTCATGCCTTCAGGCCGTTGGAATGCCTAAATAAAAATAAATTTACAAAGAAAAGGGGCGAAACAAATCTTATTTTAGGACAATGTATCGGACTACGCAAATCGAAATGGAACGGAGGCTTGAGATGGAATGGCCTCTTTGGTTAACCCTCCCCTACATGGTAAAGAAATCTGTCGTTACCAGCTTCCATGGCTACTATGTACCACTTTTAAATAGTAGCCCCTAAACTGCTATCATCCTGTACTACTTATAGTTATCCGAAATCTCCGGCTTACCTTGGCTCTCCACGCATCACATCCACCAAATTGGTGCGTTTATCTTGCCTGCATCTTCTTTCTCTTAGTAAACTCTATTGGAATAAAACACTTCCCACCTGACACTCGAATATCATAATAACGATAGTGACATATCACTGGTACCCTCGCCGGAAGTTCAGAGATTAAAGCAGCATTTCGTTAAAACAATCCTTTACAATTTATTAAGATTAATATGGATTTCAGTTAATCAGTTATTCTATTTCATTTGAATATAATTAAATCCTGAATTTGTTTCGGTTATACGCAATATTCAGTTATTGAGAAGAACAAACAATCTTTAAAATTTACTATTTTAAGTTCACAAAAAAAAACAATTTAAATAATCAAAAAGGTATCTCTGTAAAAAAAATCGGAATGACTACCAAATAAAATAAGAAAATTTAACATTTCAAAGAACTAAACTTGTATTATTGCATGCGTTAAACAAACCAAGCTATTAGGCAAGATAAAGTAAAAGAAAAATTAATATTCAAGATATCCTCAAAAAAAGAAATCGCAGGCGTATGCGTACTATTTCTTGGACCTACATTCACCCACACGAATAGCATTTAAAAATTTGATTACCTTTTCTTTAATTTTTTTTTGTATTATTTTGTTGTTGCTCTTAATGCATACTATATAAGTGTTCGCTCATACATAAACTTGTATATATAATACAGTAATTAAAACTCACTTACCCACATTTTGTTTTTGTGTGGTTATTTTTATTAGTTTGCAATCCAGGGGTGAGGTAGACTATGTGCACATTTTCTCCGTCCCGTGTTCGATGTCGAGGTACATATGTTTATTATGTTTCTAAAGGGAATAAAATCAACAAATTTATATATGTTTGCGAACTAATGGAGCATTAGTTAATTTTGTTTGTTAAATGAGTACTTAGCTTTCGTTAGGGTGCAATCAGAGATACCTACAATAGAGAGTGAACTTAATTTATAAAAAAACTAATCCTGTGCTGCGGTCTAGAGATCCTTTGATGATCGGTATGATGCTGGAGAGATTCGAGGTGGTGGTTCGTTGATGATGCGGTCTTAATGTACGATTGGACGATTATACGATTTTGCTGGATGATGACGATTAAATTTTGTACGCCAAGTGGGGAGAACAGTTTCAGACCCGCTGGTGTTAATGTTGTCATCACAAATGTTGCAAACCACATGCATACGAAACTGTCGTTAATGTTGCGAACGCCCAAGTGGCTGGTGTTGCGAACACAAATATGCTAGAGCGACCGCTGAGATACTGCTGAGTCTGCAAGAACCGTGACCTTCCTCTCACGCTTACGGACGATGGGGTTTCTGGCGTTGATTGACCCCCAAATATGACTTCGCTTGCTGCAACCGTTGTAATGGACCCTATGGCTCGGTACCGTGATTCCCCAAGTGGTTTCGGAAGGGGGGGATCGTACACGAGGCTTTATGTCAGGTGTATAATCTACAGCCTTTTAAGGAATTCCGCTGCGCCGTGACGTAGGGACAGTTCACCATCGAGGTAAATGCGGTAGAGCGCAAATGATTTGACTCTCGCAGACAATGGAGTATCAAGGCCACACTTCTAGGTTAACACTTCCGAATTGCCAATTTACGGTAGGGCGTGCACACTGAAGTTGTTAGAGCCAAACAAAAAATGTATGTACAGCGTAGGTTCGACTAAAATGTTTGAGTATGTTGCGAGTAGCTATTTCCTATCTTATTTTTTTGCCGAACGTGGATTACGGATAATATAGCGTCACGATTTGAAACAGTTTTTTTTTCTTATACTTTTAATACGGTTCAACTCTATACTTTAGTACTAAACTACCATGCTGCGACCATGCGGCGACCTGGACTGTCTAACACCAACTGAACTATCCTGGCCTAAACTCGTCCAAGACGAACAATAAAATTTCGCGTGATATCTCTATTGCGGTTTTTTTTTTTGCTTTTCATGGTCTTTTGTCTTTTAAAATTTTTTTTTTCTGTCCTCTCGTACGACCTCACCGTTTTTCCTGAGCAACTATCTCGTCACGCCGTGCTCGTTGTCATATATGATAGGTAAGAGGGACTGCTGTCTTTGGCGTACATAGGGCCAGCGCTATGATCTTATGTGCCTACCAATTGTTAAGAGTTTAAAGAAAACTTCAAGTTCATTTTTTGTTCCCTGTTGCAACACAAATGTTCTCTTCGAGAGAAAGAAAACATGATGTGTGTCTGCACTAAATACGATTTCTAGTCGAAGGCTCCTTTTGCCTAGCATATTTTTAGGATGCAACATCCAAGCTAATGATGTTACCATCATGATTGTTTTGCAATTCTACCGAATTCCATTTCCTACAAAAGCATATGACCGAGTCCCTCGAGGGAAACTCTGGAGTGTATTACAGCAGTATGGAATTGATGGTTCTCTCTTGAGAGCCATTCAATCTCTTTACACAAACTGTAAAAGCTGTGTTCGGGTAAACGGCGTTAAATCAATACCTTTCACCGTGGGCGTTGGACTTCGCCAGGGGTGCGTCTTGTCGCCTCTCCTTTTCATTACTTATATGGACTGGATGTTACAGCGCAGTCTTGGCGAAGAACGTTTCGAATTGGGAGATCTGAGGATAAGTCATTTGCTCTTCGCTGATGACTTGGTCATCCTTGGGTCCTCTCAGACTGAACTTCAGCGCGCACTCGATCGGTTTGTAGCCGTTTGTGTTGAAGCTGAGATGAAGGTAAATGTGAACAAATCTGAAGTGATGGTCGTCTCCAGAACGCCTGTTCAATGCACTCTGCATGTTAGTGGAGTCCCATTGAAACAGGTGGAGAAGTTTAAGTATCTCGGGGTCTTATTCACGAGTGATGGAAGGAGCAATGCCGAGTTTTCCTGTAGGATTGGTCAGGCTGGGTCAATTTTGAGACAGCTTGGTCATTCTGTTATTAGGAGGACTGAACTTGGTGTCAAAGCTAAGTTGTCAGTCTTTAATTCGGTGTTTGTTCCAACTCTCACCTATGGTCATGAGGTTTGGGTAATGACGAAAGAATAAGATCGCGAATACAAGCTGCCGAAATGAGATTTCTCCGTAGTATTGCTGGTGTGACCCGTAGAGATCGCATCAGAAATACCAGAATACGTGAGGAACTCAATGTCGAGCAGCTACTTCTCCGGACGGAGCGATCCATGCTTCGGTGGTTTGGTCATGTTAAACGCATGTCCCCGACCAGGATTCCACGACGTGCTATGGAATCCGTACCATCGGGTAGGCGTCCTCTAGGTAGACCAAGGATGAGATGGTTAGATCAAGTCCATAATCTCTCCTATACCCGTATGGGGATTGCCCTTGATGATTTAGAGTCGATGGCGGAGGATCGAGAGCTATGGAGGGTCCACTTGAGCAACCTACTCCCGCGACCCACTTAATGGACAAGCGGACCATTGAAAATGAATGAATGAATGAATGAATACAATACGGGTTGATTTTCTGGGGTGGCACCTAGAGATATAATATGCAACTTCTAATAGTGGCTCAAGGATTTGCAGCAATTATTTAAGTGCAGAGCTAGCAGACATCTGCAAGCATCTCAGGGTGCTGTTGAAGCGTTATAGGTTCGCCTTTCCCGCTCCCGGTAGAAATATATAAAAAAAGCCTATACGAATCTATGGAGCTTTTTATTTATTCTAGCATTCACCGTCTTTACTTTTACAAAGTCCTTTAATTATTTTTTGTAAGAAGCGGTAACCTCTTAAAACAACGCTCTACTGTCTGCCAGTCTGTCTGTCTGTCTCTACTGCAAGGCTCTAGCTGTTCAATTTGAACTTCGAACAAATCAATAACTTACTAAACTTGGTTATATAATTTAATACTGGTCTATATTCTTATCTAATTGCACTTAAACCTTTTCTACTCATATATTCTGAATCAGGATCAAATTCTGAATCGATTTAACCATGTCCGTCTGTTTGTCTGTTGAAAACTCGATAGGATTCAAGTGAGTCGACCTAGGCGAATTCAATTTTGTGAGAAGACTTATTTTTACAGTCGTCAGGGTGGTATTAAAAATGGGCTATATCGGTTAAGTAGTTCTGGTATCCCCATACAAAATGAATTTTAAACCCATGCGTGTACAACATTTTTAAAACAATTTGCAATTTACTAAATTCGAAAATATGCACGAAATTAGATTGATTTTACTGTTATCGCAGCATTTGATAGGCTTCCTTTCATGCTATGCCAAATGTCAACGGATGCGAAGGATAGAAAAGTAGAAAGTAAGCCTACTTTATCTATGGCATCCAGCACGTACGTTGCTTATGGGTCACCTTTTTGAAGCTGTTACGTATTCTATCAACCTGTCAGTCGAATACGTTGCCGCGACAGATTATATGGGTAGGGGTATAAAAGCATCTACCAGGCCAGTGATAACACTTTTACTTGTTATCTGTAAACTTCCTTTTTATTAACAGTCCATGGGTATATTCCCTCTTTGCCTACTCTAACATCAAAATCGCCTTTAGCATGAACGAGTTTAAATTTGTCGAACACTTCTCATGCCTATAAACTTTTATTTATCATTCAAAAACTTTTTTTTTATTTCATTCAATTTTGTGCAGATTTGACATTTACCTATACTACATATTTCAGACAGGTTATATTCAAAATGTTTTTTTGCTTTTTCCAGGGAAATCAAAATGCTGGCGCTTTGATTATTTTGTCAACATTTTCAAACCTACGATTTTCTAATTGATATTTTAATCAACAATTTCCAGAACTGAAAATACCCACATTCAATAGGTAAGTGTAAAGTTTTAAAAAGCAACCACTAGTTGAAAAACTTAATTTAATAGATTTATTAAATTTATTTAAAAAAAAATATAAACCGATTCTAAATTTTTGCGGATTGCAAAGAGAGTGAAATAAAAATGAAAGACAAGAACGTTGGAGAAATATGTATACCTAGAGATATACAAATTTTAAATATCGTGTCAGTAACGACTGACGACGACTCGTCGCACATCTGGTGGGGTAGTTAATTTTAATTCCTAACATTTTTTGCATCTCTTGTTCTATACATTATCTACTGACAGTGACGGGAGAATCTGTACAGCAACGATACCAATTAGGAGGACAATTTGAGGATAATTTGCAATTGTATACATTCACCATTTCGTTTATGTAAATGACATGAAATTATTAATGTAATTGACCCTGAAGTTGATATGCCAAATATTTTTATCGAATTGTGGCTATGTATTTTTAAAACCAATATTAATGATTGAAATTCAACCGACATATCTGACCTTCGTTAATTTTTAAATTCTGTGTGTCATCTATATGTCATTGATAGCCATGAGAGCATGACTTTAGTTTACACAATAGTATTATATTCGTCATCAGACTATAGAGGAAGATGCAATCAGCATGTATTGATGCGGCATTCATTTTATTTATAATTATTGTTCCAACAAGTCGTTAATCATTTCTACCTATTTGCATGGCGAGAAATTAGTAATATAATTATACCAAAGGATTTGCATTGACTGACAGTTCTCAAATATTTTATTTCCTCTCCATGTATACTCTAACTCATAATATTACATTGGGTCGTAAGCCTGCAAGCTTGATGCGTATGTGTGCATTAGTATCTTGGTATTCCAGGAATTCCCAGATTGAAGTTACTTTTAAGTTTTAAAGTGCATACAATCATTTTCAATGGGGTTCATTGGAAATGCAATTTTAAACTTTTGAGAACCCTAGAATTTTCTTTGCTTCCATAAAAGTCAATTCACAGAACGAACTTAAAGAGGACATGGAGCCAAATCTGCCACATTTACCACAATAATGGTATTACACAATGAGTTGGGGTAGCAATGGGTGGATTTGGGTTGAAAATGTTTGAGTACTTTAATGTTGAATTTAACAAAAGGATGCCATTTTTGGGATCGAAGTGACAAATGATAGTACTAGATTTGTTTAAAATCTATCAAATGATCAACGTTTAAGCAGAGTCTGAAATTCGCATATTTGGAGAAACATTGAAATAATGAAACTGGAGTAAAGGACCATTCACAAGGGAGCGAACGAACGAATTGATGAAATGCGAACAAACCACATTTAATGCATTTATATACAGAAAATTGCACATTTTGCTATTCCAAGATGAGGATAATTAATTATTCCATCAAAATTTATTAAGAAAACAAGTTTATTAACAGTTTAAATAACGAAATATCGAAATCCAAATTTTTTGCCGCGAACGAAAACACCCTGGCGGCAATTGTCAGTCTATTCACAATCCACATCATTTAAATCGCGTTCCACAAAGTAGCGAATAAAAAATTCGTTCGAACTTAACCTTATTCCAAGAGGAGAATATCTTGGAATAATAAAATGTGGAATTTTCTGCTTATAAATGCATAAAAAGTGGTTTATTCGCATTTCATCAATTCGTTCGTTCGCTCCCATGTGAATGGTCCTTAAGAGATGGAAAACAGTAAGTTGCTTAGTAAAAGAAAAGTGTTCTGTAAAGTCGTCAAATGGTTGTCTACAGATTTTTCTGCTAACAACAAGAATGCCGCAGGATTCTTACTGACTTTCGGAAGCATGCGTTTAGAGTGCACACATCCTGGAGAGCTTTGCCAAAAGCAATTGTGTTCATTTGAAACGTAATCTTCAAAGGAAGCTTTGACCCAGAACGCAGGAAGACCTAGAGAAGGTGACCTGGAACCCAGACAGGAGTCAGAGAGTTCAGCAATGCGCTCGAGTTCAAAGAGTTCTTGCATTTTCCGAATTGTTTTGGAACGGGTAACAGGGTTCAGCGAGGCCTTAAGCAAAGCTTGACTGTCGCGCAATATGTTCGGCAGACATTAGAGTAGCATAAATCTCCGCTTGAAAAACAGAATATGGTTGCCTAACGAGTAGTAATGTCTAATGTGGTCTACACCTGACTAGTTTTGGAGCCATCCGTGAAAATTCCACCACATCCTAAACAAGTCTCAGACTCTGGCTGAATCCAGTGCTAAAAGCAAGTTTAAATTTGCACAACAAACAAATTTCCGGTGTCATTATATCAGACGGCATATCCATAGAACTATAGTCGTAGGATAATAGTATCAAATATCGGGCAAGATCATCAAAACTCCACTGTAGATGATGCCAAAAACCGTCCCGCTACCAAGACAGACCGTTCTTTGGAGTTTTGTGCAGAAGGCAGTCACATATACTTTCGCGACAGCCCTCTACATCAAACGTACGCATAGGCTAGAATAGGCCTTATATCATAGCCGTATAGATCCAAAGGCAATTTTTATTAGATAATCACCAAATTTTACTTGACATGCATTGTCCAAAGAAGATTCTTATCCAGGAACACTCCCAGATACCTTGCTTCATCGGAGATCTGGATAGAGACGCCTTTTAGTTCTGGCTGACTCATACCAGTTAAAATCGTCCGTCTCCGAAGAGAATAACCTCAGTTTTCAAAGGATTGACTGAAAGCCCATTCTTAGTGCACCATTCATCGACCATATCTAGAGCCATCTGAGCATTAGCACAGACAGTTTGTAAACATGATCCGACAGAAAGTATGGGAACATCATCGGCGTGTGCCTGCGCGTACACTTTTGAACTATTTAGGGTATTCAAAAGAGAGTCAACTACCATGCACCATAACAGGGGAGACAGAACACCACCCTGTGGGCAGCCTTTGTTTACCCTTGGCTTAATACATGGCATCCACAGTCGCATTGTTGAAAGCGCCCTCTATCTCTATATCGATAAAAATGGCGATGAACATGGCGTATTCTTTCCTATCGAGTGCGCATTCAATTATAGCAACTAGACTAGCAGTCTCAAAGTAGTCATCTTTTATAATTTTTGGTATAAAAACCCCTCGAACCGTACGCCGAGGTATGGGGATTAATGCCAGTACTAAACACGCAATGAAGACTTTCTTCAGAGTTGGCAGCAATTGGTTTATAAGGTATACGAATACGCTATTGAAGCAGAGTTGGGCTCAGTACTCACGTGACTTTCAAGCCACCAAAGGACGAACAAATACATAAGATGTGTTCCGCTGTTTCTTGGATTTTTAGTGAGAGTCTAAATATGTCAGTGGAACTTCTGTCAAGTTCTTGAAGATGGTATAGTTGAAAGAGCTTTTTGGCGCGACGCAGAGCCTGTATGAAGTCCCTATCTAATAGCCTACCAAGAGCTGCTGGTTGGTGAGCCTTTTCGAGCTAGGTCATCAGCCCTTTCAATAGGTACCTTCGAATCCCTGGTGACCTGAAACCTAAAAGACAGAAACGTTTTTGTTGTTGCAAACTCCTCGATAGTATGCTACTTGAGTGCCTGAGATGAGAATATGCTGATGTTTGATCATCATCTACAATCATCTTAGATTTCATCTTTAGTATTCTTATAGACTTCACTGCATAGTTTTCAGCTCGGAAAATAATTGTTGTGTGTCCAAGAGGCACTGACATAATTTTAGTAAATGAACCGTATGAATACCATGTTAAGTGGGATTCGTCTAGCTCGGGGCCACCAGTCTTCCACACCGACAGGTCCGGGATGGATATCTTGTACTTATAATGGAAGTTTCTGGGACACGAAGTCAGCTACAAGAATTTTAAAGAAGAAGATTGAATAGATTGAGGAGTTCCTCTATAGGAGTCTAAGGCAAGAGTTGGGTGATACCAACGCAGGTATTTGCACTCTTTGAAGGGAGTTTTGAGTTGAGGTTTGATGTCTTGAGCATCAAGTTAGCTTTAGTCTGTAGTTTAAATTATTAGCATGTCTCAATATACATCTCCAACATTTTCCTAATGCAGTGCTTTTTCAGAATACCTGTTTGCCAATGGTAAGCCTTTAATTTCTACTCCTATGTCAGAATTTGCACCTACCAAATGCTGCCCGCATTTCGTTTACAAACCATTTCCATCATAAAAGTTCCTCGGAACTCTTTGGTGCTACTGAAGTATGGACTAATTGATTACATCATGAATGTCGTCTGCAGCAAGAAAGTAGTAACTATTTATGTCCTCTTAGGTATGTTATAGTTACATATTCGATTCCCTTCCTTCTCACTTTCGCAATTCATGAGCTCTGAATCAAAATTAACTACTGAACTTTTTGTAAATTTAATTTAGTTCACTCAGTTTGAATCCTTTTGTTTACATTCCCTTCACCTTCCGCAAAGAATTCCAATTGAACTCTTCGATAACTACTTTTGGGTCAAGTTATTCATCCTTAAATATCGTAAGGAGTTTGTTTATACGGCGAGGCGGTGCGATATTTCTCTACCAAGTAGATTTTTTTCCACAAGATACTGTGTAGAAGCAACGATATCAATCAAAGCTCATATCCTTTGGCAGAAAAGAGGAATCGAAAAAATCTCTGCTGAATGGATTTTACCACCATCCTTGGGTTTACATAAATTGCCTACTGTTGGTTGGGGTTTTTTATTATTACTATTTTCAAACGGGAATGGGGTTGACCTTGAAAAACAGTGAAAAACAAATATCCAACTAAGCTTAAAAAACTGTTTATAGTTTTTTGATTTTTTTTTTGTTAAACGGCGAAGCAAAATGGAAGGATAAAACTCCAGTAGTGCTGTTCAGTTCCATCGTAGACTGCTGTGAGAACAACGACGTACGGTGCGATGATGTTGGGAAGGGAATGGTGAGCATGGCTCGTATAGGGTTAGTAAAACACGGTCGAATTGGGTTACGTTTACGAAGGATTCATTCATGAAAGTGCTTTCATATTTTCGGCATGAATAATTAAGGATTAACAAGGTGCAGCCTTTGAAATGTTCATAAGCCTGGCAGGTTATGGGGTGCGGGGTACGCACAAGAGGCAAGTGACAAGTTAGAGTATTCGTGGTAGTAGATTAGTGTATGCGAATGATATGTAAGGCCGAGTACATATTGGTCTATTGGAGTGGTCAAGGACGCTTGTGGAAAGCTATAATACTTATCCTCTTTATCATCTGTTGAAAACATGAAAACCTGTACCTATGTTTACTCGACGAGACTTATAAGAAAGAGTTGGTGGTAGACAGAGGGACAGATATCACATTGATGTCCGGTGATATACCTACCACCACACGTTCACACCATGCCATTTTTTTGCTAATCATTTTGTGCTGGTATGCTTGTTGCCTCATTAGTCCGTCGGTGGGCGTGAGACTGGACCCTTTTTGCCTAACAACAACAAAATTGCATACCAGACTTGCGTCGAGGTGTTTATAGACGCTGCGAGAAAATTGTTCTGTACCCTCCCTACCTTCGGCTACTACTCTCGCCTAAGTAGCCCCTTATGCCGCGACTTAAATGTCAAGACCAAATGACTGATTTGGATTACTGTGTGATCGCCTTGTCAATGCTGTTGGGACTGAATGACCGACTTTTTGTGACAGGTTGTCAGAGATTGACAACGGCCCACAGTGCACGATTTTCTGCAATGTATGCCGCGATTGACATTGTTTCCCTGTTGTTGTTATTGTTGTTC
This sequence comes from Cheilosia soror, assembly GCA_949372485.1. Taxonomy (NCBI): domain Eukaryota; kingdom Metazoa; phylum Arthropoda; class Insecta; order Diptera; family Syrphidae; genus Cheilosia; species Cheilosia soror. The sequence goes on along the minus strand of OX443561.1, from coordinate 67,362,732 downwards.
GGGAAAAATTGCCATGGGCTGCCGCGAAAAAACAACCAGAAAAATTGCTTTCCTGTTGGACTCCCAAAATCCAAATGGAGATCGCTTTGATTGCGGCTGAGCTGAATGTAGATGCTGTTGACGACGGTCGAGTCCTGTCTTATTCAAAGAAATTTCTTTAGCTCATTTCGACAAATGCACGCATTAATTTCTTCTAACGACGCGACGCATCAACCACTTTTTAGAACACACACATCGAACCTGTCATCAATGTCGCCGTCTTCGTCGGTGCTGCTTTTGAACAAATACGCCGATAGAACTATAGAATCTCTTTAACACATTTTATACTAAATTACAAAATGAATTCAAACAAATAACACTAGGTATATGTACAACTATTATTTTGCGCGCAAAATTACGATTTAAAAATGAACAAATATGTAATAATGTACTCACAAATTAGTTTCCTATACCTAGTTTTCGAACTATTGATTCCAGCCGACAGAAAAGGTTGAAATGACACTTACCACATCCGCGCCGGGCCACCCATATCATTGCCAATAGTATTAAGCCCGAAACACACATGCGATTTCAATCGCGCGACTGCTTAGTCGCAAACAATGGAACACAGGCATTTCAATATGAATGCGCGCACATAATTTTTGATTTTTTGCGACTAAAGACTAAACAGACGCGCGATTTAAATCGCATTTGTTTATATTTAATGTTATTGAAAATACAACGACTTACTTACCGTTCTTTAATAATAGTGATCCTCATCATTGGCTCAATGTTGTTTTTCTTTATGCTTTTCCTCCGCACATAGGTACCCCACGGTTTATCGAACTAGGAGAAAGCTAGCCTAGAAAAGAATGTTAGCTTTGGAGAACAAATTACATTATAATAAGAAGTAACGTTTATAATTTGAAAAATATTTATATTATGTACTTACGTTTTTCTTATACAAGTTTGTGAAGTTTGCTCAGTTTCTTCTCTTAAAAGTTATTTGACACGACTTCACTTTGTCATCACTTCACTTTCAAGAATAAAAGTTATCATCAGAAACTTCTTCATATTGACTAATTTTCTTCAATTTGAAGTAAATACGATAAAAAATCCATATGAATTTAAAAATATGTTACGAAAAATTGTTGATTTGAATAACTGATTCTTCAAAAATTAATAAAATATTTTCTTCAATATCACCTACGGGACTTAGTTCAATCAACGACTTCAGTTTGTCAATATGACGAAATTTCATTCGTTTGAATAAAATACTAAATCGGACCACAGTTGAAGAAATTTTATTGAATTTGAATATTAAATTTTCAATAAAACGAAAAATTTGATGATGAATTGTCGATTCGAATATAAATTCTTTAAAGATTGACAAAATATTTTCGTCAATATGACCTACGCGATTTGGTTCAGTGAAGGAGTCGCGCGATTGAAATCGCTTGTGTGTACCTAGCCTTATTAAACTAAAAATCTGAACATTCCCATTGTAAGTTGTTACACGTACCGCCAGCGAAAAATAAGTAAAAAAGGTTTTTTTATTTACTTCAAAGCTGAGTCTGAAATTAAAAAAAAAAGTGATATACCAATTACAGGGGTATATCACTTTTAAGTCTCCCCGGAAAAGTCTTTGCCAAGGTGCTGGAAACGCGTTGCAGAGCTGTGGTCGAGGCACGATTAGGAGATGAGCAGTGCGGCTTTCGTCCCGGTAGAAGCACAACCGACCAGTTATTCACTCTCAGAATGGTACTTGAGAAAGCTTGGGAGTATGCTACACCTGTTTACGCTTGCTTCGTAGATTTGGAGAAAGCATACGACCGAGTCCCTCGAGGGAAACTCTGGAGTGTATTACAGGAGTATGGAATTGATGGTTCTCTCTTGAGAGCCATTCAATCTCTTTACACAAACTGTAAAAGCTGTGTTCGGGTAAACGGCGTTAAATCAATACCTTTCACAGTGGGCGTTGGACTTCGCCAGGGGTGCGTCTTGTCGCCTCTCCTTTTCATTATTTATATGAATTGGATGTTACAACGCAGTCTTGGCGAAGAACGTTTCGAATTGGGAGATCTGAGGATAAGTCATTTGCTCTTCGCTGATGACTTGGTCATCCTTGGATCCTCTCAGACTGAACTTCAGCGCGCACTCGATCGGTTTATAGCCTTTTGTGTTGAAGCTGAGATGAAGGTAAATGTGAACAAATCTGAAGTGATGGTCGTCTCCAGAACGCCTGTTCAATGCACTCTGCATGTTAGTGGAGTCCCATTGAAACAGGTGGAGAACTTTAAGTATCTCGGGGTCTTATTCACGAGTGATGGAAGGAGCAATGCCGAGTTTTCCTGTAGGATTGGTCAGGCTGGATCGATTTTGAGACAGCTTGGTCATTCTGTTATCAGGAGGACTGAACTTGGTGTCAAAGCTAAGTTGTCAGTCTTTAATTCGGTGTTTGTTCCAACTCTTACCTATGGTCATGAGGTTTGGGTAATGACCGAAAGAATAAGATCGCTAATACAAGCTGCCGAAATGAGATTTCTCCGTTGTATTGCTGGTGTGGCCCGTAGAGATCGCATTAGAAATACCAGAATACGTGAGGAACTCAATGTCGAGCAGCTACTTCTCCGGACGGAGCGATCCATGCTTCGGTGGTTTGGTCATGTTAAACGCATGTCCCCGACCAGGATTCCACGACGTGCTATGGAATCCGTACCATCGGGTAGGCGTCCTCTAGGTAGACCAAGGATGAGATGGTTAGATCAAATTCATAATCTCTCCTCTACCCGCATGGGGATTGCCCCTGATGATTTGGAGTCGATGACGGAGGATCGAGAGCTATGGAGGGTCCACTTGAGCAATCTACACCCGCGACCCACTTAATGGACAAGCGGACCATTGAAAATGAATGAATGAATGAATGAATGAATGTAGTATTTCTTTTTTTACTCAGATACATCGGAGATCTAATTTTGTGTTTGGATCAGAAAATAATCCGAGTGAATTCTATGAACTTAATAAATTGACTCTGCAGTCTGAGTAAAAATCGGAGTAGCTAAACAGCACATTTTGACAGCGAACCTAAAGTGACCAACTGTACAGTTTTTCGCTGTATACCACAGTTTTTCAGTCAGTCGATACAGCGCGAAATTGTCAGAAAAACATATACAGCGGAAACATGAGAATACAGCATTTATACAGATTTTCCACATGAAAAAATGTGCACGACTGGGTCGCACGATTTCCACTTACGTACATCTTAGTTTAGTAACTGAACCCTTGTTAACTAAACACGTAATACATACTACATAGACATTATGTGCAGTGATGTCATTTTGAGGGATTTATCCCTTTTTGAGGGATTTTCTGCGAATTTTAATATGTCCGAGGGATAAAGGGACATTTTAGCTATTAAAGGGATTCCGTTCTAAAAATAAAGTAATAAATATGACGAGTTTTGTCATCTTTACAAAGACTTACGAAGACATCCAAAAACATCCCAACAAAAATTACTAAATACTTTTGAATATCATTAAAAGTATTCGATTATGTACCCAATTCTATTGACAGCTTCGTTTTAGCTTGAATTTCTTGCTAAAAACTGAGCAGAACAGTTTATTCGCAACAGTTCAGAACAGTTTCGTGTAGCAAGTATCTTAGCATCGAATCTACTATGGCCAGTGCAATTAAAATGTATGGGCGCAGTATATTAGCTTTGACCTGTCAAGCATTAGCTTTAGCTTTTCGCATGCACTCTGGATATGTTTTGGTACCAGAAACGCGTAAAATACTTACAACATACGAATACGTTTTTTTTTTTTGTTAGCGGGGGGAGGGGGTATTCTAGTATTCTAACAAAAAGGGATAAAGTCCATCGAAAAGGGATTTTTTAACGGTTGTTCTGGGATATTCCATCATAACCTTCTGGCAACACTGGTCTCAATGGTCGGGATTTGGGTAGTAATTTTTGAGAAATATTCATAAAACGGCAATATTTGAGTTTTCTGAGAAAAACTAAGTACGTGATCATGTTTAGAATGCTTATGTTGTCTTAAATATGTATTTTGATCAAAATCGTTAACGCGGTTTTTTGTAAAATTATGCTGACAAATGTTACAATTTGGATTGGAAAAACACTGTTATTAAACTGTTAAGCTGAAAACTGAGTAAGACGTATTCTTCAGAATATAAACATTACCTAGCAGTTACATTTTTAACCAAATCGAAAATGGCGTTTTCGAGATATGTGTAGTTTTTAAAGTACCGTTTTTAGCGATTGGGGTGTAAATCGAAGGACGCATTCATGGTTCAAAAAACACTGTTTTTCAACTCTTTAGCTCAAAACTGAGCAAATGGTATTACTATGGATTTAAGCATTACCTGAAAGTAACATTTTTATCATAATCGAAAATGGCGTTTTTGAGATATGAGTACTTTTTTAAAGTACTTTTATTAGGGATTCGGGTGAATATCAAAGGACGTAGTCTTTTTAAGGAAAAGCTGAGTTTGCTATCAGGAATGACAATAGTACCTTAAAAATTTTACCGTCTTTTACCGTTTTCAAGAAAAAGCTAATTTTCAAAACTGCCGTTGCTGGTCTTTTTAGCGAAAAACTGGGTATGCAGTCATGTTAGGCATGCTTACATTAACTCAACTATCAATTTTGGTTCAAATCGTTAGAGCCGTTTTCGAAAAAATCTAAATTTAGGCATATTTCGTCATATTTCGTAAAAATTTTATATGGGAGGTACCGTTAATATTAGGGCTAGAATAAAAAAAAAAAACGTCCCGAGCGGGAAGCCTACAAACTCTAAATACGAAGTTTGAAGCAAATCCGTCTAAGCGTTTAGATTCGCCAGGGGTGGGACAGACAGACATACGGACGGACAGAATTGCGAGACCCACTTTTTTGAGTTCCCCTATCATCGTAATATCAGAATTGATCAAAATCTCGAGTTCGAAATTTTGTACGAAAACAATATCTTTCTCTTACTACGTAGATATACGAGAAAGTTAAAAAATTAAATAACAGCGAAAAATTTACTTTTTAACTAGTAGGTACATAATGTACATATTATTAATTATTTCTCCGCTATAATAAAAATTAGCAAATGTATTATAATTCACTCAATGTATAGTACAGGTACAGCACTAGGACATAATACAAGCACTTTATAGTCCAGAAGGGGACTATATCTCCCCACCCCAGTTTAGTGTTACCCTTTGCACATTAATTATAAAACTATCTACCTAAGAGATGCCACTTCGTCCCTTTGTTATATTCAAATTAAAGCGGAATTCCAATCACCATATGCTGCACCATCCCATTATTGTTATTATTTTGATACGTAGCAGATTTAATTCCATGTACGTTCGGTTGAGTGATTTTAAGGGAACCAACAAAAATTCTATGGTTCTCAAAAGTTTAAAATAGCATTTCCAATTAAATCCATTGAATATGATTGTGTGCACTGTAAAAGTTCTAGCAAATCTGAGAATCCGTGGAAAACCTAAAAAGCACACGTGTGCCAAGCTTAAAGGCTTAAAAAAACATTCGCAAGGTTTTCTAAATATTTGCTTTGTCGTCTCAAGAATAATTGTTAATCATAGCAAATTCTTTAGTACATACACATTACTGACTTCTGCCTTGCCTATGCATAGAAAGGATCCACGACTTGTTGGAAGTAATTTATGAACAACAATAAATAAAATTTACTCTTAATCAATACATGCTGAGCTGATTGCAACTTTAAATAGCCTTCTATATAGTCTGATGTGATGAAGAATGACTGTTGCGCAAACTATACTATAATACAGATACATGGCACATAATATTTAAAAATTGAGATCGAAGGACAGATATTTCTGCTGAATTTCTATAATTAATATTGGTTTTAAAAATACATGCCGATAATTCGATAAAGATCTGATATTAATATTGTCATAATCAACTTTATGGTCAACTAGCGAACCCCTGCACACTTCGTAGTGCAAAATATAAAAATATAAAAATCACAAATTCATTTAAATCAGTGATAAACAGTTTTTATTGAAATGCTCCGTGGTACATATTTTTGGATTTTCCAGGAATCGTATTGCGTAGAAAGTATTCTTGCCTATCAGGACAATGCATAGCTATCAATGTTACAAATTTTACAAACTTTGGGCCTCATGACTGTCGAAAAATAGCGCCACACCCCTTTATATACCTAAGATTATCTGTCAATTTGAGCTCAATCGTTTCGGTGGTTTTCGAAATATACGATTTTGAATGTTTTTTTGTATGGGCATTGGGCAGTGCCACTCCCCTTTGTCCAATTTTAACCAATCTTCAGAGGAGCACTCCAGGGCCAATAATTAAGATTATCTATAAGTTTAAGCTAAATCGATTGGGTAGTTTTGGAGATATACAATTTTAAATGTACTTTTTGTATGGGAGGTGCCACGCCCCTTTGCCCAATTTTAACCAATCTTCGCAGGAATATTCCTGGGCTAATACTTAAGATAGTGTGTAAATTTGAATTCAATCGATTGAATGGTGTTCGAAATATAATATTTTGAATGCATTTTTTGTATAGGAGGTGCCACGCCTCTATAACTCAATAACTCTATAACACGCCTACAAAGACCGTATATACTTACAAACCATGGCATTAACGTCACCTTTCATGGAAAATTTCCAGGATCAAAATCGGTTCACGCATTACAGAGAACATTGGCGACAAACACAATACAACTTATTTTTATATATATAGAAGATTATACTAATAATTCTTTTTGTTTACATGAACCAATTACGAATGTATATTCAATCGCAAATTAATTTTAAATTGTATACATTCAGTACGTACGCAACAATATAGACAACTACTGCTACCGATGTCAGCATATTGAAGACTAGTCTGTGATAAATAGGTGCCGTGAGTTGTAACTTACTCGTAAGGCCAAGCCAAGCGTCCGATAAGTTGAGCTACCTATTTAGAACAAAACAAAGCAAATTTACTTAAGCCCCAAGCAACTTCTCCTTCTCTACAAAACACAGGTAAGACCAGGTCTGGAATATTGTTCCCATATATGGAGCTTAGCCCCAAAACATTCACCATTCTTGACATCATACAGAGACGAGCAGTTCGACTTATTGGAGACCCTACACTCGGGATCCCTACGTTATCCCCTTTTCCAAAATCCCTTCCCTCCACAGGAAGGTATATTCACTTTGTCATTACATTAGTAACGCCGAGAAGGATTCACCGGAGACCTTATAAAGTATATATTCTGAATCAGGATCACATTCTGAATTGATTTAGCCATGTCCGTCTGTCTGTCTGTCCGTCTATCTGTTGAAAACACGATAGCGTCCAAACGAATCGACATAGGCGAATGCAATTTTGTGAGAGGACTTCTTTTTACCGTCGTCAGGTTGGTATTGAAATTGGGCTATGTCGGTCAAGTAGTTCTGGTATCTCCCATACAAAACCAATATTAGACACATGCGTGTACCTACAGTACATACAGTGGAGGGTATCAAAGCATCGGCCAGGCCGATGATAACACTTTTACTTGTTTTTATTTTTTCCTCATTTTCTCTCTCATTTCCTCTTCCGGGACTCCTATGCCAAGATCTCCCACAAGCAAACTAAACCTTACATATACCCAACCTTGCACCTACTCAAAATCCTACAGTGACCCCAAGCAGGGGGATTCAATGGGAGCAGCATGCCCCCCCATAAGTATCTCACTTTTTAACACCATTTTTAGGTGTCGCGGCAACAGAATTAATAACACCAAATCTAAAAATGGGGGATTTTGTCCCTGGGCACATGACCTTACAGTAAGTACACTTGACAACCGCGAGGACATCAATTTTCCAAAATAACTTCTGTTACAGGACAAGCAAACTTTGGAACTCGCTTCCTGGGGATATATTCCCAGAAGACTACAATTTGCAGCAATTTAAGTGCAGAACTAAAATACATCTGCAAGCATCTCGGGGCGTAGGTATTTAAGAAGTAGGTATTTAAAAAAAAATATCTTAAAATGTGTCCTTAAAATTTGCCAAATGCTAGAATTTGGCCTTATGACGCTTTGTAAAAGTGACATAAGGCCAACTTTGCACTATGTCACTTTCTACTTCATATCGGATTGTGCGAGTCAAGTCAAAAATACTCTCCAAAAAAATCGATTCTCTCTATCTCTAGCCGAAATATTTTTTTTTGGCTCCGCCTTTAAATTCTGCCCACGCAAAAGTTTTTCCCTCATATCGTGTTCTATGCCAGGACTTACACCCTACAATAAGTAGGTATGCTTGTCTTGCAGATACGTAGTGGTGAAACTCCACACGGAGTGCCATTAAATTTTAAAGTTAATTGCAGATGCTTTAGTAAAATGAAAGAAAAACAATAACACTGTCCTTTTTGTAGACCAGGTGTAGACGATAACATCGAAGTGTAACTAAGTATATCTACCTACATAAATTATTTCATATGTAATAACAGCTAATTTTTCTTTTTTGGAGCTAAATTTCGTTTAGCTTGGGTTTGGTTGGGGTTCCATTTGAAAACTAGTGCATTTTTCCCTTTTGTTTCGGGATCGATTTTCATTGGAGCCGAATTTCATGTAAAGGTTGTTTATTTTAACTGGCGGCCATTTTGTCAGTTGTCAAGTGATTTATTTTATTTTTAGTTTGGTGTGGCATTTCAACATGAATAGCACAAATCAGTAAGAATAGACCGTCGACTTCTCCCACATAACGCACTTTACGTACAAGCTGCCGGCGGGCCCAGGATTTTTCATGGATTGGTGCTGCAAAAAATCAAATAACGCACGCATACTTGAAAAATCCTAGGCCTATGGTATAGCATGGAAAATCACTGCCGCCATTAATTTCGACATTTACTGTGCCATGCAATAAAGTCTTATGCAAAAAGGTCCAAAACGTAATTGTTTTATTGCAATTTCAGAAGTGCAATAAAGTCCAAATCTAGTTCTTATTGGTTTGTGATGAATAGACTGACGCCTGGAAGCTTTGCCAAATTGTGCAAATTTATTTTGAAAATCATGGTTCTGCTCGAAATACGTATCGCGCACTACGTCCATTTTACGGTCAACATAATTGTCTCACTTTTGGTTGAATGGATACGTTAATAAACAAAACTGTCCTATTTGGAGTGATGATAATCCTCAGGTGTATGTTGAGACACTGTTACATCCACAAAAACTGACTGTTTGGTGGGCTTTATGGGTTGGTGGAATTGGTCCGTACCTACCTACTTCTTTAAAAACGATGCTCGCTAGAACGTTACAGTCAATGGTTATTGGTGATCGCTATAGAGCCATGATTACTGACTTTTTCGTTCATCAATTGAACAACCATGATGTTCAGGAGCTGTGGTTTCAACAAAACAGCCGGCGCAACATGTTACACAGCTCGTGCCACCACAATTGATTTATTGAAGGAAACTTTTGGTAACTGCATATATGTAGTTTCACGTTATGGACCCGTGAATTGGCCTCCAAGACAGTGATATCAGATCGGGGGATTTATCCCTTTTTGAGGGATTTTCTAACTTAAAATAAGCTAACTCTTTGGTCAATTTTTGCTCTTAATTTGCTAGTTTCATTAAGAACAATAAAATTATAGAACTTATTTCTATTTCTTAAAACGTGTACTTACTTTATTTAATCAGTTCAACTCACTTATTCAAAACAGAAAGGTTTTAGTTCACTGCATTGTGCGGGAGAGCAAGATATTGGTTTTGAAAAGTGTTGCTTGTTTGTTCAAGCTGACTTTTTTGAACTCCCATGGGATGCCCAACTTAAAATTTTTAGAGATTCCAACACACATGACAATGGATTCCAACACACATTTTATGAATAATTTAGATAGTATATTTTTGGCTCAAGAATGTCAAGACTCCTTGACAGAGTTAGATGCTGATGGTAAATTGGAGGTTAAGAAAAACTGTCTCAGTTTTTATAAGACTGCCATCGCTGAAATGGTTAGGTACTAGCCTACCTTATGTTGAATATCTATTATTTTCATTTTAATGCTGATGAATGCAGTTTTATGTTCCCTTTTTTAAAATTTTAACAATGTGTAAGATGTACCCACATTTCTATTTTTGTATTATATACAAACGTACCTATCTTAATATGCTTATTTTTGTTAACTTGCATAGTTAATGTTAATGTAACTTGTATTTGTTCATTTACTATATATATAGACTGAATTTAATAAAATACATGTTTTTTTATCTATTATTTCATGGGATAAATGTGGGATTTTTTAAATGTTGGCGAGGGATAAAAGGGATTTTTTTGGGCATAACTGTGGGATAACCTGCTTCCAAAGTCTGGGATCACTGCTCCAAGATCGTGCGATTTAACGCCGCTTGACTATTATCTGTGGGGATATGGGAAGTTCTCGCTTGATTGGAAGAGTGAGTGGCATGGAGGTGTAGGCGGATTTAAAAAAAAATGCTTGTAAAGTGGTCCACCAGTAAATCGTATCGCATCATCTGTAGCTTATTGACTGCCTTAAAAAAACTATTTTTTTCATATAAGCTCTATATTCTAAAATTTCACAAATTCTTAGGAAACCATCAAATAGAATTCCTAAATTTAAATTTTATTTAAGGCTGTCACTGTCACAGTGTCACCTTCCAACTGGCTAGAAAACAGACATCATGATACTTTTCCTCAGATTTGTAGAAAAGTATATCCAAACTGCATTGCCTTTCCTAATCCAAGGCGTTTTCTCCATCACTCGTTTCAATTTGATTAAAAAATTCTCTATGAACCGAAAACCACTGTAAAAATTGCAGCAACTTCATATGAAGAATGAATGACCTTGAAGAAGGAGGAAAAAAAAATAAAGCAAAATATCCTATACCACAACAATAACCGTAAAAAAATCAGAATTAGAGAAAATTTTCAATTCACACAAGGAAGATGAGGCGCCACTTCTTAGGTAGCCTTCAAGAGCTTTTCATTCTGTTTTTGTATTTGTAATAGGATATTGTTATTAAGAATAATGCAAAGACCTTGATCTTGAGCAAGTGAAAAGTGGACGGCTTCCTCTTCCTTTTCATTATGCAATATGCAAGTCTATACCGAGGTGATGCGGTTGTGTACACGATATTGATTTTATCCTTTCGAAGTGAAGGCGAAGGCGAAAGCGAAGGCCTTTACCCAGCCCGGCCTGTTAAATGCATGTATGTTGGATGCTATCAAAGAGTCTGGCTGTGCATATAGGAGTATCTATGTGTGTAGTTACTTTATAGGAATGAGGTATGGGCATGAGATGTGTGTATGTGTGTATATCTGTTTGGATGGATTGTTGTAACTGCGGGGTTGATGCAATGTATGGCACTAATTGCTGTGTTTTTTTTTACTGTCAAGTGTCTTGGTACTCAGCGAGAGTGACATTCAAAGCAATACCGGATTTAATTAGGGATGGGGTGTTGCAAAGATTGAAATGCTTGAGCAATTGATGTTTGCAATTAAACTGTGCATGGCGATGGGATTCTGAAATGAAACGAAAAGGAAGCAATTAAGACGAAGAGGCATTTTATGGCTCACTTATCGACTCAGCATTGTCTGGAAAGTTAGCACCGATTAATTATAGTATTTTTTAAAGAAGCAAACTTACAAATTGAGAAGTTTAATTATAAATCACATAATTGGTGAAAAATGTTTAATCTTGTGTTTCACGTCGCATTTGAAGAAGTATACACTATGACTATACAACAGGGATTGTTGTGATTTTCTTTTTGTCAGCTTCTATCGCCATCGGCACTAGGCACCATAAGGGCCCATCGCGATCCCTAGGGGGAACCAATTGCAGTGACCTGCAATGGAAAAACACCTAAGCACTTGCCCTTGAGAAAGCCCCTATTTCCCTGCAAAAACCAAGTAGTCCCTTGAAGTTGGTATTGTCTATCTCCCCTAAATGTTGGAAGAAGTACCTGCCCAAAAATTTCCTACTACTGCGACATATTGCCTCACATTCGCACAGTATAGATATGTGTTATGTCCTCTTCGGCTTGCAGGTCATCGCAGAATCTGCAAATGTCCGAGTCTGCTAGCCCTAGTCTTTTGGCATGTTTTCTAAGAAGACAGTGCCCTGATAATATGCCGATCAGTGTCCTGAGCTGTTCCCTGCCTAGTTTGAGGATTTCCCTAGATCTTTTACGTTCGTATTGCGGCCAAAGTGCCTTAGATACCGCGTGACCGGTGAGTCCCTCCCACCTCCGGTCGGCTTCCTTATTTATTTTATTCCTAATATCGCTTTTTATGATGCAAGGAGGTGGTTTGATATCCACATCTCCACCGTCTTGCAATTCCCCGCCTATCTTCGCAAGCTCATCCGCTTGCTCATTTCCAGGTATACCGCAGTGTCCTGGTACCCAGCACAGTCTCACTCGGTTCTGACTGCATAATGCCTTAAGCATTGTGCGACAGGTCCTGACTAATTCAGAATTGATGTTCGTAAATTCCAGTGCCTTGAGTGCAGCCTGGCTATCGATGTAGATGGCTATATCATTTCCATATATAGATCGCATCCGCATTAGCTCTGCCGCTTTCAGAACAGCCAGAATATCTGATTGGAAGACACTGCTTGTATCCGGTAGTCGTATAGACACTTTTAGATCTGGATCTACGGAGTAGATTTCAGCACCCGTACCTTCCGCTGTTTTTGAGCCGTCCGTGTAGACCGCTATTTCGCAATGCTTAATTACTTTATCCCTTTGCCATTCATATCTTTCCGGGTATGACACTTCGTAGGGAGTGTCGAATTCGACCAAAGGATGTATTGTATCAGTTTGCACCTGTACACCCGGGAGCAACTCCGCTAGTATTGTACAGTGTCCAAAACTGCCCTCTCTAAAGTAGCCCAAGGTTGTGAGCCGTAGCGCACTACTCCCCGCAAGTTGCTTTATGTGCAAGTCAAGTGGCGTAAGGTGTAGAAAGGTGTCCAGCGCTGCCGTAGGGGTGCTGCGAAGTGCACCCGTTATTGCTACGTTGGACGCTCTCTGCACCGACGCTAGTTTGCCGACTGTTGTTTTCTTCTTCGTCGCCGTCCACCATACTAGTGCGCCATATGGGAGTATGGGTCTAACCACCACTGTATATAGCCAGTGCACCATAGCAGGTTTTAGGCCCCAAGTCCTGCCTGGGGCTTTTGCACTTGTTCTAATCTCATTTCTGCATTTGTCGAAATCTTCCACCCTTTCCATCTGAAGTATTTTCAGCAGCTTTATGTCTTCTATTTGTCTTATTTTAACCTCCATAAGAACTTCAAAGGGTGAAGTGTTGATCGCTCATTGGAGGCTGTACTTTGTCAACAAACTATATACATTATTCTGCATAGACACACCTATGGACGACGTGATAAACACAGAGGGGAACACTTCCTTTCTCGACAGGATTTAAGAAGCATTATTTTTTCCCACATCTTATGTGCAATTTCTTTCGTGCAGATTCTTAATAAATAATCCTCGAGCGATAAATCTTTTCCATCTTTTTGGAGTCAGTTTGTCAATTTTCATGAATCTTGCGTATGACCTCCCCTTGCATTATGTCAGGTACGACTTTCTTCTCTGACCTGTTTATATAAAATATAATTTAGCTGAACATACCCATCAAATTCCTTCTAAGACTGCAGCCGTAAAGCATTGATGGAGTCATCTGGAGCTTGACGATCCTTGGTGAGTTTTGTTATAACTGATTCAGCAAACATGGACGGATTTCTAAACAATGCATCCAAATGCTTCATCCTTGTCCCGCTTCGATGTTCTACTGTATATTCATATTCCTCTAATATAGCAATTTTTGAGGACATGTTCCTTTTTGCTATAGTGTTTTTGTAAAGGCGTCGCAGTCATTAACCAGCTTGGAAATTTGTGACTGCATTTATGACTAGGAATTCCAGCTTGAAACGGCAATAATTTCATTCCGCAGGCGATGTCTTTTTGCTCATAAAACGGACAGGAAGTAGATCTCTCTCATGTGTCTTTCGCAACAACAGGACTACACCAAAGCCAACAAGTCGTATGCAACTCGGTTACTGAATGTGGATCGAAAATTCGCAGATTTGATGGACATTTTGCAAATGCTATTTTTTACAGATTTGCCACTGCTTGTTACTGTTCAATTTCAAAAACGTACGTTGATCCTTAGATAAGGAGATTTTGTAATAAGTAAATACATTTTCTAAAAAAATTCACTGAACTCCAAAAAACGTTGCCACTGCTTGATATTGGACGGCCCTGGACAATACTGCTATACAATCTTATTAGATGATTGGATTTTACCGTCCTCTACCACATGCCCGGGGTTCGATAACCCTTTTTTCATTTAAGTATTTCAGCAATATACAGATATCTTCTTTCTGATCAGCTTTCCTTTTTTCATTTTTCAAATCGAAAATATCTATAGCAATATTAATAAGAAAAATTTTTCCAATGAACAAAGCAAACTTAAAAACTTAATACTAACTACAGTATCAAATTCATTATTTACACACCCGGCAAATTCCTCACGCGAAATTTTAGTTTTTTCCATTTAATTTCCAATCAGTATTTTTATGCAGTTTCCAGATCCAATTTTAAGCGTATAATATACCTTCTGATCTGTCCTTATTTGGAATAATGAAATCGTCCATGTTCAGTAAATTCTACATTGTTGAATCTATAAGTTATTTGCATAATGTAATTAAAACTATTTGAAATTGTAACGTCCTTCCGGATATTAACATCATGTCTACTTAAAATAATATTTCGAACATACTCCTCCTCTGAACAATTAACTTGTCAAATGTTTTTGCCACATGGTTTTTTTTTGCTTTTGCATAGGTTAACTTCCTCTTTTTATTCTCTATACAACATTGTAACCTATAAGTAGATCGTCTCTACACGAATAAAATTTATAACGTTTATTTAATCTGGTATCATCTTTTAATTGATCGAAAATTAAAAACTATAACTATAAAAGATAAGTTTCCTAAAAAAAAAGATAAAAATCTTTGGATAATTGCTGGCAAGTTACGCAAGCCAAAGGTGGTACGAAGGATCTCATACTGCCTTCAAGGTGTAGCAAATGCAATAAACTTCCTACATTCTGCCGCCACCGGGACGTAGAAGAAGCCGTTTCGTAAATCGAGTATTGAAAATATTGACGCACCTGTTAGCTCGTCCAGTTGATTTTCCATCAACGTCATTGGAAACGGGTCCTTACTAATTTATGTATTCAGCGCCTTGCTTCCATCTTTTTTCTTCTTCTTCATATAAGTACTGTGAACAATAAAATTTTGATTTTCAAGCCAATCGTTTACCTGCTTTCTCAATTCCGCCTTTTCCTTCGGCGCCAAGGGGTCGTGCTTTCTGGTTTCTCATCAGTCAGTATGATCTTCGTTTCAATTGGCTTCTCGAGAGTTTTCTTCGGCTGATAGTTCTTGACCAGGTTTTCTATTAAAGTGCATTCGCCT
Source organism: Cheilosia soror (assembly GCA_949372485.1). Lineage (NCBI taxonomy): Eukaryota > Metazoa > Arthropoda > Insecta > Diptera > Syrphidae > Cheilosia > Cheilosia soror. Next base: position 67,347,263 of record OX443561.1, on the reverse strand, counting down.
GCAGTCCGTTCACCATCCAGATCATTTTCTTCCACATAATTTATGCATTATGCTCAGCATCTCATGGACCCCTTTCTCGTTGCTGAGCAGCTTTTCAGGGACCCATTTTGAGATTTTAAACCCACCTCCAAAACAGTTCCAGAAAACTTCCAGAGTCGACTAATTATTCTTTGCTCTGTTTCACCCGAATTCTTACTAAGCAGGCTTTTACTCGTACAGCATTTTGACGCTAAATGTCCGCGAACGCCACAGTTACAGCTTTTATCCGAACAACACGCATGTGGAATGCATTGCCTCACACGGTTTTCCCCTCTCATTACAACCCACAATTGTTTAAAACCAATGTGCACCAGTACCTCTTCTCTATCCTCCCTATTAACCCTTCCACTCGTGCTGTGCATTTTAAGGAAACAAAAACCCCTTGAGCACTAGTGAATTATATAAAAAAAAAAAAAAACTCGGCTTTCTTTTGCATCCTTCGGTTTTCTGTCCTTTTGCTCCACTGCGACTGCACCATGAACGTGACCATAACCTCGTTCCGATTTTCTAGAATTAAAACTTGTTACTCCTTTATTTGCAATTGCAATCATCTTTTCGTAACGGTCTAGTTTAGCCTTGAAAGTCTTAAAATTTAACACTTTATTGAACTTGGATCCATCGATATGTTACTTCCAATCTCCAGCATCGGATCGTGTAAAAATATTGCTTGTAGCTCTCCGTTAGTAACATTTTTCTCACTAAATTCCTCCATAAAACGCATTTTTAAATGCACTCCACGCAAATAATGAGCCAAATCTTGGGCTGATCCTTTCGAAAGCCTTTTTACGTACAATAGCGTCTGCAGTTGACTGCATTCCAATATGCAAGCCATTTCCTCAAATTTATTGGACTACTGTGCAAAAGATAAATTGTCACCTGAAGTCGTCACCAGAAAATGGCTGAATAGCTACTTTGTTTAATATCAGATGTTTTTCTGCTTATTATTTTGATTTGTTCGCCGACTGTGAGTCCATATTCTTAGAAACGGGCTTACTCTCACTTCCTGTGTCTGATTCGTCGCATTTACCATTTACCAGTACTTTTTACAGTACAGTAACCACATAGAACTAGACCGTCGACTCCTCCCACATAACGGACTTTGCCTACAAGCTGCCTGCGGGCCCAGGATTTGTCATGTAGGTATTGGTGCTGTACAATATGAAAGGAGCGTAAAGCACACTTACTTGAAAAATCCTAGGCCCATGGTATAGGATGGAAAATCATTGCCGCCATTGATTGACGTTTCACACTTATTCACAGACAGGGGAATTAATTCCGGGGAGAATCGGGCAAGTGTACGGAAGTCGGCGGTCTCAGAGAAAGTAAGGCTGATACCATTCAGAAAGGGATGGTCGACAATCGGAATTTTATATTTTCTGGTAAAGAGCAACAAATCGATTTTGTGTATGGGTTCACACCCAAATCACATCGACTCGCCGTCGCTCTTAAAGCATTTATACAGCTATAGCAACATAATCTTGAAGCATCTAGCTAATCAGTTACCAAGTTAATTTTATTTGCACATCTCTAACTAGCACCGAAAAATCTAGTACAACGGATCCTTTGATAGTGGCTGCACTGAATTGTATTCTAGCAGATTCCCTTATTCCTTTTTGTGAGCTAGGTGATGGTCCATTTCCTTTCAAAGAAATCTGCCATTTCAATCTCAGTTGTAAAGGCATAAGCATATGCACCCAGTCTTAGTTAAGTGCCATAGTCTAAAAAGTTTTTTTTTCTTTAAAAGTGATCTTACATTTAAGAAGTGTAAAAAACAAGTATAAAAATTCTTTAAGGTAAGAACATAATAGTTCGTATTTGAGTTTTAAAGTTTAATAGGAGTTTTCTCTTTAAGAAAACTTAGATTAAGTGAGACATAGTCTACTTAGCTACCCACATATACTACCTGAGATAATTCAACACGTGCACGAAAATACATAACTACAACATTGAAACAAAACGAGGCATGCAAAACAGCACAAGCTACATAAAATCGTATTAAACAACACACAAAACAGGCTAAAAGTCATCTACAAAGCTACACAAACACGCATACTCGAAACACATATAGAAAAAACACATGTTATCACAGCACACGAATATCACAGATCTTATATAAGTATAATTGGGTATATTTATCTAACACTATAACTATATAACTATAAAAACTATATACTACGTCTAACTACAAAAAAAAATCCTAAGCTAATATCACAGTCCTTATCACAGTCATTGTATTGAGTATTAAGTTCCAGGGAAGCATGACTTCCAACCCACAATTCCATATATAAAAAAACTTATAAGTGTTTAGTATATAAAAATTGTACTCTGTCGTCCTAATTTAAGAATTATGTATTTGATTTTGAATTTAAGTAGTAAATACATAATCATGAATTGTTAATCAGATATTTTCTTTCGGGTCAATTCTTCGTCAATGTCCACAACAGTGGTAACCCTCACATTCTCAAAGGAACTTAGTTCTTCCCACCCCCAAGCCCTGAGCAAGCCGGAAGAAAAGAATAAAAGAGAGCAAACAAGAACTAAGTTTCGTTAAAATCAAAATTCTCTCTTCAATTAATAATTGTGGTCATACGCTACAATCTTCATAAGCGATCGCTTCTACTAACTAATCTTCTTACAGATATCCCACACAGATTGGTGTTGATAATATCTGTGGAAGACCGTACCTATTATTAATCACGTGGGAGGGAGCTACCTGCGAAATGAGATATTTGGATTTCACTCTGCTATGTTAAAATGGATTTCATCATATTTAACCGGTAGGTCTCAGCGAGTATGCTTAGAAAATCATTACTCAAGATCTATTTCTTGCACTTCTGGAGTCCCACAAGGTAGTCATCTTGGACCGCTCCTGTTTATTATATTTATTGATGATATTATCCAAAACCTTGAATTCTGTCATTGCCTTATGTATGCGGACGATCTTAACATTTTCCTAAAAGTTAAAAGCCGATGCTCTGCTCTAAAATTCAAATTGATCTTAACAATTTATCCACTTGGTGTGTTAATAATTGTTGAATGTTAAATGTTAGTAAATTAGTAAAAATATCGTTTTATAGATCTCAATTTCTTTGCTTCTATAATTACGATATTAATAATTATAAAAGAGTTGATAAAATAAAAGATCTTGAAGTAATCATCGATTCCAATCTCACTTTTGTTTCCCATATTGAGTACATAATGGCGAAAGCTAATTCGATGCTTGGGTTTATTAAACAACTCTAAAAATTTTTCTGATCCCCATACTTTTCTATCTCTTTTTTCGCCTTGGTGAGATCCGTTCTTGAGTATGCAGATGTTGTTTGGAATCAATACTATTCCACCCATTCGGATCGCATTGAAAAAGTACAAAGGCGCTTTACAAAATACATCTTTTTCAAAATGCGTTGGACTTTTGAACCGTCTTATGGAGCCCGACTGAGACTATTGGGTATTATGGCTCTAAATGCAAGAATGCGTCTCCATGATATTACGTTTTATCCTCCCGTATAAATAGTCCCATTATTTAATCTATTTCACCTATTTATGCTGCAGAGAGGGTATTAAGAGATCACATATTCTTTTTTCAGACGATGCATCGAACAAACTATGATCGCAATGAACCAATCTCTAGATCTTTAAAATCGTATAATGAAATTAGTAGACCTAGACACATTGATTTTCATATTCCAAGAGACCGCTTTAAAAGTATCATAATTGGCTGCTTTATAATGAACTTTAAATTTCAATAAATATTTTGTAGGTATATTATTTTATAATACAGAAATCAATCTTATTTTTTGTACTTATATGAACTATTGTAGTCTCAAAGCTTGACTTGTACATAAATAAATAAATAATTAAATAAAATAATAATAATGAGTGTCAAGCAGTAGATTGAGCGAATCTTCTCTGGATGTCGTCCAGGACCCATTATTGCTCTTGAGGAAGCTAGGCCTAGGGTGTACTGTCTACCCGCCTGTTGCGACACCTATTTTCTTAATTTTTTTTAGTTGTCCCCTTTCATTTGTAAGATCACCTGGACCTAGTCCACCAATGCGGCAGTTTCATAACTGTGGGTTGGATCAAAGGGCAGGAAGAAGTCATTGTTTTAAATATGAAACTAAATACAATTTAAATGTTGTCCTCATTCTATAAGGAAATTAAAACAGATTATAAAAAAATAGCAGACAAACAACTGTTTAAGGCTGAAGGCATATCATCAATTATTATCCACCAGCAGTCTTTTAGTCCTAACACCCGCAAAGTGCGACAAATAAACCATTTATATCTATTGCGCAGTCAAAGTATATGTAGACACATTCTTTAAATAGAAAAAGTAAACATCAATTTGAAAATTCTTATAGCAACATCAGGGACACGGACACGATACGATACTTTGTATTACAATCATACACATCTTTAAAACGGAACTAGACAAGGATGTAGTGAAATAAAGAGTACTGTGTAATTTTTCTTTCATCCAATGACTAGAAACAAGCTCATTAACTAATACGGATGTACTTATATCAATTTCTGTTAGATAACAGTAGATTTTTCTCCGCTCATTATTTTTTATATAAAGACACTATGGGTGGGTGTCGGGTGCATCATGAACGAGCGAGAAGAAGTACATCCGTCTGCCATTCTTGTTTATTCTTGCTGTTCCTGCCTCAGAAGAACGAAGGACAAATCCATAAATTTTTATTTTTTAATCCGTCAGATATGACAACATCCGCGGAGGCAAGAATGTAGAAATATTCACTGAGGCGGGATGTTACATCCGTTACTTATTTTTCTTAAGAAAGTAAAGGTCGTCTTTTTCTGTTAGTGTTTGTTTATGATTCCTTATTCTATGTTTATGGTCATGACAATGTGTTCGTTTACCTACTCATAATTAAATTACAATTAATAGAAAACCGTCTTAACAAGTATACAAGAAGGACTACATTGGCTGGGAGCTTTTATGTAGAAATAGGGCTATTTTGATAATTTTTTTGAAACTTTATCTTCAATATTTTGAGAGAAGAAATTAACTAACTATAAGAGAGGGCTAACTAGTCCCGTCCTTCAGTATATTTGTTTGTGAGCGTTGTGTGAATTTTTAAAAAGCTTTTGGAATGGATCTTCAGATGGATTTGTTTGTATCTGAGTGATCGCATACGTTATTTTTGTCTAAGAATATAGTCGTATATGCTGTGAACCTCTTATTTATTTATGTAGGAATTTCATGAACCCTATGGTCGCACCAAAATCCTTTACTGTTCTCTCGCCAACCTGTAGTTGGACTGTAGTTTGGAGTTCTAGTTCTGTTTGATATCCGACCAACGAATCTATCTCAAGAATTGAAAGCATTTAAAACCTGTTTCTTCTTTTCGAATTACGTGTCTTTAAACCAATTAAAACTGGGAAATATGGCGGAATGGATTAAATACACACATGCTCTGACATCAGATCGCAAAATAAAGACCTTAGGAATGAATCAGCTGTCAAATGCCAATTCTCTTACAATTCTTTTTCGAATTTCCGATTTTCCTTTGTACCTAATTGCCTTTCTTTCTCGGTAGCGTAATGAAAAAAAAAAGAATTCCGCAATCGTTCGAATCGTGATTTTAAGGTCGCGAGATCATACAAAAATTCCATTGAAAAAGCAAGTTAAAGTTTTTCCCGAATTTTTCAGCTACGCATACGACTATAGATTACGTGTCATGTACGAGTACGAGCCCGTTTCTCTATTCTTCCCTGCTGGGATGGGATACGCAATCGACAAAGGTCTTGTGACATGTACACGTTTCGGATATTTTTCTATCCAAGAGTAAAAGGGTGAGTGATGATGTTTTTTTCATCGTCAAAGTATCTATACTTACTATATTTTTTTCTGTCCCTTCAAATAAATGTTTAGCTTATCATCCAGATAAAGGCTTTTACCGCCACTTGAAATGGCCAATTGATAATCAGAGACTTTATCTGTCAGATATCACTATCCGAGAGCTCTGAAAACAAAAGTTGAAGTTTATCTGGCCGGCAAATTTCTGATACCCTATATGACCCGTTCCGTTAGGTTTCCAGTTTGCTGATTGGCTAATTCTCATGGCACTAATGGCGGCTGATGAAGTGTTTTTTTTCGCGCTCCAATAATAAGAATAATAATTGCTTATCAACAACCCCTTTCATTCAAAATTTAAGATAAATTTTTGCCTGTAATCAGGATCATCTTTCAAGTGGTCAAGGGGCCAACTAGCAAATTCAATTTCCAATCGTTTGGCTTCAGCTGTTGAGTCAATTTGTCAATTTGAAAAATGGCAAACCTTAAACAGAACAAATCACTAGTTGAATGACTTTTATGTTTGTCAGCTCTCAATATCGACTTGAAAAAAACTATGGCTATCAGACCGCAGATTTATTAATTGCTACAATTTCAACGGCAAAGAGTTATCGTCCTTTTTTGTACAAATAGAAGACAGCCATTCCCAAACAAAAAGCATTAGAGCCGGTGTAGCCCAAGGGTCAAAATTGGGTCCACTACTTTTCAACATCTTCACATCCGACCAGCCTCAGCTCGAGAACACAACCAACAGCTGCCTTTTCGCCGACGAATGCAGCTCAATGTCCCCAGCCATAGCAGCACGAAGAGTTGAAGTCCATGTCAGCAAACTTTTCGAATACTACCAAAAATGGGGCATACGAATCAACACTGCCAAATCAGAACTAATCTGCATCAGAAGACCAATTAGAGAAAGAAGTAGAGGTAGATCAGCCACCAATTGTCGTAATGTAACGCTAAGACTACCTGATGGATCAGCGCTATCAACCACAAGTGACATTAAATATCTTGGAGTCAACTTTAACGAGCGATTCAAATTCAACCCACACCTGAACACTGTTCTCAGGAAGGCTGCATTCGCTGATGAAGAAGCAGAACGGACTGAGTAAAAAAAACCAAACTGCTGCTCTACAAACAGCTTATAAGACCGGTAGTAACATACGGTTTTCCCATTTGGTACACTATTTCCAAGACGTACATGAAGAAGCTGGCCATTTTTGAGAGAAAACTCTTAAGGATCTGCACAGGACTACACTATGATCCAATTCGAAAGAAAAACATCAGAAGTTCAAGACTCTACGAAGAAGCCAGCATCACCCCCTTGGAAAAGTACATGGTCACACTTTTCCAGAGAATACTCGGGAATGCATACAACCATCCAAACCCTCTAGTCCGAAGGATTGCGGAAACCCAACACATCTCAGAGCATCGCTACCTCCATGTATTGGATCTACTAAACGGGGACCTATTCCCAAGAGACACCGACAGGGCAACTATACCCTTCTACGATTTGACCGAGACATCCCACCATCGAGGATAATACCAAGATGAACAACCCTCTCTACCACCACAAGGACATCGACACCCGGATTTGAACACCCTGAGGTCAACCCTGACATCGATGCATACTACGAGTATGAATCTGAGAAAACAATTACAATTTATTTATGTAAATCTAATTATTTAAAAAAAAAATCATTGTAAACCGTTGGGCCCCTGTTGTTGATCCAACACACAAAATATTAATTATTCATCAGCACTTGTAAACTAGCCTTAAGTCAAATTGTATATATAAAAGTTCAATAAAAAAATTAATGTTAATGTAAAATGTTAATGGCAAAGAGTTATCACTCATAGCAACCTCCATTAAGCGTCAATTTATCTCATTCTCTAAAGGGCACCATACTTTTGCAAAATACTATAATTTGTTGGTCTTAAGTGACACAACACAACTAACTATATCTATTATCTATGATGGCTGAAACTTCTGCGACAATCTGAATTTGTTTCCACAGTTCATAGACTTATTCAGTAGGGTAAATTGACAACACTGTAACGGTAGGGGTTTAGGTGTTGAATCCCCTCCTATAGTGGAAACGAATGGCATGCACGCCATGCTCGGCATAGCTCGCCGTATTGGGGTGGTAACTTGTTTCCACCTTAATCCCGAAAAAATGAAAAAAAATTCGACAACACTTTTTCCTGATCTAATTCTCATTACCAATGGCACCTGTGGTAGGTTAGATTGTTTCTACCTGGGGCATTCCCGCCGCCATTGAAAATCCTTAAAAGCTTCGCGCCTTTGTCAACGGGTGGCCTTTTTATTTTTCTTCGTTTACCCCTTTCTACTTATAACTCTCACATCACTCAACTTCTTCACACTTTATTTCTAAAACTAATATCAAATGTATAAAAAAAAGGTAAAAATTAACAAACAAAACTTACATGTGACTTTTGCTGATGTCCAGACTGTGTTATTGTGCGCACAAAAAGCACTCTCCTCTCACCAAACAAAATTTACTGATCTCCAGAGTGAAGACGCAAAAAAAATCGATTGTTATGTTTGATCACTATGCACTGGTTAGAGTTACACTGTTCGGTGATGAAAGTCTGGGTCTGTTGCTTCCTTACTGGTGGCGTAGACGAATTGTTATCAAACACACATTAGGCTATACTGTGCGGAATCTTGAGACTGACGATCAGGGTTCGGACTTTACTGCAAAAGCAGTAGATCCACTTCGCTTTTTTATAATTTTTCAAATCTACTGTACCACTGCGATTTGGTTACAATCTACTTCGATTTTGATTCAATGGTAGCACTGATCAAAGAAATAAATTCGAAACCAAATGTCAATAATTGAAAATTATTTCTATCTCTTTTACTCGGCTTTTGTCATTACGATTTCGTTTGTTTCTGTTTCCTTTGATACAACACTAGGTTCCACTAAAGCATCGCAAGCGCAACTACCCACAACTATCCACCTGCCACCATAGTGTTTCTCATCGAATTTCCATATAACCATCCTCTTCAATTGCATGTCAGTATTTCATTGATATTTTTGCCATCTATATTCCAGTCATCACTCATCATATTCATAGTATGCATATGTATATGAGTAGTGCACTCGCAGTTGTACGAAGCAAGCACAATACAATTACAGTTGATGCTAACGGTAAACCTCGCTCTGTTTAGTTTAGCAATGCGAATCAATTAACTTCTTGAGTAGAATATTTGGTCAGGTTTTCTTGTAAATAAACTCAAATTTTGCGAAGAGTCATTGTGAGATAACTAGTGAGATAAAAGCCGATTTTAAAATATTAAGCATTGACAAGTTTCTAGTCAAAAGGTAGGTAGTCTGACGAAAATAGATAACAAAATATTCCTCAAATTAGCTACTTCATGTGTTTATGTTTTTTTACATTTTAGAAAAAAACGAAGAAAAGCTTTCCGAGAAGAATAAAGTTGTGGAAGTTTTTTCAGATGAGGATGACGACGAGGAGTCTGAAAATCCACGAGCGCGGCGAAAATATCAGCAAAAATACAAGACAGAGTGGGAAATAAACAGAAAGTGGAACAAAATAAAAAAAAATCAAAAGGCATACTGCAAATTATGCAAAAAAACTCTTGACAATAACATCACAAATTTAGAACGCCATGCAGCTTCACAGTACCACGGGAAAAAGGAAGCCGAATTTAGGAACCAGCCATATATGCCTACAGTTATTGAGAAGCAGCTCAACTCCCAAGCAAACACCGACAAAAATTTTAATTTTAACAATGTTTATGTATTGTGTTTTGTAAGGCAGGGGGTAGTTTGGGTGTTGATTTTCCCTGGTAGCAGAGGTGGCACGCTGGTGGTCGCACGGCGACAGCTCGTCGGTTGGGGGGGATCTTTCTGCCACTTACCTACCTACAAAATAAAATCGTGCCACATTCTTAAACACGATCGTATAGGTGTTGTATTGATTGCTCGCCGTGATAGGATGTTGCCATCCTTAGGAGATGACAAGACTGATAGGAAAATTATGGGGGAGGAAACGAGAGACTGAAAGGAGTTAGAAAAGAAATGGTTGATGTCAGCTGTTGGTGACATATAAGGAAGGTGATCATTGTGGATAGATACGACACTCAACCTTCAGGCTAGCCCACCCTATTGCATGACCGAAGTCAAGACTCCTTGACTATCATGTGCCTGTATACTTGTTATGATAGTCCCTAAAAGAAATGCTACATAGATGCTCACACTTAGGTACCCATTGTTATTCACTCACTCTTATCACCCTTTTATCGCCAAGAGAAATCAATTAATCCATAATGAAAAAATCGTTAATTTCAAAATTCATTATAATCATTTATTAAATTAGGTATGAGTATAGGTAACGGGGTCATTGGTCAATATCCATGCCCAAAATTCATTTAAAAAGAGAACTTAAAACGAAATTTAAGAGAATCATTCATAGGTGTGATGTACAATGTACATATACATACGAGTGTTTGATAACACAAACAAAATTTAACGAAATTGAGGCTTAATGCAATATAATAAATCTGAGAATAGGTAAATCAATTGATAGTGTAGGTGTTTGAATCTAATTGTATGTTCATAGGTTAATCTAATAGGTAATAAGTTTAGGGTATAAGTAAATTCAATGTTTAGGTAGTTGTAGATTTAGTTAGCGAATATTTAGGTAATTTAAATGTAAATATGTGATCTTAGCTTAGTATAATTAAATTCAATAGATCAATGTTGTAAATGGATTTTATGTATGTTTGTTGAATTATAACCTCATAGATTATAAATTAGGTATATGTTTAGCAAGTTTATGTGTATGATCTTACTGAGTGCAGAAGGCACACGTATAGGTTTTTTAAATTTTTACTTAGGATTATCATTCACTTTACTTATTGAAATGCATGAATATAGATACTTTTGATAGGTAATTTAGAAATGCCAAATGACTTACGGTTTCCTTTTTCTTTGGGGCTGGATGTTTAATTAATTTCGCAGCTGTATAGACGATCGAAGACTATCTTGATGATTAAATACGTTGACTGCAGATTCGTTGTGCGCACATCGGTTCTGAAGGTCACTGTTGGTACTGTAGGAGTAATCAAAATTATGATAGGAGCAATGTAAAAAAAAATCACTTGGCGCTTCTTACCTCGAATTCATGCGAATATGAATGGATTAGTTCTTGTTACCTGTCTAGTCTATACATATATATAAACCTACTAAAAACAAGTTTAGCTTTACTTAAAATTAAACTAAATTAAGATCACGATGGGATGCTGGGACGTCTGGGGGGTATTTTTTGTCTATCTTTGGCTCCTGGTATGGCGAGCAATTGGTGCGATTGAAAATCGACTGGTGGATGGTCTTGTCACTCAGACGGAGACGTGGGGGTGGGTGAAAATCCGGTGTATGGTGCGATGCGATCGATTGCACGTGGTTGGGACGGGTGTTTCGCATGCAGGTTATCTTTTGGAAGCGATGGCTTGCGCTTAGGTGCTTTTTGGTGTACTGCTTGCAGATATTGCCTCTGTGAGACAACTTATCATAGCAAGTAAGTACACGTGGTGAAAATAAAAGCTTCTTGTTTGTAGCTTCTAGGTAGTTTACGTGGGTGAACGGGCGATTTTTCTTTTTATTTTATTGGGCACTGGGCCAGATTAAAATCTATATTCAATTGATGAACAAAATTGCCTCGTTATTTTCCACGTGGGATTGTGTGGTCACAATTTATGTGTTAAAATTACACGTGTAATCCGCCTATTTTAAAGCGAAGGAAATATGTCACAATTGCACTGATTAAGGATAAATTCGATTCACTCTTACCTCCAATAATAATGATAAAGATTTCGATTTTTGTCTCATAAAGACTGGTCCAGGCTCTCTTAGCTAAACTTAGTTTAGTTCTGAAGATGCTTGGTAGCTTTTTCAGTGTCGTGATGGATATAGAATTGGAAGCGAAATTTAACACTTGTAATTGATTCCTTTTCTTTATTTTAACACTAAAGGATAAAAATTATTACTAAGTTAAAGTAAATTAGGGATTTAGCACGCGGTTTTACCTATAATTATCGACGGTGGATGCACTGACTGTCACTTTATATTTCACCAGCCAAAAAAAGAAAAAAGGCCACCCATTGGGGTTGCACACATTATATACCCGTGGCTTTGGGCGAAGTAAGGTGAATAAATGACTAAAGTGTGGTGTCTATTTTGAAGTGAATTTGCACAGCGGCTAAAGCATTACCATCAGTGCACGGAAAATCTTTATAGCACGTCGATACTGACGTCAAAAATCCATAAAATAAAATAAGAATGAGCAATTTTTTTCAATGCGATCGCTACAATACATGCCTTTTGGATCGCTCAAGCAGTATCAAAAGACATGAAAACTAATGACTTAAAAGAATTGCTCAAGTGCACAATCGACCCACGACCCTGTTGAGCTAGGTCATATCTGTTTATCTATTTTCGTATGTCCTTAGCATGGTATACGCCTTTTAACTTGCCATGCCTATCTTCAATTTCATACATGGACCTGCCTATCCGTTTCACGATTCTCCCTTTAATGAACTTCGGGCATAATTTGGAACTTAGTTTCTTTGAGGCATTACTTAGCACAAAGTTTCTGAAGTAAATTTCATCACCTGGTTTGAATTGTCTAACCGAACACCTCAAGTTATAGGACTTCTCATTGCGCAATGTAGCTTTCTTTAGATTCTCCTTAACCTTTTCGCGTATTAGGAGTAATCGGCTAGAAGTCGGTAGATAATCAATTTCGTTATCTTGTAAAGCATTAAGTGCTCTAGCAACCTTATATAGACTTGCATGAGTGATCATATTGTGACCAAATACAACAAAATATGTAGACATGCCTGTAGATTGGTGTATGGCCGTACATAGGGATTGCTGGATCTCAGATAAGTAAGTATCCCATTCCCGTTGATCCTCATTGATATACGATCTTATAGCCGCCAATATGGATCGGTTGACTCGTTCCGAAGAATTAGCTTGGGGAGAGTATACCGCATTTTTGCTATGAAACGTGCCATACTTATTTAAAAACTTTTCGAATTCCTTCGACACAAATTGTTTCCCATTATCGCTGTGAACGGTTTCTGGTACTCCAAATTTGTGGAAGATTTCTTTTTCTAAAAACTCTATCACAGTTTTTGAGGTTGCGACCCGCATTGCCTTTAAAAAGACAAATTTTGAAAATTCATCTAGGACTACGAAAAGAAATAGGTTACCCTTCTTTGATCGGACGTATGGTCCTAGAAAATCTACGTAGATTTTTTGAAAAGGGCGATCTATCTCCTGTTTTACACCCATAGGTGGTCTTAAAATTTGGTTCGGTGCTTTATTTTGCTTGCACTCTTCGCAACTGCGGATAAAGTTTCTGACCTCAATTGTAATGTTGGGCCAATAGAAGTATTTACGAATTCTATCTATTGTTTTTCTTATCCCTCCATGTGAACAGTTAGGTGGTACATGGGCTTTTTGGATTACTAGGTTGGTAAGGCTGGATGGTAGCCACAAACTCCACTGATGTTCATCAGATATCGAGTGAAAATCTAATGGATACATCCGCTTATAAACTCTTTGGTTCTCAATTCTAAGGTCTGGTAAATTAGCGTGATTATTCGACACTCTCGACAAGAGATCGAGATAATCTTTTGATTTGAATGCAGGTGAATCTAAATCAATCGTGACGAAATCATTGGGGTTCACCGAGATCTGCTCAAGGTGTACGCGAGACAGCACATCGGGCACAGTATTCTGCGATCCTTTGCGATGCTCTATATTGAAGGAGACACCTTGTAACTTTAGGGACCAACGAGCCAGCCTTCCGCTTAGGTCCTTAAGTCCCATAAGCCATTTAAGACTGGCGTGGTCCGTCACAATCGTGAAGGACATTCCTTCAATATAGGGCCTAAACTTCGCAACTGCTCGGACTGCTGCGTAACACTCTTGCTCCGTCACGCTGTATTTTCGTTGGCAAGCGTTGAGCTTTTCTGAAAAGAACGCAATCGGCTTTTCGTTTTCTTCTTCGTCGTGTTGGTACAAAACGCCACCAATTCCAGCTGAAGACGCGTCACATTGGATGACAAAGGGCTTGGAAAATTCTGGGTTACTCAATAATGGGGCTGAAATTAGTGCTGTTTTCAGGGCTTGAAAGGAACTAACTGCTTCCGATGACATTGAAAAAGTTTTTGCCTTTTTAAGGGTGTCGGTCAAAGGTGTAGCAATGGATGCGAAGTTCCTGATAAATCTGCGATACCATCCGCAGAGTCCTAAGAATCTCCGCACTTGTTTCTGTGTTACAGGAATGGGGAAATCTTGTATCGCAGCTACTTTATCAGGATCGGGCTTAACATAACCTTGGCCAACAATATACCCTAAATAACGCAATTCTTTAAAGCAAAAATAGGATTTGTTGACGTTAATAGTTAAATTTGCCTGTCTTAAGCATTTTGCAACTTCCTTTAACAAAGAGATATGTTTTTCAAAGTCAGGTGAGATTATTAAGAGATCGTCGAGGTACACGAACACGCATTCTCTAAGTGTACCAGGGATCACCCTATCCATCAACCGACACATCCTTTGGGCTGCATTACACAGTCCAAAGGGCATGACGGTGAACTGGTAAAGTGGCCTCCCTGGCACAGTGAATGCTGTCTTTTCCCTCGACCTCTCCTCCAGAGGGATTTGCCAAAACGCGTCCTTCAGATCCACACTACTAATGTAGTGTGTATCCTTCAGACGGCTTAGCAAACCCTCAATGTGTGGCAATGGATATGCATCTCTCTTTGTTAGCGAGTTCACTTTGCGGGAGTCGAGACACAGCCTGTTTTTCCCGGGTTTCCTAATAAGGACTATAGGCGAACTCCACGCGCTGTGACTTTCCTCGATAACTCCGAGAGATAGCATGCGATCCAGTTCTTCGTACACTAATTTTTGAATTGCCGGTGACACCGGGTAATGGCGCTGCTTGACGGGTTCAGCATCATTGGTGTCAATTATATGTTGTTCAACAGTGGTTTTACCCAACCCAAGGGTTGTACAAGATGGAAAAGCAGAGATTGCACACTGAAGTTGTCGTTCTTGTTCAATTGTCAGCTCATGCATTGGTGGTTTCGGTTTCATACTGTCGTGTTCTCGCAAGTTAGAGTCGTTTGAAAGTGTAAACAATTCACTTATGACTTGCGGAGCGATTTTAAATTTCGACCAAAAATCAACGCCGAGATATAGTGGTTGTATAAGGCTTGGAACCAGATAGAAATCCATCTTTTCCGAAATACCATTGTACTCGACCAGAACATTAATCCGGCCCACTATGCATTGATCTTTCCCACCGGCTGTCTTAACTGACCAATCGAACTTAACTATCGGAACCCCAAGCTCCTCTACAATCTGCATGCAACCATATCCTAGGCAGGATATCGAAGCACCACTGTCAAGCAGTCCTTTAAACTCTTTCTTTTCAATTAAAATATTTGCATAAGGTCGTGTATCTAAATTGTCTTCAAAAAGTGATTCGTTTATTAGTTTTCGGTAGAGTTTTAGTTTTCTGTGTCTTTTTCTGGTGTTAATTAAACTCAATGGAACATTATGTTTAGGTACCAATTCATCTAGGTTGAAAATTCGTTTTCGAATAGCATTATACTCAACTAGCCTTTGATGGTAGGGTTTCATGTGTTGTGGAATTTTATGTAGTTTATTGTCTCTTTCGGACGAGGTACTAGGAGTAGCTATTTGGAAAGGTAATTTTGTATCTGTGTAATCTGTTTTATCATCGTATAGATCGGTATTAGTAGACGCATCAGTTTTTATTGCTCCGGATTGGTTTGAGTCGAACGGGAACTTCCGGAAAAGTTCTCGTTCGTCTTCAGGTTTTCCTTCGGTGTGTTACATTTTGGACAATCTAATACTGTAAAATTGTCTGTGCCACAACGGTAGCAGAACAGGTTATAAACAGGTGAGCGACAATCTGTGAATATATGTCCAGACTTTTTGCAATTAAAACAGATTATGGTACTGCTCATGGACTTGTTAGGGGTATGCGAAAAATTTGAACGATAATTATTGCTCTGAACTGCCGAGATGTTAGCAAACGGCTCTGACATAACTTCATTTTCGGTATCTTCGGAATAATGAATTTCATGTACCGCTCTTGCAGTATTGAAACGAGTGTGTGCGCCATACCTAGATTGCAGCATTTTCTCGGTACGCCTACACTCGTCTCGAAGCTGTTCAATAGAGTTAATTTGCATGGGGTATATAAAGTTCATTAATCGCGAGTTTATATTATTTCGTATTATCCTGATAAGATCGTGGTCCGATATTGGCTCTCTCAGTTGACTTCTGAAGTGAATGATGGATTTATAAAATTCATCGAAAGACTCGTTAGGCATTTGTCGTCGATCCATTAATTGTCTCAGAATTTCAAAGTCATTTTCATAGCCTTTAAATTGTTTCAGTAAGGCCGAACGCAACATTGACCAATCCCCTCTAGGATTTGTTCTGAGATATTGCCAGTACCAGTCCTGTGCTGATCCGGCCAGTAAATGATGGAAGTTACGTATGATTTCATTCCAAGGGCAATTGTAGTTGCTTTTGAGGATTTCGACGCGAAAAACGAAATCTTCAATCGTCATTCCCTTGTTGGTGTCGTCATACCTAATTCCCCAACGATCTAAATCAAATCGTCGGTTCGAAAATCGATGACCGTCATTATTAGAAAAATGTCTATTTGAATTTGAATGTTCATTGTTTACCGGCGCCGCACTTGCAGTTTCTCTTTGTCTTAGTCCAGCAAATCGAGAACTGGCAGACAAATTAACTGAGTTGGCAGATAAACTTTCTGACTGAGGTGTGTGTCTAATCTCTTGCTGCACATTATTTTGGGCAAGATTACAATTTGCATTGGGCTGAGCATTGTGATTCAAAATGTCCCTTACGCTGCTCTCAACATTTTCTTTGATTAGGTTGGGAAGATCCCGAAAAAGAGAATTTTGTAGATCTAACAAACTTGCGTCAACTACGCTCTTAATGTGGGAGTGCAGGAAACTGTTCGAAAGAGGTTGATTTTGATTATGCTCTGCTGTCCGAGCGGTACTCTGGACTACATGAGATCTCTGTAAACGATTACCAAACTCTGCCTCTCCCAGACCAGCTGATGCTGATGCATTTTGGAATGTTGACATTATTGGAACGGTTGACATAGCAGTGGTGGTTGTAGTCGTTGTCGTGACTAAACTAACTGAATCATTTGTAAACAACACATTCAGTGATGATGCTGCACCAACCGCTGTCGTGGTTCCTAGACTCAACAATCGGTTAAAGCTTTCATTCATACTTCTATTCGACTGTATGTCATTGTTGTGTGATTGGAAGTTTCTTTGTAAATTTATGTTATCTCTCTGAGGAGAATGACGTACAGGTTCACTGTTTCTAAAAGTGTGTGAAACAGCTGAGTTCCCCTTTCTTCCGCGAGTATCATACCTACACCAGAATTATTTAAATCTTTATTTGAACGTTTAGGAATTGCTCCATTGTTGTTGCTTCTGTTAAGACTCATAATTGGAATTTTTGTTTACGAATGAGTTGTAAAAGGAATAGTACTAACTAATTATTTGTTTTAGTTTTTGTTAGGGCGAATTTGTTTTAATGGGTTTGGCGATGTACAGGTGATAATTGTTTGCAAAAAAAAATGGGTGTAATGTGTGAGTGTAGAATTTAAAAAAAATAAAAAGAAAGACGACGGCAATTATGCTATGGCGTATTATACATTAGCATACATACGTGTGTTTGCTTCGGAAAACATTTGGAAGGCATATATCTATCGCAACTTATAAATCTGCTATAATACGATTTAGCTACATAAGGACTTATAGATTAACTTCCCTCCAAAATAACTTTCCTTGCATGTCGACTCTATAATATGTAATTTCCTATAGGGTAACTACATTATGTGTACTAATGTACTGAACAAATGTGACTCCTACAGTACTCCTGAATTAAGGTCTGACATGAAGGGTTTTGGTTAATGAAATGAAATGTTTGATGTTTAATGTTTTGCAGCCGATTACAGAATCAAACGCATCTGTAATCGCAACGAGGTGAAAGGTGGTAAAAGCTGCTAGTTTTGAAAAGTCGTCATTGACAATGAATTGCATAAGCGTTGGGACGTAAGAATGTTCCAACCTTATGACTGGTGAGTATTTGTCAAGACTGACACTCGTTGCCCCACGTTGTTGGGCGCCAATTTTGTAAGGCAGGGGGTAGTTTGGGTGTTGATTTTCCCTGGTAGCAGAGGTGGCACGCTGGTGGTCGCACGGCGACAGCTCGTCGGTTGGGGGGGATCTTTCTGCCACTTACCTACCTACAAAATAAAATCGTGCCACATTCTTAAACACGATCGTATAGGTGTTGTATTGATTGCTCGCCGTGATAGGATGTTGCCATCCTTAGGGGATGACAAGACTGATAGGAAAATTATGGGGGAGGAAACGAGAGACTGAAAGGAGTTAGAAAAGAAATGGTTGATGTCAGCTGTTGGTGACATATAAGGAAGGTGATCATTGTGGATAGATACGACACTCAACCTTCAGGCTAGCCCACCCTATTGCATGACCGAAGTCAAGACTCCTTGACTATCATGTGCCTGTATACTTGTTATGATAGTCCCTAAAAGAAATGCTACATAGATGCTCACACTTAGGTACCCATTGTTATTCACTCACTCTTATCACCCTTTTATCGCCAAGAGAAATCAATTAATCCATAATGAAAAAATCGTTAATTTCAAAATTCATTATAATCATTTATTAAATTAGGTATGAGTATAGGTAACGGGGTCATTGGTCAATATCCATGCCCAAAATTCATTTAAAAGAGAGAACTTAAAACGAAATTTAAGAGAATCATTCATAGGTGTGATGTACAATGTACATATACATACGAGTGTTTGATAACACAAACAAAATTTAACGAAATTGAGGCTTAATGCAATATAATAAATCTGAGAATAGGTAAATCAATTGATAGTGTAGGTGTTTGAATCTAATTGTATGTTCATAGGTTAATCTAATAGGTAATAAGTTTAGGGTATAAGTAAATTCAATGTTTAGGTAGTTGTAGATTTAGTTAGCGAATATTTAGGTAATTTAAATGTAAATATGTGATCTTAGCTTAGTATAATTAAATTCAATAGATCAATGTTGTAAATGGATTTTATGTATGTTTGTTGAATTATAACCTCATAGATTATAAATTAGGTATATGTTTAGCAAGTTTATGTGTATGATCTTACTGAGTGCAGAAGGCACACGTATAGGTTTTTTAAATTTTTACTTAGGATTATCATTCACTTTACTTATTGAAATGCATGAATATAGATACTTTTGATAGGTAATTTAGAAATGCCAAATGACTTACGGTTTCCTTTTTCTTTGGGGCTGGATGTTTAATTAATTTCGCAGCTGTATAGACGATCGAAGACTATCTTGATGATTAAATACGTTGACTGCAGATTCGTTGTGCGCACATCGGTTCTGAAGGTCACTGTTGGTACTGTAGGAGTAATCAAAATTATGATAGGAGCAATGTAAAAAAAAATCACTTGGCGCTTCTTACCTCGAATTCATGCGAATATGAATGGATTAGTTCTTGTTACCTGTCTAGTCTATACATATATATAAACCTACTAAAAACAAGTTTAGCTTTACTTAAAATTAAACTAAATTAAGATCACGATGGGATGCTGGGACGTCTGGGGGGTATTTTTTGTCTATCTTTGGCTCCTGGTATGGCGAGCAATTGGTGCGATTGAAAATCGACTGGTGGATGGTCTTGTCACTCAGACGGAGACGTGGGGGTGGGTGAAAATCCGGTGTATGGTGCGATGCGATCGATTGCACGTGGTTGGGACGGGTGTTTCGCATGCAGGTTATCTTTTGGAAGCGATGGCTTGCGCTTAGGTGCTTTTTGGTGTACTGCTTGCAGATATTGCCTCTGTGAGACAACTTATCATAGCAAGTAAGTACACGTGGTGAAAATAAAAGCTTCTTGTTTGTAGCTTCTAGGTAGTTTACGTGGGTGAACGGGCGATTTTTCTTTTTATTTTATTGGGCACTGGGCCAGATTAAAATCTATATTCAATTGATGAACAAAATTGCCTCGTTATTTTCCACGTGGGATTGTGTGGTCACAATTTATGTGTTAAAATTACACGTGTAATCCGCCTATTTTAAAGCGAAGGAAATATGTCACAATTGCACTGATTAAGGATAAATTCGATTCACTCTTACCTCCAATAATAATGATAAAGATTTCGATTTTTGTCTCATAAAGACTGGTCCAGGCTCTCTTAGCTAAACTTAGTTTAGTTCTGAAGATGCTTGGTAGCTTTTTCAGTGTCGTGATGGATATAGAATTGGAAGCGAAATTTAACACTTGTAATTGATTCCTTTTCTTTATTTTAACACTAAAGGATAAAAATTATTACTAAGTTAAAGTAAATTAGGGATTTAGCACGCGGTTTTACCTATAATTATCGACGGTGGATGCACTGACTGTCACTTTATATTTCACCAGCCAAAAAAAGAAAAAAGGCCACCCATTGGGGTTGCACACATTATATACCCGTGGCTTTGGGCGAAGTAAGGTGAATAAATGACTAAAGTGTGGTGTCTATTTTGAAGTGAATTTGCACAGCGGCTAAAGCATTACCATCAGTGCACGGAAAATCTTTATAGCACGTCGATACTGACGTCAAAAATCCATAAAATAAAATAAGAATGAGCAATTTTTTTCAAGGCGATCGCTACAGTTTCCAATCATCTTCCATTCACCACTATGGACTCGCTGCCAAATTTATTTCATGCTTTATCAGACCCAAGGTCAAGTACAAACAAAATTAAGTGCTGTGCAAAAAAAGCGACTGATTTAGTCCGTCTTATTTCCCTTTACAGCCAAGACCAAATTACAGCAATACTTAAAAATAAATATTTTTCACTTATTATAGACGAAAGTACAGACATAAGTTGTAAAAAGTATTTAGTGTTAGTTGTTCGTTATCAAGAGGAAAATGTGGTTGAAGATACATTTTTTGGATTGATTGAATTGGAAGACTCGTCGGCAAATTCAATATCAAATGGAATCAAATTTTATTTAGAAGAACTTAATATTCCCTATAAGAATTTGGTAGGTCTAGGCGCTGATAATGCGTCAGTCATGAACGGCACTCTAAATGGAGTAAGACAGCAGCTTAAGTCTTTGAACCATAACCTTTTCTATTTGGGTTGCACATGCCACTCTTTAAACCTTTGTGCAAGAGCAGCAGCCAAACAGCTTCCTCTTGAATCCGAGTAATTTATTAAGTCAATTTTCAATTTCTTTTGGCGCAGCTACAAGCGGCTTACTGATTTCAAAACATTTCAAGAATATTTTAATACGGAGGAGCATACAATTATGAATACAAGTGCAACTCGTTGGTTAGCTGTTCAAGCAGCTGTTGATAGGGTTTTAGAGCAGTGGGTACCTACCACTTAAGCACTATTTTGTTCTTGTATCTTTTGAAGAAAAAAAAGACAACAATATGGAAGCTATACCTATCTAAAAAATTAAATGATATAAACAAGGCATACTTACTCTTTTTGTCTTATATTCTCAACTCAATTAATTACATGAATACAATTTTCTAATCAGAACTATGATACACCTTCTTTATCCCATTGTTAAGCAACACTTTTTAAAATTGCATAACAAAATCATAAAGAAAGACTATCTCAGCACCGATATTGATTTTGAAAATCCAGACTTTCAAATTCCTATTTTAGTGATTTTTGTGGTATTGAATTCGAAACTCATGAACGTATTTTAACAGAAGAAAATCTTTTTGAAGTAAAAAAACAAATTCGGTCTAGCCCGACACTGAATTTTTTTAACTAAGGCATTTTTTATATTTTACATTTGCATATATTTTATTTAAAACGTCAAGTTTCTTCAAAATATGTATAAGGACTGTATACGAGAAAAAATCCGGAAGCATTTGCGCTGCCTGACAATACTGAAATATGACATCGCAGTACCGTTAAATTTTAATCACATGCCTTACTTATATACCTACTCATAAATAAATAAATAAATTATAAGTAAATTATGATCTTAAGGCCGTGTGTTAACTGGGATAAATAATATGATTTTCGAATAATTTTCTTTAGCGGTGGAAAACGAATTTTTAGTTGTCAACAGTTTATCCTGCTCCGGGAGTAAGACAAAAAAATATCCTATATGCAAATTTTTGACATTTTCTTTTGCTTGATTCTTGCTGGAATATTCAAGAGAAAATAAAACACAGAGTTTCAATAAATTATTAATACCGTGACATTCGATAAATCTCTGTTTTAAGATTTGAATTTGTGAACTCTTTATAAGTGTCAGAAAATTAGCCGAAGATAATTTATTTAGCGCGGCCTTACAAATTGTTTTATTTCCGTAGGATTGGTTTTGGAATTTTCAAAATATTAAGCTTAAATATTGCATATCCAATGATTAAAAAAAATACTATCTTGTTGACTGGCAATTTTTTTCAAATTTGGTACATTGGTGAAACAAATAGGAATCATTTAGTGTTATATTGTATTCTTTTACAAATGCTAATCTTTCAAATAAAGAATCAAAAGAATCCATATCCTTTAAAATTTTCATCCACAAAAAAAGGTTAAAGCATTTGAGAAATACTGACCATTGTTTTGTGACTTACGTAAGGTTACCAACAACGCCTCAGATCAAATAGTAGTAGTAGGTTGTGTATATAGTTGGGGATTGAATTGCCGCATACCTATTGTCTCTTTTACTGAACGAATATAAATGAAACCATTCCAAATGATCTAGTTGCATCCATATTTTGATGCATTCAGCAACAATTTAAAATTTTTTCTCGTTTAAATTGAATTGATGTAAATAGTACATCAACAAAAAATTAAAGAGCCTGACAAAGCGTGAGGCCTGGCCTAAGCCTGACAGAGACCTTAAAAGCCTGACGCGTCAGGCTAAATCCTGACATCTGGTAACCCTAGTTGAGGTATACTTAATGAAGAGTGGAGATTATTTTTACTATATGATATTAGCGCTTTTAACCAGGACGATATTGTCAAGTTTTGGTATTCCTTGAAGGAGAAGAAAAATCTATTAAAAGAATTACTATTTCATAATCTTTCAGAATTCATGCTATCCTTAACGATTTTGCCTCATAGTAGTGCCGCGGCCAAAAGACAATTCTCGTTAATGAATTTGATAAAAAATAAATTCCGAAACCAGCTTAACATCAAAACAGTTGAGAGTCTGATGTTCGCGCACACCCTTCTCAAAAATCGTAAAGACATTTTTGTACCACCGCTTAACCTAATAAAATTTTTAAAAAAATACAAATTTACAGACGGTAAATTTATTTTAATTGACTATAATGAGCTTTTTTTTTCAAACTAAACACTTTATAATTAATTGCCTTCCTATGTACGTATTTATTAACAAGAGTGTTTGGTATACATTGTTATTTAGTTTTCTTATTGTATTTATTTGTTTTTATTAATTTGCTATGAACTCGCAATTTGTTTTGTTTTGTTAAAAAAAAATTTTATTTCAATAAAATTTTATTACATATTATCTCTTTATATAAAAATGGTTCGTAATTTGTGTTCGGATGCTTAAAACTTGAAAACTACTGGACCAAATTGACTCGGTTTGAGTTGTTGTGAGAAAGTTGATCCTGTAAAGATTGGACAAAGGGGTGTGGCACATCCTATACTTATATAAAAAAAAACATTCAAAATTTTATACATCGAAAACCACATAACAGATTGAGCTCAAATATTCGCACAATCCCAGGTATTGACCCGGGATATACTATCAATACGTTTGTTTAATGTTGTTGGTCTTATGCGGAGTTCGATGTTTAATCGTCGATTAATACTATCAGCCACTTTTGTGATGATATTTGATTGGTATCTGGGGGTCAAAGTTGAAGATGATTTCGTCTTCACAAATTGCCCGCTATGCTTACTAAAAAGTCGGAGAATTGATGGTCTACGCCAATTGCTGGCTTGCAACCGAAACTGCTGAATGAGAGTTTTTCTTTACTCTTACTAGTTCAAAGAAAAGTTTAAGTTCTACTTACTTGAACGATCTCAATAACAGGTTTACGAAAATATATAATACACATTAGGTATTCGTATTATTATAATTCCAGTAAAACTGGTAAGGAATATATTATTAAAGTATACGATGGATAGTTTATTCTTTATTTATTTATTTATTTATTTATTTTATTTTTGGAACTATTTTTTTTTTTTTATTGATATCCGGTATCCCTTTCAATCAACGAGGAGTGAAGGTTGTTACTCCGATGAAAGCTTGATTTAAAAAGAGAGGTGATGAGAAATGCTAGGCAGACATTACAATTAATTTTAGTACTAATGTTCTAAGTCAAAACAATATGTCGTGTCCTAAATTGAAAAGTGAATTCAGTACCTTTTCAGTTATAGAGATGGTAAAAATATTCGTTTTTATATTTTTTTGCAAAGCTGATCGCCACCCATATCGTATTGGGCCTTCACTTGGCCATTTATTTGCATGCACCATAAAAGGGTCAATGCATACTGTCGAGATAAACTCTGATTTTGCAAATAATTTTATGCAATATAGCTGGACTCGTGCTCGCCTTGCCCGCTCGCACAAAATTATATTTGGTTCATTTTAAATTACACTTGGAGTGTTTCATTGAAATCTGTCCAGTAGTTTTTGCGCTTTTAGGAGAAAAATAAAACTCCTCCCTCTCCTAGATCTTGCTACTTATTTGTAATACTGCCTTTTCTTTCCTTTGTTACCCTCTTCCTATGGAATCCAAGTAACGATAGCTACCCCGAACATACACTGTTATCATACCACATATCAGAATGAAATTCTGAAATGAAACCTGTTTTGTATTATACGTCTATTCTCTTATGAAGATTATTAACAACCCCATGCCATACTGCACCACGCGCCCCATTTCTATCCAGCATGGGGAATACGATCATTATATAGATATATACCTACATATACAACTGACCACAGCACACACTGCGAAAACAAATCAACCCTTTTCGAATGCGAGGTATAGGTTAGGTTAGGTTAACGGGTTGGTGAAGCTGAGTAGCCTTCTCTTCACCCCACTTAGGTCTTTGTGGACCCATTGTGATACCCTTCGAAGGGGTTATTTCATCCTTCCCGTGGTTACTCGACTTTGTCCAGCCATCTCGCTGCCCTCAGAAACCTGTAAAGATTGGATATTGAGACGTTAGAGAGTTCTTGCATATCCTGGAAGCAGTAACTTCCAAGTAAGTGTTCTATTCCTCGTGGGCCTTTTCATCACCGCAGAATCTACAAATGTTGTCGTTCTTAAGATTTAGTTTCATTGTGTGGCTTCTTAGAAGGTTGTGACCAGTGAGGGCGCCAACAATCTTAGACAGCCATACTCTATCGTATCGCAGAAGTTTGTTGGTCCTGCTTTCGTTGTACTGTGGCCACATCTTCCGTGATATGTCAGAGGTGGTTAGTGTTTTCCACCTAATGTGCGAGGTATACGTATGCTGTGCTGTTTTTGTTTGTCCTGTTGCACGATCGCAAAAGTATAAACATCTATTTGTACCAAGGTATATATATATTTTCACTTCAAAAAATACATTTTGGCTAAAAACGGTTCCTAAGGACGTGGCTATAAACGGCATAGCCTATATCAGTCTCACAGTCCTAAGGAACATTTTAAAAAAAGTTTCATCGAAATCTGGCCAGTAGTTTTCGAGTTTTTAACGGCCAAAGAAAATTCCTACAGTTTTATTATATGTAGGTATAGATAGAGCCGTTAATGATAGTTAGATACTGACCATACTTAAAAAACAAATATTATGCAACACTGTCATTGCAAAGTCACTAAGGAGCCCTTAAGTATCAGTATAGAACCGTAGATCATAATCACCATGATGATGCCATGAGCAATGATACCTTCTTTCAAGATTATAGTTATACCCGTCCGTCATACTGTTTTCTTAACCACCTGCAACCTTATCGAATTATGTAACCTATTTTATTGTGATGTCTTCCTTCTCCGCTCCCACATATCCCAAGGATATTCCATTTTTATTACTTTCGTCTGAAATTGACTACAAGTTATTAATTGGCACTCTTGCCAGATTGTTACCAAGGCTCAGGTTATTTTGGTTCTAACTAAGTTTCGTGAATTCTCTCAATTAACCGCAAATTGTCGATTAAACGATAGTCCTAGTACAACGTTAACAGTAGTTGCCTTCAAATCGCCTTGGGTGGTATTCAAACATCCGACATACTTCTTCGTATAGCTTACATTTCCCCATCGTCCTGTTATGATATTTAATGGTATATTTATACTCGTATACACGAAGTACGAAGAACAGGAAAAAAAAGGAATTGTGGGTGGCTTATTGAGAGCTGAGTCTTCAACTGCATAGTTTTCATGTCAACTTAAATATAAACATAGATATAATACTCCTTTCCATTTAATATTACAAACCAACCGCAGCGCAGCTAATAGAATGGACGAGGTACCCCCTAAAGGGCAAAAATTGACTGCCAGTCAGGAGCTGTAAATGTCTGTTGGGCCCCAGGAAGAACAAGAGGAAATGTATTCATCTTTCTTTTTAAACGAGCTCAAGCGAAAAGGATTCATTCTTTTGCTATAAATAATGTACATTATTTCCATTTTATTCAGAATTGCGTAAGAAGAAACCGCTCGAACATGGCATTTGTAGTTAGAAGCAAAATAACGAGCTCATAGTCGTCAGTCGAATCACAGTCGAATTTTAATAGCTAGAAATATGTACCATCGGGCTGTAAGTGCACTTAGCAGTTGGTCGCATTTGATTATGTGAATAATCATTTATTTGTGGAATCGGTAAGTGGGTACACATTTCCATCCATCGCAGCCACATCCTTTACGCAATTTGCTTGGTCTGTGGGATGTTTGCAACTGTTTACGCTTTTAAGCAGTGTCATGTAAGATGAAATCGACACGTAAAAGCTTCAAGGTAAATCGAGGAGTTCCATTGAATTATGTATACAACTAAGTTATGCACACCATGTTCCCTTGGATTTTTATTTCATTTTGATACGACGCACGTTGAAAGGCTCTTTAATAACCTTTTCGAAATTACTTTACTGCTTGTGATTAAAACGATCCCTGGTAAGGAAATAACACCCAAAATGACAAACAATTTTTCATCAACAAATTGTGTCAGATTTTTCTGGGCGTTATTTCCAAATTGATTTGGGGGATATTGCCTTGGCTTGCTTAAAACCATACAGACCACCCTACCGGAATAAATCGGTTGGAGTTTTGTGGTTAAGTCATCAGCATTACCAATGGATATACCATGCGCCTAATGATAACCAGCAAGTCAGCTCTAAAAAAATAGATACCTAATAGAAATCTAGAATTTTACTAGCTAACCCGACAGACGTTGTCCTATCCGAGAGATTTATTTTCTAACATTAAATTTGAAATAGCAATGAATCCCAAAATGTTTTATTTATACAGGGAGTCCCTAAAAAGTATAATGCTTTAAGGGGTGATTCCCCCTACCATACAATTTTTTGTTCGGCAAAACTTCAGGAATTTTCCCTTAAAGTATTATAGCGCTGAACTGAGACACCCTGTATAATAGATGTCTCTAAAAGTAACATTGGTCTATTTTTATTAAAATTGTAAACTTAAGCCGTGTGTCAATTGCGCTAAATAATTATATTCGGTTAATTTTCTGACTCATAGTGGGTGTTGAAAAGAGAAGTTCACAAAACTCTATTATACGATTTTAATCAATTGAAATTCAGTTTTTTATATCTTGAACATTTAACCAAGGAAAAAGAAACATTAAAAAATTAGTCTATAGGATAATTTAGTATAGGGATATCCGTATCATGCTCCCTCACCAGGATATTTTTTTGACATCTGAAAATTCCGAAAATGTCCGAAATATATCCGAGGGATCGAGGATAATGTTTAGTGCGCACAAATCAGCTATCAGCTTTCACGTTGGTGTCGCTAGATAAAGTGTTGAAAATTCTAAAACAAAAAAAACACAATTTCAGAAAATACGCTTAAGGGAAAACCGGATATTCATTATTTTTCTATATCTTTTCATTTAAATTTTAGTTACCTTGCACTTAAAAGGGGACAGGATGGGTCCAAAATCCAAATTGATGATTGATGGGAAATCCATAGGAAATGACTAAGTTGCTCAGTCGTTATAGTTTTTTTTTTTTATTTCCCTGCCCTATTGGCTGACACTGTGACCTAACAAGATCTATTATATCGAAAGGGATATGGTTACTCTAGGAGACGTGTGAACTCCCCAGTGAATGCCACTATATCCTTAGTAGCGGAGTTCCTGAGCTCTGCTGGTAAAAATATCTCCTTGTTAAAGATACGTTTTCTTAACCAATGAAGTGCCGGGCAATCACAGAGAATGTACTCGGAGGATTCTTCATCCTCAAGACAGAACCTGTGAGAAAGCCCACCAGCCTTCTGATACTATCCTTATTTAGGTTGAGGATTTCCTTGTAGGAGTAAGGTTTAATTAATCTCTTGTATTGTCTTAAACCCGGAACATTTTCCCAGTGGCGCAGACGAAGTTGGTGTTCCCAGTTGTTAATTATACCCATAGCAGTATATTCCAATTGATTTTGCAATAAAGTTCTGGTCCACAGAACGCGGATTCAGAACCAGCCCTAGCTAGTTGGTCCGCCGTTTCGTTGCCCTCAACCTTGATGGCCAGTTACCCAACCCAGTTTGACCTTGTTGTGTTTGGATAGGACTGGCAAGGCATCGTAGCAGCACTTTACTGTTTTTGAGTCTATCGTGTTGGACGATAGAGCTTGTAAGGCCGCTTGACTATCTGAAAAGATTTGTATTTTGGCGCCTTTAATTCCCTCCCTTTTTGGAGTTTAAAACTGCGCAGATCTCAATTGCATGGACTTCAGCCTGAAAAACCGTGGAACTCTTTCTCATGGGTTTCGAGACTTTGGTATTGGGTCCAAAGACACCAGCACCAACTCCAGATTAAATTTTCGATCCGTCAGTGTACCAGACAATACTTTTAGGGTCCATTGCCCCATTTTGTGCAGTACAGTATTTTTACCTCAAATAATTTCCCAAAACTATATACTCTAAGGTCTAAAGGTGCTAGTACACGATATGTAGCACGCCTCATATATATGTAGCACTGACGTAATTTGGACGTCAGCGAATGGTCCCAATGGGTACATGCCGTGTACATTGTACAAGCTCTCTTTGTGCACTCTCTGTTGACGTCAGAGCCACATATATATGAGGCGTGCTACATATCGTGTACTGGCACCTTAACCATAATGTCAGGGATGTAGCAGAACATGTCCATCTTTGGGATTGATTTAAGTATTTCCAGGTGTCCCACTTGGTCACCTAGCTTTAGCTTAATAGCACATCTAGCTGCCACTTTCCTAATAAAGTCGTTATAGTTAGGCCGGCCAAGGCCACACACTGAGCGGCAAAAAATATTTCAAACCAGTATTATTAGGACTCTCTCTTCATTTTTCCCACGAAACGTGCTCATTTTTCCCTTTTATCCCTTTTCACCGAACTCAAATACCCACCAAATTCCTACGATATATTATGAAAAAAATTGTTTAATAATTTGTAATAACCTTAGAATCAACACGAAGGGCTAATTTTAAAACCTTTGATACCATTATACATATTAATACCGCTAATGCCCAAGGATTTATTACCAATCGAAAACTAAGCCTGCCTTTGGCGAAAGTTTTATTTAATTACTAGCGTAATTACAATTTATCTCACTTCGCTTCATTACCTGTGGCTACAGTGTGGTGAAAGCTTTAATTTAATTTCAATGCTATCATTGCCCTATGCACCACGATATGTCGATTTTCCCACCCGCTGACAGAGGCGACATTTTACCCGTGTAGCCTGATTAATTATAATAAATATTTAATTTATTGTCTCTCTATAGCACTTGCTTGTGGTTACATATGCATAATACTCCTGGTATGTTTTGTCCAGAGAGTACTATAGATATTAGGTATTCTATTTGTTGTTGCCACTAATAAGTTTTTAGGTCGCCACGTTAATGGTTTTAATGGTCTCTCGTCTCTCGACAAAAGTACATAATAAAAGTGAAGATTTCCATTCAGATTCAGTACCCATCTGGTTAAAACAAAAGGATTTTTTTTACGTATAAAGCTTTACGGATCATTTGTATAAATTTAAGCCGCTCAGCATTGCACTGACGTGACGAGTGGTTCATAATTTCTGAAATTTGCTTGCTTTAGCCATCTTCCATATTGTAACGAACAATGGCTGAAAATTTGTATACACTGCGGCATCAACGTAGTGAAGGATTTATGGATAAATGGAGTGGATGAAGTGGATGAAGTGACTTTTACTTTTGCATTAATTTCGCGACAGTGGGCGTTTAAACGATAATTATAATTAGTTAGTAGTCAGCACTTATGTCTGTGAGAAAACTTGAGACGTTTGTATATTCGACGTTTATCGGGCATGGCATAGGATTACCATTTTGCCAGGTCCATAATACTATACTTGAGAAAATGAAATTGATTTAGCGATGAGGGTAGATGTGTATAAACATAAAGGTTGCCTTTCGTCGGACAAATAAAGATACTAGATACTAATAAACGGGTCAATTTTAGACATATTGGCCTCAAAAAAAATGTATCTACTATTAGATCGTCATGTAAACGTCTTTCTTGAGCGTTTCAACGCCAATCATACAGTGTCATTCGTGCGGTCTCAAAATGCATAACATGTTCGCTTTGCCATCTTGTGACAGAGCAGATCTGATTGAAAGAGGCGAGTTACCGGCAAATGAAGAACGATTGCATAGCGTGACATGGGGCATGTAGCACAAAACTACAATTTAACAATAATTTTACAGGCATTTGTTAGCAATGCCGATTTAACAAGTTACTATAATTTCTGTACCACACTTCACTTGTTAAATATCAAAATTCCCCTTCTTTGTACAAAACAAGTGCTTCCGTGACGGATAGACTATATGCGCAGGCAAATAATCTTAGCTGAAATCATATTAAATAAAATTTGTTGTTAATTTTGTTGGTGACATAAATTTACAAAATACTCAACCACACGCTTGGAAACGAAAAGGATTTAGACAAATATATTTTGCCAGTTTCGCTAGTTTCAAAAATAATTTTATATTTGTATTTATTATTTTTTTATGTGAGGTATACGATATCTATATCTATAAACTTAATCATTTCTATCAATTCTATCCGATGGAAACAAAAAAGTGTGCGAAAAGTATGCCGAGTACACGGCATGCACGTTTTGTCTCAAAGTTGGCATATTCGTATGTCGACGGTGACTGCCAAAAAATCAACTCAATTAAATTTTCTTGGACGTTTTTTAATCCATTGACACCGTAGCTATCCTTTGATGGAATTTGTTACTTTAAGGCTTGATAGAAAGAAGACGAACCATATTCTGGGATACTGCATTTATTTCGAAATGCCACCAGGAAGCACTAAAATCTTAATTTTCCCCAGCGAAAAAAAATCACTCATATTTTTAATATTTTAGGGCTTTCTGGTGACATTTCGAAATAAATGCAGTATCCCAGAATATGGTTCGTCTTCTTTCTATCAAGCCATAAAGTAACAAATTCCATCAAAGGATGGCTACGATATCAATGGATTGAAAAACGTCCAAAAAATCTTCAATTCAAACGATAGTTTTTTGTATTCTCCGAAATTTACATGCCATACTGAGTCGGACATATGGGTGACAGATGCATGCCAACATATATGTCAGCGTCAATAATATGCCGAGTACACGACATGCACCCTTTTATGACATATTCTGACGTCAAATTGACGTCAGACTGGCATGCGTATGTCGTGTTTGGCATGTCGTGTACTCATAGCTTTACAACCACATAAAACCTGACTTGTAACGGCTTAACAAATTTCAACTCACACGTTAAATTTTCGCAAGTTTAGCAATCGTTTGCAAAACTTTTTCCACACTTGTAGGTTGTAGCTTTGTGGTACAGAAAGTGAGGAAATTTAGTAATTCCCAATTGTTAAGGTTTGCTTGTACAATAATTGTTAATTGTTAAATTGACATGCAGTTTTGTGGTACAGAAACAGAAACCATTGTAAATTGTTAAAATTCGCCTGTTGTACAAGACTTGTAGTTCTGTGGTACAGGCCCATGGTGACACGATTAATACGATTGACACGAATAATATGGGTGGCGCGGATATTTTATGTGTCATTTCAGCGTTCTCTGTTGGCTGGAATAATTCCAACGAACAAATACCATTCAGAATGCACATAAATACTCACAATTGTTCCCCTTTAGATATGTTTTAACTTTGTTAGTGTTTCAGTTAAAAAAGGAATAGTAAATGCGCTTAATTTATTTGCATTTTAAGCGTTAATTGTATAATAATCTGCAGTTTGCACAGACTCAAGTACCTGAATAATAATTGTCTATAATGTTGTAACGTATAGTTTCAGCGGTACCTTTTAAGTATCTACTGCTTATGACGTGCAGTACATTTGCATGGTATCTGGTCGAAAGTACACCCCTATCGCTGGCTGGGTTTTTCTCCCATTCGTCGCCAGTTGATATTAGGCGTATTTTTTTGAGAATCTATAGCTAGCTCACTTTTACTTTTACATGAAAAACGTTTATACTCACTTTTGGTTTTGTTATACTCACTTCCCAAAAAAATACGTCAATTGTATGAGAATGGTATGATTTTACATTTCTTTCATTTATTATCACCGTCTTTCCGCGTTGAGTTTTAAGTCAGTCATAAAAGACATGAAAATGTTTTCAAGATTTCCACCGACCATCGAAAAAAATTCTTTTTTAACTACATACACTCTATTTTCACAACACAGGTCTGCAATGTGGTGCAACGAAAATAGACACAACAATGTCAATATGAGTATGATACTGTACAATTTCGTGCAATGTAACGTGTGCGTATCCGTCTCAATCTCTCACACTGACACTTAAAGGAGGCATGTAGGCGATGCATTTCGAATTATATTGCCACTGAAGTTTTGGCCTTTACAAAAATATACCGTGTGTGAATACAGATCGAGATTTGGGTAGTCGTTTTTGAAAAATATTCATAAAACTGCTATATTCGAGTTTTCTGAGAAAAACCTAGTAGGTACGTGATCATGTTTAGAATACCTATAGGTACTTATGTTGTCTTAAATATGTATTTTGATCAAAATCGTTGGAGCGGTTTTTTTGTAAAATTATGCTGACAAATGGTCCAACTTTGGATTATGTCGTTTTCCATTGGGCAAAGAAGCATCCGGGTGCGTCCGGAATCAAGAAAATCACTTCTGAAACCGTTCCATTGGCGCAAAAAATATTCTTCTGTTGATTCTGAGGGGAGAAATTCGCTTCTCGATTTCAAGTCAGAATAAACTCAAGAAGAACTTACATACACAAGTGCATTTTATGTATTTTATACAAGCCATCTGGCAGCATCCATACAATAATTTTTGACGTTTCACCAATACCTTAGTGTAGTCGGCCAGAAGCAGTTTTCTTTTCCCATTGGATTTCGGAATGAGTGAATCCCCGAGTGAAACCAATGGAAGACGACATTACTAAACTGTTTAGCTGAGAACTGAGTATGACGGTGCCGTGAGTGAAATAAGGCCAACTTTTGAAAATTGGCCTTATTTCGCTAAGCAAACGTGTAATAAGGCCAACTTTCAACACTTTTCACTTCGACAAAGTGCAATAACGCCAAGTTGGTTTTATTGCGCTTTCAAAATATGAATTTGGCTTAATTTCACTTTATGTGCGTGAAATAAGGCCATCTGCTTGAAATTATAGCTATTATTTTCTCAAATTCAAAAAAATGCTTTTTACATTCATATTAAATTTTAATCAGCGCAAGTTATGTTAAATGCTCTTTTTGAATTTTAGAAAATAATAGTTTTAAATTCCTACCCAACTTTGATGCATATCACCCAAGGCATCGCTAAAAAACCTTTTAAAATTTGTTTAGGTATTTACCACTGACAAGCATTAAATTTATAAGAAATTTTTTCTGCCTTAAACTTTATAAGAATTCTTTAAATTTAAAGCGAGTCGTGCTTGACATACCCCACAAATTTCCACCCCCTTGCATTTTTTGTATACCTATCTTTGCTTCGTTCTTTGAACTTTTTTCTTCGCTTTCATTTGCATGACAATGTTCTGACCTGAAAATAGGGTCAACATTAGACAACTTTTAAAATAAGGCCTACTCTGCATCTGAATTGCTATCATGAACCGTTTTTTTGGAATTGCAAGCACGCATCAAATCTGTCCGCTGATGTAAATGCACTTGATATTTTTTGTGCGCAGGAAGGTCCTGCATTTGCATTAGATCCCCATTCCAAAATGCACACTGCAAGTTCAAAACAGTTCAAATTCGTGACATACAAATATATCGTGCGGATGCTGTTTCAAAATAACAAAAAGGGAATCTTACAGAAACAAAAAGTACATCGTGCACAATTTGAGAGAGTGTACGTTGAAAAGGGCACCCCCGCTCATTGAAAATATTGTGTTTACTTATTTTCAACTGAACGGTGAGCAAACGACGGAATTTTAATGAATATGTTCAGAGCGAGGGTAGATACAAACAAAATAGTGAAGGAAATTCCTTGAGTATTTTCCTTCGTGGCTTTAAGCACATCGTCTCTTTCAAATTGTGGATTACCCGAGATAAAGAAAAAGCGTCGCGTCGATTGTAAAAAAAACTGTTTGGAAAATGGCTTTTAAAACAAAGTCCACCTGAGACGGCAGACAAGGATATAACAATTAGTGGCTTTTATGAAATTCTTTCCCTACTTCAATTATTTGCTGTGGGCAGTGGATCTACTATACATAAATGTGTCCTCCACCAGTCTTGTTTCTGCTGCTTTCTTGAGCAGATATGTGGCTATTTGTCTTCAGTTCAGATATTGGAATGGTTTGAGCTCTTGTGGGTGCACGTATGCATTAGGGACAACAAATTCTTCTTTAATTTGTAGAAAAAGTTATTAAGACATCAGAATGCACTTCAAATTAACTTTATTGGTTTGGTTTGGACCTTTGCGGTAACACAAATATTTGGGTTATTTGGGGAAAATGTCGGTCTCATTACAGATAGTATAATGTTATCTTTCTAATGTAATATGGCTGCACCCATGAAACACCCTTTGAATTTGCCAGCAACAACTGTATTGAATTTCTAAAGTCACTTTTGTTTCTGAGCGTTTTAAAATATCGCTTCAAATTTGCCTCTGTAACGGTGAGTGAGAAACTAGTTACATGTACAACAAGGTGCAAAATTCTAATTTAGACTTATAATATTTAATAGGGTTTTTCTTAAGAGCAGTTGGACTGAAATTGAAATAATACACACAAGTTGAGCAATATAGCCAACCTTTTTCTTGTTCAATCCATCCTTTTATGTCATTAACGATAAAAAGTGTTCGGCATATGGCCAAAATGGGAACGTTGTATAAGAGCTGCTTTCTGAGCAAATGCTTCGAATACCAATACATCTTTGAGCTTTAAGGCCGTGCCTCTTAAATAGTGCGCTCGATGTTGGATTTCCAAGGCTATAATCGTTGTTGGCTTAGCCGCAGATATAAATAACCTTAAATACCTACACAGAAAAAGCCCCAGTAACCAAACACAACAATCATGGAGGCTAGGCCACAGCCAAAGGTCCATTTCTGGAAATAATGCTGTCATCAAATACTTTTTTTTACCATCGGTATACAATCTTGGAAGCTGCAGAAACCTTTAATATCTTCCGCATACAGCATCAGCTGGGAGAACAGCCGGTCTTTCGACTTCCTGCCCCACAACGAGATTAAATATGTAACATGACAGCGCATCTGTCGTAAATAATTCGTATCAGTTGTACAGTGTCCTGCATATTTTCCAGCATCATACGGCATAGTCAAATCAATTTTGCCAGGATTCGGTCATCGCCATGTAATGGATATGCGTCTTTGAAAGCTGGTGAAGCCCGACTTAAATGTGTGGCTCGTTTTCAGAATTTGCCTCATTATGAAACTTTGTCATTACCATTAAAACAGCACGTTTGATATAATCGTATGAAACGTTATGGTAATTGATATGCTTCGATAGTTCTTCCAGACATATTATCGCCTTTGTCTTAATATGGACCTGATAGTTCACTCATCAGGAATGCTTTCTTCCACTTACACTTGTTTGATGATTTAGTGCGAGCGTTCTTCTAAATCATCCTTTCCTTCGTTCCTCAAGCTCTAATGCGAGAAACAGACAATTTAAAAGTCATAGTACTCACAGTGGACATTTTAGAGCCACTGATTTTTAATGGCTAAGATCGAGCCACAGGGGCAACTTCGGTATAGGTAAGGAGGGCAAGGCACGCTTGCGGTAGCTCGGCTCAGCTCGTCGGACGGGGGGTTGAGCTTGTTCCTCCTCAACATAATTTATTTCGTGGCAAAAAATAAAAATAGTCAAAAAAAAAATCAGAACGCTACTTTAAATTGACTCCGGACAGACTATGAAAAAAATAGAGAGTAAAAAGTGGAAAAGAAATGCCCGAGAACTTTTGTCTTTGCCTCCAAGTAACAGTAAGGACGGGAAGATTACCGCAAATCTTTCTAACTCTAACTAATAATAATAATAATAAAAATAATAATAATGAAGAGGCTTTAGTGCACCTTGTGGTATATTGTGCCCCCTGTTTATACCTTGGAAAGTTTCATGCCCATTTCCAGAGCCCCATCGCTTTACAGTTCCGTTAGGAACCGTGTTGCTCTGTCATTGGCAAGAATATCAACCTTAGAGCACTTCATCCAGTCCAGTTTCTTTTATGAATCTGAAAATGAGTAGTGGGCCATGGTTTGTATATTCTTATCTGTTATCTGGTACTTGCCCAGATGTTTGATCCTCCTGTGGGTCAGTGCCCCACAGGATTCTATGATGTGATCTGGGGTTTCTGCGTTCTCATCGCAGAATCTGCAGACTCCTTCTTCTGATAAACCTATTTTCCTCAAATGTTCAATCAGTCTACAGTGTCCCGTTAGGAGACCTGTGAGGTTTCTTAGGTTATTTTTGCTTAGACCAATACAAGCTTTAAATCTTTTTAGGTTATAGTTCCATAAAAGTTTCTTGGCTTGCCTTAGGCCCTGACGATTTTTAAAAGATGCGGCTATTTTTTCCTTTTCAATCCTTCTGAACCCGTTAGGAGACCTGTGAGGTTTCTTAGGTTATTTTTGCTTAGACCAATACAAGCTTTAAATCTTTTTAGGTTATAGTTCCATAAAAGTTTCTTGGCTTGCCTTAGGCCCTGACGATTTTTAAAAGATGCGGCTATTTTTTCCTTTTCAATCCTTCTGAACCTACGAGAAGGTAGGGTATGTTCCCCTATGCCGCAGAACGGTTCAGGTCCTATGAAGGGCTCCGCTGCTCCCTGTCTTGCCAGAGAGTCCACAGCCTTGTTCCCCATGATGCCTGCATGACCAGACCAGGTATCCAGCAGATAGTTACTCTGTTGTTCTTACTTAACTCATTAAGCAGGCATTCCCACAGGCATTTTATGATATAGGCTCCAAGTGCCTTGATGACGTCTTGGCTATCTGACATCACTGCTATATCACAGTTTCTGTAGTTTTTCTTGAGAATGATCCGAACGCACCTATCTTAAGCACATATTTCAGCTTGAAAGATGCTGGTTCATTTGCCCATTCGTAGTGCGTAGTTCCTGTCCCAAACACTCCTGCACCAGTCCCTTCGTCCGTTCTCGATCCATCCGTATACCATTTTACACTGTGGTTGCTCAGCCCATAGATCATGGATTCATTGCTCCAATGTTTCTTATTGCTGAGCTTCGTTATGAAGTTTTTCTCAAAATTGAATCTATTGATGCTATCATCCCTGGGTATAGCTAGAAGTGGAAGTTTTGCGAGTAGAACATCGTATTCTTTCGAGTCAATGCATACTCCCTTCCGATTCCTTCTTTTGCCATCTTCAGGATTGTTTTTTCCGCTGTATCCTTACCCATGAGGTGTAGAGGGGTGAGTTCTAGGAGTACCTCCATGTCTGCAGTTGGGCATGTACTCATTGCTTCGGTGATGCATAGGAACGCCAGTCTTTGCACTTTGTTGAGAAAATCTCTTCTTGTGACTATGCTAGTTCATTTTGCCCATGCTACAGCTCCGTATGTAATCATGGGTCTCACAATTGCAATGCATGCTTGGGCTGCAACACCACGATTTTCCTGTTAAACTCTTACATACCATAAGAGCGCGTGTTGCCTTCTTTAAAATCTCTTCCGCGTGTTTACGATGAGTGTAGTCCTAGGTATTTTACTTCATTGGCTGGTATCAGTGTCGTGCCTGATTATGTCCTCATTTTCTTTCTTTCTTTTCGTTTCTATTTCCTTGCTTCCCTTCCCTGTCCTGTTTTAAGTTCTTCATAATCACGTGACAACTTTTTCAGTAAACCCATTCATTAAGCAACCAGTATTTGACAAATAAACGCATAGGTTTTCAAAACGAATGCTTTTGTCTAGGTCTCGTCAAGTAGGTGTTATTGTAATCTACCGACATGAAACATGATAGCAGTAGAACTAAAGTCAGGTTGCTCTAAGTCCTGCGTCCTGATTCTCCCAACGAATCCCTGCTTGCTTACCAAACTTATCACCGTGATCTGTTTTCAATGGACATTTTTTCAATTGAGTCGTCATGTGTATATGTATACGATACCTAACCATATCTCAAGATATCGAAAAAAAAGTTTCAACCGATTTGTGTGTCTAAGACGAAAAGAACTTGCTAAGAATACTTTGGAGACTTTCGAATGGCCAACTTCTAAAACATATCCACCTTCTTATCGTCAGTAGCGGTACTGCGTGCGATCTGATGCTGTCAGTAAAATGGAACAAAAGATACATTACAAAATTATAAACTTGGGTTTTTCTCCCAAAATACATACATTGAGGATAAAGGACTTGTAGAAGGAGATCCCATAATTGATTTAAATTTACAGCTGACGGGGAAACCTTATATATCTGCAAATGGCGCCCTTAATGGCACTCATGACATAAATGCCATAAAATGTATACGCTCATTTGTTCGCACTGACAGTGTGACATACCACCATAACCGCTCTATTGACGTCTTAAAGGTAAAAATACGTTTCTTCGTTGACGTTTCTAAAACGCTTTTTACGATGCACATCCCTAGTTGTGCATGACCAAAGTAGGTGCAGTGATTAATGGCGAAGAGTATCAGAATGCATCTTACATTGTCTGATATATCAGGTTGCTCAAAAAGAGGAAAAAAAACACGTTCAGTTTAATTACTCTCCAACAGGCTATGTACAAGTGCAAGTGCAAATCTATTTTGGCGATGCACCGGTGGGTGATGCTCACAAGTCAAGCATCAACTCGGATATAAATGGAACATTCTATGTGGGGTTAGGTTACCTATCTATTGTGTGGACTATACACCTTTTCACACATAGACTATCTCGGTGATTGATGTATGGCATTCACCAGTTTTAGTTACTTTCATATTTTCTCGTTTAGTTACACTTTATTATTAAAGGGTACACATCTAAGCTGCAACTGAAGCATGCATGCGAGTGACCGGTGACCACTCCTTCAACTTTTGACTTTTTACGTGTCATAGTGCTACATGCAAGTTTTTTCTAAATCATGTGATCCAATCTGAAACATGCTCTGAATATTCCACATTGACCATATACGAAAAAGGATATTTCTAACCTAAACCAACAACAACTATCATCAACTGCAACTGCCCGCCGTAAACTTCAAAAGGCCCCATACCACCCACATCCTTATCTGGACTATGAATGCAGCGAAGGGTGGTTCCCATCATTGTTATATTATTATTCCATATGGTACATACTACACACCCATCGGAGAGCTAAATGAGAAAAAATACAATAGCTCCCAACCGACCGACATTAAAGAACTAGTTAAAGATGTGGCTGCGTCGTGTATAGAAGTCAATAAGCCGTTCCAAAAAATAACAGCTCCCTACATCCTCCAACAATGTTGGTGGAAAATTATTTTCTCCTTTAATTTGGGAAATGTGATTTCAAATGCTTATGCAATGCATATACATCCTTTCAGCAAGGAATCCATCGTCAAACGAAAATGAGTGACCTCTAATGCAAATTCCAATGCAACATAGAAGGAGTTCCTATGCCTTGGGCTACGTATGTCCATGCTTACCCGCTGAACTTGTAGGAAATTCCAATTCAATGCAAAGGAGGGACATACATTTTCCTCTTTTCGCAATTTTATTAGAATGCAATTTTGTAAATACACTTTTCAGCAATAAGTAACGAAAATCTTGACTCTGGTCCTTCATTCTGAAATTCATCTGTCAGCAGTTTTCTTTTTTGTGTACCGTGCTCTTGTTATTGTCTTACTTTAAGGAATGTCTTCAATTATGCGCAGAAATGTCCTTGTCCTTTGGAAAAAGAAACATAAGTTTATCTCACTGGCAGGATGCTGGCCCTCATTTAGAAGACCAACAAAAGCATGAAGACAAAGTTTTCATCGTCATCTGTCTTAAAGTTTTTCTCTGTGAATAGTTATTTTGAGTGAGAGTTAATTTTGTTTCTGCACTTAGATGGTGTAAGAATGCAGTTTGTTTGCGTTTGAGGTAGTGGCACCATTTTTGTAACCAGGCACACAGTGCGGGCGGGCGAAAGGTACTAAGCGAAGTATCCATTTGTTCCATTAAATCGGTTTAGTGGGCTATTATAGCGCCGACCTTAAGTGAATTGTATTCGACCGCATCTCTTTTAATTGCAGCTATAAGCGTGCTCTCTTAACTTGTGCGTTTTATTTCGAATGCAAACATAAGACGAGGGACAATAAACCTTTTGGTTGGATGCAACAGTGCAGCGGGACTGATTATGATAAAGGTCTTATAAGAGTGCCAGTTGACCATCAATACTAACCCTGCTAAAACCGTTTTTCCCACTTCTATTTCTATTGCCGATGCAGTGATAGTTCGCTGGGTTCTACCAGTTATGTAAATAGGCTTTTGAGAGATCATAGCCTGTTTCTGTGTCACTACACTAGCCCAGCAAGTTTCGCACAATTCTTTCAAGTATGATGTTAAGGAAGTCGCATGAGAGCTTGTCTTTGGCAAATCCTCTTTTATACCCTCCACAGGAAGGGTATCCAAGAAGGAGTCACCGGAGACCCCATAAAGTATATTATATATTCTGAATCAGGATCACATTCTGAATCGATTTAGCCGTGTCCGTCTGTCTGTCTGTTAAAAACACGATAGCGTCCAAGCAAATCGACTTAGGCGAATGAAATTTTATGAAAGATATTATTTTTACCGTCGTCAGGTTAGTCAGGCGGATCTAGGGGAATGGTTACGTCATGGGCATTTGTTTCTCAACAATTACTCGTGGGTTTTCTGAACCCCAAATGCGACAATTTTAATTATTAACGAAGCCATCACGAGGGAAAAGACAACTTGGTTGTATTTAATGCACACAAGACACAGCTCACAACATTTTCTAGGAAAAATGCATCAACAGTTCCTCAGATCTAAATGGACTACCATCCAATCCATCCCAAGGACCCAATGAATGAATCTAGGAGTCGCAGTCAATTCAGGAATCACATGGCAGGACCACATATCCTATATCGCAAGATCGGCATCCGCTAAGTTGAGCTACCTATTTAGAGCAAAGAGGTACTTTAGCCCCAAACAACCTCTCCTTCTCTACAAAGCACAGGTTAGACCAGGCCTGGAATATTGTTCCCATATTATATGGAGCTCGGTCCCAAAACATTCACTTAACCTACTTGGAAGCATACAGAGAAGAGCAGTTCGACTTATTGGAGACCCTACACTCACATCGAATCTACAACCGTTGGTGCACAGAAGACAAGTCGCTGAGCTTTGCTTGTTATATGTACTTCCATAGTAGATGTTCTGGGGAACTCAAAGACATTATCCGTATCCCTCGAAATGCTAATGCTCATAACCATACAGTACACTTGACAACCGCGAGGACATCAACTTTCCAAAACTCCTTCTGTACAGGACAAGCAAACTTTGGAACTCGCTTCCTGTGGTCTGGGGATATATTTCCAGAAGACTACATTTTGCAGCAATTTAAGTGCAGAACTAAAATACATCTGCAAGCATCTCGGGGCGCTGATGAAGCGTTATAGGTTCGCCCTTCCCGGGAGAAGTATTTAAAAAAAAAAATACCTCGCTAGAGCCGATTGGCAACACTTCAAACATGTAGGATCATCAATACCGTCCTTATAATGTACAATACAGTTTATCATATAAAGTTACCTGCTATGAAAACCCCACGAGCTTATGACGCATATTTTATTTCCATAAACTGATTCCTAAAAAAATTTTTAAAAATTTGCTGCCAAAATTAGAATAAAATAAAATTAAGACTGAAACGAGGCGACTCACTTCTCTAAGTTTATATCAAATAAGAACTAGAAGAGATGGAAGTATACTGGCCCTGGACCATGTTCACCCAGGACTGTCATACTGTTTAGCGCCACTTAAGTAAGTATTTGGTAAAAAAGCAGTGTTTAGTGTTCTTTTTAACATGACAGTTGTGGACAAGTGTTTGAAAGAAAATATTTGCTCTCCTTGTATTCTCTTGTTCATCATCATACCTGACATCCGTATTCTGAATTTTTTATTTTTTTTTTTGATGGACGTGACAGTGAAAGAAGTGTCTTTGTACAGTTGTTGTCGAGATGATGACAACGTGTTGTTGATTTAAGGCGCTCATTCACTTCACTCAACTCAGGTTATGAAATGCAGATATGTTATTATGTTCGCATGCAGGAAGCTCACATCTTGATTCAAGTGAGACGTACCATGTACCAACATGGAATAGGGAACGCTTGATGATTATATGGCCAAATGGGAGTAAGTTGGATTCCAGATTGCATATTTGTAGGTCTCCCGTTTGTCTGTGATTGATCAATCACAGTTCATTTTTGTCAAATGCATGATACAATAGGTAGGATGGCATTATTGGAGACGAGACACTTCTTTATGTGAAATGATCGCTGTGCCTATATTATTGAGGACACTCGGGCATTATTATCTATATAGTTAATAACTAAACCAAATACTTGCATATATGTAATAATAGCTTTACTTCACTCGCACAGACCTCAAGATTTGGTACACAGAGATGCCCTCACAGGCAGTTAGTTCCCTCTTTTATATTCGCGCAGGAAACCTACCTAAGAAAGTAACTGAGGAGCAATTAGTAGGTATCTCTGAAGAATATGTTTATGTGATCAATACTTGTTGGTGAAGCGCTGGCATCTCAACACAGATCATACTATGTACAGCAGACTGAGCCAGTATCTACGCGACAAAACATATTTCTTTGCTGGCAAATACACC
Source organism: Cheilosia soror (assembly GCA_949372485.1). Lineage (NCBI taxonomy): Eukaryota > Metazoa > Arthropoda > Insecta > Diptera > Syrphidae > Cheilosia > Cheilosia soror. The sequence continues at coordinate 67,303,808 of OX443561.1, read as the reverse complement.
GATATGATGAGCACCATCTTAAGATCTTTTGACTAAGGTGAAACTCTTACCCTGCAACATAACTATGCAACATAATGCAACCAAAAAGAATCGTGAGGATGTGTACCACATATATGACTTCATTCTTACAGAATTCCGCTTATCTTTGGAGTACGTACGCTGGAGTTGGATGAAGCGATAAGCATATTCAACGGCGACAAAGGTTGGGACGCATTACAAAGGGGATCATCGCTCGGTCATAACTCGGACCTCAAGACAAATTAGTTATCTTTATTTCTTACAATGGAGTACATAAACATAAAGTCAATCGGATGAAAAATAAAAATGTTCCCATACAAATTTTGACCCCTTTCACCCCTTTAGGGGTCGAATTTCAAAAAATCCTTCCTTATTCCTTGTATACATTATAAAGGGAACATCTGCGCAAAATATCAGCTTTCCACAGCAAAGGGTTTGTGCTGGGCACTTATGAATGATCAGTATATATATATGTATATATAATAACGCGCAGTTAACCTACCTAAGAAAGTCTAACCCCGTTCTTACAGAATTTCGGTTGAATATCTTTGGAGTACGTACGATGAAGCGATCAGCAAATTCAACAGCTATGAAGTTTGGACGCATTACAATTACAATGTTTCAAATCGATACGACGAACGGTTCGTGAATTTAGAAAAGGCCCACCTTAAAAGGGGTCATCGCCAATAACTCAGACCTCAAGCTAAATTTACAAAATCGGACACAAACCGAGTTTGAAGTCAATCGGATGAAAAATAAAATTCTTTCCATACAAACTTTGACCCCCCTTTTACCCCTTTAGGGGTTGAATTTCACAAAATCCTTCCTTAGTGCTTGTATGCATCATAAAGAAAACCTCTGTGCAAAATTTCAGCTTTCTAGAGCAAATGGTTTAGGCTTGGCGTTGATCATCTGTCAGTCGGATACTTCATTTTTATATTATACTAGCAATGCCCGCGGCTCCGCCCGCCGGTTTCATTTATTTTAAATAAAACTAAATTTATATGACTTATCATTCATATCACGTGTGTTAATATATTGTCCTCTTTTTTAGTTTACAAAATATTTTAACGCAATGTTATTGTGTAAACTATACACGTTGTTTTTTTTTTAAGTGGGAGCAAGCATAAACAAATTACCACTGCAGCTTACACGCGACCATGCCTAACCATATATAGCTGTCCATGTGAAAAACATGGATGTCGGAGGTAAACTCCAGCAATAGCCGAGTAGCTCCAAAGATAACCACTATACCCCCGTTTCCCCTTTCACCATCTTCCCCTAAGTAATAACTTATATTGGATCCGAAAAATGTAGCCAGTACAATGTTGTAAGAAGTTTTAGTTTAAAATCGGCCAAATAGTTCCAGAGTTAGTACCAACCACCGCTTTACCTATCCCTCCCCCCTCCCAACTTATTTCTTACGTAACCTGTACTGATCCGAACGGTGTCACCATGACAACGGTAAAAGAACTTTTAAAATCGACCTAGTAGTTCAAGAGATACCCTTTTCCACCCCCCTTTATTTTTACTCCTATACCACTTCACTTAAACCTAAACGGGCATCAAATCTATAAATGAAAGAAATGAAATATATCGTACCAATAGTTTAAAAAACTAATAAAATATGGCTTACATTATACTAACACCCTCACGGGATAAACTTTGAAAACAGGTTAATTTATTTTTTGCATTGTGCTATTATTTTAACCCCCATGCAAAATTTCAAAGACCTAAGTCTATGGTAATAATAATTCACATAAATGAAAACTCGTCACAGGCTCACAGGTATGATTTGATTAATAACGCGATCATATCGTTATACTTTAAATAGCTGCAGATCTCATATTATGTAGATATGTACAATTGTGCATACTTACGCATCACAAACTCCTTATAGCTACGTAGTTTGTTTTATGCATATCCATTCACTACATCAAATTCAACTACGCATTTCATGAGCATTTGCAATTATGCATTCTGAATGCCCGTCGTGCGAGTAATCATTCTATTTTTAGAACGCAAATCAAAACTACCCTTCCTAAGCACAACTGCAATCGATAAAGCGATTTTTTCGCACTTGGCCAAATAAGATCTAATTTCAATTTATTATATCTCACCCTCTGGATGGAGCAGAAAAACGAATGTTAGCTCAAAATACTCGGTAAAATATTGCCTAACAATTAAAAGCATATCCTGAATTGACATAAATCCATTTATCAGTATAATGGCAAGTTAAACGTAGTGAGGTCGAAATAGAATAGTTTGTTTGCAAAGTTTTTCAACCCTTATAGGACGAATTTTGAAAAACGATGAATGAGGTATATAATAATTTTGACTTATCTATCAACATACAAACTTTTAAGTTCATACGGCTAACGGTTCGTGAGACCCCTCTTATTCCCCGCGACCCCTTTACTCCTGCGCAATTCTCACCCACCCTACGGACTAAGTTGGCCACACATCTATAAATCAGAAAAAGAATCACGAAAATCGGACGAATGGTTCTCGAGTTATGAAGAAACGAACAGACGGACGTTGCATTTTATAAGTAGTATGGATAGAATAACATAAACTTAAAACCATTGAAGTTACATTTTAAACTAAAAACAAAACTACAACTACTATAATAATTGTATAGAAAAAAAGCAAGTTATGATATTTAAATAAATAAAATAAACTCGCAAACATTTTATGTAATTTTTGTGTGTATCCTTTAAAAAAAAATCTCATATTCACAATTATATTCACATTCGAGCTGCATAAAGAATAATTCTTAGTCTAATGGTTGGCTCCTTTAATTTTAATCTACTCATGGGCTAATACTTTTTTCCATTTATTTTATTGCAGATCCTTCGACGAACCTATCACCCGTCGCATTCAAAAGCGCAATCAATGAGTTCATGCAACAAAACAATTTTGCATCTGCACACAAATCCATAGCTACTCTCGCCGACCTTGACACTGAAAAGAGATTCATCATCATTTGCCACAGTGAAAAGGACATCAAGTATACCTACATAGAGCTATCGAAAAAATCGATTGCTGATACCAGTTGTTCCGTTTCAGCCTCCCTGTTTGATAATAGCATAATAAACACGACTTTATTATGTTGACAATGAAGGTCCATTGTGTCCCTACGAGGATTCGTTCACATTCAGGTGCCTCCTTGCTGTCTTCATTGTTATTGTGGAACGCTATTGCGATTACAGATAATAAATAGCAATACTATCATGACAGTTGTTTCGCAGTCCTACAGAAAGTGACGTTTGCCTTTGTTCTTATATTTTGCATCGATACAAAAGCCGAATTAAATTATTCAGCAAGGAAACATAGAGAGCATTTCGCAACCACAACCACTCATCGGTGTCAACATAACGGCGGAGGTTTAACCTCCCAAATCAACAATGACAGATACATACGAAGGATTACAAGGAAAACCGGCACCGGAACTTATATCAGCAGGCATTACGTCCATCCGCTCGATTATAGGAAGGGATCTGGTGAAATTTACAAATGCTAATGTTACGGTTACACCGAGCGGTGCAACAGATGCGACAACGGTATTGGCTTTTAATGCGTCCACCTTTGTAAATGGCCCAGTGCAGACCATTACGTATCCTAGCACAACGCCGGCCATTTCAAATGAGAGAAACTGTTCGATGGCTTTTGAGGACTACAGCCAGCAACAGCAGCAAAATGGTAAGTAATTGTGGATGTAATCATAATAATACAGCGTCAAGAGGCAGGCACTTGTTAGAAGTATACCGATAAGATAAGACCTTATAGGATACAGGGAGAAATAATTTGAAGTACTAGCAAAAACCAAGTTTTTGAGAGACTTACGCTGGAGTACGGTTTAGAAATTTAGCCCTACGTGTCAAGTGGACATGAGTTAGGTACACTTTAGCGGAATGGTTTTTCTCAAAGCTCCTTGATAAAAACTGCCCGAACAATGGGATTTTAACTTAACTTAACTTATGTATAATTCTGGCAAATATGGTTCTGCAATTGAACTGGTGTTAGTTATAGTCCTTTGGAACTATTTCCCTAGGAAGCTTTTGTGCAGGAGTTTCGCAAAAGTAATAATTTAGTTGTTGTCAAGATTACTGTTAGATAATATATGTTATGTATGTACCTACATTGGTTGTCACTGACAACTTGTCCGTCTGTACTTCGTTAAGTCTGCAGCAGGGCTGAAAATCTGCAAAATGCAGATAAATCTGCACTATTAATGCTCTACAATGTCTGCCACAGTAGGTGTTATTAATAGAATGAATAGTCATTATGTCAGGGTTACCTATTTATGCACGTTAATAAGTTAAGTAAATGTTTATGAGTCGAGTTCTATATATGAAGGCAACATTCGAGTATAGTGCAGTGGCTCAGTAACTAGTTTTAGAGATTACTGGCAAGAGGCAAGCCCATGCAGCAAAGCAACTCACGGTCACGACTCACCTACAAAGCGGCACTGCAGAGAAGGAGAAGAGCGGCTCGTATAGTAGCTAGTAGGTATACAACTACGAACGAAAAAGGAGGGAAAAACCTTCTGAGATTCACAGTTGTTGTTAAATATATAAAAAAAATGCTTCTGCATATTGTTGTCCGTCGAAGAGGACCCACATTTCGCTATCGGCAGAGCGAACCATTAACTTGAGAAAATTGTGCGAAACTCACAATTGAACAAATTAACCCCAGAGCCCCAGAGGCTAAAATGGAATTGTATCGGGGGCGTGCCCCCCTGTAACCCCTGCGCCTGTGGTCAACGTAGGATTTAGAATGAGTGCAAGCCCGTATAAAATACAGTCTTTTTGAAAAAGTTCATTTACGTACAAGCTTTTATTTTACGGTCAACTTCGAAATGCTGTCGCTGTGTTTGCATTTACGCCTCGATTTACGCTAAAGTTTTACGGTCAATTGTATCGTTCCGAATATGATCAAAATGCCAAAACGCCAAGAAATGTGTAACTTTTTCGTTTATTGCGAATCTCGCAGAATCTCAGATACATTTCAGCAAATTTTACGTTTAAAAGCGTACCCAGCCCACTCAAGGTGTAGTCAGGTATTTTGGTGATTTAGGTACCTAGTCATTTTTGAGATATATTCATAAGCGGCTATATTCGAGTTTTCTGATGTTTGGAATGCTTATGTTGTCTTAAATATGTATTTTGATCAAAATCGTTAGAGCGGTTTTTTTGTAAAATTATGCTGACAAAAATGTTACAAATTTGGATTCGAAAAGCACTGTTATTAAACTGTTTAGCTGAAAACTGACTACGACGTATTCTTCAGGATATAAACATTAACTGGCAGTTACAGTTTCATCGAAATCGAAAATGGGGTTTTCGAAATATGAGAAGTTTTTAAAGTAGGGTAAACTGGGGCACATTTGACTTTGCGAGTTTTGGTGTGAACACAGTCTTTAAGAAGAAAAGTTGGCATTGAGAACGAAGCCTAATTTGATTTAAAGGAACGTTATGAACTTTGACAGTTTTGCTTCAACTCTTCTCGGACTAAGGCGTATTCTTGTTCTTATTCGAAATTTGATGTAATTTTTGACCACCGGTAAGTAAGTGATTGTGAACTTAATAAAAGTGTTTTCTTTGTTGTGATACAATATTATGATGGCACTATTCTTAAAGTGTTTATAAATTAAAGTCAGTTTTGTGAAAGAATAACAATAATTATTAAAAAAAAGAAAAAAAGTTGTAAAGAACCTTTGGGGCACTATTGACTTTTGTAAATGGGGCACATTTGACATTTGTTAAATATGTCCACATTGATAATATCTTATGTTTATATTTGTGTTTTTGATTTTAGAAATGCGTAAAAACGTATGCTACATTAGTAGCTGATGAATATGGGGTGAATAGAACCACATTGATAATGCGTATGAAAGAGCAGGATCCCTTAAAAGCTTGGTCGGATTCGGGCAATGAAAGTAGAGACCATGATTTCACTTTTCTATCGAAATATAACCTTTAGCTACAAGAGAAGGAAAGGAACAGGTAGAATATTTAAAAAAGTGTTCTTTTTGCCTTATCAAACGAAACTTAAAAAAAAATATATGAATTTATCAAGAAAAATATAGCTGCTTTCCAAGTTGAGAAATTTCAAAAAATCTGGAGACGATAGGCTTTACGGTTTCTTAAGACGAATTATTGAACTTTCCCTACGAAAGCCCGAACATATGACCTTAGCCAGACTCAAAGGTTTTACAAAATCAACGGTTGATGGCTTCTTCCAAACCTTGGACAATGAATGAAATGAATTAAATTATGTTTTTTTTTCTTAAGATTATAAACTTACTATTTATTTAGTTTTTCTTCATATATTGTTTATAATAAATCATTTAATAAACGTTTGCATTTTCTTTCCATTCAAACAACAGACCCCGCTAATACTTTTTGCACAAGATTATAGGTTAAAACTGTTATTGTCAAATGTTCCCCTTGTAAAGTCAAAGGTGCCCCGTACTGGGGGCAGTTTTGACAAAATGACTATTTTTAGGAAAAAAAATTAAAAAATGGTAAAGTTTGCTATAAAAGAAATATGTATATGCAAGTCTTATCTCAAATAATTAACGCATCAAATCCAAAAAAAAACATTGGAATACATCATTGGTTTAGGAAATACAGACCTTTCAAAATTAATGGTCAAATGTACCCCAGTTTCCCCTACCATTTTTAGCGATTGGGGTGGAAATCGAAGGACGCATTCATGGTTCAAAAAAGACTGTTTACAACTGTTTAGCTTAAAATTGAACAAAAGGTATTGCTATGGGTTTAGGCATTACCTACCAGTTATTTTATCATAATCGAAAATGGCGTTTTTGAGATATGAGCAGTTTTTTAAAGTAGACTATTATTAGGGATTTTGGGTGGATATCAAAGGACGCAGTCTCTTTAGAGAAAGACTGAGTTTGCTGTCAAGTTAAGAAAGACAATAGTACCTTAAAAATATTTTTTTTTTAAATCGTTTGTACCGTTTTCGAGAAAAAGCCAATTTTCAAAAGTGACGTTGCTGGACATTTTAGTGGAAAACTGGGTATGTCGTCATGTTAAGCATTCCTACATTAACTTAACTACCAATTTTGGTTCAAAACGTTAGACCCGTTTTCGAAAAAATCTAAATTGTGTAATATTTCGTAAAATTATGTTATATGTTAAGTACCGTTAATATTAGGGCTAGAATAAAAAAAAACGCCTCCTAGCGGGAAGCCCACAAACCCTAAATACGAAGTTTGACACAAATTCGTCCCCCAGAGGGGGGGGGGGGGCAGGGAGACTTACGGACGGACAGAATTGCGAGACCCACTTTTTTTAGTTCCCCTACCATCGTAATATCAGAATTGATCCAAACCTCGAGTTCGAAATTTTTTACGAAAACAATATCTTTCTCTTACTACATATACGATAAAGTTAAAAATAGTTATCAATTATTTGGTCGACTTCCAATTCCAATTATTGTAAACTGTTGAAATTTGGTAGTCAAAATAAATGGCCAAAAATGTGTAATTTCCAAATGCCAAATTAACAGTCTTTTCTTAAGGCGGCTCTCAGATTGAGGCAACAAGCAATAAGCAACTAAGCAACTGTCAATAAGCAATACGCAACTTTATTTTAGCCTATTCTCACATCGAAGCAACAGTATTGCCTGAAATTTCTAACTAACATGTCATCGACTCCGATGATTAGATTTTTTTAATGTGGTTAAATTTAAGAAAAAAAAAGACAAAAGCAAAGGAAATATTGGGTGCACCCTGCATTTACTAATTTAATAAATCATGGTGGAAATATTTGCGCTAAGGAACTCAGAGCACATCCCACCCAATTTCAAAACTGTTATCGAATGAGCCCCGAAACGTAGTATGCGCAAATGTATCAATAATGACAAATATTGCTACTAGGAAGCAATATTATGTTGCTTTTCAACATGCGCTGTGTATCGCTAGCGATAATTATTGTAGCAACCAGCAACATTTTTCGTTCGAGCAATATTGAGTTGCTTTGATGTGAGACCTCTAATTTAATTATAAGTAAAATAACTGTGAGCGATAATATTGCGTGTTTCCTATTGCTAGTTGCTTATTGAATGTTGCCTCAATGTGAGAGCCGACTAAAGCATATGCTCTCGAAAGCGCGTCAAAAATCAAGTGCAAAAAACACATATGTGCGTAGGTGTAGAATGTTCAAAAAAGTATTCTAGACTCTCGACTAATCGGGCCATTTAATTGGTTTATTGCATAACCTTCCACTCGTTCTTCAAAAATAGACCATTCTATTTGACCGCTTTGTCCTTGTCATTTGGGCTATTATTTGTGTTGTTTGGGAATTCAACGCTAGTTCGCTATTGGACATTTAGCAATATTTGAAGGTTAAAGCAGCCCCCTTGCAGAATCTAGTTCCATAACCTCATATTTACTTGAGTTGCATTCGGTTTCAGATCACGCTATACCATAGTGTTAGTCTAAGGATATTTTTAATTCAGTTCGACGTACACTCATATCTTTTAAATAATTAAACACAATTACTTTTAACAAAAGCCATATATATAGAGCAGAATGCAACTGCACCCTCCAGTTCGTGCACCGTTCAGTTGTAATCCAATTCCGATCAATAAATTCAATTAAATAAACAATTTAATCCTTGAATCAATTTTAATGTTCGCAGTCCTATCCTGAGCGGGTGAAAACTCTTCTCCTCCATTGAAAATACGTTTCTACGGTGTGGCGGCTGGTATGATGTTATTGTCGAGCACACTCACCCAGCGTGTTTTAATCCTTTTTCCATGGCATACATACGGCGGGTATAGCCAGTTACGATTGCTTTTCAACAATAGAATTTCACTGCAGCTCTGCAGTCATTGAACTTTCAGCTGGTAAGCGCAATGGAATCAATTATTGACGCCAAAAAACAAGCTCCTCACGGACGATTTCATGCAATTAACTCCATTGGTCTGTAGCCTGTGGGATGAAGAACAATGGACAATGGACATGGACACAACACAGACGAAGCAAACAAGCATTTTAGTTCGATAACTGCAAATCGAAGGGTTTTGTCTTGTAAATATTTAATCAAGCAATTCAATCATAGCTTCGGATTGGAATGGAATGAATAATGAGTGTGAGTGAGTTTTTATAGTGGGAATGGGCACCAGGTTGTTTTAATTTTACTCTCACTAAGAAAGGATTATTTCCATTTGGAAGTATGTGGGTTACTAGAATAGGTGTTGGTGGCCATAGATTAGCATTCAATATTCGTCTTATTTTATTAATGGAATAGGCGTGTTTACGTAATGCTTGATTACCCCCAAGGACCGGTGTACTAATACTGTTTTGTGTATCCTCATTTCAGGTGTCTTCTGCAATTGGACGTGGGATCAATTCCTTTGCTGGCCTCCAACACCTGCAGGTGCATTAGCACGTATGCGGTGCCCTGCTGTGGGACATGGAATCGATATTACAAGTAAGTTTATGCAAATATGTCTCATGTGAGTATGAGGTTATAGCTGTTATTTTCCTTTGAATTTGTAAGGACCATCGCACTATCGCAGATCGAGAGTTTCCATATTTCTGTCTAGTTGAGTTGTCCCAATGACATTCCCTCCCGATCCATAGAGTATTCCCTTGTACATTATGAACAACAACACACACAAGACGAACTCTTGCAAGAAGGGTAAAGTTTTTTCTCAAAAAGATTATTTTCAATTTTACACGTGCATTTTGCACTCTGCCTCCATTGTTTAGTTTTCGCATAATCAAAAAACCATATTATCGCTCATAATGTGCAATGTGCATCAAGACTTTTGTGCGACACACGGCTCCTTATTGACGCTATAAAGACTTGAACTTCTAAAAGAAGTCTGTTGGCAACTACAAAGTGCAATATGGTAACTTTGTAATTGAAATATAGTGAAACGCCCTGGGGTAAACGTTTTCATCGATCCAAGCTGATGGCGACATGGGGGAGAAACTTTTATCCAGCGGTATGTTAAGTAACTACATAACATTTACATGCATTATAGAATATGCTGACAATAGTTTAGGTAGTTAAAAACTGAGAGTGAGTGTTCCCTTAACACTTTGGGGGGTCCACTGGGTTTGGTGTGACTAAAAATGAGTTTCGTAAAATTAAACAAAAACCCTACACTTGCATATTTTGACAGTTGAATCTGGTGTTACGAAACTCGAATATATATGAAATCTTGAAACCATTCTCTGTTTTACCAAAACGTTGTGAATTATAAATCTTTACTTTTCACGGTTTAATGTTTAAAAAAATACTATAAATGTATGGGGTATTTTTGGTATATGCTTCAGGTGATAAATCGGCGCTGAAAAGGGGAAAATCTTTGCAGAAGAAAGATTAAAGTGCGATAAAAAGCTTAAATCTTGACTTGGAAATCTATGTAGCCAGTAAAATGTTGAAAGAATTTTTAAAATCGGCAAAATAGTTCCAGAGTTAGTCCCTACCACCCCTTTACCTTCCGTGATACCTCGCAGGTAGTTAGTCCCTTCCACCTGTTATTTGTTTTCATGCGAATCTTGTTCTCCACTCGCTCTCTAAGGCTGCAGAGTGGTGGCTTGATCGACTGTAGTGCTTGATCATGATCCATTGCGGACCCTTTTCTCGCTAGTTCGTCGGCCCTCTAATTGCCGGCTTTGTCACTGTGCCCAGGGACCCAGCAGAGGACCTTGGTGTGCTGCGAGCAAAGAACCTTAAGCTCTTCGCGACAGCGATGAACTAATCTGGATTTTATCTCAGTAAGTAGCAGAAACTGCTTAAATAGCCGCCTGGCTGTCAATGGTAATATCATTTCTTGGTATTGCCAACAATGACACCTTACAGCCTCCGCGATTGCCAGGACTTCGGCTTGGAAGACACTGCTGCTATCAGGAAGCCTGATTGAGCATTGTATATTTAATTCCTCCGAGAATATACCTGCACCGGTTCCACAGTCCATCTTCGATCCATCTGTGTAGATGGATATCGATTTCCTTTTTGTGAGTTCATTTGTGTTCCATTCATCTCTACTCGGAAACGAGCAGGTGAATGGTCTATCAAAGTTTAGATATGGGATCATATAGTCAGAAGTGACATCATTCCCAATGTATTTCCCTAGAATCTGTGCGTGACCAAAGTTGCCCGGGTTCCAAGTGCCGGTTTGGCTAATTCTTAAGGCACTTTTGGTAGCAGATTCCTCCATGTACAGGTCTAGAGGAGTCAGATTTAGAATTGCCTCCAGTCCAGCCGTAGGTGTGGTTCTCATCGCACTGGTTGTCCCTATACATGCTAGTCTTTGTATTTTTGTCATTGACTTAAGATTGGTCGCCTTGCCCGCGGCTTGCCACCAGACTACGCTACCATATGTGAGTATAGGCCGCACGATTGCCGTGTACATCCACAGGATTGTTTTGGGGTTCGGCCCCCACCTCCTGCCAAAGATGCGGTTACATGCGTAGAAAGCATTAGCTGCTTTCTTCACTCTTTCATTGACATTCGGCTTCCAATTAAGTTTTCTATCTAAAATCATTCCTAAATATTTTGCCCTATCCGCCACCTTCAGAGGTATTCCCTCGAGAGTTGGTGGCTCGAATAGTGGTATTATTCTTTTGTTTGTAAACAGGACAAGCTCAGTTTTCTGGGGGTTAACCCCAAGGCCGCATTGCTTTGCCCACGTGTTGAGCACTCTTAGTGAGTTTTCTAATATGGTCGGTAAGAATTTCCCTTTTGCAAGCAGGACTACATCGTCTGCATTATGCAGTTACGTGACACCCATATTATTGAATTTCAGTAGTATCTCATTCATGACAAGTACCCAGAGTAAGGGGGAGATGACGCCTCCTTGTGGAGTGCCTCTCGAAGCAGTTACTCTAAGGACAGTGTCACCTAGATTCGCGTTGATATTTCTTTCGCTAAGTAAGTTAACAATCACATTAGTGATAGATTGGTCAACGTTTAGATCCTGTAGTGCCCTTTTTACTGCGCACGTTTTAACATTATTGAAGGCTCCTTCAATGTCTAGGAACGCAGCTAGCGTATATTCTTTGACTATTAATGACCTCTCTATAGTGATAACGACCTCATGCAACGCGGTTTCCACCCCTCTGCCCTTGATGTAAACGTGCTGAGATTTGGAAATCGCGCTGTCATCCAGTCGACTGCGTACAAAGACGTTCATTAGTTTTTCAAAGGTTTTCAACATAAAGGATGTTAGGCTTATAGGCCTGAAATCTTTTGCGGTGGTGTGACTAGATTTCCCCGCCTTTGGAATAAAGATGACCTTGACTTCTCGATTTGATTATAATAACGCTATCGTTATACTTTCCATAGCTGCAGATCTCAAATATTTATGTAGATATGTGCAATGTACTTCTTCTTGTAGCTACGTATATGTAGTTTAATGATGCATATCTGATGCATTCCCTGCATGAAATTCAACTACGCATTTCATGAGTATTTACAATTATATGCATTCTGAATGCCCGTCGTGAAAGTAATCATTCTATTTTTAGAACGAAGTATAAAACTACCCCCAGGCACAGCTGCAATCGATAAAGCAATTTTGTTCGCAATTGGCCAAATAAGATCTAATTTCAATTTATTATATCTCACTCTCTGGATGGACCAAAAAGATGAATGTTAGCTCAAAATACTCGGTAAAATATTGCCTAACAATTAGAAGCATAATCTAGATTTATGAGCATAATGACAAGTTAAGAGTAGTATGGTCGTAATAGAAAAGTTTGTTTGAAACGTTTTTCAACCCTTATGGGACGAATTTTGAAAAACGATGAATGAGGTATGTAATAATTTTGACTTATCTATCAACATACAAACTTTTAAGTTCATACGGCTAACGGTTCGTGAGACCCCTCTTATTCCCCGCTACCCCTTTACTCCTGAGAAATTCTCACCCACCCTACGGACTAAGTTGGCCACACATCTATAAATCAGAAAAAAAAATCATGAAAATCGGACAAATGGTTCTCGAGTTATGAAGAAATAAGAGACGGACGTTGCATTTTATAAATAGTATGGATATGGATGGATGGATGGAAGTATGGATCATGGTCATGGATGAAGCCTAAAACAATTATTGTAGTATGAAATTATTTCAATGAAATTAAAGCCAGGTTTTGAAGCTTCAAGCTAATCGTGCGGCCATTTTTGTCAGCTCAACCAGGTACCGTTCCGAGCGAACAATCATTCAGTGCAGCTGGTTTGACTTATAACCCACTACCGAACAGATTGGATGGCGACAAAGCAGCGCTAAGTGGTTCTTTATAAAAGATAATTTACCTATTTTGAAGTGACAACACAATTTTGTATTTTTATGTTAATTTTCTAATAAAAATTTATTTCTCCGATTTTTTTAAAACTTCTTTGGGAAGAGCCTTAAAATTGTTGTAGTCCCTGTAGGTAAATCATGAATTCAGCGCTTTTACCGTCCATAGGGTGGGTGAGAACTCCTTTTACAATTATTATACAAACTGTGGAGTTGAGAAAACGGATAGGATCCTGCATCTCTCTACCCGAGATGTCGTTAAAGTCGTCAAAGAATGGTTGGTTGGTATCCCCGCAACCGCGACAGTGAGGGTTATGTGATACCTAAATTTGGCCGTATGATCACCAATTTGCCAATGCCCCGTGATTATTACCGTGATTCTGGCGATATCTGGGCTGGTTCTGTTTTTTGTTCTATTTTGATCGTAGGAAGGCCATAATATTCCTTGATATGACGTAGTTGGTCAAAGGCTGTGGTATACGAATTGACAGAAAACGTTGAGAGATAAGTAGAACACATTCAAAGGCGGTACAAACTAGTCCTGTGCTTGTTCGTATTGGTTTTTGTGACTTTTTCAGCCTCGCGCTTCTTCTTTGCCGCTCTTTTAGGGGAATGCTTTGGATATTCGCAACTAACTAACTTATTTGCAGGCTACTCACCACTTCTCCCATGTGAACCCATTTTTTGAAAATTATCCACCCAAGGTTTGTTAGAAAACTGGCCCATTTACCCTGACCCCAAAATGAGAGCCGACCTTAATCTGCTCCGTGGTGTGGTACCTATCGCAATGGTTTTGTTGTACGATACCTATCGCTGAAGTCATATAAAGGTAAATCGAAAGCACTAACCCTCTGTTCGTTAGTGTTTCAACAAATATCTCGAACTCCAAATGTTCCTAATGTGTACACCACTAAACCCCCACATTCAACTTTCCCAGTCAGTATCGTATGGTACAATATCCAACTTTAAAGTAATCCGGTTCTTATTCCGCCCACTTGATTTGAATGAAATCCAAACAAAACCCATATTCCGAACATCACACGACCTTAATCATGAATGCAGTGATACATTGCTGGGAGTCCAAGTTGGTTGTCGACGCTAAAGGACTAACCCCATCCCAAGTGCTTTGCCGCCCCTCAAACAATCGCGTCCTCGTCGTGGCACGGCTTTATGCATGTGACCCAGTTTCATGATTACAGAGTTTGAATGCCAAAGACTAACAGCAAAGGACTCACAAACTTAACCAACATTCAGATGTTTTGTAGGTCATTATATCGCACGGCAATGCAAGTCGTTTAGCCCTCGGCAAGGCAACGATGGTAGAAATAAAAGGGTTAATTAACCAACGGACTGCAATTCCCATCATCAACAGGCGCGGATGATTTTAATTTCTATTTTAGCTCTCACGTGGGAAGCAGCAAGTGTGTGAACTGCATTTATCGCTTGAATACATTTTATCACGGGCTTATTGTCATTGGTTTTGGGAATGTCGCTAATTGGCAACGACATTCACTGACGTCAGGCTCGTCAAAGGCAATTTGACGGCACATCGTAATGCTATGGGTTCCTTAGTATGGAACCTTTGACATTTAGAGCTACAAATTGACAGTTGATGGAATTTTGTTTGTTTTTCTTTCAGAATTTGCTGAACGTTCCTGCCTTCTGGATGGCCGATGGGGTGGTAAACCAAATGACACCATCTACAATCCTCATGGTTGGACGAACTATACTCCCTGCTTTAAGCCTGATGTGATAGATTTGATGCAGCAGTTCTATTCTGGAGGGAATTCGGAAGTTGTTGAAGTACTTTGTAGTCATTCAGAAGCGGTTACTAATGAGCTTTATGTTTTTTTTTTCTTTTGTTTTTTTTTTTAAATGCAACCGCATATGTGCACAGATAAAATTCGCTGTGGCCGAAAGGACTCGGACATTGGAAATTGTTGGCCTTATGTTGTCGCTTTGTGCGCTGCTTCTGTCGTTATTAATATTTTGTAATTTTCGTAGCCTGAGAAATAATCGAACGAAAATCCATAAGAATTTGTTCGTAGCAATGGTGATACAAGTGATAATTAGACTGACATTATATTTGGATCAAGCGATCATACGAGGAGGTCGAGCATCGACGGGGAACTCCAGCTTGAATGGAATCGAGAATACGGTGAGTTGTGTTCATTGTTCTTAATTTGTTATTTTCATCGCGCAACTAGTTTAGGTACTTGCACTTTTTACCCAATAGGATCCTGCATAAGCATAGGCCACAGGAGGGCTTTGCTCGTTGGGATAGATATCGTGTCCACGATACTGCCCATCGATTTCAGTAACGTTCCAGTGATTTTATAAATAAATAGTTTGGGCAACAGTTCCGTTTTTTAATTAGTAAGAACAAACATTCCCATTAATTATGGAACACAACGTCGTTCAAGTGGCTACCTCGGTTAGCTTAGCAGTAGCGCATTCTGTCACTCCAATTTTCCATGACCTTGTTGATGGGTTCGGGCTGTAGCTCACGGATTGCTTAGATGATATTGTCCTTAAGTGCTGGAATCGTTTCCAGATTGTTGGTCGTTCACAGTTCCCCACAAAAAAAAAAAGTCCATAGATGCCAAATCGCAGCTCCTAGGCGGCCAATTGAGGAACTGCATGAATACATGAACCAGAGATCTTCCAAATCCATGTCTTCAATTGCAGTTAAAAAAAAACTCGGTTAACATGGCTCTGTAACGCCCACCATTGCCCAAAACGTTGTTCCTTCCATCCTCATTTTCGAAGAAAAATGGTCCAATGATGCCACCACTAGGTACACATTTACACAATCCACACCAAACTGTCACTCTCTGTGGATGCATTGGCTTCTCGATAATAACGTGCGGGTTTTCCGAGCCCCAGATGCGGCAATTTTGTTTGTTAACGTAGCCGCCGAGATGAATATGCGCACAAACTTGCGTGCAGTAGGGGCGATGGGTGCTTCATTTCGGCCAAAACTTCTTTTCAAAAAACGCACTGTTTGGGCTCGATAAACGCTGTTCAGATTTTTCATGAATCTTTTTTTGTTTTATTCGTATTGCTGTATTTCAGGATTACATAGAACATAGGTAAACCAATTTGGACGTAAGGGGCGTGGCACCTCTCATTCAAAATCTTTTATATCGAAAACCACCAAACATTTTGAGCTCAAGTTTTCGGACAATCTTAGGAATTGGCCCGGGATATTTCCTGTGAAAATTGGTCGAAATCGGACAAAGGGGGTGGCGCCTCCCTTACAAAAAACGTCTTCTATATTTTTAGTTTTCTTTGTATTGCTGTATTTAAGGTTTAAGTAGAATGAAAATTCCAGAAAATCGATTTATTCTAAGACCTAAGGCAATACAATTTCTGTGCACGTGCAAAGCAGTCCCGGAGGGTAGGTACAGCTAGTAAATAACACTACAAAACATATGCAACGGATATTTGCGACATATTGCAGTGCATGCTTTGGGTGCATATAATTTACATGTGGCGATACGCATTTGCACAACATGTGTAGGTAGTCTAATTTTCCCGTGCTGTCAGTTCTGTACGTGTGTGTTTTGGGTATTTAGTCCATAAATAAAATATAGGTATTGTGTTAAGAAATTGTGTTTGAAATTATTAAAAGTGCAACTTTTGAATATGTGATATTATACTTTATTATTACAAATTATGATTTATGGTGAGTACGGTTCGAACTCGAAGATGTTGAATAGATTCATCTACTAAGCCACAGTCAGCCATAAGTAATGTATTCTTATGAGTCGTGATAGAATCGATATAAGAAAAGAATCATCGAATCACTTTGATCATTCGAACGTTTCAAATTTGAAGTATTTTTTTTATTTTTAAAAAAATAGCTAACTTGATTCGTCGTAAAGTCCTTTATTGTAAGTGCTTCCCTTGGGGTTTTTTTGTCTTGAGTATTATTTTTTTTAAATTACCCCTCCCGCCCAAACAGAGCGAGATAGATTCCTCCCCCCAACATTGTAAAAAAATGCTTGCATTTAAATTTCCCTCGCGTCATTTGATTTCTTTGAATGAAATTGAAAACTATGTGAATCCTAATGCATAACAATTTCAAATTAAATGTATGCACTTTGGCACGGCAAAATTACTATTATACCTAATCCATTTTGCACCTAGAGAAATTCAATATTATCAAGTCGGCACCCATATATTGCTACAAACGTCTTATGATCTTGAAACGTATGAATCCTGCAGCATTTGACCAAAGAAATGATGCCCTTCCGATGACTAAATGGCTTTAACCGAGACATCCCATAAAACATAACCATTAATACCCTAGCCTAACATGCAATACGAATATTCTGTTATACAGGGTGTATACGTAACAAAATGTATTTATATCACCCAAAATGAAATATTATGTCATCCAAAAACCAAATACACCTACAGTTAGATTCTATTTGGAATGTTAACCAACTTATGCAACAATCAGTTAGGAAAGCTAATTTACCTGTTTATTCTTTACCTGTATCAAATTGGCCAAAAGGAATCAAATCCCTACAGTGTCAGTCTATGCTCAGTTACACAACAGAATCATAACCACCATGCCGTTCCATTACGTCACAATCCGCCCTCAAACCATCATCATAATATCATCATCATCCTCATCATAATACCGAAAACAATCGATTTAATGCGATGAATCCTTTTATCCATCCTATTTGCCAACTGTCAGCCATATGTCTGTGAAGCATCCTACGTCCTGCTCGAATACGCACGCACTGCAATGTTCATGTGGATGTTCATCGAGGGATTATATTTGCATAACGTGGTCACTGTAACCGTATTCCAAGGACGCTTTCCGCATACAATATATTCCATAATTGGCTGGGGTGTGCCGATGATAATGACACTCCTATGGGCGGTTGTAACAGCCCACTACAAGGCGAACGAGACATGCTGGTGGAATTACAACCTAACACCGTACTACTGGATATTAGAGGGACCTCGACTGACAGTGATACTGGTAAGCTTAACAATGCATTAATTGTTCCAAATTTGAATATTTCCACAACTTCTTCCCTTTGCAGTTCAACTTCTTCTTCCTATTGAACATAATCCGAGTACTGGTGGTGAAACTGCGACAGAGTCAGACCAGCGATGTCGAACAAGTCCGGAAGGCGGTACGAGCTGCTGCTGTGCTATTACCTCTGTTGGGCATAACAAATCTGCTGCACATTATTCAAGCTCCGATCAACCGAACGGCCTGGGAGTTTGCACTGTGGTCGTATATTACGCACTTCCTAACATCCTTTCAAGGATTCTTCATTGCGATGATTTACTGCTTTTTAAATGGAGAGGTAAGTTGACACCTAAGCCGTGCTCTAATTTATTAGTCAATTTTTGGTCGCCCTCTTAAGGTTCGTGCTGCCTTATTAAAAAGTATAACGGTATACATGTCCTTACGTGGCCATCCCGACTGGGCCCCACGACGTGCCTCGATGTTCTCTGCCGGCTATAACACCGCTCCAGACACCGAAGGACAAGTTCACGACTCAACAAAGTAACTAGTAGATCTACTTCTCGTCTTTCAAGGTAATGCTTATATTTTTTTTTCATCCTCTTCTCTAGAATTGACTCACCACCGCAACGCTGTAGCAACGGCGGCAACAACCACCACCGCTCCTCACATTATGTTCCGCATGCGCACGTCTATCAGGCCCGAGGAAACGATCGAAATCGTCACAATCGGAGCAACTGGATGATGTTGTTATGTTTTCGTGGCCAAAAGGTACTTAGAGTACCGCCAGCAACAGCAGTTCCACCCGAGTCAGTTGTATTTGAGTTGTCAGAGCAGTAGTAGGCCTGTTGTTACAATTTGTTCTTAGAGTTTCCTAGCTCATATAGCAGAGTTCCTATATTTTCTACAACTTTTTGAGATGAACCTATTTTTGCTTTAAAAAAGTATACTTAGCAATGCATCTTCTACATTTTGCCACATACACATAATACTATATCGCTTCAAAAAATAAATAAATCAATCATCAGTGATGCCACTTTAGGTATTTGAAAGACTTCCTTTTTTTAATTTTGTTTGTTGTAAATAGTTATTTATATATTTTTTTTTGTTGCATGAGTCTTTTTGTCACAGTACATAACTACTAACACTGTCCCCTTAACAATCTATTATTCTTCAAAACTCTTTACTGCCTTAGGTGTATAAGTGTGTGCTTTTAAGTATCCTTTACGTATCCCCACCTGGAGATGAGGCGAACCTTATTGTCTATCACATAAATTTCAGGCACCGCAATGGAAATGTCAATTTGCGTAATATTTTCGAAAATGTTCGAAAAATGTTACTTACTTACTTACTTAGATGGCGCTACAGTCCGGGGTGGACCTGGGCCTCAACCAACACGCCTCTCCAGTTAGCACGATCTTTGGCTAACTGCCTCCAGTTGCGCACTCCAAGTTGGTTGAGGTCCCCTTCCACTTGTGCGCGCCACCTAAGGCGAGGTCTTCCTCTACTGCGTTGTCCCTCCGGGTTGGAATCGAAGACTCTTCGGGCCGGAGCGTTGGTGTCCATTCGCTCTACATGTCCTAGCCATCTTAGTCGACTGATACGTACTTTTCTGACCAAGTCGATGTCGCTGTACAGCTCGTAGAGTTCGCTGTTAAATCTCCTCCTCCAAAGCCCGTCAACGCAAACGGGACCGAAAATCACTCGAAGAATTTTGCGTTCGAAGCGCCCAAGGAGATCTTCATCCGCTTTTGACAACGTCCATGATTCTGCGCCATAAAGCAGGACTGGGATGATGAGGGTCTTATATAGAGTCTCCTTGGTGTTTCTCGACAAGGCCTTACTAATCAATTGCCTTCTTAGGCCAAAGTAACAGCGGTTGGCAAGTGTAATTCTTCGCTTGATTTCTGATGTGATGACATTTTCAGAATTAATAGCGGAGCCGAGGTAGACAAAGTCCCGAACTACCTCAAAGTTATAGCTGTCTATCGTGACGTTCTGTCCGATTCGTCGATGTTGTGTGTCCCTTCTTGTTGACAGCATATATTTCGTTTTGCCCTCATTCACCACTAAACCCATTTTTGCCGCCTCTGTACTGATACTTGCAAACGCACCAGTGACAGCTCGCTGTGTTCTGCCAATGATGTCGATGTCGTCAGCGTATGCAAGTAGTTGCACAGACTTTTGGAAAATTGTGCCCCTGGTGTTGGCTTGCGAGTTTCGCACAATTTTCTCAAGAATGATGTTGAAAAAGTCACATGACAGCGCATCACCTTGTCTAAATCCTTTTTTGACATCAAAGGTCTCGGTGAGATTGTTTCCGACCTTTACGCTCCATCGTCATTCTGCACAATCTGACGAGTTTGGCAGGGATGCCAAAACTAGACATGGCTCTGTATAGCTCGTCTCTATAAATGCTGTCATATGCGGCTTTAAAATCGATAAATAGGTGATGAGTAGAGACCGGATTATATGCAACATAAAAAGCATAAAATATGCATGCAAATATGCATCAAAAATGCTAAAAATATGCATAAAATGTGCCAAAATATGCAACATTAACTGATAAAAAAATAGTATTTTTATTTTAGTTTATAGGTTTTTATTTCAAATTTAGCATAAGATAGTTAAATAACATTCTTGTTATAATTAAGAATTATTTGATCATATTTTTACTTTGGAAAAGGACAGTTCCACATCCACTGGACAGTATTTGATAAGAGTGAGATTATGTTAGCAATTTTTGTTGTTTTTGGCAAAAAATCACCCCTCCATTAATAAAACAATTAATTTGACACTACATCATCAACGCTTGAAGGCCTGGGATGTTCACCCCTATGGTGGAATCCGCCGGGGGGAATTATTCACGGAAAAGAATATTTTGGTGGGTATAGTCGAATCCGCAATGTGAGCGGTTCCCCGTTCGGGAAAAATTGGATTTGAACGTTTTTAACGATACAGTGAAATTTATTTACAGTACCCACTCGGGGAACTGTTCACTTTGTCAAGCATTGAGTTTTGAATATTAGCTGGTATGAGAGAAAAATGAGTGTAGGTATGTATATGCATACCACAGCAATGATTTTTTTTAACTTTTTTAATGTTTGAGTCAAATTTTTTGGCGAAAATATGCATCATCACTAGATTTTAGTTAGAATATGCCATTACCGGTTCTACTGGGCAAAATATGCAAATGCATATGCAATATGCAATTGCATATAATCCGGTCTCTAGTGATGAGTATCGATTTGGACTTCTTGGGTTTTCTCCAGGATCTGCCGTAGTGTGAATATTTGGTCGGTTGTGGACTTACCGGGCCTAAAACCGCACTGATAGGGTCCAATCAGTTCGTTGACAAATGGTTTCAGGCGTTCACACAGTACGGAAGACAGGATTTTGTAAGCGATGTTAAGGAGACTGATGCCTCTATAGTTGGCGCAGTTTAGAGGGTCTCCTTTCTTATAGATCGGGCAAACAATGCTGAGGCTCCATTCTTCAGGCATACTTTCCTCTGACCAAATTTTAGAAACGAGTTGGTGTATGCTCTCTACCAAGTCATCCCCCGCTGCCTTAAAAAGCTCGGCCGATAAACCGTCCGGTCCTGCAGCTTTGTTGGACTTCAGCTTGGATATTGCTATCCTTACCTCATTTTGGTCAGGTGGGCGGAAGTCTTGGCTTTCATCGCCCAGGTTGAATGGTTCATCCTGCCTGACAGCGGAATTTGTGTCGTCTTCGCCGTTTAGCAGTCTGCATAAATGGTTTTTCCATGTCCTCAACACGCACTGTGACTCCACTACAAGGTTTTCTTGTTCGTGTCTACAGGTCTCTGTTCGTATCTTGTTCCCGTGACACGTTCTTTTTACCTTTTGGTAAAACTTCCGAACATTGTTCCTGGAGTACTATCTCTCTATTTCCTCGATCGCGCGCTTCTCATGCTCTTTCTTTTTCCTCAGGAGAAGCCGGTGTTCTTCCCCCCTTTTTTGCTCGTAGAGCTCACGAGCTGCTCTGGTCCTTCTCTGCAGCGCCGCCAGTTCGTTAGAACTAAAATTTCACGCCTTTGGCCGCTGATTCAATGTAGGCTTAATTCCAAGTGGCTCCAATTTCATATCCATAGTTTTTGACAGACATATTGAAATCGTCATTGCAGGTAATTTTAATATTCACAATTATGATAGGTTTCGACATTCTGAACATACAACGCCGACACCTACACCCATAGGAATTTATATGCAAAATATTTTGCTGAAATAAATCAATTAACCCAGCTTTTAAATGACCCAACACGTGTTGCAAATATTGACGGTTAAAATGCCCACCCACAGGAATCGTTTCTTATCTCACACCCTAAAAAAATAATCTATTAAAGTATTATCGCCTTTAGGCTAACAACTAGTCTCTCGAAGTCGGACTACAAAGCGGATATTGTCAATATATAGATACATATTGTGTCAAATGTAA
Organism: Cheilosia soror; assembly: GCA_949372485.1. NCBI lineage: Eukaryota > Metazoa > Arthropoda > Insecta > Diptera > Syrphidae > Cheilosia > Cheilosia soror. The sequence goes on along the minus strand of OX443561.1, from coordinate 67,281,046 downwards.
TCACCTTACATAGATATTAAATCCATTATTCCTAATAGCATAAATAAAGAATATCAATACAAAAGAAAACTCGTGGTATGACTCGAGCTAAATTTTCCATAAGCTTTTCGATCGAAGGAGGTGGAAAACCTTATTTGTCCAGCCGTTCCCTAAAAAAAGGCGAATCATCTTCAATTACCGACTCCATTCTTGCTACGGTAATGGATTTAAAATATATTAAATCACAGAAAACCCTTAATGACCGACTTTGCGGTTTCCGTTGTAACAGATACACTAGTGATTTGTAGCTTATTTCAGCAGAAAGTGCAACCAATGTATCCGCCACTCTGGTGAAACGAAGATTGTTGTGCTTGAAATTTCGAAAGACAGGTTCTTTTGTCGAAAATACGTGCTTATGGAAACGATGCGTCTCCTATTCGATGCATTAGAGGCTACCTATCTGGCCATTCAATTAAAGCCCTACAAATCATGTAAATGACAGGCTGAATCTGAGGGCTTATTACCAAATGCGCGGCGAATCGCTTTTCTTGGCGGATTGGTATTTTTGTATTTCCAAAAGCGATACGATCCATTTAAAAGCGATAGCTATTTAGGTGACGGATTGCTTATGGATTTATTGCGGATATAAAATAAACTAAATTCTTGTGACGGGAAAAAGCTGTCAAAATGTTGGGAAAAATAAATGGAAATTTGGAAGTCTAATTGGAAAAAACCTGGAAAGCACAGTTCGCAAAAGCGAAGACGGTCGAAATCGAAGTATCGCTTTCAATACGATCCGCCGCGCATTTGGGAATAACCCTCCTGAAGTAGTGACTCAAAAATAAATAATTTTCATCACTGCATCGATAAGAACAAATGCCTTTGCTGATGATATGTAGGCTTGCCAATAAGGTTCGTAAAAGTCAGTAGTACATTATTATTATTAAGACACCTGGCACATGTGACATTAATTCATGTATTGTGACTTCAGACACTTAAGCATTCTTATTCTACCATCTTTATCTAAAATCTTTGAGTCAGTGCTGTTAGAGCAAATCTTAAAATATATTTTCAAGGACTCGGTGTTATGTCCACTTCAATCCAACTTTAAAAGTTAGTAAACAGAGTTGTTTGTCGACAATGGTTCAGTCTCCACGAAACACGAAGGAATTCTTGATCTTTCACCCACTTGATTTCTCAAAGGCTTTAAACTATGTCATTTACTTGGCTTTAGCAAGGGTGTTGCACTGTTGCTTCGTTGTTTTCTATTACAGATCACCAAGGGGTTTATCACCATAAATAAATGTTCAAAATCCAGGCCTATTAAACAAGGTATACCGAGTTAAATTTTGGGACCATTTTTGATCACCCAATCTAGGGTAGCAAACCTCTATTGAAAAAACGACTACCCCTATTAGACCGAGTAAATTTTGGACGTGAAAGGCAACCGGATTACCTTTACATAAATATACGTTGCTCTGATGAGCAAGATTTCAAATATGCCCGTCTGGCAGCGCTTAATGGCAGCTAAAGGGTGCAACTGCATATTAAAAATGCATTTTGATTCAATTCCAATTATGAATAATTAATGCAACCGCACCAATTTTTCCTAAAAGGTAGGATATTACAACGTAAATAAAGGGCTTGCCAGACGAAGTCAAAATATTTTTTTTTTTTTATAAAAAAGGGGATTCCAAATCCGGGAGCACTCAGACGAATCACGGTCCATTGTACTACCAAGCAGAAACCCCTTTTTTGGTGGCAAAAATATTGCTAAAATGCCAATTTGGAATAATTCATGCATCCACCTAATTTTTATTTTAGAACTTAGAGAAAAACTCCCTAATAACAAATTAATATATAAGTCCAAGACGTTTCACTTGTCGCCAAGTCCTTGCCAGACGCATCCAAATGTTAGGGATCCACTAAAAATGCCGTAATTGTACCCAAAAACTCGCGACTGAAATAATTAAATAATTGCCGAAACCACACAAAATTTATCTTAGGCATAGATTGAAACACCAGAAACATAAATGCATGAGTCCAATACGTTTCACGTGCTGCCAGACGGGCATATTTGAAATCTTGGGCATCAGAGCAACGTATTTATGTAAAATAATTCCGGTTGCATTTCACATCCAAAATTTACTACGGGCTCTTAAACTATATTGAAAGTCCCTCCCTATATTCGATTTTGTTTTGTTCGAGTTTCTTCCTGTTTTCGAATGTCTACAGTTTTCGTACGAGTCTATACTATTTTTCATAGTAGTCCTATGGGCTATTATGGCCTATGGGTGGCAAGGCAATACGAAGTTAGCAAGTTTAGTTGCCTGCGATATGATATTACAGTAGACGCTCGATATAGTGAACTAATAAAAACCAGGCCTGTTCACTATATCGAAATTGGAGTTTTAAATGTTTACCAAAACTTAATTTAATATGAATATAATTTTTTTCAATAATGAATGAATGAAATAAATTTCTGAAAACTAATTTTAAATTTAATTTCTTGTAAGCGTTTCATAACTAAAATATTAGCAATCACACACAAATGAACGGTAAATTGTTCTGAAAAATAGTCGACATTCAGGCGCATAGTAAAACTGAAACATTTTTCGTTGAATTTTGCGAAAAAAATCTGAGTTCACTATATTGAGATTTCCATAGTTCACTATTTAGAGTAGGTAGTCTGTGTAAAATCTTGGTGGTTCACTATATTGGGTAGTTCACTATACAGAGGTTCACTATATCGAGCGTCTACTGTAATACATTCACCAGCTAAGTATGTCTGTAGTTTTACGTAGCTGGCCAAGTCTGGCGTTGAATAATTCTATCTGTTCGCTAGAAAATAAGCTAATGTAATTAGATTTTTCTACACCCCTTCTTGTAATCAGTAAAATTTCCATTATTTTCTTTAGCTTCCTGCTTATAGAGCTCTGACACTAGTCTAGTCTCTAATATCTGTTCAGTACTTGTCCTACATGTGTGTTTTATTATTGAGAGTCTTATTACACCTGGCGGTTGTAACAACATTTATTTCTTTAAAATAATTACACTTTATACATATTTTTAAAATACATACATAATATCAATATACATTTTCAATTTCTTGTATTTACTAAATAAAACTTTGCTTTTGCCAGCAGCCATAACAGCAAAAAAAATTTTTTTTTAATAATTACTTTTGTTAAAAGATATTATAGATTTATTAGCTAATTTTACTTACAAATAATACAATGAAAACATTAAATTTAATTTTTTATACATTTGTTCCTCTTTCTCTCTTTCTGTTTTGTTTTGTGTCTTTTTTTCTTTTCTTTTTATACAATTACAGAACAAATGTGTGATGTCAAGCAAAAAAATGCCTCAACCAATATTTATGACAGCAAAGTCAAATGCTTTAGCGTAGTAGATTAATTTTAAAATTAAGTTTAGCTTTAAATAAAGTAAAATGTATTTTTTTTTGTTGATACGATTATTACAAGATGATGGATTGTCCTAGAGAAATTTAAAAAGTGGATACATATTTATACATTATATAATATATTTATGTATTTAAGATTATATTTACAACTTAACAGAGAGTGTAATGTATGTGTGTATACAACGAAAAGTAATTTTGATTTTATTTAAAAATCAAGAAAAATATATAATACAACACTTATATTTACAAAATTATTGTTAAGAGACTCAACTATATGAACCAAATGAAGAAAACAGCAGTACAGGGATTTAATAGTGTAGCCTGTCTCACAAGAATGGGTCACATTTTAGGTCAATGTAAATGCAATACATGCATATCTATATTTATATTTGGTGTTTTTATAAGAGCGGAACGGTTTTATATTAAAATAGAACACATACAAGTTTAGCAACAAGGTAACACATTTTTTTTTATTCGATAAATAATTCTGTCATAAATGACGAAAACATTTTTTCGCGCATATCGGCTATTCAGCGAGTGCATTGGAATTAAAATGCTTGACTACTTTTTTTAGCATTTGAGGATGCACCAGACGAATTATAGTGGCATCGATGTTGGCTTGTCCCCATAGACCAACGACTTCAAATACCCCACAGAAAACAAGCGAGCGGTGTCAAATAGCACTATCTTTTAGCTTAAGGCCATACCACAGGTGTGTTTCTGGAGATTATGCTGTAATCGAACTGTTTTTTTAATAACTTGATTGATTGGCAGTATGGAATGTTGCACCATCTTGTTGAAATCAAACGACTGGCAGACTGTGTTCACACACACGTGCCTCACAATCACGGATCTTTTCTCGTTTGACATTGACAGTGACATTCCGATTTTCTTAATTTCTTAATTTTTGAAGAAGCACGGCCGCTAGCTAACTAACCGCACCAAATAGTGGATTTTTTCGGGTTCATCAATAGCTGATGGATCTTCGGATTTTCCTTGCTCCAAATACTACAGTGAATAGACTTTCAACTGTTCAGTGTTCAAGCGCCTAATCACGACGCAAACGGTGATCGTCCGGTGATTTGGAAAATAATAGTAATCTACTGAATAAAAATATGGTGTCAACTGTCAAATTAACTACCAATCATCATCTGATCTGAGCGATGTCAAAATGCAGAAAAATAATTTTGCAGTGGTGGAAAATAGTTTATGGGACGCGGTGAACTATAACAGTCTGCCAATTTTTGAATTTCTGGTAACAAGCGATCGCAACCTTCAACGACTTATCGCCTGTGACAAATTTCAATCATTCTTTGATCCTGTTGTCCGTCTTTTCAGTTTAATACCTACCAACATGGTTAAATCTTTTACATTGCTATATTTTTTGTTCTTGTGAGACAGATTGTGTTACACACTTTCAGTGATATGTTTAATTTATACGTAGTAACGTAGTACTAAGCAGATATGTCATATTTGTCATTTTGTATTTAGGTATTTCGTAAATCATGGCGTCAATTAATAAGAATTTTTATCTTTTAGAGTTTTGTAAACCCATTTCTCATATTCATATCGTTCACACTTAATTTACAGTTGAATGTTTAGTCTTAAAGTAAATAATTTCATTGTGCAAATGTAAGATTGAAATGCATACTCTTATATTTCAAATATTTATTTCAACACCTAAAGAAAGAAAATTTTATAATTTATTTTTATGTATACCTACTTGTATCGTATAATGTTAAAACGTTTATATAATTAAGTTTTTGTACAAAGCTTTAGGTAATTTTTTTAGATATCTATATAATAATATTATGAAGCGAAACAGAGAGTCGTTTTAAATTAAATAATTTACTTTAACAATAAAAACATTAAGAAGTTTAATTTGTTTAGTATGCGGTAGGTATATCATAAATCCAATCCAGGCGAATGGTTTGGCGTGAATTCTTCTCATCTCAGCTTATAAAAAAGATGTTGGTTTTTGGTTTGTGTATGCTTCAAAAACTTGAAAAGTTTTGCCCCGATTGATCTTAAATTTTCAGACAATCACCTCTATCGTGGAATCCGCCGGAAAAGTTTCCTTATCGACACGTTTTTGGGAAAGGTAGTTTCACTGTCAAGCGCCTGTCTTTCATTTGTCAATACTGATCTGTGTAGCTGCTGCATTCGTCGGAGGCATATGAAAAGTTTGTTTTAAAGGTGATTTCAATAAAAAATGAAGTGTTTAATATAAAATGTAATGGATACGACAGCTCTTTTTTTGAAAATCATAAGAGGAGGATCGAATTGAGTAGTGGTCTTAGAGAAGAATATGAGACAGTATGAGAAGAGCAGTGAATGATTTCATGGAAACTCCGGATGAAATGTGTTTTTAGACTAATTGTTTTGCGATTTTCTTAAAAAAATTCTCACACCGTGTAGCAAACAAGAAAACCCATGAAATCCGTAATGAATTTGATGCAGGTAAGAAATGCCGTTTTGTTCTGGAAAAATTCGATTTGAACGATACAGTGAAACTCATTCACATTACCCACACAGGGAACTGTTCAGCTTGCGGATTTGACGATACCAAAATATTTTTTTCCATGAGTGATTCCCCCCGGCGGATTCCACAATAGGGGTGAATTTTTGATATTGCCCCGGGATGGTTATTTTGATTTACTCAAATTTAGACAAAGAGGCGTGGCACCGCCCATACAAAAAAAAATATCAAAATCTTATCGATTGAGCTCAAATTTACAAATATTAGGTATTGCCCACACACCTGGTTAGGTGTGTATGAATGGGGAAGGCGCTGATTGTCATCAACCTGGGTGCCCAGCTGTTGTAACTTTTCATACATATCAATTGTGCTTATTTTACCTCCCAGGGGTAACCACCGGGTACTGGTACCTGTAAATATTGAAATAATTTTTTCACAGAAATTTCCTTCGGTTGCGAGATATTGCATCGCATACTCTACTCATAGCATAGTATGTATGTGTTTTGTGTTATAATTTATTTGCCTTGTAGGTCATAGTAGAATCTGCAGATGTCCGTATCTGCGAGTCTGTGAACCTGACAAGATTCCGACCAGTATCCTGAGTTGCTAAAGAATAATCTTCTGCGATGAAATTGTCGCCAAAGTGTCCGATACTATATGCTATGCAGCAAGTCCTTACCACCTCCGGTTGGTCTTCTTTATAATTATTCATACCTATTCATAAATAATAATAGTCCACGCACTTCCCTCTTTTGAATTTCTCGCCTTTCCAACTAAACGTCGATAATAAATCAACGCTATGTTTGAAATTCTTACCGTATACGTATACGGTATACCCTATACGATACCCAAAGGGCGACCAGAACATTGGGCTTCCTAACCTGTCATGATATCATGGGTTAGCTTGAGTAGCGTTTCGTTGCGATAAAATGCAAGACGTCATTTTGACAAGTTCTCCTTGTGCACTCCCTGTTGACGTCAGAGCCACATATATATGTGGCGTGCTACATACCGTGTACTAGAACCTTTACAGACAAATTCTACATGAAATACTTGGTGCCAAGAAATGCACACTGAATTTAAAATGAATTCTAAGCACAGAATCGAATGCAGGCGTAATGTCTGCACTATTAGAACCTAAACATCTTATTACAAGTTAAGGCTACCAAAAGAAATAATTACAAAATAATCTTGAAAATGAAGAATTTGTATAGTAGATTATTATCTGAATGTGGTACGGTCGTGTTCAAATCACTTGGACAATGGTAGATCTTCTGTACAAAGTCTACAGTTTACTCAATCCACCGTTGGACAAGTTATTTTGAACACGACTATACAAAGATTAGTCTTAATCTGTTTATATGTATGTACAAGGACTAAAGTTCCTATCTGGCGTCTATAAGACTTATATTACCTTGAGGTTGGTACGCTGCTCGTGCTAAATTTTAGCTCACATATAAAATTTTGTCAAAAATTTAGCTGAGCTGGTTCGGCATATTTTTTTTAGCTAAATTTTTACAGATAATGATTTTTTTTCTTCTGTTCTTTTGTGTTGCGGAAAGGTAAATAAGGATAAGATTTTTCAATGAATACCTTCCTCCTACCTACCTGATTTCTTTCAAAGTGATAAATTTAATATCAAGGAATAGCAAAAAAGAAAGTGCAACGAAAATATAACACATTTTCGCCTCGATGAATTTTTGAAGGAAGTTATTTTCAACGGACAGCTGTTTTCTGTGACACTTATATTCACAGCGCACACTATGTCAAAATTTAGCTAGGATTTTATTTAATGTTTGGAGAGAAAAATTGGAGAGCACCTAAAATTTAAATTCACTCGAACTGCGTACTAGGCTTCAGATTCAATTAAATGCGCCTTTATAACACCCTCCACTGGAAGGTATAAGTACTTACATTTCTAACACCAAGAAGAAGTCATCCTATACCCTATAAGCCATAAATATTTTGAATCAGGATGCAATTCTGAAACAATTTAGCCATGTACGTCTATCCGCCCGTCGGTCTATCTGTTTTTTAAAAACACAACAGAGTCCAACCAAACGAATCGACCTAGGCGAATGAAATTTTGTGAAAGGACATCTTTGTTCCGGTAACTCCCTGCACGCACAAAATCATTATAATAATTCCTTAACATTTTGCAAGACTTGAATGCTGAGGAGGTTATAAAACCTGGCCGATGATAATACTGATAGGTACCTACTCGTTTTTGTTTTTTTTTTAATAAAATATTCATTTTTTATGTTTTCCTTTGGTTTTATAAATTTAAGAAATTTGAGTACTATTCAGTACAATTTAGTTTCAGTTTTCAGTACAATTGAGAAAAGTCGATTTTCATCACTGATTCTAAGTATGAAATAGAAAATGTTGCATGTCATTATTTCTGGGAAGCTATTTGATATTTTATGGACAATTTCTCAATGTATCACAATGCGCAGTAGCCCAATGGTTAGTGTGCTGGACTACTGTGCGAGGGGTCCCAGGTTCTATCCCCGGAAAAACACAAAATACGTCTTAAAGTTTTTTCTACTGCGCCACCTCTCGCGAACGTCTGACAAACATCCGAGAGTATGACTGTCATGAAAAAGCTTCTCAATTCAGCCGTTCGGACTCGGCATAAAATTGTAGGTCCCTTCCATTCGTCCCAAAAATAGAAGCTCACACAAAACGAATGGTTGCGAGAAGCTAGGCCTTTGGTGTCACCCGCCTGTTGCGCCACCTATTTATTTTTTATCAGAACTTATCGCAATTTGTCTCTGTTTGCTTGTGTTCTCAATAAGCCCAACGTGAAATATTAAAAAGGCATTATGTACTTCAAATGTCTTTTAACTGGATGTAGCTTCGTTACCTAAAAAAATTTCTTCAAAACGATAACTGAACAAAAATAGTAATAAAACTACAAATAAATTTAGTTGTTTGTATAGTTTTCCAATTTGTTTTTTTTTTTTTTTTTTTAATTCAACTCAAATTTTTATTTGACTTATGTTATCTACTTATTTATTAATATGCGTTAACAGTAATCAGTTATTTGTGTTTTTAACATTTTTATTATTTATTAAAAGATTAAAATAAAAGACCTTACACTATTTTAAATAAAAAAAAAATATTATACAATATTCTTATTGTTTTCTACATTCGAGAATTTTCTTTTTGCGTGTATAAAGTCTCAAAGGTTTGTATTAAATAAACAAAATAAAACATATAATCGAAGCATTGCTTTCAACAGGAAGAATTGACGACTTCTAATTTTGAAGTATAAATAAAAAAATAATACTTATATTAAATAAATAAAATTGCATAATATATTTTTTAATAACAAAAAGTCTAAAGCCAGTCATGGGGGAAAGGAAGAACTTAAATTTAACTACAGTATTAATATGTATGTATGTTCTCTTAGTTAGTAGTTTTATATATGTATAATGTATGTTTTTTTAAATAAATCTATCTATAAATATTATAGGACGGAAAACTGAATAAATAAATTTATTTATTCGAATATAAAAATTAAAATAAAATGTATTTTGTAGTAATTATTCCATTTGTGACTGAGAACAGATTTAAGATGTAAAACAAACATTCATAGGACACCAAACCGTAGATTATAAAAAGTAATTACATGGTAATAGTGTTGGCCAACTGGGCTCTTTATTAATCGATTTTTTTTAAATAATCAAATAGTTTTGTAGGCGATTATTTTGGATTAGGTAGGGTAGGGTAGACACACTTATATCATATTTCTATGGCTCTTTTACTAATGAGTGATGATGTACTCAATGCCATAATCAGTTGGTAGATACTACAAACAATATTATTGGAAGCGAATTTATGGCGTTAGGTCTTATCGCCCAAAACCATTACGCCCAAATTGAAAAATGTCATAACGCCCAAAAACCACCACATCGCCCAATATTTAAAGGAATAAAGCTGCGACGCTAAGCCCAAATATAATGACATTTCGCCCAAAGTAATTATGTATATAATGTCAAAACACCCAAATCTAGAAATGTCATAACGCCCAAAATATGTCCGGTTATTAAGTTTGGCCCATAGCTTTTAGGCGTTATGACAGAGCTTTTGGGCGTTATGACATTTTTTTATTTTTGCAATTTTTTACAAAAACCTTTAATTTACTCCAATTTTTTTACAAGTTATGTAACCTAACGCTTAGAAAAACAGTTGAAAAAATCATAAGCGTTATAGTTTTGGCCTGTGAAGAGCATTGAAGTGCGGTCGTAAGTGCAACGAAAAGGAATGGAGTGTGGTAAAAGTGTTAATTCCAAATTAGTTTATTTAAAAAGCGAAAAGCAATTATACAAAAAAAAAATCGGTGTATGAGGGTAATACATTTTACGTTTGTTATGCCAACAATTGCAATGCAAGAATAAAAGTAACATCGGATAGTAATTGCAGGAAATTGAAAAAACTGGCATTATAAAAATATTTGAAAATGTTTGTGAAAGGTAATGCTGTCAGTTACCGCTCCCGGAAGGGGGGGCGGTGCGGTAGCGGCTTGCTGCAGCCTTAGACTTAGCGACGCGCCGCGCCGGGCAAGAATATTATGTTATATAGTTTTTTCGCTTATAGCAGTCAGAATGCTTCAAGAAGTTTGGTCTACTCAAAAATGCGACGAAGCCTGGAGAGGCTATAATCCAAAATATTTTTAAAATCCCTGCGATCACGTTTAGATATAACTGAGGCATTCCAACACGAGTACATATGGGAAACATATGGACTGCCTAAGCACAGTGAATACCAACGGGAGCCAGAATTTGCATATTGTATCTTTGACTCAGACTTTGTAATGCAAGGAATCGCTGAAAATATATCCGCTGGCCAAAGGCTATATATGATTGATGACACTTTTAAAGTTGTACCAGTTGGATGCTTTTCGCAACTTTTAGTAATTTATGTCCAGTGTTTAGAAGATCAGGTAGGTATATATAATATTAATTTTCCCGTTTCAGTAAAATTGTTAAATATAATATTTTTTCCACTTTTCTACTTTATTTCAGGTGTTTCCACAAGCAAATCCGAAAAATGTTACTCTCATTTATTGAAATATATAAATGAATCCATTTTTAAATTCGAGCCTACGGACTCGAAACTGGTTTGCGAAAAGCCTTAAAACTTTGTTTTCCGCAGGCCAGCATGAAAGGATGCTGTTTTCATCATTGCTAGGCTATTCGGCGGAGAATAACAACCAAATGCAGATTGGTAATGACAGCTATTCGCAACAATAAACATAGGTACATATATCCTTAAATTATCACAAAAGCTTGGCTCTTCTATTTTTGCCTTCTTACGCTATAAAGGAAGTTTATAGCAAAATTAAAAATGAGCTGCAAGGACGGATTTTTTTTTTAACTTTTTTTTAATATTCTGAGAAGCAGTGGCTTCAAAAGGTATTAGTGTTAACTACAAATATTTCAATTTATAGTATTCTACTTTAATTTAACGATTAGATTAAACCGGAACACTTTAGTGTGTATAGTAAGTCGTTTCGTACTACCTCAGCCAGCAGTCGAAGCTTATAATGGAGTTTTGGGAATTTTCCAAATGGGAATTTTTTTAAATTTGTGCTTGCTACAAAGAGGAATTTAAAAAAAGCCGGAATTTAACATGCTTTCAGAATGCGGTGGTACTTTTGGTAAAAACAAAAGACGGAAAATCAGCGGAGATAGAAACGACCAAATCCAGCAAGCGACTAAGGATCTCGACAATGGAAAAATAACAGTATATACCTACATAAATAGGTTAGTTTTCCCAAAAAATTATATATGTACGCAAATGTAACCCACTGACGACATTTTTGAAGACACTCCTGCTAGCGATTCTGAAGAAGAGTACAGCGAGGAAGGTGAAATACTAGAGGAAGACCAAATTCCTTTAGCTACTTTTGTGCGTTATTTGCCAAACATACTAGTGCTACCGTGGAGACATTTAAGGATCTGCAATGAATGCTATATAAAGCTGCAGGCACAGGTTGATAAATAAATAAAATTTATTTATTGTCAACACATTTGGGCTTTGTGACGTTTTCTTTCTCAATATTTTGGGCGATGTGACGGATTTTGGGCGTTGTGACATTTATTTACTTGGGCGATAAGACCCAACGCTATTTTAAGCAAAAATAATGCCATTCAGCCCAAAATCAATGTCACATCACTAAAATTTACGTGAATTTTACAACAACAAATTGCCCAGCAATGTTTTGGGCGTTATGACATTTTGCAATTTGGGCGATAAGACTTTCAGGGAAAAGACACCGTTCTAGTTAGGGTAAACAAACCTATTGGGGAAAATAATTTCACATTCTACATGTGACCAGTTGCGGATGGTGTCTATATGTAATGGTGTACAGAACAAAGCACTAAGCAGGGAGTGAAAATGTCTGGAAGCATTAGAAGGATGTATTTTATTGACAAATATTTTAGGAATATCATGTACAGTGTACAGTGTAGAGTAGGTATCCGACGAGGAAGTCCTGAAAATGGTAAGAACAAAATGAGAGCTCTTGAACACAATCCGCCACAGCCATATCGTAAGTAACAAAAATATCTGCTTCTACTTTGTAGCACTATGTTTAAAATCTCGGCTTCTCAAGAAACTACAAGTTGGATCGTAACCAACCCCTTAATAGGACAGACTTCATAAGAAGAATGTAGGGCTCAACGGAGAAAGCTTTTCAAATACACCGCACATCTAGGATCCTTGTATAAAGCAATTCTCCATACTCTTATTATATTTTCAAACAAAAAAATCGCTTCCATTTTGTCCTTACAGAAAAGATTGTTCGATTTGATATTTGAAGTGCTGGGGGCAGATCACGTAAAATGAAAACGATCGAACGACATCGTTTCGACAATAACAGTCTCTGTTTATTGCCACAGATATGATAAGGACAGCATGCGTAAAAACGATATCGCTCAATCGTTTTTATTTTATGTGATCTGACCCCTGAATAGCGAGTTAGTAACGAATAACCCACAATGATAGAAAACGTATCTACGTACATAATGTAGTTCCTACAAATTATTCAAAAACACCTAAACTTTCAAACTTTATATTTTGCTTCATGTTTTTAAGACTCAATCACACAATCTACCATGATTCCAATGCCAACTGATTCGCACTTCCTGCTGCTGTAGATAATTATGAGTTTATGACCTAAGCCATCAAGTCTTTTTTTTTTATTGTTCCCCCAGTCCAATTATCACACACACACTATGCTACATTATTGCTTACAATCTACATAAATTAAAAAAGAAACACAAAATTTACAATTTACCATCACACACCGGCTGCTTCTCAAACCTCAATACTGTTCAAACTACCCGATGACATATTTTCTGTATGACTACCCAAACGATTACGCTTCATGATTCCACCCGGGCCACTTCGATTAGGCATTGGGGAGCGTTGAACGCGCGGACTTCCCGGCACAATAGGGATCCCGACACCGCCATTGTTGTTGTTTGTGTTGCCGGATGTTCGTCGAGTTCTCCTGAGCGAGGGTATCCGTGTGGGCAGACCATCGATGTTCATCGCAGAATCAGGTTGGGGATAGTGAAGGTTTCGTGCGCTGCGCTCGAGAGTTCGTCTATGGGCCTCCATGGATGGAGTCAGAGGCGGCGGTGGAGGTTGATAGTGCATTGTTGGTGGATGATGATTGTTATTTTGATGTGGCGGCACTGGAGGTGGATGCTGTTGATGCTGCAATTGGTGCTGGTGATGGTGCATTTGCTTTTGCAACATTGTTGGCGATTGGGGTGGCGGGGATGTCTGGTGGTGATAGGGAGGCGTCGACATTGTTGTTGTGGCTGGCTGGTGGGACTGTAAATAACGATTAAAGCTGCTCATATGAAAAAATGAAACGGGAAAAAGTTACCTTATCGCCATCCTGTGCTAGTGGGTTTGGGGTTATGTTCATTCGCGGCATTATGCCGTTCATGCGATGACTAGGTTTGTGGTGCTGGGGGCCGATAACAGAGGGTGTCACAAAATCGGCTTGGATATGGTCCAATTGCGGTTTGTCTTCATCTGCGAGGAGAATTACCATTTGAAATTAGGTGCAATCCATCAATCTGCTTGTACTTACCCTCTGGCTGTGAGGTTTTCCTTCGTCTCATGCATAGACACGCTGCAACAGTCGCTAAAAGTAGGAGAATACCCCCACCTGCTGCTCCGGCCACAACGGGATAGATTGAGTTGTCCTCTTCATTCGCCTTAGTCGTTGGTATCACTGAAGGCGTCACTGGTGATGGAGTAGTAGGAGGTTCTGTGGAAGGAAAACAGCATGTTAGAGCAATAAAACGAAACATTGCACAGCTGACTCACTTTTCGTCTTTCCCTGCAGAATTGTGCTGAAATCTGAAGCCGCGGACGCAGTAAACGACTGCAACTTGAATTCATAGGCAGTTCCGGGCTCTAGCATATCAATTTTGAACTTTCTCGTATACAATCCGTCCACAGTGGCCTTAAGGTACTCGCCCGCTGTAGAAGCAGGTCTGTAATATGCATAGAACCCATCCACCATATTGGACCGGTTAGACGCCAACGTCCAGTGCAACATAATCGCCGTTTCCGAAATTGCCTCAACCTCCGTCAATACTGGTGGTGGCAAATGACGTCTAGACGGCTCCAATGCCGAACCACTTTCCAAAAGGAACTTGCCAGAACTAGTTCCCTCCTTGTTGTCGTTGTTAGAGTACACAGCGATTATTCGAAACCTGTAGAGCCGATCCGGTTTCAGACCGGATACAGATGATGTAAAGTTTTTCACTCCATCATGGCTACGATCCGGTTTCCCATAAGGGATATCCTCGTTAGTTGTTTGCCAATTTTCGCGGGGTACAGTCTTCGCGATATCACCAAGCATGCGATACTGAACCTTGAAGAACTGTATCTGCAAGCCGTCGTTCCGAGGTACATTCCACCGCAACATCACCGATTCGTCTGACAGCCGAGTCACGTTCGGTCGACTAGGTGGAATCATGTTAGCTGCGAAATAAAATAAAAAAATAAAAATTAAAAAACGATCAGTCAAAGATTGAAAAACTCAAAATTCCCTCGTAATCGCAATGCCAAAGCAAGGAAAAGCAAAACGAAAGCAGAAGGATGTCGACTGGGCAGCAGATGAAAACTTCGATGAGAATCGGTCAATTGTCTACGTTGAGCACACGGATGAATGTCCCATATTCAAGGATAAGGCGATTGAATTAGGCACTTACTTGCAGTCACAATTCCCGGAAAAAATTATCCAGCTCGTAAAGAACAGAAATGGTAGACCCGGCGCTTTTGAAATATCATTCTCAAAGACGGCTAGAACATCGGTGCACAATCTCTGGTCGGGCATTGATAAAGGACCCCCGAGAAGGGAGAAGTTTCCTGCTGACTACGAAGTGCTAGTGCCAGAGGTGAAGAGGGTATTAAAGAAAATTTATATGGCGCCTGCAGTTAGGTTGGACAATGAAGAACGACAATAGAAACTTCAGTTAGCAAGTCCTTACCTCGACAAATAGAGCCCACAGAATATATTTGTATATTATATACCCAAAAATGTAAAAACATTAATCCTTACTAATATAATAAATTCGAAAATAACCCCGCCTATCTGTCTGTCTGTTTGTTACCTTTTCAGTTTTCACGACTAAACCATTGAACCAATCGTGGAATTGAAGTGGGGAAAGGTTTTGTCAATAAAATCGAAAAAAAATGTATAAAACGAACATTTAAACGAAATAAAGATGTAAAATTTTAAACATTGATGAGCAGTGTCCGAACAAAGCATTTTGGGAAATTGGTATTGGAAAAATTCTAGATCTGTAAACACTGGTCGAGATCAAAAACAACTTCTTTTTGTCCCACAATGAAAAGGCACATAAATGCCATATTTCTCTCAGTGCGAAAATTCATCAAATTACGGCAACACTCTCAATCTGTTTCTCACAACAGAGATAAATAAAATAAAATGATCTGCTCCCTTAGGGAATTCGGATCATGCTATAATATCTGTTATTCTCTCTATACCGACACCAATTACAGCGAAACTGGATCGCCATCGTTCGATTTGGAATTATTGTAAATCTTGTGGGAAAGTAGTTAGTTAGTTGGGAACACGCACATAATTATTGCCTTAGACCAGTTCACGAAATTCATACTAATTAAACCGCTAAGCAGCGCAATCACCGTTACGACCCTGACGTTACTGCAAGAACAATTATTTTGCGTCTACGGAGTACCAGAGACCATCCTATCGGATAATGGTAAACAATTTACCTGCCATGAATTCTCCACAACATTGAAAGCGTTTGGCTTAAATCATGTAAAAACCGCCATTTAACAACATTAAACAACAAAATGAAACAATTCCTAATACCACGGGCGGCGAAAATGTACACATCTTAAACCTCACCCCTGGACGAGAGAGTTACCTCGACAGAAAAGCTGAATTAAAAGCAAAATGGGCGCAAACGAAAAAAAAAATTACTATATTATGTATGTCGGTAAGTGATTTATTTATTCTTTTTTTTATATATAGTATATCGAAGAGAACTATTTTCCAAATTATTTTACCAATATTGCTGAAGGTGTACCAATAGATATAGGTTTATGTATATACATATAAAATTTTCATGTACCTACTTTAGTTTTCATTTCCGCTCATTGTCGCTTTGCTGAAAAGCGACATTTTAAAAGAGCGTATTATCGATAATTAAAAGAAAAGGAGAACATTCAAACAAAAAAAAAAATATTGCGTATACGCCATACCTACATCCAACAGATGATGGCTTTGTTACACATCTTTTTTTTTATATGTAATAGGATTGCAGTATTAAATGTTCTTGTGCTTGTATTTGTAGTCAAGCTACTGCAGTCATTAATCATTCTCTCAATCCAGTAAAGAGTAAGTTCATCGAAAGTGAAACTTATATAACCAATATTTCTTTTTTATTGTTAAAGTTTGTTAAGTCCGAATACATTTGTCTCTAATATTGTTAATTCTTATTATTCATTCTTAATTTAATCTATTACTTAAGCTATGAGTACACGACATGCCAAACGCGATATACGCATGCCACTCTCACGTCACTATAATTACTCGACATATTGTAAAATATGTCACGTTTTATTATATTGTGGCATGTGCAAAAAGCATGCCGAGTACACGGCATGCACGTTTTGTCTCAAAGTTGGCATATTCGTATGTCGACGGTGACTGGCAAAAAATCTACTCAATTGAAGATTTCTTGGACGTTTTTTAATCCATTGACATCGTAGCCATACTTTGATGGAATTTGTTACTTTAAGGCTTGATAGAAAGAAGACGAATTATATTTTGGGATATATACTACATATATTTATTTCGAAAAGTCACCAGGAAGCACTAAAATCTTAATTTTCCCCAGCGATAAAAAATCACTAAAATTTTTAATATTTTAGGGCTTTCTGGTGACATTTCGAAATAAATATACCTAGTATATATCCCAAAATATGGTCCGTCTTCTTTCTACCAAGCCATAAAGTAACAAATTCCATCAAAGGATGGCTACGATATTAATGGATTAAAAAATGTCCAAAAAATCTTCAATTCAAACGATATTTTTTTGTATTCTCCGAAATTTACATGCCATTCTGAGTCGGACATATCGGTGCCAGATGCATGCCAACATATATGTCAGCGTCAATAATATGACATCAGAATATGTCACAAAAGGGTGCATGTCGTATACTCGGCATACTTTTCGCACATGCCACAAATAATAAAACGTGACATATTCTACAATAGCCGTGTTTTATTATGCACGTGATCTGAACCGAATTAGATCAGCATAATAAAACAAACCAGGTTTCTTTGTTTGTCTAGTTTCTCCTTGGTCTGAAAATATAAAGGGTCCGCCATCTAACGTTTTTTTTTTCAACTAGTGCTTATTTCGCGAATGGTAACACTAAGCTCATGTCTGATTTGACAGATAATTAGTTTTATCCTTCCGCTGAACGAATATGGTTGTGTATACAACGCTGGGAAATATTGCGACATTACTTTGAAAATCATGGTAATGTTGCAGAATGTGTGCGAAAATTGCGTACGCATTTTGGAAGAAGAGAAGCACCGTCAGCTCCGTATGTTCGTTATCTTGTGAAAAAAAGTGAAAGAAACTGGCATCCTCATCGATAAACCAAAGCGTAAAAAGCAAAAAACAGTGCGTACACCCGAGAAAATTGCTGCTGTGGCAGAAAGTATGCGTGAAGCGCCGTTAACATCAATTCACCGTCGTTCTCAACAATTAAACATTTCGGAGACATCAGACATCATTGAAACGAATTTTGCATAAAGACCTTGGTATGACGCCATACAAAGTCCAATTGGTTCAGGAGTTGAAGCCAACTGACCATCCAATGCGTTTTCGCTTCGCTAAGTGGTTCTGCGATCGACTTAGAGAAGATGCCGATTTTGCCAAAAAAATCATCTTTTCAGATGAAGCTCATTTTTATCTTGGCGGGTATGTAAACAAGCAAAATTGTCGCATTTGGGGCACAGAAAACCCGCACGCATACATTGAAAAGCCGATATACACAAAACGAGTCACTGTTTGGTGCGGATTTTGGTCCAGAGGCATAATTGGGCCATTTTTCTTCGAAAATAAGCAAGGAGTGGAGCAAGTACAGTCAATGGCGATCGTTATCGGGCCATGTTGAACGAATTTTTGTTCACAAAAATTGAAGAGGAGGATATTGGCAACATTTGGTTTCAACAGGACGGCGCTATGTGCCACACAGCCGAAGCTACACTCGATGTTTTGCGCCCTGTTTTTGAAGATCGCATTATCAGCCGCAGAGCTGATGTCGTTTGGCCACCGCGGAGCTGCGATTTAACACCGTTGGACTATTTATTTGTGGGGTGCCGTAAAAGATAAGTGTTAGGCCGACATGCCAGAGACAATTGACGCTTTAAAGGACAATATTCGTGAGCCATTGGTGAAATACAGCTGCACACAATCGATAATGTGCTTAAAAATTGGACCGATCGTGTATGCTACTGCATGGCCAGCCGAGGCAGCCATTTGAATGAAATTATTTTCCATTATTAACCGGAAGGATTGTACTTTCAAATAAAAAAAGAAATTTGAGAAAATATTCAGTAGTTTTTTTTACAGCATTTTCAAAAAAAAAAAAAGTTATTTGGCGGACCCTCTATGTAGATATGTAGTATGCACATAATGTTTTAAAATACAAAATACAATTTTCGGCCGTTTTCCATTGTTTAGGTACTTCTAAAATTTGTTTGACATTTGACAGTGGCTTACAAATTTTATGCGAGAAATGGAGTGGTTTGATTGGTTATTGGGTTGTCCAAATTTTGTAAGCCACTTTATTTGTATTTTGTTCATAGAACTACGAACATACACGAATAAAATTATTCGCCTAAATGTATACTATCATATTATTTATATCATGATCATGGAAAATGATCCAGATAGAAAGTTGGATCACGTGTTGTTGTTGCGAATTAGTGTTAATTTGTGATCTGGTTCAGATCACGGGCATAATAAAATACGGCTAATATGTCGAGTAATTATCGTGACGTCAGAGTTGCATGCGTATGTCGCGTTTGGCATGTCGTGTACTCATAGCTTCACTTCTGACCAACTTTCGCGTACGGGAATGGAATTTGGTAGAATATAATTAAATCCTTCAAATGCAGTAGTATGTGTGTTTTATTATCGCTAATGATCACTGTGAATTATCCATTTACCCGCAATACAACAAATCTACGAGATCCTGTGTTCTATCCGGTTCAATTTTCATGATCCAGATATCGAATCCCGGTGGTTGGGTGTGTACGAATCGGGTAGGCGCTGACCTTTTCATACACATCAATTGTGCTTATATTACCTCCGCGTGGTAACCACCGGGTACTGGTCTCGCCCAACCGGGCTTGGCTTGCTAAACTTATAAGCGCGAGTGTTGAACACGAAGAAAATAGCAACACTATAATGCTCTGTCGGAATGACTGACTGAACGAGATTTAGAAGTCTTACATGAGCCCCTCAGAAAGAGGACGTACGGCGGATGAATTCATTAGACTGAGTCAACGGTGTCGTCAACAGTCAAGACGACAGTTACCTTACTTGAGCTACTTCGACATATTTGGAGCTGAGGTCAGTGAGGATTTTTCAGGACTAGTCAGGGTCCACCACTATAGTTACGAAGCAATAACAAGCCTCCGATACGGATGATTTTACTGTTTACGAACCTGGCAAACGAATAAAGGACAATGAATTTAGGATCTGCACGTAGAATGTTAGGTCCCTTAACAGACCACGTGCAGCCGAACAGTTAGCGGAGGCCCTGACCCGCTATAAAGCAGATATAACCGCCATCCAAGATGTGCGATGGGATGGACCGGGCAAGAAGAGGTTGAAAAACTGCGATATTTATTATGGCTACTGCTATCGGCAACAAAAACAGCGGCTATTTGGATGGGGATTTGTCGTTGGCGGCAGACTTAGGCAAGAAGTGTTAAGTTTCAGCTGCGTGAACGAGCGCCTCACGACAATTCGCATCAAGGCTAAATTCGCAAACATTAGCCTAATATGCGCCTATGCCCCTACGGAGGAGACAGACGACGACCCTTAAAAGAGGTTCTACGAGTTTTTGGACAAGACATACGAGCAGTGCCCGTTTGATTAAAATTGTCCTAGGTGATTTTAATGCAAAGATAGGAAGAGAGAGCATCTTTGATATAGTACTGTCGGAAGGTACAGCCTACACGACACCACTTCCGATAACGGATTTAGGCTGATCGACTTCGCGGCGGGGCGAAATGTTGTCATAGCAAGTACGCGGTTCCTGCATCTCGATATTCATAAAGGCACTTGGAGATCTCCCGATCAATCAACCGTCAACCAGATTGACCACATTGCGATCACTCAAGGCATTCCTCCAGTATTATGGATGTCCGAACGTTCCGAGGGGCCAACATTGACTCGGACCACTACCTTGTTGTAGCCAAGGTACGACGCGTTCGGATATCGCGAACACCGCCAAGACAAGTAAATACTGTGAGGAAGTTTGACGTCGGACGGCTAAAATCGCAAGAGATCACCAGATCCTTCTCCGATCGAGTCTCTCTCAATCTCTCAAGAGGTTCTATGCAGCCAGCATCAAGCTGTACAGCAACATCGATCTAGCCAGAAGAGTGAGATCGTAAATCCAAAATTTCTTTTTAGGTTTTAAGAAATCTTTTCAAGACAAACAACAATCTGGACGAGAGAGGAAACTATCGCTTTCTTCCATTCCTATTCACGTACATCAATAAAAGGTTACAGCTGAAGTCATTGTTACTACAGTAAAGACTCGAAAAAGTTAAGACGCGAAAAAGTTAAGTATACGGAAAAGTTAAAGTAGGTTTCGACTCCACGGCGGCGGTCTCTAAAAAGTTAAGTTGTGTCTTAAATTTTTCAAATCAGTTTTGTTTTTAACATTTTTTAAAATTGTTCCCATTATCGCTTTTTATTGTGTACGTATGGATGAACACAAAAACATGCACTTTTTTATTTTACGTACATACATAATGCATATACAGTAGACGCTCGATATAGTGAACTACTAAAAACCAGGCCAGTTCACTATATCGAAATTGTTCACTATTTCGAGCGTGAGTTTTAAATGTTTACCAAAGTTTGATTTGATATAAATATAATTTTTTTTCAATAATGAAAGAATGAATTAAATTTTTGAAAAATAATTTGTTACCTTCATTTGTGTATTATTTAAATTTAATTGCACAGATTTTTCTTGTAAACGTTTCATAACTAAAATATCAGAAAAACACACAAATTAACGGTAAATTGTTCTGGAAAATAGTTGACACGCATGCGCATTGCAAAACTGGAACATTTTTCGTTGAATTTTGTGAAAAAAAGTCAGAGTTCACTATATCGAGATTTCCATAGTTCACTATTTTTTAGAGTAGTATGTGTAAAATGTTGGTGGTTCACTATGATAGTTCACTATACAGAGGTTCACTATATCGAGCGTCTACTGTAATATGTTTATTATTAGTAAAATTGGTCCAGTGTCTTGGAAAAAAATTCACAAAAAAAAAAATTGAGCACCCAAAAAACCAACTAACTTTTTCGAGTCACTACTGTATGTATTTACTTCGTAGGTACCTACCTATGTCAAAAATAAATCAAGGGTGCCAAAGTTACATACATACATTTTCAATGGCCCGCTTATCCATTAAGTGGGTCGCGGGTGTAGGTTACCTAAGTGGACCCTCCATAGCTCTCGATCCTCCGCCATCGACTCCAAATCATCAAGGTGCCAAAGTTGCAAAGTAAATTTTTTTTATGATTTGGATCGTTTTTTTTTTTTCAGGGGATAAAATGCGGATATTGAATTTTGTCAGACTAACGGCCGATTTCTTCACATCAGTATTAGTACCCGGTCTAGCTAGACCTGATACTAGCTCTGATACTCAGTATCAACGAAAAGTTGGTACTTGTGTATTTCTTCACATCGTTAGTACCGGAGCTAAATTTATCAACCGTACTAACGACTAATACGTCTAAAAACTGGTCTAGTACCCATTTTTGAGTATGAAATGTCATAACGGTGACATTTTATGCTCATTTATGCTCATTGAGAGTCAAACATTTTGCAGGATGACTGATTTTTATTCAAGGGCAAGTATTTTTTTTTATATTGTTGTTGCTTTCCTGCCATAAAATATGTGTGTATAGGGGTATCCAGCACGAAATAGGTAGCATATTATAGCGTATATGATTGGTTGTTTTTTTTCTATTATTGCACATATGGAACTGAACTCACCAATTCGGTGTTTGCAATTTAACATGAGTGCGGTAGGTTACACCGATTGTCCGTGGAGACTATG
Source organism: Cheilosia soror (assembly GCA_949372485.1). Lineage (NCBI taxonomy): Eukaryota > Metazoa > Arthropoda > Insecta > Diptera > Syrphidae > Cheilosia > Cheilosia soror. The sequence continues at coordinate 67,258,243 of OX443561.1, read as the reverse complement.
CAAAGCGATAAAATGCAGCAGCGGCCACCTCTTGTTTTTCCAATGTTGCTGGCATTTGAATAAATTTGTCCAAATGCCGTGTGAAGGCCATACATCATACTTTTGTCAGTGTGCGACATACACTAGCGGCTGGTACGCGAATGACGTCGGCAACCACTATTTACATCGATCCACTTGCCATGAATCGTAGAGTGATCTGATCAGCAATTGCTGCTCAGGCAATATCTAACGATTACTGGTAAAATCGTGCATAAAAACGATTACCGACTAAAACTGAAAGTATATAAAATATGTTAACCGTACTGCAATTCGTCCAAGTTCGAACGTAAAAAAACGTTACTCTGAACAACTGAAATTGCCGAAAAAATCCACATCGTCCTAAGCATTTACTGTATTCCATTGTAGCATAATATGGTAGATACGGCGCTCAGATCAACGAGTTGCCACCCCTTCTTCACCATTCACATTCTCAATGTCGTCATCGAAATTATTGAACCAATTATCCCTATCAAAAATTAAATCCATTTTCTAATCAACTTCATTAGACTTAAACCTACCATGTATTTACTTTTTGACAAAAATAGGCAAGAGCTAAAGCAATGAAATCGATCTAATTCAGGTACTAACGACGTTAGACTGCCGATTTTGAGGGTCCCGCTAATACCGAGTACTAACTAATACTCGGTACCAAATTCAGCTTAGTACTTCGTGAAGAAATGACTTGATACCTATTTGAGTATCAACTTTTGGTCTAATACCGGTACTAGCGCTAGTACTTTGTGAAGAAATCGGCTGTAACTATTTCCGAAAAAAAATCCACACTCAAAAATTTATCAAATTTCCCCTACGTTTTTGTATTTTCCAATTAGATATTCTGCCACCTTATTTGCGCCAAATGTTATTAAAAATTCCTAAGCCGAACAACATTAAACAGTTCTGAATGAAGTCCCACAATGCACCATAAATAGCTAAACGTCAAAGTCAAAGCAAAAAGAAGTATTTTCAATGGGATAATTTTGATTGTGAATCTAGAAGGGTCTCAAAGAAAATTCAGTACCTTTTCCTAACGTCTCCAGCCACTTGAGCTATTTATTTACAAATTGATCAAAATATTATCAAATCAACATTCTGAATAAAACATTTTTATAATATTATGTAACTACCTACCTTGTAAAATTCCACTCGTTCCAAAAATTCAAACAAAACTGTCGTCCTATTCAAAATGCCACCTATCATTCAACATATGAATCAATCCTCAATGCAGTCAATCCACCAACCAGCAGAATCTCACCACAAAAGAGCAACGGCTCTTCCCCACACACTCGAACTCTCTTAAACTCAATTTCGAACAACTTTAGCGAGAATTCCAAATCGACACCAGCGCACCACTCAACTCAAAGTTACCCACGCTGGCCGCCGTCAGTTGCTCATTGATAATCGGAGTGAGTGCAATCGCCGCGTGTTGCGCTCCGTTCCGAGTCGAGTGTTCAAAATTACCATCCGTATGGAGTGGTGTCAAGTGTACAAAAAGTGACAGTTGCATACACATATAAAAAGAAATAAATAATTTCCTCTCATCATTAACGCGAACAATAAGTAGAATAACTGAACAATTCCATTTTAGATACAAAATTTCATTGGAATATATGTACTCAAAATACTGTGCTGAGTGAATTAATGCAATAATCATGTCTAGTGGGGGCAGTAATACCAGCAAGGGAGCTGCTCCGAATCAGGCCTCTTCGCCAACAGCAAATACAAGTGGAGGCAGTGTAAATGGTGCCACTGCTGGACTGTCGCTTACTCCTCGATTCACTAACGAGGAGAAAGCAATCCTTTACAATCTGTTCCACTTGCACGAAGAGGTCATCGATATCAAGTATCGGAAGAAACAGAAAGGCAAATACTCGGTGCGAGACGCTTGGCAGGAAATAGTTGACGGCTTCAATGGACACCCCAGTGTTGCGACACATCGGAACCTCAAGCAGATTCAGAAATTTTGGTTAAATGCCAGGTAAAAAGAAAAACAATTCGGATCTCGGATGTCCTTGAATTGCATTGGTTTTCCTGGTGGAGTGAGTGCTGTGCCGACGAGTGGGTTCTTCAATCTCCTAGGGAAAATGGATTTTTTTTTGGTTTCGCTTCGTTTTCTGTATTCTACTTGCGTGTGAGCACCACTCGAAAAATTAAGTGAAATGAAAATGGCGGCAAGGTATTTGAGTTGTGTGTATGAGTGGGACAGAGAGGGATGACACTACAGAGTGTGACAGCGCAGATGAAGGGGAACGCCATCTGCATGTGATATGAATATGACTGAGGAAAATATCTAATGATTACAGTAGGACCGGGTAAAATGTGACACGCTTTTTGTTTTGAAAACAAGTGACGCGCACCTGCTGTTCGATATTTTGTTTATTTTTATGCTGAGGTGTAGCGTGTAGGAATTTCTGCGGATACTTTGCGTATTTTTGGCAGTTATCTGGAATGGAGTTAAATGGAATCAACGAAATTACGAACAAAACTGATTTCTTGGAATTGCTTTTTTGTTTTGCAGCCTGCTTATGTTTTGATATAATATATGTTAGGATTCAAGGATCCCATCCCAACTAGGAATAGGAATATTTGTGATAAGTACGCGACAGAAAACGAAACTATGTACTATACACCTTGGTGTTTCTGTGGTTGAAGGTGCATTGAGTTTTAGCGCAGCTTTAAAAGTTCCACATACGAAATCCAAGATCTCACATTGCAGGAGCCGAATCGCTTTAGTACATTATTATCTCTGGTATTCTAGATTCTGTATTTTAGTTGTTCTCTCATATCACCAGGACTCAAAAGTTTACAGCCTTTTGGCGCTTTTATGTACCAGTACCCAAGGTAGATTTTTGCTCTACACTTGTGTTTATCCTTGCGTGGTTTTACTTCTTTCGGATGGGGTAATGGAGGAATGCATATTCAACAGTTTATATGGTTTCCCGTTTAGTTTAGGAAGCAGTGACACTGTGACAGGTCAGGGTACATCTAAAGCTGTTGTATCATCTGATTCAAATTGCATAACAAAAAAAGAGAGCCTTTAACAAGCAAAAGGAAGTAGGTATGTCTCTGCAAACCTCTCTCTTTTCATTCCTTTCTCTGTACCGATGTTTGACTATAGAATAGCATTTGAAATGATAGCTAGTATCAGACATTCCAGACATCAATTTACATGCAGACTATCACTGTAGATAAAAAGCTTATTTTCTAAACTGTGTTGCTGTGCATACGAATACTACCTCAATATCAGAAACATCGAAGGCTAAGACAGTACATCTCTGTCATCTACCAGTCCTACTCCAGAAACCTGTAACTGCTTCATAATTTTAAAACATTTCCCTTAATTTGTTTGCTAAAACCCACACTGTTTCTTTTCAGACTGCGCAAACAGTACCCCTTCCAACCGGGGCCGTCGAAAAAAGAACGTGCCTCAAACACCGGCAATGATGCCGCAGTAGCTGCTACTGCACAACAGGCTGTCATCACTGTGCCAGCACCGATTAAATGTGAGCCCGACTACGCTATAGCTGGCAGTGATACTCCTGACACCACACACAATGAAGAATATGAAGAAATCGAGTTGCATGCGACATCAGTGAACGATCAGCTTACCGGGGCTTCTATGGACGACTCAACAGATGATCAACAAATACAGCAGCAGCAACAAATTCAAATTACCCAACAATCACAACAGCAACAACAACAACAACAGCAGCAGCAGCAGCAACAACATCAACAACAGCAGCAACAGCCACAACAAGCAACTATTCAAGCTCAACAGATCAATGTCGACCAAATCAGTGCAGAGAAGCTCACTCTCAACGATTTGTTGCACTTTAAGAATGCTCGTCCGCGCGAAGAGATCATTTTACAGATCAAACACACTGACGGAGCAGCTATTACTCTTCCATCGCCAACACGCATTACCATCCCACAACAGCAGACAACAACCTACAATCAAATTATCGGCGAGATTAAGCCCCAATCCCAGACGCAGCACATTCAAGTGCAACAATATCAGACGCAACAAGTTCAACACCAAACGTCACAACAATTGGCACAGCATCAACTGCAGCAGCAATATAATGCGGCAAATCCGACATATTGTACTTACACCACACAGCACTTGCCGCAGGTTTCAACTCCGTCAAACATTACACAAGGCAATTCGTCGGCCAATGCGACTAGCTATGTGGTTACAGAGTCCTTTGATGACAAAATCAACTATTTCAAGTTGAAAGAGGCTGAACTGCGATACAAAGAGATTCAGCTGCAGTTGGAACAAAAGCGAATCGATTTGTCGCGAATGCAGGAGGAGCTGAAGCACCAGAAAGAGATGCATCGGTTGCAGGTGGACGAAATGAGAATTAAGATTAGAATTTTAAGTGAAGAAGAAAAACGTTTAAAAAATAAAGAAAATAGATTAGAGAGTTAATTTTTAAGAACACAACAGTTTTTGATTTGCTTTGCTTCCATGTTGGGATCACATCTTTAATGATTCTTTACAATCATATCATATCATTGGCGATGTTGGAGGTATGATGATAACTTTGTTATTTTTGTCTGCACTAGTACTAGTCTTATTCGATGTCGTAAGATCTTGTAAAAAATAGCCTGGAGGCTCGCAACCCAGCTCGATTGTCGAATACTTAAGACTAAATGGAGCAGACCAGAAGAAGATAAGGCCAACGCTAGTTATTTCTGTAGCGCTTGCAGAAGTCATTTAATTGAAGACCAAACTACAATAGCGTTGCTTTACAATTAAGCACACCTTTTTGTTACAGTGTCTGGTATATCGTATATGAGTATGACCACTTATAATTCCGATAGTGAATGCTGATGCGACCAGATAATACTGGTGGGAATTGGGATTTTTGCTATCAGGAATAGCTTGCAGACTTCCAGTTTAGCGTAACGAAGGTTCTACGAACATAAACTCAATTTTATAGACTTTAATTAGGTATTCTCCAACTGTTTTGCCTAACGTTGACTTAGGGCGGTCCACTTTTAAGCAGATATTGGGCTAGTTTTCTGGGTGTAAATCACGATGACGATGATCGTCTGGATGATGTTGTTTTTGGAAATTCAGCCACCGTAATAAGCTATTTTCTGGCTCACTTTTTTGATAATAATCGGCAATTTATGTAGATGTAGCTCTCAAACTCCGCACTCTCAGGATGTTGTCTTAGATTTAGTTAAAATACGCGTGAAGAGCATGGTCTTAACTAAATATTTTTATATGTTTCAGCTAAAACTCGAGTTCGTTCGAAAACCAACGAAAAATTTATATGAAAACATTTACAGCTAGGTTACAGAAATCGAGTGAAATCGAAATTGCAAATCAAGTGAATTCGTTGTTCCGCATTTCGAGCGATTCGGAAACTCCTTGTTTAATAAAGAAATAATGGCGTTTAAAGAGGCCTTATCTTATATCTGCACATTTTCGGACAGCTCTAGTAACCCTCGACTCTTTCGTCTCTTTCGGAGATAGTTCTACATTCACATAATTTGGGTGCCGGGGCATAGAGACATTCCAGGGAATTGTAGGGCCGATGAACTCGCTAGAATAGAAACAACTCAACCCATTTTGCCGGATAAAGGCACCCTAGGGATACCAATCGCTACTTGCAAACAAAAATTGGAGCTGGATGCTTTCGAGAATACAAATCTTAGGTGGACAAGTTGCATCACTCTTGTCTAGCGACAAAACAAATTTGGCCTAAGCTGGATTTGAGACCCTCTAAGAAATTAAGCTCTCTCAACAGAATGCACATCGGTACTACAATAGGTGTCATTACTGGACACTGCTTAATAGGTAAACATTCCGCAAGCCTAGGCCTTTTCGCAAACGACTTTTGCAGAAGCTGGATGGATGGGAAAGAGGAAGAAATTATCCCTCACCTTCTTTGTTCCTATCCAGCTCTCTCTCGTAGAGAGAAGCTTCACCTAGCAGCCTTTCATTACAACGACTTGGGCGGTCTGACAAACACAGACATCAGAAGCCTTTTACGCTTTATAGAGAGCTCAAAATGGTTTAACTAGTAGGGAGATCTTATATGATCCTTTTCCGTGGTATCACAATGGACCTATGCTGGTCTAAGTGTGTTGGTGTTTTCCAGCTGGCAGCCGCTTTCAACCAACCAACCAGCTTTAGCGCGAAAAGTCTGTCAATTTAGTGTGGTTGGGAAAAGGGGCGCCAGGGGCTCCAATGTCAGTGAGGCTGGTTTCGATGAAATATTCTACCTTGTGGAGCTATATTTGGTTGTTTGTCTTCATTGAAAACCCCAACGGCTCTACTGATAGTCGTGAAATTAGGCACAAAGACGGTCTGTGACAGGGACACAGACATAGACTGCATTTTATTGCGATCGAACGAGTAGTTTTTATGGAAAAACATCCCCGAGCGATGACTTCCTTTTGGCTGTACACACTTAGATCACTTATCCCCATAAGAAATAAAGAACGTTGAAGGAACATTTCATAGAGGCCGCCCGATCAGCTAAGCCGCCCGGAACTGCTGGCAAGAACAAATGGATAATGTAACACGCAAAGGCAAATAAATAGTCCAACCAAGAAAAAGAATGCTTAATGTTTAAATCGCCATACATCAAGTTCAGTTACCAACTTTGCCAAAATGAAAAGTATCTCTTATGTGTGCTGGTGTATCCATTGAGTCGTTTGCGCAGAAAGCTTGGCTTTCATTCCTAGTTATTTGGTTGTGCTTTTTAGAAACATGGCAACTTGTCGTAAATCTTGCAATAATCATTGAGAACACAATGAAATTAAATGCCCAGGTATCATAATAACCTACGATTTCGATAGCAAACATTAATTTTGATTACCTCTAGGCCTACCCATTTGAAAACAAATTGGACTCACCCATTTTATGTTTCCTTTTGCCCTTGTTCTTGTTGCCATTGTGCTCGTGATTGGGCTTCGTTGGAAAGTTTCCCAGAGGAGTAGAACCCGGTTCGCCTTGGACTTGCTTTGGAAGCACTTGCAGCAGATTGCTTTCGCTTACCTGGGAAGAAAACAAAATTCATACTCCGCACCCGAATGCCACCTAAAGGTCCACTCACCTCTCCAACTTCATTCTTGGCGAAACACTGTACAATCCCAGCATGTCGTTTTTGCACACGTTTGATAACCAACCTCCTACCCTCGTGATACGTGTCATTATCAAGTGAGGTGTCCTCGCCATTGATCAGCCAGTATATATCTGGAATCGGATTGCCCGTCGCTGAACATTCCAGTTCCAGAGAGTCCCCCTCATTCGTCAATGTCGCCGCTGGGCCTCGCAGTATCTCTGGCCGCTCTAGTACTCGCAACTTTATTATTTGCACCAGCACTGGTGAGATTCCATTGTCAAGCCGACACACATAGGTTCCTCTGTCTTCTGGTGCGACATTTGTTATTTGCAGTCCATACGGCAGAGTTCTCGTGCGATTGTTTTCAATATTCAGCACGTCAGGGCTGCTCCATACCGCCGCTGGCGGTGGACTACCCACACCTGGACACTCCAGCACAATAGTCTCCCCCGGCTTCGCTGTCACGTTATTTCCTGGCGGAATGAGAAAGTTCGGTGGGGTACGTTCGGTATAATCGATGCGAACATCGATACGCTGCGGCAACTGCACTTCAATTCCGGTGATCGCATTCATTGCGGAGCAAGTATAATTGCCTGAATCCTTAGCTGACACTGAACTCAAAACCAAAGCTCCTGACGAGGGCAGTGTCTCGGCTTGTGGAACCTTAATGCCGTTGCGATAGAAACTCCAAACCGCTGGCGGATTCGATGTGACTGTACCACATCGAATGAGAATGCAGTTCCTGGGAGCCAGACTCCATCGGACTGGATTGCGCGAATATCCGTTGGCGTTGTCTACACTGATCGATGCGAGTGTCAAGCGCGCCATCACTGAAGCTATCTTCGCAGATCCAAACCACGCTACACACTGGTATTCACCCAGCGTATCGGGGCTCACATAGACCCGAAGTTTCGACACACGTTCTTCATTTGACACATTGTCGTCTGTCTTATTCTGAAACGGGTCGGTGGGGTGCGAGTTCGAATGCCGGAATCGCCACTCTACGCGTTCGGGCACCAGATTCAATTCACACTCGAACAGCACCTCATCGCCTTTTGGTGCGACGATCGACTCTGGCGATCGCACCATGTGAACTCCAAGTGATGTCGGTTGCTGTGATGTCATCATACTGGAGCTGTTTGTCAGTGTTGTCCCCTGCATTAGCAACAGCAGGACGATGGCTAAGAGGTGGCAATGTGTGGCATTCAGCATAGCGTCTGGATTTCTGAAATATAAGAGAAATATTGAGATGAGAATGCGAATTTAAATCGGGTTTTTATTGTTTTATTTAGCGGGCCTTAATTTATTGATTCACAGCAAGTACCTACGTTCTCCATCCCAGAGGGATAGAGCAAGATGGATAAATGGCGCTCCTGTTCATAAAAATTTGATGACGGAGAACGAGAGTTTTTTTTCAGAGCTTATAATAGCTGCATGCACGACGAGAAGTCCACAGCAAAAAGGAGATGAGCATTCCACTACGTACAACAAATGCCATAAATCAAAGAAACCTTTGGTCGGCATCAGACGGTTGGTCTGGATTAATGAATTCATACTTTTTATGATCCTTTGTCGCGTCGATTTTCTTACTAGTCTCTTTGAAAATATCCTTGATATCGTTTGTTTTAATATGCGACAAGAAAACCAGGTGCGCAAGCAGCGCTGAATAAAGAATGAATGTGCAGACAGGTTTATGATTGGAGGCTTCAGGATGCTGTGTAAGTGAATGGAACGAGATGTAATGTGGAATAACATTGAGTGGAAGAATGCCAGTGGAGGTCTAGGAGTCTTTTTTTGTGGCAATTCACCAGCATTTAATGAGGAGGTAGCATTTTGGGTAGTTTTTTCATCATAGATAGGTATAGATTCAGCTGCATCAAAATAAACTACTCAGATGTGCACCTACTTCATTTCAATAAGATAAGAGCGGGATCTCACTGGGCAAAGTTTTTTTGCAACAAAAAGTTACTTGAAAAACAAAAGACTACACAAATATATTAAACCGATTGCTAGCACATGATACTTAGACTAATTTACAGGGGGCACCATTCCCCAGCTAGTTATAACCCGAAAGAGCATTTTTCTCGTTGCGACAGCAAAGCTAAACCTTCCTTTATGCTGTCCCTTGACACAAACTTGATGGAAAAAAAGTCATAAATCGATCACAACACAACTATGATCCATTTATGTACATTTGCAAATATTGAGGAGTGGAAGCGGGTCTCAAATGAAACCTTGTGCGAGATACACTTATCAAAGATCAGCACTTAATTTTGTTTGCTTCCATCATCCCTCCCACAAGCTAAACCGATTCAGTAATTGTTTTTTCCTACTATTCTTGTTATCATTCCACCCCGCACAAACCATTAGTGATTCTTATCAGAATCACACAAGAAACGTATATTCTGCATTCCATTGGCAACTTATAATATTTACGACAGTCATATAAAAAACAAAACACTGAGACTGAACCAACCACCAACCCATAAGCCAGGACGACTTTTTTGTTCCACAAAGAGACCTGCTACTCCTTCACCGCATGTGACCAACGAAAAAACTGAATAGGAACAGGTTCAACCTCAAATATATCGATTTTTTATTTCTCCTTCATATATCGTTTTGCCTTGATTGTTTTTTGTGTCCAACCAGACCGAAAGTGCGCACTGTGTAACTCGATAGCCCGCAAATCGCGCATGCGCAAAATCTGCGTGTGATTTAGCGATGAATGCGATCGCTGGTGGTAGTTGTTAATATTTTCTTTTATTTTTTTACTGTTGTGTCCAGGTCCAGGGCATGCAGTAAAAATTAATTTTCCTACCTTGTCCATCCATCCGTCCATCTGAATCTAAAGTAAGGAATTTAAAGTTTACGTTTTTTTTTTGTGTTCGCTGCTCCTTCTCTGTTCAAGTTTATTACAGACAGGACTTGGGTTTTTGTGTGTGATGTGCGAAACGAGAAACCCATTTTTGATCAAACGAAACGGACATGCGTCTGTCCAACCAATGGTATGTATGTAGCTGGTTGCTGTAAGGTTTCAGTATTCGACTCTTAATTGAACGTGCGTATAGGATACCAGTTTTCATGTGGTTGTTATGTGCATAAATATTTTGTGAAACGGCTTTGAAACAAATACTGTCAGATATTACGGTAACTCTGCAATTACCTCCACAGTCGGTGATCATTGAAAGATCACCACAGTTAGTGAAGGTAGATTCTTCTCAAACCTAACAGGCCGCGTTCCATTGACCGCTGAATTACAAGTCGCATATCAAACTACATAATTATTAAAAAAAACTGACATTTCCGCTCTAGCACAATAATGGTGAGATATCCTTTTCAAGGACATTTTTCATTCTAAGCACAAAATGAACTGCTAGATTGAAAACAATTAGGTACGTTCTCCCAAAACAAATGTATCAAAATTTTAACCCCCAGTTTCACAGTGGAAGGTTTAACTACACTTTAAACTTCAGTTCAACATTGAATTCAATTTCGCTGTTTCGTTTAAACCTTGAACAGAGTTCACTCTGTAGTTTATTTAAGTTAAACGACAGTATTCTGCCGTTTAAACCTCAGATCACTTGAAATAGTGACATTTCAATATCAAAGCTGCTGATTGTCAAAAACACAAATATTTCACGTTGTTTTGCGTGCTCTTTGAAAGAAAAGACAAGGAACGATTTGAAAAAGTCGTCAGGTACAATAATGCCAAATTCTATTCATAAAATTTAATTAAACTAAGTACAATTGAACTGAAGTTTAGATTTCATCGTGAAACCGGACGAGTTGAATTTTAAATTTAAACTCAAGTTCAGAGTCAGTTGAACTTTAGTTTAAACTTGCACTGTGAAACTGGGGGTTAAACGTTAAACTAATATAATACATGTTATAAAGACCGTATGGAATATAGAAAATAACCTTCCCAAAACGTGGCGTACTTCACATCGAAATAAGAATTACGAACTCCCTTTTCGGTAGTCAATAAAATATAATTTATTTCATAAATTTTCGGTTGTTTTAAGAGTAAATTAACAGAAAGATATATCGATTTTTAATTGTTTTTCCCCGAGTCAATTATTCCCGTACGATCCGTCGCGCCGCAACCAAAAATCTCAACTCCTCTGCTTCTTTTCAAACTTGTTCCTCTCCTCTTCTTTTCCATCTCTGTTCGGTTTCGTCTCGACGTTGCCAGATTGCTAACATACAAAACAAGCAAAACTGGAAGTGTAAAACACAAATCGGAATCAAAGCTTCCAATTTTTTGCAACCTCCTTTAGCAACCTTAAAATTGTTAGAAAAGAACAGAAAATAATCAAACTCAAATATCACTTTGCCGCTAGCGGAGAAGTAGCGGCAGCGACCCTCTATCAGGGATATTATGTGCTAGACATCTAGAGTCAACGGAACGCGTCCTGTCTGTATAGCAGTGTCAAATACTGTGGTGTTCTTATTCGTATTTATAAACTTTCGCTTTGAAAGATTTGTCATTGAATAAATAGCCCGTTAAAAATCGGCCTTAACAACATTTAACAGCTTAAGTAGCCGTTTTATTACAACAACTCATTTGACCTGGTTGTTAAAGTTTATTGAAGTGGAAAGTTTGGATCCAGCCTGTGGAATTCAAAAAGATTATGAATTCGTTGATGCTATTCTTCGAAACTTCCTCCAGCGATGTAAAGAAGGGTTTACCCATAGTTCGCTGTCTAGTCCTAGCTAGTGCCGGACAAGCGCATAGGTGGTGAATAAGAGTATCTTTTTCGGTTGCGTCATTATAACTGCGACAGTCTGTCCCCTATATGCCAGTGGCCTGTGGTAATCACTGTTATCCTGGCTATATCTTTACGTGTTTTTTACTCAGGAGGTGGATTGTTTTTTCCCTGCTATAATTTGGCCACATCCTTCTGGATATGACACAATTTGTTAACCTCTTCCATCTGAGATTGGCTTTCGATAAGAATTCTTCGGAAATTTTTGCTTTGACTGCGAGTTGCTACACTCTGAACTGTCGTGCTTGCACCCTGGAAAATGGGTATCAAGCAGGAGCTCTAGTAATTCTGCAGTTGACTCAGTCCACGATCCATCCGCCTTTCTCAGAAGAGATGGGCTGGAGTGTTCGCTGAGTCTTAGATATACCTACATATATAATGTACATATTTTTGTCTATCAGGACAATGCATACATATATTAATCTTCCAAATCTTACGAACTTTGGCTCCCATGACTGTCGAAAAATAGCGGTTGAAATGTATTTTTTATTTCTTTATTTTGTATGGGAGGTACCACGCCCCCTTGTCCAATCCCGCCCGGTTTTGTAAAATGCTTCAAGCAGGCAATATACCTATACTTACATTTACCGAACTATAACTTTGATGCTGATGCTATCGTAAATGTGAAGATAGCTATGGTGTTTTAAATAGCTCAGTTTTACAGTTGGTGACATGCCCAGTTCTCCAATCCCACCCACACTTCGCGCAGTGTTTTCTTTGGCCAATGTACATCAATGTTTATGTTTACAATTTTACAACTTTAGCTACCGTGAGTATCAAGAAATAGCATTTGGGAGGTGTCACGCTTCTTTGCTCAATTTAGACCAATCTTTACAGAAACACTCGCGAGCGAATACCTCAGATCGCCTGAAAATTTAAATAGCAAACATTTTCTCCCACAATTTGAGCTCAATCAGTTGGGTGGTTTTCGAGTTTTTCCGAGCATTGGTGGTGTATTCCCATACAAAAAGGAAATTTAGATATTTTCGATTTTCCAGCTTTTCATTTGGGGTTTTCCCAAACTGCAAGCCGAACTAAACAAAAGAAGAATCATCCAAATCGATCGAGCCGTTTTCGAGTTTTTGCAAACGCAAAAAAAAAACAGATTCTAAAAATCCAAAGGCTACCTAGAAAAATGTCTCAAGAACGCCGCAAAATCGCATAAAAAAAAACTTTTTGTAAAACACAGCAAAAAATGCTTCGTATAAATGCCAAAACATTCTGAAAAACGCTATCACTTAAAGAAAAACTCAGAAAAAAAGAGAGTAAAAAGTTCCAAGACAGCCCGAATACACCAGAACTACCCCGAAAATCAGCTCAATAAACGACTGAAATACTTTTAAAAAAATGTCTTAAAATATGTTCCAAAAATCGCCCCTAAAAACGCAATAGGAACCCCGAATAACGCCTAAAAAAACTCAACGACAAACACCGCAAAGATCGTTCCACAAAACTCTTTGAAAAACGCCATTATATACTTCAAAAAACACATTGAAAATTGACCCAAAAATAAGTGACCTCGCGTGTCGGTGTAAAAATTAAAATCGAGGAAAGCGAGAAGTAACTGCGTTTCTTTCTTTATGAGGAGCGGCCAATGACCAATTTATTTTTGGAATTTTTGTCGAGATTTTTAAAAAAAATACTTCGGTTTGCAGTTTTTTTCCTTGAAATCAAAAGGACCTCAACCATTAACCAAATCGGCTTCTCATCAGAAAAATTAAGAAAACAATAATAAGAAGCAAATTGTGCATATTAAAAATCTGTTGGTGGTAAGTCAAATAATGCAGTAGCCAACCTTCCATTTCTGACTAAAAATCCACAGTAAGTATAATATATACAGGCTTATCGATTTCTTAACGATAGGTTTCTAAGAATATGGACAGGAACTCACTTAACGTGATTAAAAAACCATGTATACTTTTAATGCGAATCGAAGTTGAAGTATTCTTTACGAATTCCATCATTCCAAGACTTAAGACCACCCGAACTTTGAAACAAATAATCGTACTTCCCATCCACCCACATCTCTCATGACCGGATAAAATCGTCAATTCCGTAGCGGAACATCCCACTACATCCACGCATGCACCACCGTCGCCTTGCTTCCAGCCCATCTCTAACACACGTTCATTGAATCTAATTGAGGCACATGAACCCATGACCAAAGAACCAGAACCAGATCTCCGACAAGAACCTGCGCAAAAAGCCGATGGTATCGGCAAACCACATTCCAAAGAATCGATCGCAATGGAGCTGGGGCAGAAAAAAAAAAGTTCTCACTAAGCCCCCAATTCTTACCATTCGCATCTGTGCTCTGTTGATGATTATTCCGATCCTCTAATGTTGTATTTGGAAGAACCTTCTCGATTTGTGTCTGACCTCCAAACGCACTTTACGTAATCACAGATTAAGTATCTAGGAAATACCGCAGCCACACGTTCACCTTAGAGCACTTTACCAGAGTAAACCTTCTATTGCACACTGGGGTAATGTAAGCGTTGACTTCCTTTGGGTCGAGTGTTTTGGGTTCAAATTTTGTTTGAATTAGAAATGCATGCGGTACCTGCACCGTTTAGTATCTTGTATCTACGAATTACAAGAGCAATGGTACGCAGGTAGTTCATGCATCGATCGACAGAATGAGATAAAGAAGAAGAAACCGGAGAAGAAGTAGGAGGATAAGAAAAATAAAGCGAAGGGAATACAAACGCCAATTGTATGATGAAGAATGCTGTACAATGCACGTTGAAGTGGACGATGATGCTGCATTCCTGCATCAGAATCACCAACAGCAGCATCTCCTCGTATCTGAAGTCTGGACAGAGAAAGGGACCTGCTTCAGTCGTTGTCTCTGGGACAATGTAAGACGCGACGTTGCTGAACGGGCGGTGATATGTGCTGTGATGCTGCCATCAGGAGGAGAAGAAAAAAAAAGAAAAGAAAAAAATCTGTTGAGATGCCACAATCGGCTTGAAGAGAAGAACCCAACCAAGGTGGAAGTGAAGAAAATTGAATTGGAAAATAAATATTAAAGGCGTCCAGGTCCAGTCCAAAGAAAGACGGCTTTCAGAGAGAAAGAAGGGAAAGAACATTATTTTGTATTTCAAATGCCATTCATGTTGATTTGACAGTTTATTTTGATGTTCGTGATGGAATTACCAATGGAAATTGTATTTCAAGTATGTACATTCGCTCGATATAAGACACTTTTTTGGTTGTATTTTGTATATTGTAAGCGGTAGTTACTATAAAGGATGGCTTTTGCATTGAAACCATTTTCTTTGCCTGTAGATTGTCAATGATTCCGTACCCAGCAACACTTCTTGAAAGCGAACGGTCAGAAGCAGGTATGGTTTTAGACTGTTTCGGTCACCCCTCGCCTTTTCACCGAAGACAAATCGCGACCTCTCTTTCGGTGGCAAGCAGTAGGATGGTGTGCTTCAATCAAGCTTTTCTACACAGCACCAGTTTCTGTCATGTGGACTGATCGTCAAAAGAAAATTAACTGCTACGTTTGCCCCATGTTTTTTCAACAGACAATCCATCCACCGACTTTTAGTCAAGCAGCAAAGCGGACTGGTTCAATCACCCACTTCTGCCACGCACCAGTCGCTATCCTTAGTGATCGTCTGTCAGAGGCAATAGGACGGGAGTATGCTGTTATGGTCACCCTCCACCCTGACCCGAAAACTAAGCCGTAACCAGGAGGTGCAAACTCAGTCACCATCAAAACCTCGAGGTATAGATTCATATAAATTTCAACGCCACAAACTATATAGGTATAGTCAAGTCAAGTCGGTGCTCAGCAGCATGATCACCGATCTTATTTGCATCTTTTGGCGATTCCCGTTTTTATTAAACCAAATAAACAAGTTAGACACTTGTTTAAGAAGATCTAAATATTGTCAGCACTCCCTGCCTATAACTATGTAATAGATTCCACGTATAAGAGATGTAATCAGTTCTGACACCTCTTCAGAAATTGGCGTCATGCTGATCACTCCATTATATACTATGCTCCATTCATTATGTAGATGCGATACATACTAAAACACAAGAAAATCCACAATTTGGACTCTCGAGTTTCATAACCGACTCTCAACACCACAACCGCACGAGCATAATGCAAATGACCTGAATGGACCTCCAGCACTGCACAACACGAAAAAAGAAAGAAAGAAAAGAAACAACTTCACACAACAACCTTATCCAACATACTACTGCCTCAGAAGTATCTATCAATTATCACATCAATACACTAGATCACACCTATAAATTAGCATAGTTATCACCTGCGCCGCCGCCACAGAGAAACGGCGAATGGAGAACACTGAATCTCAAGAGGACCGTAAAGTGAAAGACGCTATATAGAGTCGAGCTCCGTGAAACATGCCACCTTGCTTGGAGTGTTAAATTAATAAAATTCAATTCTTTATCGGCTACCATTCTGTGTTTGGAGCCTGCGCTTCCGCCTTTCTGTCAATCAATCAATCATCTCAAAAGGGTGCACCCCAGAGAGGGTGGATTCTGCGACCGGGGGAAATATATTTCGAAAAGCATCAGCATTTCTCGAACAGTAGCCCATTCGGCGTCGTCATAAAATTCCAAAAGGACGTAGTGCAAAAGATAAAATCACAAGATTGATGAACCAGTTGTGGCACCCAGCTTTAAGACGCCGAATTTATTTTTGCCTCAAAATGAGGTGCGGTTGTACTTGTGGCAAATCGTTGGCGATCTTGTCACACAAACTGATCATTTAATGATCCTCGACAACGCAAACCGGTCCGAATTCTAATGAAAATATATCTCCTGCTGGATCCTTTTCATTCCTTTCAAAAAGTTGAGATTAATGTGGGTTCTTCACCGTTGATGGGTCTGGACAATGGACGCCTGCAGAGATGCACATCGCTGTGCGCGCAAGGAGATAGAACTTGCAATGTAAATTAATTTAATTATTTTCCAAGTTTTAGCCGCTTGTACCCAGGGCTCGTTAAAGAGATTGATGATGGGTGGTGCTTTGGTTGCGGAATGGATTACCCATTTGGTATACATGGACTCCGTCCAGTTTCGAGTGCAAGTCATCAGTTGGAATTTAGAGATGTGCTGAGGTTTATTTGTGCCTGTCTCACGAAAGTAATGAATTGTGAGATGACGGAAGTCAGCATGGTTATTGTATTGATGTTCAGGGGAGTATCTATACAAGAAGAAAATTCAAACGGAAGCCATATGTCATCCAATTGGTGGTCAGCAGTTGAAACCAACATTCCTATAGAATCTTTTGTTTCTTGTCCATTTTAAAGGTGTTTGTTTGACACTTGATTCCAAATCGATACCTACATATATATATACATACACCTATTCACTTGTTGAGGAACAGGATATCAATGTGGGTGTACCTACTTCAAGGCTCCGTTCTTGGCCCACTGTCTTGGAACTGAAATGAAGCAGCAAAAAAAAAAATCGTGCTACTTGCTGAAATTGTCATTATTATAACTGCTAAGCTCTTTGCGGAGATGAAAAGGAAGCAGACTTAAGCATCAGAAAATAGGTGGAAACTGTTACCGCACCATTACTGTTGGTAGACATGAAATAACATCTAAGCCGCACATATACTTAAATAACATAGGCATTATGATAGATGTGATGTTCACATTCAAAGACCACCTTAAGTATATAAGTGAGAAAGGTGCAAGGACAAGTGCTATTATTAGCGTGAATCAGCCTACTGTCGGCGAGAGTGGTTAAGTTTACAGGCCGATCCAACGTTTTCCAAAGTCCCGCTTTTCAAGAAGATTCTGATCTCTGGGATACAGGTTCTTCAAAAACTTTCGAAACTCGTCAAAGCACAAATATCGGATCTGCTCAAATTCGACAGGAACAAACTCAGGCTGTTTTCGAACCTCCCCTAACTTCGGAAATAATTGTCCCATAAAACTTCAAACTTTAAGCCTTTACCAAGCTCATTAAAAAGGTCCTCAAATAGTAACGGAAAAAGTAATGGGATGTAAATGTACGCCAAGTTCTTAGTTTAAAAAGGTTCAATGTTAAAAAAACTTGGCGTAAATTTAGATACCATTACTTGTTGGTCTATATAAGAGAATTCGACTCTTTTTGTAGGTACATTTATATTTTTGCTATGGTTGTCTTTAACAAATATCTAAATGCTCTCCATTAAAACGACTTACCAAGCGGCCGGCTCCCTACCATACTTCTCTGACATATATTTTGAATCATCTTTCCCCCACGAAACAAATCGTTTTCAGGTATACATATAACTTCCCCCATACGCCATACCCAAGCGATAATGAACGACCACATTAAATTCCTTTTTTGTCACCGAAAATTATAATCCCCAAAGATCTTGCTGTGAAGTGAAGAAAAACCCCTAAAAAATTGTCAGCACTTATCTCTCTGCGAGCACCATGGGCAGCAGGCAGGATGACAAGGGCAGCCAACAAACTGGTTACAATTCCAACGAAACCAAATCAGAATCATAACAAAACCAATTTAATTCCCTATACCTGTTGGCCTGTTGCATGTGCGCTAGGGCTGTGCGGCCCGGCATGCTCCTTCTTGCTTTCATGTTTGTCCACTTTTTGGTCACTTGGTATTGGAGTTTCTTATAGGTTGGAATTTCCACCTCGAGGATAAACCATTAAAAATTCAGTTCTACTCAACATCCTTTGGTCGTAAAAAAATATACTGCGCTATGCAGACCGAGTACGAGTAGGTGCCTTGCTAAAAGCAGAGGTAAGAGAGACTGAGATACCCATCTTCGACCGATTTACAGTAATTTGCCTACAAGCTAAATTTTACGCTCCCAAAAAGTTTAGGTGCGTTAGTATTGTTGCATAGAAATTCGTATTGACAAATGTCAAAAATCCTCTCCACCAATACATTCGCACCTAATCTTTTTACCTTTCACTGTGGGCAAAGTTTTTGGCAGCGTTCAAATATTTTAGCCGTTAGATTTAAAAATAGTCGTTACGCTTACATTTTAGGTGAATAGTAATTTATTTTAAAAATTATTGTATTATTTATTCTAAATAATCAACAAAAACAAACAATGCTAAAGGGTTGTGGAGAAACAAAAGCATTTAGAGCAAACTTTTATTAGAAATACTTAAAAATAACTAATCGAAAAGATTAAAAAAAACTAATCATATTAGTCGTAAACGTTTTAGTTAGTTTAATCAAAATTCTGAGTTGTAAATAGGATGAAAAGATTAATATTTGATAAAATGTGGAACTTAATTCAAAATCAGAAAATTATTGATAGTTTATTTGTTTGTTTTTTCCATTTTCAAATGTTTATAAAATTGCAACATAAACAAATTTTTCAAAAAAAAAAAAAATATTTTCAGGTTTTGGGACTACTAATTCAATAATTTACTGTTTTTTTTATAATTGTAGGAGGAAAATACTAATGAAAATGTACTGATATAATTTACTTATTCACCACACTTCGTGTTGAAATTTGCCACAAAAACGAAGTATTTTTTAACTCTTGCCGCAACAACCACGGCTAACAGCTGTGCTCATAACTTGTCAAATTGTAAAATATCACTTTTAATTGGATATTTGGTTTTGTGTATATGCAGATAGGTACTTATTTATTGTTTCTTCTTTTCGCTTTTGGATGTGATAAACAAAAAGGAATTAAGGGTAAGTAGATTTAAATTATTAATGAAAAATTTTAATAATAGGTATGATCAATCTCTGTTACAGGAAAATGGAAAACGGAGAGCCTCCAGCAAAAAAAAGGAATTTGGCGAAGCATTGTGCGGTTGGATGTCCAAATTTCTTAAGGGTTTTTAAGGCACCAGATGACGATGTTAGGTAAATCTATAATTCTGATCTTTTTCCTTACTTTTAAATTTATTTTCAATTTCGTGTTTTACCTAAAAAAAATGGAAAAAAATTCAAGTGAAGTGGTAATTGGCGGCAATTCCTCTATTCGGGCGCGAACATTTGCAAATCATTCGCAATATGCAAATCGTTAGTGTTAGTGCCAAACAATAAAAAAGCAAACAAAACTATTAACTTTCCCACCCATTACACGGAATTCTGGCCTTTTGCCCAATTCTAGAAAGGGAAATAAGTAATTCATTTCAGTTCACGGGAAAAGAAAATAAAGAACAAATGTTTCAACTTCAGTGTTGTTGTTTTAAACAAAGAAATAATTACAAACAATGTATATACTCTTTTACAGTGCAATACGACGAATTCAGGGATACCAAATACTTGGTGATAGCTTACCCCGTTATCTAGAAGCAGTTGGGAACAGATAGCTATTTTCTTATACATATTATGCTGAGTTTATGAAAAATGCTATCTGTTCCCAGCTGCTTCTAGATAACGGGGTAAGCTATCACCAAGTATTTGGTATCCCTGAATTCGTCGTATTGCACTGTAAAAGAGTGTATACATTGTTTTGTAATTATTTCTTCGTTTAAAAATTTGGTGGTACCAAAGTAGTTTCGGTATTGGTTACTTTCACTTCCCACAAAAACACTGAAGTTGAAACGACTTTGGTATTACGAAATTTTCAAATAAGAAGGCAAATGCAAAACTGAGTATACCATCTTTTAGAGAATAATGAGACGAATACTAAAATACAAACTTATTTGTGATAGCATATTTACTTTTCTAGAGACAGGCGCGAGAGTGTAACTTTTTTCATTAATTGTGCTAAGTTATTGAAAAAAGCTACACTCTCGCGCCTGCCTTTAGAAAACTAAATAAGCTATCACAAAGTATTTTGTATTTTCTTATTCCTTTCATTGTGCTCTAAAAGATGGTATACTCAGTTTTGCATTTGCTTTCTTATTTGAAAATTTCGTAGTACCAAAGTCGTTTCGTTCGTGGTTATTGCATATCCTACAAAAACCCTAAAGTTGAAACGACTTTGGTACTACGAAATTTTCAAATAAGAAAGCAAATGCAAAACTGAGTATACCATCTTTTAGAGCACAATGAAAGGAATAAGAAAATACAAAATACTTTGTGATAGCTTATTTAGTTTTCTAAAGGCAGGCGCGAGAGTGTAGCTTTTTTCAATAACTTAGCACAATTAATGAAAAAAGTTACACTCTCGCGCCTGTCTCTAGAAAAGTAAATATGCTATCACAAATAAGTTTGTATTTTAGTATTCGTCTCATTATTCTCTAAAAGATGGTATACTTTGTTTTGTATTTATCTTCTTAATTACAAATTTGGTAGCACCAAACCCGTTTCAACATCAGTGCTTTGGTGGGAAGAAAAATTACGAACTCATTTAAGTGCAAAACATCATACACCATCTTATAGGCTACTCAGGGATACGAAATACTTGCGTTTAACTCTCTGGGGATCCTAGGAGCGGGTGAAAAAAGATGTTTTTTCCCGAACTGAAATGAATTATGTATTTGCCTTTTCAGAACTGGGCAAAATTTAGTGTAGTGGGTGGAAAAGTTAATCGTTTTGTTTGTTTTTTTTTTCTCACATATAAACACTAACGCTTGTACAGCGATATAAATTTGCAATAAATCCCCAGAGAATAACTTGATTTCGGTGAATTTATTTCTGAGTGACTACTTGTCTATCAAATCTTTATGAAAAATATTTCCGTACATTTTTTCCCAAAAGAAGTAAAATATCTTTTTCCAATTTAACTATCTCGTGTTCTTTAGTATAGTTTTTTTTTTTTAAATATTAACATTAAACAATTTTTTTATTTTTATTTTTTTTTTCAAAAATACAGCCCCTGGAAAAGATTTTTATAAAGTTGATGTAATAGGAATTACGAGCTTTATAAAAATTAGTAAATGTTATCATCATTTCGTAAAATGTATGACAGCATTTTGGTTCCTTTGGTTTAACGGTAAGATATAGTTTAAGGCTTCACCAAACGCAAACGTAATTCTTCGGTTTTTTTATTGAAGTAGTTAGTGGGTGCCTTAAACTTACTTAGCTTAGAATTAGATAGATAACCTGGACTTGGTTAGCTTAAATTAAAAACTAAACTTAACTAAACTTTAAGAAAAATAAATTAAAATAAAGATAATAGAATTAAATATTAATTAAGTACGGATAAGATAAATGTAAACAAAAAAAGCTGAAAAAGATACAAATAAATATTATACGATCTAAAAAAAATATCCTTTTGTTACGATACGGCCCGTGCTTCCTCGGTAAAACGAGGCAAGAGTTATTTATTATTAATATTACTCTGGTTATTCCTTCCAAAACCCTGAACTTTTATACTTTGCTTTTAGTCATGACCTGCCTGCCTGACTTCCCCCTCCACGTACCATACTTTTCCTTCATAGGTCCTATATGTGCATTATTTTAGGCAGTGCTCAATGTTTTCCGTTCCCATGTTCCCATTAAAGTGTCCATTTGACATTTTGGGTGTCAATTGCCCTGAACTGGTGTCAAGTTTCACCCAGTCATAAATCGAAAAACGCTTTACTTGGTAGGACATCGTAATAACAAATATCTTTTTTTTGTTTGCGTATCACAGTAGGGAAGTTTGGAGGGCAAATTTGGGGCTAAGCACACTATCAGCCGGGCAAAAAGTGTGTGATGCGCATTTTTCGGGCTTAATGTTTTCGAAGTCGAAAACCCGACTCACACGGTGTGCTATCCCTGATTTGCCCAGAAAAACGGCGGAAGAAACATCTGCGTCAGCGGTGTCAGAAGAGCACTGCGAAGGGGAAGAAGTGCTAGAGGAAGAAGTGCTAGAGGAAGAATGGCTAGAGGAAGAATGGCTAGAGGAAGAATGGCTAGAGGACGAATGCACAGGCAATGCAGAGGAAAGTGTTGCTGAGCCCCAGAATCCTCAATCCTTGTTTCCTGTGGAAACAAAAGATTTTTGTACACAGACAGACAAGAGTCTTCGTAATAACACCCCCAAAAAGGTAAGTCTAAGACTGGAACTCTTAAAAGCGAAAGAAGAAATTAAAAGAATGAAGTTAGAGTACTATTATTGTATTAAAGATAAAGACCGTCAGATTTTGCTCCTGAAAGACAAAATTAAAAAAATGACGGAAGCAAATATTTTAAGGGATGCTAAGCAGAAAAAATTGCCTGAAAGCCTACAGATAATTGCCTCCAATTGTGCAAAAAACCTAGACCGTAGTGCTCGTGGAAATAGGCATAGCAAAGAAGCCAAAAAGTTTGCACTTTTAATGCATTTTGTTTCTCCTTTGGCATACAGGGAACTAAAGTCCATGTTTAATCTTCCGTGCATAGAGACCCTGCACACCTATATAAAGTCATGGCCAAAAACACCCGGCAACATTCAGTTTAATGTAAAGAGTTTGGAGCTTAAAGTTAGCCACTTGCCAGAGGTATTTCGATACTGCTCCATTTCGGCCGACGAAATGTCTATTAAAGCCCATCTCGACTACAATAGAAAGACTGACTCTATTATAGGACTGGAAGATTTCGGTGAAGACCAGCGGTCACCAAGTGATGCACGTAGTGTGCTTGTATTCATGGCCCAAGGTATTGCCAAAAGGTGGAAACATCCTATTGGATATTACTTTGTTCGGAGCAGTTGCCCGCCTTTTATTTTAAAGAAACTACTTTTTGAGGTAGTTAGGGCTTTAAAAGAAAGCAATATTATACCCATTCACTTTGTGTGTGACCAAGGGCCCAACTTTCAGGCGTTGGGACGGATCTTAGAAATAAGCCCTCAAAAGCCTTACTTCTTGGTCGAGAATTCCAGGGTATACTTCTTTTACGATGTCCCGCACCTTCTCAAAAGTACGCGCAGCTGCTTGTTGAAAAACAACATCTTGTTTGAGAATAAGAAAACAGCCTCTTGGAAAGATATTGCACAGCTTTTCAATATTGATTCTAAGAGTGAACTCAGACTGGCTCCGAAGTTGACCAACGCTCATATAAACCCCAACACCTTTGAGCGCATGAAAGTCAGACTTGCCACTCAAGTCCTAAGCAATACGGTTTCTTCGGCGCTTTTGACGCTTTCAAAGTCTGGCAATGGGACGAACACTTCTGAAAGCACCGCTGAGTTTGTCAAATTTTTTGACAAACTCTTCAATATATTTAATACTTCCCTCATGAAACAGCCCGAAAATATGAAAGTAGCGTTTAGTCAAAATGAAATGCAGGAAGAGTTCTTAGGCAATGCTAGAAAATTCCTGAAGTCAATGAAAGTGTTTGCTTACGATGGAACGAATGTAACCAATACGTTTAAGTTCATTAACGGCTGGTTGTTGAACATATCGTCTCTTTTTTCGCTGTTCCAACATCTACAGCACCGTGAGTTTACATATTTATTGACCCGCCATCTAAATCAGGATTGCCTTGAGCATTTTTTCGGCAAGATAAGGTGTGCTGGAGGTTTAAATACACGTCCGACCAGCTTTCAATTTATTGCCGCATTTCAGAAACTTTGGGGTATTCAATACCTCAAAGCCGTCAAAACAGGAAATTGCGAAATTGAAAATGACCAGCTGGAAGCCATTGCAGATCACGAATTAGTGAAAGACCCTGAATGGCTGAAATGGGAAGTAGTGCCTGGACCAAGTAGCATATTGGAGGCAAAGCTTACTAATGACATAAACGGAGTTGAATTCGTTCAAGAAAACGGCTTTACTTATGTTTGCGGTTGGCTTTTCCGAAAAGTGCACGAAAGTCACAGTTGCAACTTAGCATTTCCTAAAGTTACCAACTCGGAACCGTCAACGAGCTTGTACTTCACAACACTGAAGCAATATGACAATTGCAACCTCGTTGCCCCCCCGCCAAAATTCGTGGAGTACATAAAGCACATTGACGCACGTTTTTGTGAATTGTTTCCACAACATTGTCATATTAGAGGTGTAACGCAAAAACTTTTTGAAGTACTACAGTTCGAACCTCCATATACCTGTTGCCAAGAACTACCAGTGCATTTCATTTTGAAGTACTTTTTGAGAGTCCGAATACATTTCGCGTTAAAATTTATAAACCGCGATTTCAGAACACCATCTAACAGGAGCAAAACTCTGAAGGTTTCACATCTGTAGATATGTATATATGCAGGCTTATTTCAGCCGTTCGGATTCGGCATAAAACTGTAGGTCCATTACAATTGGCTGTGACTAGAACTAGTGATATACGAATATTTTATGTATATAGATTATGATCCTATTGTGCTATTTATTTTATCGATAAGTTTAGTTTATCTCTTTATATTTATCTACACTAAGTATTTATACTATTTATACAATTGCTATGAAGTCAAATGCATTAATCTTTTTTTATTTCAAGACTGGTGCAATAGGCCTACTGGGGAAACCGAGCACCATAAAAAAATCGGTTAACGCGTCAACATGCATACCTCATAGGTGGCGTGGAAATGCATAAATAATCGTTTTTATTCCTATATAGATAGATATAATAAATAAATTTTACATTTTCAGCAGCAATCGACAAAAAACAAGGATGATTCGCATTCACGAAATCCATCACATTGTCTTGATCATCACGATCGCCATCATCATTATTAGCTCATCAGCAGCATCTTATCTCTCGTCAATATCTCCTCTCATCACATCATCATCTTCATAAAATGACAAGAAAAGTCAAACACGAAACCATAAAACATGAATTAAATCAATTGTTAGTTTATATTACTTAATAAATGTAAATCATATTTTGCTTTTGCATAAGATGTATACAATTTTGGTTTCATTTGGAATTTGCGATACGCAACTATCTATATAAACTTCTATCTGATTGACCTTCTTTACGTGGTCGACGGTAAAAAAAACGACAACAAAACAAAAACAATTTTAAGCGTCGTATTTATATTGGCTCTGATTATCCTTGTCCTGCTCCGTTTCATCCGTCCACATAATTTTACGACCTTCATCCTCCTCTAAGACAGCATTTTCTTCCAAGAGCTTTACAACATCAATCATTCGTGATTGGTAGAAGGACTCTCCTTTTTCTTCAAGGGTCACATTCAGGCGGTCGAAATCGTTTGAAATTCTTTGCGTGATGCGTCACAAATTTTCGTCTATGCCTTGATAGAGTCCGGATCACCGTTTTGCAGTTTCACCACAGAGCTATATGCACGCTTCTTGAACTCCTTATCTTCATCGAACCTACAAGTAAGAACATGTTATAGTGTGGCAGTGGGAAAAATGTTCACATATCTAACCTCTGCTTTAATTCCTTGTAAAATGCCTGCAAATCGTGGATTGGTGAACTTTCTGCGAGAAAATTGGGAAAACTGTCTTTTATATGAGAGATGAGCATTCCAAACAGCATTTCCAATCAAATACGTAATTGTGGCGCAGAACATTGTGGCCGAGCAACTCTAAATGACGGCAAACCGATTCGCCAATGATTGTGGAGTGCAAATGTCCAACGTGCATCTGCTTGGCGATGTTAGGTATACATTTCCGTATACATTGTGGTGGCTGTAATCCGTTTTGGAGTAAATCGCCAATGGCTGCAACTGCATATTTTCTGAAACAAAAGAAATGTAATTTTCATCAACGCATGCAACGACATACTCACTATTTACCCTATTTACTGCTTGTTCTGCAATCCTCTCGTACAGATGCTCATCTCTGAAGCCAGACTTAATGTCTTCGAGGATAATTTTATCTTCATCCCTTGTTCACGGATGGACGGGTTCCAATTTTATTTCTTTCTTGGGCGAGAGTTGTATCTCACTCTCTCTGTACCTGCTGATTCTTCAATCAGTTTACCATCACTTTCCTTCCTCTTCTTTGGTAACTTTTTTCTGCTTGCGTCTGATTCAAAGTTAGACCCCTCGTCAATAATATTCCGAAGAGCTATAGTAACTGGTCGAGTAGTGGGATGTGTTGAGGCGAATCGCATGGGCGCGAAGAGTTGCATCATCGCATGTCTCAAAGTGTTCATCTTCCGGTGTCGGCTCTATGACAGCTGCATTTGGAGGATATAAATATGTATCTCTTGCAGTTTGGCAAGTATCAGAACTTACCTTTTCTCTTTCTCGCTACTGCAGTCGCTGATCAACGCAGACTCGGTCGAAAACAACTGCGTGAACCAGTCGATAAGAAAACTGTTCCCCTTCAGCAGAGGAAAGATCTTGAATTTAATTTTTTCGGTAATGTCCGCATCTTCTGACAAATCGCTGATGCAATTAAAGATCTTCCGGATCTGCGCTGGTTGCTTGCTAAAGCCGCTTCCGGTGGCAGGAGAAATGTTAGGAATACATGCTCCAATTCCGGATTATCGGGTATAAAGAGCTTTTCCAGTTTCTGAAAGAATAATCAAATTTGAAGCGCTCTCATTGAACCAGACAGATTTACCTACTTACGTTGTACAAATCTGCCACTTTGTCCTTCTTTGGATCGAATGCCCTCAGAATGTGGTTGAATTTCTGGCAGTCCTCGGGTCTCTTGCCGAATCACCCAACTGTCCTCACTGCTGCTGATGGATATTAATACCTCAACTTTTTACAGAGGTGATACATTATTGCCTTTAATGGACGATATGACATCAAATTCGAGGATTTCTTGTTGTAGTACCTACCGACAGATAAAATGCAAAATTGATCAAACTGAAATTAATTCTTTTTGTTCACAGTCTCACAGATTGCCTTGCTTATTATATATTTCGTATTTTTTTAGGTGTAATCGCTGGTAGTGGCGCTGACGTGGTTGATGGTGATAATCCCAATGATTCTTTCTGCCATACGACTCTGAGCGTAGCCCAAAATTGAAAGGTCACGATGTAATGAGATTTTATCATTTATGGTTTATTCTCTGTAAATCTGTAAAGTTAACTTTCACATTTTTCACATTTTATACACAAACTCACTGAATCCATTAGAATACGCAATTTCTTCGCCATCGACCACGCATAAAGTTCCTTTGAATGTGTTTGCTTGGATATATTCCAAAAGCGATAAGCCAACCCTGTAAGAGATTAGCTATTACCAAGAGAATGTATTTATTTATTAATTTTAGCAATTAAAATATGATAAAACTTACTTTTTTTCACTTTTCCACAGCAAATCACATTTTGTGTCTCAATTTGTTTTCCGAGTTTTGACAATTATGACAATCGGCTGCTGTCAAACCGAATTCACCACATTTTTTTTGTTAATTTTTTTTTGTTCAATTTTACATGGATAGGAATTGACGTACACGGATAGGAAAACAAAATGGCGGATTCCTGGCAAAAATTGCGGCGACCAGCGGCAAGAGGATTGCGAGATGGGTATCTCAGTCTCTCTTACCTCTGGCTAAAAGTGAGGAGATATCACTCCTTTAATGGCCCTATAATTTGATCTGACTGTTTGTCTCTCTTCGGTTTTATTTTCTTAATAGCTTCTCGATATATGAAATAGAAGACGCGTCGTCGTCGTGCTGCAGAAATTAATCATCGCAAGGAGGGTTGTTCCTTTATAACCAGCGACATGGTCAGCATTCGAAAAGACACTCTTTTGCTGGTAACTATGCGCGCGCATCTGTTTTGAGAATGAATTAAGATTTCGAGCAGATTTGCTATTCTGATCGCGTGTTACACATGGAGATTCATTTCGATTTTTTTTTTCTTTTTCTTTGAGCTCGACAACATGAACAGAGATGTGGAGAACTCATTAAGTCCAGCACCTGATGCGTTAATGTGAAAACTGTGCGTTGACCTTAAATCATCTTCATCAGCAGCGTATATCGCGCTCGCGCATCATCATGGCCGCAATTCCACAGATTGTTCTGAATTCTCCGTGAAGGGGAAAAAATTTAAAATTTGTTTGCTTCTCTTTTTTGGAATCTGTTTTTGGATGGCTATACAGTTGAGAAGATGATGAATGAATGGGTAACATTGGGAGGATGTTGCTCTGCTTGTGTACACTTGGGCTGTTGTTTTAATTCGTTGTTTTTCGTAACAGCAATTTAAAGGACAGCAGACCAAAACAGGCAATTGGCATAATTGCACTCGAAATGTATCTTTTGGTATCTTTTAGCACTGCTGCTGGGTGAATTTAAATTTAAACGGTTGTTCTTGAGACGTTGTCGAGGAGGAAAACGCATTTTGCAAGTTTCCTGTTAAATTGAATGAGAGAGTTGATAAGGAAACTTTAAGGAGTGTCAACGAATTACGACAGGGAGGAATTGGTTAAGTGCTCTGAGGAGATATGGCTGGCTAAAGTATTCTTGAGCCAATTAAGGAAGTTTGGATTTTTTGTAATTGTCTTTAACTTACAAAATTTATATGAATAATTAGTAGATAGCTCTTTTGTCTTTTGGTGCGTATTATTATGAGAGCTTCAGGTACAAACTTTCAAAAATGAGTCAAAAAACCTCATGTACTACTGTCAGATGGAGTAAATTCAAGATTATCAGTTCCTCTGTGAGACTTAGAGATGTGTCTTCCTAATTCTAAACATATAATACATCGTTAACCAAAATCTATATTTCGATAGACCATTTATTCCTCTCGGCAATATTTGCTCAAGCATTTAGAAGATTATATTGGGGAGCATATTTTTCGATCACGCTCACAGCAAATTAAGACAAATTAAGTTATCATCAGCGGTATCCATTAGGCTCGAACATTTTTGTAAGTTTTTCTTCATTTTGCCTGCGGTGTTAGATAATATTTTTTTTAAATAAAGAGAAAATTATATGAGTAATGACTTTAGAGCATACCTAACATTCCATACCCGTAAGAAAAAATACCTTAGCCATTATCATTACACTACATCATTTTTAATCTTCAACTTAAATATTTTGACAGTCAGTCACAATAGATAATCTTATAATTTTTCGTCATTGTAACTTCGAAAAAGTTAGACTGAATACCGAAATAATTATTAGTTCCTACCGAGGATTTTGTTCAAGGACAATATTAATTTGAAACCTCTATAAAAGAATTGTCACACTTCAATAATAACCTTAGTAATGAAGATGAAAATGTACCAAAGTCAAAGATGTAAAGACAGTATGGGTCAAAAGAGTTTTTTGGAAATCGCTGTTAATTTCATCATAAATTCCAAACTCAGAACCAGTGTTCTTCTATCACGTTTCCATTTACTATTGAACCCATCTCCTAGTAATTTCATCTCTGGCTATATAAGCTGAACAGGGTGGGACATCTATAGTAGTTTCTTTTTAAATTATAGGTTATTTTGACACTGACAGCTGTTTCCCGCTCGAAATCTTGACAGAAAGTCAGAATAATACCTCAGAGGAACGAAATGAGTTGCTTTACGCTTGAACAGCGTTGGGAAACGTTGCTGTGTAGCCCAAACAGTGCGTTTTTTGAAAAGAAGTTTTGACCGAAATGACGCAAGTTTGTGCGCATTTTCACCTCGGCGGCTACGTAAGCAAACAAAATTGCCGCATCTGAGGCTCAGAAAAACCGCACGTTATTGTCGAGAAGCCAATGCATCCACACAGTTTGGTGCGGATTGTGGAGTGGTGGCATCATTGGACCATTTTTTTTTTTCGAAAATGAGGCTGGGAAAAACGTTTCGGTCAACGGTGGGCATTACAGAGCCATTTTAACTGACTTTTTTTTACTGAAATTAAAGACATGAATTTGGACGACCTCTCGTTCATGCAGGATGGTGCACCATTAGGGTGTCCATCTGTGGTCTTTATAAAAAGAGAACATTTTGTTCCCAAAGACATAAAAATAGAGAACATTCGTAAAAAAAATAGAGGACAAACAAGTAAAAGTGTTATCATCGGCCTGGCCGATGCTTTGATACCCTCCACTGCATAAAAGTCATGCAAAATGTTTGCCATGCGAGTTAGTATGTATCTAATATTAGTTTTGAATGGTAGGTAGCAGAACTACTTTACCGACGTAGACAATTTTCAATACGAACCTAACGACGGTTAAAAAAAGTCCTCTCACAAAATTTCATTCACCTAAGTCGATTCGTTTGGACGCTATCGTGCTTTCAACAGACAGACAGACGGACAGACAGATAGGCAGACAGACAGACAGACAGACAAACAGACGGATATGGCTAAATCGATTCAGAATGTGATCCTGATTCAGAATATATATATACTTTATAGGGTCTCCGGTGAATACTTCTTGGCGTTACAAACGTAATGACAAAGTGAATATACCTTCCTGTGGAGGGTATAAAAATTGCTCATTTTACTATTGCAAGAGTACCTAGAATAATAAATTAATGCATCAAAATGGGGAAAACAAGTTTGAAAAGAGTTTAACAACGAAATTTCGAACTAAAAAAGTTCGAAAACATACTTGGTTTGGAATTGAAAACTTCGTTATTTAAACTCTTTTAAAACTTGTTTTCTTAATAAAATTTGATGGATTAATAATTTATCCTACACTTGGAATAGTAAAATGTGCAATTTCTATTTATAAAAACATAAAAAGTATTATAAATGCATGTAAAGTATTTTTTCCTGATTTCACGCCTTTATTTCAAGTGTGAAATGTCACATTGACCTCGTCAAATCGCCAGAGATTTTTTTTTCATTCAGGTAGGGATTACCTCTTTTTTATTCGCGGGTGATTTGTTGTTGCGATGAATTTCTTGTGAATTGGAAAAAAGTATTAGTTTTCAAATGAGCGAACAAAATTATTATTAAATTATCAACGATATAGATTATATTTTTGCTCAAAATTAAGTTTAAATCATTCCAACCAGCCGTCTAGCTACTTGTAATATGATTTTATCTAAAATGTAAACAGTACCTAAACTTAGTTCCCAACGTTTCTTAACACATCCCAATAAATGGCCGCTCTTATGTTTTATTTATATTCCCGCCATTAATTTTGACATTTACACGTATTCACAGACAGGGTAATTTTTTCCGGGGAGAATCGGGTAGGTGTACGGAAAGTCGGCGGTCTAGTTCTCTGTGGTTTGTGCCACACTATCGCAAACAGCAGTAATATTTTCTGCAGTACGAGCTGCACGAGAATGCACTGGTGTGTTCACATCTCCTACAGACCCGGTTTACTCACTCATATTTTTGCACGATTTTTCCGATTGTAGGCACATTTGGACGATTAAATTGACCGAAAAAATCACAAGGTGCACGATATGCATTTTGATTTGAACGCCCATTTTCATAATAAGCCTAAATAACTTTAACGCGTTGCTCGATTGTGTATCTTTCCATGGTTCAAATTGAGTTAGTCTGAAATTGAGAAATGTCAAATGAAATGCAGAAAAAAAACTTGACGTTTAGGTGTGGTTCACATTCAACATCGGCCCTTAAAATTTAACCACCCTTTACTAATAATATAACATGTTCACATCGATATATTGTCATATTGTTAGATATGTTCCCAAAGCAAGAAGTAAGGCAACAGAAGGGCATTTTGGCCCGATAAAGACTATTGTTCTTTCTCCCAGAACTTTGGAAAAAAGAGTTTCAGGAAATGACAGAAATGTCGAAAAAAAGTACGGAAAATTCGGTGGGTAATTTGGCTAGTCACGATGGTAACATGGTAACAGTTGAAATTTTTAATCTATTTCTCTCTTGTGTCCATTGGAAAAAAAAATCAGAAAAAATATATTATCGACATTGGTATTCTGCTCAGTGATTATTAGGCCTTCCGCACACGACTCGTATCGTCATCGTCACATCATGAATTTGCCGTGCAGCTACTATAACGATAGGCGTATTAAACCGCACAACAAAATCTGTTGCACTTATATTACTAAAGACAATTCCGTATACGATTTTATTAGGTGCGTTGAAAATGACCGGGTAAACAAATGCAGCCGCCGCTGCCCGAGAGGTTGTAAGTCGAAATGACAATTTCGGCGATCGGTCGAATAAATGGCGAATGGGGAGGGCAAAGAGAAAACCGAAAGTGCAACAAGCAGCACGTTGATGCTGTGATTTGGCTAGTCAGCTGGGTGTGGGTTCAATCACAATAATATTAGATATGATAAACAAAGGTAAATGATTGGTGTATTTGAATAAGGGCGCCACGCAGTCTTTGAAAAAGGAAGATTGCGAAACCTTTTAGGAGACAATTATGGATTTTGGTGAACGATGTACGACGAAATAAAAAAATGAAAATTATGTTTCCCAAATGGAAATTTGATAAGTTTATTGGCACTTATGATTAGTAATGATTACAAAGTGGAATGGCCACTGGTTTGTTAAAAAAACATCACAGAGCTGGAAGCTCTCAGTATCGCTTTACACAACTGTTTTTGGTTGCGCGACTTAGTATCCTCTCTGTTCGAAACAAGAACGAGTAGGTTAGAACGCAAAGTAAAGAAAGATTGAAATTAACAAGCAAACCCTCAAGGTGGGGATGTAAAAAAAAACGAATTTATGAAAAAAGAAAATTATTTAACTTTGCGGTTTTAGGCCAACGGATAACTTCCGATTACCATACGGTTCTCGGGACAACGGTCACAAAAGACACAACGGGTCGCGAAAATACAGAGTAGCCGTTAATTGCCACTATAAAAGAACGGAACGAAATCTCACTCGACTATTTTTCACAAAGTAAAATTTGAACGATACGAACTATACCACACTGAAAGCACCCTACTTATCTGTTTTTTTGTTTTTCCCCTTTTTTTTTCCTTTTATCCTTCCTCTCCTAGGAAAATAACTATGTCCTCTGACCTGGCGGATGGGGGTGACCAAAAGCTCCCCGCTACAACCACTGGATAATGATGTCCACTCTGCACGAAAACTCTTTTTTCGTCCTGTGGATTTTTCTCGTCTTAACTTCCTTTTTTTTTTTCTCTAGACACAACTTGTCTTCACTACTTATTTGCTCTGTTTCTTTTTCAACTTTTCTCTACGTCCTGTCTCTCAGGCGGTTAACCAAAAAGTGACGTACGCCTGCGCTGATAATCTTCCACACACACCCATACACGCACACACACACGCAGCCTTTCATACATGGGGCGAATTCAGCCATCTTTTTTTTCGTTCAAGGCCGAAATCGTAGAATTTATTCACTAGAATTTTTGTGTTTTAATACACTTATTTTTGGTTTTCGCTGTTCGATTTTTCGATATGCGTTTTTGGTGTTTATTAATTAAAATATGACGTCCTTGCCGCCCTGTCATTTTTGGCGGGAGGAGTCTTTCTGGTATTAGTGTTGAATTCGCCCCAGCTGCCGTCGTCGTAGTTGTCAAAGCAAAGGGAATCACGTCCAGAGCTTTGACAACTTCTCCTTCGGTGATACATTCATTCCAGCAGTATTCACAATAGCGATCTAGCGCTGTTCGATTAGATATCTTAGTGGTTGCTTAGGTTCGCTTTTTGCCAACCCCGACCAGACTTAAATAGGATAATCTTTTAACAATAATAACAAAAATAACAACTAGGAGTGGAAGGATAAATAACTCGCGACCCCCATACTAATGTCGAGTGAGCTTTCGCGCAGAGAAATGGTAAGCTAACTGAACCCAGGTAGTTGGAAGTTATCGTTTACAATATTATTTTTTTTTTGTTAGTGATGGCTTGTTTTGCCATTTTTATTTAGGATGGGCACGGGGCCTTACGATAACTTTTTATTCTGATTCGACGAGGACAGACGTCCTTTTTAGGCTTAAACGCCTTAGTGAAAGAATTCTTTCCACGATCATTTTGATGTCGGTGGGGATCACCTGTCCCTTGTTTTTATCCATATATTGGGGACCGTCCGCCCGCCCATTGAGAGATTCCCGACCGTCCGTCTGGGCTCTAAGAAAAACTACATTTGTCATCCTCCAGGAGCGAAAGGGAAGCGCCCGGAAGACAACGGGAGAAAATGGTTCAAAAGGCCAAAAAGTGGAAATGGTTCAGGAACAGGAGGGATGGAAAGGTCAAAGGTTTTGTGCGTAAATTTTAACGCAACAAATCGTCTGCCTCTCGAACATGGCACCGCATACGCTACGATGACGATACGAGTCATGTGCGGAAGGCCTTACATGCTTAGGATATTTCAGTCTTTGAAAAAAACACTTTTGTGGCGAACGCAATTCATCAAATTTATTTTTATTTGAGTTTTCTAAGATTTGCAACTCACAAAAACGTAAAAACTTTTGCTAACAGTTGCTGCGATTTCACCCCTTTAGACTTTTTTTTTTGTGGGGAACCGTGAATGACCGATGTTATGCCAAAAATCCGGAAACGATTCAAGCACTTAAGGCCAATATCATCAAAGCAATCCGTGAGCTACAGCCCGAAACCACCAACAAGATCTTGGAAAATTTTAGTGACAGAATGCGCTACTGCGAAGCTAGTCGAGGCAGCCACTTGAACGACTGGGAATATTTGCTCTTACTAATAAAGCCATAATACATGAACAAATTTTAATTTTGTTCATTTTACTGGATATTTTAAAAATAAACTTGTATTTGGCCAACCCCTTTATACACGGAATTCGGAATCATATCTTGACTATAAGAGGGTTGAAAGTTTGAAAAGCTGCAGGTTTGGATGGTATATCTTTCGAGATCTAAACAAAACTAGCTAGTGTGCTTGATGCGCTTGCTACCTACTACAGTAATACCTACTAGAACAGTTAAAGTTTAATTAAATATACCCTTTCAACCGGACACATTTTTTGACTGACTCAATTGTGACTAATCTGGACATCTGGGAGTTACAAAATTGGCAATTATTACTACTATTATTTATTAAAGAGTAAAATAAATTACAATATAACTTAATTTTAGAGCACTAGCTACATGGGTTTTCGGCTAATTTACATTCTATATACTATTTTCTAGTTTATGTAAGTATCTTAAATAGGTTCTGAGTTGAGCTTCAAGTAATGGCTTGTCATTACTATGAAGTTTTCGCCTGAGTTTACAAAGAGTATATACAGTAAACTAAAAATAACTTGAAATATGAATACTGTTTTTCAAAAACTACTACTTTTGTATCGGCTTCCAATTGTGGTAGTGTTGTGTAAAATTTCCCACCCAAGACTGCCCTTCAACGAAGTCCAGCTAAGTTCCCCGAAGTATCTCATGTGCAATTCTCTTTAAGATAGCACAGGTCACATAAAACTGGAAGATCGGGTCGATGAGGAAAATAAAAATGTATTAATTCTCATCTAAGTTTGAATAATGTCCAGTCCATATTGCGATGAATGTTCTTCTATTTATTGGTAGGTATTGTCTGTTTCTTCCAAGATATTTTTAAAAATGTATTACATATACCTATAGCATCTGGAGTTGGGTTTCAGCTCCAACACTCAAACTCACTTCATAATTTTAATAGAGTTTAAATTTAAATCTTTGGTATTGGCACAGGACTGGTATTGGCACTACTGTAGTAGTTTACAGTATTTACTAAAATATAGGAACCAAAAAAGTATTCGGACAATGAATGCCATAACAGGTGCCATCTACTTAACAATTCATGCCATGATCACCAGACCAAATGTAGGATATTCATTCCCCCACGATTCAATTTTTGTGATCAACATACATATTTTTGTGTCTGTATGTTCCACTTTACATACAAATAAGAATCCTAACTCATCAGCATTTAGTCAAACCGCCAGTCATCCAGACTTAATTCCCTTTGTTTCGAAGCAATACATTTTATCCATGCATCACAGATACCATATAGATCACTACTACTTGAATGTAATCGTTTCTATCGAACAAAATATCGATTTATGTCAATCAAGATACATTTTTTTCAAATCTCCCTAAATCTCTTTGATGTCCGCAAAACGTTCAAATCACAATAAAACAAAAATAACCCAAGCTCTGAAAAGTGTTTAATAAAATACCGAAAGAGCATCAAGATCGGATACGATCGGACATGAGAATGGCGGAACTCATAGACAACAGACTTGGATACAATTATACAAGAAATTTGATACATGATCGCTGTTCGACCAGGTATCACGATCATCAACAGTATCGTTGTTGTTGGATAAGATTGCTATTACTCCGCTCAAGACCAAGAGGTCTGCGTTGTGTTCAATCAGCCAGAAAAATGTTGCGCTCTTCATGGGGAATTAAATCGAAAAAAAAAGACACGAACAGATCTGATTATTATTTGAACTTACTAATTTTTTTTGACATCACAGCTATTCGCTAATTAACTAGAAACACAATGTCAAGAATAAATATCGCTTCCGATTGTCTTGAAATACATCTCACGCTTATATTGTACGCGTATCTATTAGGTATTAATTACCCGATCATTATAACTTTGGCTAATTTACGATCGACTTTTATGAGGGTAATTAAATTCTTTACGATTATTAACATGAAAATAAATAAATTTTGAAGTTTCTGCAAAGATTTCATGGCACAGATATTAGTTTCCACCATACTGTAGTGGGAAAGTTTGTGCTGCGCTGTAAATTACAATCAGCACATATCGGAAGAGGATTAAAATTCCTCCAGATATGAGAAATGTCCGATTTAATTCGCTAAGCTAAGATAGAGGATGCCGCCAGCCGATCAGACATCTGACATTCACCTGTGAGGAATGGGAGGAAGCCTGAGCTGGTAGATGTGGGCAACGGGCATGTATGCATGCGGTATGGAAGCATTTAATCAAAATAAAGTGGTCCATGTTATAGTGGTTTATCAAAACTGGATTACATTTCTTAATTAGTTTTG
Organism: Cheilosia soror; assembly: GCA_949372485.1. Classification (NCBI taxonomy): domain Eukaryota; kingdom Metazoa; phylum Arthropoda; class Insecta; order Diptera; family Syrphidae; genus Cheilosia; species Cheilosia soror. The sequence goes on along the minus strand of OX443561.1, from coordinate 67,220,810 downwards.
CATAAATTATATCTCCCCTGGGGGCGGCAGAGACAGAAGGGAATGTTTTCAATTAGAAGATATGGAGATGAAATTGCACACAAACCTCCGAGGCGAGTGGAGAGTTGCATGTCAGAAATTGTAAAATATGTGACAATGACAACCGACGTGCTGTTTTGATAAATATATGAACGGTTATGCTTTCGAATTTATTTGCTGATTGTAAAACTTTTACTTGCGTCCAACTGACACGCAGGCTGTCTTGGCTTGATATCTGCAAATTAATTTGATTTATCGCTAGAAGCAATCACACTAAATTGTGGACAGTAACTTTTGTCATATCTCCTGTCTTAATTGGCCGCGTGCATGATTACGGGTTCGAAATAAGATCAGTGGCATGAAATAAGGGTATTGAAATCATTACAACCCGTTGGGGTGAGCGGTTGATCGAATGTTTGCTACTGGATATGCTATAGCCTTGAGAATGTACCAAAATTGACAAAAATATGACAAACGCCTTGTAAACTCTTCTCGACTTTATTAGCCGCCAAGTCTAAAGTATACCATTAGTATCTACAAGGTGGCGCAAAAGTAATCCTCCTATCAGAAAATGCTATAAATTTTGCGATTGGCCCCTAATGTCAGTTCTGTTTTGACATTTGTGTAGTAAACACATGCGAAATACACGTTAATAAACAATGTTACGCTACACTGCTCCAGAACGCGGAATATTGGTGACTATTTATTTGAGCAATAATCGGTCGGTGACTTTGGCACAACGTGAATTTCGTCGCAGATTTCCTAGCCGTCCAACGCCTACTGGTGAAACAATGCGACGTTTAGCCGCTCGCCTCGAAGAGACTGGCACAACACGAGATGCTGCCAGGCGTGGCAGACCCCGGAGTAGCCGTTCTGCAGAGAATATTGCTGCTGTAGCCGAAGATGTCATGGACATGAAGACGTCGCGGGCCAAACGGTTACTGTGAATGGTGAGCGCTACAGAGCAATGATCAACGAGTTGTTTTTGCCGCAACTTGATGAATTGGGATTGGAAAACATGTGGTTCCAACAGGACGGTGCAACGGCACACACTGCACGTGCCACAACCGATATGCTGAAGGATGCATTTGCCGGGCGCCTAATCTCCCGTTTTGGCGATTTGCCACCCTACATATGGCTTATATGAGTTTTGTATTTTAAATACAATTTATTTAATTACTGAAGTGTCCCTACCAGGACAGTTATACTCTCGGATGTTTATCAGACGGCTGCGAGATCCGGCATAGCGAAAAAGGCCTTATAAGATGTAATCTGTATTTTTTCGTGGGGATCGAACCTTAAACCCCTCACACAGTAGTCCAACACACTAACCACTCAGGCACAGCGAATTGTAGCTGATATATTTTTATTGAAGGCACAGTCATGACCACCATAAAGCCACTACAGGTAAGAGTTTTAAAAAAAAAGTTGGTTATGATCATAGCTTTAATTTCACCTGCATATCATAGATCCTCTATATTTTTTTTAGACTTAGACAGGCTCGACTCGACTGCGACATTGCATTAAGAAATAGTTTGAGACAGCAGGGTCGCACCAATGACCGACTGTTCAATTAAGTCTGTGATGATACGTGAGGTGTTTTTTTAGTGGTACCTATAGAACTTTGAAATGGAGTCTTCTGGCATTATAATTTAAATATGATTTCTGGCTTATGACCGCAACGGCTGGCTTGGACTAATCTGGAGGTCCATTTTCGATGACTTTTTCCAACATTTGTGGCCGTATATCGGCAATAACTTGGCGAATGTTGTCCTCCAAGTGGTCAATCGTTTCGGGCTCATGCGTAGACTAGCGACTTCAAATATCTCCACAGAAAATAGTCAAGCGCCTTTAAATCGCACGATCTTGGAGGCCAATTTACGGGTCCGCACTCCGCAAAGTGAAACTATGCGGTTACCAAGTACCAAACGTTTCCTTCAATAAATCAATTGTGGCACGAGCTGTGTGACATGTTGCGCCATCTTGTTGTTCAAATGATGAACGAAAAAGTCAGTAATCATGGCTCTATAGCGGTCACCATTGACTGTAACGTTCTGGCCAGCATCGTTTTTAAAGAAGTACGCACCAATTATTCCACCGACCCATAAAGCACACCAAACAGTCAGTTTTTGTAGATGTAACGGTGTCTCAACATACGTTTGAGGATTATCATCACTCCAAATACGGCCGTTTTATTTATTGACGTATCAATTGAACCAAAAGTGAGCAAAAGTAAAATGGACGTAGTGCGCGATACGTATTTCGAACAGAACTTTGACTTTCAAAATAAATTTGCACAATTTGGAAGCGTTGTTCAGGCGTCAGACTATTCATGCTGAAATGATAAACCAAATTAAAAATAAAACACTTAACAGCTGACAAAATGGCCGCCAGTTAAACTAGTGTTGCCAACTTAAAGTTCTATACCTATAAAAAAAACACCTTTTAGAAATCGTTGGTTTGCAGCGTTTGTAATCCACAGTGGCGAGTTGGCATCAATCAGAATGCCAACGCCTTCTTAACTCTTATAGCACACGTCGCATGGGCATGGTTTTTACAACAAAGGAAAAAGGTTAAGAGTTGGCAATACTATACCATCATTAGTGGTGCGATCGACATGCAAAAAGTTCCTTTGGTTGAAAGCCCGAGGGTTTCATAACGAACAGGGTGCTTGGCAAGGTCTGTCTTAGTCCCTTACCTAACCAAAATCGGGTACGCTTGGGGCTGGCCAATTTTCTTCTGAATTTTCGTAGCCTTGGGTATAACATAGACATTCAAAACAACAACAAGCTTCGAGTCTAAACCTCTGACAGATAAGAAAAAGAATAGTGAAGCAACTGGCTTACAAGTTCCAGATATTTTCCAAAAGATTTACGCCCAACACAGTAGAAGAAACTTTCAGGATCTTAAAAAAGGTGAAGAATATCGATACAATGCTCAGAACCTTCAATGATGTAACTAGCTCATATGGTATAGAGCTATGCTAACAACAACGAGGGTTGACGCAAAAACGACACTAGCCGAATGTGTTTTGAAATTTCTTGATGAATCTCCGTCGGTCGGTAAAACCAATTGAAGTCCTAAGTTCGTAAAATGTTAAAATAACATTGCCATCCCGAGCTTAACTCCCTGTGAAGTGAGTTAGGCTACCCGTGATTGGTGGTAATCCAGAGAGACTGATATTCTCAGACCATAATTCGATTTCAAAATTCGGATATTTATGCAGGAAATTGGAGGACAATTAAAGCGAGAATAAGACACGGAATATACTAACCTATTCCGATAGTAGGGCTCAGTGGTTAGTGTGATGGACTACTGACCGAGGGGTCCCATGTTTAATCTCCGGAATCACCCAATCGGAAGATGCTTTCAATTACGCAAAAGGCGTTTGAATTTATCGTTATCGATTTCATGGTATTGTGCCATCACCGACTGTGATAAACACTGCGGCATTGGCATTTTTACAAAGTTTGGCGAACCTGTTTGTTGGTTTAATTATGCTTTGGTATATGAAAGCTCTTAGGGAGAAGGAATTTGGTTGATAAATGTGAATATTCTTCGATGATTTAAAACGCGCTGCGCGGATATTTTATACAAAAGTGTTCTGGTAATCAATTTTATACTTATTTTGACAAACACGCCTTTGAAGAGTGGGCATGGACGTATCTACCGATTCCAGAGGCGAATTGTTAATAAGGCGATATACGTATTGCTAAATCTCCTAGGATAGTGCTTCATTGCGAAGATGTAATGAAAGTAAGTTATACCTACGCAAAACAGTGAAAAGCATTTCTAAGATGACACAAAGCCTTCGGTGCATACATTTGTGAACCTATCAATTAGTAAATTCGACTTTCCTAATTTAACACGTGAATTATCGATGTCGGAAACATTTTTGTTTTGCTTAGAACGTTTGTCGCACAAGTTTGTCCTTCCTAAGAACTCTTAGCCATTTCGCATTCATCATCACTCATCAGCGAACAGCACACTCGTGCATAGTCTTTAAAACAATCACCGCACTGATTGATGCAAATTGCAAGTGGACCTCCAGAGAGGTGAATGCTTTTGCAAATGAGGAAAGAGAAACATTCTCCAATTAAAAAGCTATCATCGGATCACTTAACATACAATCCATTCACAAATGATGTCACGAACTGCCATTGGCGTGAATAGCATCACATGAAATGTCTGCAGGTGATTTAAGAAGAAAATTCAAATTAAATTCGACACATAAAATTACCTGGATTGACATTAAGAACCATTAGATGAATTCAGCTTCATGCCGCACAATGAAACAAAAATCGACTGAAAGGTTGACAGTGATGAACAGAAAAAAAAACTGACTCGAAGAACAGGTTCTATGAAAAGATGAATCTTAAGATCTTATATTTTTCAGTACCTACACAACTGTATAGCACCTGATTTAGCACCAACGAAATAAAGAGTCACAAAGGAACCTAACCAAACCACCTTTAATTTCAGGTCCAATTTGGAGGCAACAAAACCCCAAAAAAACACAGAGAAACAAAACATTTAACAAATCTCAAAACAAATTTCGCGGCTTAAGATATGAACGTGTTACCATTTGGTGATTCGAGACTTTAACGTGTTGTCTGCGTCCACAAAGTATGAATCAGATCAGCAGCAGCCACGCATTCTCATGCGGTTAAAGATGGCTTAGCTTTTTGTTTTTCTTATTTTTAGGCGGGTAGGTACGAGATACTTTTTTTTGTATTTGACAAATGGGTCTTTGCGTGTTCTTAGTGTTTCTATAATTTCATGGGAAATGGCAACAAACACCGAATGCTTCAACTGCGAGAGGAATTTCTGGCGAACTGTTCATCATCCATTCATCAATTAAGGGCCGGAAGCGTGGTGTGTAATTTTCTCTCACTTTCGTGAGTCGTGAAGGAATATCTTTAGATAGGTACATACTGTTAAAATTGTTGTTTCGAGCTTTTGGCAAATTATATAGTTAATTTCATAGAAGTGCCAAGACATTTGAGTCAAAGCAATTCATCATTTCTGGATTTTAAGATAAATTATATTTGATTATGGCCCAAATTTAAAGGCGTGGAGGTAGATTCAATCCGTTAAGTACGGCAGTCAATTCTGATATCCAGCTGTTTGTTAAATTATTCCGAATGTTCTAATATTTTCATAAAAAAATAATACAGTCGATTGAGTAAAATTTGTGTCACATTTTTGTAGGGCAGTTGAGCGAAGTCTACAAAGGACGAAGCCTGGTAACATAACTCACAAAATTGACTGTGTGATGGGGCGAAATAGCACACATTCTGATGGGTAGATGTCAATCCAGATCAACAAACCCTTTATCAAATTGACCACATTGCAATTAACGTTAAGCAGAATTTCGAATGTCTGAACCGTCCTTGTAACAAAATCAAGGTAGGTGGTATTAAGAATGTAAAAGGCTATTTCCGCAGACCCTATAACGGCGATGACCAGAAGACCAGAATCCAGCTGTTATACTTGACAATAGACAAAACTTACCTCTAACTGATCAATACGAAGTATGAGGTTGCCAGGCCTCGGTTGCCAGGAGTCCATCTGGAAGTAGCCTTAACGGCTGCGAAGCTCCACCGGAAGCTATATTCTGGTACCACGGGAGACAGGAGCCCTTGTGTTAGATCGGTTTTCTGGTGACTTGTCATCAATCGACTTAGCGCAGCCTGTCTAGGAGTAGGCCCCCTAGTGGGAGTATCGTGGTGGCTCAGCCACCGTGGCTGTGGTTGCCCAAAATCGTGGGAACATAAGTGTTCTTGAACATAAGAGGTGTTAGATAGGCCTTGCTCTCTAGCAAGGAGTGTAGCTCATGCCTTATACATGACTATGAAATTGTTCTAGGGTAGTACTTGTACTGCCCTGGGGCGTGGTCAACGTCTTTCTTTTGACCCCTTCTGTGGGAAGGCCCACCGTATGTGATTAAGACGTCAAGGCAGGTGTACACGTAAAGCCCTCCATTTCATTTTCTGGTCAATTTTTGCAGTGGATCATCCCGATACAATTTAATCTTCACGTAGCCCACCACAATAGAATTTCGAACCTTGTTAGGTCCGGTGAAGGAGAGAGTTAACGCTTTTACAGCTTGAGGTGTCCACCGCTCCATTGCTACTGAATGTTAACATGGCAGGAACATGGCCGACTTCAACTCTTCTCCGCCCTGTGTATGACATCATGATCATTGAGATTGACATTATCAGTATACAATTCGGCTACCACATAATGCACTCATCTATACAACTATTTCCGATAAAATTGTTTACCCAACTACACTGCAATCCCATCCCAATCGAATTGACCTCAAATAGCAAATACACAACCACTAAATCAACCACAATTACCAATTTCCAATTCCTTAGCATCTGCTACTGAATCCTCACCTCGTTCGTGGTCACCATCAGCACCATCAACATCGCAGAGCATCACATTATCATCGGTTATTCTTTGGCCAAGAATTTCTCCTCAAAAATGAACCCAATTGCAACTGGATGCTGAGCTGCAAGAGATATGTATCTCCGCGCAGATACAAGAAGTACAATCAATCTTATGCGCGAGTCCACATTCCTAACAGATGCCGTATGCCAATAAATTTTTCCATTTCAACCTAACCAAAGGAATTCCGAGAAACGGGTGCGATTTGGTTGGTTCCGAAATAGCACAGGTCTTAGATGACACTCTTGTGGCATATTGCGAACTAAAATATTGTATAGGTAATACATTTTATGAACTTGTTTCGGGACATCTTCTAAGATCACACCTTCTCGCGGGGAAAAGCGAATTCAATTGATCGACGTTGGTAAAGGTATGCCTTGAGGTTTGTTCACTCTTCTCGCACTTTTTCGCATCCTTTTGCGATGCATCACCGACGGACGATAAAGAAGAAAATAACAAAAAAACAAACCGGAAAAATTATTACACTATAATTGAAATTCCATAGCTGCAAGAGGTGCGGACCTCTTTTCACTCTGGTGAGCGTCTCAGAGTTGTATCTGTAAAAGAAGGCGTTCTATGGTTATTATTCGTATTTGTTTTTTTTTTCTCGACGTATCCAGATACCGAGGCAGACCAAAGTGAATATTTTTTTCCAATTGGTTCAGTCGACATGAAATTTATTTGCAGGAGGAACACAGAACAAGAAGTAAATTACGAAAAATGTTCGCTAAAATTGTAAAATTTGTTCCATGGTACAATTGATTGGGGCATGGACGAAATAGATTTCAGTCAAGGTATGGTATACCTACTTACTTTGGTTGGCTTGTGGTGTTGTGAGGTTCCTTTGTTTTAGACGAAATTGTGTTTTATGTACCTATACACGGTTTCGTTTATAAACGAGTAATCAGCATATTTTCATCACTATCTGAAATTAAAGAGAGACGGAAAAATATTGTGAAAATTAATGTGTGTACCGTATAAAATGAGAGGTGGAAGAAATTGATGTTTTTGGGTATTTTAAGACACCAATTCATTTTCTTAAGACTTTATTAGAAAATAACTTAAACTTAATTCAGCATAGGGTTTATTCAACATCACATAACCGGGATACCTACAATCTACATGATACACAAGTGCAAAAATCCCCACATTTTGAAAAATACCCGAACTTGACTATCCCCAAATTCAAAATCCACTAAATAAAAAAATCCCCAAAATGTTAATTCAAAATATTTAAAGAATAACCTTGCTCCTACACCAAATCCAACAGTGACCCCAAGCAGGGGGTTGTAGGCGGGCAGCATGCCACCCACCATACCTATTTTACTGTTAATGCATTGTGAATACACTCGAAATCTATTTGGGTATTTTGGGTTTGGGGATTTTGGGTTTGGGGATATTGACTTGGGGATTTCAGTTTAATATTAGAGTTTTCGTACCCAACCCATTGTTATAACTTCTTGGCCTATTCTCTATACAATAATTATTGTGGATGAAACGACTTCATATAAACGAAATTTTCGAATATGTAATGTATTGTTTTTTTTAAATACTTCTCCCGGGAAACCTATAACGCTTCATCAGCGCCCCGAGATGCTTGCAGATTTATGTTAGTTCTGCACTTATTGCTGCAAATTGTAGTCTTCTGGAAATATATCTCCAGGAAGCGAGTTTCAAAGTTTACTTGTCCTGTAACAGAAGGAATTTTTGGAAAATTGATGTCCTCGCGGTTGTCAAGTGTACTGTATGCTGTATGGTCATGAGCATGTTTTGTGGGGCGTCCAAAAGTTTCATTTCGAGGGATAATATCTTTGAGTTCCTTGGAACATCTTCTATGGAAGTACCTATAGAACAAGCAAAGTTCAGCGACTTGTCTTCTGTTCACCAATGGTTGTAGATTCGATGTGAGTGTAGGCTGTAGGGTCTCCAATAAGTGGAACTGCTGGTCTCTGTATGCTGTCAAGTAGGTTAAGTGAATGTTTTGGGGCCGAGCTCCATATATGGCAACAATATTCCAGACCTGGATTAACCTGTGCTTTGTAGAGAAGGAGAAGTTTCTTGGCGCTAAATTACCTCTTTGCTCTAAATATGTAGCTCAACTTAGCGGACGCCGATCTTCCGATAGGATATGTAGATAAGTTGACTATTAACTAGATATACCTTAGAATGTATGAATGTATGATTCACTTCAAACTACAGGCAGTTATAAACTTTTAGCTTGAGAGGTGCTTTGCTTTGGAGATAGCCTATGTTTTGACAAAACATTGCTAGCGATTTTTCAATGGGACATAGCGAGTGAAAAGCTGTTACAGAGAAAACCTTACGATAAACTTGTTGGCAGTTGGACAGGGAGTTTGCTGGTAACTTATCTCATACAAGGTGATGTAAAAGTTGTCCCCGATGTTCTTTGACTGTATAATTTTTTTAAGTGCCTGTCTGTCGCATCGGCGATATTGTCAGCAAAACGACTACTCCGGGGACCAACAGACCTTCCAGCATCTCCTGTTCTCCCACACTCTTTTAGCAAGCGGCTAAAGATCGCAGTGTGTGTCCAGTTGGTGTCGGACGACTGGGAAATCTGCGCCGAAAATCACGGTGCGTCAAATTCACCACCGACGAATCAAATCGAAACAATATTGCGTTATTTAGGAGAGGAGTATAGCGATTCATGTCTTGTTGGCGTATTTTTTGTATCTGTTTACTTCACAATACATAGTGTCAAAGTCAAATGAAATTTGCCGCCATTTGCAAAAAAAAAAAAACAAGTTTGTTCTGACTGACATTTTGGAAAAAAAAATTTGTATAGCCAAAGTGAGCGCTAAGAAAGGTAGGTTTAAAATTCAGTAAGAAATGAGTTTATCATTGCAATTTTGAAAATTTTGCCACACCCCACCCAAGTTATTAGAGACTGGAAATGGGGGATTCAGTTTGTAAGGGGGTCATTTAGGAATGAGTACCTACTGACGGGAGGAAGGTCTATAGAGTCTTTCTGAAACTTGGAAATAATGTGTCTGCTTTTTTGCTACCTATACATACCACAATAAGATAGATTTGAAATTTGATCAAAAATAATACTCGGAGTTTTACAAATGGTCATGGCGTTCGTTCCAAATTCCGCTGCAAAGACGTCTAACGTTTTGGGTAAGAACTTTGGAAAACACAGAGACTGACGATTTTCTACCATCGGCTGCGTTCACTCAGATGGTATGATATTGTTCAGCAGGGAACTCGTCGAGAGATGGTTTGAGTTTTTGCAGCTTTCAAATTTTAGTAGCAATGTGTACACAAAATGTCAAACTATGAAAATTATTAAAACTTTCAATATGAAAAGTGTTTTGGATCAGCTTAAAGACACAAAATATTAACCAAATACGCTTGGCCCATAAGTATCAGTTGATCATCTTAATGGTTGTTTCTAAAAATGAGCGTCTTGTCATAGTTCTTGCCCGATATTATAGGTATACGTTATACGAGTTTAGAAAAGCGGGGCACATGTAACCACCTACTTTGTTCTCTCAATTTTACAGATTTTATAATGCAAGGAAGATTGGCATTCAGAATGTCGGAAAACCAACTGATGTTGCTGAAAATAATAAATAAGTACTCCCTCCCAATACTCCCAATAAAGATTGTCACGAACTTTACACTCTGATAGTCTCCTTTCTCGTAATAAAGAGGATTTACAAATGCTGCAAGCCTAGCCACTTCTCACTTTCATATTTATTTTGCTAAAAATTTGAAGGAATTAACATCATCAAACGTTTTCGAAAAAAATAGCTTATATTACAACCCACTTCCTATGCATATCTTGTTGCTTTATATCTACCCTCAGTCAATTTGACTACGCATACAGTAGATACCCTTCTCAAATAAATAATTTTCCCATTAACCGCTTCCACCCAACTGCTACCGTTGCGACAAATTTCCACCCACTTCACAGCGCAACAACATATTGTCACGCTACTTAAACCGCAAAGACACAAAACAATACCATCTGAAGGCGAGGCGGAGGCACAAACATAACTCTCCCAAGACGCTCGAGAGTGGAGTACTGCCAAGTTCACATTTCATAACATCATTAAACGGCTGAAAAATGATCCACACAGTCATCCATCCATCCGAGTGACTCCTCCCGTCCATGCTGATGGTTCAAGCATTATAATCTGCTATATCTTGGTCATAATACGCTGACATTTTCTTTATAGCTTCCACTTACATTATACGCTGCACTCCCTTCTGAAAAGCTTGCTGCACCTTAGAATTCGTAGTCATAGGCAATAACAATGAAATGGCCATTTGACGAGTACCTACACGCTGGTAATTCAATGCCACAGCAGAAAGACTTATGACGTGGTTCGACTGTATGAGGTGGTTGCGTTGTCATGATTCTAAAGAATTTTTTTTTTTTCGCAAAAGATATAATTGTATAGAAATAGAGATGAGCAAGTTATGCATGAGAACGCGACATCTTTGGAAATGTCTAATTCCCCGTGGGATAGTGAACAGGAATGTGAATTGTTTTTTTTAAGTTTTTTTTTTCATCAAAATAGTAGGAAATGGCGAGTCCATACTAGTAGTCTGTTCAGTAAGATATATGGAACTCATAGGTCTATCTACCTAACATATAACGAACCTAGAGCTCATTAAGCAACGGAAATTGATGACCCAAAGCCAGATATTACTGTCAAAAATGAGCTACGACCCAGCTAGATAGCGAATCATTTTATGCAAGCCTACAATAAATTATATGTGAGGGTTTTCCAAGGGGTTCTCGTAAATAGAAATTGGAAAACTGCCAACGCACCAACGAATAAGATACTTGTGTACATTAATTCGCTGCAATCTTCTATCTGGCCTTCCAATTCCATGATCTTGGTCTAAATGTGGGTTGATAACGTGCTTATCGCTTGGTTTGCTGTATGACTTTAGAATAATCTATTTGTCTCACAAACAATGAGAGGGCCTACAAGCTGAACCCCCCTTGTCAGCTCTACTGGCATAAAAACACATCTAGCAGAGGAAAAAACGAGCCTTATAAACGTCATAGATGCAAAGAAGCTGTGGCAGGAAAGAAACTCGGAACGATAGTCTGCACAGAATTTCTAAAAAAAATTACAGAGTCTGCACCAGACTTTGGCTACCAAAACCAAGATCTTGGAATGACTATGCCCTTAGGATGAAGGAAAAACCTTATCTACGCGTAATGCAATCCCTGTCCTTGATAGGTTGTCTTACCCCACAGTACACATATTAAAGGTAATAATATTCCGATTACTCATCGTTTCGTTCTGAGCATCTGTCAAAAAGGCATGCTTTAGATAGAGATACGAATGGGGTTACATTGTCAGCCATATTATTTCTATACGTTTATTGTTAGGGTCACGTAGGGCCAATTTCCAACATTTGTGGCCGTATATCGGCAATAACGCGGCGAATGTTGTCCTCCAAGTGGTCAATCGTTTCGGGCTTATCGGCATAAACTACTGACTTCACATATCCCCACACAAAATAATCAAGTGGCGTTAAATCACACGATCTTGGAGGCCAATTCACGGGTCAGCAACGTCAAACTATGCGGTTACCAAACGTTTCCTTCAATAAATCAATTGTGGCACGAGCTGTGTGACATGTTGCGCCGTCTTGTTGAAACCACAGCTCCAGCACATCATGGTTGTTCAAATGATGAACGAAAAAGTCAGTAATCATGGCTCTATAGCGGTCACCATTGACTGTAACGTTCTGGCCAGCATCGTTTTTAAAGAAGTATTCATATGGGCGCAGTAGCGCAGTGGTTAGTGACCACAGTAGCTGGACTACTGTGCGAGGTGTCCCAGGTTCGATCCGACGAAAAACACAAATAACAGGTTTTTTCTACTGCGCCCCTTTTGCGAACGTCTGACAAACACCCGAGAGTATAAGTGTCCCGAAAAAGCTTCTCAATTCAGCCGTTCGGACTCGGCATAAAATTGTAGGTCCCTTCCATTCGTCCCAAAAATAGAAACTCACACAAAACGAATGGTTGCGAGAAGCTAGGCCTTGGGTGTCTACACGCCTGTTGCGCCAACTATTTTTTTTTTTTTTGTCATGTTGAAATACCAAACTAAACTAAAATAAATCACTTGACAGCTACAACATCTGATGAGCAAAGCTTGCTCGACGACACCATAATCATTACCATAAAAACAGCCGAAGTCAAGCTGACAAGCCAGCTGCTGAGTCCTTATAGAAATGTATCACTTCAAGAGCGATATGGTCTAAAAAGTCACTAAAAGGTAAAGATTACATCAAGACTTTAAAGCATGAAGTATTAGAGTCGCAGTTAGTGATGTGAACCCACTGTTAATGTTAATTAAACCCAAAGAGCCTAACTTAATAAAGCTCTGAATGCTGATCAATCAATCAACCTTTCTAATCTGGGGAACATGATATGATTTGGTAGGAAGCACACACAAAATGCAAAAAATAATTGGCGCAATAGTCCCATTAAAGTCCCTAAATCTGGGCCTAGCTTCGCACTACGAATATAGTTCAATTTTATGCTGAAACCGAATGGCAGAGGCCAGATGCTTTCTATATGGACCGTTATACTCTGTTTAAAGTCTAGAATGTTCATCTAGCACAGGAGCACAGGTCACTTAAATGTTTAATAATATACCTACTCTAGAATGTTTGTCAAATGTTGGCGAGAGGCTGTGTGATAGAATAAGGCTACTCAACACCGCATACGCAATCATTCACTGACAAGGCGATTTGTTCTCCTTATTCCATCAGATTGGGAGTCTAGCATATCTAAAAGTGGTATAAAAGTAGCCCATCTTGTAGCAAAGTAAAATATAATACAGTCTACAAGGTCGAATTGTGTCACAAACAACCATAACATAAGAAAGTATACAGTTCAAGACAACTCTTTTTGAAAAAGCCCAACTGATAGTCCGCTAGTAGATACGAAATATCCGGTAAACGATTCTTCATCGTGGTACGTCCTTAACTTTTTAAGTGCCTGGGTGCGGCATACTCAACTCTGAAAGAACCAAGTAAACATGTTATTGTGCTAATGGCGGATAAAATGTGGGAACTTACACAAAAAAAAAACAAAAACCTACGCCTGTCCTCTTTAAAACTCTAATTAATGCTTCGGATGTTGGTTGGATCCCTAAAATAAAAGTAAATACTTCAATGAAGTGTAATTCCATCGAAAAGAGACGCAGCGAGAGTACTTTGTGCCTTGGACCTTGCGCCTTGTGCAACCTGTAATTTTGATTCGATTTAATCTCAAACTCTCCGTTTCACAGCCCAAGTGTATACGTTCGCAAGGCAATGGAAAGCTTCACGTCATAAAATTCTTTCATTTGTTTTTTTGTTTGTTCCTTACATCCCAACACGATTATGCTGTGTGATCCTTGGCTGCACCAAATGCACTCGGTTCACTATCCTCGATTAAATGCCTTGTGTGTAATCCGAGATTCGTACAAACAAAGAATTTGTAGGATGTTGATAATTATGCATTATCGCCAATAATATACGGGCTTAAGTGCCCACACAGCAAAAAAAAAAAACGGGGGGAACACAATAAAAAGAACTGATGCGCGCAGCTTTTAACAAAGGATCGCTCGCATTTTGATATCGATGATCGATGATGATGATGACGATCAAGGGTCTGGGCAATGATGTGGGACAATGAAATCCGAGTGGATTGTCAGAGTTATTAAAATGTTCTCTCAGCGATTTCCCTTTTAATATCTTCATTGATTTGTAAAATGGAATTTGCGGTTTCAATGAGTGAACCTGCTGGATTGTCCTATTCTTGGTAATTAAAGTAATTCTCTGAACAGCTTCATGCAATGGAGGAATTCGTTATTATGATTGTATTGCATGGAAATGTAATTTTTAAATGAATTGTAAAATAAACAACAATCAGTTTGAAATCCCTGTGGGCAGCTTGAGCTCACAGGCATGGAAATAAACGAGCGGTTTTGCTATTGCTTCAAAGTTAGGTACCTAGATATTTATTGTTCCGAAAATACTGGTAAATTGACTCAATTGCTAAAAAACAAAGACGTTTTGAAACATAACTATCCTGTCGGGGGGCAGCGATGCCAGATTACAAGATATATCTTTTTTAAGATTCTTAAGCTTCAAAATATGTGCAACACTTTTTACCTTAAATTCATCGAATTTCAAGGTTTTTGATATCGAACTATATTTTCTACGTCTAACAATTTAAAACAAGGCAACTGCGATTGTTAAAAATGTGCATCTACGGGCTACGTTGGAAGAAAGACCTACGTAAGTGCAAAAATATTGATTCGGCGGCTCTCAGATTCAGGTAACAAACAATAAGCAACTAAGCAACTAAGCAACGCGCAATAAGCAATCCACAACTTTAGTCGGCTCTCACATTGAGGATTGAGGCAACACGCAATAAGCAACTATAGTTACTATACAGCGTTGCCGAAGTGGCACGATCGTGCTTTTTGGACACGCAAATTTATTTGTGGCACTGTGGCACGCAAAAATTGAAAATGGCACGTTTTCATCACTTCTCTAACCTTACTCAAATAATTAAAGCTCAGTGTAAAGGATCATTCACATGAGAGCGACCAACTACCTACGAACGAACGAATATTCGCAAGTTTTGACAGTCCGTTCACATGAACACTTTTCTAGGTCGCGGCAGTTCGCGAATTTCAGCCATCAGTTTCTACCCGCAATGTCTAATTTAAGGTTACGTCCGTACCAATGTGTTATTCGCTAGTTTATTCGCATTTCAGCAATTCGTTCGTTTGCTCTCAAGTGAATGGTCCTTAACAGTTTCTTCGTTGTTTCTGTTTGGCGTTGGCTTGGCGGCATAAATGTGAAAAAAAACATATTTTTTCTTTGGACACGCTCTGAAAAAAGTGGCACGATTTTTTTATTTTCGGCGGCAACGCTGTTACTATAGCAACTGCCAATAAGCAAGCAGCAACATTTTTCGTTCGAGCGATATTTAGTATTAGTTGCTTTGATGTGAGACCTCTTATTTAATTCAAAGTAAAATAATTGTGAGCGATAATTTTTCGTGTTTCCTATTGCCAGTTGCTTATTGAATGTTGCCTCAAAGTGAGAGCCGACTTATTTTAACCTATTCTCATACATATCAGAAATATTTTTCTACAATTTCTACGAATTTTGTGTTGATAACAGGATCGTCCGACATATTTTCCAAAACGTAGTATGCGCAAATGTGTAAATAATCACAAATATTGCTACTAGGAAGCATTATTGCCGCAATAAGCAACATTTTCGTTCGAGCGATGCCCTTTTTTAAATGCCCGATGATTTTATACCTTTCACAGCATACAAGTGATGCATCATTTTAGTCGTTAGTTAGTAGATACGCACAGAACACATGGGTTTAATATTGGTTTTCTATAATTATGGGAGGTACCAAAACTACTCGACCGATACAGCCCAAGTAAATAAAACGTTGAAACTTAATAGGTACACCAGTTCTTCCGAAACTTTTATTTTTAAAGAGAGTGTCGGTATATAGACGTATCTGCACATTGGAACCGCAATAAATTGGGTCTTGTTTTATTGGAAAATATAATCTTTTGTGAGACTTTTGAGATTATGTAGGTACTTAACTACACAATTTTTTTAAACGCTTTGAAATTTTCCGTTCTAGTTAGTTGAAAAAAAAAGATATTTTATTTTGGAAAACAATATGTTTTTTCATCTGGGAACACTGTCGGGGGGGTATAAAATATCACGCAGGCAAAATTGCAGTATTTAGAGGCAACCAAATCCAAAGGAGGCCATTACTCCTAATGGGCCTCCGCACACGAGATTAATTCTGCCGGCATAAAACCGATTTTGTAGGCGAGGGGACTGAAGTGAGGGGAAATAAACGGAATAAAATGTTCTGCCGAGTTTGAGCGGTTGAACAAGACAACTTTCAAAATATTTCAATAATTGTAAAAATAATACTACACAATGAAAAGGGGTTCATATATATAATTTTTCTGCCGGCAGAAATCATCCTGTGTGGGCTCGAAGTATGGTATAAAAACGGTTTTCTGCCGGCAGAATTAATCTCGTGTGTGGAGGCCCATTGAGGGCACTCCATAGGGTGGGATTGTCTAAGATGAAAACGTTCAATCGTTTTAATTTGCACAAACGTTTTGCTTCATGTAACTTTAAAAACGAAAGAAATTTTCGTTTGGGCAAAAGTAAAAACAGGTAAAAGTGTTATCATCGGTCTGGCCGATGCTTTGAAAAAGTCATGCAAAGTATTTGCCATGCGAGTATGTACTGTACAGGTATACACAACGCATGTCTCAAATTTTGTTTTTGTATGGAAGGTACCAGAATTACTTGACATAGCCCGTTTTCAATACAATTCCATTCGCCTAGGTCGATTCGTTTGGATGTTATCGTGCTTTCAACAGACAGACAGATGGACATGGCTAAATCGATTCAGAATGTGATCCTGATTCAGAATATTTATATACTTTAGGGTCTCCGACGAATCCTTTTTGGCGTTACAAACGTAATGATAATGATAAAGTGAGTTTACCTTCCTGTGGAAGGTATAAAAACGAAAGCTATTTCATTTAGGTTTTTCTTTTATTTCGTTGTTTTGCTTCATGTAACTTCAAAAACGAAATACCTATACATTTTTGTTTCGTGAGAAAGTGAGAAAGAAAAACAACGACAGCTTTTTCATTTACCTTTTTTTTTATTTTCTTTGATTATTTCAGTTAATCTCATTTTTGGCTATTTCTTACAATTAAGGTGTCAAAAGTCAAAAGATAGAAATCGCATGATTTCTTTCGTTTTTTGAGAAGCGAAAACGATTTTCGTTTTTTTACAGAATCACACCCCTCGATTTAAGAGCTTGCGAAGTTTGAATCCATCAGGTCAGGATGTGCCTATGTATACATACTAATAGTATTCGTCGACTGTCAGTGTCATTATGACAGCTGATACTACATGTTAAACGAAGTAATGATGCACAACGCTTAGATGATATTAAAATGGTCCTTTCATTTGCAAAGTATGCATGACTAATTTATGAAGTTTTATGAATGAATATACAATTTTCTAACAGATAGCCAAACTACAATTTGCACACACGCCCACAACAATCCATCAACAAAATCACTTTGTCTCATTTATTTAATCATCATAGTAATAAGTTGAGTTGATGTATCGCGAAACACGTCAAACACCACTATCCGCACTGCAATCATTTGATTATATTTTTATTTATGACCTTAATTAAGATCTCCCCTATAGTGAGTGGATAATTGCACACCATAAATCCGTCTGCATAATGTGAAAATTTTCAAATCAATGGATTTTCCGCGAGAAAATTCATTCCGATACATAGATCAGATGCATGGTGCTGTGCAATGGGCACAAGAACCATTGATAGCTGTGGTGAGTCATGCATCTCGTCATTATGGAGCTCAAGCTCTAGCGGATAGTGGTTAGTTTATTTTTATACTTTGCCAATGATAGGCGAGTTTTCTGTTTTGATTTTTTTTACCATATTTAGTCATGTTTCTGGTGTTTACGAGCGGACAAAGATGAAAAGATACAATTTGTACAAACACGAGGAGATTGAAGTTTCAGTTGAAGTAGATGGGGTCATTTGGTGTAGTTATAGTTAGAGTGCTAAAAAATGTTGCTGTCTAAGTTTGCTCATTAACGAAATGTGTTAGTGCGTGGTGCAGATTAAGATTGGATTAAGTGCAAATTATTGTCCATGCAGTGAGTCGTAAAATTGTTTCGATTATACTGAAATGGTGGAGACCATTTTGGTAGATGGTGTAGCTTAAGCTTAGTAAGCGTATGCGGTTTTTATGGGCATTAAGGAATGTATGGTAGATAAAAAAGTTGTCTGCAAGGTCTAATTGTCCGTTATGTCTTTAAAATCGGCAGTAGGTATATCCAATAAGATTTAAGGAACAAAAAAACGTTAGAGACAATTTCAAATCATATGCTAATAGTTGTGTGCATCTTTTTATGTAAATTTTGCAAAAAAGTTACGTCATTATGTCAGCGTCAAAATGCACGCGAAGTCTGGTAAACCTGTACATATATGGACATAATGTAATAAAACTGCAGGGGTTTTATGTCTGTTACCGGTTAACGTCAAACCTACTTCATCGATCTGGATGAAACGTTTTCGCAATGTAAATCCAAGAACCCGAGAATGCCTTAGGCCAGGGGTTCCCAAACTGTGGAATCCTAAGGGCGTCGCAAGGCAAATTTTACATCGGTGATTTGTACAAGATCCATCTAATCCAGGAGCTCAAAGTTAATGACCATACACAAAGCTGTTTGTTCGCTGAATAGGCTTTGGAGCGTTTGGAAGAGAACCCCAATTTTGGTGGAAAAATCATCTTGAGCGACGAGGCGCATTTTTAGATGAGTGCGGGTATGTTAACAAGCAAAATTGTCATAAATATGGGACGATCGTCGACCCGTCCTTATTGAAAACGCTTTAGTGAATCTTTAGTACATACCTGGGACCATTCGCACAGTAGTCCAGCACCCTCCATAACCACTGAGCCGCACACTACTTTCTAAAAAATTGCGAGAGAAAATACACCATTTTCGGCATTGGGATAAAATATAAGTTAAACCCAGTTCTTGCAACTTCATTTCCTATAAACATAAAGTATATGCCACATGTGGGGTGTGGGGTGTGGGGTCTCTGACTGCTCTGAAACTCTCCGGCCTGATGTGACTTAATAATTCGTTTCAATTCAAATATTGATTCAGTCATTCTGATTTGAATGCGTTGATAAATTTCAATTGACAACCGTAACCAAATATCCTCCCCCGTCATCGCCCGCATTAGATCCACGAGTATATTTTTGGCACATAACAACGTCTTCGTTGTTAGTGTCTCAGTCTCAGTGTCAGTCTCAGCCTCGTGTGTGGTCCCCCACTTGGATCTTTAAAGAGCAATTTAACTGCAAGACACTTTCTCAAGCGAAGCGCGCTCGTTTCTGTCTATTTTATTGAGCCCT
Organism: Cheilosia soror; assembly: GCA_949372485.1. NCBI lineage: Eukaryota > Metazoa > Arthropoda > Insecta > Diptera > Syrphidae > Cheilosia > Cheilosia soror. The sequence goes on along the minus strand of OX443561.1, from coordinate 67,201,311 downwards.
ATATCCAAACCGTAGGTATACTCATATTCAAATGAATGCAAATCAGCACGCTCTGTACGCTTCGGCGCACCGACCGGGGCACGTCGAAGAAGATGTAGATGATGGCGGTGGTGTTCTGTTCATCACAACTCATCAAAATTTTAATTCATTCTAACACGCTCCGTGTTCTTTTGTATCTACAACTACAAGTAGGTAACAAAAATATCCGATAAACACTTAAGTTATGGCAAATGATCAATGTTTTTCGAATGTTTGTACAGCAGATACATTTTGTGTTTATGTTGACATTTCACTCAACGCTTGTATCTACTTATGAAATCACAAATCGACGGATGTTGCAAAATAAATAATAATATTTCTGCATCCATCAGATAAACATTGTTGACAATACCATCGAGTAGAAAAAAATTTTGTTGTAATTTGAAATTGATATTTCCACATCGGTTGATGCAAAATTTGAAGCACGTGCCTTTGGAGTTGTGAATATTTTTGTGGGTCTTCAGTGGTTGACCAGGTCTGGATTGTGCATACTTTGCCTTCGATCATACGAGCGCGCATGCCAAAAACCACAGGGATCAACAATGGGGTTAGCATTTTAATGTTAAAAACGCACAACGCACACACATTAATTAAGCGTAATTTGTGTTTATATGGCGTCAAAAAGGCGTGTTTTCATTGGGCAGCGGGGGTGAAGAAACCCAATGGCTGGCTGCTGGTCAGATATTGATTTTCATATCGATGTGGACTTTATCGGGCTTCAATAAATTAATTGATGGCTCGGCGGCGGTGGTTTGTTTATTCATTTATTTTTTCTTCGGCTGGGATTTGAAGAAAAAAAGTCCAATTTTGTGTGGTTTTTGAACACTGTATTAGGGTGATAAGAATGAGAAAAGTAAACAAAAGGAAAAATTGATTTGAAACATTGTTGACGATGGTCAACAAATACCTAGTGATATTCGCCCTAAAATAACAGCCATCTGCCGGGTCATGGATGTTCAAGGCCAGTGGTTTTGGGCTGAAAAATAAATAGTTTAGGATGTGCTAGGTGCTACCTTGTTTCGAACTGATTGGTATAGCAAACGATGTATTCATATAATCCGCATTTATAAATCTAAGAAGAGTCATTTTTTCACAAACATAACTATATGATGAACTTGAAGTTCGTTCGTTTGGTAGTGTCATGGTCTACGACGAAAATCAAAAAGAAGAATCTATATATTAATAGCCGACACAATTTCTTGTGGTACACATTAACCCTACTTAATGTAAACTAATTCTATTTTTTTATTTACCAAATTGAAGCTTAACACTCATAGATGTGTCCAAAAGGATAATAATTTCAAAAAAGTAGCTGTAAAATAGGTTAAATAATTTATTGAAATTACCATGGTTACAACAAGGCCAACAATGGTCCGATATATTATTAGGTCACAGGGTCTCAAAGGCTAAGTTAGATCGGAAAAAAATCTGTAGAATGACTAAAACTCAGCAGATCAAATCAAAGTTACGAGAGACGATAGGGATACCCTCTGGACACTGCCTTCTTAGGAAGCACGTTAAGAGATAAGGTATAGGTATAGTATAACAATTACGGCCGCGTGAGGACCTAGATCTCGCATATGATATATCTCATCTTCTCTGTGAATGTCAAGGCAGGTACTTTTCGGATTATAGAAGAAAACACCTTGGAATGTACTTCTTCGACAATTTGGATGATTTTGGCCTCAAAAACAAAATTCAAACTATTTTTAGGTTCTGTGGGGAAATTAAGTGTTTTGGGCGAATTGGTTTAGGTTTTGACCGTGAAGGTTCCCCAGGGATGGCTATAGGCCCAATATGGTTCTATAGTCTTCTGTGATGAATTCACGCCCTATTCAACCTAACCTAACCTAACCTTGGTTACAACAACAACACTATGCGCATACAAAAACAAATATTATTTCGCCTTCGCTCACAGCACAGTTGAAGTTCTGTCGCTCTTCGAAGCAAAGACTAAACTATTTAAAGTGTTATCATCGGCCTGGTCGATGCTTTGATAAACTCCACTGTATACAAATCGTGGACGTTGTCAAAAGCGGATGAAGATCTCCTTGGGCGCTTCGAACGCAAAATTCTTCGAGTGATTTTCGGTCCCGTTTGCGTTGACGGGCTTTGGAGGAGGAGATTTAACAGCGAACTCTACGAGCTGTACAGCGACATCGACTTGGTCAGAAAAGTACGTATCAGTCGACTAAGATGGGATGGCTAGGACATGTAGAGCGAATGGACACCAACGCTCCGGCCCGAAGAGTCTTCGATTCCAACCCGGAGGGACAACGCAGTAGAGGAAGACCTCGCCTTAGGTGGCGCGCACAAGTGAAAGGAGACCTCAACCAACTTGGAGTGCGCAACTGGAGGCAGTTAGCCAAAGATCGTGCTAACTGGAGAGGCGTGTTGGTTGAGGCCCAGGTCCACCCTGGACTGTAGCGCCATCTAAGTAAGTAAGTATACAAATCGTGCAAAATGTTAGGCATGTGAGTATAAGTACATACCTACATACCAGGAACGAAGCGTCCATATATTGAAGGGAAGCAGTGCTTCCGTAAGAATTTCAAAAAATATTCACACAAAGAATTTATTTATTCGAAATTACAAACAAAATTTTGCTTTAATAAATCATATAAATCAGAACTTGCAAATTGGCTGTTAAAGCAGCCAAAGAACATTCTTGGAAGGAGTTCGGTGAAAAATTGGGCCGCGATCACAGATCTGCAAGCAAGGTGTTCTGGCAGACCATCCGCCGTCTTAGAGGAAGGAAGTGGAACATTATCGAAGGAGTCAAATCCAAAGATGGTACACTTCTTTCTAATGAGGAGGACATCTTGCGCAGATGGAGCGAGCACTTTTCCGAATTGCTCAATCCAATCCAGGGCATTGAGGATGACACATCTATCGCCTTAAGCAGGGCGGAAAATAGTCCCACGGTAGAGGAAGTCACTTTTGCGATCAAATCGCTAAAAGCTGGCAAATCTGCCGGAGTGGATGAAATCCGGCCAGAAATGCTAAAGGCCTTAGGTGAAGAGGGAGTCAAATGGCTCTCTCGTGTCATTAAAGTGGCCTGGGAATGCGGCGAAACACCCAGCGATTGGCAGATTGGGGTGATTGTGCCCCTTTTCAAGAAAGGGGATAAAAGGGATTGCTCCAATTACAGGGGTATATCACTTTTAAGTCTCCCCGGAAAAGTCTTTGCCAAGGTGCTGGAAACGCGTTGCAGAGCTGTGGTCGAGGCACGATTAGGAGATGAGCAGTGCGGCTTTCGTCCCGGCAGAAGCACAACCGACCAGTTATTCACTCTCAGAATGGTACTTGAGAAGGCTTGGGAGTATGCTACACCTGTTTACGCTTGCTTCGTAGATTTGGAGAAAGCATATGACCGAGTCCCTCGAGGGAAACTCTGGAGTGTATTACAGCAGTATGGAATTGATGGTTCTCTCTTGAGAGCCATTCAATCTCTTTACACAAACTGTAAAAGCTGTGTTCGGGTAAACGGCGTTAAATCAATACCTTTCACCGTGGGCGTTGGACTTCGCCAGGGGTGCGTCTTGTCGCCTCTCCTTTTCATTACTTATATGGACTGGATGTTACAGCGCAGTCTTGGCGAAGAACGTTTCGAACTGGGAGATCTGAGGATAAGTCATTTGCTCTTCGCTGATGACTTGGTCATCCTTGGGTCCTCTCAGACTGAACTTCAGCGCGCACTCGATCGTTTTGTAGCCGTTTGTGTTGAAGCTGAGATGAGGGTAAATGTGAACAAATCTGAAGTGATGGTCGTCTCCAGAACGCCTGTTCAATGCACTCTGCATGTTAGTGGAGTCCCATTGAAACAGGTGGAGAAGTTTAAGTATCTCGGGGTCTTATTCACGAGTGATGGAAGGAGCAATGCCGAGTTTTCCTGTAGGATTGGTCAGGCTGGATCGATTTTGAGACAGCTTGGTCATTCTGTTATCAGGAGGACTGAACTTGGTGTCAAAGCTAAGTTGTCAGTCTTTAATTCAGTGTTTGTTCCAACTCTTACCTATGGTCATGAGGTTTGGGTAATGACCGAAAGAATGAGATCGCGAATACAAGCTGCCGAAATGAGATTTCTCCGTTGTATTGCTGGTGTGACCCGTAGAGATCGCATCAGAAATACCAGAATACGTGAGGAACTCAATGTCGAGCAGCTACTTCTCCGGACGGAGCGATCCATGCTTCGGTGGTTTGGTCATGTTAAACGCATGTCCCCGACCAGGATTCCACGACGTGCTATGGAATCCGTACCATCGGGCAGGCGTCCCCTAGGTAGACCCAGGATGAGATGGTTAGATCAAATTCATAATCTCTCCTCTACCCGTATGGGGATTGCCCTTGATGATTTAGAGTCGATGGCGGAGGATCGGGAGCTATGGAGGGTCCACTTGAGCAACCTACACCCGCGACCCACTTAATGGACAAGCGGACCATTGAAAATGAAATGAAATGAATCATATAATTAAAACACTTTTCTCCCTAAACATACCCTTAACATACTCGAAAGCGTTATCGAAATTTAAGGATTGGGACACTCAATGGTCTGATATATTATTTTACTGATAAGAAATTTATTGTTCTTTTTCAATGAGTTTTTTCCACAAAGTGACATTTTATTTAAAGTTCTTCAATCAAAATCCAGCGAGGTTTAATGTTGTCTAAACTAAGTTAATAAATTCAAAAACAGTATTTCTAATCTACTTGAATCAACAAATTTCGATTCTTGTTGGACAAAATTGAATGAAAACTAAAATTTGGCCAATTTCAATACCTATAGGCGTTCTGAAATCAACCGCTTTCAACAAAAGAACAATTCAAAGATCTTTTGACAACAATTGTCGACCAAGTAATCAACGAAATCGATATTCCGTTTAATTCCCTGTCATGTTTAGAATTTTTGAAACTTTCGGACACGGCATTACATATATGATTTACAGAGCTTATACCGGGGATATTTTGTCATTCCAGCGTTGAAAACAGAACTAAAATTAATTTTCAATGACGAGAATTTGACGTCAAAAACTGATCTTAAAGAAATAATAAAATTTTTAATCAGTAGGTACTAATTTGGGTAAAAGTTTCAGTGAATACTTTAAGCTTTGTAAACTATTGTTTCCCCGTGGCATCTATAGAGAGATCATTTTCGTGTCTTAAAAGAATAAAATATTACTTACGAAATAAATGTGGACAAGAAAGAACGTCAAATTTAGCCCTTATTTCGATTGAAAAACTATTGTTGAAATTTTATGACCAATTTTGCTTTAAAAGAAATAAGAATTAATATAAAGTATACAAGACTTAATAACCTTTTAAATTATTTATATTATTATTTATTTAAATGAATTCTAGACATATTTCTTTTATATGTGCAATTAATACGAAACGATCTCGAGCCAAAAGATTATTATGGCTAGATCATAGATAATTTTGCTTGAAAAAAGTTTTTTAATGTACAAGACATATTATATTGTTTTTTTTTTATTATTTTTTTTTATGAATTTTAAAAGTACATATTTTTTTATATACCATTTTTATATACAATTTTAATAAAGATGTTGTATTGAATAAACGACTTTTAATTTTAAGTTTAAAGTTGAGTGCTTCCGCTTCCCAAAAAGTCACGCTTCGTGCCTGATACATACACATGCGTTTTACACGCATTGGTTTTGTACGGGAGGTACAAGAACTATTTGACCGATATTGCCAATTTTTAATACCAACGTGACGAAGTCCTCCGGTTGGTCGCTATCATGGTTTCAACAGACAAACAGACAGAATGACATGACTAAATCGATTCAGAATTTGATCCTGATTCAGAATAAATCCGGTGACTCCTTTCTTGACGTTACAATTGTAATGACAGAGTGAAAGTTGCTTTTTTTGTAACATAATAACAGCTATCGAATGGATTATTCTCTGAGTGATATGTTTGTTTGCAGTTCTGCATGTTGCGTTGCATTGTTTTTAAATGAATGTGGACGAAACTAGATATTTTTAGACGTGCTCCTAGACTCAGTCTTTTCCTTACAATGGAGTATTATGTAATTTAATTAATTTTGGTGGGGACCAATGTCCCCATTTATTAGGCTTAGTACAAGCTAGAAATACAAACTTATAATACTAGAACTAAAAACTAAGACTTATAACTAGGACTTAAAGCTAGGGTTTAGAGTTAAGGAGACTGAGCTTAATGGAGGGAGTGCTGCGGTTAAAATCGAAAATGGAAATGTTTGAGTTTACCTTCCGTAGCATACGGGAAATTGGTTCGTTGGAGCCGTAGGACGTGCGGTGGTTTGGTAGATAGAATAGGCGGGGGTGTCTTAAATTACGAGGGTTTGTATTGAAGAAGATTGAGTTGTAAAGAGACGGGCAGTCGATAGAGCCCGATAGGAGTCGATGAATGAAGAGAATGTCTGCAGTATCCCTGCGATCTTCAAGGCTATTCAAGTCAATGAGTTTGAGGCGGTCTTGATAGGGAGGAAGAATAAGGGGATCGTCCCAACAAAGACCGCGGAGTGCAAAACGTCTTTGTATGTTTTCGATTCTGCTTATATGCACTTGCTGAAAGGGTGACCACGTTTGGCTGGCGTATTCGAGGAGTGGGCGGACAAAAGTGGTGTAGAGAGATCTGGTCACGTAGGGGTCGGAGAATTCCTTTGACCATCGTTTAATGAATCCAAGGGATGAATTGGCTTTACGTATTATCTCTTCGATATGCGAACGGAAATTAAGCTCGCGGTCGTACAATACGCCAAGGTCGCGAAGAGATGGATATAGGGTGATTATTAAGTAGGTATAGACGGGGAGGGGATTTGTTGTGCTTACGTGATAAGGTGATAGATTGGCATTTGGGAATATTGAGCTCTAAGCAGTTTTTGAGACACCAGATAGAAAAACTATCTAGGTCTTGTTGCAGCAGACAGGGGTCTTGTGAGGAAGATATGTGCTTGAAAAATTTAGTATCGTCGGATGTGTAATATGGGTAGGCTTAAGGCCTCGATAAGGTGCATTCAGTTTAGACCAAATGAACTTTGTATAAAATGAAATTCAAAACCATTTCGAACTTTGGCGCTTAGGCGTAATTATTAAAAGTAAAAACATTTATAAATTACTTTTAACTTTGTGTAGATATTTTAGTTTTTTATTCTATCAGTATCGTAGACAAAACTAAATAAATTGTGGACAACGCTTGTGTGATTTGAAGTTGAACTTGAACAATAGCCTTCAAGTTCTGGCTGCATAAAACATGTCGATTGGCAATTACAGAAGTGGGATTTGGATAACGTTTTTTTTAAATACCCACGATATGATTTCCAATATCGATGTTGACTGAAATCTGAAAGCTGACGTTGGTAATAATTCCTGAAAAACATATTCAGGGACCTACACTTGAGAGGAATCTTGCGCTTCATTCTAAGTGCTCAACCCCTATAGGCCCTACTACATTTGAACATCGGGTGTTGCTACTTTGTTATTGGTAGATGAAACTCCAAATAGTGATTCACATTAGGTATGGCATAATAACTCTTCTTAAATTTTTACAGCAGCCCATTCAATTAAAACAGATCTGATAGCCATACCTATAAAATAGAACACCTTTAGCCTTGCCTAGACAGGCATATTAATCATTGTCTGTCCAATTTGGCACATTTTTATCAATGACTAAGTCTTAGTCACCGCATGGACTTGTTTTATTCCAAAATGTCAGGCACTACAATCTCAATAAAATAGAAACATTAAATTAGAATAAAATCAGCAAAAAACCGGCTTAAATTTGAATCTAATTTGTATTGATTCCTTTGTGTCCGTCTCTTAAAATAGAACTGTCGAATAATATTTTAAATCAATAACGTCCGACATTGACATTATGGCACCTTTATGCGAACATATACATATTAAAACTAAGTTAAATAAATTCATAATCTAAACAAAACAAAATTAACTTTAAATAAAATTCTTAAAAAAATTTAGTATTTGCAATGCTAAAATATTTTTAATCACTCGCTTATAAACAAATGAATAACAAAAGATTAATATGAATATAAATTTATGCAAATTTCCATAAACAAAAGACCATGGTGGCCGACGATTTTCTACCATTCCGCCATCTGTGTATTTATTCATTTAAACGGAACGTTTAATTCTATTAGTCAAATTAATCAATGAATTCCAAACAGTGATCTTCTGCGTTCTGATTGTTTGAATGGCAGGGTAGGTTGGATGACAAATCGAACAGGTCAATACGTTTTCATGCCTTATATGAGTTGGGAATTCTGATTGATTGCGAATAGGATTGAGGGACTGAAAATATGTGTTGATTAATGCGTTTTTGGTAGCCAAAACAGTAAGCGTTAATGTTAGCACATTTAGATTATTCAAAAGATTCAAAAGTTCTACGCCAGAAAATAATTCAATGTCAAAGATGGCTAACATTTTGTTTTAATAAAGTTTGAAAGATTCGTCCATCCTACTTGGAAATTTGCTAGATTAATGGTGAAACAATGAGTAGCGACGAGAGGCTTAAGCGGTTGGTCATTGAACTACTAGAGCTGTAAAATAAATTTATTTAAAACTAGCTCCCACGGAGAAACGAGACAGAATGTTAGGTAGTATATCTGGCGTGTGTGTAAATTAATAGCAAATTTAAATTTTTTTGGCCCCAGTCAAAGCTATCAATAAAATCGGTACCTATGTATATTACGCGGTCTCTGACCAACTGACTAAATTTGCTTCCGAGTTGTTACTCTACTGCTTTTCTGGGATGGAATCGAAAACTCAAGAGGCCGAAGTATTAGTGCCCTGAGTGTCGTATTTATGTTTTTACTCTCGAAGTTGCAAGATAATTATGTGCAAATATATAATAATGATGTTTAAAAAAGACTAAGACAAGGTGACGTACTGTCACGATACTTCTTTGACAGCACACTCGCGAAACCTACAGGTAAACACATCAAGGCACAAGCACAATCTTTCAAAAGCCCGTGCAATCACGAAGAACTAAAAGGAGATTTTATGTAAGACCCTTGTTATCTAGGTCCTGCTTTATGGCTCTGAAGCATACACTCCTATCTAAAGCGGATGATGATATCATCGGTCGCTTCAAGAGAAATATTTTTCCTACAATTTCCAGTCACGTTGGCGTTGATGGGATTTAGAGAAGGAGATTTGAGAGCAGAGTTGTAAAAGACTGCAATCTTTTGAAATGCAATCCCTGAATTCTTGGAAAGTATTTCATGATTTGCGATTCATTCAATTGACTTTATTTGATGACTTAGACTTCAGCACTAAAATCCCTCATTCTTTTTGAAGTCTTGACTGGATCAGTCTTTACGACCAATCTTATGATTGAAGTCAATTGAATGCAATTCTTTAGAATTACACTGCATTCATTGAAGTCACTATGAAATCTCCACCATTCACTTGAAGTCACCTGCATTCAGTTGAAGTCTTTGGGACTTCAAAAATTTTCGATGAAGTCTTTGGGACTTCAAACGTTTTCGTTGAAGTCAATCATAAGATTGGTCGTAAAGACTGATCCAGTCAAGACTTCAAAAAGATTGAGAGATTTCAATGCTGAAGTCTAAATTCCAAAGCGAAATCAAGAATTCAAAAAACAGAAGCAAGAAGTCAATTGATTTCTTAAATCAAAAGATTTAAATCTTTTACATCTCTGTTTGAGAGTACAGACATCTAATTGAAAGAAATGATATATGTCAAATGAAAACTTCCTCGTGTTAATATTTCTGCTCGTTTTACGGAATGAATTGTTGCTCGCAAAACACCTGACTTAAAATTTGTGATTTTATCGTCAATGTGACCTTGCAAAGGTTTGTGGTTTAGGTTTGAGGAAGACGCGAGATTTCAAAAAGTCCCGAAGAAAGAAATTCAAAATTGGCAAAATAGGAGACCACACGGGCCGGAAATTAGCAACTTGCCGAAAAAAATGTTTAATATCTGTCTGAACCGCTCACCATCAGTTAAGGATAAAGTGGTGCTCAAAAAAATAAGGGCCAATCACTTTTTCCATACAATCTTTCACCAAATAGTCACTTGAGTCCCCGTGTCCAAGAAACTCAAATTTTGTTTATCCACATAATAAGTGGCTTCCGTTGCTCTTTATGATTTTAGGTTATATGAACTCACTTAACTTAACAGTAGGCAAGGCAGCATTTGGTAAACGGTTTTACACGTTATAAGGAAACATCTCCAGGCTCGTCATTGACCAAAATTCGAAGCAACACACGTTTGCTGATGTTAAATTGTGTGTATCGTTGTTTATCGATGTTTAGTCCCCAAACGGACGTTTTTGTAAACACATGGTGCAGCCGAAGAAAACACTGCGGTTAAAGAACAGACCGGAAAATGGTCAAATAAGCTAAGCAGTATCAATAATTCCACGTCCTTTAAGGTGTGTATCGCTAAATTGATTGTTGTCAATAATAGCAGTCGCAGTTTTACGACATAAATGTCAAAACACAATGACATTTGACGCCATTTGCAAAAATTATGGCAGATTTGACGTGAGCAGAAGGGGAACTAGTGCTTACTTGGTTAGCCTTCATGCATTGTATGAAAACCAGTGTCGAGGTGAGCTCAGGGGCGCCCTAGTTGAGTCCTTAGTTGACCCCAGGGTATTTAGTCAGGGCAAGAGTTCACTAAAGGAATAACTTAAGCTTGTTTAGAGATAAACAGATAGATATCTATTACTGTCGATTCACAACAAAATTTAAATTTTAACAATGTGACAGCTGACAGTTCGGGGTAAAATGGAGCGCTATACGAAGGGACAACGCATTTTTATTGAGCAATATTTTATAAATATGTAATGAAGGTTTTCCAGCAATAGTCCCCAATTTGCGAACAGTGATGATGATTTTCACCTTGATGGCTTCGTTAATCATCAAAATTGTCGCATTTGGAATCAGAACACCCACGACTAATTGTTGAGAAACAAATGCATCCACAACGCGTGACTGTTTGGTGCAAATTTTGAGCTGGAGGCATAATCAAACCACTCTTCTTTGAAAATCCAGCTGGTCAGGTAGTAACAACTAATGGTTTTCGTTATCGTGACATGATAATCCAGTTTTTAGTGCCTAAATTATAATATCTGAATGTAACCAACATGTGGTTTCAACAAGACAAAACAGCCAAACAGCCAGAGAAATAATTCAATTACTGCATGAGTCATTTCCAAATCGTGTAATCGGTCGTTTTTGCGATCAAATTTGGTCATCCGGATCTTGCGATGTATCGCCATTGGACTTTTTTGATGTCAAAGGTACATGCAAACAAGCCCATGACCACCAAAGCCTTGAAAGAGGAAAATGGGAGTTGGATTAATACAATTCAGTCACATTTATGCGAAACGGTCGTAGTACGCAAAGTCGTGGCGGCCATTTATCCGATGTGCTATTCCATACATAGCTAGTCCCAATCTGTATACACTATAAATCAATAAAAAATGAAAGCTTTTTAATTAAAAAAATCTGTATTTTCTATCAAAATTGTATTTTGCGTGAATTATGGGACACCCTTTATAATACAGATAAACAAACCAAGTTTGAAATCGATCGGATGAAAATTAAGAATTTTCCCACACAAACTTTGAGCCCCCTTTTGCAGTTCGGATCTCCCCAAATAGCTTCTAAGTGCTCACTTTGGTCGTAAAAGGAAATTTCTTTCAAAATACCAGTTTTCTAGCTCTTACCGTTTGTACATTTGTTTGTTTAAAGTACGTAGATAAATTGGCATGGGAATTGTTGTATTCCTATTAAATATACCAGCGTTTTATTTTGAGTGTACCATACGAATACAGAATGAGTGAAATAGTTCTCTGATCCGATTCTCAGAACTTCTATATAGTATTTCATTACATCGCACTAAATAAGATTGATAGTACTATAACACCTTTTTACCTTCCAGTATCGGTTGCATTTATTTGAAGCAAGGATACCTATACAGATACACGCGTATTATAGGTTAATAAAACAAAGGCGTACCTAGTTAAGGTATGCCGCGCCCGGAATACTCGCCGTTCAAGAGAAACCTCTTAAAGAAAACTGGTCGTAAAAATATTATTACTCTGCGTAGGCATGAAACTAAAACTGCTGCCCATATAGTGTGTCTTGAAATACATAAAATAAAAAGTGCAGGTCCACTTTCAACATATTGAAATTGTTCTAAGACCATCTCATTTCAACTAAAAAGAGATACGTCCATTAAAGTAGTAATCACATTTTGTAAACAGCCGGATGGATTTTATTTTGGCAGCAGCGACATTTATTTATTTATTTTTCTTGGCTCGAAAGGACACAAATCGTTGAGTAGTACTTTGTGTATTTGGTAATTACCATGGCAATTTTGTTGGCGACCGACACCGATGTGTGCCTCTTTTGTTGTTATTTATGATTTGTTTATTTTTAGTTTTAAGTGGTTGTTCATGTACAAATAAATTTTCTATTGCAAGGTATTTGAAAAATAAAATATATTTTTTTGGGACCAAAGAAGAAAATAGTAAATTCATATGACTTCGCTCTAGAAGCACCTAATTCTCAGATTACCACTGTTTTGTCAAATACCATGAATTAAAGTAGATGGCCACCACAATACCTTCCTGATCACGTTTCAATCTTAGTTAGCATTAGGTACCAAACGAATACGATCGATGTTATCCAATCTACATCCGTTTTCATTACCCAAGTCCAACATCAAGTCGTCAACACAAATTCTATAAATCGACAGCGTTATGTCTTATACAGCACATGGTTGCCACCCACACTTTTCACTATTTAAAAAAATCAACAACTGTCATTCAGTTAAAATGCCATTAGAGTTTGTTATCTTATCTTGTAATCTTAATAAGATGGACCTTAAATTCGCCTACATATTTAATGGATATTCCACAAAAAAAATTCATAGATAGGTTAGGTATAGATACAGAAGTTACCTTTCCGCCTATGCCCACTCACTCAAGTTCCGTTGCCCATTTGGATGGAATTTCATCCAATATCATGTGGGATACAATTTTCCCCAAAAAACTTAAGAATATAAATTTCCAATTCGGTTCTTCACTTAACATTTACGGCTTTCAACAAGGCAAACGTAATAAATGCATTAAACTTTTTTTCTATACAGAAAAGCTTGTAAGTCATAATCGAAATGCTAATTGTGTCAAATGCACAGACATGACAGAAAAAAAAAACACCCACCCATTCAAGTCAGTTCAAGTCAGTGACACTTGGGGGGAAAGCTAGTGTTTATTTTAAAAAACAAAATTAGTGGGCACAAGTGTTGAAGTAGCTTTTAGATGAAAAGATGTAGTGCAGTGTGCTGTTATACAGTATGCCAACATCGGTGGGTAGATTGATGTAGCACATAATTGGGACAAACTGAAAAGGTGGGAGGTGCTTGTTTTATATTTTGGTATACACATAGATTTATCTGACGGTATCTTTATCTTGTAATTTATTAGAAATGGAACACTTGACTCAACTGAGATACTTCAACATGTCAGATATGTAGGATTTAGTTTTACTAAAAGAAAACTACAAAGCTGTAGGTATAGTGTTTATGTTAAGTTAAATTAAATTATGCTGTTAAATTACAGCTGGAAAATCCAAGTTTATAAAGAGTGTCCCATAATTCACAGAAAATGTAGTTTTTATAGAAAATACATACTTTTAATAAGAAAGCTTAAATTTTTTATTGATTTATAGAGTATACAGATTGGGGTAATGTATGGAATAGCACGGCTTCGCTGGCAAGTACGTAATCTTTTGTTGAAAATTTCTATGACCTTTTCGCATAAATGTGACTTAATTTCATTAATACACCTATCCCAATTTCCTCTTTCAAGGCGTTGGTGGTTATGGGCTTGTTTGCATATACCTTTGACTTCAAAAAACCCCAAAGAAAAAAGTCCTATGGCGTTGAATCGCAAGATCTGGATGAAAAATGAGCCAGTTCTTGAGTCAATTGAGCTTTGTAAGCATAAAGTTTCAATTCTTTCGTGAGAATTCGCTATAGAGAACTACTCGAAATCTCCAGTTCTTGACTACGGTGCCGAATTGATGTTCCTGGACTGTCAGAAATACTATTGCGAACTGCTTCGATGTTTTCTGTTGAACGACTTGTGAGTGTTTAAGATCAGTCTCTATGAATTTTTCAATTCTCTTCACAGTTGATGGTTTTAAATCACTATAACGGCCATTTTTTGTTCGAAAGTTGTCGGACTGTAGCTGACAAACCTTCATTAGGGTATTTTCTAAATATTGCTCAAGAATGAAAATGCGTCGTTCTTTCGTATATCGCTCCATTTTTACTAACCCCGAACTGTCAGTTGTCACATTGTTATCTTTTTTTTCCGTTTGCATCACTGTATCTACTACTAAATGGATTATGGGACACCCTTTATATAGAAACATTTTAGCTGAAAATGAGTAGCTCAGCAATAGCATGCGAAACATGTTGGTCTTGAATTAAACAACCACAGAATCAAATGCATAGCTAGTTGCGACAACTAAACAAACATCTGTCCACAGTCTAGGACAACATCTCGTTATTGAAAGCAACAACTTCAAGGTAGGTAAAGACTTCATCTACTTCGAAGTGCATATTAACACTCCATTGATAAGTGCAGATTCATCGAATGATTATAGCCTAAAGGAAACTGCTGTTTGGCTAAGCAAATTGAAAAGTCCTTACTATATAATTGAAATGTACATTCTTTACAAAGCCCGTAGGTTAGGTTAGGTTAGGTTGAATATTGTGTGAGTTCATCTTGCTTGCTTCCAAATCTTACGAAACAAAAAACTATGTATATTCCTATTCATTGATTCCTAAAATGAACATATTTTAAATACTTAAATCATTTTTTTACACACATTTTTTCAAAGCAGTAGACGTCTTGATTTTTTATACCCGGTACCCCGGTGGTGAGGGTATATTCACATTGACAGTCCATTTGTAACGCACATAAGGAGGCGTTGTAGGTATGACTAACTATATATATATTGATCAGCATCACTTTCTTAGTCGATCTAGCTATTTAATTTAGCCGTAATTTAAGAGCTATCGACTTGAAATTTGATACGTACGCTTTTATCCACCAAACGAGGCTAAGTTCGAAGATAAGCAAGATCGGATGAACACTACTATTACCTCCCATAAAAAAAATATCGGATTTATAAAGCTTTTTGATGTTAAAAAAAATGAAATTTAAATAGCTACAGTAAAGATAGCAAGTTTAAACTTTGCACATATTGTTTTAATAATATTTAAACATTTTTGACAAAAAATTAGCTTTGTCGAATAAAAACTACCCATACTTCCCATACGAATATATAATTTTTTGATACTTAAATATTTTTTACAATAATATAGCACCGGGTATTTAGGCTTAGGCATAGTTGAAGATAATTGTCTTACGGTTTTTTTTTTTGACATGAGATCAATCACCTTATCTGAATCCACAATGATATCCGAATGAACAGATATCATAGCAAGCTTAGCCTTGCATTCTCCATAACGCTTCGCGGGACATTGTTTTAATCCTTTTCATAGCTGAAAGGGTTCTTTCAACACTACGTAAGCAAGAAATTGGTACTTCTAAAATAAGTCTTGTCACATATATCAAGCAATTTCAAAACTTCGGTAGAAGGATCACTCGACGATTTTTTTTTCGCACCAAAGAATTTACTCACAGCTGACAACGAAATTGCATTATCAAAGTAACGTGTTAGATTTTCCATTTCGTTCATTCGCTGAACTGCAGCAAAACCTGGGAGAAGAGCTTGAAACGATGCGATGGTAGAACGTAACGAATCTGTGCAAGGAATCAGTATCGACATCGACACTCTAAAATAGGCTTCAGTCGGAGAGGTTTCTGGATTCGAACGCGTTGTTTGTTTCAATAAAGTTCTTCAAACAAGTCCTGGGCAAGTAGGATTTTGATTGAAAATGCTCTCCAGAAAAATCTTCGGCACTCAGCCCCATTTAGACGATTAGTTATCAATTCAGTTCTTGGTTCAGTTAAAAAAGGCAGTGCATTTAGACTTCAGTCATTTTACTTGTGAGCAACCGAAAGTTTGAAGATATATCTATGTACTTCTAAAACTGACAACTTATGGGAATTCCATCAGTTTCAGTTTCAGTTAAACGCTTAAATTTTTGCATTTAGACATCAGTTTAACTCAAAGCTTAACTGATAGTTCAACTGAAACTGAAATGAACGTCTAAATAGGGCTTTAGAAAGTTTTAGTTTTTTTTGTTTAGACTTTCGGGGGGGGGGGGGATTGAGGGGCTAAAGCCGTATCTGTTACACCTTATCTCATAGCTTACGTCCTTAGAAGACAGTGGCCGGAGAGTATCCCAATTGCCATTCGTGGCTTTGATCTGCTGAGCTTTAATAATACTACAGACAGAGTCTTTGAGACCCTGTGACCTACTATATCCGACCATCTTTGTTCTGTCCTATTTTTAATTTTCTGGCCACGGCTATAATTGGTGGGCTTACGCCCTCGATAGTTTCAATTTGTGGAAATTCTGCTCCGTTTTTGGCCGACCTTTTGTTACCCTGTGTCATTACTGTGTCCAGGTACCCAAAACAATCTGACATGGTTCTGTGCGCATAATGCTCTGTGCGGCAGCTCCTGACTAGTTCAGATTTGATGCCTTTAGCGCAGTCTGACTATCAATGTATAGATTGCGATATTCTTGTTGGATATTGATCCCAAATCAAGTAGATCCGCAGCTTTGAGCACGGCTAAGACCTCAGCCTGGAACACACTGCATGTGTCCGGAAGTCTTAATGACACGTGTAGGTCTACATCCCATACTCTGCTAGTTCTTCTTCATGGCGTCGAGTGCTGGAGGATAAACAAGAAGGGAGAGTTCGATACTAGGTTATTTTGAAAATAGTTCTGGATCGCGAAGAATGGAATGCTCAACTAGTTTAGGTATAGACACATTGGTGTCGGTAGCCCGTAAAGTTAATAATGATAGAGACAGTGGGGCAAAAAGACAGTAGAGCATGCGGACAATAGAGCATACGGACAGTAGAGGATAGTCCAACACCAATTTCAGAGCCGATAATTAAATCGATCATGATGTAGGTAGTCAAAAGAAGCTTATAAAATATTGTCGAAAATGTATGTAGGTATGTACTTGTTTCATTCCTTGGTCTTTATATAAGGTCCATCATACGAACATCAATTCTGAATTAGTCAGGACCTGTCGCACAATGCTTAAGGCATTATGCAGTCTGAACCGAGTGAGACTGTGCTGGGTACCAGGACAATGCGGTTTAGTTGGAAATGAGCAAGCGGATGAGCTTGCGAGGATAGGCGGGGAATTGCAAGACGGAGGAGATGTGGATATTAAACCCCCTCCTTGCATCATAAAAAGCGATATTAGTAATAAAATAAATAAGGAAGCCGACCGGAGGTGGGAGGGCCTCACCGGTCACGCAGTATCTAAGGCACTTTGGCCGCAATACGACCGTAAAAGATCTAGAGAAATTCTCAAACTAGGCAGGGAACAGCTCAGGACACTGATCGGCATATTATCAGGGCACTGTCTTCTTAGAAAACATGCCAAAAGACTAGGGCTAGCAGACTCGGACATTTGCAGATTCTGCGATGACCTGCAAGCCGAAGAGGACATAGCACATATACTGTGCGAATGTGAGGCAATATGTCGCAGTAGAAGGAAATTTTTGGGCAGGTACTTCTTCCAACATTTAGGGGAGATAGACAATACCAACTTCAAGGGGCTACTTGGTTTTTGCAGGGAAATTGGGGTTTTCTCAAGGGCAAGTGTTTAGGTGTTTTTCCATTGTAGGTCACTGCAATTGGTTCACCCTAGGGATCGCGATGGGCCCTTATTGTGCCTAGTGCCGTATGAGTCATCTCATATCCCTTTTTAAACTAACCTAACCTAACTAAGGTCCATCATAGAGCGTCAACATTTTTTTCATTTAAAATAATTCTTCCAAACAATGGGAACACCCGCGCTAATATTGTCTTTTAAATGACCATTGGGTCTGTTGTATATTACTGTTCTTTAACTGATTTGGTCCTTTTCGCGAGAGAATTTAAAATTCCAATCTTTCCTTATTCGAACTATATTTCACATCCAACTGCAGCTACCAACTCAGCAACACGGCGGAGGGACCTTCAGCAATGGAGAGAGTAAGAAAACGGGCAGGCTTGATGTCCTACTTATGATAAAAAGGAAAAGTCATCTCCCAATAGATCACCTGCTTCCGAAAACAGATCTTCACGTAAATTTTCACAATTACTGTCAATACGGGACCTAGATATCCACCTTTCCTTTAATGACATCAGGAACTGAGTTTGAATTTAAACTAAAATTCTTCAATCGACTTAAGGAATGGTTCATGACATTTTATTTTAAGCACAATTGAAGGCATATGGCATTCTGTAGGCCAAATGTTGGAGCCATCCCTTAAGTTTTCAACTCGCCAAAAGCATTTTAAACGGTTTAGAGTTTAGCTCTACAAGAACAGCGTGACAATGTGAAAGCAAATTGGACCACCAAATAGGTTTAAAAGCCTTTTAAAGTGATATTAATAATCACCTATTCACGAACTGAGAGAAAATGTCCAACCGCATTTTAAAGCGTCTTCAAAAGCCTCGCTCAAGGCATAATTGTAACAAATATCTACAATTCCTCTTCCGAAAGTCTATACATGACACGTAACTAAGCGACCCAATTAACACAGGTGTACCGATTTCAGTTTGACTATACTGTACACATTACGTTCAATTTAAAACAAAATAACAAAAGCCTTCACAGCTGCCCTCATTTTCCAAAATTCATATATGCCCTTCCCATTCGGCCGGCTTTTAGAACAATTTCCGATGTCGCAATGTCACAGTGATATTCTGAAAGGAAAATTCCCCTTCTTATGAGAGAACTTCACATACCTCATCCAGAAGAACCATTTTCCTGTCAATAACTCATATGTCACTTGAAGACACACACAGCTCACCTACATTTCAAAAAAACACCGACCGGGGAAGACCATTCCGTGTTTTACAAGGTTCCCTTTGATTTAGAACTTATTTTAAAACAAGAGCCGCTGCTTTGTAAGTACATAAATCTAAAAATACACCTCGCCCAAAAACTACAAAGACAAAATTAATTTTCTAATTTTCCACATGAGAGACATTAATGATTTTCTAATTTCCTTCAAAAAACCACATAAAAAAAAAAGATTTTTGAATATTCGTCATTAGTACCCACTGTGACACTACACAGCAAACTGCTCGCAAAATAAATAATAATTGACGAAAACGGAAAATGCATCTCGAAATCTATTTTCGAGACGCCTAATGAAAATGGGATGGGAGCTGTTTTGACATTTGGCCAAGTCGAACACAGTTTTCGGGTAGTTACTAGTTACACTTTGCCAATTTTACTGATGGCGGTCTTGGTTGTGTATAAATATACACATTTTTTTTTGTGCAGAAGGGTGTCACTTGCCGACGACGGCGGCGTCGTCGTTGTCGAGCTGTCAAATTGAATTTCATTCGCAATGTGCGAGTTTATTGACATCTTCATTGAATGAATATTTTTCGAGAGTTCAGCTGATGTGGCGTTGCAAATGGGCCAATAAATTGATAGCCACCAACCAAGCGAAGGAGGTGGAAAGTGACAAATTTCGCGTGGTGGGAGGTGGTACGACAATTGCGAGCGAGCAGATATCATGTGAATCATGGGCATTTACGAGGTAAATTTTTGAATGAATCATTCAACGAAATTAGAAGGTAATAGGTATGATTCGATTAATGGGGATTTATGATGAGCATTTTGGGTACATTGGCTCTGTATAGACTGAAGTGAGCAATGTGGTTAGTGTACTGGAGTATGCGAGGAGTCTCAGGTTCAACTTCCGGAAATATAAATCGCCGATGTCTGAAAAACATTTGAGAAAAGAATAATATTCACCCCTATCATGGAATCCGCCGGGGGGAATTATTCACGGAAAAGAATATTTTGGTATCGTCGAATCCGCAATTTGAACGGTTATTATGTCATATAGGTAGGTATATAAATAATATTAACACATACTATTGGTAGGGTGTGGTTTTTTTTCCAGATTTCTGTTCACTTTTCGGATTCGACGATACCAAAATATTCTTTTCCGTGAACAATTTCCCCCGGCGGATTCCATGATTGAAGTGATTACCTACTGTGCTAAGCAGGCTTCAGTGGTTTGGATTTTAAATAAAACTGTAGGCCGTAGGCTGATGATATTGACATTATTGGGAGAACGCGGTGAGCTGTCAGTGGCGCATTTACAAGCATCGAAACGGAGGCGGCAAAGATGGGTCTGGCTGATAATGAGGACAAGAAGAAGTATGTACTGCTGTCAACGAGCAAGGACTCTCAACATCGGCGACTCGGACAGAACGTCACGATGCATGGACAGATACAACTTCGAAGTAGTTAAAGACTTTGTCTACCTGGGCTCCACTATCACTTCGCAAAATGGCATCGGCGCAGAGATCAAGCTAAGAATCACTCTTGCCAAAAGCTGTCTCTTCGGGCTAAGAAGGCATCTAAGAAGTAAAGCCCTCTCTCATAGAACCAAGGAGATTTTATATAAGACCTTAATCATCCCGATCCTGTTGGTATGGTGCAGAAGCATGGACAAAAGTGGATAAAAACTGAGGGACAACGCAGCAGAGGAAGTCCCCACCTTAGGTGGCACGCACAATTGGAGAACGACCTCAACCAACTTATGCGTAACTGAAGGCAGCTAGTGAGGTACCGAGCTGGCTGGAGGGGCTTGTTGGTTAAGGCCGTGGTCCATCCCAGACTGTCGCCACCAAAAGTAAGTATGTAAGTAGGGCCCTGCCAAAAAGATATAAACAACAAAAATTATCAAATTCACAAAATTGGTTTAGAGAACAGTAATTAGGAAAGGCTAATCTACTACACGGGAAGGTCTGGGTAAATATATATTCGTTTTATAATATTATACTATACATCAACTTACACTATTTTCAGAAATCCTTGCGAGGATACGACGCACAGTGCGCTTCAGCTAAGGACATATCCGTTGCTATTCAACGATATCTTTTTGTCATAGCCCGGTGTTAACGACGGATCGTAGGTATCTGTTTTTCGGCTGATAAAATTAGCCTTGTCAAACCCTTGCTCTAAATAATTTCTTACACTGAAAATAAAATCTAGGTATATTTGATAAAAATGAGGCTTAATTCAACAAATTTTTTGTCAATATACGTCCAACAAAATCTTTCTATCAGATTAACAAAATTTTGATAAGTTTTATTTTGTCTCAAAACATTTGTTGTAATGACAAAAAATTGTTATGGTAACAAAAATTGATTGTTTGTGCGTATAAAAATATTTTGTTAATCTAACCAAAATGCTCTTGATATACAAAGAAATTTTTGTCAAATTAACAAAAAAATTGTTAATAATATCGAATTAGTTTGTCAATTCAGCTATCGTATTTTGTTAAATCAACAGCATATATTTTTGATTGTACAGAAATATTTTTTAACCACTACCATTGTTTTTTGTTAAATCTATAAACATATTGTTGGTTACATAGTAACATTTCGTCGGCTCCAGCATTTTAATTCGTTGATTCAACAACAGAATTGTTGAGTGAATAGAAATAAAATGTCAATTCTTTTATTCCGTTGAAAATAAACTATTTTGTCGATATGATTAATACTCACTTGCGGACAACTACTTAAATTAATTTTGAAGGTATCTAAATAAAGAAATTATATCCAAAGTATGTCTAAAATACCCCTGTAAAATAAAGTAGGTACCTATTAATAAATGATACACAAAGAAAATAAATTTAGTATATAATTAATTTTATTAAAAAAAGTAATTAAACAAATTAAATTCAATTCATTTTACTTCAAAACTCAATACAAAATATCAAAAAAAAATGATGTCCTCATCCATTTGCTTGCAACGTTTTCTTTTATCACTTTTCACTGATTATATTTTGCGCACAAACAGACATTCTGCTTACGTATTTGCTACTTTCGCATGTGAAATATAAATGCGCGATCAATAGATGCAATGCTATTACAACGCAAAGGATTACTACCTTTAAAATGTATTTTTATCGATTCAACCATCACGTCTTTTATCAGTTCTACAGATTTTATTTCATATCTACAACCATTTTTTTTTTATTTCAACAAAATGTTTGTATTATTGATAATCTGTATGTTGTTTGGCTAACAAACAATTGGCATAAGTTTTGTCAATTTTACAGACATTTACAAAAGTGATTTTTGGTTCTGTTTTTATGGATATAACAAAAACATTGTTAATTCAACAATAAATATGTTCAATTGATAAACTATCGATTTATTAAACTGAAAATTGTGTTTTGTTAATCTGACAAAGTAGTTTTTTAGTAAATGTTCTATCCGATTGACAAAATATCGTTCAAATTGATAAAACTTAAGTTGTATTGATAAGTTTTATTTATCAATACAACAATTTTTTTTCAGTACAACAAAACTACTTTTGTTGAAATTTTACAAAAGAATTTTGTCAATATTACCTGGTATTTTATTTTCAGTGTAGTTGCTTTGATAGCTAATCAGAAGATCAATGGATCCCAGCGATAGGGCAGCTTTTCAGCACAAAAACAAATAAAATAGTATTCAAGAATAGATTCAAATTAGGTACCTAAGTAAAACCGTTGGCGGCAATATGAATACCTTCTGTGAGCTCTAGTCATTCCCGATGCACTCAATTCCACGTGAAAGCATAACCTATAAGGTATACGGAATTCGATCCATGTAATTGGCATACTAGATCATCGTCAGCATCCCACCTTCATCCGCTCAAAGTACAATCGCTGGCACATATGCAAAGCCGATACCACCTTCAGGCAGCAGTGTAACACTACTTAACTCTATTGCACAATATACTCTCAGTGGGCTCGCTAAAAATGGCAACTAAGACAGAAATATCAATTAAATAACTTTGCACAGAAATAATGTGCACCAACGATGCCCACTCTCAGCTGTTTAAAACGCCCGCACCAACATATCGTTGTTCTTTCAGCACGTTCAATATGCGCATGCAGCATGCCAGCGTGTATATAGTATAAGAGCACCGATCTTGAAGTATCTAAAAGTGTTTGCTGTACTCTATTTTAGCCCGAGACTAAACGAGCTATGTGTGTGGTGACGATTTGGCACGAATATGTTTTAGATACAATTTTATGCTGCCTCTGCAGATCGCTGCAGTATATCTCGCTGAAGTAGGCCACATCTGTTCAACTGGAAAATATGTGCATTCGTGTTGACGATGTTGTCGTCTTCGTTCGCTTGGTGGAAATTTGCATCCGGGAAGATAGCAGAAATTGAGATGTTTTCACTCGCATGGCGCATGCAAAAGATACTATAGTACTCGTGCATACAATTGAGATTGAGAGATTGTGGTATGATTCATACACACCAGGCGGAGGACTGCTTGACAAGTCACTAATGTAGGTGAGTTGTTCGCCAAAGAATGTGCAGCTAGCCTCGGCCAGCTAAAGTGCATTGCACTTGAGCATACCGCATACGTATATACATATCAGGCGAGGATCGCATTAATTAAAATTTGAATTAAACACGTACTTAGGAGCATTTGTTGTTACAATTGGAGGAGAACCACAGACGGGAAGTTGGCATGTTGCACTTGTTGATGGAGCGTAATATGAACAGCAGAATCAACATAATCGTCACGTTTCAGACGAAATGTTCAATCACAAGAAAGCGCAATTTGATTTAGGGAAGAATGGCGCGATTTGATGCTGAAGGGGGCAACTTCTCGCCATCAGGGACTGTAATTTAAGACGATATTATGACTAAGTTTTCTTGCGGGCAATGTAATTGAGAACTGGATACTTTGAAGATTGTAAAAATCTGTCGGAAAGGAAACTATTCTCTCCTTTGGATTGAAAATATATATTTTTTTTTCAACTTAGATGATTACTCCGCATCGAATTAGAAAAGAATGTTAAATTTATTATCCTGGTCGGTGCAGCAAGTAGCCTCACTCTTCTTCACTCTTTTGTCCTCAGAATCCCATTGTAGTTCTCTTTAATGGGGAATATGGCCCCATTGATAGCGATGTAATAAGGGTCTTTAGATTAGGCCTACCTATAGTAATTACAAACAATCTGGACTATATTCAAGGTGCATAGGTTTGCCTATACAAAAGGTATGTGTAAAGTCTGAACAACTGACCAAATTATATCGCCCCATCAGCCACAGTTCCGATAGTCCTTTGATGCTACATACAGATCATAAATTGGGCTCTAAACATTTCATAAATCATAGTTCAATCTAGATGAAGTCCTGATTATGCAACAATAGCAAGGTGGTCAAAAACCGAGAAAAATTGCTCCCAAACTTAAAAACCTTTGTCTCTTGTCATATGAATTTGTAGAATATGGGCACTACAGCAGTCATACGAGCTATAATACTCACAGTGTCACCCGTCACATGGATATCTCTAGATCTTAGAAATGCTGGAGGATAATTCTGTAACCAAATTATGAGCACAATGCCTAAAAAATGTACTTCTGATGGTCAAACTTAAAATTTGTTCCAAAGAGCTGAAAAAATACCAAACATCTTTCATGGTGCGCTACAGAATTTTCGAGAATGCATTCGAGAATTTTAAAGCTCTATGATCGTATTTGGTAAATTAAAGCTGTTTTGGGACTGTTTTAACTTCATAGAACGTTAGACAACGCGGTCACTGGTCAACGTTGTCAGGATTCCAGGTCAAAAGGAAGTTGAGCGTAATGAGTTTATCGTATTGTGTGGTCAGAAAAATCTCCTTCCACCTGCATAACAGTCCTTAAACCTTCTTGCGGGTACTTACACTTGTCACTTACATGTAAAATTCAGAAAACTGGATATGATAACCTTGCCAAATAATGGACCAAACCCAAGGCTAAGAGATTCCTTCTAGCTCACATTACAATTACATTACATAGTAAAGTATTCTGCGAGTTTACTCGAGGGTGACCGAAGTGGCTCCGTTAATTAGTCTGCTAGCTTCTGACAGACATCCGAGAGTACAACTGAGACAACTTCTCAATTAATCCTTAAAATTTTAATCAGACAAACAAATGGTTGTTGTGTTCACTATTTATTTATTTATTTGGTACCTTGCAAGTTATTTTTTTTAAGTAGCAAGTAGGTAGATAAATATATCTCCATGGATTTTATAGTCCCCGCCTTTAGCTTTTCGGCACAGCGGACTAGCTTGGATTTTGTGGAGATTGCCCTTAAAGACTCTTGGTTACTAATATTTATTATTATTATTATTTATTAAACAGTAAAAATAAATTACAATTTAACTTAGTAATTTTACAGCACTAGCTACATAATAATAATTCTTACCATGCAATACCACCATCCACCACTTCACCTTGAACGACCCTAAATATGGTGAGAGAGCGGATAGAGCTATGCATAAAGTATAGCTCAAATAATAATTAACCGGCACCAGTTCCACACCCAATTTTTGGCCCACCTGATCTGTAGATGGTCATAGTTAGACGTATCTTCATAGAGAGAGGAAAGTGGAAATTTCTCCTTTCAATAATTTCAGCAGTTACATATCCCACATTATAAATCTTAAACCCCTCATCTTCGAGTCGCTTGTTCGACTTCAGTCAGTATGGCATGAAATGCATCGCCCTCAAAAGCCGGGACCTTTGAGATTTATTAACTTGCAAAAAATATTTCATCAGCGTGCATCAGATATAGTTTTTATCTACAGGGACATCATTTTTTCCCTTTTTTTGATAATGAAGATTTCCACAACTCTACGGTCAGCTGAAAGCACTATATACACTACACATGCGTTATAGCGGACTTTTTCTCGGCCAGAACTCTGGTAGCACCAGGATGGGATTTTTGCACGAATATTTCAACACTATGAAGGTTAGGTTGGGTTAGGTTAGAGGGGTAGTTTGCCGTATAAGCAATTTTCACTCAGAAGCCATTGAGGCCCATTGTGATTACACTTTTGTAGTACAGGATAGGACATTCATCTAACAAAACCATTCGGATCTGTTGATGAATCTTTTGAAATCTGATAGAGGTATCGTTGCTAGATCTTCTAAGCCTTCGAAGAACCGTGCTCACATGTGACAGTGGCGGCGTTCTTGGAGCGAGATGTTGTTGTTCCACAGATGCTATTTCCTCTTCATCTCTGCAACTTCTCCGGAAGTCATTTGTGAAGATACCTAGTCTTTTGAGCATGTTCCCAATTATGCAGTGTCCGGTTATTTACGGTATACAGGCTGTAAATTTCTTGTCTCTGAGTGAAATGAGGCCGCTCTGATGCTGATCAAAGATGTGAAGTATGCGTGAGTGACCGAATGACTCGGACTTCCAAATTTTGTTCTCTCGTAGTCTGAGAGCACCTTTGGCTGCCATGTTCTTAGTATATAGCTCGATGGCTTGTAGGTACAACAACGTTCCTAGACCTAGTTGAGGTGTAGATTTTAGTGAACCCGTTATACCTATGCAAGCAATTCTTTGTACATTGTTCAGGTTCTTGAGGTAGGATTTAATGTTAACAGCCTCCCACCACACAACCGAGCCGTAGGTCAGAATTGGTCTTACGATCGCAGTGTATATCCAGTGTACTATGTTCGGTTGTAAGCCCCACTTCTTCCCGAAAGCCTTTGTGCAGGCGTAAAAAGCATTTACTCCTTTCTTCATTCTTTCCTTCGTATTCAGTTTCAGTTTTAAAATTGAGTTGAACAAGATACCCAAGTATTTGGCTTCAGGTGAGAGCTTAAGACGAATGCCTCTCAATTTTGGTGGTTCCCATTTTGGTATCCTAATCTTCTGGTGAACTGGATCAGTTCAGTCTTGTTGGGGTTAACCGATAGACCATTGTTATGCGTCTACTTTGAAAGCTCTGATACTAATGAAATCAGGACATCTGCGTATAGGCGACCACCTTGATATGATACCCTTGTTGACGAGTGATTTAAAACCCCACCTTATTGTGGCGTCCCTCTCTTAAACGAACTCTCAATAGTACTGTCTCCAAGACTGCTGTTAATGATTCTGCTGTTTAGCATTGTTTTAACACAGTTAATCAGGTAGTAATCCATTCCAAGCACCTCAAGTGAGAATGTAATGGTTTCTGTGCTTAGGTTGTTGAAAGCCCATTCTATGTCTAGAAAGGCTGCCAACATAAATTCTTTTAGGTTTAAGGACTTCTCTATAGTTCTAGTGACCTCATGTAGTGCTGTTTCCACAGATCTGCCTTTCATATATGCGTGTTGTGCACCACATAGGGAGCCATTAGTCTCTAGATTTGTCCTTATCTCTACGTCCAATACTCTTTCTAGTGTTTTCAAAAGAAAGGAAGAGAGACTTATTGGTCTATAATCTTTCGCTCTGGAGTGACTGGGTTTCCCAGCTTTGGGGATAAAGATAACTCTCACTTTTTTTTCAGCTGTCTGGAATGAATCTCAGTTACAAACAACCTATGTACCTATATTGCCTGAAGCTACGGGTTAGGCGTTTCGCTCGTATTTTGTAGCATGATTGGTATAATACCGTCCAGTCCCGCAGATTTGTAGGGTTGGAAGGATTTTAAAACCCATGCTATTTTGTCTTTACTAGTACACTCCACAATGCTTGCTAATTCCTCATCCCGAAATGAAGGGGGATTGGTAATTGGATTGAAAGGCTGATTTCCTTTATGTGTACAACCCGGAAAGTGGGTTCCTAGGAGCAGTTGGCCTTCACGGAGCTACGATTTGACGACATCTTGTGCGTTAAATATCGATATTATTACATACAACAATCCAGCTGTTTTGTCGAACTACCTATACATATTCGTCAAAAATGTATTGCAAACGTTTATAGGGTCATGATAACACTGGGGACAATTTAAACAGCATACACAAAACAACACCCTTAGACCACATTCTAACATGTCCTTTGGCATGTCAGTCAGAACTTATAAATGTTGGCAATCCGATTATTCGATAAAAACCAAAACGATTCACTTTGTTCATAAAAATGTCTTGCATTTTATGATACACAGATCATTGTCGTCCCACTTGCTGTCCCATTCAATCAAAATAATGACCACAGCACCATGAACAACATGCCTCACCGGAAACACGCCTCCATGCAAAAGCTCACTGCATCATAAACAATTTCCCATGTAAGCCATCATGTTCGCACACATATTCCAAATGCCATTAATAAATTCCACGAATACCGCACATTACACAATAAACGTCCACCTTCTTAAGAACTTAAAACCGACAAGCCCCAGTATTAATAATGACAGAGTGGCCCATAACTCCAATGGCCATTTAAAATTCCGCCAGAGAAATGCCCCAAAACAAAACTATTAACGCGCCAATATGAGCAGAAAAATCGCCATCACCGACCACCACCATAAATGATTTAATGAGGATTCTCCTGCGCCAAACACCCACGCACTTTTTGTTCAGATACGCCGACAACCGTTGGAACAGAATTTGTTAAACAAATCGGTCCAAAAGTTGTCCAATTCTTATAGCTCACTTTGGCTTTATTTATTTAGTCGCAGTAATTGCAGCTTACTAGACTGTAGTCGGACTTTTGTGTTGTAAAAAATGCCGCCAACATGAGGAAGAGAAATAATAATTTCAAAGACCGTTTTGTCATCGGAAGTGGTAACATAAATCGGGAAATGCTATAAAAAGAACGAGACATTGGAGCGGCGAATTAATTTTTATGACATAATCTGCTTGCTGTTGTCCGAGTGGCCGGCACACTTGACCGGAGCGACAATAAAAAGCCGAAAGATACCAAAACGAATCAAGTTGTTCTTGTCTAGTTCCAGTTCATGTCACGAACAGTGATTGACAGATTAGAGGACGAGTCGAGAGTCAAGCTATCGTTCGGTGGTGTCGCTTGAAAAGAGGTTTAGATTAAGACTCGTGTTGTAGTCTTGTTAGTTCATTTTAAGAGCAACAACCGAATTAGAAACAAAATACAATCAAAAACTTAATATAGACATTTTGAGGCGTAGAAAATGCAAATTGAGTAGATTCTTTGTGATGAACGCAGATCGGATTGGTATTTTAAGGTTCGGTCTGTCGAACATCAGGAACTCATATTGCCTTCCTATGTAAATCAACACGTGCCTGTTAAGAGTCGTCGGTAGTGTAGATTGACGATAATCCGATCTTATTTTTTTGACATCAAAGGTGCCGCTTTGTTTAGACATAGGTACGCATACGCATACGAAATTTGTGAAAAGATCGTCCCTTTCTATCACTCGAATGGCAACAAATTTCATGGACTTATAAACAGTGGGATCTATAAATTCTTGTAGTACAAGTGCATTTTTCAAAAGTGTAGAAAACACATTTCTGTACCACCGATTAACAGCAATTCAAATGCTGATCGTATCGTTGAAGCTTGTTGAAACTTTCAACAGGAACTTGTAAGACGTGTGCACTTGTATATTGTCTGTCAGGCCGAATAAACCGTTTAAATGTCCATATAACGAAATTGCCATGAGGATACCGATATCCAAATTTATGTCCAGCATGGCTGCTGGAGCGGATAGCCTGTCGGTATAGAGCTTTTTAAAATCAGCAGGATTTAATTTAGTCAGGATAATTAACCAACTCAAAAGTATGTATGTCCAAATAATGGAACGTGCCAACAATAGCGGAACAAGTTTCCTGAATCTTGTTAGCTATGCTCTGTAAACACCTAACACCTGATCGGCCAATATCAGTACTTAAAAGATTCATAAGAAAGGAAACCCTCATAACTCCCCAACTATAGAGGCATCACTCTCCTTAACATCGCTTACAAGATCCTGTCTGACGTACTGTGTGGTGAACGCCTGAAACCATTTGTCAACGAACCGATTGGACCTTATGAGTGCGGTTTTAGGCCCTGTAAGTCCATAACTGACCAAATATTCACACTACGGCAGATCCTGGAGAAAACCCAAGAAGTCCAATTCGATACTCGCCATCTATTTATCGATTTTAAAGCCGCATATGACAGCATTTATAGAGACGAGCTGTACAGAGTCATGTCTAGTTTTGGCATCTTTGCCAAACTTGTCAGATTGTGCAGAATGACGATCGAGAACGCTCGCTGCTTCGTAAAGGTTGGAAACAATCTCACCGAGACCTTTGATGTCAGAAAAGGATTTAGACAAGGTGATGCGCTGTCATGTGACTCCTTTAACATCGTTCAAAAAATTGTGCGAAACTCGCAAGCCAACACCAGGCGAACAATTTTCCAAAAGTCTGTGCAAATACTAGTATACGCTGACGACATCGACATCATTGGCAAGTGCGTTTGCAAGTATCAGCACCAGGGCGGCAAAAATGGGTTTAGTGGTGAATGAGGGCAAAACAAAATATATGCTGTCAACAAGAAGGGACACACAACATCGACGAATCGGACAGAACGTCACGATACACAGCTATAACTTTAAGATAAAGTTCGGGACTTTGTCTACCTTGGCTCCGCTATTAATTCTGAAAATGACATCACATCAGAAATCAAGCGAAGAATTACACTTGCCAACCGCTGTTACTTTGGCCTAAGAAGGCAATTGATTAGTAAGGCCTTGTAGAAAAACACCAAGGAGACTTTATATAAGACCCTCATCATCCCACTCCTGCTTTATGGCGCAGAATCATGGACGTTGTCAAAAGCGGATGAAGATCTCCTTGGTTGCTTCGAACGCAAAATTCTTCGAGTGATTTTTGGTCCCGTTTGCGTTGACGGGCTTTAACACCGAACTCTACGAGCTGTACAGCGACATCGACCTGGGTCCGAAAAGTACGTATATCAGTCGACTAAGATGGCTAGGACATGTAGAGCGAATAAACACCAACACTCCCGGCCCGAAAAGTCTTCGATTCCAACCTCGCCTTAGGTGGCGCTCACAAGTGGAAGGGGACCTCAACCAACTTTGAGTGGGCAACTGGAGGCGGTTAGCCAAAGATCGTTCTAACTGGAGAAGAGTGTTGGTGGTTGAGGCCCAGGTCCGCACCGGACTGTAGCGCCACCTAAGAAAATAAGTAAAAGAATTGAGTCGTTCCGGACATTATAAGAAGACTCAGAACTATGTATGTCCTCTGTCGGAAATATGTCCTATCTTTCAATAGTTATAGCCATCAGTAAAGTGCATACGTAAAAAGATGAAACAGAACAAAACTAAAACATTTTACGAAAAGACTCTTGCGATCCTTACCAAACTCGTTTGTTCACAAAATTAAAATATTTTGCATATCAGATCAGCTAGACTTGGTCTTGTTAGGTCTTAATGCAACAAGTGACAAAGAACACGAACAAAAACTGAATAAGAACAGACAGCCTTCTTTTCTGTAGTAAATTCTGGCTCTGTTTACGTTACTTGCTCAGCTACACAAAACTGAAAAAGATCCAGAAAACATGGCTATTATTAAAATATGTCAACTAAAAACCATTTTTTTCGTCTAGTTTCGTAAGCAGTCAAATTTGCAACTCAAACTACCTAAAGGCAGCCCTATAACAGATGTAGAAAAATGCTAACAGAAAAAACCTGCTTCCCACAATAAATTGACATTTCTGTCGCTGGCAGTAAAAGATAGACTTGTTTACGTTCTGTTGTCAAACAGCCATTTTTCTGTAGCTGAAAAAAAATAAAAATGTATGTATGTTTCTGTTAAATATATATCTATAGGACTCTGTTCCTGTTCTTTGTCACTTGGTGCCTTAACTATCCCTTGTTTTTTAGGTAATACCTCAAAGGAGCTAGAGCTTATATCGCATTTACTTACAGTTTTAGCACAATCATAAAAAACATTGAATTCCATATAAATTACGACAACCAAATTTTTGGAAGACATATTGATTTAAGTCCAACCCAATAGGTACGTACATTCAACATCTGGCGTATTTTTTTGGGAAGTGAGTATAACAAAACCAAAAGTGAGTATAAAAGTTATGTATGTAAAAGTAAGAGTGAGCTAGCTAGAGATTCTCAATAAAATACGCCGATTATATAAACCAGTACCGATGTCGGATCACAGAGGAGACGAAAAAAAATATTAAAAACAAACTTTTATTGATAATGAGCACCTGTTCCAACTTAATATCAAGGCATTGATCGTCGGTGTCCACACTAGACTATTCAAATTCAACCATGCCGTACATATGATCTACGTGACTTGAATACCTACTTTTAATACACATTTTCACATTAATTTCGTCTAGCCGTCAGACTGTTTGTTTTGTCTGCGGAAAAGTGCACAAACTAGATCTGGCAGAATTGGCATCTCAAGTGTCTGCACTGCACTTTGCTTTAAATTTATTTCTGCACCTTGAAAGCAGCTCATGTAAAATACAGATACGCGAAATAATTCTCGTATATCAGTGGTAAGTGTATTCAAATACGTGTTGCACAGTAAATAGGTATAAATATAAACACAAGGAAACATATTTAAACAAAACTTACCTAAAAAAAATGAAGGCGGCGTTTACTTGTTTTTATCGACTTCCTCAATCCACCTGAAATGAAAAAAAAATAATAAGGGAACGCCATCAGAATTTGTCACAAAATCAAATTCATTTCATTCATAAATCAACAAATTATACTATGTTCTTCGAAAGCGAAACCCCTTCGCGACGCGACGACACCCTCAATTATTATGCATAGCACCACACATGCGGGTATACCGCACGTTTCAGTTGTTACATTGGTGATTCCATGAAATTTAGGATTTTCCATTGAGGGAAGAAATTGGTGAATGAAATAAAAGTTGTACGGAAACGATCTTATCTAATTGATCGCCCTAAATAATTCTGTAATCGGAATGCTGGACATTGGCGTACGAATGGGAAATTTAGCTATAAAAAAACCAGCTACCATAAAATTGGTATTAAACTGTTTTGACTAAGATAAATCAACTAGGAGACGGTTTTATCTTTCGGCAAAATGTGACGCAGATCGTTCTATTCTAACGATCGTATTCATTGTGAATATTGAAATTGGAACGTAAGCCATATTCTAGAATGGGAAATGGTCGGATGAATCTGATGTAAGCATTTGCTGCTGAAAGATGAAAATGAGGCAAGTTATAAAATTCTATGGTGTTGAGTTAAGCGGATAAATGTGCAGTACGCCCACGAAGGAATAATTTTTCATTTTCTGTTCTATGTAACTGTTGAAGGGTGCTATTTTTCGTTTTTGATTTTAACAAAAAATATTAAAGCAAGACGTGTCATGAGTCAAGATCTAGGCCCTTTTTGATGTGAATTTATCAAGCCGTTCTGCAAAACACTATAAGGCAGGGGTTCTCAAACTGTGCGTCTCTGAGCAATGGAAAAGGAAAAGTTCTCTTTACGAATACCAAGAGCAAGGTCGAAGCGAAATCCAATAGTTACATTGTAGTCGAAGATTAAGCGCGTTTGTGTTTTCCGCATTTCCAGTCAGAATTGCTTCGTTGCTGGCACTTCTATATTTGCCTGGCACTCAAAATTAAATAAGGGGTTTTCAATTGGTACGGGTCGTTGCCAGCTAGATTCGTCGGGAGCATTGCTGCAGTCTATTAGAGTGTACAAGAGAACCCGAAGACCTGAAAACCTTCGCCGTGCATAAAAAATCGTCCTTTCGTAGATTCCAACTTGAATTTTGCATCGGGACTTGGGCTTACGACCGTATAAGATCCAACTAATTCAGGAGCATAATGGACATAACATAGACAAAGCCGTTTGTTCGCTGACTTGGCTTCGGAGCACTTGGAAAAGTACACTAATTTTGGCCGAAAAATCATCTGTAACGACAAGGCACAGAAAGATGCGGGTATGTTAATAAGCAAAATGACCATAAATATAAAAAATAAAAAAGAAATAGGTGGCGCAACAGGCGGTAACTACCTAGGCCTAGCTTCTTGTAACCATTAGTTTTGTGTGGGTTTCTATTTTTGGGACGAATGGAAGGGACCTACAATTTTATGCCAAGTCCGGACGGCTGAATTGAGAAGCTTTTTCAGGACAGCCATACTCTCGGATGTTTGTCAGACGTTCGCGAGAGGTGGCGCAGAGGTTTTCCGGGGATCGAACCTGGGATCCCTTGCGCAGTAGTCCAACACACTAACCACTGGGCTACTGCGCCCATCATAAATATAGGACGACGATATTTCAACATCGACCTGTCAAGAGCCCTATGATTCGATAGCCAAATTCAGTCCAAAAGAACGGATCGATCAATAGCTCATCCAAAAAATTCCAAACATTCACAGGATTTTGGAAAGGAAATGCGCTATCATGGTTGGCCAAAGCAGGTTTGGTTTGGTTAACCAAAATGTGTTGAAAAACTATTTATTCAAAGGATGAAATGTAGGGTTCAATTCAATTCAACTTATTTATAAAGGACAGTACAAATAAGACAAGGTAGTCTTTTATAGTACAAGTTTTTGGATGTGTAATCATAACAATATGTATCTTAAAACTTAAAATAGATTTATATAAAGCTAATGGAATAGGAGAGTGAAAAATAGAAAGAAAAGAAGAGGTGGAAAAAGAAAAAGTAGCAAGAAAGAAAAAAAAAAAAAAAGAAAGAAGAAAGAAAATTAATTAAAACAGTTGTTGTTGTTATTATAAATTTTGTAATGCGGCATTTTTAAACTTTTTAGGTCCAATTATTTGCTTAGTTGTGGTTGGCAAGCAGTTCCAAAGTCTGGTCGCATGGATGAAGAAGAGGCGCGAAGAGTTCAAATAATTAAATGTAGGCATTATAAGATTTTATGTCCTGTTGGATTGAGCGAATTGAAGTTTCTCGAAGAGATATGCAGAGGAGATCTATTGTTCACCAGACCGTGCATGAACTGGCAACACCTGAGATCCAAAAATTGCTGAAACGTACAGCCAAGTACTTGTTTATGGTAGTGCGATATATGATCGTATCGACGCAAACCATATACATACCTAAAGTTGGGTACGAAAACCCCAAAACTGAAATCCCCAAGTCAATATCCCCAAACCCAAAATCCCCAAATCCAAAATCCCCAAAACCAAAATACCCAAATAGATTTCGAGTGTATTCACAATGCATTAACAGTAAAATAGGTATGGGAGGGCATGGATTTGGAGTAGGCGCAAGGTTAGGTATTCGAAAATTTCTTTAAATATTTTGAATTAACATTTTGGGGATTTTTTTTATTTGGGGATTTTGCATTTGGGTATTTTGTACTTGGGGATAGTCAATTCGAGTATTTTTCAAAAGGTGGGGATTTTGGGGTTTGGGGATTTTGCACTTGGGTATTATGTAGGTATCCCTGAAATGTATTCTCTACATAAACCTTATTCTGCCGGTATGACGCCTAGCCTTTAACCATAAGTTTGAAGAAAAGGCTTATACATACTGTGGCTCTTTAAAAAAAAAATTCTTTAACAAATGTTTGATCATGTGTGGGAGAAGATACAACTACGAACTAGCTGCACAAAGATGTGGAATGTGGATGTAGTCCATAAAGCCCAAACACGTCGACTACATACATTGGCTAAGTGATATCGATCGAATGGACTCCAACCAAAATGATCTTTGAATCCTAACCCCATGCAGGTTCGAGACGACAAGAACGCCTTTTTTATAAAAACAAAACCACAAAAACCCTTCTGACCCAATATATATTTAAGGTCGATGTGCTGATTCGCAATCGGCGGGCGAGTCAACAAAACTTTTAAAAAATAAACGAGTCTTATTTACACCAGGCTTGTCTTAGGTATATTAGAGACATTATCTACTTAGTTCAAATCCATAGTTTTATTGTATACAGTTCAATTAGTTCAGTGTTGTTCGTTTACCATGAATGTGAGACAATACGGTAGCCCTAGCCTTACCCTATGCATACAGCAAAGTTATGGCTGTAGATTTAGATTTAAATTAGGTGCGAGAGGGGGAGTAAGTTAAAATGTCGCTGAAGGTATTAATATGCTTATACAATGTAATATCTTCCAATTAGAGCTCACTCATGATACCCGACTTGGTGAGATCTTAGAGTGAGCTAGCAGATATTATGTCCTCAGCCTTGTTCCAGACTTTAAGAACTCTGTAGAATAAGGTATAGAAATGAGTGGCTTTGAACTATTTTGCTTAGTTCATTTGAAAGAGTGTTCTTCATTCGTCATTTGTCAAAGGCATAGAGTATGCGGTGTATGCCGTATGCACCTTGGTTGCTATAGATATTTTGTTCTCAACAAAAAAAAGAAAAGGAAAAAGGGTACCTACTGCCTATCAAATATACTACGTACCTACATACCAACAGTTATGCGTATAATATGCCTATTTTTATCCTGTTCAAATTTGCAAAAAAAAATATGTCGACAACACTACAAAGATGTCTGACACAACTTAAATGCTTCAACCATGTTTGCAAAGTGCATAATCATATTGTATTCTTGATATATAGAGGTATGTTCTCAGGGGTGTTTTTTTTTAATATCACACCCAAGCCATTCCCAAAAATCTGGATTTTTTTGTTGTTCTCCCAATCCAATAAAAGACACTATCATTATTACCCCATAAAAGCAGCTGCAACACTAACTCATAAATTTCTCACCCGAAAGCCGAAACACACAAAGAACGCCACTAATGACAGCATACCGAAAGAAGAAGAAGAAGTCCAGACAAAAAGGAACCAAATAAACAAAATATGTCCCAACTATACAAAAGGTTTGCAACATATTCCCGAACAAAATATTTCAAGGACAAACGGATAACCTCCGACGGATATCTGTGTTTGCCTTTGCGAATGCGAATGACAACAAAAAATAAATAAAAGGAGACTTCTTGTCAATTTATTTACTTTGAGACATTTACAATCGAGTCATAGCCATTTAACCCCAGGAAGGCGAAAGATTGCATTTTTATCGAAATTATTTCTGTTCTTCTGTAGGGAATTCTGTTGGTTGCCAAATCGATGATTATTATCGATAAAAATTAAATCCGCACAGTAGTAGTAGGGAGCAGGTAAGAAGGTGACACGGCACAGGCCTGATTGATGAATAAGTAAAAGTGAAACTCTGCTCTGAAAGGTTGGTGGGCGCCAAGAGTACATGTTGACTTAGACAACCAGATCAGTTAACCACAAGCAGGACTGGGTCTATCAATGAGGGAAATTAATCTTCTGTTCCGAATTTAATTTTTTTGCTTACTGGGATTTGACAGCTGAGTTTATTGGTACAAGCATTCAGGTTAGCATTAGATATTGGAGGCTGACGTTCCTTTACTCTTTAAAAACTGAGTTTAAGTTTCAATTGACTGTCAAGACTGTAAAGTGTAGAACAACTATTATACTTTACCATGAACTTGTGAGAAAGATGCCGTAAAAGGGTTGAATTCTAACTGGGATTCGTATGTAGATACATTACTCGTCCATATCTAAAATGTTGTCAACTACAGACCCGGTTCAAAAATGGACTGTGGGGTAGGTGCGGGTGTATTTTCGAAGTCTCTGGACATCTCAGGCTCCCGGACAGAGCCGGAGTGTTTCAGGCGCAAATACTTGTTATCCGTAAAGCCTGTCGCCTAATCAAACTACACACGAACATAGTTCCGAGCCAAAAGATAGACATATTCATTGACAGTCAAGCTGCGATCAAGGCTATCGCCTCAGTAAATAGAAACTCAAAATTAATACATATTAGAATGTCGAGAGGAACTGGCCTCGCTTGATCAGTTCAGGATTACCCCAATCTGTGTTCCAGGCCATACTAACGTTTATGGAAACGAACAGGCTGACGAGCTGGCCAGGAAAGGTTCTCGAAGAAAAACATCAAAGAACCCGAAGAACTATTCGAAGCATATTCGAAGGTATACTGTATACTTCATACCATACTGCCAAAATGAAATAGGATCTTGCCTATTAGTTTACTAGACACGGTTGGTAAAATCCTTGATCATTTTAAATAAGCTTCAGCCAGCAATTGAAATGACAGGTAGTCTCTCGGAACACCGATAAGCCAAGATCGTATGTTGGTAAAAGAGATCCAAAGCTGTTATAGCAATAAAAGACGTAAAAACACGTTATGGCGAAAGTATGCAAACCGTGTCCAAGTGAAGCGTCAATAATCGGCCTTGCAGACTACATTGCGGGCAGAAACGATAGAAGCCATTGAACTGTAACGACTAACAAGACAGCTATACGGAGACTGCTGGCTAGTGACGGTTTGCTTGCATTTCGCAGGTCATAAAATGGAATAAGTGCTTATTACGAGTACCAAAGTTCGGGAAACGATAACATTTTGGGTAGGTGGGATATCAGACAGCCCGGTTAGAGGCCATAAACAGTGGCAGACGGTTTCGGTCACCCTTCGTTTCCCCGAAGCAAGGTTGGGAATCAACTTGCACCTTAGATTGCTTCAATCTTCCATTTCTTCTCCACATCAGTCTCCCCTCCCCTAACAGACAAACTGGTTAGAGGCCATAAACAGGAGCAGACTGTTTCGGTCACCCTTCGTCTTCCCGTAGTCAAATCGTCACCATGAGGTGCTAACTGCATCAATTCATTTACACCCTTGGCTTAACCAATTGAGTTGACTGGTTCAGTCTCAACGAGACAGTATCCACAGATATTTCTCAAAGCAATTTCGAATGTCCGTCCTATAGTTTCTGGCCACATTTGAAGTGCTCACCTTAAAGCTGACGGCTGTAAATTAATTAAAACACAAATACTCCATTCTGCCAACGAGATTCCTTAAATAGAGGACCACCCAAATTTTCAATCAACAACAACAACAACATCTCAACCACAACCAGCAGTATAGAAGCAATCAATCTTTTGAAGTTTTTCCTTAACTGTACCGCATTGCATTACAATTTGTGCTGCTCCTGCTTTTGCTTAAAGGCCGTTCTGATGGTAATGGTTCTGCCTGTTGATCCCTGCGTCACGTTTTTCTGTTTTTCTTCGCCTTCCTTCAACCCCCATCATACGGTGTAGCACCGCCTTCACCTTCGATTCAATTAGCATTACAATAGTTTGTGTACTTCGATCCAAGCCTCACAAGTGTACACACACACAAACTCGACTAAAGGTAAATTGTAACACGCTTCTCAAATCCACTTATGACATGATCTCAAATTGAAGAGAAAAGTAGGAAATCTGCTTTCCCAAACAATGAGCTACGAAAAGTCTGTGTAGATTGTATACCCATATTTATGTAAGGAATTCCTGTGGAACAATGCCAAGTCAGGGAAGTGTGTATACTTATACGTGTGCGCTAATGAGCGGACCTCGATAATGGAACATTTGTAGCCATTTGAGGCTTTTTCTCGTCTTTTTTTTTGGCAAACAGATTGGAAAATTCCGATTGTGAACCTGGCAGAGATGGAGTTCCGTTTGAGTGTGTCTTGTGTTTTTACAGGCTTGGCACGGCGACTATCATCTCACGGAACGGCCTGGGGAAACAATAGCCGGCTTTATGAAGTGTCAACATTGCTGTGCGGGTGCTTTGTAGTAGACCCTATGATAGGCGCTGGGATGGAGAATTTTCCTCGTGGAGGATGCAATGTAAAAAAAAGAAGACGGTTGAAGTTTCGTATTTTATTACAGAGTGTATAGTCTTACCTCGTGGAGGGTTAGATTAAGAAGAGATTGATTTTGGGTTAGTAGGAAAAAAGGAAATACATTTACTTTGACTACTAACAAGTGGCGACCTCTTACAGTAAACTTTATGTTACATTCAAGTTATCGATTTTAAGTAACGAGTAAATTTAGGTGCTGTTCACATGAACATTGCCGGCCGCCTTGCAGCAACTAACCGGTGCAAAAGTAAAAGATAAAAACACAAGGTTTAGATACATATTACAAATTCATAAGATAGAACTTAAAACTATTGGGATCCTTTTGCTTTCGGAGGGAATCCACTCACTCCGTTGGGAAAGGATAAATTAGTTTAGGAATTCAATATAATATTATAAACTTATATACAAATATAATTAATCGAATACAAATATAGGTTTAATTTTGAAGGTAGAAATAGATAGTACAATAAAGATTTCAAATGCGTGAAATACTTTTCTAACAAGTGCAATTCAGATATTTAAATGTAAATAAAAAAAATTAATTTTTTTGTTTTAATCGCGAGTATTCGTGTATGAAGTGAAAGATAGATTTGAAAGAGAGATACGGATAGAAAAAGGTTATGAACTTAATAGGACACAGAGTTTTACAATAGGCCGTGTCAGAATGCCATATTGCGTTTTAATATCTGCAACCCGAATTCGACCGTCAGAACCCGGATATATTTTAACTACACGTCCTAGACGCCATTCATTAGGAGGGAGCTTTTCCTCTCGGATAACTACTAGGTCATCAACAGCAACATCTCGTTGTGGATTTTTCCATTTATACCGCTTATGCAGTTCGCACAGATACTCACGTTTCCATCGTGCGCAAAATTGTTGATGGAGCAATTTTACCTTTTCCCATCTACGAATACCGCTAAGGGATTTTTCAGAAATATCCGATTCCGGAGTAGATAAAAGAGGACCCCCACGAAGGAAATGCCCTGGTGTCAATGGTAATGGATCATTTATGTTTTCAGAAATCGGAGACATTGGTCTGGAGTTCAAGCAAGCTTCAATCTTTGCCAAAAGTGTCGTGAATTCCTCGAAAGTAAATTTTTGGTCACCCACACATTTGCGGAAATGGACCTTAAAACTCTTAACTGCAGCTTCCCAGAGCCCACCCATATGCGGTGCCCCGGGGGGAATAAATTTCCACTGCAAGTTACGATCTTTATAGATTTCTGCAGCATCAGCGGAAAGTTGCTTAAGAAAAACTTTGAATTCGTTGGCAATGATTTTACTTGCCCCAACCAGATTGGTACCATTATCAGAATAAATGGTTGTCGGCAACCCACGTCTTGAAATAAATCGATTTAAGGCAGCAATAAAACATTCAGTGGTTAGATCACTAGTTGGTTCAAGGTGTATAGCCTTAGTACCAAAACACACAAAGACACAAACATATCCCTTAGATACTCTGCAGCCTCTTCCAGCGAAGTTGGTAATTGCAAAGGGTCCTGCAAAGTCGAGCCCTGTATGCGCGAATGGTAGAGAAATGACAGTTCTTTCTATCGGCAAGGCCCCCATTATTTGAGTCCTTAGTTGCCTTTTGTGAATGGTGCAGATTTTGCATAAGCGAATGTATTTTTTGACTAGCGTTTTGATTCGCGGGATCCAAAACTCACAGCGAACCAAACGTATAACCAATTGATTACCACCGTGGAGTGATAATAAATGATAAAATTGTACCAGAAGTGGAGCGATATAAGAGTTGTATGGTAATATAATAGGAAATTTTTCGTTATAAGAAAGCGTTGAAGAAGCTAGTCTTCCATTTGAACGTATTAAACCATCAGAGTCTATCATTGGGTTGAGGTTAAGGAGAGAACTCTTCTTCGATACAGGCTCTCCTTGGCTCAAGAGTGCGTATTCACTCGAGTAATGAAGACGTTGAGTACTCGCAATAATAAAGGTTTTTGTACTACTGATTTCGACTGGCGACAGTGATTTTGACTTATGGGAAAAAACGTTTTTATGCCGAGAGTGCGTTCTCCTGAAGAAACGTAAAACATAGCACATCACATGAAGCATTTTTGACCAAGATGAAAACCTCTTAATTATGCTTTCGATATCAGGGACGAGCATAGTCACATTGGATTTAATAGGTCTTTGCTCTATCTCTCGCGGCACCTGATATAGAGATTGTGGCCACGAAAATTCTGATTGCTGTAACCATTTAGGTCCATTCCACCATAAGTGGTTATCTCGAAGGTCAAGTGGAAGTACACCTCGGGTAGCCAAGTCAGCAGGATTATCGGCCGAACGTACATGACGCCATTGGGAATTTGGAAGAAGTGTTTGAATTTTGGACACACGATTAGCAACAAATGTTTTCCATGTGCATGGAGGTTTGCTGAGCCATGATAAGACAATTGTGCTATCTGTCCATAGAAATAGCTCGTACTTTCCCAATTTAAGATGTGGTAGGATATGACACACCAGGCTGGCTAAAAGAACCGCACCACACAGCTCGAGTCGAGGCAATGGAATTTGCTTCACCGGAGCGACCTTGCTCTTGGCGCATAATAAAAATGAGGACCAGGTATCTGGACCTTGCCGGATACGCACATATAAGGCTGCCGAATAAGCCTGCTCGGAAGCGTCGCAAAATCCATGAACCTGGACCGAGCTATGAGGGGTATATTCAACCCACCGAGGAACTTGAATGAGTTCAATTTTAGGTAGGGCAGCAAAAAACCTTGTCCATCGTTGACACGTGAGAGGCATAAGCGGCATGTCCCAACACGTCCCATCCCGCCAGATTTGCTGCAAAATTAGCTTAGCAGTTATAACTACTGGAGCTAACCATCCCGCTGGATCGAAAATCCGCGAAACAACTGACAATACTCCGCGCTTAGTCACTGGAGTATTGCTATCAAATTTTTGCGAAAAGAATTGAAATGAGTCCAGCTTTGCATTCCATGAAATACCCAAAGCCTTTGTTAGACTTTTATCTTCAAATCTCAGAAAATCTTCGTTATAGAGAAATGGTTGGGGAAGAGTTTTTATGAAATCAACACTATTTGATGTCCACTTCCTCAACGCAAAGCCTGCGGAGTCTAGAGCAGATGTGAGCTCCTTTTGCGCGTGTAAACAGGATTCGATGTCATGAGCACCAGACAAAACGTCGTCGACGTAAAAATCATTTTTCAGAATAGCAGAAGCTACTGGGAGTTCAGATTCGATGTCAGTAGAAAGTTGTTTAAGAGTGCGAATTGCCAGGTAAGGTGCGCAGTTCACACCAAAGGTGACTGTCTGCAATTCAAATTCTTCACATTCATCTGAAACTGACTTTCGGAAAAGTATTCGTTGGTAGGATGTATGCTCAGGATGAACCCAAATCTGTCGATACATTTTTTCGACATCGGCGCTAAATACGTATCGATAGAAGCGCCACCGTAATATGAGATTCATGAGATCAGATTGTAGTACTGGACCAACGTGAAGAATATCGTTAAGACTCACACCGTTACTAGAAGAGCTTGAAGCGTTAAACACCACTCTAAGTTTAGTGGTAAGGCTTTCTGGTTTTACTACCGCGTGATGAGGCAAGTAATAAATCGAGTTTCCCTGCTTTTCGGAAATGCTAGTAGCTTGAACAGCCTTCATGTGTCCGAGGGTAAGGTATTCTTCGAGCACATCGTTGTATTTCGAATACAAATCGATGTTTTTCGATAACGTCCTTTCGTTGCGCGAAAATTGCTGAAAAGCAATCGCTCTCGAATCACCTAACCTTGGAGTAGGATCTTTAAACGGAAGCCTAACAATATAGCGACCATTAATATCACGAGAGGTGGTCTCAGAATAGAGGTTTTCGCAGTACTCGTCCTCGACGGTAATAGATTTGTGCTCTGGGAGCTCTTCAAGTTCCCAAAACTTAGAAACCTGTTTATCTAAAGAGATCTCAGAGAAATATGAAAGGATTGTATTGAAGCTTTTAACATTGCCTTGGTGCAATGGACCAGATAAGATCCACCCAAACACAGTGTTTTGTGCAATTAGTGAACCAAAAACGTTTGTTTTCACGCCATCGAGAATTATAGATGGATATAAATCTGCTCCGATAATAAAATCGATGTTGCCACTTTGGTAAAAGAATGGATCTGCTAATTCAAAATCAGCACGCCCTGATAGTTCATCGCAACTAATACTGAAAGATGGTAGATTGCCTGTAAGACGTTTTAGCACAATAGCATTAACGACTGCGGTGAACGATTCCATGTGTTTGGAAGCCAAAAGTAAAGTACATAATTTCGATGATGTGGTAGTAACGACGGTGCTCATACCTGAAATGTTGGCCTGAATTGGCTTTACAGGAAGACGTAATCTTCGCTGTGCATCTTCGGAGATAAAACTGGCCTCCGATCCAGGATCAAGAAGAGCACGTAAAGTAAATTTGTTACCAAGATGAAAGATTTCGATTAATGCAGTTGCAAGAATTACACGTTCACTATTTTTGGAAAAAAAGGAATGGACTTGTAGATTTGGTGTAGGGCTGGTGGACTGTATATTTTGCGAGATATTTTGTGTAGAAATCTGTTGTGA
This sequence comes from Cheilosia soror, assembly GCA_949372485.1. Taxonomy (NCBI): domain Eukaryota; kingdom Metazoa; phylum Arthropoda; class Insecta; order Diptera; family Syrphidae; genus Cheilosia; species Cheilosia soror. The sequence goes on along the minus strand of OX443561.1, from coordinate 67,157,064 downwards.
ACAACTGGGCATGGAATGTGAGGTACTTGAATTAGAACTTGATTCTTGATTCATTGGTACTTGACCGGGATTATGCAAGAGTGTGTGATGTCGTTGACGACACAGCTTACAAGTAAACTGGCTTTGGCAGTCATTCGCTAGGTGTTTCGATGAAAGGCAATTTCCACAATAGTTAAACATTGAAATCTTAGCAATCCTGTCGGGAATAGTGAGTTGCAAAAACTTCGGACAGAGTCGAAGTGGATGCGATGCTTTGCATAAACGGCAGCTGAAACTATTGGTTTTTGTGTGAAAGGCGCGATGCTGTTGAGTTTGCCTTGGTTTATTGGCTTTAGAATTTGAATCTCTAATATCTGATACAGATTCTAGGATTTGATATTGTTTGGTTAGGAATGAATCCATTTCTGACCAATCTGGGAGGTCGCGTGGCTTTTGAATTGACTGTTCCCAGATGGATAGTGTCTTTTCGGGAAGGCGATTAGAGCATAAATAAACCAGAATTGGATCCCATGATTTGGTATCAATCTTATAGGCTTTTAATATTGAGAGACAATCATTGATTTCACTTTGAAGCCTCTTAATACTTTTGCCAGAATCAACGGTGATGATAGAAAGATTAAAAAGCGTTTTTAGTTGGTTGTTTACCAAAATACGCTTGTTCTCGTACTGCTCGGATAGAGCATTCCAAGCAAGATCGAAATTGTCTGCTGTTAGGGAAATTTTACAAACGATGTTATGAGCTTCACCTTTGGTTTTCGAACGTAGATGAAATAGTTTTTGGACGGCACATAATTTCGGGTGATTTATGTAGATAGCCGTAAATAAATCTCGGAAAGAAGGCCAAGACAAGTAATCACCGTAAAATATGTCCGTGTCGCACGGAGGAACTTTTACACACACCGATGAATCAAGAAGAGATTGCTCTCGGACACTTGTCACCACTTTATCTTTGGGGGGAGAATTCACTATTACATTTTCCGAATCGGAATTTATTAATTTTAATCTCCGAATTGAATCTATTATATCACTTAAGCATGTGATATAAATAGACGATATTGACTGATATTTACCCTTAATAGCTTGTATATCTTCTTTAGAAGCGGAAACTTCAGATTGTAAACAAAATGAGTACGATTTCCCGATTTCTGACCACAGATCCTTTAATTGAGTTTTATAACCCTCTAAAGATTGCACAGTTTGATCAACTATTGGGATTTCGTTATAACTCTTACGAACTTCAGTTAATTGATCGGTAGCAAGCACAAAATCATCTAGCCCAATCATGATGATAAACAATTACACAAATGTGATTTATGTAAAATGCAAACGTGAACTATCGATAAGAAAATCTCACTCCAATTATCGAACTACAGACAAACCCTCGCGTTTCAGTAATTCACTGTTTTTTTGCTTTAAACTTTATAAAAAAAATTATCTTAGCAACGTTAGATAGAAATAGGAAAAAAAAATAAGTTAAAAATACCGTTTTTGCTATGTAGCCGTTCATACACGAATTTTACACGTGAATCAAGCGATTCATATATACTTTTTTATATATTTTAAGAAAAAAATACTTTGCACTTATTAAATTTTGTTTCACGTACCTGTTTTACTTGATAATGCTGAGCTTTCTATTATGCACAATTATGATAAGTAGCACTTTGTATGATTTTTTCGGCAATTTCGTAGGCCAGAGATAAGTTGATGGGTTGAGTGTCGCGGCGATGAACAGACTGGAGGCTGAAGTGTGTGCGTCTGCTGTGCTGCTGTTGAAGGACGAACGGTTGTCTTCTCTTATACTGAGAGCAAGTCGATAATACGGCTTGATGATAGTGATTTGATTGCTGAATTGCAGTTGCCGGAGAGTTCGGACGGATATGATGAGACAATTAAAATTGTGCAATTGACTCTCTATTTTTGGATGTGGATGGGTGCTGGTGATTTTGCGGGGTAAATATGAAGATCCCTGCACGCTGTTCGCTGATCGTTGATCGTTTTGATTGAATTAGGCGCAAGTTGATAATATGCGCGATGCGATAAGATGGATGGATGTATTTGATGAATTGATGAATTGTGTGAATAGTCAGATTCACGAGCTCGAATTTTCATTGATGAGTTAAAACGTAAATTGACCAATATTTCCAATGCGAATTGTTTAATTCGTCGATGAATTTATTGAGAATATTCGGTTCGATTGGACCAAAATGTGCGGGTGCTTTGTAGTAGACCCTATGATAGGCGCTGGGATGGAGAATTTTCCTCGTGGAGGATGCAATGTAAAAAAAAGAAGACGGTTGAAGTTTCGTATTTTATTACAGAGTGTATAGTCTTACCTCGTGGAGGGTTAGATTAAGAAGAGATTGATTTTGGGTTAGTAGGAAAAAAGGAAATACATTTACTTTGACTACTAACAAGTGGCGACCTCTTACAGTAAACTTTATGTTACATTCAAGTTATCGATTTTAAGTAACGAGTAAATTTAGGTGCTGTTCACATGAACAATTGCTTTGGGAAATTATTTAATTACACGTATTTGCTGACATTAATTGCTTCGAAATGAGGGTGTGAATTGTGACAAAATGTTTAAAGTCAGAGAGAGAGGGGGAGAGAGATAGAGGGAAACGAGTGTGGGAACTTTGCTTGGAGTGGCATTTCAATTGAACACTTTAGGATGACAATGGTTTTGAGTATAAATAGGTTCTCCACATATGTAATCGGCGGTTAATTGTAGGCTTTTAGATGCACTTGTTAGATACCCCAAGTAGTGTTTACTAATAAATCACATATAATAGCCTCTAGGCCTAGGTCATTCGGTGGTTGTATACGAGTACACCGGGATACGAATGGATAACAGTTGAACTTGTAGCTCTTGGAACTATCTTTCAGGGAAAATACTGATGGGTTTTTAAAAAAATAGCTTATACTTATGTACGATACCGACAAAGGAAGAGAACTAAAAGGTGGCGTTCAACGGTCCCTCACTGCCCGCCGGCCGCTTTAAAACCTGATATTCAATGACGTCTTTAGGCGGAGAACCGCTGGTCATTGAAAATAATTAATTATGCTGTTGACATTGCCATTCTCGTAGCAGCCAAAATCAGCGATGAGCCGACTTCAACTGGCTGAAATGCATGGGCCGGGCCTGGGCCTACAACTTTCGCTGGCAAAAACAGATGTATAGGTATATACTGAAATGACTATCAGATATGTAAACTATTATGGTAACCGTTGACGAACACGCAGTGATTACTTATAACCTTCATAAAACTTTTAATTAGAGTACACATTAAAAAAGGCAAAAGGGCTGCTTCGGTAACTATAATGCTGAATATATCTTCAGACCAAAATACAACAGAAGATCACTACTAACAAAAGCTTCTATATTGACAATACCGTGTCAATACGCACTTATGGACGCAAGCAATTGAACAACACGGCGAATCCAGAGCCGTAGCCTTGGACATATCAAAGGCATTTGACCGAGTCTGACATAGAGCCCTATTAGGCAAGTTGGCGTCTTATGGATTACCACAACAACTCTGCCGATGGATGCAAAATTGTCTTTGGGGAAGATCGATCATCTAATTCGTTTGCTATAAATGCAGGAGTGCCCCAAGGATCTATTCTTTCCCCAACTCTATTTCTTCTCCACATCAACGATTTGCTTGGATCGACAAATAATAATATCTACAGCTTTGCTGATGACAACACTCTTATATCCTCTATTTCGAACAGTGGGCCTGTGAATGCGGCTACATCACACAGTCAAAGATTTGAACAAATTAGTTCTCTAAATGGTGATCTGGACAAAATCTTGAAGTGGGGAGAGGACAACTTGGTTGTATTTAATGCAATCAAGACACAGCTCACAACATTTTCCAGGAAAAATGCATCAACAGTTCCTCAGATCCAAATGGATGACCATCCAATCCATCCCAAGGACTCAATGCACCTTCTAGGAGTCACAGTCAAATCAGGAATCACATGGCAGGACCACATATCCTATATCGCAAGATCGGCGTCCGCTAAGTTGAGCTACCTATTTAGAGCAAAGAGGTACTTTAGCCCCAAGCAACTTCTCCTTCTCTACAAAGCACAGCTTAGACCAGGCCTGGAATGTTGCTCCCATATATGGAGCTCGGCCCCAAAACATTCACTTAACCTACTTGACAGCATACAGAGAAGAGCAGTTCGACTTATTGGAGACCCTACACTCGCATCGAATCTGCAACCGTTGGTGCACGCTGACCTTTGCTTGTTCTATAGGTACTTCCATGGTAGATGTTTCGAGGAACTCAAGGACATTATCCCTCGAAATGCAAGTTTTGGGCGCCCTACAAGACAGGCTGCTAATGCTCATGACAAGCAAACTTTGGAACTCGCTTCCTGGGGATATATTTCCAGAAGACTACAATTTGCAGCAATTTAAGTGCAGAACTAACATACATCTGCAAGCATCTCGGGGCGCTGATAAAACGTTATAGGTTTGCCTTTCCCGGGAGAAGTATTTACAAAAAAAAAATATTTTTTATGGGCCAGCGAAATGGGATTTAAATAACATAAAAACATGTAAAAGCGTTAGCATTTGCCTGGCCGATGCTTTGATACCCTCCACTGCATAAAAGTCATGCAAAATGTTTGCCATGCGAGTTAGTAGGCATGTATATGTATACTGTACGCGCGTGAGTCTAATATTGGTATGGGAGGTACCAGAACTACTTGACCGACATAGCCCATTTTCAGTACCAATCTAAAAATAAATAAATAAATAGGTGGCGCAACAGGCGGGTGACACCCAAGGCCTAGCTTCTCGCAACCATTCGTTTTGTGTGAGTTTCTATTTTTGAGACGAATGGCAGGGACCTACAATTTTATGCCGAGTCCGAACGGCTGAATTGAGAAGCTTTTTCATGACAGTCATACTCTCGGATGTTTGTCAGACGTTCGCGAGAGGTGGCGCAGTAGAAAAAACTTTAAGATGTAATTTGTGTTTTTCCGGGGATCGAACCTGGGATCCCTCGCACAGTAGTCCAGCACACTAACCACTGCGCTACTGCGCCCAGTACCAATCTGACGAGGGTAAAAATAAGTCCTCTCATTTCATTCGCCTAGGTCGATTCGTTTGGACGCTATCGTGCTTTCAACAGACAGACGGACACACGGACATGGCTAAATCGATTTAGAATTTGATCCTGATCCTGTGACTCCTTCTTGGCACTACAATTACAAATGCAATGACTAAGTGAATATACCTTCCTCTGGAGGGTATAAAAGTCGGAGATAACTTATCTAATTGAAGCTCTGTAGAAAGTGAGTAGTGGTTTCAAAAAGTACCTACGAAGCTGTTCGTGCAGTGGCTACTGCTATGGTACTAATCGACCTTTTTGCAAAAAAAAAAGAATAAGAAAAGAAGAAAACATGCCACAGGAAGGCGAAGGACACTATAAACACCAATGGCGGTCCTAACTGACAATCCGTTCCTGCTGAAAATAAAGACCTTGGTAGAATGACAGGAGAAATAGGAGTGTTCAGATTAAAGAAGTCGGACGTAAAGAATTATACTCAAAACCTAAGGGACCGCTACTGTCCCGGTCATATTTTGTCTGATCGTGGGAGTAGTACTTCTCAATCTATCGATCGATAAGTGGATAATGCAGACAGCATAAAGCGCCGAATACCAGTCGCATCGATTCAAAGAAGTCATCAAAAACGTCGCAACTTATGCGTTCGACTGGGCCTCGAAACTACCTATTTTTAAAAGTTGAGGAACATCAGCATCTCCGGTGAAAACAGAAAAAACACTAGAAGCGCGCGATCTAGGATACAAATATAAGATTCCTAAAATACCTAAACTGCAGGCCAACTCCATCTTTAATTTTAACATGTGGGCGCAGTGGCTAAGTAAGCGGTTACTAGTTCTCTAGAGCTTCCCGGTTCGACCTTTAAAAAAAAACACAACTTACACCTTAATATATTTTCCACTAACCCATCACTCGTGATGGTCTGACAAAAGTTCCTGAGTAGAACTGAGAAGGAAAACTGTAAGTATACTCATCCATTTGTCTCAAAATTGGAACTTGCACAAACTAATGGTTGTGAAAAGGTGGACGTAGGATCCTATATACGCTTGTGGGTTCACTTTACTTGCTATTCATTACATGGGGTAGTCTTATAAGGAAAAGGATGAAATCTAGCTGCATAAAGTCTGCGAATAAAATACTAGAATCTACATAGTAAATGAGCCTTACCCGATTTATCCGCATAGTTGGTGGTAGTGTAATTTGCTTTATTATAAAAGCGGTCTTACAGAAAATATTTTATACGTATCTATGGCTAACGAGGTGTTCTTCTCACAGGCCCTTTCGTTAGCCATAGATACACTCACATTAGGAAACATCAGCCTAAATTTCTAACAAAATAAATTATTTAATTATTAAATTAAGGCAAATTAATCATTAAATTAAAATCATAAAGCTCGTCTACTAATTCAAATCACGAGTGATTCAGTTACGAAAAGTCACCATCATCTACTTGATTTTAAATGTGATCTCATGCTTACCAACATAATTAGTTTTAATACTCATTTTAAAAAAGCCGCTAACACAAAGATCACGCTCGGCGCGAAGGCAGGCAATTTTTTTTTACAGTTTTCGGAGTTACAATTTTTGCACGAATTCCCCTACATACTCATTTAAAATCCCGTCTCGTTCTTAATTATCTTAACCACTTTGACCATCCCCTATAATTAGACCGAAATTAACAGGTAACCAGCAGCGTGGAGCCTCCAACAGTTCACCCTTCCACCCAGAAGTGTCTGAAAGCAGTTAATCTCCGCGTGCAACGCGCAACAGGTAGACGACAAACGGCACACCAAACCATCAATTTTACTTGCATGCATCCTTATCTCGGCCACGCCGTGTGTGCAGTCTTTATGATGACTGCCATTGAGGTTCACCCGGACAGAAGTGGCAATCTCAGGAATTCCAATATACAAGGGGAAGATGTAAAACTCCCTCCAGCTCCAGTTTTCGGCCTCGCTCTCTCTCTCTAACCAACTCAACTGACAACCGCTCGAATCGTTAATCATGCAGTCCCTGTAATGCCTCAAGATTGGCATTGGCACAGACCACAGAGTGGGCAGTGCAGTTCACTTTGCTGCAACAGCAAAAAGCCAAAAAAATAAACAAAAAAATGTCCCTTTTGGCCTGATCTGAGCTGAGCTGAGAGTGCCTGGTCAAAAGAGTTCATTAGAGTGTCTGATCTTTATTTATTGAGTTTGGCTTGAGGTTTCAGTTTGAGATTTGCGATACATTTGCATATACATTTTCCATTCGGTGCCGCCAGTGTGTTTGGAATTTTATATATGAGAAACGCGATAAATATGGATTTGCGCTGCGAGATGGTTTCGTGTGGGACGAAGATAAGTTTAGTTTTTATAAATTACTGCGATTTGTATAATGGAAGCAGACATAAAATCACCAAACATGTTTGTGTTTTCAATTAGAATCAATTAAGAGACCACTTTACGAACTTTTTCGGCGACATCAGCTCAAACGATTTTAGTGGCTCTCTGACGCCCACGTAATTTATTTAATTATTTATACATACAATATACATATGTATGTATGTCAGTCAATTCGGTGGGAGAAGAACTAGTAAGTATAATCAGCGTTTCATTTTATTGGCTAGCGCCACCACTTTGACGCCATAATCATATCAATATCAGTTTCATAGAGTGTGCTTACTTAACTACATTCCAATTCTAATTTTGATGGTGTTGGCTGGCTGGCTGGTTTTTTTTTTTTGTGGGCCCCACCTTTTCCGTTTTGACAGGTGTTGGTGGGGTTATTTAATTATGTTTCTTAAATAATTATAGTTCGCTATGTTTTGCTTAATGATGGCTAAATAGTAAAGCATGTTGAGGAGGGCTCAAGTAATTGGGGGTATTAGTGAAATGCGTGAGATCCACATCATTATTAACAATTAAGACGCATTCTTTTGTTTGGTAGATATACGATTGTTAATTAGAGTGGAGGAAAATTTATTTAAATGATCTAAGTATTTCCTGATCATTTGGCTAACACATGAAATATAATGTTTTTTAAGAAAGGAAGTAGAAAAAGAAGGCATTACGAACGATCCTACGTTTCGAGTTGCAAGGATATGGGTCATTAATTTGCAGGCAGTTAGCTATGAAGAAGCTAACTGGAGACTGGAGACTGACTGGTGAAGTCTGGAGTCGCATGTAGGTTGTGGCTAGGTTCGCCTTTAAACGAACTCAAATCTGAACATCTATAAAAGGTATGAGAGGAAGGAAACTCGATTTCGAGGGAATAACCGGCTCCTTGATTTCTACGCATCACTCCAGCAATACAACGAATAAATATAATTTCAGCAGCTAGAATCCGTTCTGAAAAAGCTTCTCAAATTAGCCGCTCGGATTAATCATAAAATTGTAGGTCCCTTCCATTCGTTCCAAAAAAAACCCCACACAAACAAATGATTGTGAGAAGCTAGGCCTGAGATGCTTATATAGATACGGACCTGTTGCGTTGCGCCAACTAATTATTTTATTTATAGATTAGGTCTGACCTAGCGCTTTCAAATTTAACCCAGCCTGACCAACCCTACTGGAAAACTCAGGATTTGTCCTTTACGCCGTCGGAAATAAGACCGGAGATACTTAAATTTCTCTACGTGTTTCCATCAAGGACGAAATATGAAGATTTAATCAAGATCTGCGGCCTGTAATACAAAATTACAAGTCTACAGGTCCACAGTCCTTTGTGGAATCATGTTAGCTTGTCAAGTGCGAGTCTGTTACACAGAAAAAAAAAATTATAAAAATTCCCTTCTACTTGTTGGACTCAGTTCCATTAATTTGAAAAGAGATAAGCAGCGCGCTACGTCGACATGAATAACGAAGCATTTGAAGAAAAATTGCCGTTTTGGTAGTAAAAATCAGGGAAAATAAAAAATAAAGTTATTTTCCTCAAAGTCGAGCAGCTGTTTTCTTAAAAAGCTATCCATTCTTCGATGGTTTGGCCAAGACGTACCTATACATACCACGAAATCCCTGCCATTAGGTAGTTATTCTGAGGATAAGCCCGTCCAACATCTTTCCTCTACCCACATGGGGATCTACCCAACCTCTTCGAGAGTTGTGGAGTTGAAAGTCATGATTAGGATTACCGATACCTACTTTCTTTTTCTTTTGTCGGAGATTGCTATACTATCCAATGAAGCACTCAGACACAACTACTGATCCACTGTACTACAGACACCTTAATTTACTGTACTTAGTTTTCCCGTATTTCAAAGAAAGATGAGAAGGAGGTTGAGTGATGAAGAGCTTAGATGTTCGGCACTCAACACGTCAGCCCCGAAGATCTGTCACCTGATGCGAGCAAAGGCAGGACAACTACAGAGGAAGTGTTCCGCTGTATCGTCGTCCTCTCCACAAGCAGGACAGATGGTGGTGTCACTCAAGCCCAATACATTTAAGTGTTTGGCAAAAGTCGTTTGGTCTTTCTACACCCAGCACTGTCATGCCACCGACACTTGTGTTCAGGAGAAACCCAATTATCAATGGATGACCTAACCACAGATGCAGGCAGAGCCAACGCAGGTTCAGGTTCTGAGAGTGCTTCTTCTGAACACAGCCTAGCAAGCTCATCAGCGATCTCATTTCCCTGGATACCAGTGTGACCTGGGACCCAAACAAGTTTTACTGTGTTTAGCCTTCCTACCAAGTTCAGAGAAAGCTTGAGTTCGAGCACTAACTCGGACGAGGTGCGATTGTTGAGCAGCACTTTTAGCTTGGCTATCACTGCAAACGCATATGCTTCTAGCCCTCAACCTGTTTGTACAAAGATACCGAATATCTCCGCTTGGAAGACAGGCGGATGGTTACCTAATGTTCTCGCTTTCTACAAAGACTCCAGAACCAGACCCCAGTCCGGTTTTGGAGCTATCCGTGATTCTTTCCCTGGCTCAGAGTCTCTCCGAATGTCTTCGGAGTAAAGTTGACGTGGTACTCGAACGAAACTGCATATTTCTAGGTACTCGATACACGTAACAAAACCTGAATCGTTCCTTGTTCACCACACTATCATATAGTGTTAGCTCTTGGCGAATCATCACGCCAATATTGTTTGTTTGTGCAAAATTCCTATTCCTATTCGGAATCCTTTGTAGTTACATCAGACTATTATACTCGCGCACACTGACTCAACACTCAAATAAAAATTCAATTGTATACGAGTCGCTGGTGCACCAATTTCGATCGTCGGTCGTCGTCAAATTATCGAAAAGAAAATTTATTCACCCATTTGATAGTTTTATGCGCGCACACAAGACTGCCAAGATCGTCCCCCGATATGGCAGAACAATGGTCCAATCGATACAAGGCTCCTGGAATAACCGCCCCTCTTTCCCCCGATTCTGTGTCGGCGATTTTGCCTCGTTACGACTGTTTGCCATTTAAATGATGTTAAGTTGCGCAACTTGGTCGCCATCGATCAGCAAAGAAAAAAAAATTCACAACAGCAATATTGGAATCTCGACTAATTTGCGACTCTCCGGAAAATAGCACGAATTTCAATTGACCCACGACATCCATCACTATATGCGTGTGGTGGGGATACTTCTGGGCGTCTAATTAATATTCCCCCGAAAATATTTTCCTATGCGGTTTCCTCTTGGGCGTGCCACGATGGTTTTGGCGGAAGGAATTTGTGTGCGAGACCGCCTTGATCTTCGACAAAAAACTCACGGATGAGTTACAAATTTTAATGACGAGTCAAAAATGATTCTCTTTTCTTTTTCTGTCATTTTTCTCCTCCTTGTGTCTTTGTTTCCTTTCGCCTTTGTTTTTAGAACTTTTTGGGTATTTTTAATGATTTATTCGCTGATTTGCCCGTTCGAATACGTCGTCGTAGAGTTGAAAACGTTTTATAGTCTGTGGACCATTTTTTCATTATAATGATTCTATGGAATTCCATGGATTTGAATGTCGAATTTGTTATCAAATTTTCATGTGATGGGTATTGTCACGTTGTTGCGGGAGAAGATACGAATTGGAAGATAAAGTACTTCCTCTTAAATGAACGACGATTCGGTGGGGAATTTTATTCCAGAATTCTGAGAATTGATGAAAGGATGAAACGTAATAAATACGTGCTCTAGTTTTGACGAGCACTATTTCATTCGTTAAATTTAAGATTGTGTCAAAACAATATTTTTCAGACGAGTGATATGTGAGACGAAATTTCGAAAATAAAATTTGTCCGTGTGACAAGGTGTTGTCTGTGCCCACCAATATTTCATGACCTTTCTTAAAGTGTGTATGAGTTAAGTTTTGGGAGGCAGATACGATTGAGGAATTTTCGAAATTCATGTGTGTGGGGTTGCTCAGTTTTCATAATATGTTGTTTCGAAAATTCAGTTTCCCGACCGCGTTTATAGCTGAAAACTTTTGCCTGCTAGGTTTTGTAAGTTAGTCATTATTCGACAGATTTAAACCAATTGAAGTCCATTGTGTTATCACAAAGAGTCGGTTATTTGCGCTGCTTTGAGAACTGCGTTAAAGAATTTCCCATATTTTACTGATATCCGTGTCGACAATATCTGTTCATTGGAAAAGTAATTTCAAAAATAGTTCCGGGCATGCAGTTACAAAGTAAGCGGAAAGTAGTTTGCGGGGATTCTTAGCCAATTAAGAAGACATTTTGTATCTTATCTTGGTACCCATTATAATGTAACTGACTTTTTACAGTTTTCGTATTTCCTTGGCTATTTTGTCTGCTCTTTAGTTGGATTTTAGCGTTAGCATGCAATTATTCAATATTTTATTTAAGCGTTTACGACAGTAGAATTTATGGTGATTCGAGTGCATGCATGGCTGCCTAAAAAACACTTTCCTTTACAAGTTTTTCTGTACATTCGCAGGTCAGACTATTTATGTCATTTCGTTTATCCTTACCTTAATCTTCAAGTTGGCATAAACATATTTCGGAATGATTTTTTTTTTCAAGCTATTTTTTTTAATAAGCTATTGAGCTCGCTTTAATGTAAGCTTTCCCATGATGTAAGTTGGTGTCTTCATGTCATTTTGTGGATGTTGGTCCCAAGAGTAGCTGCGAAAGTAATGTTCGCAAACTCAAAGTCCCCATATGCACAGCATGGAAAGGCCATTAGTTATATAGAAACTGCCTTATTGCACCTGAGGGACACCAACACCATAGTCCCGCATAACACCTTGAAGAGAAGTACTCGCCTGGGTAGTTCTTAGAAGGTATGTGAACTTTCTTTAAGTCTGTTATCGTGGGTGAGCCTTCAGGGACTACCACCTCAGATAGTAAAGTTTGTTGAATTGAAACTTCAGTCCAAGGTCTCGATATCGACAGCTTCATTTTATAAATGCGGAGGTATAGGTATGTCTATCTAAACATTTCTACCCAAACAAGACAACTATGTATAGAAAGCTTCGAAAATAAGAACCGCGTAGACGATACTGACACGCATCACTGAAAGAAAAAAGTCATGGAGACCATCGGCGCGGCATAGATACTTAGTGAATTTTCAAGTCACCAAACTAATACGTCTTGAATTGTAAGATTAGGATAGTGACAGGTTTGTTAACAACCCTATAATATACTAGTGGGCCAAAAAACAAAAACCGTTTTTGGTGCTACCATTCGAGGTCTTATCTGAACCAATTTCATTAAACCGCCTGCAAGACATTTCGATGCCCTAAATACCAGAAAAAGATGTGGAGACAGTATTAATAAAGCTTTCGATGTATCAAATTCATCTGGCAGACTACCCCTATTACTCCTATGCGAGCGTATGATAGTTCACGATCTCATAGCTTCACTTTTGTAACAACTAATGGATATAACATTAGTAATTAGAATTACAAATGCTAAGGCAAAGCAGACGTTACTATACTCCTTTAACCTACTACATACTTCAACTCTGTTTTAATGTCTATAGTTTTAAGGTCCCTAGTGTAATGAAAAATTCAGAAGCTGTAACGCGGAACCTATTACCACTGTCGCCAGAGAACGTTGCGCATGCGCATCCCCAAACACGCATGGGACATTCCGCAAACGACACAACAATTGCCAATTGACGCAGGAATTGTCACGCGCGCATTGGGGCACAGATAATTTAATTTACCCTGCAGAAGGAATCTTATGTTCACTGATACCATACTCCGAGGGCCACATGGTTGTGTAATCGTTGTCGCCATCGTCCTATGTCGCCATCGCCAACTATACGTATTCCTACACAGAAGCTCATTCCGCCGAGATGACAGGCGACCAAGCTTCTAGGCCACGTATTGCTGGCAGTATCACAATGTTAGAGAGACTTTGCACGCGCGCATGAGCAGGAAGGAGGTTGCCGTGTTGCTTTGCTAGTCTGCCTACCTCTTGAAAGAGTTCTTTTTTTTATGCACTGTTACCGGGAAGATAATCATCATGGCGGCGTGCGTTTCTTCTTCAATTTAAAGTCATACGGTAGACGCGCAGTCAGCACCAAAAGAACATTAAAAGCCCAGCCAACTCTGAACCCTTGGCCAATATGGTGATATGGTTAGGAGATGTTATAAAGAAACGAATACGTGCATGTGTGTGGTAGTCCGTCTGTCTGTTTGATGGAAGTTGGCGCATGTTTTTTTTAGGAGACAGACAGACGGACGGACAAGCAGACAGATAGACGGATAAAGTGGCAGGCTGGCATAGCAAAACGATTGCAGGCGACAAAAATAATGGCGTGTGCGTGCTAGGAAATCTTCATTGCGTTCCAACTTGTATCGCAGTGCATGCGTCTGCGAAAGGAGTTGCGTTGCGTTGTTTGCTTTATTTCTAATGGCACCATAAGTGGGACGAATTTGCATTTAAGTGAGGACTCAATGCGAGTTAGGAACTAAGTATTGGCATACATTTTAAAAGCTTATATGCTTAGCTATTGTATAGGTAGATTACTCATTTGCTTACAAGAAACCAGGGGCGGATTCAGGGGTATGGTCATGGGGATCATGTCATGACCATTGACCGTACCCAAAACTCCAGAAAAAAAGATTAAATAACTGAAAAGAACTACAGCTGTGAGTTAAAGCTATGTATACACGACATGCCAAACACGACATACGCATGCCACTCTGACGTCACGATAAAATTACTCAACATATTGTAGAATATGTCACGTTTTATTATATTGTGGCATGTGCGAAAAGTATGCCGAGTACACGGCATGCACGTTTTGCCTCAAAGTTGGCATTTCGTATGTCGACGGTGACTTTCAAAAAATCTACTCAATTGAAGATTTCTTAGACGATTTTTAATCCATTGACATCTGGTGACATTTCGAAATAAATGCAGTATACATCCCAAAATATGGTTCGTCTTCTTTCTACCAAGCCATAAGTAACAAATTCCATCAAAGGATATCAATGGATTAAAAAACGTCCAACAAATCTTCCATTCAAACGAAGTTTTTTGTATTCTTCGAAATTTACATGCCACTCTGAGTTGGACATATGGGTGACAGACGCATGCCAATATATATCTCAGCGTCAATAATATGCCGAGTACACGACATGCACCCTTTTGTGACTGGCATGCGTATGTCGGGTATACTCATAGCTTTAGGCTTAATACATTTGCTGTCAGTTCGAGTTTACCAACGAAAACTAATTTATTTTTGCATTTGTGCGTTTATTTTTATACCCTCCACAGGAAGGTATATGTATTCACTTTGTCATTACGTTTGTAACGCCAAGAAGGATTCACACTATATTAAAATCTATGGGGAACGGGTAACCCTTTGAAATTCCTTGCGTTCAGATTTCACAAATATAGCTACAAAAAATTCAAGCAAGCGACGCTTCAACAACCTCATAAACGGACCTAAAAACGTATCCAAAACGTTTCCAAATCTAAAATATTTTTCATTATTTTCGATTAATCTACCGAGACTACCCATATCTAGCAGTTGAGTCTCTCTTTTCGATATTTTCATGAGGGAATAATCAGATTTCTTAACATTTTGAGAAGATTCAATGTGAAGACATGATGCAAGAACGTCGCTTCGGTTGACTGGTGTTGCATTATCACGGATAGTAGAAGATCTTTGCTACGAGTTTGACATTCATTTAGCATGGTGGGTATATGCTATAGGGATTGGTTGTCCATGCAATAACCACGCTTTAAACAACTCCTTGGCAAAGTCTTCAAAAGTGACGTTTTGTCGGAATGCATCAGCGACTATGAAAAAAGTTATAGAAAGCCTTTGCTAATGCTTCAGCAAAAAGACACAAAGAATTCGAGGAAGAGCTGGGAGGAACACCTGTACAAGGAATTTGTGAAACTTGTGAAAAAATATTTTTTAACAATTTTTTTTATTAAGACTAGGCATAAGGTTTATTGCTATGTAGATATGCAAGTTTTATGTTCATATATCTATTTTAAAAAATATTTTTTTTGCAGGTTGGCTGGCTTCGGCCAACGTGACCATATCCAAACAGAATTCTTGGATCCGCCCCTGCAAGAAGCACTAATTAGAGCTGTTGGCGCAGATTAGAGGATTTAAGAGGATTTTTTTCTAAAGGTAGGTAGAAGCCGTGGTTTATGCCTTTGATTAGCACTAGGGTGGGTCGTTTTGTTACCACGTTTTTTTTCCATAAGGCAGTATGTATGTAGTATTTTTAAGAGTGTACTTAAATATCTATATATGTTAATCCTCAAAATAATATCCCTCCCTCAAAATTGAATAAATAAAAATCTGAGACCTTTTCTTGATGGAGTTTCCAAAACTTAAACGGCCTATATTAAGAACGATTTCAAAAATTATTTAGAAATGGTCAAGTCTTTCCTTAAAAATGTTTGGCATTGGACTACCAGTTTTCGGTGTGAATTGCTTTGAAGACGATTGTCTTAAAATTCATACGTCTGATTAGGTTTCCGACCACTGATCATTATGAGACGATTGCCAGCCTATACAGTCCAAAGGGCAGCATTAAAAGAAACGTAGTAGGTACCTACCTACCAGTGAAATAGGCATCATCATCACAATGAAGATGGCCATCCAAAACCTTCTTGGACGCAAACTCTCATAACATGTACATACCTACATAATAATAGTAATAATTTTTGGGCATTTTAAATCCCAACAAATGAGTATAATATTTAAGACGAAAGTGCCGCACTAAAGTTGAGTTTTAATGAGATGAAAAAATAATAATGCTTGTGAAGACCATTTAGCAAAGATCATCTGAACTGCCGTCGTGCCGTCCATGCTGGCTCTTAAAATGAATCGTTATGAAAATGGTTATGCGTTTTTATGTTCATTATTATTAAGATCGAAATATCTCTTCGTATGTAACAATTAATGTGTACGACTTTCGGTTGCTAATTATCTAATTATTATATTTTGTTAGTCATATACGGATTACTCTGAATTAATGTAGTCTCTAAATGCCATAATCGTGGAAGCATTGTTGTATACGCTTGTGTCATGGGCTAATGGACTGCTAGTTAAAAATGGAAGGCAGCCACAATCTTTAACGCTACTACTAGTTAAAAACAAGGGCTAAGTGGGCAAATTGAAGCGGTGGAATTTTTCATACAATTTCTTTAAAAAAAATATGTAGTTTTCCAAGATGCCCAACAAAATTTCAGATCATACCTATACATAAGTCATTGAAAGAAGAGATCGAGATGTGTAAAAACTTTATAAGAAACTATAGAATGCGTTACGGTTTCCGACCTCTCGGTTGTATTCAATAAATTGGTGGCATAGTGCGCATCCTTGGTGCAATTGCAGGTGGTATTATTTCTTACAGGGGAAAACACTAAAATATTCTTCCAAGAGGAATATACAGACACAGAGTGTCTTGTCCTTTAAGTCAAGTAAATGATGAAATTTTGATTTTTTTTTTCTTTATACCGCGCCAAAAAAGCAATTTTTCGGCGTGCATCGGTATCTGATGGATCACTGATCGCTCTCGCTACACACGCAACAATTTTCATTATTAGTAAACAGCACCGAGACAGAATGAGCCCCATCACTGAACAAATTTGACGGTGGAAAGGTGGATCCAACAAGGGCCCAAATCACTGAACTCGCGATGTAACCTAAATAAAAGATCGAGTTAGCTGTCAGGTCAGAAAAACTATTAGCTAGTTCGATGTTGTCATATTAAAACCCAAACTCCTAAATATGAGTCGCTGGTATATGCCAACAAACCATTGACAGTTGACACCTTAGAAGGCAGTATTGTATCGTCCGCATTATTATTCACGGTAAACGATCCCAATTACTCGCTGATCTTTGCCTAAGATGGATTTTGTGTGGTTGCGTCCAATATTTAATGTTCAGTTATGAGTTTTTTTTGTATGAATAGGGTACTTTAGCGAATCTCTAACCTTTGGATGCGTCTGGCAAGGACTTGGCGACAAGTGAAACGTCTTGGACTTATATATTCGTTATCAGGGGGTTTTTCTCTAAATTCTAAAATAAAAATTAGGTGGTTGCATGCATTATTCCAAAATGGCATTTGAGCAATATTTTGACTTCGTCTGGCAAGACCTTAGCGACACGCAAACAGTCTTGGACCTTTTAGGAAAAATTGGTGAGGTTGCATATTCAGTATTTTTTTTTATAGCATTTTGAAAAAAAAAAAAAAGTTATTTGGCGGACCCTTTACATAATGTATAAAATTTGAACATAAACTGACTTCTTGAAGTTTACCACCACAAAACACGCATTCATCTTAATATGACTAATCACAATGGGTCCACAAGGACCTAAGTGGGGTGAAGAGGAGGCTACTCAGCTTCACCAACCCGTTAACCTAACCTAATATGACTAAATGTTTTTAACAACTATGTATGCATCGCCATTTATAGTCAATCGATAGCTCATCCCAAACGACAAGACATGATCCACCACGATCATAATCTGACATAAAATAAATTAACTTTCTGTCTGACACACTCGCACCCACCTATACCTAATGGAATTTGAGTCATTCCAATATTTTACTTCGGGTTAAAATAAAATTAGTGATCATTCGCATTTCTTTTCCAATTCCTTAAAAGGTATTACAAGCCCTTACAAAACACCCACCTATATCAGTCTGATCGGCAAGAATTCGATCACGATCACCAAAAAGGAAAATGTTTCTACAATCCGGTAAGACAAATGGTTAGAGAACGTTACCCCGCACTTGACGTGGTTAATTGGAAATTAATTGTTTTTCTGTCTCCATAGAGCTCCAATATTCATTCATTCACATCCAGATGGTATATAAAGGAAAAAGAAAACCAAAAGACAGACAAACTTCTTGCTACACCATCCCGCTGCGAAATGCCCCTGGCCCGGCTGTCAACGTCGGCAGCCAATATATATTTTGGCCCACGTAATGTGATTCATTTAAAAAAAAAAAGTTTCGAAATAGTTTTCCTTTTCACGCGTGGGCCGTGTTGTAGTTCTTATTGGTTATGGCAAAGAATTCATTCATTAAATTTTCAAATCGATTTTAGATGAGAAGAAACGCATTGTTCTTAATTGTACAATATAGATACTTTTTAGATCGGGTCGGTGGAACGATGAGTATCTCTGTTTAAAATTATTTCATTTTGTGGTATGAATGTTTTTTAAATTAATTCGTGGAAGATAAAATGTGAAAGCTTTATTTAATTGACAGCGACTGTGTCTGGCGCTATAAAATAAATAACTCTCCCGACACGATACCCGTGGTGTATACAAGGAGTTCTTATTACAAAAACATAAATCTAAATTCGCGCGATAAAATATCTGAAGTATGTGAGCTTTAAAGTATAGGTACAGCTCAATGGATATTATGTAACTAAAATCGATCTGAATCTATAGTACACTTTCATGTAGTATCTACTTATAGGGGAAAAACGGTTACGATGTTCGCGCAAGTTTGTTTGCGTTCTTTTTAATGTTTGGGGGTGTTATGTCTCGAATCCGGTAGTCTCAATTTATAACACACGACCGATTTTGTTTGAATTCATTTATTGACTGACCTACGTACTAGCTTACAAACTAACTTAATCTAACAACTCTCTCTTATTAACTTACTCTCTAATTCTAATATAACCTATATACTTAAACATAGTACTCTTAAATTCTATATGACATTACCTCCTTTTTTTTGGATTTACATTTTAATGTCAACAATTTACATAAGTAATTTCATTATTTTTTTTTCTTTTTTTTTTTTTTTTGAGTTCCATACATATTCTTTTTACTTGTAACATACTGGTTTTCTAGGTCTTAATACCATTTTTGACGGTTGATAACCTGTACTTCCGTCAGCAATATCATTTAAATCTTCATTATTATTACTTATGCTATTAGTAACTTCATCTTTGTTTGCATCAGCCACTTCTTCAGTTCGATCTACATTTATTTTTTGTTGATAACTTGGTACAATCGATTCTCTTACAAATTTTCGCAGCTGATTTCTATGTACCCTCTTTGTTAACCCATTTACGTTTATTATATAAATTAAAGAACTTATTCTCTTTACTACATAGCCTTCTTTCCATTTCGCAAAATTAAATCCCTCTTGACAATACCATATTCTTTCTCCAATATATAAATCAAAATAGTTTCTCTTAATTCTATCAAAACTTTTCAACTTATTCTGCTTATACTTATTCCAAACAATTGGATCTCTTACACTTACACTTACACTTCCAGTATTTTTTAAATTATCTTTATGTAAATAAGAAATTGTTGTTATAGGGTTGTAACAAAAAACTAAACTTGCGGGAGTGCTACCTGTTGCCGTTTGCGGTGTATTACGGTATTTAAATAAAATATTTAATAAAATCTGTTCTACACTCAGTTTTGGATTTCTGCATTTTTTTAAACTTTCTTTGATAGTGCCCACGGCTCTCTCTGCCAAACCATTGCTTTGCGGATGGTAAACAGGTGATGGGCTATACTGAATTCCATTTATCTCTAGAAACTGTTTAAACTCAACACAAGAAAATTGAGGCCCGTTATCAGACACCAACGTCTTTGGAAAACCGAACACCGACATAAATATTTTTAATTTTAGAATGACTACGGAGGCTGTAGTTTTGTTTAACATAAATGCATCTATCCACTTACTATAGTCGTCTACAACTATCAAAAAGTCTTTTCCTTCGTAGTTAAACAAATCCACATGAACCCTTTCGAAAGGAAAAGTAGTTTGAGGCCATGTGGTATTGGGACAATCCTTGGTATGTCTTTATAACTTGTTACATGTTAAGCACCTATTTACATAACATTCGATGTCCCTGTCTATATTAGGCCACCATACACAGGATCGTGCCAGCATTTTCATTCGAGTCATACCAACGTGTTGTTCATGTAATAAATTTAAGCAAGACTCTCTGAATTTTGAAGGCACAATTATTCGATTTGCGTAATATAGACAGTCGCTGTCCAATTCGAGTGACTGTCGAATGCTATAAAATGGAACTACATTTTGATCTTTGCTTGCCCATTCTGGCCAACCGTTTCTGATAAAGTTTTTAATTTGCATGAAACTGTTATCGCTATTGCATTCCTTCGCAATATCTTTCAGATTTAACGGTGTCGACTGACTAAAACTGAAAAAATTCAATGAAAATGTTAACTCTTCCACACCGGTAGGTTCATTCAATGGCAACCTAGAAAGCGCATCAACATGTTTCTGTTTTGTAGCTGGCCGATAAACTATTTTAAACTGGTAATTGGATAAGAACAAGATCCACCTGTGCAGACGCACGGACGCTACAACTGATAATGCTTTCTTGTCACCAAAGAGAACCTCAAGCGGCTTATGATCCGTGTAAACTGTAAAACTATACCCATATAAAAACTTGTGAAACCGTTTGATTGCAAAAACGACAGAGAGTGCCTCACGGTGCAATTGAGCATAGTTTGCTTCTGCTTTGCTAAGCGTTGAACTGGCCATGAAACATGGTCGCTCGACTCCATCGCGATCAACATTGCTAAGAATTGCACCTACACCGTGCGGCCCTGCATCACACGCAACTATAATGGGTAATTTCGGATCAAATGGCCGTAAAATATTATTCCTATTAATTAACTGTTTGCTCTCGATAAAGGCCTTTCTACAGTCATCTGTCCATTCCCACACTGAGTCTTTTCGAAGTAAACTATACAGCGGGCTAAGTTTATTTGAAAAGTTTGGTAAAAACTTAGAATAATAATTCAACAGACCTAAATAGCTTTGTAATTTTTTAATATCCGTGGGCTCTGGTGATTCTAAAATAGCTTTCAACTTACCGGCACAGGGTTTTATTCCCAACTCAGACAATTCATGGCCTAGCCACTCAACGCGGGAGACAAAGAACAAGGACTTTTCAACCTTAATTTTTATATTGTGCTCGTTGAGTCGAGAAAGTACTTTATGTAGTCGTTCCTTACATTCCTCATAACTGTTACCACAAATCAATATATCATCAATATACACCCCGACACCAGTTATGCCTACCAGAATAGTGTCCATCACTCTTTGGAATATCATTGGTGCAGATGCTACTCCAAAAGGTAATCTGCAAAATTGGTATAACCCGCGCGGTGTATTAATCGTTAACAAATGTCTACTTGCCTCTGAAACTGATAACTGCAGGTATGCCCCCGTTAGATCCAGAGAACAATACCACTTAAATCCTCCCAATTTGTTCAACATTTCGTCAATTAATGGAAGTGGATAAACTTCCATATTTAGAAACGGATTAATGGTAATTTTAAAATTTCCACATAGCCGGATTGATCCATCTTTTTTTCCAACTAACACTAATGGGGCTGCCCATGCACTATTTTTAACCTTTTCAATTATATTTTCTTCTTCAAGCCTTACTAGCTCCTGTTCTACTTTGTCGCGCAAACTAAAGGGAACAGTGTAAGGTTTGTGAAAACGCGGTTGAGCGTTCTCACAAACTGAAACGTCTGCAACAAAATTTGCTATCGGTTGTGTCGATTGTCCAAAAACGTTAGGGAATTGATTTCTTATTTCACTCAATACCAACCCATCACCCGCCTGGGTCATGTAAGAAATTATTTGCGGATTTGTCTGAGCTTTGAAAAAGTCACGCCAAGAAGAACAAATTTCATCTAACCAATTCCTTCCTATTAGCGGATAAAAGTCGGTTTTACTTTTAACTATATGTAAACATAACTTAAATTCTTGATTTCGGCAATAAACCACAACAGGTATTTCCCCTAACACATCAACAACTTCACCTGTTACTACCCGTAAATTAAAACTTTTTACATTTCTTATTTTATATTTAGAAAAATACAACAAGTAATCTTTTTCAGAAATTACCGAAACAACAGCACCGCAATCTATTTCCATTTTCAGCAATACCCCATTCACCTTTAATTCCGCTACCACTGGTCCACTCGGAGCGTCAATGTAGTTTAAGCTGCCTAATTTCGCTTTAGCATGAGCTTTCGATGATGATTTCCCACGATGATTTAGCATTCCCCGCTGTACCGCCATATGCTTATTCCGCTCACGTTGTGTCGGTTTACTTCGGCATGCTTTAGCTGAATGTCCAGTTTTTCCACATACAAAGCACTGCCAATATTTAGCGGGACATTCATTTACTTTATGAGAAGACGTGCACTTGACACAATTGAAAATTTTGTCTCTTTGATTGAATGTTATGTCTCTCTGTTTCTTCGGTTGTAAGCGGTTAATTAGATTCACGTGAGAATGAGCACCCAGTTCTCTTTGTTCATTTTCAACGAGCTCGAATTCTCTTGCAATATCACATGCTAACTTCCACTTAAGATCACTAGCACTTAGCAACCGGTTTTGAAGCCGTTGGTCCCGTACACCAACCACCAGCTTATCCCGTAATGCTTCCACTAAGAAGTCTTTGAAATCACAATGCACTGAGAGCATTTTTAATTCTAAAATAAAGTCCGAAATGGATTGATTTTCTTTTTGTTTAGCGCAGTTAAATTTAAATCGTTCTGCGATTATATTTTTCTTTGTAGAAAATCCGTCTTCTATCAAAGCGATTAGTTCACTAAACTTTTTTGTTGTAGGAGAATCCGGTGCCACTAGGTCTTTGATTTTTCTGTAGCTGTCCGGTCCCACTAATGTAAGAAATAGTGGCGTCTTTTTCTTATCAGGAGTGTCGTTTATAAAGAAGAGTTGTTTCATGCGCTCTATATAATCGGCGAAGTCTTATCCGATTACAAATTGTTCGATTGAGCCAATAAACGAACCGGACCCGTTATTCAACGGCACACTGACTACCGTCTTCGTGTCACTATTATCACTACTGTCACTAGTTGCCATATTTTAATTTTAATTTTATTTAGTTTTACAACTATCAAATTATTTTTCTTTTTCTTTTTTTTTTTTTTTTTTTTTTACCAATAACTAAACGTTTTCGTTTTTATCCTCGTCGCCAAAATGTTATGTCTCGAATCCGGTAGTCTCAATTTATAACACACGACCGATTTTGTTTGAATTCATTTATTGACTGACCTACGTACTAGCTTACAAACTAACTTAATCTAACAACTCTCTCTTATTAACTTACTCTCTAATTCTAATATAACCTATATACTTAAACATAGTACTCTTAAATTCTATATGACAGGGGGCTTTGGACCTACTCGTAAAAGCTGTTGTCTAACGTACAAATTTTTGACCTATATAGTAAGCAGGAGGAGTGTCTACGCACTAAGACACTTCCTCTTGTTTCAGGCGGCAGCGGATGAATTCCCTAGATGGAATCAACGGTGGCGTCTACAGTTCCGGTCAGGTCGAACTAAAGTGTAATCCCTGTATGAGCTGCTTCGACATATTTGGATACCAGGTCTATGGGGATCTCCAATACTGAGCCAGGGTGTTGGAAAAGAGTTGGTGGCGGACGAACCCTAAACGGGTCAACGGCAGCGCTCATATCCCAAAATTGGGTTACTGACATCGGAATATCCGACCCGCTGTCCTAGGGTCAAAACAGGACCTGGCCCTCCAGGTTGGGGGTTGTGCCGTCGGGGTAACTTCCCGACCATGGAAAAAATAAATAGTTATGAGAGAGACGCAACCAGCCTCGGATAACGGAACTCCTCAAATGGCAACCAGACCCGGAACGTCAATGGACTATGATTAAAGAGTATGTACCTGGAATGTAAGAACACTCTACACCCCAGGTGTCACTCAAAAACTTGAGTCTGTCCTCATGCGGTACAAGGCAGACATTACCGCGATACAGGAGATACGATGGATAGGATCAGGCATGATGAAAAGAAAAGATTGCGACATTTATTACAGCTGCAACAAAAGGCTGCATGTATTAGGATGCGGATTCGTCGTGGGAAATCGGCTTAGGACAAAAGTTATTGACTTCAAGCCGATAAGTGATCGCCTTTCTGTGATCCGCATCAAAGCTACTTTCCAAAACATAAGCCTAATATGTGCACACGCCCCTACCGAAGAGGCTGAAGATCCCATCAAGGAGGAGTTTTATGACCTCCTGGATGGAGCCTACGGAGCCTGTCCGGAGTATGATGTAAAAGTTGTACTCGGGGATTTCAATGCTAAAGTCGGAAAGGAAAACATCTTTGACGGGTTAGTTGGTAAGCACAGAATCCACGAAACGACAACAGACAACGGCTACCGACTAATCGATTTTGCAGCAGCTCGTAATACGGTGATAAGTAGCACTAGGTTTCCAAGGCTAAGGATCCACACAGCAACCTGGCGCTCTCCAGACGGTCGAACCGCCAACCAAATCGACCATGTGCTAATCGATGCGAGGCACGCATCCAACATCCTCGACGTGCACACATTCCGAGGGGCAAACGTCGACTCTGACCATTTTCTTGTCGCGGCTAAATTCAGAGCTCGACTGTCCAACGAGAAGAAGCTGCGAACTGCCCAGAAGAAGAAATTCGACGTTGGACGCCTTAACACACCTGGAGTAGCCAGAGCCTACAGCGAGCGCCTGAGTATGAAACTCTCCTCTGTGCACTCACCTACCACAAACGCCAACAATCAGTGGTGCCAGTATCGCGACATCATCAAGGAGGTAGCCGAAACCACCGTAGGGTACCAGCCACCCCAGAGAAAGAGCCCGTGGTATGATGATGAATGCGTGTACAGGAAAAAGGTGACAGAAGATGCACACAAGAAAGCGCTGCAGCGCAAAACAAGGGCAGCGAGAGAAGAGTATCGAGCCAGGAGAAGGGAGGAAAAGAAGATCCTGCGTAGAAAGAAGAGGACTTACGCAGCTTCCCAGCTCAAGGAGATCGAAGAGTCGCGCGATCGTAATAACATCCGGAGGTTTTATAAAAAAGCTAAGCAACTGGCTGCTGGCTACAAAGCCGGAACGCAGGCTCTTCGAGATAGCGAAGAGAACCTAGTCACCGAAGCGCAGGGAATAGTAGATGTGTTTAAGCAGCATTTCCAGCAGCTGCTTAATGGGCATCATGTAGAGAGAGTGATAGGGCAAGAAGAGAACCCACGTCCAGTCAATGAAGATAGTTCCACCACCTAGTATAGAAGAAGTTGGCTTAGCTATAAAAAGCTTAAGAACAACAAGGCCGCAGGCTCTGATGGTCTACCAGCGGAGCTCTTTAAATACGGTGGTGATGTTTTGGTAGGGAGCATGCACCGAATCATCAACCAAGTATGGGTGGAAGAAAACATGCCCGATGACTGGACTATCAGCTCCATATGCCCCATCTACAAAAAAGGCGATCCTATGTCTTGCAAGAACTATCGAGGCATATCCTTGCTAAATGTCGCATACAAGATCCTATCCAACGTACTGTGTGAACGTCTAAAACCGTTCTGCAACACACTAATCGGCACGTACCAGTGTGGCTTCCGGCCCGGCAGATCGACTATAGACCAAATTTTCACACTGAGGCAAATCTTGGAAAACACGCGCTGCAACGTGCAGTTTGGAAGCAGCTCTTCCGAACTTTTTCAAACATGCACCGGATTTCGGCAAGGAGACGCTCTATCATGCGACTTCTTCAATCTCGTACTGGAGCAGATAGTGCGCAGGGCAGGTGTCAACACGGAAGGCACTATCTTCAACAGGTCCGTCCAGCTGCTTGGCTATGCGGACGATATTGACATCATCGGTCGCTCCCAGCGCGCCGTGATAGAAGCATTCACGGCGATTGAAGAACAGGCGAAATCCGTTGGGCTTGAAGTAAATGAGGACAAGACTAAGTACATGCTATCAACAAACAAACAAGCATCTGTCCACCGCCTAGGACAAAACGTCACTATTGATAGCAACAATTTCGAGGTAGTTAAGGAGTTCACCTACCTCGGAGTAAACGTAAACTCCACGAATGACACCCTAGTGGAGATCCGGCGAAGAATTACCCTAGGAAACCGTTGCTACTTCGGTTTGGCAAAACAACTGGGTTCAAAACTCCTAACTCGAAGGACGAAATGTGTGCTCTACAAAACCCTTATCCTGCCAGTTCTGCTTTATGGCGCCGAGTGCTGGACGATAAGCAAGAAGGGAGAGCTGATACTGGGCTCCTTCGAAAGAAAAATACTTCGGCGGATTTTTGGTCCTGTGTGCGAGGAGGGCGAATGGAGGAGAAGATACAACCGCGAACTCTATGAGCTGTACCAAGATGTGGATGTAGTCCAAAAAGCCAAAACACGTCGACCACATTGGCTCGGCCACATCGAGCGAATGGACAATAATGCTCCAGCCAAGAGGGTCTTCGAATCCCAGCCCCCAGGTTCGAGAAGACAAGGAAGACCGAACCTCCGTTTCAAAGACCAAGCCATCGCGGATGCCAGAGCGCTTGGTCTGGACAATTGGAAGCAGCGTGCCCGGGATCGTAGAGGATGGAAGGCTGCAGTGTCTCAGGCAGAGACTCTTCACGGGTCGGGAGCCCGATAAGTAAGTAAGTAAGTAAGTAAGTATAGTAAGCACTTGGTCTGTTTTTTTTTATACAGCTTTGAGACTTAGGGCCGTTTGCTGGTACGTTTCATAGAGATTTAAGTTTCACGTAAACGTAGGGAATCCAATATTTTACTGGCCTATGAATTGTGAAAACGTAGACAAGATTCATGAGCGGATTTACCCGAGTACAGCTCGCAAGACTGCAAAATTGCCGACAACTAGTTGTACATAATATCTAAAAAAAAATTGTTTAGTAACATTGATGCCCCCCGACTTATAAGTAAAGCCCAACATTGTGTCGTGTTGTAGCTTAAAGTAAATCCTCTGACTTAATTGCCCTAACTATAGGTACTTAACAATACTACATACAACATACTTCATTACTGGCAGTATTCCTGGAGGTAAAAAATTCCAAATACGAAATCCTAGGTCTAGTTGCTCACAATCACAACGATTAGTGTGAATGAGTTTAAATTTTTGAAACGAATGGAGAAGGGTCTATAATTTTATGGCGAGTCCAAATGGCTGAATTTCAAAAGCTTTCTCAGGACTAGGACTAGGATTGCCATACGCCCCCTTTGTTATACCAAAATGTTGTTTGTTCTCCTAATACAAACCACTATCCCCCTTATTAAGGTAAATTAATAAAAGAAAACATTCAATTGAAAACTTTCAAGATACTTTCTTTTAATATTTTTAACAAGATTCTCTGTGAACACATCCATTTGAAGTTTAAAGCTGAATGAATCTACTCACGAACTACATCTCACTTCACGTGCAAAAGTTGTTCTCCTGTAAGTTTTTGTTTCGTACCTACTGTTATCTGTCTTCGGTCAGTTTTTGTTTTCAAACCAAAAACTTATTTCTGTTTACGCATTTTTTGACTCTGGTGTTCAACATTCATTTAAAAAAAATATTGGCCCCCTTTTTTTGAACACTTGCCCCACTAGAAAACTCACAATATCCGCCTTTTCGTAACCAGGACTATTAGACTATTAAACTCTCGAAATAGTCAGACTTAGGCCTGAAACACACATGCGATTTCAATCGCGCGACTGTTTAGTCGCAAAAAATGAAGCACACATATTTCAATATTCATTTTTTTCATTTTTTGCGACTAAACAGTCGCGCGATTGAAATCGCATGTGTGTTTCGGGCCTTAAGGTGGTGCAGTGAAAAACCCCGATTTCATCTGTGTTTGTTCGGGGATCTACGAACATCGCGCACTCTAACCACTGCAGCAATACCTATGGGTGCTATGCATAAAAAAGTATTTACTTTAAGTAAATACTGAAAGGTAGAAGTTGAAGTAGAGGCTCCGATTTTCAGTATTTACTTCGTTTAGTTTGCTTAAAAAAAAGTTTTTACTTGATTGCAAATAATGCTGAGTTCATTCAAGTAAATAGGTATTTAAAATTCATCGGATATCATAGTAAATACTTTTTTTAGTAGGTACATACTATGAAATTTTTAAGTTTATCGATAGCACCTTGAAAAATGTTCAGTATTTACTGCAGAAAAACAAGCACATACTATTTTTAATGCTTTCCAAAAAAGTATTTACTACAAAAATGCATGCGAAAAAAGTAATTACGTTTACTTGAAGTCAATAATGCACCGAATCTTAAGTATTTACTTAATTAGTATTTAGTATTTACTTAGAAAATCCCCAGTAAAAGCATTTACTTTCTATTATGCATACCACCCCATGTGTTTGTTAGCATTCCTAAATTAACTATGAGTTAACTCTATTACTAAAACCACGTTCCTAGTTATCAGTAAATTACTTCTTAATCGTACTACAGTTCCATGCATTGCATAGTAGATAATAGCTAATAGCCATAAAGTCATGTTATCTATCAACAGAAATTATTTAACATTCCACTTAAGATTTATTGGAATTTCGTTCGCAATTCTAAAAGGTGTATGTCTTGTTAATTAATGAAAGTCATTTTCTTTTTTGAAATTATTTAATCTTTTGTTCGCTATAATTTATATTTAGCCAAAAAGAATGGAATTCGTTTTTATCTTTTTGAAGATGCAAAATCTTTCGGCAACCGGCAAGTGACAATTTATTTTTACTTTGTTATTATAATAAATTTAATTTTAAAAGAATGCGCGTGTTCTTTCTTTACTGTATGGCGCCATAAGAAGATTTTTGTTTTAAATTATATTATTAAGTAAATAATGTTCGCGCTTAAAAGAAATATTGAGTGAAATATAATGCTTATGAAGTCGTCGAATAAGATTTTTGGTATTAAAAAAGACATTGTTAAATAAAAAATTGTTTTCTTTGTTCTATGTATCTATATAATGGCCACAAGTTACAATATTAAATAGTTAATTATATAGTTAATACTCTTTTCTACCATTTTCGGTCTGGACGACAAAAGCCAAGATCTCCGTCCATTCGATCTAAATGAAGTGAGGAAAGGCTTTTCTAAACTCAAGCTTAACAAGGTGGGTGCATTTTCTATGTCATAAGGCCCTCGGGCGGTATGACATGTACCCCAACAAGGCTGCTGGACTATTTAAGGCAGCGGGAGATGAATTGGTAGAGACCATATACACCAACTCATTTACTTAGAATATGTTGGTCGAAAAAAAGCATGCCTGATGAATGGAAACTCAGCATTGTTCTTCGGATTCACAAGACAGGAGGCCCTTTAAACCGCGCCAATTAGGCACATCAGTATTCTTAACATCGAATACAAGATCTTGTCTGCCGCTGCCGTACTGTGTGAAAGCCTGAAATCAATCATTAACCAACTGATTGGTCCCTAACAGTGCTGCTGAAGGTAGATCCTGGAGAAAACTCAAGAAGTTGAGATCAATACTCACCATATATTTATAGATTTTAAGGCAACATAAGACAGCATTAATAGAGACGAATAATATAGAGCCAGGTCCAGTTTTGGCATCCCTGCCAAACTTGTGAGGTTGTGCAGAATGACAAGGAGAACGCTCGCTGCTCCAATAAGGTCGGAAACAATCTCATCGAGACTTTTGAAGTCAAAAAGCATTAAAATTAGGAAGAATGTTCAACCGAGGGACAACGTAGTATAGAACAGATGTTGCACCTAAGTGAAAGGAAACTGTGTGGATTAAATGCAAGTTTTCTTATCCCCACTTCAATATTAGCCTAGATTTTCATTGAGAGCAGTAGTTTGCTCGCATCTTTGACAGGGAGAGATAAAAAAAGGCTACCATCAGCAAACCTATAAATATTATTATTCGTCGATCATAGCAGGTCATTTAAATATGGAGAAGAATTATAGATCATTCGTGCACCCCTACACCTACGGTTACGACAAAGGAGTCCCATGATACACCAACACCATCACTACTATCTGAAACTTTTTGTTTTTGTTTTAATACACAAAAAGCTACTCTGCTTAGTAGGGCTCTATGTCAGAGCCTACCAAAAACTTTTGAGATTTCCAAGACTATGGCTCTAGCTTTGCCACATTATCCAATTGCCGGTATCCGTAAGCAGGTTTACCTCAAAAGATCTCCAGTAGAACGAC
This sequence comes from Cheilosia soror, assembly GCA_949372485.1. Taxonomy (NCBI): domain Eukaryota; kingdom Metazoa; phylum Arthropoda; class Insecta; order Diptera; family Syrphidae; genus Cheilosia; species Cheilosia soror. The sequence goes on along the minus strand of OX443561.1, from coordinate 67,126,589 downwards.
GGCTGTGAAATCGATACTTTATTGTTATGAAAATTAAAACTACTAGTTAAATTTAGAAACAAAATTAATATTTTTTTTAGCGGCCCAATTATAACCTCGCGCAAGCACATCTCTTTTTCTTTTCTAGTCCCTTTTTTGACATATGTCGTTCAGCCAGAAAGTTTGGCAGATGTTGTTCAGCCGGTCAGTTCTGCAAGCTAAATTTCTCACCGGGGCTTACGAAGGGATCCAAAATCATTTTGTGAATTTTCCATTACCTTATAATGTGAAGCTATTCGGTGGTAGTTTTGTGGCAAGCACTTCCTACCTTTCGTGGGAATCGGATGAATACAAACCAGCAAGAAAAAACAGCTTAAGGTGCGAGTACACGGTATGTGACTCTGTCAACAGAGAGTGCACAGAGAGAGCTTGTACACGGCATGGGACCATTCGCTGACGTAAAAATGACGTCAGTGCTACGTATATATGTGGCGTGCTACATACCGTGTACTAGCCTCTTTACTAGTACCAGCTGTATGCGTCCGGCTTTGTCCGGCCCCTTAGGAATCGTATTGCTTGTAAATATGTTCTTTTCTATCAGTACAATGTAAATATACCAGTGTTCGAAATTTAGAGCTTTAGGTTACATGATTGTCGAGAAATAACGTGCAGTTTTTTTTTTTAAATTGGGAAGCGCCATGCCCCTTTGCCTAATCCCGCCCATATTTTCCTAAATGCTTTATTTATTTAAAGGCTAAAGCCGTCAAGATATAGAGAAATTTTAATATTTGTATGCTTTTCCTTTTGTAGGTAACGGTTAGAATTCCGTTAGGTCCCGTACCCGTTGTCTTTTACAATCCAACTTATTCAGAATAAAGTGAATTGCTCGTGGTCGTGGTCCACATTCTACATCCGTAATCACCCCGAGATGGATGGCAGTTTCGCAGTTATCCAGATTCCAGAATAGAATTCTCCAAAAGCCAGAAGAAAAATATCAGCCTTTTCATTACTTGTTGGTAGTAGAGATTCATCTTCCTTCACTAAAAGAGCAAAACAAGAGCAGCTCTTCCAGCTAATGTGTGTTTATTTACTTTATCAGTCGCATTTAAAAAGTTAAATATGTATTACCAAAGACATTACATTTGACAAATTATTTAGTAACGAATTCCTCGCCAATTTATACCATACCGATCAATGTTCAAAATACTGTGGCGAGCATTGGCCTCATTTGTCATTAACTGACTCAGTTAAGCACCTACATCCGCTGAACCTGTGTGCCACTTTCAGCCTATTTTCAAAATCCCATAAATCTTCCGACAACTCACTTCGAGAAACAGAAATGATGAACAAAAAGAATCCACAGAGACACACAAAAATAAGGAACAAAATGGGAACAAAAATCTATTTCCACTTTCACTATTGCCCGAGAACAAAATCATAAACATGAACATAAACACACATTTACCCGGCCCGGCCGGCCTATAGGTGACACACAATTTAAATTAGCTTATTGACGGTTTGTTTCCTAGAGCCAACATTTTCCTCACTAAATTACATTTTCCTGTCATTCAAGGAGGTGTTTCATGTTTGGTTGTTATTCGATATCAAAGCGAAAGCTGTAACTGTAGGTATACTACATCTATTGCGTGTATACGCAATTTTCTTGTTTTTGTGTGCAATAAATCAAGTGCCAAAGAGCTCAATCTAACCACGCAAATTCTACATCCTTCGCCGTCGTTGCGTCGATCCATTGATATCGAATCTAGATGAATTGGAGAGCCAGTTTTTCATGACCGAAAATTTGCTATCCGTTTTCCCTCTAAATCCGCATCACATAGGTATCTACAGTGTTTCTTGATTTGAATGGCAAATCACCTCAAGCAGCTGTGGGAAATGTGTTGTATCTATTATGTCTATGTGACATTATATACACAAATGCTAATGGAATGGCGCAAAATGTTCCCATTTGCATTGATTTTGATTTCGATTTTAAATTGATGCACGAAAATTGTTTCTAGTCTGATTCAGAGTTGTAGATGCAGCGATATGTTGCACCATGACTTGGATGTTGGTTGATTACTTGGGACTGCAGTGGTTTGTCACATTGTATGTCATTACTTTAATTGTGACAGTGTTTTTGGAAGAAATATGTAGTATTTACCGCGTGAATAAATCAGCCGGAAATGGTATAGTATGTACCGAGAAAGCTAAACATAGTTTATGGACATGGATAGTACTAAATACTGTCGGCGACATCCTTGGCGAGACTTTTATAATCACGTTCTTATAATGTGTGACTCACCCACTAGCGCCGCAGAACCATTTACATAGGCCTTAAGGCCCATTCACATGAGAGCGAACGAACGAATTCATCAAATGCGAAATTGCAGGAAATTGCACATTTTACTATTCCAAGAGTAAAATTTATTTCATTAAAGTGTATTAAGAAAAAACATGATTAAAAAGATGTTAAAAAAAGAAATTTCGAATTCAAAATTTTTGGCCTGAGCGAAAACACCCTTGCCGCGAATTGTCAAAGTTTATTCGCAATTCATATCCTAAAAACGCGTTCCACAAACTAGCCAATAAAAAGTTAATTGGAACTTAACCTCAATTTAGAAATTGTTGGTAGAAACTTATGGTGGGTGAGATTCCCTTATAGCCGCGACCAGGAAAAGTGTTCATGTGAAAAAACTGTCAAAACGTGCGAATTTCTGTTCGTTCGTAGGTAGTTGACGTTTAGACTGCTATAAGGCATAATAACCTCCTGGGTCGAACAAGAAAACGATGGGAAATTGTGACTCTAACTGGCTTTGGAGCTATCTGACTGCTGGAACAATGAAAGTCAAGGTTTCGAATTTAGTGCGCGGAGAAAAAGCAAACGAAAATGGTGTACCATCTGTTCATATACTATGAAAATTTACCGAAAAACTTTTGAGATTATTAAAAAAAAAATACAGTTAATTTAATTTAAATTCTGGCGTGAAGATATTGCAGAACGAATTCCAGATATCAACATTGCTGCACTACGCGAATGACCAGCATTTTCTTCAACCAATACGGTAGGCACAAAAAGGCGAGCCCAAGATATGTTAGACGTGCCTGAAACACACAACATTTACGAGAACTAGCTAACTTTAAGAACTTTAAGAAAAGAAAACAACTATTTACTTGAATTACATTTTGTAGGGTAATATTATAAATATATTAAACTTACTGAAATTACTTTAAACTAAAATTAAAATGAAATAATTTTCAATTTAAAAATCACATCAAATCTAAATTTCTAAGCAACAACATTTGCGAGAAAAACTTATATTATGCAAACGAATGTGTACGGTGGTGATGTTTTGGTAGGGAGCATGCACCGAATCATCAACCAAGTGTGAGTGAAAGAAAACATGACTGGAGTATCAGCCCCAAGATCCTATCCAACATACTGTGTGAACGTCTTTAACAGTTCTGCAACACACTAATCGTCACGTACCAGTGTGACAGATCGACTATAGTCCAAATTTTAACACTAAAGCAAATCCTGGAACGAATTTCAAGTCGAAACTCAAAGCCGCGTATGAAGTTGATGTGGCTCTATATGGCGATAGCCATATGTGTTCCTCGCTCACAGGACCAAAAATCGGCCGAAGTATTTTGCGCGAGAGGAGAAAAAGACTCCAGCCAGACTCTATGAGCTGTACCAAGATGTGGATGTACGAGTAGTCCAAAAAGCCAAAACACGTCGACTTTTAGCTCGGCCACATCGAGCAAATGGATACAACCAGGTTCGAGAATAAAAGGAAGACCAAACCTTCGTTTTAAACACCAAGCCATCGCGGGAGCCAGAGCACTTGGGCTTGCTCTGGACAACTAGAAGCCGCGTACCCGGGATCGTAGAGGATGCAAGCCTGCAGTGTCTCAGGCAGAGACTCTTCACCTTGTAAGTAAAGTAAGTAAGTAAACGAATGTATTACCAAAAGTCTTTAAAACAAAAAAATCGTATCTATTATGTAGACAGAATACCCGATACAGCGCTTATTCTACACTTGAGCAACTTCTTATAGAAATTTACATCAAGGCTTTAAGATCGCCAACATTAGGTAGCAAAAATGAAGGGGGTGACCTTACACAAATATAGTTTCTATGAGCTAACGAGCACACTCAAGCGATATAATAAAGAAGGTTCGGAATCGTTTTAGACCACTTTAGCGCCAAAATAAAATAGGAAGATAAGACAGTCGGTTGATGCGGAAATATCCCTACAGCAAGCCCAAGGTTGCATATCCCAATACGAATACCAGCTGAATGTGACATGAAAGTTATAAAAATTGACCACATTGAGATTGATTTTAGGCCTGCCTTCAGTATTTTGCATGTCGACATCTTCCTAGCAGCCAACATTAACACAGATATCAAAGCTCTCAATACCTAAACTAATTTGTGGTATTAAGAAAATTACAGTGGAAATTTGGAAGAATGTACGTGTACCTGGACGATTTACGTTTCTGTCATGTTTATTTATGACACTGTGTCCACTAATGATACCATGTTGAGGTTGATGTACTATCTTTTTAAGCGAACGCATGACAAATGAACCTTTTCGATTGAAATTTGGCCAGAATTCTTTGGAGATACATGGAGTGTTATCCATCGGTGCCATGAAATAAAGTCTTATGCAAAAAGGTACAGAACGTAATTTTGGACTTGTTTGCACTTCTGAAATTGCAATAAAGTCCAAAACGATTTTTTGACTTTATTTCAATTTCAACAAATATGTGGCGAGAATAGAAAAAAGGGTGAAGTTCCGAACTTTACATACTAAAAACCTCGCACCAACTCCAAATCCCACAGGGACCCGTAGTCCAAAACTAGTTTTGGATTTTATTGCAATTTGAAAAGTTCAATAAAGTCCAAAAAAAAGTCTAAAATTACGTTTTGGACCTTTTTGCATAAGACTTTATTTCATGGCACCTTATCCATCTACTTACTGTTTGCTGTGCTAATCATATCGGCCATTCCATAGAGTTACCTATAGTAATAGCTTCCCTGACGATATGGTATTAGGCAGCTCTTCGACTTTATCGAACATTGAATAAGTTGAGGTTACAATATCATCAATATCAATACCCAAAGCATGTAGTACTTGGTTTTAAAGCCTACATCTTACCAAATTTTGTATGACCGTAAGGAGCTTCGGTGTTCTGTAATTATTGCCTACTTTTAAAGATATTTAGATTTATCACCTAAGACAAGAAGGTAGTCCACTACTTCTAGGCCATTCCAAGAGAATCGAAAAGGCGTTATTAGGAATTTCATTCAGTAATCACTATGCAGTCACAACCTGTTTAAACCAAAACGCTCTTAAATAAACTGCATTGGCAACAACAATAAATTCTGCACAGAGGGCACTATGTGAGAGTAAAGGACTTCATAGTAATTACGGTTATCTACGATCTGTGGCCTCCATCATCTTTTCCCAAATTACTAACTTCCTCTTTTCTAACAAACCCTCCTCGAGGTAAGACCCAATTCTATATTATAAAATTAATTTTTTACATAGATACTCAAAACTTAGTTTTTTTTCTTTATTTTGTATTTTGATAAAGAAATTAGCCGATCGCTTCTCATCAATACAACCAACTAAATCCAGGTTTATAAGTATAGCCTACGTTGACAGCTACAATTTACAGAAAGGGAGATACAACTACAAACAAACGTACGTGGGAAAAACACCAAGGGACATCTTACCAACTTGTAGTAAAAATAGACCCAACTTGGTCAACTGTAGTGCTGATAAGACTAGAATCGGAGCCGACTTACACCCAAGTTTCTAAGCGACATCCACTATAGCCATTAATCTAGAAAGTTCAAGAAAAAGAGCTACCTACAGCTACAAGCCCTAACGATATCCTAAGCTCTTTTTTTTTAATTTACTTCTTTTTAATGAGCAACTTTCCAGGGAAGAAAAGTATCCGACAGTTCAGCCCAGATATCTCCGACAACTGGGTTTAACGTCACGTCGAAGCTGTCAATAGGCTTTGACCCTTAAGAGCAGTAAAGTTGACACATTTGTTCAAGTTATCTTGACCCTGGTGAATCATATTTTATCGCAAAAAGTGAGGTCACTGCACTTGAAGAAACTTTCCAACATCGGAAATAATTGTCGATCTAAGTATCTACTAATCAGAAATGTGTCAGCTATAAGGTAGATGGCAAGTTATAAAAATGCAGACCTCCAAAGCGAACATATATTCACATCCCTCCCAACTGCTACAAAAAGCAAATATCACTGCAATGTATACCTAACTACATTCCAGCAGTTTGAACGAGTAATGCAAATGGTTAGGCTCAGCAGCATTTTAATCTTTTTGTTTTTTTTTTTTTTTTTGTTTACCCGCTCTTCCTCACAGGACACATTGTCAGCCCGAGTATTTCAGTTCCACAATATCTCAGTATCAGTCCTTCCCTCCGCTTCCTCATTGTTTATTTTGCCGACGCAGCGACGACGACGAACCCAGAGAACAAAAATGAAAACTAAACTCAATACAACCACATCGTCTCACAGAACGTGACTTGAAGTTTTTTTTTCTTAAATGTTCTTCAATTGTTAGATGAAGATGGCGACTGAAGGATGAAGAGAAGAATAACAAAAAGGAAATATGTACATAAGTGAATGGGATTCCTGTCTACCTATTCAATTCCAGTTCTTGTGTGTACTTACAATTTCATGACTACTGTAGCCAAGAGTTGGTTATGGTTACAACACCAGATCTACCCACTGTGGCCATTATCATCACCAACCGAGTGAGGACCGCGTCCCGTAAATAAAGTAGTTAAGGGCAGTAAAGGCGCGGCGGCGGCCGGCGCAAGCGCGCCATGAGATGTAATGCGACGATAGGTACCAGGAATCCAATAAACTAAAACGTAATCACGGTCAGGATCAGGTAAAAGAGAGTCCGAACAGAAACAACCCAGAACCCAACACGGCGAATAAAACCGAAGTAGAGCATCGTCCCAAGGGTATTGCTGGGAAGAAGAAGATTTTCACAGGATAAGTGTCATGGACTTTGGGAATGGTATAGGTATAGGTAGGTAGTCGTGGCGATTATTGTGCAACCGTCGAGTGCTAAATGTGAGCTTAAACGATCCAATTAGAGAATGCTTCCATGAAACGCTAACGAAAATAAACAAAATCCGATTTTCGTTTAAATAAAGGAGGTCCTTCATGTCGGTGAGTGCCAGCCTGTGTTGACAAGTTAATCTCTGAGACCTAAATCCAAATGAAAATAAGCAATACCGCAAATGGGAAGGCGACACATTTCGCGACATTTTAATTAGTCACACGGGATAGAGTCAGATATAGGTTGGATAGAAAAACACACACTTTGCGGATAGTACGGTGATGTGTTGAAGACCTTCCATTCTTTTTTTAATTAAGTAGCAGAAATCCCTGAGTCAGATGGAAACAGATTAGAGAGCTGATACCACACAACAACAGATACTGTATGGACGTTTTTATTAGGACTGTAGACAGCTTGACATTATATAGTATTCAAACATAATAAGATTTTTTTTATATTAATTTCTACGAAGTTGTAAAGGGGTTTTATCTATCTTTCCGTATAAGTCTCTCGGTCCTGGCTTTGATAAAAAGTTCCATAAAAGTACATCTTATGTTCCTTTGTTTTATAGCATTAAGAGGGGAAACTCTTTACAAAAGGATCAGCTTGCTCTGAAACAATTGTCGAGCATTTTTTTACTATCTAATTTGACCGATTTTGTATTGCCTGATGGAAATCCTTGTGGGCGCAGTAGCGCAGTGGTTAGTGTGCTGGACTACTGTACGAGGGATCCCAGGTTCGATCCCCGGAAAAACACAAATTACATCTTAAAGTTTTTTCTACTGCGCCACCTCTCGCGAACGTCTGACAAACATCCGAGAGTATGACCTATGACTGTCATGAAAAAGCTTCTCAATTCAGCCGTTCGGACTCGGCATAAAATTGTAGGTCCCTTCCATTCGTCCCAAAAATAGAAACTCACACAAAACGAATGGTTGCGAGAAGCTTGGCCTTGGGTGTCACTCGGCTGTTGCGCCACGTATTTATTTTTTTATGGAAATCCTTATGTCCTGGGACTCAGCAGAACGTTATCTTGTGCTGTGTTGGAATAACCTTGAGCTCTTCATAAATGGCTTCGATTTGCTTTTGCTTTCATACACTTGGTTTGGTTGTCAAAGAAGGTGATAGCTTCCGCTGCTGTTGTTACGTCGGGGTCGGAAGGCGTAAAGAGATTTACTTTCTCAGCCGGACCCTATATCTCTCCATCTATAAGGCAATGCAAGTATTGTGCGTTATGTATATGAACACTTTTTAATTATTACATGCTGGACTAACAGCTTTTGAAGTCTAGATATGGAGTGATATAGTCTGTGATTTCAGTAGGATCGTAGAATGACCCCGTTTCAGTTCAGTTTACTGATTCTCGTAGCGTCGCGAAACACTAATGGCTGCCGAAGATTGTATAAAGATAGAGGGAGTAGATTGAGAATAGCCTCAATAAGTGCACTTAAAGTTCTCCACACTGTTCATAAGTGACACCGATATAAGCTTATCTTTGAACTTTTGAAACACCCATTAGGTAAGCGGCCTCTGACATTTTATAGCCCTGTACATAGGTACAGAGTTTAAATTTAGGAGGTGGTTCCGAGGTTGGGCTTGACAACACTTATACAATAAAATAATGTACCTGTTTTAAAAACCAGAAATCGGTTTTTTTTTTCGTTTGTTTTTAAATCAAGTTATTTCTATCAATAGCTACTTTTTGAAAAATAACTTTCAAACTCCAAATAAAATAAAAATGTAAAATTCCATAATTTTGCTCCAAAAATAGTGAAATCAAGTCAAATTAAAAAAATGTGCACGACTGGGTCGCACAAAACTTTCTCGTTTATTGCGAATCTCGCAGAATCTCAAAGCTTCAAACCTTCATACTAATAAATTATCCCCTCTTTCTAACTTTCGTGCGCATCTAATAAAATATTTTGTTGCCCTATCTTAGGTTCTGAGTATCATTTTTCTTACGATAGTATTTCCATTACATTTTTTTTAAAGAAAACCACTCCAAAGCCAACTTCGACAATTCAATGAGATGTATCTCCAAAGCCGTATCCTTACAACAATTTTAATGAACGCAACCATATCCCACAAGACACCCAAAAACAAGAGCTCCCCAACAGCATTTTCATTAAATTAAATTACATTTTGTCGGCAGATTTTTATCTTCATAAGCCGGCACCAAAAAACGCGCTTCCCATTTTATATTTACATGGCAAGTAGGTAAGCCGTCTCTATCAACAGGTGGTCGAGCATTCAAATTCCACCCAAAGTGAGATGCTCGAACAAATTCGGACGCAAAATGCGCAAAGCGAATTCTTCTATCAGTTGAAAAAAATCGGAATATATAATTCGGTCGAGATGTCTCCCCTTCTTAACTACTGCGACTGTTGTTGTTCACCCAATTCCAAGTCAGACACGATCGCAATGTAAGATTCTTATCGCCCCCGAGGAGAACAAGTCGGGACTATTTAAACGCGGCGAGTATTTAAATTAACAATCCAACGTGTTGTTGTGGCTTTTTTTGGTCAGTGGTAAGACTGTAAGAGGAGTGTACCTGTCTGTATACTTATAGCGAGTACGACTGTACACCCACCCGTCAATAAGTGGAAGAAATTCGCAACCACACTTTTGGTCAGCCGCCAGTACGCAGAAAAGAAATCGCAAACAATGTCGTTGGACAAAGCTGGACATAGAGCGTATGAAATCATTAAGGATCTCCATATTGGGTTATATGAGGGCGGCACTCGATCGAAGGAGGATAGCTTCGATTAATTGCGTCCGCTACATGTATATCTGCAATTGACAATCAATCAATCAGCGAATTTGGCTGAACAGTACAGATGGATCGGGTGGTGATAACAGGATAATGATTTGAGCGTGATGGTGTGATTGGCATATAATGCCTGTTCAGGCAGTGACATCATATAGAGTACCTATGTAGGTATATACTTACGACGGTAATTGTAGTAACTCTCACTTACCTGAAAAGAGAAGAAAGTTGTTTAGAGTAACGAAAGAGTTGTGAAATGAGCTTATGCCTACAAGCAAGTAAACTATTGATAGATACAAAATTTAGTTAGGATAGAAATAGGATCAATTGTATTCAGAGAGTGTGTGCAATTTTTAGGGGCTGACGCTTTCTCTTGAAAGTTTGGCCTTGAGTAGATATTCTTCTGGTTCTCACAATAGTTGTAGAAATCTTTAATACCAATAGTTTCCGAAACACTTCAGTTGTCAGGTCTGATGTTAATATTATAAATGCGTGAAAAATAAACACCGCTTAGCATCAATTTTATTGCCTTCTTTACAGAGTAAGCCTAAATAAGCTTATCTAACCCACACCGTCCACCCGATTTTGCAGTACATTTTCGATTGTTTGAATTTGGAGCTTATTGTGCTTAACAATAGGTTAGATTAGGTTAATTTGAAGTGGTTGTCGGTAAAAGGCAGACGCAATTAGACCATTATAAGGTCCCTTGTGATACCACAATAATCTAGTAAAACGTTCGTCCTACTCGTTGAACCAGTTTGAGCTTCTGACTACGAATGTCTAGGTTTGTAAGATCGTTGAGATCATTGTAGTAGAAGGCTCCCAAATCGAGTTTCCGTTTTCGGGAGAGTTTCGGACAAGTGCAGAGGAAGTGATGAATGGTCTCCTCCTCCTCTTCGCCCAAACAGCTTCTAGAAAATTTGTTTGAGAAACCCAAGCCGTGTTGCATGTCTGCCTATAAGGAAAGTGTCACCTATTGTGGCGCTGATATGCCTTCTGTCAAGAGAGATAAAATTCTTAGAACGTTTAAGATCCAGCTTTGGCCAGATCTATTTTGTCGTGCCACATGTCCAACTAAGGTTTGTTCTTTGGATGGCATCCAGCTTTATTATGAATTTACACGTAGCGATCGGGATACCTAAGGTACATATGCTTGATACGATCGATGGGAAGTGCAGTTCCCAGTTTGGCAAATTCATCAGCCTTACAGTTACCTGGAATGTCTCCATGCCCCGGCACCCAGCAGAGGTGAAAGTTGAACTGCTCCGCCATGCTAGACGTGCAACAGTCTAGAGGTGTAGTAGAGTTAATAGAGACTGATTTCAGGCACTTAATTGCAGTCTGGCTATCTGAGAAGGTGCCGATATCACGTTTTCTTTTAGCCAGAATAAAACTTGCTTTATTGCCATTATTTCCGCCTGAAAAACGCTACAGTGATCTAGGAGACGGAAGGAGAGACTGAGATATAGTAAATATCAGAAAAAACACCACCGCCTACAACATCCGACGTTTTCGATCCAGCTGTGAAGAATTGAATGGACTCCACATCCAAGAATGTCCATTACTTGCTTAGTTTATAGCCAGTGGGTTATGCGAGGTTGTAGACCCCATTTTTCAGCTTCCTTAGAGAATGTCAGGAGGAATGTCAAGAGTCAATGTGCGGAATTTTATATTTCCTAGAGACTAGAATAAAGTTCAGTCTTTTGAGGGTTGACGCCCAGCCCACAGGAATGTTTCATAGTATACTCCTTGTAACGGACGGAATCCTCGATGGAACATGTTAGCGTATGCAGAGCTGTTTCCACGGATTTACCTTTAGAGTAAGCATGTTGAGCAGTAGATAGAAGTTTCGTATCAATGCTTTTCGCGTATATGGATTTCATCAGTCGTTTCAGAGTTTTTAGAAGGAATGACGAAAGACTTCTGGGCTTGAGGTGCTTCGGACTAACATGAGAGCATTTGCCAGCCTTGGGTATAAAAACCACTTTTACTTTTCTCCATAACAAGGGATAATACATATACACCAGATCTAAACAGCTCTTTAGGATTACCTCCATCACTGGCAGGATGATATCCCAGGTGCTTAATAATAAATATCAAATCAAAAATGCAATGGCGTTCAATCGCTTCTCTGATTACACGATTAAAAAGATCTATTGTTGCACATCTTGTCTATTTACGTCTTGTGTTATGGCACGTAGTGCAATCCTGCTAAAATCAGAGCTCGTCCAATTCCAAATCTGGTCAAAAGATCTTTCAAAGATTTTCAAAATTCGAATAATTCGGCAATTCAGCATTTTCTAAAAACAATCTAAATCTTGAAGCACTGTGTTTCTGTCACTTTTTTGATCAAGAAAAAGCTTGAAACTTATTTATTTTGGAGAGTTTAGCTTCGAATTCCATATATTTACGCACCCAGTAGAAAATGATGCACTGCACATTTTAGTCAGACAAACATAATTTAAACAGCATGACATTTTTGGAAAATATTAATCTAATCAAAAAATAACAAAAACTACATCTTCCCGGTTTCTTTAAACAGACACAATTAATCATTTGTTTTGATTAATGTGTGTCACCCGAATTCATTTTGGTCATTATTTTTATTTAATTTAAGAACAAAGGAAAACGTTCCTGCTCTTGATAACAATTATTATCAATTTACAGCAGCTAGGGGATTGAAAATGAAATAAAAACCATGTTTTATGACTAATTTAGAAAATTACTATTGATAGTACAAACCAATAGGCATCTGCTTGTGTAACATTGATTGGCACGCAAAGAAGACTCCTACATACGTATTTACGATCTGCCATCAAAATTATCGTATTTATGTTGATTTGAGAGGCTTTATGGATTTCGTGCTGACTTTCATGGAAATATAAAGTAGGGTGTTGACTTTATAATGAGACAAGTGGCCAGCCCATAAACCGTGATCTTTAGGAACAGTTTTGGAAATTAATTTTAAAAACAAAAAAAAATAAAATAAATAAAATTTATGTTTGATGATCTAATATCATGATCAGGTTGTGATTTTTATTTTATTTATTTTTTTTATTTTTATAGCTAGTTTGCACAAGGTTCTTGATTTTACCGCGCCCAGAAAAAGCCCATCTAGATGAAGACGGTAGCGTTTAGAATCTGCTACTTAATTTTAGATTTTATATAATAGATATGTATGAGTATGACGGATAATATGGCAATTCTAGTTCGGGGCAAATTCTTGAACCATGGAATCAGGACTCACACCCAATTCCGCAAGAGCGAGTTTCATTGTGTGCACAAAATGTTGTGTTCACTATCTTATTTCGAATCCGTAAAGGTGGATTTGTTTTGTCACATGTTGTGTGTGCACACAACTAAATAAATTTGTTCACTCTGTTTCAGAGCGTGAGTTTAAAAGGCATGACTGTGAGCAAACCGCAAAAGTAACAACGGAATGGGACGGAACAGGACCAGTTGCGTCTGAGTGCTCCAGTGAAGTGTTTTCTTACCCGACAAAAAAAAAAAACATATGTTAATACGGTCTTACGGTGCCATGAAATAAAGTCTTATGCAAAAAAGGTCCAAAACGATTTTTGGACTTTAATTCATTTTGAAAAGTGCAATAAAATCCAAATCTAAGTGGAAATAAAATCAACAATACATAAACAGTAGAATATGTATGGGGGGCAAGCCCAAGAATGTCGCTCGTCTCTTTTAGAGATGGCAGAGCATTTCAATATTCACCTGTTCTGGGTGCCGGGGCATAGAGATATTCCAGGGAATTGTAGAGCCGATTAACTCGCCAGACGTGGAACAACATTACCTTTGCTACCTGACAAACCTAACTTAGGAATACCAATTGCTACATGTAAACATAAATTAAAGCTAGACGCCTTTGAGAAAACAAATCTTAGATGGACAAACGGTACAACATGTCTAGCGACAAAGCAGATTTGGCCAAGGCTGGATCTGAAACGCTCTAAGTGTTTGATATCTCTAGAAAGACGTCATATTAGCGCTATGATAGGTGTCATCACTGGACACTGTCTGATAGGTAGACACGCAACCAGACTTGGTGTTCCCTCAAATGATTTTTGCAGAAGCTGTAGAGATGAGGAGGAGGAGGAAACTGTCAACCACCTTCTCTGCTCCTGCCTTCTCGGAATAGGAGAATCCACTTAGGAGCTTCATTCTTCAACGATCCTGGAGAGCTCATCACCAGTGATATCAGGAGTTTGTTACGCTTCATTAAAAGCTCAAAATGGTTCTAACAAATGGGCGTGGAGTATTACATGATCCGGATGGTATCACAATGGACCTAAATTGGTCTAAGTGTGCTGGCGTACGCCAGCAGCCACTTCAACCTAAACTAACCTATGGGGGGCATGCTGCCCCCTGCAACCCCCCTGCTCGTCTTTCTTTTAAATAGCTGATTGCAATAATGTCCAATGACCTTATTACACTTTCAAAAATGAAATAAAGTCCAAAACTCGTTTTGGATTTTATTGCAATTTCAAAAGGGCAATAAAGTCCAAAAAAGTCCAAAATTATGTTTTGGACCTTTTTGCAAAGACTTTATTTCATGGCACCCGGTCTTACAACCGCTGTGTAAAGCCAAATGACTGCGATTAGGAGCCTATGTTCATACATATTCTAGTATAGGCGTAGAATGCTATCATTGCCTTTCCGCCACCTTTCTGATTAACCAAAGTGTGTCAGTTAGCGGTGCCCTGGCCATCGGTTTACATAAATTAGGCACATCAGGAATGAAACAGAGACCGACGACTCTTAGGTAGCAGAAATGTGGTTGCCTCAAAGTTTTTTCTGGGAAGTTTGGTCAAAGGTGGACAAAGGGGCGTGGCACCTACCATTTAAATAAAAAATCATTGCAAACGCTGTAGTCAGTATAATTTAAACTGAAACTCGAAAAGTGCACTTTGATCAAAAGTTTTTAAGTTTTCCTATAGAAGGCGCTGAACATCCATGTCTCAAAAGTAGACTTGAAAATATTATTTATATAACCTTTAGAAGCGTTTAATAAAATAGGGGCGAAATCAGAGAAAGTGGGTTGGCACTTCGAATAAAAAAAAACTGCAAACGTTATTTCTCGCCACTGCTGGGAGCAGGGTTGGCCGAATAAACTACACTACATTTTCTACATCATTAACTACGCGTAGTAAATTAAATAAACTACAAGCCTTATTTACTACAATTTGTTACGTCTGCTACATATATGCAGCAAATACAGAAAAATAATAGAATTTCAGTTAACAAGTTTCAAAAATATTAAACCAAGATGTTGTGAAAATCTGTTCTTTGATTTTGTATGAACAAAAAACCAGTGGGAGAAAAGTCTTTCAATGTATGTTCGGATTGAACAATGAAAATGAACAATCGAAAAGCGATTTCGAATTCAATAGCAAGCGTCCCATTTCAAATTTGACAGTTGAAGCTACGTCTGCTACAATTTGTTTTATTAACTATATTAACTACATTTAACTATATTAACTACATAAACTACGTAGCAGACGTAACAAATGTAGTTTTTTCTAAAAAGTGACAGTTCGGCCAACCCTGGCTGGGAGCTAAGGTTTTAAATTTGGAACATTAATGTACGGTGCTAATAATTATGATGAAAAATGATTATAATCATTTTCAGTTTCGTAACTTTTGCGAAGTCATATAGTGGCGAAAATGTTCATATAAAATAACCTATTGTGACGTTCAAAATATAGTATTTGAGTTGAATGTTAAAAATGATAAATGGTAAGGCCCATTGCCCTGTTTCGATAGAAAAAAATATACTTAAGAAAAAAGTATAAGAAAAGATGGCTCTAGGACCTCACCAGTTAAGGCACAATAAGCTCCTTTTTAAAGAGGCCGTAGTGCCAGAGCCCCATGAAAGCTCTACCGACTTATAATCCATCTATATATTCAAATGGATGCAGACTCAAGTGGAGGGAGCCACTAAAAGAAATACGACGACTTGCAAGATTTAAAAAAAATCATTTCCAAAGGATTTTCATGATTTTTATGATAACATAACTCACCATAATGTCGACGCAGTAGCGCAGTGGTTAGTGTGTTGGACTACTGTGCGAGGGATCCCAGGTTCGATCCCCGGAAAAACCCAAATTACATCTTAAAGTTTTTTCTACTGCGCCACCTCTCGCGAACGTCTGACAAACATCCGAGGGTATGCCTGTCATGAAAAAGCTTCTCAATTGAGCCGTTCGGACTCGGCATAAAATTGTAGGTCCCTTCCATTCGTCCCAAAAATAGAAACTCACACAAAAAGAATGGTTGCGAGAAGCTAGGCCTTGGGTGTCACCCGCCTGTTGCGCCACCTATTTTTTTTTTTTAACTCACCATAATAAATAAGACATTATTAATTATGTATTTATTTTACGTTACCTTAATATAGCAAACAAGAAACAGTCGTGTGTTATAGACTAGTTTTTAATTTATTTACAAAGGATTTGTAGAAAACTTCGTAACTCCAAGCACAGCTAGTGGGAATACTTCGTAACTCCAATAAATCCAAAATTAATGATTTTATTTTGAAAACGGTATTTTCAGATGAAAATTATTATTTTTTAAAAAATATGAATGAAAAAATACATTAAGTAACATACAATACAAGCTCTGTAGGACATTTTCGTTCCTCCTGAACAATTTGAAATTTGTGAGTTACGAGGTATTCTTATAAGGCCGACGAAATACACTTTCTGGGTACAGCTATAGCTACTTATATTGATGAGTTTAAATATTTAAAATTCATAGAGTTGTTTAGTATTTGGTCGACTTTGGTTGTACAATAATTAGGCTGACCAAACGTCCTCTTTTTATAAAAAAAAAAAATAATGTCCTGAATCTTTTTGAAGAAATGTGCAATTTGTCCTCTTTTTGGGATTTCCCAGTTTACGGAATCTTTCGACACTACAAAACTATAACAAAACTTTTTTTCAACACTAATACAGAAATTTTCTGCATATTTCTGGTATAAACACGACCTAAAATTTGTAGATAAAGCTTAGTACGCTGCTCGGCTAAATTTTAGCTCCCATACAAAATTCTCTCCAAAATTTAGCTGAGCTATATTTAAGTGAATCCATTTAGCCGAGCGGTACGCTGATTTAGCTAAAAAATACAATTTTCATTTCAGACTGTATTGCATGGTAGCTATCTGTCACAATTTAGCGCACTCAGACAAGGAAAAAAGAAAGAAAGTGCATCGAAAATTTATAATTATCAAACTTTTTCACGTTGATGAATTTTTAAAGGAAGTTATTTGCAACGAACAGCTGTTTTCTGTGACACCTATATCCACAGCGCACTCTAGGTATATTAAAATTTAGCTTGGATTTTAGCTTATGTTTGGAGAGAAAAATTGGAGAGCAGCTAAAATTTTATTTCGCTCGAGCAGCGTACTATGCTTAAGCCTTAAGGTGGAAATGAATATGAGATGCATTAAACATGGAAAAAATGTAGTGTTAGGAGTTTATTCAAGGTGTTTAAAATATCTTCAGAGGTAAGGCGAATCTCTGGACGAGTTTGATTGCTTTATGTACATGGATGGATTTAAACAAAATTCGCAACAAATTAAACGGAAATAAATTGTTTGACCAATTTTGTAACCTAAAAATATTTGTAGGGTAGGGTGGGGCAGATTCAACACTTTTTTCGGCAGACTTCAATAATTTTTTTTCCAAAATATATATTTGAATAATTGTTTTTTTATTGAAAGCTATGATTATTTTACTATAAAAATCCATAATTTCTCAAAAGTTAACTTCACCCAAATAATTCAAAAAATAGAAAATTTAAAACTGCCTTAAAAAGACGATTCTGCCCCATGGTGGGGTACAATCGTCATCCGGGTGGGGGACTTTCGACATTAATTTAGAAGACACAAGAATGGTAATAAAAATCAATTAGTAAAACATTTTATATATTAGAGTATAACGTACTGCTGAAATCATGGTTTTTATTCGAGTCCATACTACTATATAAAAGGCAATGTCTGTCTGTTGGTCCATCCATAACTCAAGAACCCATAATTATTCGATTTGCATGATTTTTTTTTCTTAATCATAGATTTGTTGCCCAAATAGTCCGAAGAGTGGGTGGTAACTGACGAGGGGTAAAGGAGGCGGGTGTAGTGGATCTCTAGAGCTCTTTATCTGATTTTCATTATTTTCGGCTATGTCGAAACTGCCCCATATGCTTTTGTCGAAAGTGCCCCATTCTTTCTTATAGTAAACGTTATTGTTTTTCACAAAACTTATAAAGAAAATTCTATTAAATATTATAATTAACTTAAATGTATTATAAACACAAACGTTTGACACTCACAACCAAAGAATTCCCATAAGAAACAATTAAATATCCCTTACCTCGTATTATAGAAAAATTACTAAAAATCACTCAAAAAATTAAAAACCGGTCTGACAACCACAACTGCTGAAGAAGACCTGCCATAGTTTGTGTACGATCTGAGAGAACAGTGTGGTAAGATTTGCCATCAAACATTTTATCTAAAAATTTACCGCCTTTCTGTAATTGCGAAAGTCGAAAGTACCCCACCGTCGAAAGTACCCCACCCTACCCTAAGGCAAGAACAAAACAATAATAATTTGTTTAAATGCACCTATGCACGAAAAATGGGTAGAATACTTTAAAAAAAATTTACAATATTGAATTACACAGGGAATTTTTCATACCTACATTGCACAGTTTGTTTTTTTTAATTCCTGCACAGAGGTAATGCTAATTTTGAACTGAATAGACTTAAAGTCGAAATTGTAAAAGTATTTTTTTTGTAAGAATAATTTTAGAAATATGCCCTGTTCAGAATTTTACGACTATAATTAAAAAAAAACGATATTTGAATTTTTCATAATCGTATGACAACCAACCATAGGTATGACTAACAATCTTAGCTTTTTGAGGACTTGCAACTGAAAGCAGTTTTCCAAGCTTCTCGCAATGGTGTTGAGGGGTTTATCTCCTACTTCAAATGTATGATGATTACATACATTCAGTTTTTAACCAACTTGTGTTAGAACGTTTAGTTTTTTGTACATATACCACGACACACCTTGAATGTATCAGAACCATTAGAAAGTCAAAGGCTAGGTGGAGTGTCAAAAGTCGTTAAACAATACTTTTAACAAATCAGTAGGCATAAAAAAAACACCGATTAGGTCATACTCCAATTACTCAATCACCGATCAGTAAATTTTTCAACGACATGTTTCTTTTATGTGTTATATGTAGTGTTGCCAGGCGAAAATGTTAAAATCCAGTCAAATTTGACTGTTTGACTGGATTTTTTTTCTCCGAATCCAGTCAAAAGAAACAGTCAAACATTAAAAACAAAAAATTCCAGTCAAAAAAACAGTCGAAAATGTAAACAGCTATTTTTTCGAAAATAAAAATAGGTGGGTCATCGTGGTTTCTTTTTAAATCATAGGTTATTTCAACACTGACAGCTGCTTCCAGCTCGAAATCTTTACAAAAAGCCAGTATCATACCTGCGCGGAACGAAGTGAGTCGCTTTACGCTTGAGCAATGTTGGGAAATATTGAAAAAATATTTCCAAAGTGAGTGCTGTGTAGCCCAAACAGTGCGTTTTTTTAGAAGTTTCGGCCGAAATGAAGCACTCACCGCGCCTGCTGTACGCAAGTTTGTGCAAAAAGTTCGTGTGACTTTGTATGGGAGTGGACAAAACTCTTGGTCCCCGTCATCGTACGGTGCGCACAGACGACAATGTCACAGAGATTGACAGTTTGGATCATTTTTGTCCGACAATGAGGCTGGGAACAACGTTTTGGTCAACGGTGGGCGTTACAGAGCCATGTTAACCGACTTTTTTTTACTGGAATTGAAGACATGGATTTGGACGTCTTCTGGTTCATGCAGCATTGCACGCCATGCCACACAGCCCACGCCACAATCGATCTTTTGCACCAACTTCCCAAAACATGTTATCAGCCGTCTTGGCGATGTCAATTGGCCTCCTCGGAGCTGCGATTTGACTCCTTTGGACTTTGGACTTCGGAAAATTCGGAAACGAGTCAAGCACTTAAGGCCAATATCATCCAAGCAATCCGTGAGCTACAGCCCGAAACCACCAACAATGTCTTGGACAATTGGAGTGACAGAATACGCTACTGCGAAGCCAGCCGAGGCAGCAACTTGAACGCCGTTGTATTCCGTAATTAATGGGAATGTTCGCTCTTACTAATAAAGCCATAATACATGGGAACAATTTTATGTTGTTCATTTTATTGCATTTTTAAAAAGAAACTTGTATTTGGCCCACCCTTTATATTTTGATATATAGGTAGTAGTCTTTCCAACTTTTTGTATAACTTCTTCAAGTATTTCAAAATTTGTACAACATTTTTTTTATCTCGCAAATTAGGTATTTCTAATGGTCAAAATAGTGTTGTGTTTATTTTTTGTTTCTAAAATCTGGAATAAACAGCAGTCATAACTCAAAACATAAACAATATACAACAAACCGAATTAAATGCAAAGGCAATCATTCAAAATTCTCAAGAAACGCTGCGAATCTCATATACAATAGGTTTACATTGGAGGTGCAATTTATTTTTATTTTTTTTTTAGGAAAAAACTCCAGTCAAAAAAACAGTCGACTGGATTGGATTTTTTTTTCCAGTCAAAACCGAAAAAATCCAGTCAAATTTGACTGGAAAACAGTCAAACTGGCAACACTGGTTATATGCTGTAGGTAGTGACCCCCCTTTAATGTAAACATTGTTCCAAATTTGTACACTTTTACGACTTCCGCACAGTCACATAAAGCGCCACAAACACGATCGTTTAATTTCGTTCAACAATCATAGCGATCAGCCGTTCAATTGACTAAGACTAAAGTAGCTAGACACAAACAGCAAAGATACCTAAATCGAGTTCTTTTCTTCTCATCGAATGCAGCATTTATGCGTATAGCGTATCCAAGCATGACATGCTCCAATGAACCGGGCGCCCATAAAACTAACAAAAAGTATTACTAATCAGTCGTCAGTATCTATGGCGCTGTATTGCATAACGGGAGTGAATAAGCATTTGGATTTTGTCTTAGATTAGATCCAACATCTGCATGGTGGTCTGCGATAAAATTTTTGTTAATCGAATCGGGTAAGTTCAATATTGAAGATCGCTGCTGGGGGGTTGGGCTTTAAGTGGGCGCGAATGTTGTGGTTTTTATTATATATATCAGTTCAGCTTTTGAGCAGTTAATGAGCGAATAGTGCTAACATTGTTAATCACCTCGCACTTTAGCGAACAATTAATCAAAGTCGGATTTTTATCTAAGGAATTTACACTACATTGCCTATATATTTATTATCTGTAGTTAGTTAACCGTAATTGGAACAATTTTCTTTTTCAATCGATTGTAGTTAATGGTCCAATTAGTGTCATTATGTGTCATTCTTGGAATTAAGTAAAATCGAAGATATAGCTAAGTGACATTGAACGGGAGGTGATTATGAGATCAATTGGAAAATAAGCTGGCGATAACTATACTGATACATAGGTATCATAGAGTCAAGTAATATATAAGGCATTGAACTATGCAAGTGCACGAAGATAGCACGGGCCTTATTCATTTTGAAAGTATATGTTCGGGTTATGTTGGGACTATTGGGAATTGGGGGAAACTTTTTAACAAATGGGATTCGGAGAAAAACATCTAACCCTATAAAAATCAGTTTTCATTAGCGATAGCTAAAGTACGTATGTTTGTATATTTTCTTTTAAAAGTTGTTCGTCCATCATATGCTGTGGTTGTACCTTAAAAATTGCTATAGATCGCTTTAATTTGCAGAAAGTGGCCAAACGACAAGGGTGACTTTAAGACACAGAAAGCCGGCTCTACGACACAATGTGATTCTTGCCTAAAGTTGTTACAAAGTAACTTAACGAGCTACGGCCGTCAAGCAGAACTCTGGTCGTCCCTTTACTTACTATTTGTTGGAATCCTTTGAATGAATAATAAATAAATAGGTGGTGCAACAGGCGGGTGGACCCTAGGCCTAGCTTCTCGCAACCATTCGTTTGTGTGAGTTTCAATTTTTGGGACGAATGGAGGGGACCTACAATTTTATACCGAGTCCGAACGGTTGAATTGAGAATCTTTTTCAGGACAGTCATACTTTTGGATGTTTGTCAGACGTTCACGAGAGGTGGCGTAGTAGAAAAAAAACTTAAGATGTAATTTGTGTTTTTCCGGGGATCGAATCTGGAACCACTCGCACAGTAGTCCAACACACTAACCACTGCGCTACTGCGCCCACAATCCATTATCCATCCTTCGAATGAAGTCATTGCTATTCACAAATAGGTACCTATAGCGGATCTACCGACATAATGTATATCCAGAATATGTCGATTTCAAGCTCAATAGGCAAGAAAACATCGAAGATATTTTAAGACACACTAAAACATCACTCTGACAGCCAAGAGGATATAAAAGCCATGGAGTAAGCTGAAAGCTGTAATACAATCCAAAGCTTGGGCGTAACTCTATGTCGGGATATATTAATACATACTCCGAAAAACGAGCTGATAAAAGATGTAAACATCTCAATATTTAACCGATTCTAAGTCGGCTTTCACACTGAGGCAACATTCAATAGGCAACTGGCAATAGGAAACACGCAAAATTATCGCTCACAATTATTTTACTTTGAATTAAATTAGAGGTCTCACATCAAAGCAACTAAATATCGCTCGAACGAAAAATGTTGCTGATTGTTTACTGGCAGTTGCTATAGTAACTATAGTTGCTTATTGCTTGTTGCCTCAATCTGAGAGCCGCCTTACTCAGCGGAGCGATGTAGCCCAGACGATTGATAATGAACGCATGAGTAGAACAATATACATATAAAGAACGGCTGGGCATACTGCACAATGACAACTGAAGAAGGTGTAATCGGGACGTTGGAGGGATGGAATGTACCCGTTACCAGATTAAAGATCCTTAGAGAGTTTAAATGACTACCATCTTCTATTTTCATTGAAGAAAACTGAGTTGATCAAGAAACTAATGGTTAAGGGCTACTACGGTTGAACCACGGCAATTGGGGGGTTTTGCAGACAGCTAGTGGCACATACGATGGTGCCTCAATCAAAACCTGTGTCGAACAACCATATCTGACCAGAGCAATAATGAATTTCTCTCAAGGTCTACACACCCAGTTCGAACACATCTACCTATGCCTACCTACTTTTTTCAAAGAAACACATAATTACAATCCCATTCCCCATCCCGTCTCACGGTACCTAACTTGAACTATATTTATCTAAATTCCTATCTAGCTTGACGACTACTACAAATAAATGAAAAATTAGAGTAAAATCTAACAATCTCTCATCGCACAAATTGTTTCCTATACTTTATCTATTTATCTGTTCGTTCGTTGGCTTTACAGAACTCTCACACACAGTCAACCACGATAAATCATAAATACACAAACAACGCATCACAGCTCACACAGCAAAGTCATCCCATAAGTCCCATCGAACTTGAGTTATTAATAGCCGAATGTAATTTATTTTTGTATCTGTAACTTCTTGTTTGCACGATCCGTGCATCTCACTAGGACGCTGATGTAATGACGACGACAACATTGATTTTCATTCTTATCTATGTTCACAAAAAGTATAAGAAAAAAAAAGGAGCAACACACTCAGGTAGAAGGAAAGCATTTTCTTGTTTTTATCCTTATCTACCTGTGTCACTTTACGAATGCCATGCACCTGTGACGTGTCGATAGAGAGCTATAATTTCGTATCTACCTACGTCGTCTGACATAGAGCATGTAACTGCTATTTGCCTTTGCGATACTGATAAGTGATATGATAACTATCCGCTTGGAATGCTTAAAATATAACCTGGAATGGAATTAGATGTTGTTATGATTATTTGCTCTAGATAAATATTTGCAAGCAGATTACACTGGTCGTCACGGTATTGGGGGTTTTTATTGAGATCTTGCGTGGACGTGAAATGATGTAGATAGAATAAAGATTAGGCCTGGTGGAGGATTTATCTTTTTATAGTGGTGAAGATAGACGGCATAAAATGCTTGTATAAGTGTAGATGCCGATATAGTCAAACCAAGTGGATACAGAGTATATGAAGCGAGGGCCATAGCACGAGGCCAATGATTGATATTGAAAATCAGATCTTCTAAAATGTATAGATACGAAGAGTCTTTAAGTCAAAGTTCTATAGTGCGTCTGGACTAGAGCTCAAGAACCAGGCAAAAGTTTGCCATGCGAGTTAGTATATGTACTGTACATGTACACGCATGGGTCTAATATTGGTTTTGTATGTTTCAACAGACAGACAGACGGATATTGCTAAATCCATTCAGAATGTGATCCTGATTCAGAATATATGTATACTTTATGGGGTCTCCGGTGACTCCTTCTTGGTGTTACAAATGTAATGGCAAAGTGAATATACCTTTCTGTGGAGTGTATAAAAATAAGCAGTCGCTCAAACCCCTTACCATGGTAGTTTATTCAAAAGTCCAAACTCAACCATCAGCAAAGACTTAATGAGCTGAAGGCGAAAGCCGTAGATAGGGAATGCTCACGGCCAGAAAGCAACCGTGGTCATTTATAAGACAATAGATTGTACTAAGCTATTTCTTTCAAAAAACTTTAATGCTTAATTATAAACTTGGATTATTGTACTATATATTATTTATGTAAGTCTCTTGAAATGAAATAAAGAATTATTATTAAAAAATAAAAAAAAAAAAAACAAAGAAGCCATAGAAATCAGGGATATCGTTAACCTGTCAATAGAGGAAGAAGTGCAAGATACAAGGCGAATGGCAAGGATCATCACAATGGGCAAGGTTGGTTGGTCGGTTGTTGGTCTCTGACCGGTCCATTGTGTTCACCCCTAAAAAAAGTTAAAGTTAATTCGGATAAAGCGGGGGAGCTTGGTTTCAAGTGTAGGTAGTCAATAGATGTTCATTTTGAACTGGCGTCAAATCTGTTTATTTTGTTTTTGCGAACTTCATGGTGTCGTTGAATTCAATATTATACTGAGGCGTGTGTAGTATCTAGTGTGTTCCTCAGATTGTGTTCCGTAGCCTGGATATAGCTGGACAGTTGCAGAGAAAGTGTTGTAAATCTTCCTCTTCCTCCTGACAATTTGGGCAGATCGGAGCTTCTGAAATCCGGATTCTATTTGCGTTACTATTTAAAATTATGTGTCCTGTTCAAAGAATTTTAACCATCAAACTGAACTGCGCTTTCCCAGAGCAAAGTGCTCTTTTTGTCATTTCATTAGTTGGTAATCCGTGTTTTTTACTGTTTTGGCCACTATGCATGTCTTTGGATGTGTCCAGTATTTTTTTAAATCTTTTTTTTATCATGGGTTAGGATGGTTGTTCTTTATTCCCCGCTCCTTTCCTTGCCTTTTCGTTTCCCGTTACGCCCCTATTCGAATCGGGACACACACCTCATCCCACGCAAGACCGAATAAAGATGTTGGCAACGTACGCAAAAAGCTGACAGTTGCATTCAAATATGAACTCGCAACCATAACTCATGATTCCGACGATGGATTTGCGTAACCCATTTGAACGATCTTTTTTTTTGCGATCTATCAACGCTGACAATGAATTCCGTTTTTTCCCACTTTTACTTTGTTTACACATTTCCAATAGCTTTTCAGAAATTCACAAAACGATCGCAAACAATTTTATTGAAATTTGGACAGAACGAAGTCTTAAGTCTCAGCTGGTACCTACTAAATAAAAGAAGAAAATACGACAATTCCCGATTTTTTTTTTATTTCGTGTAAATGTTGACTACGACTACTCTTCAAGTGGTCCATCCGCAATGTCCAATTTTAGCATAATTTTTCCAACATATCGACTGGTATCTCACCAATAACACGAGTTATGTTGTCTTCCAAGGCGGCAATAGTTGCTGGCTTATCCGTATAGACGAGATACCGTACCTATCTCAACAAAAAAATAGTTCAGGGGCTTCAAATCGCACGTTCTAGGCGGTTAATTCATAGGTCCAAAACGTCAGTTGAATTGCTCACCAAATTCGCCTCGCAATGTCCATGGATTTGCGAAAATTTGTTTACTGAGCACGATTTTTGGTAATAAAATTCAATAATTTGCCTTATTGCAAAATAATTTGTTCGAGCGTAAGTCTATCCATATGGTGAAATGGCAATGCTAGTTTAGGTTAGGTTAGATGGCAATTATCCATTAATACGGAGTAATTCATAAATAAGTGGTTTTAACGTTTACTCAAAAATCTAGTTTTTTGAGTTATGACGGTTTTCTTAAACAGCGACGATCTATGTATTATACGTCTGTTTATGAAGAGTTTTCTAGCACACGCTCTCGCCTGTTGCTATTTGCTATACCTTGGGTATTTTCGACCACTGGAACATTTGCAGGTTCATATTCTTAATCGAATTCATCATTATTTTCTATACACATGTTGCCCAATATGCAACCACAGACAACCAAATTTAACCATATTTATTTTTCTCTATTCTTAAATTGCAGCAGCTTTCTATAACGGGTTTTAAGTAAACCAAATGAATTCTGCACAATGACACGTCCAGAAGAGTGCAGATTATTGAAACTTCTTTGCGCATTCTTCATCCTTAAACGGTGGAACCAACCAATCCAGAGATGGGTATACAGAGTCTCCAAGCAAAAATGTATTGCTCGGGAAAAGTGCATTCATGTCGTTGCAAGCTTCTCTGTATAGATCAGATCTTCGTAATATTCGGCTGCCATGCAAACTTCCCGGCTCGGCGCTCTCCACAAAAGACGTTGATACATTTTTTATTAGCATCCACTACAGCCTAAATAGCTAAGCTATAAAACCGCTGTTAAAATAGCTCTCTTTGTTGACAATTGGGGCTCTGATTCTTATGTATGAGAACCGTCGATATATCCTAAGATACCGGGAATCTTTGTCTTTGCTTCCATTACTGCTGCATTTTATAATGCTTCATTTGGCAATTTCACATTTTCATGACCAATTGAAATGAGCCATTCCGTAACTCTGGTTACAATATTCTATACTGTCAAAATTGAAATGCCAAATAAATAAGCTTTTTCTCGGAATGTGTTAGTATTGGGCATATACCAAATAAAGAGTGTCTTTTTCTGGAGAAGTTTTGGGCAGTCCTCTTTGCGGTGTTCTACATCTACGAAAACTTTTTTATAAGCTGTAACGATCTTTTGATTGCAGAATTATATTATCTAGCTATCAGATTCTGGCATGTTGAGCGATTTAGCCTGAAATTAGCTATTTCTCGGATCCTCAGATTCTTGAATTGTTTGAGGTGATTGATGAATCTTTGCTTTCCTCTTCGAATATTGAAAAGCCTGATGTGTTGATTTTGTCGCTATAATCATCACTTTTAAGAAGAAACTTAAGGAGAAAGAAATTTATGTAAGAATAAAATAATAATTAATTCAATAAATAACATGTACCTATTTACCTACCTACATTTGCAATTGATTCCATTACGTTTCGTGTTTATGAATGTAAACTTCATCATATTGTGACGACAAATTGTACCCAATAGTTGCAATATGGATGACTGGCAATACGAAATTGACGTACCTGGTATTATCTGTTATCTGTTGAAAACTGTTGCCATAACTTAAAAATAAAAATTATCAATGATCCAGTTTGTTTTATTTTCATGATCTGATCCGGATCAAAGCACGCTGATAATAAAAAACGGCTATTGTGTCAAACTTATGTAATTAAAACTATCTTATCCAACTCCAGACCAAGTATTTCAGAATCCAATTTAAAATAGTTTAAAAACTGCATGACATGTATGCGCTCAGCGCTGCAAACTGCAAGTTCTACAAATGAGCACCGCACGTCGGTCGATCGTTTACGTTCGCGTTTAGTGGTTGCGTTGCGCGTTGTGCCTTTCGTTCGAGGTAAATTTGTTGCCTACCTCTATAGTATAAAATATAAATGAAGTTCACTTCCATCCACGTACTGAAGAACCACAAGTCCACAACAACTCAAACGATTCCAGAGTATGCATCTTCTTCTGAGCTAAGAATGGGGAATGGAGATGGACACAAAAGTTAAACTGTTGGGATGATGATGGTGCTGTTGCTGTAGTGATGATGTTGATGGTGATGGCATTCCTTTCGTGAAATGAAAACAATGCAAGAAAATGAGAATTTTCCAATATTTTCTACTTTACCATCGTCTTTTACTCTTCTCGCTGTTGTTTTCCTTTTTATATTGTTTTGTTGTCCCGTCCTTTCGGTTTGATTTAATTTTAGGTTGGAAATCTTTCTTTTGCTTTTCTTTTGTCCTGCTGCACATGAGTTTATTATGTGCATCGTACCTACATATCTCTCTATCTCTAACTACCTCAGGAGTGGAGTAAATGTTTCGTGCACACAGATGGGTTACGTTAGGTAGGTGCTTATTATTATTGTTATATGTGTGTTGCTTGTAAACGGGTCGCAATTGTACAATAATCACAACAAAAACACAAACGATAACGACACACGCAAACAGAAGATGTAAGACAAAACAGAAATAAGAACTAAAAGAGGAATAAATCCCATCTCTATAGCAAAAAACGAATAAGAAGACGCATGAGAATGAGAAGAGGAAAAATAAGAGATACAAATGTTCGACTTGGATGGAATGATGCTCTTCACTCCACATTCACAGTCACATAAGTATCGACGATTATGCCTCTTTTTGGTAAAAAAAAAATATTCTTGTTGGCCTGTTTTGTTTTTTGTGCTACCTAACCTAAGACGATCGTAAAGTACAGTAGCTGAGGAAAGTTTTGCCACAGATACGAATACCGTCAAACCAGTGTTACACAGCTTGAAACTAGCGCTATTGAGATTATAAGCTTGAGTCCTTAAACTAGGTTAGAATGACCGATCCATCTCCCTTTAACAGCAGTAATACAATTTATCGAAGGCGGTCTTAAAGCACATTCCCTGAGATAAGTCCGCTGATACGCATACGGAACGGTGCTGGTTAAGTTGAGTTAAAGTCGCTCTGGATGAGAAGTAACTTCGGCCGGCAATGTCGACCCATTGAAAATACCATTTAAGTAGATGAGAATGCGTATACCTAGTTAGTTAGTTAGGCTAATGAGGCTAAGAATATAGCCTGTGCCACCGAAACCGCTGCGACAACCTTAAGAGATTAATATCCTAGGCCGAAATGCTATTCGCAAGAGCAAGACAGGAGCAGAAAAAGGGAGTGGTAGCTACGTCTGCCTCTGCAGGTTTCGGAAAATTAAAGATGTACCTACCAGTGACCAGTAATAAAGGATACTACTGAGGTTGGGCATGCTAAGTCCCTAGATAGTTTTCGCTACCCGAATTGGTTAGACTTGTGTTGCAATATCCAGTGTATCGTAGATGTGTCATTCTATGAAATTTGTTCTAAAAAAAATTCGGAGGAGCCTGGAATGACACTGACCGAACAAAATTTACGTTTTTCTGTCCAGCCACTTTGTTAAGAGATGCGCGGAAATCTTCCATTGCCTTAGATCTTATAAGGCTAGGGCTAGATGAAAGGGATTTAGTGGCAGAATTAAGGTGTCATATTCTGACCATAGGTATTGTTTTTATCGACAGCTAGGATTTGGCTTAATAAAAGGTAGTTATTTGGGCTTTGACAAGCAAGTATAAGCCCGAGATGAGATCTTTTGAGAATACCTTGTAGCGAAAACACCTTTAAGGGTTTGCAAGATGTCAGTAAAGATTGTTATTGATCTGAGGTGACTGTGACACTCCGCTCTCATATCTGTTTTTGTGCGTAGTTCAGTTTCGAAATCGATTTTATAGGCAGGTGGTCAGTGATTTTGGGAGTCTGTCTGAAGAAGAATGACCCGTCTTTTGCCATCTCCAGAGTATAATTTCCCTAGGCCTAATTAACGCGTTGGTAATATTCTTCACCGGCGATGTTTAGAATCGAGATAGTCGTAGTGCGGTTTGGTTTATATACGGTTGGATGGGAAAGTTCTCACTTCTCAGTCCACCTAAGATGCCTTTAAATCAAAGAGCTTTTGTCCATTAGACCCGGACACTGTTTACAGTTACAGTACAAAGAATTACAGGTATAAGTAGCTTGGTGTGAACTCCTGGATTGTTAAAAAGGCACTAAGAACAGTGTTGGGGCTCTTGTTGTTTTGGTAGTCATGTAGTGAGTTTGGTATATGTGACTAACCAATACTGCCCTTATTATGGAGCTGAATAACCCTCTCAATTATTTTGAGGAAAAAGTTTGATAGACTGTGCACAGCATTCAAAAATATAGCTGAGAATTTTGGTAACATTTTGTTATCGTTCTAAAGTTATTCCGGGATGATGTCATCGATTCCTGGCGGTTTTCCTCGTACCTATATTGACATTGGGATAGGCGAAATTTCGAGTTAGAAAGGAAGGGTGTGCGCGCCGCCGAAGCCATTTTAAACGTCCAAAATGCAGTTTCTGACTAGGCTGATGTCGCTGTAGCTGTACAGCACGTATTGCTCGTAGTTAAATATCTTTCAACAACAGTGGTACCAACTACGTATCCAACCATTTTTTTTACTGTTGTAGCGTACGACTATGCTTTTGAATGATTCCGTGCTTGAAATCCAGCATGACTCTATTCGATTAAAAAATATATGGTGATAATGACAAGCTTTCGAGATAAAGTTTTTGAAGATATGCCCAACAAGAGATCGTAAAGCAGAAGGTTCGAATGGGATATCAGCAGAGTTTTATAAGTATGGCACAACCGATGTGATTAACAGGTTAACATTAATATACGGAAACATATTGGAAACTGGTTTATACCTCAGGAATTCAGAGAATCTGTAATTTTTCCAATCCATAAAAAGGAAGCCTGTCAGAACTGTTCAATTACACAGGTACCCATTTTGTTTTTAAATGCTACATACAAAATCTTCACCTTCATCTTGCAAAGACGCTTAAATAAATGGTTTGATGATAAGCTGAGCTGAGTACCAGGCAGGTTTTAGACATGGCTATTCAACGATTCCTTGCCTTAAAAAGTATTGCGGACTAATTTCTCAATAAAGTGAAGAACTTGTACACGTTCTTTGTTGACTATTAATGCAGCATTTGATACAGTGGATAGACAAGTTCTTATCTATAAGTTCTGTGGTATCGGAATGTCGCGGAAGTTTGAAAGGGTCATACAAAACATTTATGTGGATACAAAGGCGTCAGTTTGGAATGGTGAAGTGAT
Source organism: Cheilosia soror (assembly GCA_949372485.1). Classification (NCBI taxonomy): domain Eukaryota; kingdom Metazoa; phylum Arthropoda; class Insecta; order Diptera; family Syrphidae; genus Cheilosia; species Cheilosia soror. The sequence continues at coordinate 67,095,440 of OX443561.1, read as the reverse complement.
GTCTAGTTGATTTAAAACGGAATCAGGACTCAGACAAGGTTGTGCAGTAAGCCGAAGTCAGCTTGCTTTATTTATTGAAGATCTGGTAGACTTTCGACCTAGCGGCATTGAATACGCAGGTCATACTATAAAGGCATTGCTTTTCGCTGGTGACATTGTTCTTTTCGCATCTACACCTGAATCATTGCAGCTCATGATTAACCGGGTGTGTAAATGTTGTAGCATTTTGAACTTGATAGTAAATCTAGAAAAATCCAAAATTATGATTTTCAAGAACGGAGGAGGCAGAAACTTTACAAATAAAAAATGGTACTAGAACAATGAATGGATTGAAATTGTTAATGAGTTCAAATAACTAGGAGTTCATTTCACAAAGAACTTAAGTGTGGCATCTGAAGGAGAAGCTGACTAAGGCGAAGACCGAAGAGTGCTTTCAGCGCAGCGTGGAACAGATGCTTTTACAATAAAAATTTGCGCATAAAAGTTCAGAATATTTGAAGCCGTATCGGGATCCATTTTACTTTCTGCAGCCCAAGTATGGGGAGCGAAACAATATGAAACCGTTGAGAAGCTGCTGCGATACTTTATTAAGCGAATTTTTCGACTGCCACCCATTATGCGTAACTATATGATTATGTTGGAAACAGGGTCATCGCCTCTCTTCATTAGCACGCTTAAAATGCAAATAGACTACCTACGTTCTGAAAATGGAAAATCACCGGCTCCCGGCTCTTCAATTCATACGCTCAAAAACAACTTGGTTTGCTGAAAGGATAAACCTTGCTAGCGACTCCGAGATGATTCTCAATCTTGATAATTTAGTCAACTACGCTACGATGATTGGAAAAGACTGCTTTACCCGGATGGTTTCTGCAGCTGACTTGAAATTCAGAGGGAGATTTTTGAACAACGCCACAGGATCACTCCATAGAGACCTGTAATCTCGATTGAATCATAATCTGGAAGAGAAAAAATATTTTCCAGATGAAAATGGCGTCGACGAAATATCGATGATGGTCAAGTTACGTGGAGAACGCATGCAGTTAAACAGAGGATTTACCCATCCTATGCAGATTGTGTAGCCCTGACGAAAGTGAAGATACTTTTCACTTTATGTGAAAATGTCCTATTTTTAAGAGTTTATAGGAGGAACGCATTTGGAAGCGATTTTTTGACGGAAAACCAAGTTATAGCACTGTTCAACGATATGAAAGTTAAAAAAACTATTCCAATACTATAAATTGGCAGCCTTAGCGCCTTAGAGAGCGGATTATTAGAGAAAGTTTTAAAAAAATGTTCCTGTTCATACTAATGTATAAAGTAAGCCATCCTTTTTAATTTTTTTTGTAAACTCTGTAGGTATGCACTATTCTAACAATATTGAAATCAAATAAAAAATCGTATTTAGGTATCTATCTACTCTATGTATGTTGACGGATTCGTCTGCTGCACCAGTTGAGCGGTCTTATTTCGGATTAGGCAAACGATGCTGAGATGCCATTCATCTAATAAAAGAAATAAGTTGGTACATATACACGCTATTCGGTCATCTGAAACCCCTTTAAAAATCTCGGCGGGTAGACCGTCAGGTCCAGCAGACTTGTTGTCTGTTGGTCGGGTATTGTATTCATATCACTCACTTTATAATGAATTGGTGGATTGTATTGACGCTTAAATTAACAATTGTTCTGCCTGACGTTGATGTTCGCCTGTTATACAGGCTACAAAAGCAGTTAGACGAGCATTTGTGATCAGGAATTTTCAATGCTCATAAAAGGCATTCATTACACTATAATAGTCGGGTCGTTAACATACACCTTTTCCTCATAATGCTGTCTTTAGTGGTTCGGCCTCAAAGACAAAAGTCAAGAAATAAACAACTAAATTGCACCTCCAGACACAAAGTAAATTGTCACTTGAGTGGACAGCCGGACAGACAGACAGACGACAGCCATGCAGCATACCAAATGGAAACTAGATAGCTGCCTAACTACATACCTTTACAAACAATCTATCTTATCTACTAGCACGGCTGAACTGATCCTAACCATATTTTCGCAGAATACAGTTAACCTGTCTTTTATCTTATGATTTGCCCCCATCCACGCCGCAGACTTACCGTTTTAAGATTGAGATATATTTACTTCTTTTCCTCTCCTCCGTAGTGGTTTGTGGGCTGCTTGAACCGCTTTCGCAAGAAGTGCGTTACACCTTCGCCTCAAGCTGACACAAGGTATAGATGTCTAATTAGAGGAAATTTTCGATAAATATCACATTCACTTCCACTTGTCACAGTTTTTCATATGGATACTTTTTGATAGATAATTATTATATTCTCTATATTTTTTTAAAGGACGACTACTTTCTCATCGCGTCCTCGTTCGAAAACTATTTGCTGCGCACTGCACTTGTTCGGATTCGCCCGACAGTAGATCACAAAACAAAATCACTTGTATTGCCAAAGCACCGATGCGCGGTGTTAGTAACGTAACACTTTCCGATTAAAATTCAGCCGGCAAATAATCGATAAAAACCGACGATTGGCTACCCAAAGTCGTAAAAAAGCGATTTTTATTGACTTTTAATGAGGTGCGCATTTGACAGAAGGAAAACAAACAAATCACTACTGTCGCCCATTGCGAAGATCACACTTCCTCATGCGAAAAAAGATACGATGCTGGATAGATCCACATTCGCGTTGTGCGATCAAAGAACTCCGAGATAAATCATAGCTCCTCGGTAGGCGTAAGAAATAACAAAACAAAGAACCGATGGCGAATGAAAATGAAATATACGCGCGCAACTGTCAAAAATTGTTTGCATGAAACCGTACTTCTTCGAACTCAATTCACCGATTGTCAAAACACCAACTCACGTCGCTGGCTGGTCGTTAAAAACTGATCGGCACGTCACTGATCGCGCTCGCGTTTATGTGAAACAAATCTACACAACTTGTACTTTACTTCTTCGTCTTCCTCTTCTTCTTATTCGTGTTTAGCTGGTGCTTTGCTTGCTTGTTCTATGTATACATATATGGCAAGGCTTGACGTTGACACGCAAAAGTGTGCATACGAAACGAATACGAGTGCACAACACATGAGACACAAATACAGGTTGGCTGGCTTTTTGTTGGCGTTACTCGGTCTTCTTAAGAGCGACGACTCGACTATAGCCGAAACCGACCATGATGACAAAAATTCATGGGGAAGAAGAAGAAATAAAACAAAACAAAACAACGACATTGAAGGAAAAGAAAACGATTCATTGAAATCTCGAAAACTCTTGAGTGGATTCGGGTCTTATGCTTTGAGTTCTCTTTCTCGTGCTGAGTTTTTGTTTTGGTTGATTTTTTTTTATTCAGATTTTGCTTTGGGATTGGGAAGGTTTGCCTCTCCTCACAGAGGACTGTGCTTGGATGGACATTGACAGTTTTGTTGGAATTTATTGGCGTTTTCGCCTCATGAATCCGTTTGTGTTTGTGGATACTTCGCTTTGATGTGTTGTGTTTTGTGATTTTAGATTAGATCCCTTGAAGAGACGAAATTGAGATAAGAGATGGAAACGTATTTATTTTGATCTATGCCTTTGGGAAATGGTAGCAGAAAGGGTCAAGTACACAAATTGTGGGTGGCTATGGTGATAATCTCTAGTAAAATTGCAATAGTGCTTTTGTTGGGTAAACTTGTCGTGCAGCGCCACCAGCGGATGGAACGACAGTCTTTTGATGTTGCCGGTGCATACCGAATATCGACGATAGCACACCAATACCACAATCACAAACCACACATTGAATTAAGAGCACCTGATTCTAGCTCTTTATCTCTTATTTCATCAGTTATCCTTTTCCTCATCTTTATTGACAATTGACTCATCCATCAATGAGGTGAATAACAAAATCAGTGCAAAGAGAGAATTTTCGAAGATCGTTTTTGTTTCTCGTTTGTTATATTTAAGGGAACTTAACAGAAATGAAGAGAACCACAAAAATCCAAAACAACACCAGCAGGGCTACCGTTGTGCGACCATAGTACAGTTTGATACTTTCGAACCCCTTTTTTTTTTGTTAATGTGTGGCTTCGCAGTTATACCAGTAACCGAAAAACATAAAAAAATAAAGGGACCTGAATTGAGAAGCTTTTTCAGGGCAGTCATACTCTCGGATGTTTGTTAGACGTTCGCGAGAGGTGGCGCAGTAGAAAAAACCTTAAGATGTAATTTGTTTTTTTTTTTCGGGGGCCTTATTCCCAAATGCGCGGCGAATTGCTTTTCATGGCGGAGTGATATTTTTGTATTTCCAAAAGCTGTCAAAAGCGATAGCTATTCAGGTGACGGATTGCTGGCGGATTTATTGCCAGCAATTCTCACAATAGCTATCATTTTTGGATGGATCGAATCGCTTTTGGAAATATAAAAATACCAATCCGCAATGAAAAGCGATCCGCCGCGCATTTAGGAATAAGCCCCCGGGGATCGAACGTGGCATCCCTCGCACAGTAGTACAGCACACTAACCACTGCGCTACTGCGCCCACAACCAAAAAACGCAGTTTTGTATTTTTGGAGCATTTAAATTTAATCGTTGAACTCAATTTTGAACTTAAAATTATAAAGTTAGTTCTTAAAAAAAAATTAAACAGCTGATATTTAATTTGTCTCGAAAATGGATATATTAATTTTTCTGTTCATCTTCTTAGTAAATTCGACAACAGTATCCACTGAATTCCTATGAAATGCAGTGGTTAATTGTTTCGGTTTTGTTGAGTTTCGTTTTTTTTTCGGATGGGCTTGAAGGCTGAATCCTGATTAGCTAATTCGATTTTTAAAACAGTTTTTTTTTAATTCATAGTTGATGCTGGGTTCTGGTCTGGGGGTCTTTCATATACTGGGCATTCGTGAGTCTAATCGCCTTACTGGACCTATAAGTTATTGTATAATTCAGGGGTTCCCTAACTGCGCGTCGTGACGCCCTGGGGCGTCGTGGCTATCCTAAGGGCATCGAAAGTTGTATTTTTTCACTACTGTAAGACTCTGAACAAAGGAAAAGCATTAACGCACACCCCAATTTTGGCCGAAAAAATCATCTTTAACGATGTGGCGCATTTTTATATAAATCCGGGTATGCAAAATTATCATAAATATGGGATATGGATATGGGAATGGGACCCGCCCTTATTGAAAAACAATTTAGTGAATCTTCAGTATCTAAGATCAGCTTCTATTCACATATCTGTGCTTTTACAAAGATCGTCGCAAAAATATTTCAACCTCTCTAGGGAGTCGCAGTATGAACAAGATTTGGAACCCCTGGTACACAAACCAGAGAGAATAGACCACCAGCTTCGGCCAAAAATGAGAGATCCATAGAGCCAGTTTCAAAAAGTTACTGCGTGGTTAAGTATGGGTGCAATGTAAAAGTAAACGGAGGGTGGATTTGGTCACGCATACACTGGCACATAGTAACATTTACCGTTATTCGGTGGTAACTTTGAAAAAATTCAAATAATTCAAATAAATTGGCCGTTATCGGGACGTGTTAAGCAAATTGTGTGTTCGGTGTGGTGAATTTATTACCAACTTATATTTCATTAAAAAGAATATAAAATGGTGTATGGGTAGTTACTGTAATAATGTGAATTCCTTTGACATTTTTACGCAAAAATATTAGTTTAAGCTGCAAAACTAAAATGAATGACGCACATCAAGAAAAAATCATCAAATATAATTTTTTTAGTTTTGCTGATATAAATTTAGACCTTTTTCTATAGATATATTTTAACCAAAATTTATTTATTTTCTTTGATTGTTTATTTTATTAAAGTGTACTGATTTTTGAAATAAATAATTTAAAAAAAGCAGAGGAAAATTTGTTTTGTCAGGCTTGGGCCTCCGCACGCGAGATTAATTCTGCCAGCATAAAACCGATTCTGCTGAGTTTGAGCGGTTGAACAAGGCATAAAACTAATACATACCTACACAACTTTCAAAATATTTTAATTGTGAAAATAATACTACACAATGAAAAGGGGTTCATATATATAATTAGTTCCGCCGGCAGAAATCATCCCGTGTGCGCTCGAAGTATGTTATAAAGCCGGTTTTCTGCCGTGTGTTTTCTCGTGTGCGGAGGCCCAATATGCTTATTGTTTTATTTCATCTGTGTAGAAGGAAAATGTGTTGAATTGATTTTGAACAACAAATAAATTGGTCATAGGAATTTAAACAAATTTCTGTGATATGAGTGCTGCCAAACTTTTATAAAGAAAAAGCTAAGCTTCGATAGTCTTTTTTTTTTTGTAAAGCTATATAGGATAGCCAAAAAAAACACAATCATATTAATTAGTCCCAAATATGATTTGAAGAACAACATTGAAAAGTCCGGAGTAAAGGTGCATAGTAAATGGACGTTAAAACGAGAATTAAAATGGCAGAAATACCCAAATGTTATTTATTATTATGTTTTATTAAATTTTAGGATTAATAATTGGTTTCATTCTAAAAAACGAAAGAATTTTTATACATTTCCTGAACTTCTGAATAGCCTATCGGTTATAAAAGCAGCACACCGACATGATTTATTGTACTATTGTACTATGCAAAACAAAAGTATACGCAAAAAAATCAATTGATCTGAAATTTTGATTGCTGATCAATCAAACTTAAAAACCGAATTTAACATACTTTAGTTTGTATTGAGTTAGCAGCCAAAAATGCCCTTTTTTCCCTTACCAATAATCCAAATTATTTGGACACATCTCCCGACTCTTAGTAATTGCAACAGGGCAAATTAAATTCAAAAACATATAGTAAGTATACAACCGACATTAAATAATTTCACAAACCCCAGCCGCATGTCATACACATTAGTATTAGTGAAAGTCCGTGTAAATCTTAAAAATATCACGACTTTTAAAAATGTAAACGGATTCACACAATTCAGGAAAAAAATAATTTGATACAATAAAAAAAAAACCTTAAATCGAAATTGAATTTTTCGAACGCATCCAATCTCTTTTGAAACTGCAATCAGCTGTTCAAAACTCACCATAAACACTTTCAGCTGTCATTAATAAAAAAAAATTCAATTGAATGTTTTGCGCGCTTTTGTGAAAATTTGTGAAAACTGAAAATATAATTGTGATAAGGTAAAAGTATTTATATATTTTACTGATAGTGTTGTTCAACATTCAAAATTATAATACATAGATGGATAGCCCAGCAGAAACATCAAAAAAGCTGACATCGTGGGAACCGAAGTGTGTGCTTGGCTGCACCAATTTTGATCAAACCTTCCAGGTTCCCAAGGATTTGATAAGGTATGTTAAATAGAAAACTTCACTTAAATAAAACTTAACTTACTCCAAGAATATAAATAAGTATAAAGCTATACATTTTTCGGTTTCTTTTATAAAAAAAAAGCCAGTCACATTTCATCGTATTTTACAAAATGTATCGGATACACATTTTTGTCCATTCTGAGATACTCATAAGAGCTATAAGATTCATTTTGGTATCTCTGAGTTCGTCTCACAGTGCACTATATGGATATGTAGCCAAATATGCATTTTATACAATATTGCAAAATTTCATCATACCCAGTGCGTTTCATATGTAGGTACCCAAAAATCGTATACATTTTTGTCAATCCTGAGACACTCATAAGAGCTATCAGATTCATTTTGGTATCTCTGAGTTCGTCTCACAGTGCACTATATGGATATGTAGCCAAATATGTATTTTATACAATATTATAAAATTTCATCATACCCAGTGCGTTTCATATGTAGGTACCCTAAAATCGTATACATTTTTGTCAATCCTGAGACACTCATAAGAGCTATCAGATTCATTTTGGTATCTCTGAGTTCGTCTCACAGTGCACTATATGGATATGTAGCCAAATATGTATTTTATACAATACTATAAAATTTTATCATACCCAGTGCGTTTCATATGTAGGTACCCTAAAATCGTATACATTTTTGTCAATCCTGAGACACTCATAAGAGCTATCAGATTCATTTTGGTATCTCTGAGTTCGTCTCACAGTGCACTATATGGATATGTAGCCAAATATGCATTTTATACAATATTGCAAAATTTCATCATACCCAGTGCGTTTCATATGTAGGTACCCAAAAATCGTATACATTTTTGTCAATCCTGAGACACTCATAAGAGCTATCAGATTCATTTTGGTATCTCTGAGTTCGTCTCACAGTGCACTATATGGATATGTAGCCAAATATGTATTTTATACAATATTGCAAAATTTCATCATACCCAGTGCGTTTCATATGTAGGTACCCAAAAATCGTATACATTTTTGTCAATCCTGAGACACTCATAAGAGCTATCAGATTCATTTTGGTATCTCTGAGTTCGTCTCACAGTGCACTATATGGATATGTAGCCAAATATGCATTTTATACAATATTGCAAAATTTCATCATACCCAGTGCGTTTCATATGTAGGTACCCAAAAATCGTATACATTTTTGTCAATCCTGAGACACTCATAAGAGCTATCAGATTCATTTTGGTATCTCTGAGTTCGTCTCACAGTGCACTATATGGATATGTAGCCAAATATGTATTTTATACAATATTGCAAAATTTCATCATACCCAGTGCGTTTCATATGTAGGTACCCTAAAATCGTATACATTTTTGTCAATCCTGAGACACTCATAAGAGCTATCAGATTCATTTTGGTATCTCTGAGTTCGTCTCACAGTGCACTATATGGATATGTAGCCAAATATGCATTTTATACAATATTGCAAAATTTCATCATACCCAGTGCGTTTCATATGTAGGTACCCAAAAATCGTATACATTTTTGTCAATCCTGAGACACTCATAAGAGCTATCAGATTCATTTTGGTATCTCTGAGTTCGTCTCACAGTGCACTATATGGATATGTAGCCAAATATGTATTTTATACAATATTGCAAAATTTCATCATACCCAGTGCGTTTCATATGTAGGTACCCTAAAATCGTATACATTTTTGTCAATCCTGAGACACTCATAAGAGCTATCAGATTCATTTTGGTATCTCTGAGTTCGTCTCACAGTGCACTATATGGATATGTAGCCAAATATGCATTTTATACAATATTGCAAAATTTCATCATACCCAGTGCGTTTCATATGTGAAAAGCAGGAAGAGTTTTTGGGAAAGGCTAGGCACTTCTTAATATCGATGCAAGTGATAGCTCCTGATGGCAAAGATGTGACTAGCACCTTTTCCTTTATTAAGGGATGGTTGCTAAATATATCATCATTGTTTTCGCTGTGGCAACATCTCCAGCAATGCCAGTTTAAGTTTTTACTTACCAGGCATCTAAATCAGGATTGCTTGGAACACTTTTTCGGCGCTATTAGAAGTGCAGGGGGGAATAACAGACGTCCGACTGGTATGCAGTTCGCAAGTGCCTTTCAAAAGCTTTGGGGTATTCAATATCTCAAAGCAGTCAGAACTGGAAATTGTGAACCCATTCCAGATGACCAAATTGAAGTCCTTGGGGATCCGTCAAATAACAATTTGGTAAGTAATACTGAATGGTTGCGAGAAAAAGTTGCGCCTGGACAGAGTAACATTTTCGATATTAATCTAACTAATGATATAGATGGTGCAGACTTTCTGCAGGAAAACGCCTTTTCCTATGTTTGCGGTTGGCTTTTTAGAAAATGTTACGAAAGTCATAGATGCAACTTATCTGCCCCTACATTGGCTACCAGTTCTGAATCGTCAACGAGCTTTTTTCTTACTACCACCAAGCAATATGACAATTGCAATCTCTTTATGCCACCTCCGGAGTTTGTTAAATATATTCGCTTAATTGATAGTCAATTTTGCACATTATTTTCACAGCATTGTCATATTAAGGGTCTGGCTGAACATCTTTTCCAGACATTGAAAGTTCATCCCCCCTACATCTGCTGCGAAAACTTAGAAATGTTTTACATTTTAAAGTATTTCTTGAGAGTGCGAATCCATTTTGCGCTAAAATTTCTGAACAGGGATATGAGTGATCCATCGTTCAGGAGTAAATTTCTTTGTGTTGCTCACTTGTAAGTATGTACATACATTATTAGTTTATAACTTTTCCTAACAATTTATTAGAACCTATTGTACTAGTCACTTATATATACTTTGTATTTATTTTAATTTATATACTAACACCTATATTTTTAAGTTTGGTGCAATATGCCTACTGGGGAAACCGAACACCAATAGAAAAAATCGGTTAACGCGCTAAGTGCATACCTCATGGGTTGTGTGGAAATGCATTTTACATTTGTTATATTTATATTAATTTTATTTGTGTTTCTTTAGGTTATCAAAAATATACATAAAGATTATTTAATGGCTAGATGGAAGTTCGGTGAAACTCTATCTGAATTTGCAAAAAGATAGGTGCAAAGAAGTGCACGACAGCCAAAGATGCCGACCACCGATCTGTCACCTACGATGAGATCCAACCACTGAAGAATACTATTCTGCCGGACATTAAAATGTATTTGAACTACATCGACAGTTTGTATGCAGGGGACAAAGTTTTCGCAATAGCTGGTGACTGTAAGTATTTGAGAGCTGGTGTGTCAGATAAATCATAGGTACATCTTGCTTAAACCTTGCATTACCTTTGCTCTATCTGGCACAAATATTTCCAAAATAAGCCTTCATACAATTTATTTTACCCAGTTAGTCGATACCTTGGACAATTGGAGTGCTTATCAAATGCATTGCCAGCAAAAAGAAAAAAGAACTATCGCTGTACTCCAACTAAAGACCGTCGCTGGCGAGGACATCAATTGGGAGATGAATCACGACGAACTGCTAAATCTCTACAACCGAATAAAAACACAGAAGCTCAACTCTTGTTTGCTTTTTATTTATCTTCCCATTCCTACCCTCTCCATCATGCATTCATAGAAAATAATTAATTTAAATCGCATCAATATATATGACTAATTTCGCCTAATCTCATCGAATTGTTAATTTTTGTTCTGTTTATGTAATAACATTACGAATCTTAAAATAATATTTAATTCATGTTCCTCTTTGTTTTTGTTAACCAAAATGTATGCATTCTGTTTATCAGCGGTTATGTTACGATTAGTGGCTTAGTAAAAACAATTTAATAAATGTATCGTGTGTGTAATGCGATGTAACGCTCTCACTGTAGTATCTGTAGTTGTATATATAAATTTGTTTTCTTGGCGTATAAATAAGAATTATTATATACAAAATATTAATGATATTAAGATAAAAATAATAAATGTAATCAGATAATTTGTTGTTTTAGTTGCAGCTGCATATTAGTTGCATCGTTTGCCGTTTAGGTCTCCAAATGCTTGTAGATGGTGTAACATAGGTCATCACTTGCGTCCAGTCGGGCCGCTCTGTTTGACACAATACCTATGTCGTCGATGTTCTGAAATGGAAGAGAAAACGGAAAACGTTACTTAAAAATTGAATATTGGTTGGGGCGATTGTAAAATGTGTCTTACTTCCGATGCAATAACAGTCTACCTAGACTACAATTGCTAAATTTATAAATTCGAATGTTGAAGATGTAGAAAAAAGCAACTCTCTTAATGCTTCGTCGAAATTGATTCCTCAGGAGGATGTCGTCAGTAGTTAAAATGGAATGGCGGAATATCTGTCTTACCTATATCTGGCGTTTATGTTAAATGCCCTAACCAGCCACTGATTTTGTTGCAAATGCCACTGGTATGCATTCATATTCATGACAGTATCAGCATCGAATGAATGACTTACCAAAGTTGTTGGAATTCTCACCGATTCCGCCGCTGCAAAGGCCATCGAAAAGTTGCGCCTCTTGTTCGCCTGACTCAACATATCGTAGGGAATTTTATCCGGCAAGTAGGAATGCAAAATCGCACAAAACGCCAACCCATCATTCCACGACGAGCTAAAGTTCGTTATATGTATCAATATTTCTATAGCCAATCGTCTTGTTTTAACACCACATTGCCGCTGCGCAACAACGATGACTGAGACATTGTTTATGCTATTGAAATGCATACTACTGGGCACAATAGTTGGCTGCTGTTGTTCCCGCAATTGTCCTTTGGTACTGTTGTTCGTCCTTGTCGCTGTCGTGGTGTTTGTTGTAGTTGGCGTGGGAGTTGTGCTGGTCGTATTCAAACCAGGCGTTGTGGGAATACGGATCTGGAATGTTAGGGTTTGTCACGTGGGCGAGATCGGAGTTCGCACTGTTTAGACTCGATGTGGAGCTGTAGCGCGACTCTTATTCTTCGGATTTGGTCTACAAGGAAGGCTAAATGTTAGAACAGCAAAATACAACAAAAAGACAGCTAAACTCACTTGTTTGTTATTCTCGATAGTCTCTATTAGTGTCTTCACCGACAACCGCGAGTCCTGTTTCGGACAACGCAATTTTACTGCTTCGCGATGCCATCTCCTGCTGCATGGTCGTCAAATGGGACTGTTATGTCGTGTCTGTGGATGAAATTTCTGCAACAAAGAACAAATTTTATTCTACACCAGCACTTTCTATGAACTGCAATTTCACTCAACCTGCTGCTCCAACATGCGAATCTTCTCCCGTTGCTTCTTGTTTTGCACTGAACTTGCAACTCGACTATGGTGTCCTGCAGCTGCTGATAGTCCGCACTTAGGTTCTCGTCATTTTCGCTATAATTTTTCACGATTTATGAAGCACTTTCACAATTTAAAATAACTTTTGCGCAAAATACGCAACTGTTTGCACAAAAAAAATATTTTTATTTCAGCTGAACTGTCAACGAAAAGAAATTCAACACGGCATTATGACAGCTTGATGACAATTCAATTATTTCACCTCCGGCCATTTAGAATTTATTTTTTTTGCTTATTCACACGTATTCACAGATAGAAAAAGAGGCGGAGCTAATTATTTCAAAACTGGCTCTATGGATCTCTCATTTTTGGCCGAAGCTGGTGGTCTATTCTCTCTGGTTTGTGCCCTGGTATAATGAATAGCATTTATAAAACCTATTGAATCAAATTTATAGTCAACTAGCTGTACCGCAGGCACGCAGCTACGGGCTGGTTAAAACGCTTTTAAACCACAAAAATAAACCTAACTAAACCATCAATTTTTAAGCCCAAAAAATGTAAACTTGCCTATTATCTCTTGCTAAGTGGTTTAACCCTAAATTCAAAAACTATATTCATTGTTACATCGTTCATAAACATAGGTCTATGAGAATCCTTACCAAAGTTATCTTATTTACTCTCTGTAAAGATTTTTTGGAAAAAAACACATAGGTTGCTTTGAGGAATATTTATTTTAAATAAATGAAAAAAAAAATAAAATTCTTTCATCCGGCGAAATCTTGACACCAATTCCCGCAATAGTCGCCGCACATGGGACGTTTGCAGGAGGTACAGAAAAGTCAGAGGTGGGATTCTTTAAAACACGAAACGAAAAACGCTTTCGTTTTCACTAAACATGTCTTTATCATATCTGTGGCAATAGACAGAGACAGCTATTGTCTAAACTTGTATGCACCAACGAAACTTGCGCGACACTAAGCTTTCTTATTTTTAGGAGGTTACTGAAAGGTATACGTGTTTGTATCTCTTTCACACCGCATGCTATGACTGATTAATGAACTGAGAGGGTCTGTGAGACCCATGTTTATGAATCTAGGGTTAAGCTATTGGTTTATTTGAAGTACTAAACACTACTACAAACCTACGAAATATCGCGTTTGACAGTTCGGGAAAAGGTATGTTATAATTATTCATTTGTGACGAATTTAAGAAGGTTGTGAAGCATTTTAAGCATTTTTTTTTTAATCGTAGGTAGGTACTTATTTCAAATTTTAGTACAAATAAAAAAAAAAAGTCTGAAATGTAGGTAATGCCGTAGAATGCCGACCTTTGTTAACCGGTCTTGCTCTGTTTATGGCATTGAAAAAATGGTTCTTAAATGTAGCAAAAAAAGCGTCGCTACCTATGCCTAACTTGATAAAATATACTGGAAAACAAAAATCTTCGATTGTTACCGAAGATATTTTGGAAAAGTTCCTTCAGGAACTTTTGGTAAAAATAAAATTTTCCACGACGTCCGGGCAAAACTATCTGAAACTATTTTTTTAGAATATATTACAAAGGTATACCCTTATAAGGATTTTAAAGACCTTGTCAGAAAATACATCTAAATATTTAACTTAAATTAAACAAATCGCTCTACCACATACGAAAATAGATTTAAAAATTGAGTGAATGTGGGCGCAGTAGCGCAGTGGTTAGTGCGCTGGACTACTGTGCGAGGTTCGATCCCCGGAAAAACACAAGTTTTTTCTACTGCGGCACCTCTCGCGAACGTCTGACAAACATCCGAGAGTATGACTGTCATGAAAAAGCTTCTCAATTCAGCCGTTCGGACTCGGCATAAAGTTGTAGGTCCCTTCCATTCGTCCCAAAAATAGAAACTCACACAAAACGAATCGTTGGGAGAAGCTAGGCCTTGGGTGTCTACCCGCCTGTTGTGCCGCCTATTTATTTATTTTTTTGAATGTTATGGTTATGAAAACTGATTTAAACCTTGTGGAAATCTACTTAAGCCGGTCTTCGGAGTGCTGTTTAAAATCAAAGTGGTTTAGCTGGCAAAAGGTTTATAAAATGACGTTTAAAAGGTTTAACTTGAGCGAATAATAGGTACGGAATTACAAAATTTGAAGGGTTTAAAAATATTTAAGCCATGGTCTTAATGAAACCACTTTTTAAATCGAGCGAATAATACGGCCGTAAAACTATTAAAAAAATGTATTATCTTTCTATTTTCATTTGTCAGTTTAGCTTTCAATAGTCAAATATAATCTCAAAACCTAGATTTGTTTCTTGCATAGTCACTGACAATTTTTCACTAATAACTGACTTGTCAAAAGATGTAAACCTTTTGTTAAAATGACGCCTCCTGCCAAACAAAAACAATTAATATTGTGAAGCTAAGCTCTTCCGCATGAATTGGCTATTTTACGGTATTACTTATATTTAATTGTTTATTTTTTACAACGTAGTTGTCTCATATAATTCATACTAAACAATACACATAAGTGAAATGCTAAATTTAATTAGAATAAGACAGATGTTTACATAAAAGAACATTCAGGTAAAGGGGGAATGTTGCACTTGATCTAGCAGCCACATCACTCCTTCAACTCTGCTATGCAGCCAGCCCAAATGATGAGTTTCTTTGCGGACGTTATAGAAATAGTAGCTATAGCCACGGGGACCTTTTAAATTTTTTTTTTTTCGTCGGAAAAGACCACAAAAGGAAAGCGTTGCGCTTTTGAACCGGGTTAAGGGATGTCTTTTTCTTGATTTTTAGTCTTTTTATATCCTTGGCATTCGAAATAATACGACGAATAGTTGTGAAACTTGCTTTGATACCACATTTCTTCCAGATTTTTGGAAAAGAGTCGTGAGAATTGGCCGTTTTTCCTAACTTAAGTCGCCTTTCCGCAGTTGTAAGCATACTATGTATGAGGCCTTTCACATTTTTCCTCTTTTTAGTTAACAAATTTTTGTTACTACTTAAAGCTTTAGTTTTAAATCTTTCTCCTGGTCAAATAGCAACAATTAAATTAACTTTAATTTAAAAAAAAAATAGGTTTCTAGCATGCTTGGTTTGGAACCAGTTAGCCCACTGGAAAACCCAGCGGGACTTACGCAAAAAAAAAACTAAATACCACACTGGTCGTACAAAACACACTGACACAAACTGAAATGCTGAAATTACATTCAAAAATATCTACATACGAACCGTGCAAGTAACCAACCACTCGAAATTATGTAGCGTATTGGCACAAATCCTATGTGCTAGGTTAGTACACGGAATGCCGAAAAGCCACACACGAGTGCCTCATATCGTGCCTCATACGCGTGAGTACCTTATGCGAGTGGCACAAAGAGGGCTAGTACACGTTATGTAGCCATTGGCTCCTTACGCTGACGTCAAAATTACGTCAGAGCCACATATACATATATGTGGCGTGCTACATGTCGTGTACTAGGACTAGCACCTTAAGTACGCTGCTCGAGTGAAACTGAATAACGTCGCAAAATAACAACAGAAAAAAAACCAACAGACCTGTCAAAATTTAGCTTGAAAAAATGTGCCGAATCATTAATGGTCGCGCTAAATTGTGGCAGATACATCCAGTACAGTCTGAAATGATAGTTTGATTTTTTAGCTGAAGCAGCGTGCCCAGCCTTGGGTTTACCCTTAGGTCAACTAGGCCCAGGCCTAGGGCATCACGACAGATGGGGCACCACGAAAACTGCAAAACAAACGCAACAATTGACATTGAATTTACATGACTATACTTCCAATTCTTACTATTCGTCACCACTTAAACCTTCTGTCAACTAAGGAGGTCTAGCTAGCCAGACCTTTCTGACTTTTGATGGGACTTTTCTTTAAAACCTAATGCCAATTGCTTCTTGAAAGTTCAGGGTCAACAAAAATATTTTATGTGATTTGATCATTTTTTTTTAATGTACTCGTTGGCTGGCCGGACCTTTCTGACTTTTGAACCAGTTTTCTCTAAGAAACAATGGTCACAGCTTCTTGAAATTCCATGATAAGTCAACACGAATGTTCTGTGGTTTGGCATTCATAATAATACATATACATTTTTACATAGTTTGCTGTTCCTTGCTTGCAGATTTCGTTTGGTTTGGTTTTTTTTTTATAAATAGACATAAACTATGCAACTATGCGCCTGTGTATACTGGGAGGGCCCCATCCAAAGAATTTGCCACGGGCCTCAGATGGTATAGTTACGCCACTGCCTATGTGTGTAACTTCTACAGCAATATACTGGATCTACCGCAATTTCTGAATATATTTTTTAATATATAATATATATAATATATATTTAATACAGTGATGTACCCCAAAAATGCTACAGTTCGCATTTCGTTCGCTTCGAATTCCCCGGAAGAAGATTGTGTTCGCCGGCGAGTTCATCTGAGAATCCCAAGCGACACCTCACATATATGTACATCTATATATATAAAAATTGAGCCCTAAAATGTTTGACGTCGATTCACGCCTTAACGCATTTACCATTTTTAACCAAACTTTCACACATCCAAGTTTGGTAAAAATTGGATAGAGGGGCGTGGCACCGCCCATACAAAAAAAAAAAATTCAAAATCTTATATCTCGAAAACTACCAAATCGATTGAGCTCAAACTTACAGATGATCTTACAGCCCTATTATGGCTATCAAATATCAACACGATATTTGATAAAAATAGATACGTATCAACAATATGAATGAATCGGTATTTATTATGGCTATCAACCTATCAACCTTTTTGATGAAGTTTGGTCAAAATTGGACAAAGGGGCGTGGCACCTCCCACACAAAAAAAAATAAAACATTCAAAATCCTATACCTACCTCCTTTACAAAAAATATCTTATATGGGCTGAAACTCGATGACGTTATATCTCGATAACCGCTGGGCCGATTTTCATTATCCTTGTTTTGATTTGTTCGTATTTCAGGTTTAGACAGAAAGAAAATTTAAGCAAGTCGATTAATTCTCATTTCTCGCATTTTACGAAATAACACTATTACGGGCAAAGCCGGGCGGGTACAAAATGTTGTGTACCGCAGAGCATTACAATAAAAATAGTTCAAATTTTTAACTTTTTTTCACTACGAAGTGTGCACGAGCTCCGCTAGTATCGTTTGAAATGCATGGCTTAGGTGCGAATGTCAATCTAGGAATCGTCAGGGAATAAAATAAGAAGAAAATGCGAACATCTATAGAAAGTTTATGTGAATTCGAAAACGGTTTGCACATTTACGGGGATCCATTGGTGGTAAAGAAGAATATGTGAGATATTCGTCACTAGTTTATACACTGCTGAACTCTTTATGTTATCTTGGGTCAAGGTGTCACACCAAAGTAATCCTTTTCTTAAATTCTTAGCAAATTATATTCACATTAGAGATTAGGCGCTAACTGTAGAACTATTTTTCTTATATTATACCCACGAAGAATTTCCCAAAGTATTGAGATTGAACTTCGAAACACCCTGTATATTTAAAGTGGGCAATGCAGACAAACTTATAATCTACCAACAAATTTTTAAATCAACCACTGACCTACACATTTTTTTAATCCTAAATAAAAACACTTGCACAACAAACTCGCCAAGAGTTACATTTGACGTGTCCCAGTCACTGTTTTTTGGTTTAAAGTCGACACCCAGATTTAGTGGAACGTAGCGAAGCCTGACATCATTTCGTGCGTCTATATTTACCAGATAATAAATAAAAGGAAATATAAAATAGGGCACCATTTGTTGTAAAGGCCTAGGGCCTAAAAAATGTAAATCAGGCGCTGAGCGTACCGCTTGGCTAAATGGATTCACTTAAATTTAGCTCAGCTAAATTTTGGAGAGAATTTTGTATGGGAGCTAAAATTTAGCTTGAACAGCGTACTAAGCATTACTGTTAACTAATATTTTTGCTTTTTCGGATTGTATTTGCACAAAAAGCTGTTGTGTAGCAGATACACTAAAATCATACAAATATTTAATCAAAAACAAACAAATTCAAGAAAAACATTGGGTCATGTCATTAAACCCCGCAAAATCAGTAGGTTCTCGATTTCTCAGGTTAATAGCCGAACTATTAAATAAGTCGTTAAAATTGTGCTAAGCAAGCTCTTTCGATTGTTACCAGCTGGATTAAACTGGAACTTGGAAGCAATTAATTAAAGTTGATGGTGATTGAACAATGGAAGTTCAAATTGAATATATTGTATAAAATTACATAGTTCTAAATTCGAGCATAATTTAAACAGAAATTATCAATTACAAAATACATAATTTGCATCAACCCCAAATTCTTAATTATGTATTTTCGGCACAACTAGAGCACCCTGTACTTTTATAACGCATTGTAAAGCAACGCACTACATTATTTAATCTTACAACCTAGCCAAGACTCCCATCATAAACTTAGAATACATACATTTTTTTCATACTGCAGTATGGTTGTGGAAATAGCTTTATTATTACGTTCCACATAGCTGAGACAAGATATCATTGGTAAAGACACAATCATTGAATAACTACAAATAGAATCGGCACCGATGCAATCATCCGCTACGCGGTCCATACGTCGCTGCGATCGTTTGTGCTGGTTTGTGAAATGGATCTGGGCATATCTGGGATTGAAGATTGGATAAACAAAATCCCAACAAAAATATCCCTCTAAGGAATGCTGGATGGGTCATTTTTTGTTGTAAACCAGTCTGAGGTAGGATATTTCATGCTTAGCTTTGCTGTCGAAATGTATATAGAGAAAACCAAAGAAAAAAACAAAAACAAACTGGTTTGCCTTTTCTCTTTCTTCATTCCCCATCCTCATCCATCAGTATAAAATTCTTTCTGATATGACGCAACAGGGTAGGGAACTAGTTTGGTTTGGAAGACAGTAAAGGAGATGCAATATTACAAACAAGTATCAATAACAAAAGCAATGTATAGGATTTATGACTTTAGGAGAGGGAGGGTGATGCAAGGGGTGAGTTGGGAAGGATAAATTGAATAAAAATGATTTTGGCTTTCTTGCTGACATTATATAGGTACACAAGATTTTAAGATTGTGCATAAATGTTCTATGTTAGAGTCTCACTATTTTGCCTATATTTTTGTTAAATATGCATAGATTTTATTGATTCTTTTTCTAATTATGTAATTCAAAAATTTTATATCTCGCAAACTACCAAATCGATTGAGTTCCAATTTCCAGGCAATCTTAGGTATTGGACCGATATTGCTCCTGTGAAGATTGGTCAAAATTGAACAATCGGACTGAATAAAAACCATAGGAATCTCATACCTACATTGGTATCACGAAAATCACCTACCCGATTAAGCTCAAATTAAAAAAAAATGTTTGTTAATGGCCCAAAGGTAAAAAAAACTCAAGCACTTTTTAAAATATGGAACATGCATTGGGCTGATAGACAAAAATGTATCTGGGCAATACAATTCCTAGGCACGAGCAAAGCCGACGGGGTAAAGTAGCTTAGCTATGCCCATACATGGCGTTTTTGTTTTTAGGTTTATCTGAGCTCTGAACAAAGCCCGAAAATTTTGAACATCTGAACTGAAACACACTTGAGCACATATCTGTCATATTTTTTTAGATATCAATTGTTATTATTTATTAATTTGGTTTACCTACTGTGCCAGAACAACAACAGTCGTCCACCACTTAACTATACATACCTATTTTGTTTATCCTGTCAAATGTCACTGTAAAGTGTGTAAAGCTAAGTACACATGATTGTAAGATCTTACAATATTGTCAGATCTGTCAATGCTCTGACAATGACAGACAATGAGCTTACAACAGCCAACTACCTTACATACAATACAAAATTGTGCGTTTCAAACGGTTGTAAGATTTTGTCTCAAAGTCTTACAATTTCATTGTCAGATGCATGTCTTACAATGGTCTTACAATTACTTTTCTGCCAACGTTGTAAGGTTGAAAATTGTGTGTTCACACGGTCGGCACTCGGCAGATATTTGAATATGAAACATTGGTCGATCTGTTGTCAGACATTGGCAGATAAATTCAAAGTCTTGTGGTTTTTTTTGTAATAAGGATAATGAATTAAAATATTGCACTCGCAACTATTTTAACTGCCTACATGTTGGAAGACAACGAGGAAGATGAATTTCCTTAAAAACGACGTCGTGTTTATACAAAGGATTCGATAGTCCGTCGCGTCGTCAGCAGAAGGGATTCTACTTCAAATTACTCGTCGAATTGCGACCTGAGGAGCCAGAACTCTATCGCAATTTTTTGCGGATGTACTCAAAACTATTTGATGATCACGGCATGTTCATGTTGACGGTATACCTATCCCCTTCGCCAATATGAATATCTAATAAAAAGGAAGTGTCGTCGACTGCCTAGTTTTAAAAAAACCACACAGAAAACAAGAATTATATCACAAACTTCAGACCATACATTTTTTTTTTAGTCTTTTTTAATGCTGGCGACTTTTCCAATGCACAGTTGTTTGCATCGATTAAATTATTTTCCATTGTGTATAAAAGTAAACTTCGATTTCGCGTCTATAACATAGGTTAAACTGTCTGTCAATGAAAAAATTGCAAGCTAATGTCAGCTTCCATAAACAACGACATCTGACAATTTCTGATGAGTCTTACAATGTCCTAATTGTCTGACAATAATAAAAATTGTGTGTTCAGACTTGTTCCGACGATCGTTAGCAACCTGACAATTTCATTGTCACTACTAGCCAATCCAATCCTGCGATTTGTGGACCGCCTGTTTTCTGGTCCCGAAAATACCGGAATTTGTAACTACATATTAGATAGATACATACATATTCACGGGATTTATACGGAACTATAAATAGAAGTATGAATTAAGAAAAGGACGGCGTTCCTTAAGGTGCCAAGTTTGATTTTGAATTGGATTTCGAGATTTTGTATGCTGAAATGTTGAATTCAGACGAGGTGTAAAAGTACTATAACATAATTTCGTAGCAAGAATCTAATGTAAACTGCAAATATTCTTAATATTCCTACATACTATAATCCAGATTTGAAATTTATCGGGATGAGTTGGTTGATTGCTGCAATAGCATTCAGCGTAGCACTGATCTGCATACAGCTGCTCCTAAAATAATTGTACATATTTAAATACAAAAGGTTAATTTTGGGTTTAAAATTAAAATAAACAAATGAACTCGAACTGTCAGCCCACAAATCGCATACCTACTTATTCACAGTTTGAAGCAAACTACCTACTAGAGGTACAAACGAATCCGCCCTGTCGTTTAGAATGCAGATAGGTACCTACCACCATGCAGACAGACAGACAGAATTGCGAGACTCACTTTTTGATCTCTACAATCCTCTTAATATCACAATTAATAGATATAAATTTGGATTTAAAACAATATCTTCCTGATCACAGAATCCGTCGTATTCGGAATTTTGCTATACGAACCCCGAAAGAACTATCACAGATTCCGTTGTGGTGGAAATTTTTGCTACGAATTAAATTCCGAATACGACGGATTCTGTGATCAACCAGAATACTTCCTACAATCCTACATGATGAGAAAACTGAAAAATGGGATCGATCTAGGTACCTACGTGATTTTATTTCCTAAAATTCAATCAAGCTTCCCTACTAGTACACTTACCATGAACTTTACATGCTTACCCACCCCATAACTTTCAAATCATCAAAACCTGCCTTGACACCTAAGTTCAAAAGCCACCACCATGCCACCGCTGCTGCCCATAAATCGAAGAAATACAAAATATGTACTGTAAAGAATCTGATCTGTGATTTCATATTATTTCTCCTTTCCACATTGTTATCCCAATGCACATCACACTCGTCTCCTCATGCTAAAATTACCCCTCCCCCACCATACACACCACCGCTAACTTCCTATACATATTTGCGAAAAGTACCCGATCATTGATTTAATTTTCCTTTGCATATTCCACTTCTGCTCCACAACCATTATTATGCAATCGGTGCAATCTCTTTCATCTGCATGTTGTCAATAAGACGAATAAGAAAAGAAGAAGGGGGTGGTATTCACAAGAAAAATAAACATTGGAATATTTTGGGAAATTATTTTTATTTAATGCACGAACCTAGAAAAAGGTGGTAAATGCATACACTAGCTTAATACAAATTTCCGCCGCAATGAAGGTCCGTATGTCGCTTCAAAATGAGATGTGTCCACTTCTATTTGTAGTTATTCAATGACACAATCTTACGGGGAATTTTTGTTCGTACCCAAACCAGATGAGTTATCGGGTAGCTGATTTCATCATGCCTACAAGTTCCCCTCAAAGTTGAAAAAAAGAAATGAGAGCGCAGGAAATAGTTTTTCGTAAATTTTGCGTAAAACTATTAAATAATTTCCACCAACAATTGTAAACAAAGCGCTGTAAGAAATCCGCTATCCAAATCCACCTATCCAGTTTTTATTTTTTGGATTGTGTAATGTGTTATGATTTTTATTGGTAAGTCTTGTAGGTATCCTGTGATTATGTTGCTTCTTGCTTCACTGGATTAACGTATGTAAATGCCGAACAAATGCATGCGAACGTCGACAATACCAAGAATGGTGGATGTGGTACGGATGGTGCCGTGAACGAAGGCCATATGAACTAACGCCATAATGATGTTAATTCACTTTCAAATGCGAATTAACGCCATAATCCACTTATGGCTTTAATTCACTTTCAAATGAGAACTAAAGCCATCACATAAATATGAACTAACGCCATATGGTGTTAATTCACATTCGAATGTGTACTAATGCCATAATATGTTTTTGAGCTCTGGAGCACAGTCAGTGTCGTGACAGTTTTGACAAAACGGTATCAGTCCGATGGCCACCAGTTTTTTGCCTGCAGAAATCATCTTGTGTGCAGTGGGCCCCATCCCCATGTCACACAACGATTTTTTTTTATAATTATCACGCGCTAAAGAGGTTATGACTACTGTTAAGTGTAATGCAGGGCTGGGCAAACGTCGATCGCAATCCAATTTATTCTTCAACATTACATTTGTCCCTGTAGAATTTCTATATCTGAAACAAAAAATGCACTGCACGCATTCATTTACTCGTTTTGTGAGGTTTTAAAGCTTAAATAAGAAGTTATTTCAAATCAAGCCGATTTTAAGCTCTCAAATTTTTTAAAGCTTAAAATCGGCTTGATTTGAAATAGCTTTTAGTTTAAATAAATAAAATAACTTCTAATTCTAAAAAATTTAAGAAAAATAAAAGTTAAAAATTCGCGCGAAGAATTCTGTAGAATTTCTATATCTGAAACAAAAAATGCACTGCACGCATTCATTTACTCGTTTTGTGAGGTTTTAAAGCTTAAATTAGAAGTTATTTCAAATCAAGCCGATTTTAAGCTCTCAAATTTTTTAAAGCTTAAAATCGGCTTGATTTAAAATAACTTCTAATTTAAGCTTTAAAAAATTTGAAAAAATAAAAGTTAAAAATTCGCGCGAATTTTTAACTTTTATTTTTTCAAATTTTTTAAAGCTTAAAATCGGCTTGATTTAAAATAACTTCTAATTTAAGCTTCAAAAAATTTTAGAAAATTCTCAAATTTTTTAAAGCTTAAAATCGGCTTGATTTAAAATAACTTCTAATTTAAGCTTCAAAAAATTTGAGAAAATAAAAGTTAAAAATTCGCGCGAATTTTTAACTTTTATTTTCTCAAATTTTTTAAAGCTTAAAATCGGCTTGATTTAAAATAACTTCTAATTTAAGCTTCAAAAAATTTGAGAAAATAAAAGTTAAAAATTCGCGCGATCTAGTTTACCTATGATTATAAAAATGTGAATATATAAATTATTTCGAAATATAATTTTGTTGTTTAAAAACATGGAGTTTTTTTTCTACAAGGTACATGTTTTAGGCGTGATGTAACAAATAAAAGTTAATGGAAATTTCCGACTATTGCTTTAAAACTTATTAAAAAGAAAAATTCGTAATATCCCATTTGTTTATCTTAGGACCATTATATATAATTTAAATATGCAGAATGCTGCGAGTGACTTTAATTCACATTCAAATGAGAACTAAGGCCACTTTTAAAAATGAACTAACACCATAGGGTAAAGTACCCAGTGACCGACACCCTTAAGAGAAATTCTGACTTTGAAAATTCAGAACTTTTTCTCCGTTGCATCGATTTTAATTGTGTTTATTTAAAATGTAACTGTAAATAATTTGCTGTAAGAGAGTTATAACAATAGATAGCTAAGGAATTTCGTAAAATAAGTAAAACAGGAAATTGTAATACCTTACCACGTTTTTAGTTACGGACACCATTTTTTCAGTAGTCGACACCCTAAAATATTAGTGATGGACACCCGCTTTTTTCTTAACAGGCCAGTGGTCAATTTTGGGAAAATAAAAAATAAAATAAAACATTCTGAGCTCAAGCAAATAAACTATAATTTATTTAAAATTATCTTTCAATAAATATTTATATAAAAAACAAACCAAAATATTATGTATTTCTAAATAAAAAAGGAATCCATGTTAGTTAAAGACCCTTCTTGAGGGTATAATCCATTAAATTTTGGGAAAATAAAATAAATTAATATAATAATATACTCTTTATAATAAATATGTTCACATAAACAATAAAACAAACAAAAAACAAAACAAGACACTATATCTAAATACAAAAGAAATCCATATTAATTAAAGACCCATCTTGCGGGTAGGTAAATTATTAACACTTTGAAAGTGATAGGTACTAGTAGCGTTAGGTAGGTATGTGGAAACAAATTGAACAAAATACAAGCGATGATAATTAGGAAAAAAACCAAGAAAAAAAAGTAAGAAAATACACATAGGAATTAAATAATAATTTGAATGTTGGTTAGTTAGTAACAGCGTCTGAAATATTGTTGTAAGTTCATAACTGATAAATTAATGTGTCACTAGAAAAGTATCTTATGTTCTACAAGCTGCGCAAATAAAAGTTGTAATGTTTTTTTCTGTTTTGGCAGCAGCACATGCAACATGAAAATTTCGGAAAGTGCATTTACTACATTCAATTGCATTATCAAGTGCTGTTATGTTTCCAACGCAAATAAAACATAATCCTGAATTGACACTCTTATTATTAAATCTTGTCGCATTATTTTCAACATCCGTCAGTTTTTGAAACCATTTTTCTGTTTCCTGATGCATTGTATTTATATTTTGTTTGCCTGCAAACACTTTCTTTTTCGGTTTTGAAACAACTGCTTTTTTGTTAATCGATTTCCCTTTTTTTTCTTTATCTTGCAATTTAGCAGCTTTATTTTGCAGTCTCTTAAATAAGCGCAACTCCTTCTCTTTGGTAAGTTTTTCCTTTTTTAACATTTTGGCTGTTTCGGCTTCTTTGAATTCGGATGATGTTACCACAAAGGACCTTCTTTGACAATTTTGTTTACCTTTTCTCTGAGAATGTGGTGAAATATATAGGAAATCTGTGAATTTGGGCTTTTCTACATCAAATTTTTCAGTTTCAGTTGCTTCTGTTTGTACCATTTCTTCTGAAACCTCAATTGTGTCTGATTCAATAATTTGTGCTTCAACACCTTCTTCTAAAATAATGAAAGGCATACCATCAATATCGAAATCTTTAATTGCGCTTTCAGTCACCGATTCCTCGAACTGGTTGTTTTCAACAAAGGACTGATCTGGATAGGAAATAATTGTGCCGATGGTTTGGTCAACAATATCTGTAGGGGTCTGAATGTAGGTTTCTTGGCACAGATTATCGTGCTTGTGGGATTTCAACTGGCAGTAGATATCATTCAATAAGCTTATATCTTCCGGAGCAGGAAATTCCAAGTTTTTTAAAGCTATCATTTTTTCTGGTCCAATAATGCGTTGAAATTGCTTAATATCAACTGTTTTTGAGGTGTCGCCGTCATCATCGGCTGTTATGTGAACTCTATTACTTTTCCCGAGGCATTTTGAAAAATCTAGCGCATCAGGATTGAATGGATAAAGACCACATGCCCTAAACCCATTTTGAATTGTTTCTTTTTTTATGCTGCTATCCAAAACTTTCTTTAGAAGAGGCCCAACATGCTTTTTGGTCAAATTGTCTTCTGGATTTTCACGTCTCCAATCCAAAACAGCCTTTTGCCATCCATTTTTTATGGGTTTAAAGGCCGCGACATCAGCGGGTTGTAAAATCCGTGTAGAATTTGGATAGAGGCAAACCACGATAATATTAAGTTCCGTACAAAGCTCTGACAGGCTGTAGGTCAAATGACTTTTGTGGCCATCCAAATATAATAATATAGGAAACTTTGTTCCACTTTTAACCAAGGCAGGATGTAAAATTGTTTTGATATATTTAAAAAATATTTCTCCCGTCATCCAACCACTTTCTCCAGAGGAAATGCCCCAGTCTTTTGGAACTGAATTACCAACCTCAAAAGGAATTCTTACATAGGGATAGATTATCATAGGAGGGGTCACCATACCGGAGGCAGAAAATGTGAACATGACAGTTAGATTTTCCTTAGCAGCGCCTTTATCTGTTTCGTACACATTTCTTGCCCCCTTTGGAGCCAAGACCTTACCCGTTTTTGGGCAAAGGAGAAAGTTCGTCTCATCCCCGTTAAAAATGCGACTGGGATCTTTTAAGATATCTGAATTACCTGTCTTTAAAAGATAGTCCGCAATTTGTCTGAACCATCCTCGGATATCGTTTTCTGAAACGGTGGCAGATGGAAGGGTCACTGCTTCAGGCGTTCTTACCGCTATTTGTGGATGCCGCTTTAGGAAACTTTTATACCACGTTTCTCCTGGTGTATTATTTTTGAAAGGGGTTTTTCTTGGCGCATTTTTCAGAAAGTCGTAAACACTACTTTGAATGTCTTCCTTTCGTCTTGGAAAACCCCTTTCATGGTTTTCCTTAATCCAGTGAAGGATTTTCGCTTCTTCCTCAGTGGTCAGCACAGTTTCCGGTCCGTATGTTGTCTTTTTTATTTTTCCTGTCGACCAGTTTATTAACGTTGTACGCGGAACGTTAAATTTAGCAGCAGCCGTTTTTTTTGCCATTCCCCTTTTAACCGCGTCCAAAGCATTTTGCAAATCTTCTTTTTTGTAGAGCTTTTCTTTTGGCATTTTCAAATTAAAGCCTGAAAGATCGACGAACAGTCAGAGATTTAAAACTAACGGTTAAAAAGCAAAGTAAAAATAATGGCATGCAAATACAAAGAAAATACTAGTGGTGTCCATAACTAATTTACTCAAAAATGTCAATTGCGCCAGTAATAGACACCTGTGTCGGTCACCAGATTTATTGAACATTACATTTCAGTTACCGACACCCCGTCTAAATTTAATTTGTTTTATTATTTTAATAAAAACTGATTAACAAATAGAACGACTACTTAATTCTCTTAAATAAAATGCACTGCTCACTTTTTTACTATACACGGTTATATTTTAAAATAATGATTTGTACTTACGTGTTTCTTAAGAAAATCACAAGTTTTCTGCAATTTATAAAGGTTTCAAACTAACGTCTTCTATCACAGGGCACTAAACGACTACAAAATATCAAGAAAAGTCATTTCTTATGACATTTGAGTGCCTGAACACTTTAAAAATAGCTTCCGTAACATCCAGCCACAGGAAACCTTAGGAAAACGGAAAAACAGTGGCAGGTGACCATAACTGAAAAGGTGTCGGTCACTAGGTAGTTTACCCTATGACTTTAGTTCTCATTTGAAAATGAATTAAAGCCATACGTGGATTATGGCCTTAATTCGCATTTGAAAGTGAATTAACGCCATTATGGCGTTAGTTCATATGGCCTTCGTTCACGGCACCGTACGGATACCTCGAAAGGAAAATTCGACTACTTCGAGTGTGGGGTGTGTATAGTTGTAGTTATTTGTAGTGTTGCCAGGCGAAAATGTTAAAATCCAGTCAAATTTGACTGTTTGACTGGATTTTTTCTCTCCGAATCCAGTCAAAAGAAACAGTCAAACATTAAAAACAAAAAATTCCAGTCAAAAAAACAGTCGAAAATGTAAACAGATATTTTTTCGAAAACAAAACTAGGTGGGTCATCGTGGTTTCTTTTTAAATCATAGGTTATTTCAACACTGACAGCTGCTTCCAGCTTGAAATCTTTACAGAAAGTCAGTATCGTACCTACGCGGAACGAGGTGAGTGAGTCGCTTTACGCTTGAGCAACGTTGGGAAATATTGGAAAAATATTTGCAAAGTGAGTGCTGTGTAGCCCAAACAGTGCGTTTTTTTAGAAGTTTTGGCCGAAATGAAGCACCCACCGCGCCTGCTGCACGCAAGTTTGTGCAAAAAGTTCATGTGACTTGTATGGTAGTGGACAACACTCTTGGTCCGCGTCATCGTACGGTGCGCACAGACGACAATGTCACAGAGATTGATAGTTTGGACCATTTTTCTCCGACAATGAGGCTGGGAACAACGTTTCGGTCAACGGTGGGCGTTACAGAGCCATGTTAACCGACTTTTTTTTTACTGGAATTGAAGACATGGATTTGGACGTCCTCTGGTTCATGCAGGATTGCACGCCATGCCACACAGCCCACGCCACAATCGATTTTTTGCACCAACTTCCCAAAACGTGATATCAGCCGTCTTGGCGATGTCAATTGGCCTTCTCGGAGCTGCGATTTGACTCCTTTGGACTGACTTCGGACAATCCGGAAACGATTCAAGCACCTAAGGCCAATATCATCCAAGTAATCCGTGAGCTACAGCCCGAAACCACCAACAATGTCTTGGACAATTGGAGTGACAGAATACGTTACTGCGAAGCCAGCCGCGGCAGCAACTTGAACGGCGTTGTATTTGGCCCACCCTTTATATTTTGATATATGTACAATACCTATTCTTTCCAACTTTTTGTATTAGGCGCGACTGTCGCAGACATGAAACGCACTTCAATGTGAATGCGCGCACATAATTTTGGATTTTATGTGCGCGCATTCATATTGAAATGTGTGTGTTTCATTTTTTGCGACTAAATAGTCGCGCGATTGAAATCGCATGTGTGTTTGATAAAACATAAACAACATACAACAAACCGAATTAAATGCAAAGGCAATCATTAAAAATTCTCAAGAAACACTGCGCAAACTGCAAGAAATACTAGATTCAATTTGATTTTAAGCGGCTTGCGGAAAATGGGTGTGTTCATGTAACTGCACTGCGCGAATCTCATATACACTAGGACTAGGTTTACATTGGAGGTGAAATTTTTTTTTATTTTTTTTTTAGGAAAAAACTCTAGTCAAAAAAAAAAAACAGTCGGCTGGATTTGATTTTTTTTTTCCAGTCAAAACCGAAAAAATCCAGTCAAATTTGACTGGAAAACAGGCAAACTGGCAACACTGGTTATTTGTTTTCCAAAGAGGTACTTAGGTAGTATGACACTCAAACGACAAAGATAAAAAAAATGATGAGAATACCTACATTTGCAAATACATACGATGAAAAAAACTTAATCTGCATACACTATATAAAAATGGATCCTGATTTTTGTTCGGCTACTTATAACTTGAAAACCACCGACTCGATTGAGCTTAAATTTACAGATATCTTATCTTAGGTATTGGCGAAGGAGTGCACCTAAGAAGATTGGTCAAGATTGGGCAAAGGGGCGTGGCACCGCTTATACAAAAAAACATTTCAAAATCGTATATCTCAAAAACTGACAACTCGATTGAGTTAAAATTTACGGACAATCTTAGGTATTGGCCCGACAGCGTTGCCGAGAAGATTGGTCAAAATTGGACAAAGGGGCGTGGCGCTTCCCATACAAAAAACATCTTCTATGGCGTGAAACTCGATACATTATAACTGGATAACCGCTGGACGGATTCTCATGATTTTTTTTTTTTTTCAGAAAATCTATTTATTCTCATTTTTGGCACTTTACGAAAGAACATTATTGGCCCCTATTGTGAGTGTCGATAGTTAATCGTTGATCGACAACTATCGATCGATCGAGAACTGTGATTGTCGATTTGACAGTCGCTTGTAGTCGATTACAAATGTCTGATCGATGCTTTCTTTTGGAAGTGAAATAAATGTGTGCGTACGAATAGCTAAAATCAATCGACGCAATCGACAATTGTCGTGACGATCGCTGATCGACAATCACAATAAGGGCCATTCTGGCCTATTCGGCAAAATCTTTTATCCATTTTTCCTGTTATTCTGTTATGAATTTCCATATACAAAAGTTCGAACTGTCAAAAAATCTTTTACGATCTCCAAAATTGGTATTCTGCGTGCAAAAATCTTTTATGAAATCTGTTATAAATCATAACAGAATAAAAGACAGAATTTTGTGACTTCTATCATAAAAGATTTTTATTAATTAGAAAGTTTTGGATTGAAATGGATATCTATACAATTTTTCGTCAACGAAATATTTACAAAAGAAGACAAAATGTAATAAATGTGTATAAACAAGTGGGTATGTAATTAAAAATAATTTATCAATTTATGTTTTTGGTTTAGACGAAGACACCAACCACTTTTGCTGGAACTAAAATTAAATAGTGATCCATTTGATCTACCTGATGCGCGTTTTATTCAGCTCTTTAGATTGGATACGGTGAATGGTAGAGTTCTAATGAACAAATTGGTTACCTAGCTCGGTGCTTGATGACAAATATGTCCTTTCGGACTTTTCCCAAGCTCAGTGGAGATGGGGTAGGGCCAAGAAACTAGATGGAAAAATTCAGAATACAATAAACTCCAATTGATGGGAACTCAATTTAATTATTTTTAATTCAAATTTGGTATTTTCGAAACTTTATAAAAAGAGGATTGCTACTTCACAAAAAAAAAGGAAACCACGACTTTGACAGTGGAAATATCAAGAAAGAATACTACATAACATATATATATATTAAAGAAACCCGAAAGAAAATCTCACCAAACCATCCATCGATCCTCTTCTACACGGTGCGGTATCGTTTTCGTCCAGGTAGACACGCCGTTCAAAGTCCAGCGACGATGTGACAGCCCTCCTTTCCAGCCGATACTCGGACGTTGATTATAAACAGATTATTTTTCGACGTGTTGATGGTTATCGAACCTCTATGGAGCTTGTGATGATAGTACTTCGTGGATATAGCTCGTTCGATAGGTTACGTTTCGAATTCCTCCGCTCGATGTTCGGGGGGGCAGCAATTCATCGATAATTCCAATTATTCGGATTTCTTCTCGGTGTTGACTATCGTCCAACAATTCATCGATAATTCCAATTATTCGGCCTCCAACAGCTCAAGACTTTCCACGTCCTCTCCACGACGTCGTCCCATCCGCTTCCAAAATTCAAGAGAGCTCGACACGCTTTCCGGAAATACTCCAAACTCCCAGTCTAAGCTTGCTCTCCGTAGTTTTCTCTTTCTTTCATCGCTGTCCTTTTCCTTCTGCTCTGCTTTGCCGACGACGTGCGGTTGAGGTTTCATCGCAATGTGGAATATAGTTGGAATTCGTTGTAATGGGATTTAGGGTTTTTAAAGTGAGATTTTCTTTCATATGTCTTTTTAAAAAAAACATAATTTTCAAAGTCATGGTTTTACAAAAAAAAAACTTAATGCTAGTTATAAAGGCGTAATTCCATAAAAGCTATTATTTAGCTAACAACGTAAAGATTCAATTACGATTAAAGAAATTATTGATAATAAAAATACAAAAATAAATACAAAAAGTGATAATAATTATTGAAAATAAATATTGAAATACACATTTAGATCATGTAGTTTAGTTGGATAAATGGTAGCAGCAACGACAATTGATGGTGATGTAATATGTTCCTTGGTAGCTGCAACCCCTCGGTGATTTTACCTTAAAGTGGTAGCATTAGTAGGTACCTTATATATTGTGTAGAATATATGGGCTCTGATTTTATGACTTGTGGGAATAAGAATGGTTTGATTTTCACTAGGGTTCTTTATTTTGAAAATTAGTTAACATTTTTTTTTTCCTACGCAAAAAGTGAAAGTCGTGGATTCGGAAATTAAAGCGTAACATTACGCAAGACACGAATACAAACATTTCATTTCAAATTCAGGTCAAGTTCATTTCTAATAATGTAATAACGATGTAAAGTTGGATATTTATTTCAAGTTTCTAATGACATTTTTACGGATACGGTTCATATCAGGCATCAATAGGAAGCAAACAAAGACCCGCCCAGATATTGCTAAAATCACGGCAATAACCACGGAGCATTGGCCAATTGGAGACCATGCGGCCAAACTAAGTATCCCATACAAATACAACCCTCAATTCCGCAGTTGCGGAAATACAAATGAGAAAGAAACTCTCTCTCATTTCCTCTGCAAATGTCCAGCATCAGACTGCGCGCACTGAACCAACTATTCTTTGACGACTTTAGCGACGTTTGGGGCAAAGGGATACTGCATCTTATTTATCCGCTTTCTTAATTCTACAGGCTGGCTATAGGTACCGACCGGATCACATCCTTAACAATCATTACAAAGAAGGCCATTTTTGGTTTATCGCATTTATCGCCCAGGACATCCAGATTCATTCAGTTGGTTACTGATTTCAACAGTGTTTTCTAATTGGATTTAGCTCCATGTAAGAGCAATATATTTGCTTTCGCTCGGTCGTGGTTTTTTGTTGTCTTTTTCCTAAAAGGATATTCCAGTGTTTATTACACAATTATTTAGTTTGTAGTAATTCATAACTTATTCATTTCAGCCTGCATTTTAATATGATTTTTGCACAAATTTGACCAGGTGCCTACCGACTATGAATAAAAAAAAACTCTGTGGTTTGTTTTGACAGCTTCGTAACAGATTTTCAATTTTCGAAGTTCTATAACAGAATTTCATAAAAGTTCGAAACCCCGAATACGATTTATAAAAGATCTTTTATGGTCGAAATCTTTTATGATTCATAACAGAATAAAAGATTTTGCCGAATAGGCCTAATTATCTAAGAAGACCCAAGCAATACAATTCCTGTGAACGGGCAAAGCCGGGCGGGTACAGCTAGATAAAAAGGTTGGTGCTTATGTAAGTCCGATAATGGCCGCTGTACCACTGAAACTATCCGCCGTCATTTCTATTAAAAAAAATAAATAGTTGAACAAAAATATCAAAATAAATCTTGAAATATTTAAAATGACTATTTTGCCGGAACAGCTGGTTGCGTATAAATATTTAGGGGTAGGTATCGTGAATAAATTCCGATGGAAATATTTCCCGTGTCAGCAAGGTAAATCAAATTGCTGAATGGGAAACATTCTGGGGAAAATATTATTCGCGATAGGAGTGATTAAGCTTCTAGTTCTTGTTTTTAGATTAGTTGTTGCAACGCTTCTTCGCCCGCGATTTCTACAGACAGGCAACAAACTAATCACCCCTATCATGGAATTCGCCGGGGGGAATTGTTCACGGAAAGGAATATTTTGGTATCGTCGAATCCGCAAATTGGACAGTTATTATGTCATATAGGTAGGTATATACATAATATTAACACATACTATTGGTAGGGTGTTTTTTTTTCCAGATTTCTGTTCACTTTTCGGATTCGACGATACCAAAATATTCTTTTCCGTGAACAATTCCCCCCGGCGGATTCCATGATAGGGGTGAATATTATGTCGAGCAACTTTTCAATTATCTTTAGCATCTCTGCGATAAGAGAATGTTTCGTTTGGATTCCCTCGATCCTGCATACACAAACATTTCAGAGAGTAAGTCGGACCGGGAGCGCTGGTAATTTCTTCGGGTTCGGTGGCAGACTGAATGGAGTGGAATCACATAACGCCGCTAAAATGAGCAATGCTCGAACATCTTTTACAGATTCTGTTCCGTACCCGCATGCTATTTAACAATAGGCGTTCTTTTCTTTTACAGTTCAAAGCAGAGTCTCAACTCAACTGTTAAAAAAGGTTGTTATTTCTATTTTGGTTTAGATACATCAACATCAGAGCTCTAAATTTGTGTTTTTTTTTTTTAACAGTCTAAGTGAAAATCTGAATTCTGATTAGAACTTATTTTGACAGAGAATCATAACTGCTGATCAGGGCCAGGGTAGCTTGTGTATACAGCAACAGCAAATGATAGTCGCTAGATTGTCTTAAAAAAGGGGAGCAAAATAAAATAATATGTGCAATAAATACTGCTCGCTCACATGGTGTGATATGACAATTCTTAGTGGTGATTACATGTGTCACATAAAGAAATCAGATCGCACTGAGAACTCACTGGTCAGAGCATGGTCGACGTTCAGTTCTCTGTTCAGTGTTCAGAAAAAAAAGCCTAATATAGCATTATTAGTGCAAAACAAATTTGGCATAAGCTAGATTTGAAACGCTCTAAGAAATTGATTTCTCTCAATAGATTGCATATCGACAGTTCGGCACCACAATTTAGGAGTCATTACTGGGCACTGCCTGATAGGAAAATATGCCGCAAGGCTAGGCCTTTTCGCAAAAGACTTTTCAGAACGTGGATGAATGAGGAAGAGGAGGAAACTATTCCTGACCTTCTCTGTTCCTACCAAACTCTCTCCCGCAGAAGGAAGCTTCACTTAGGAGCCTTCCATTACAACGACTTGGGCAATCTGAGAAACAGAGACTTCAGACATTATGCCCAAAACAAACGTGCAGAATTCACTGTGCAGAAAGATTAGAATACACTCATATTCTTATGTGAAGATACTAATGTAAATCCTGCACCCACCGCAGCACTGCAACATGTCTCTATTTCTAAATCCACTGCATAGCCACGCAGTGAATTAAATTAAATTGACTTGGCAGCATCGAATTTTTAAATTCAGCTACTGATGCTACGAGGAAAAGAGAGACAGAAATTTTTGCCGTCTGTATTGCACGCTCGTATATTTTTCCCCGCATTGACAGCAACCGATGGAAATTTAACTCTGCATATCTGTTTCATCCGCAGTACCTACTGCTTGCAGTGAAGCGTTCAGAATTTCTGTACATAGCTATTGTGTTTTGAGCATTATAAAGAGCTCAAAATGGTTCAACTAGTAGGGGGATTTTATATGATCCGTTTTCTTTGCATCACAATGGGCATCTATGCCGGTCGATACTCGATGTGTGTTGGCGCTTCCCAGCTCGAAGCCACTTTCAACCATCCAACCAATATAGCACTATCGCACATACAGCTCGAAATATAAAGACTAAAGAAACTGAGAAATGATTAACCTGCTTGAAATATTATCCTCTGGGCGATATTATTTGTCATTATTATTAAGACTAATCTTAATATTTTTTTCTAATTATGTAAAAATGCATAAATGTTATTTAATTCGAAAATCATATACATAAATCAGAATGAGGCTACCTTAAACATAGCTCAGATACAAACCTCTTCTCGAAGCAAAGTATTCATCTACACAGTCCATCACTCTCCAAATTAAAATAATAGACTCGCCGCATTTTTATAAAACATTTTTATAATGATTTTTATTCACATTTGAAAACAGCGCAGTGTATAGCATTATTAATTAATGGCTCTGCTTGCATTTTTGTTTGTTCATTTCTTCACACTCTTTGCATATCTAATAAATAAATTCTTCTTAACCTTAATTAATGTTTTCTTTTTAACAAATAGTTACCTAACAATAAAGAAAAATTATAATCACTTAAAAATTATTTTAAATATGTAATTTCTGTATTTAACCTAAGAGGAATGTAATGCACTAACACAAGAGATGAGTTTTTGTTTGTATTTATAAATAAACTTATAATTTGTAAGATAATTAACAATTTAATAATCATTCGCTCGTATTTGACCATTATTTCCACATAACTCGTATTTGTTTGTAGCATACAAAAAGCTTAACTACATTTTATTTTTGTTTCGAGTATTATTGTTATTATTTACCTAAGCTTTAGTTTTATTTTATTTATTTTTTTCTTGTATAATCAATTCGTCTAAATATTTTTATTTATTTATATCGAAAGCTATTCTTTATTCCAATTTATTTACATTGCGTGCGAATTACTTGTTTGTTTTAAATTGTTCTTCTTAGTAAAATTTAGTTGTCTACTAAAATAAAACAAAATTTAAATAAAAAAATATTTGTTTTAAAAGCTGAGAGCGAATTTGTTTTAGTTTTCTAATTTATTTTATACAATTCACTAAGTCAGCGCGCTCTACGGCTAGAGTTAAATTTGTTGTGTGTCATTTTAATATTTTTATTTAATACTTTTAAGGCTTATAGGCATTTATTCTTTTTGTATTTTTTATTTTGTATTGCTGATACATGTTTGGTTTTTAGTTTCCATATGTCTAATTGAATGATATATTATGTTCAATATGTTTGATGTGATCATGATGTGATGTGTGTAGAATTTGTTTAATTAGTAAATAATTTTCTTTTTGTTACAACAAAGTTCAACAATAATATGGACAAAAATATCATCTGTTAGTGATAGGTACTATTTATGATATAATATTTTATCAATAGCTAACAATGTGTTATTTGTACAAGTTTGAATCATAGATAGGAGTTTTATATTTACAGTAGATATATACAGTGAAAAAATAAACAAAAACCATATATACCTAAAAAATAATTTCAACAGGTACAAAATGTAGTTATATTTTTTTTGGTAGATTAGTTGGTATTTTTTTTATATTATTTGCTAAAATTAAATATAAAAATAAAGAATACTGATAATTTAAAGATTTTTTTTATTTTTGTGTACACCTGCTTGTATTATTTTCACGAGGGTTTATTATGAAAAACAAATTAGATAACTAATTTATAAATACGTAAAACAGGGAATGTCCCAAGGCGCTGATTTTCACATCTACCCCGAAATGATTAAATATCCTTACTTCCACGGACTTAAAATTTAAACTGGACTGATATTAAATTGTATTCGCGGCGCTAAACTTCAGTCATTAAAAAAATAGAGAATCAGAAGGGGCTCTGACTCGAATGCACAAAAAACATTGCGCAAACTCTTGGTCAGACCAGTGGCCAAAAAGCCATCAGAGACGCCGCCTCTGATGTGTTTGGTTTTACTCGACCACCACAACGAAGCCCCTGGTTCGACGACGAGTGTCGGCAAAAACATGCAGCAAAACAAGAGGCATACAAACGGCGCTGCAAAGAAGGACCCGAGCTGCACGTGAGCTCTACGCGCAGAAAAGAAGAGGCAAACACCGGCTTCTCAGGAGAAAAAAGAAAGAGCACGAAAAGCGCGCGATCGAGGAAAAAGATCGATGCCACAGCAGGAATGAGGTTCAGAAGTTTTACCAAAGGGTAAAAAGAACCTGCCAAGGCTACAGAGACCGAACCGAAGCCTGCAAGGACGAACAATTGAACATAATAGTAGAATCGCATTCGATGCTAAGGATATGGAAGAACTACTTCTGCAGACTGTCTAACGGCGATGACGAACTAAATCCCGCTTTCAGGCAGACATTTAACAAAGTCCAACAAAGAAGCTGTAGCAGATGGCCTATCCGCCGAGCTATTCAAAGCGGCAGGCAGTGACTTGCTTAGGAGCATGCACCAACTCATCTGTAAAATATGATCGGAGGAAAGTATGATGAATGGAACCTCAGCATTGTTTACCCGATCCTCAAGAAAGGAGACCCTCTGAACTGTGCCAACTACAGAAGTATTAGTCTTCTTAACATCTTATCTGCTGTGTTGTCTGAACGCCTGAAGCCTTTCGTCAACAACCTGATTGGTCCCTATCAGTGTGGCTTCAGGCCAGGAAAGTCTACCATCGACCAAATATTCACACTGCGGCAGATCTTGGAGAAAACCCAGGAAGTCCAAATCGATACCCACCACCTTTTCATCGATGTTAAGACCTCCTACGACAGCATTATAGACTATACAGAGCGATGTCTAGTTTTGGTATCCCTGAAGGTCGGTAAAGAACTCACCGAGACCTTCGATGTCAAAAAAGGATTTAGACAAGGCGATGCGCTGTCATGTGACTTCTTCAACATTGTTCTTGAAAGAATTGTGGAAAACTCAAACGCTAACACCAGAGGCACTATCTTTCAAAAGTCCGTCCACCTACTCGCCTACGCCGACGACGACGTCGACATAATCGGCAGAACGCAGCGTGATGTCACTGGCGCGTTCGTGCGAGCATTGAGACGGAACGGCGAAGATGAGTTTGGCGGTCAATGAGGGCAAGACGAAGTATATGCTGTGGCTGTCATCAAGAAATGACACCCAACACCGACGTCTTGGACATCAGAATGTCACTATAGACAGATATAACTTTGAGGTAGTAAAGGACTTTGTCTACCTAGGCTCCGCTATGAACTCAGACAATGACATCAGCGCTGAGATTAAACGAAGAATAACTTAAGCCAAACGCTGTTTCTTCGGGCTAAGAAAACAATTGAGTAGCAAAGCCCTCTCTAGAACAACTAAAGTGACCCTTTATAAGACCTTAATCATCCCAGTCTTATTGTATGTTGCAGAGGCATGGCGGTAAATTCTTCGAGTAATTTTCGGTCCCGTCTGCATAGACGGTGAATGGAGGAGGAGATACAACGACGAACTGTACGGGCTTTACAGTACATCGAGCGACCACTTGCGTGCACCACTTTAGTCGCGGTCTTCCTATACTGCGCCGACCCTCCGGTGTGGATTCGAAGATCTTCCGGGCCGGAGCAACCAACCTTAACCAACTTAGCGGGCGAAACTGGAGACAGCTGGCTAAAGATCGTGCTGGCTGGAGACGCTTTTTGGTTGAGGCCCAGGCCCACCCCGGACTGTAGCGCCACCTTAAGTTAGTAAGTAAGCTCTTGATCAAGTCAGTCATTCTAAGTCTAGGTTTTGATAGTTTCCATTGGAAAATAAATATATTTTTACAAACTGATCGAGAGTGAATCAATTTTTGATAGAATTTAGTGCAGTATAACCAGAAAAGTTTTTCATGGAAAGCTGTGTTTATTTTGAAACCAGTGTCTATAAAATCGTCTCACAGTACGTTTACATTAACCAGTTTAGCTTAACAATTTGGATTGGCCAGAAATAGATATTAGAGTCATCGCCAGAGTATATCTATTATAACTAATGGTGGTCATTATCACTGAAATGATATGCCAATTCTAAAAGCCACCTTGATATGGTTATAATGACACATATATAGACAGTTGTGTGAATCGAATGTGATAAATCATACTTTTTACCTTGCTCCAAGGGCTGCTACACCTAAATTACATTCTCAGGAGCAAGGAGTAAGCGGAAAGGAGCAAGCTCGTAAGAACCAGCCCCTAGAATTATCTCTGTCAAGCGTTGGCATTACAATTCGGCGGAGTAAACGAGAAACCTATTGTGATTGAATAAGTATCTGCATACCTAGCTAAATACACTGATCAAATTGACGATCCAACTTCCTTCGAATCGCGAAGTCTCCGTTCAGCGATAGAATGACGAAGCTTCGCAAAAACTTATGAACATTGCCCCAAACAGAAACATGTCATTAATATAATGTAGGTACTCTTGGGTCTTGGGTAATTTTAAAATTGGTAAAGAGGACATCTTAGTAAGAAACCCCTTGGCATCAACATCCAC
Organism: Cheilosia soror; assembly: GCA_949372485.1. NCBI lineage: Eukaryota > Metazoa > Arthropoda > Insecta > Diptera > Syrphidae > Cheilosia > Cheilosia soror. The sequence goes on along the minus strand of OX443561.1, from coordinate 67,055,231 downwards.
ATCCAAAAAAGGCACGTGGTGGTCAAAAGATGGGTAAACATGCAACCAAATAGAACATTTATAGAAGGTATTAATTTATACATTCGAACTACTTCAGACCACTACCTAAGGGGCTACATTTATAAATTTCATAGCATCAATTAGGCTTATGTCATCAACAACTAGGCCGTCAAAATTCAAAAGTGTTGGCCTTTTACAACCACCTCCGAGAAACATAAGGTTCGAATCCAAGCGCTCTTAGGCAAACAAATTAAAAACGAAGGTGTAACTGTACAGGTTGTGGTATCAGCTCTACATATTCTAACCGAGTCAAGGAATAGAAGTGCATGGAAGAAAAACAATACCAACAGCGAAAAGTTGAGGAAATGCCCGAGCTGAACAAGTCTCCCCTGATGGATTACATGAATAGCTGTGTAAATTCATTGAAAATGACCTGTTAAGGGGCATGCGCATGCTGCATGAACAAACTAGTTTTCTAATTTATTTTCAGAGGAAAGTATGCTCACCGATTGGAGCCCTAATATGTACCATCTGTCCGAAAAAAGAGATCGCCTATTCTGCACCAAATACACAGGCGTTATTCAAACATCGCTTATTAAATTCGTTTTATGTGAACGTCTCAAATCGTTTGTGACTATAGGTGCGGGTTTGGGTGTATGTAAATTTGATTTATATACATCTTCAATTCGCATGGTTGCATAGACAAAATCACGCGCCCACTCCAATTTTGGAAAATTACCCGGGGCGGTAAAGCAAGCTCACATCCCTTAAAAAAATTTAAGAAAAAACACACGAACAAAGATTTTATTTAAAGGTGCTTTCGATGCACGAAATATTTCGACTAAATCATTAAAATCAATTCTTTTTTAGCTATTTTTTCAATTGTAAGTATAGCCAGATTAGTCAACCTATTTTGGCTCATTGCTGATCTTAGATAAGTCTTAATTAATTTTAACTTTGAAAACCTTCGTTCACAAGATGCCACTGAGACGCAAATTGTTAAATAAATTCTCATCGCCAATGACAGACTTGGTAACGTGTCTGTAAAGTCTGAAAAGTCCAATCAACAATAAAGTTTGAAAATGAAAATGCTTTCCAAATTTCTGCATCTTTTAAATTTATTTTTGCAGCTACCATGTGACGCCGTTCAGCGATAGCAGATGCGCTGTCAGTATGGAATGTTGACAGCTCACTTTGCAAACTGATTAGTCTACTACTTAATGGTCGGATTATCAACTCCAAGCTGGTTGAGGTGTCCGCAAGAAGATCTGTTAGTAGAGGGTAGAGGCACTCCGCAAGGTGGCGTTCTATCCCCCCCCCCCCCCCCCCATCTTTGGAATTTGATGGTCAACGAACTACTGATAGTCCGGCATCAGCCTAACTTTCTGTGACAACGCAAAATATTATATATCGCTATCCCTCCAGAGTAATCAGGAGTGAGGATACTTTCGCAGAAGATGAATCAGTTCACTTCTACACTGGCGTGTAGATTATTGCACCGTGTTCCAGGCGGAATTAATGGCAATAAAAGAAGTCTTATCTTGGCTCAAGAAAAACGTGATAGCCGCTAAAGACATCTGCAAATTTTCGGACAGCCGAGCAGCCATCAAATCCTTGGATTCGATCTCTATAACTTCTCTAGTAGCCCTCGACTCGTCTCTTACGAAGATGGCCAACATTCACATAATTTGGGGGAATTGTAAGGCCGATTAAACTCAACCCATCCTGCTTCTTGCAAACAAAGATTGAAGGTGGACAAGTGGCACCACTTGTCTAGTGTCAAAACAAATTTGGCCTAAGCTAGATTTGAAACGCTCTAAGAAATTGATTTCTCTCAACAGATTGCATATCGGCACCACAATAAGTGTCATTACTGGACACTGCATGATAGGAGAACATGCCGCAAGGCTAAGCCTTTTCGATTGCAGGAGCTGTATGGATTTGGACTTTATTGCACTTTTAAAAATGAAATAAAGTCCAAAACTCGTTTTATTGTTTTATTTTGTGTAATGTGCAAAATAGTTACTTTGCTGTTACTGATGGCACCCCTAATAGTCTGACCGAACAATGTCTTTTTTGTAGAGGTATACATATTCAATATTTTTTTTAGGTATAGCTATACATATATTAAATATGAAATAAAATAGTTCAAGCTAAATGTTAATGTGTATATGATATTATTGACAATTTGTAGAAACAGTGTTGTCAGTTTAAAAACTAAACCTCTAAAAAAAACGTTTACGAGTATCTACGAATAACAGTCGAAAAGAGTCGTTTGTAGAGACTATTACTAATGAAATGAGAATTTCATATCAATGGTTTGAAGTTATTCTTCTGAAATTCGAATCGACCATTTCCTAAACGTTAAGCATAAAAGAATATCCGTTATGCCCAGTGGCACCGCATTTGCTGATACTTAATCTAATCAAACAATGCCATACTTTGTTTGGTAATAGTTTTTTTATTTAGATTTATTTGTTCATTCACGCCTAGGGTTAGGTTGCCCTATAGATAGGTAGTAAAAAAATAACAAATAAAAATAAGGAAAAATGCTGTGAAAAAGATAGATTTTAGCGAATCTCTATGTAAATTGACTTAAATTCAAATTTATAAAGCAAAAATTATGTATGTTTTAAAAATTCAACAAAATTTAGACTAAGGAGATATAAAAAGAAATTTAATATTATGATTATTATGGACTGGGAAAACCATTCTTACAATTTAAAGAACAAATGTAAGCAAGTGTACACATTTTATATAAACAAAAAAGATAACAATTTGTGTTCAGTTATATATAAAGCTAAGTAAAATTTTTATATTTTATATTTGTTTGTTATATTTTATAAAAAGCATTTTGTTTTGTAAAAAATGCGAACAATAGTTGTTTTTTTTATTTGTTTTGTTAAATAATTGTTTTGTTGTTAAGTTAAATTTAAATATTCGATTGTCTTTCGTTTTGCAAGCTGCTAAGTAACCTATAAATTGATCTATTTATTAATAATATTTTATGTATAAGTATTTACAATATAAAAACAATAAAATTTCGCTTAAGTATTAGTTAAACATGTTTTCCCCCTTTAAGGAGCAAATGAGATATTTTTTATGTAAAAAGTATTGCTTCTAGTTTTCACTATCTTAAATTTAGTGGATAAATGAGTGTATAAGAGGGGGGAAAAGGGTATTTGAAATTAAAGAATAAAAAATTCTATAAAGGATTAATGGCTCTCAATTAGTATTTCTCACATGCAGAATATTTAAAAAAACAAGGGTTCGATTTTGCTTTTGTTACTGAACTTAAAGAATTCGGACATTTATAAGGCCTCAGCGAGGTTCAAAAATTGCGTTTCATTTTGAGATGGTGGGTGAGATCACTGGCCATATTCCGAATATATGTGGCATTGATTTGTGAGTTTTTTTTAGGTATACCGAAGATAAAAGTCTCAGAGCCTGACAGATGTACCCAGCTGAGGTCAATACTGTGTGACGGGTTTTTTTTTTTAATACATCTCTCGGGATAACCTATATAACGTATACCTAGGTTAAATGAATGTTTTAGATCCGAGCTCTATATATGGGAGCAATATTCGAGGCCTGGTTTAACTTGTGCTTTTTAGAGAAGGAGGAATTGTTTCACGCTCAAGTACCTCCAGTTGCCCTAAATAGTAAGCTATCTATTTACTTTGAGTACTCTGATCTTGCGATATTGGATAAGTCATTCTGACATTTCATTCCCCGATTGAAAGCTACGATACAAACTACGAAAAATTTACTTCACAAAATCCGAATGGAATCTACAGAAGCATTGCCTCATTCATTTTCGAAATCAGCTGTTTTGTGTCAAACATCGTTCATGTGTGAAAATTATTGAAATTAATTATGAATAAACTTTCAAATAATTAAATAATTCTTCTTTTTTAACAACAAATTAAAAATATAAATTGTTTAAGAATGGGTTCAATTGCCTTCTCAATAATTGCTGGTCGAACAGAGACCTCCAGGCGAAAGCAAAATCTGAAAATTCTGAGATAATACTTCGCGACTCTACTTGTCTCTTGTGATCCCTTTGACTTAGACTAACATCTTCGACCACTGCGGCCAACTCTGAGGTACAGTTCCGCGCTGAAATTACATGAAAATCCTGCAAAAAAGGACTAGATTTCGGAAACTTGCGCTAGATTTTTGTTTTGCTAAATATATTATGTTTCTTGAGTTGAGAAGAGATACATTTGGCTAAACATTTTCTTCAGTTGTTCGTTATTTCTAGAAGTAAGTTCTTCCGAAAGAAAATTTTGGGAAAACCCTCCGGAAAATTCCGGAAAAACGCGAAAAATTTGAATTTTTTTTTTGCGACGAAGTTTAGCATTTAGGAAAATTCGTTGTGAAGCTTGAATTGAAAATTAAAAAATTCATTGCTATAAAAGACAATTTGAGTGAATTGTGGGTGGAGAGGTTAACGAGATAAATAATAGATGGCGCTGTGCTGCGATCAATGCCACAACCCGATAGATGGCGTTATACCTACGTTGACTTGGGCTGTGCGCAATTTGACAGGTGTCCTTTACATTATGTAATTTTACATTTATATAACATTAATATTGAGTCTTCGTCTTCGTCTTTCGTCTGCTTGAATTTTTTCATCTGTAGAAGTTGACGCTGTTTCCGTTTCAAATTCGTAGCAGATTTTCCACTACAAATCTACTACGAATGGATTCCATGATGTATTTTTCGGGATTCGTAGCGGATTTTCGATTACGACGGAATCCGTGATAGGCTGATTATTTTCGAATTGGCAGTTACTCCAAGAATGTGAATGGATTGCTTGGGATGGATGGATTGGTCGTCCATTTTAATCTATGCTACAGGATTTCTTTTTGTTTATACATAACGTGACCAACTCTTTGACAGGTCGGCGTTGTAAAACCGAGACCGGAAAACTGTATAAAAACTGTATACCTACCATCTTAACAGCGAATTATATGGTTTTTTTACTATTCAAACAACATTTCTAACATTTCTATGACAAGGCGCGCTCAGAAGTGATGTGGCAGTGGAGTGGTGACCAGGTGGCAGGTAGTGTAGGAATGGTGTGGCGATGAAATGGTGGCGAAAAGGTATGAAAGTGATTTAACGCACAATGAAGAGGCAAACCACTTATGGTGCTACCGATTCATCAGTTCTTAAAAAATGTCGTCATATATGTTGAATTCTTGGATGTTTTTAGTTTCCGGGTAAACAAAAATACGCAGTTTTAATGCCAAAATCCACGTCGTCATCAGCCTCTACACCTGCCACTTGGACACTACGCAACTGACAAACCACTTCGGTGCGGACGTTTTCTAATAATACTCGTCGAAACCAAAACACAAAATACAAATTCATAGAAAAAGATAGTTATATGAAAACAGTCGACCTCCAGTTCACTAAGGAAAGTCTATTTCAGAACAATCAGGAGTTAAGGAAACGAATTTATTTGTGTACATAACGTAGGTATGTGTTTTCGGCGAATTTATTATTTAAAATTTTATTTTATGTTTCACAACGGGCAAGTAAATTTGGTAGATACCTACCCAATATTCTTTCATGTGAAAAAACTGTATAAATGCTGTATTCTCATGTTTTCACTGTATATGACTTTCTGACAATTTCGCGCTGTATCGACTGACTGAAAAACTGTAGTCTACTGCGAAAATCAGGTCACTTTATTTATACCTACAGTGAACAGATCCGTTTAAATGAAATAGCCAAAATTTGTTTTTTTTTTTTCTGATTGAATATGCACTTGCACAATGTAGATAGTAGTTGTGGTAGTGATCACAGAAGCCGTACACTTTTAAATACATAGTCAAAAAGAATGATGACCAGAAAGTGATAGTTTATAAAAAGCGGATGAAAATATCCTTGGTAAGAGAATAGATTTTTGGCTACGTTTGTATTGACAGGTTTCGGTGGAGAAGGAGTAATGAGACAAGTCAACGACGAACTATATTCTCTCAGAACTCGAGGCAACAAGAAGAAAAAGAAAACTAAGGGTCGTCACTTTCATTGCTGCTCAAGTGGACCCGTATAGATCCGCAAATATGCTAGTAAAGAATTTGAGTTGAAGTCAGCCTGACAGCATGTATCAAGCACTGAAAAGGTTTCTATAATGTTAAGAATAAAAAAGTCTTCACGCAAACAATTATGCGATATCCACTTATGCTGATGCAATAAAAATATATATAGCTGATTAAGGAGGTATGCCGGAAACCCAGGCCACTTAGCGGCAGGTGTAAGAAACGTTAACGTAAACCAACAAGTCACTTCAAGATTATGCTTCCAAATGGGCCAAATATTGTATCTTTTGAAATGGATCTGGTTAGGTTAGGTTAGATTGAATCTCGGTTTTTAGCGCACTAACAGCCTAGGCAGGGGCCTTTAAGTGATTTGATTTGAAGTGCTTCAAATGCCATAAGATTCTGAGATATATGCTTACAAGACATTCTGACTAACATAACTGCTCGTGAAGTGCTATCGCGAAGAACTCAAGGCTCTTGGTATACACCACAAGGTATCGCTGCGCTGTTTCGACTTACGTATCAACATACAAACTTTCAGATTCATACGGTTAACTGTTCGTGAGGCCCCCCTTACTCCCTGAGACCCCTTTAATTCTCTAGAATTCTCACCTCCCCTACGGCCTAATATGGCCACACATCTATCAATCAATGGTTCTGGAGTTATGGAGGGCCGAACAGACTTACGTTGCCTTTTATAAAGTAGTAGGGATATGGATATGTATGGGTAAAGTATTGGTCTTTCAATTTCAACTGTTACATTTTCAATATCAACCTGATGACGGTAAAAAGAAGTCTCCTTACAAAATGTTGAATCATTACGTCGAATTAGGTCGATTCGTTTGGACGCTATCGTGTTTCCAATAGACAGACAGGCAGACGGGCATGGTAGTATACTTTATGGGATCTCCGGTGACTCCTTCCTGGCATTACAAATGTAATGACTAATAACAAAGTGAATATACCTTCCTACGGAGGGTATAAAAAGGCATCAAAGTTAATCTTACTAAGGTACAATAAAGGCTCAGCAAGGCAATGTATGCCGGTTCTGTCATTTGTCAGTGCGATTTGCAGGAGCAGAACGATAAATGGACGACACAACCAGTCTCAATGCGAAAGATCAAGAGTATATCGATTTTACCGCGATAAGAATTATTCTCTACGAACGTTTTACGCCGAGGTATTCGAATTAAAATCGAAGGTAATGCTTAGGTGTACCAGAGCCTGCATAAGAATAGCCTTGAATACTGCACCAGGAAATCAGAAAGATATTGAAGCTTATAAAGTAACGCTTGGGATAAGTAAGACTTAGAAGCTTGGGTCATAAACTGCCAGATGGTTGGATTTCGAACCTGATTGATTTTTGAACCAATGCCATGGAGGGGCAAACTGTTATTAACGAGGCCCCCTAGCCCTAGGCCCCTTTACTATTTTAAAGTGAAACTTCGTATGTCTCCCTGAGCAGTAATTCTGAATGAAAAGCGACTGGTTGAAGTGAAACTTCTTATGGAACGTTTTGCGTGAATTCCGAACTCCGATGAAACGAAAATGCGAAAGGCAACAAAAAAGAAAGTGCGAGTGATGAGGTAGATTGTGTAATGATACATGGAAGACTACGTGATAATAAATACAAAATTAATTTTATAATGAAAAATTGTTTCTTCTCTTTTTTTTTAATAGAGGTAGGTACTTGTGATTTAAGATGAGCCTCGTCATTTTATTGAGTTTCGTAAAGTTTCACTTCTATTGCTTAGCTAACTTGTTTTAATAGATATACTCATAAATTGTTTCGTATCTACATTTGCCAGTCCTCCAATATAGTTTTTGTCGAACTAATTATTGCCAGTGTACCTCAAAGTGGTTATCTACTTAGAAGATACTGGGTTGGGTACGAAAACCCCAAAATTAAAATCCCCAAACTGAAATCCCCAAGTCAATATCCCCAAACCCAAAATCCCCAAATCCAAAATCCCCAAAACCAAAATACCCAAACAGATTTCGAGTGTATTCACAATGCATTAACAGTAAAATTGGTATGGGGGGACATGCTGCCCCCCTGCAACCCCCCTGCCTGGGGTCACTGTTGGATTTGGAGTAGGCGCAAGGTCAATTCGGGTATTTTTCAAAATGTGGGGATTTTGCACTTGGGTATTATGTAGGTATCCCGAAGATACTTCCATTAATTAATGCACACATGCCCATCATCAGTTACAAGATGATAGTGAAATACTTCAAGCCACCTAACCCTTATTTTGGAAGCTTACAAAAACAGAACGAAAAAAAAGGACGACAAGAAAAACTCAAAAGGAAAATGGACGGTTTTGAAAAGTATCTTTTGGACTAATCTCAATTTTGCAGCATAATTATCTTAAATCGTTTTACAAGCTAATAGTTTTGTTCTTTTGTTTAACAATATTTTGTTGTTTTAAAATCCACTTATTGCTGGCAGTGTGCAAATTATCAATTAATTTTAAATTTAAATTTATTTGTTTTCTATAACTTTCTGTAGATATGAATGCCAGTTTTATTGTTGCAAAATAGACTTGTATGTCTGCATGTAAATCAAAATGAAAATTTCTTTGCCTATGGGTAAGAGTAAAAGATATCAATTCCTTTTTGCTCTGTGTGTATGAATTTGTTTTGAGGCAAATTTGTGTTAGCCAATATTGCAAGCGAGTACCTAAGGTGATGTTGTAGTTTCAGTATTTGAAATTATTCTTAAAATGTTTTGTTAGATAATGGGTTAGACTTAAAGCTAAGGCTGCTTACCTCGTTTTGCTAGTTATTTTTTTTTAATTTTAAAATTGATAACAAATATCACAAATTAATTTGTAAATCTCTTCTCCTTGCGTGTGGGTGTAGTATATTTACAGATGTGTGGGAATTGGAAAACCAAAATGCGCGCCATCTGTTGAGGAGTCGATAAACTTACTGCTCGAAACTGCTATTATCCGATTGATGGCGCACCAGAATTTTTGGCTAGAGAAACTCTCGTTTAGAGCGTCCCGCACCACCGCCACCGCTACTTGATGATGAACCGCTGGGCGCCGCTGTCGATCCAGATTGTGATTGCTGCTGTGATTGTTGTCCCGGCGTTGTTGCCGCTGATGACGGTCCGCTACTACTCATTTTGTCACTAACTGCAATCAGCTCTGCCTCCAGTAGTCGAACTTGTTCGGGACTTGTTTGTGTCTGTTTTGGGGGCGCCGGGGCTTTCCTGCTCTTAGAACGGCGCTTCTTGAGCATCATTGGCCCCAGGCCATTGCCCCCGGAACTGGACACCGCCGGATTTAATAAACTCAATTGACTAGTTGCAGGCGGAGCTGGCACACTAGCACCAGCAGCAGTAGCAGCTGTAGACGTCGGAGGCAATACCCCACCACTGCTGCCACCACCTCCGCCACCACCAACCGTACTGACTGTAGCTCCGGTCGCTGTGGATATCGTTATCACTGTATCGATGGTTGTTGTGCTAGATGGTGTTCCCGCCACAGTAAGGGCGGACGATGGAAAACCCTCAATACCGATACCACATAGTACGCCATCGCCCGGCGTTGTTTGTCCCGAGGAGTCGTGCGACGATAGTCGTTTAACCAGCTCGCCTAGCATGTCCTCGATACGGCCAATACGCTGTGACATTCGTTGCATTTCTAACCGGACGTCCACCTTCAGGTCTAGTACGGTTGCGATGAGATCACGTTGGGCGAGTGTGGGCGGCTGCTCGCGAAGGCCAGTGTCGTATGTGTCTGAGGTGGTGGCGCGTGATGAAGCCATTTCGATCTGACGTTCACGCTCTAAAGCTAGGTTACGTTCTTTAGCCGCATCCAAGCGACTATCGCGACTCGGTGGCGACGAGGAGTCCACCTCGCCACCTTCATCGATTGTATCTTGGCGGGCTAGGGTGGCTTGGCTGGCCTGGAGTTTTGGTGCTTTCGGGAATACCTAAACGCAGGGATAGATTCGATTAGTTATATGAAAAATTAAATTTACACAACGACACATCTACTAGCATGACATTACTACATAGATACACTAAGTACATGTATGTAAATTACTTTGTTCCCTTGTCCACCGTTACTACTCGAGGTGCTACTCTGACGTCCTTGGGCCGTGCTCTCGCGTAGACTCTCGCGGGCGCTTAGACTTCTAGAGACTGCTACTTTGGTGCTAGTATCGCTAGCCGAATCAACACTAGAACTACCAAGTAGACGACCCCATTTACTAGCACGTGTACTACGGGCTGACGGTGGGCCAGATGATGGTGATGGTGAAGGTGATGGCGAAGGAACTGCTGCCGTTAGGATGCGTGAGTCCTCTGTTAGTGTTAGCTTGGCTGGTAACTTCTTGGATAAGGAGTTGGAAACACAAAAGGTGGGAAATGGGTGTAATGAGCGAAAGATTTCAATTAGTATTGCGAATTCGTTGTCAAGCCAATTTTGTTTGAACATAAAACACAAATAGATACCGTTAAGTTGTTACAAATTTACACATAAATTTATTTTGAAAGTGGAAAAAAAATAAAAAAAAAATAGAGAAAGTGTTTGTTTGAGGTATCAATGTTTTAAGGATTGAAAAAGAGAAAGTACACATTTTACGGCATAAGTTTATTGACATAAATACGCACACAAAGTTAGAAAGTTTGATCAGCAGCTGGAGTTGGCAACGGTTATTGGACGTAGCTAATTGACTTGCATTCAATAAATAAATAAATAAATAATAAATAAATAAAAAATGTGTAAATAAGATATGTATACAATTATTCTTTATTTTATTGATTTCGAAAGGTTGCGTAGGTGTAATTATGAACTGCATGGAGCATGTGCATTATGGTGTGCCATATTTTTTAACTTTCGAACTATAATGTCTAACAGCGGTATTAATAAAAAAGCCCTATTCGCTCTTTAATCCATCTGATAGCTAGCAGATGGATAGTGGACTTGTTCGTTCGATAACTTTTATTATTATACCCTCCACAGGAAGGTATATTCACTTTGTCATTACGTTTGTAACGCCAAGAAGGATTCACCGGAGACCCTATAAAGTATATATATTCTGAATCAGGATCACATTCTGAATCGATTTAGCCATGTCCGACTGTCTGTCTGTCTGTCTGTTGAAAGCACGATAGCGTCCAAACGAATCGACTTAGGTGAATGAAATTTTGTGAGAGGACTTTTTTTAACCGTCGGCGTCGTCAGGTTGGTATTGAAAATTTTCTATGTCGGTAAAGTAGTTTTGCTACCTACCATACAAAACTAATATTAGACACATATACTAACTCGCATGGCAAACATTTTGCATGACTTTTATGCAGTGGAGGGTATCAAAGCATCGGCCAGGCCGATGATAACACTTTTACTTGTTTATAAATACGCAGCACTGCGTCCAAACTGTACGAAACATGGTTGTAAATCTGTCATATTCCATCAGCTGACACTATCATGCTCAGAGCATGTTATGAGCTTTTGCTTTCGCTTGCGATTTTTAGATTCTCTCTGAAATTCTCTTTCAGCTTTTAAATTTCTCGCGTCCAATCGAACTTTTCGTTGGTATACGTGTATTTGAAATTATGTGTGGACAAGGTTAGCTCTGTGTGTGAGTAAGTTAACCACTCTCTATACGCCGAATTTGGTGAGTTAAGTTATACGCTAGTTAAACATGTCAGTGAAAGCTAATATATGTTTATGAATAAGAATTACGAGTTATCAGATGTGATAAAGGCTAATTCGCCGCTATTCGGTATTTATTAATACGGGGGTAATAGTTTAGTGCTTTGATGAGTTAAACGAAAAACTACATATATAGCTAGTTTTTATTTTGGTTAGTTCTTTTAGCTCCCTCAATGACCTTGAAATTTCGAACAAATTGTTAGGCAGCATGCTATTGGTGTGCTATTTTCTTTTTTTAGTCTATATCAAAAACTAAAGTTAATCCATGCTCAAGTAATGTAAATGCTTTATTTTATACTCTTTGTCAAATTCCGACACATAAAAAAGACTGCCGTCCGTGTGTGCACTCATAACTCGAGAACGGATCGTAAAGAGGTGTGGCACCTCCCATAGTAAAAATATACGAAATCTTATATCTCGAAAACAACCGAACCAATTTAGCTCAAATTTTCAGATCATCTGAAGTATTCACCCGGGAGTTTTTTTTTTGTGAAGTTTGGTCAAAATTGGACAAAGAGGCGTAGCACCTTTCATACAGAAAAAAACATCTTCTATGGGGTGAAACTTCTTATTTTGTTTTGTTCGTACTATTGCTGTTTTATGCAGAAAGAAAATTCTAGAAAGGCTAAAATATTTTCCTCTACAAACAATAGTATTTGTCAGAAAAAAAAATGGAAACGTCGGCAAAAATCGAAAAAACGTCTGAAATTTTATAGAAATCGTCTGAAAATAAATATAAATCAGCAGAAAATCAGATATTGGAAATGTCTGAAACAATTTTTAAAACATCTGAAAACAATTTTTATTTTTTTTTTTAAATAGGTACTTCTCCCGGGAAAGGCGAACCTATAACGCTTCATCAGCGCCCCGAGATACTTGCAGATGTATGTTAGTTCGGCACTTAAATTGCTGCAAATTGTAGTCTTCTGGAAATATATCCCCAGGAAGCGAGTTCCAAAGTTTGCTTGTCCTGTAACAGAAGGAGTTTTGGAAAGATGATGTCCTCGCGGTTGTCAAGTGTACTGTATGGTCATGAGCATTAGCAGCCTGTCTTGTGGGGCGCCCAAAAGTTGCATTTCGAGGGATAATGTCCTTGAGTTCCTCGGAACATCTACCATGGAAGTACCTATAGAACAAGCAGAGGTCAGCGACTTGTCTTCTGTGCACCAACGGTTGCAGATTCGATGTGAGTGTAGGGTCTCCGATAAGTCGAACTGCTCGTCTTTGTATGCTGTCAAGTAGGTTAAGTGAATGTTTTGGGGCCGAGCTCCATATATGGGAGCAATATTCCAGGCCTGGTCTAACCTGTGCTTTGTAGAGAAGGAGAAGTTGCTTGGGGCTAAAGTACCTCTTTGCTCTAAATAGGTAGCTCTTGCGACATAGGATATGTGGTCCTGCCATGTGATTCCTGAATTGACTGTGACTCCTAGAAGGTGCATTGAGTCCTTGGGATGGATTGGATGGTCATCCATTTGGATCTGAGGGACTGTTGATGCATTTTTCCTGGAAAATGTTGTGAGCTGTGTTTTGTTTGCATTAAATACAACCAAATTGTCTTTTCCCCACTTCAATATTTTGTCCAGATCATCATTTAGAGAACTAATTTGTTCACATCTCTGACTGTGTGATGTAGCCGCATTCACAGGCCCACTGTTCGAGATAGAGGATATAAGAGTGCGGTCGTCAGCAAAGCTGTAGATATTATTATTTGTTAATCCAAGCAAATCGTTGAAGTGGAGAAGAAATATAGTTGGGGAAAGAATAGATCCTTGGGGCACTCCTGCATTTATAGCAAATGAATTAGATGATAGATCTTAAAAAGGTGTTCCTTCTACCAACAATGAGTAGAAGGAAAGAATAAGTCCATAAAACAAAAAAAAAAACATAGATAAATTTTGAGAATCGGCCTTGCGGTCTTTAATTCTTTAAAATAAATGTATATTTTTATATTTTTCAGACGATTACTATTTGTTTTCATTATTCGATTTACTCTCGTTAGCGTGAACACCGGTTAACGTGAATTCTCGATAATATCTCTAAAACGAGAACAAATCATGAACACTCTAAACGTGAACGTTTTCGCTTGTATGAATGCAACTGGTTTGCACAAGTTGAAGTCATTAGTTATCGGAAAAGCTAAAAACTCACGTTCATTTAAAAAATGTTAACTGTACAGGAGACTACAAGATTTCGAAAACATCCTATATGACGGCTATATTCAAAGATTGATTTCATGAATCATTTGCGACACAAGTATGTGTGGCTTAAAAAAAGCTTTTATAGATTACTATTATCTGTTTTTTTTAGGTTACGTCATTTATAAAAAATCAGAATCTCCCAGAATCTACTATTGGACAAACGTCCTCCAACTCATCATGGATCAAAATGCCATCAAAGCTTTACTATAAAATCAGTTGACTAATCTAAAATAAACAAAATAAAATAAATAAAAAAAACTATAAAAAAATCCTTATAGCAAAAGGAAAAATAAATAGTAATGAAGGCAGTCTGCTTAACCTGCCAACATGATTTTGTTAAATCGAGTTTTCTTTCTTTGATTTCGAGTTTTCGACTTTCGAATCTCCGGAAAAGGAAGTTGTTCACAAGATTTTATTCCGAAAGTAGTAGGTGTACCTAACAAAATTAGTCCTACGATTTGGGTACATTTTTTTAAAGACAAATTTGGTGCAAATACACTCCCGCTCATCTGAATAGGTTCAACATTATTTAAAAAGTAAAATGACGATATCTCTCTAACCAACTTGCCGATTTTAATGAAATCAATTTTTTTGTACAGAATAATCAATTGTTAATGAAACACGAAAGTTTGCGGTCTCTAACATACGTATATATATTTTTATTTTTATTTTTGGAAAAACATGTCAAAAAAATCCCATTTATTTTGGCTCATCAGAATAGGTTCAAGGGCAATAACTCTAGTTTGCGATCTACAACGATTATGTAACGACGTCAATTATTTTGCTTTTTGAAACTGAAAGTAATTACAGCCGTTTTTTTCCAAAATTGGTCGCGGAAATCAATTAAACGACTTTGAAAAAGGATAAATAAAGGGATACTTCAAATTTGGTTTAAAGCCGGGCCAAATCGCTTAGAAGATTTGCCGAAGTCAAAATGTAGTTGGTAATTTTAGTCGGAATGAATTAAGCTATAATATCAATATGAAAGGAGGGGCTCAACATGCGACAACACCAGCAGCGAGAAGACTTATCATCTGAACTGCTTCAAATTCCCAACGTTGTAGTGCTAGAATCAGGGAAGAATTCGGTGCTAATAAAAGTCTGGCATCTGGAAAACGCATTATTCGGAGTGCCAAGCATTTGAAGAGACTGAACGTAAAAAAAAGAACACATCTCAATGATGTGTGCAAAGCTACACGACTTCAGTTTGCTCAAGATCATATGACGTGGAATAGGAAGTGGCAGACTGTCGTGTTTTCCTATGAAAAGAAGTTCAACCTTGATGGACCGGATGGCTACAACTATTATATTCACGACCTGCGAAAGGATAAATGTGTTTTAGGTAGTCACCACACCTGTGCATCAGGGGCATTACGATGTTCCGCATAAATCATATTATGGGACTTGTGACTTTGTGAGCTGCAATTTGTTACATCGAAAATTAACGCGAATGTATGCAAAACTATACTAGAAAATGCTTTTCCAAATTTTTCGAATATTTTTGAACGGATTCCATGGACAACGGCCCCATTCATACCTACTGGAGTGTTGTTAAACAGTGGATAAAGGATCAAAATGTGAAATTGCTCGAGTGGTTGCCATACTCCCCGGCCATAAATATTATTGAAAACGTTTGGGGTCTATTGTCCAAAAAAGTATATAAGGACAGGGGACAATTTGGGAATCCTGCAAGCCTAATTGGCGCCATTAAAAAAACCGGATCAACAATTTCACTTGGATTTATTGAAAAATATTATAAATATTTTCCAAATCGTATCTATGAAGTTATATTGAACAAAGGAGATAGTACTACATACTAAATTATACTTAAATATGTAGTTAAATGTTAAAAATAACCAAAGCTGTGAGTTAGTACTTAATATATATATTTTTTCTTAATTTTAAATTTTTGAACCTATTCAGATGAGCCAAAATATATGGTCACTTTTCGATACGTTTTTGGAAAAATAATCATAAAAATATAAATACGTGTGTTAGAGACCGCAAACTTTCCTGTTTCATTAACAATTGATTATTCTATATAAGAAAATTGATTTCATTAAAATCAGCAAGTTGGTTACAGAGATATCGTTATTTCACTTTTTAAATAATGTTGAACCTATTCAGATGAGCGGGAGTGTATATACCCACTGAAAGTGAAATTGCCCATTTGCAACTGTCATAATTGTATTGAAAAATTTCGCATTTTAAATAGTACATTTGCGCAAATTCATTAAAATTTGGGTTCTGTGGGAAGTGACTATTAAACAACATCATTGTGTCTCGTCATTGTGTGGGATGTGCCACGCCTCGTTCAACAGTTCCGCCTAAATTTACCACATATACGAGTTAACAAATTTCGCACCTGTATACTGCGAAAATATGGATAAGGCTTTAAATGTTTTTTGCCTGGAAGGTGCCACGCCTCGTTGTCTAAGGCCGCACATGTTTTGGGAAGTTCTTGGTACAAACAGTACATATATTTAATTTTTTTTCTTACCAGTAACTTCTTAAGTGCGTTTGTTTCATGGAAGGACTCTAAGAGATAGTTTTATCACTACTCAGCCAATTATAAAACTTGTGAACTGTTAATGGCAAACCATCATTAATATTATATATTATACATACATATTATATATCTATTAAAATACATAGTTTTAAAATATTTCTTAGCGGTCCCGGTCAGCTTGAAATAACTCTAAACTGTTCGCTGTCACTATTTCGGTTTTTTCTTTTTTTGTTTGCAAAATTTTACCACAGAATAGCTGTAGGTAATTCAAATCTGCCATATAGCGTATAATAAAAGAGGTAGGAATATTTTTTTGGAAAAATAGCGATAAGTACTTTCTCCAATGTGATAAAAAAAAACGATACCAACCTACCGGATATCAGTAACGATGAATACAGATTGCCTAAGGACTCATAACATAGATAAGATATACATTCTTAAAACTAAAATTTCAATTTCTCGTCCGTATTTGCATTACCAGAAAAATAATACCTTCGTCCTCATACTTCCAATAACCGTTGCAAGAATAAAACAAAATTAAATTAAACATTCATTACACATCAAGTTGAACTGTAAACAAATTATGTAGGTAGGTACCAACCAACAAAAAATACTCAATAATACCACAAACATGTCCAACAAACCTTTGCTCGATCCGAGTCACCATCACCTTTCTCTACGTCGCTTGCACCAGACACAATTTCCTTGGAGCCGGCCTGCACCTGCGGTGTCCGTCGAAATTTCGAAAAAATTTTCCGCACCAAATGATCTTGATTCTGAGGCAACTGTGGTTCATTTTTACGCCTTTCGGCCAATTCCTTCTCTCGCTTCACATCGGCTACTTTGCGGAATATCAGTCGGTGTCGTAAATTATACGTTAGGACTAGATTCCTGGCAAAGCTATTCGCAAAAGCCGAATAGAAGTCCAGCACCTCCAGCAACTTGTCCCGTTTAATCGCGTGTAAATCACAGTAAGTCAGGGCACGTACATTCGCTGCACTCTGTCCCACAGCAGAGTCCTTCCAAAACTGGTCGCCGAATACATCGCCTTTGCCTGTGGACGACAAGGGAAATGTTTAATCACTCGCCCCAACCGAATATGTATCTATTTGAAACTCACCCAAAATAGCGACCACCTCATCGTCCTGTATCACTTCCAAACTGCCGGTCACAATGAAGCACAAACTGTCTATGCTCTCGCCAGTGTGATAGAGCAAATCACCTGGCGCCGAATGTGACATCATGAAGTGCATGGCCAGCGCTCGAAGGCATCCATCAGATGCCAGCCGGAATGCCGGATGCTCATTGAATACTTTTCTATTGAGGTGTACACAAATATCGGCCTTCATGTCCTTCGGACAGTAGTTTAACACCTGCTTACAAGATACACATCACGAAATGGCATTGTTGCATCATCAAATGTTGGCGGTTGCAGAGTGTTTGACACGCAACTTACCTTCTCGGTGTCGAGTCCTTTAGTCATCGCCCATGTTGATACGACGTAGTCCATGACACGTTCACTCAGCGCCTTCGGAACCTCGTGTAGCTTCATGAACTCACGAACGTTGTTCAGCATGTCGTGGTACTTAGCGGTGGCAGATGTCATTTGCTGGATGATAGTTGTTACATGACCAAAGATGGTGGCGTACAAAAGAGCTGCATGCCAGGGGATAAGTTAAATATAGTTAACTCCTTCCAGTGATTTCAGTACGGGGTAGTGATTAAGAGATATATATAGAGAGAGATAGAGATAGAATGGGAGAAAGGGGGAGTAAGTCCACCGAAAGGATATAACACAGACAGCTAGAACAGTAATAAACACTAAAATGATGATATATGCAAGGCAGGGCTAAATGTCAAAGGACACCCACTTGTTCCGATTCAAATTCGAATATTTCATACCCTTACATGCCGTCGACACTGGGTCCTACAGTAGGACTATATAATCTACTCGGTGTAAGGTTCGGTGCTTTTAAGTGCCACGGGGAGTCAATTTTACGGTTTGTCGACACAATGCAATGGAAAGAATGCGCATTGAGTTCCAGTCCTTTTGATGGCTATTCAGGAGGGAGTAGCGGTCAGATTGCGTTACTGGAGAAAAGGAAATTCAATATTCTCTATTCACTATAAAAGGAGACCGACAGACACTCTGTCGCTTGGGGACATAAATTGGAGCACATAATTAAAATGAGAATAGTTTTGGGTGGCACAGCGGCACTCGTAGAATGGAACTATGGTAGCATTGAAGAATGTGAATAAAAGTGTCATTGTTGTCAAGTTAAGGTCTTAAGGATGACTGTCATAAATTAGTAGAAGGCGTTACTTTTTTGACGTTCTTCATAGACTTGATTGAAAGTCTATGAGTATAAATGAATGAGCCTCAGAGGCAAAGCTTGTTAGCGGGTGACTGTATTCTAAGTGGCGTGGAAATTAATGAAAGCAATAGCTGTTTTAAAATGAAAATTAAAAACTGACATTAGCAATCTACAGGCAACCAAACTTATTACTTTGGGCTGGTACAAGAGAAATTTAAATCGAGGTTGCAGTACATTAAACAGTTGTGCAACGCATCAATGTCCCAAGTCAGTAACCCAAAGAGACCCAAAAAGCCGTCATCCTATAAAGGACATAGGAGATTACGGTTCTCAAAAAGTGATGTCCATAACTTAAAGTTCCCAGTTCCTTAACTGTCACTAAAATTGCTTTTCAATGATGACTCCAAAACGGAACCCCACGATTTATGTAAATTGAAGAAGTGCGGATGTCAGTTATGTAGTGGATTTGTAAGAGAGTACAGAGAAAATGGTAGAACTACATCAGTTGATCGACTGAACGACCTCCTGACGTTCCATGCTGAATTCATTGCCCTTTCTATAGAAACATTATAGTTTTTTTTTTTTTTTTTTTTTTTTTTTATAATTAACACGCGCTAAAGAGGTTATGACTACTCTTAAGTGTAATGTGATTCACACAGCGCGGGCATTAAGGAAATTGGGATAGTGAAGATAGGAGATTCCGATGCACATTGGTTTTAAATGTCTGTAAATTGTACTGAGGAGGAAAGACAGAGCCGGGCAAGGCATTCCACATTCGTGTTGTACGGCTTATGAAAGAGTCTCTGTATTTCTTAGTACGTCCGAAGATAGGCTGTATGGTAAACTGATGGGCATTCCTAGCATGGCGAGTATTGCGGTTGAATTGCTGAAGGGGTGGAATGCAGCTGGCAATTTCGTTTGAGCACTGTTTATTGAAAAAGCGATAAAACAGAGCGAGACACGCAACGTTTCTACGATGTTCAAGCGAATGAATAGAATTCGCAATATTTGTGTCCCCGATTAGTTTTAACGCACGATTTTGGATCCTATCCAGTAAGTGCAATATAGTTTTTGGTGCACCAGACCAGATGTGGGAATTGTACTCAAGTTTAGGGCGAATGAACGCCTTATATATTGTAGCCAGATCAGAAGGGGTAAAATATTTCTTGCACCGTTTGAGAAAACCTAGACATTTCGCAGCATTCTTGGCGACTTCGTGTATATGGTCATTCCAACGAAGGTTGTTATGGACGCACATACCGAGAATGGAAAGTCTTTCGGTTTCGGTGATGCAAGTGCCATTCATGGATAATGGCTGTAGGTTTGGGTTTCGCTTTAGAGACAGCAGACAGCATTGTGTTTTTGAAGCATTAAATTCCACTCTATTGGCTGAACCCCATTTTAAAATGCTGTCGAGGTCGGAATTTAATGAGCTTAACATACGTTGCCGTTCCAGTTCTACGGCCGAAGAGCAGGGACGTAAATCCTGGAAAGAATATGAGAAGCTAAGAGTGCTGTCATCAGCGAAGGAATGAATTGGATTAGAAGTTGCAGACAAGAGATCATTTATAAAAATGAGAAAGAGAGTCGGAGACAAAACGGAGCCTTGGGGGACACCAGCATTTATATGGTGAGTTTCAGACTTGAGACCATCCAAAACAACTTGAATTGAACGGCCTGAAAGGTAGTTTCTAATCCATTGAATAAGAGACGCATCGATGCCATAAGCACGCATTTTCGACAAAAGAGCTTGGTGCCAAACTCTGTCAAATGCCTTTGAAATATCAAGCGCAACAATCTTCGATTCACCGAAGTGATGGAGAGATTGGTTCCACTTCTCGGTGAGATAAGTCATCAAATCACCAGTGGACCTGTTGCCACGAAAACCGTACTGTCGGTCATTGAGGAGTTTCCGTGATTCAAGATATTTCATAAGCTGACGGTTTATCAGCGTTTCCATGACCTTAGAAAGAATGGACGTAAGTGCTATGGGTCGGTAATTGGTGGGAGAAGAAGATTCGCCTTTTTTAGGGACGGGCTGGACAAATGCTGTTTTCCACCTACTCGGAAAGAGTCCAGAAGAATAGGACAGATGAAAAAGCTTACGCAGTGGTTTTGCCAGCGTAGAAGAACACCTCTTCAGAACGATGGGGGAGATACAGTCTGGACCAGCGGATTTATTTATGTTCAGATCAAAAAGTACTCTTGCGACTGTACGAGTGCGAAAATGGATTGGTCCCATGGTAAATTCGACGCACTCGAGTACAGGTGCAGACAAAGCGCAATCTGGTAGCATCGAGCTGGCTGCAAAATGTGCAGCGAGCAGATTAGCTTTGTCTAAAGAGCTGACAGCTGGAGTGTCATTGTAAATGAGCGTTGGGATCGCTGATGAGGCCGAATTCTTAATATTTTTTACAAATGACCAAAAGTTTTTACTACCCTTGGGACATTGTAGTATTTTTTGCCTCAGCTTTTGGTCAAAGGAGAATTTGACACGCTTTAAGAGGGCATTGCAGTCGTTTCTGGCTCGTTTAAACTTCTTTCGGTTTTCCTCAGATGGGTTGGCTTTGTAAGACCGAAAACACAACTCCCTTAATCTAATAGCCTCTTTACAGCTCAAGTCGTACCACGCGTTTTCTTTTGGTTTGATACTCTTTATCCTGTTAGGGATAAAGGATTTCATACCTAAGGTGATTATATTTGTAACCATATCAGCGGCGGCTTCCACGTCGTTATCGAGGAAGCATAACGACCAGTTAAAACTCCTAAAGAAGCTGTTAAGTCCGCTCCAGTTGGCTTTCTCGTATTGCCATACAGTTCTTTTCGGAGTTTTTTCTTTAACTTTGTGGTCGGAGTACGAGAAATTAGCTGATATGGTACAGTGGTCTGACGAACCTAGAGGCGATAATATTTCAATGGAATATTTATTAGGGTGGGAGGTGAGAAACAAGTCCAGTGTGTTGGCATTTTGACCGTCAATGTCTGGTACACGTGTTGGCGCATTTACAAGCTGGGTTAATTGGTTTACCTCAGCAAAGATCTGAACATAAATTCCTTCGGGTGTTGTCTGTCCAGAATGTCGAAGCCAGTCAGAATTGTGAATATTGAAATCACCCGCAATGACGATTTCAGTATGAGGGTACAGGGAAACAATTCTAGTTATGGAATCAGACAGCATATCGAACTCGTTACAAGTCGAGTTGCTGTCAAAATTAGGGCTTCTATAAAGAAAACAGTAATGAATTACATGCCTACGGACATGGAATTTGAGCCATTTGAAATTAAATTCCGGATTGGAACACTGGCCATAATCTTGAGGAACTTGGTAGGCTACATCATTACGCACATAAATGGCGAGACCGCGATGAAGAAAGAATAATGGCACTAAGCGATACCCAGGCAGATCAAATTCTGATTCACCAGATTTTTTACCCACCTGGGTCTCGCACAGTGCCAAAACAGCTGGTTTGTATTTGGAGACATGGGCATACGCCGAAAAGAGATTCGATCGAAGCCCACGAATGTTACACATGTCGACCCTAAAATTCCTCATCACAACAAAAAACAGACACAAAAAACACAACTCCGACGCTACTACTAAGCACAGTTGTGAAGTGAAGACCCAACGTTAAGTTTTCCAAATCAAATTACCGTAGGTGTTATGCCCATACGATAATCAGTTTTGGTCCACCAACAAAATCTTCACACACAACCCGCTAACCGCCAGATGATGCTCTCACTCAGTCATTGCAAACGCCCAAATGAAAAAATATCATAGGGCGCTTGCAATGACCGAGAAAGGTCAACAGCAAACGAATTGGAGTGGGACAAGAGGGACTGCCCAACGCTAAACACAAACACAACCGATTTTTGTTTATTGTTGTTGTAGTGGATTTATTTAGTTTTTTATTTTTTTTTTTTTTTTTTTTTTTGATGCACTTAGAACAGCACTGCACTGAATATATATTTTTTTGTTGTTTGTTGATTAATTTAAGCGCGGCGCGCGAGGGATTAATCAAAAGTATTATTGATCTATTGTTTTGTGAGGTGTTTTATCAATAATGATACTAAGTGTGCGCTATTATTAGGGACGGCCGGTATTGTAAGATTTGCGTGCGTGCGCGGCGGGATGCAGATCGGAACTCAGTCTGAGTGAGTGAGTCTATATGTTCTGTAGTAAATTGCTGAATAGATTGTGTAAATTAAAAGCGTTACCAAGCCAATGCTTGTTCTTTTCCAAAAAATCGCTCTGTGAAATAAATATTTTTACGTCTTTAATCAGCTCATCCCAGCAAGGTCTCCCGCTAGACATTATAAAAAAAAGCAACCTTTACCCCAGCGCTTTATCCCTTGTTTTGTTGTGAAATTTGACAGTTTGTCGACCCCAAAATGTATGGCTACTCATATGGAGACCAATCATTTCTTATACTGTTATTTATCTGCCAGAGTAATAGAAAATTTCAACGCACTCGTAACGGGATAGTTAACACAAGACAGCGTCATCATGACCTGAGTGGCCACGCCCACGAGCCATGTTGGTACATGCCGTATTTATTTTATACTACAGTGATCGTCAAAAGTGAGTGAACTGAACACTAATGATTTTTTCGTTTGTCTTTGAAGTTTGGAAACTATTTTTCTAAAACCTATATAAAGTATTTTATCCTGTCACAATGAAATACGTTTTGTTGAGATGCTTTAAGAGTCAATAAGGCAGGACAGTCAACCCAATTGGTTAGCCGAAGGTTATGGTAAATTGATCGTGCTGGCGATTTGTCTTCGGGGAAGACGAAGGAGCTGGATAGGTGCAAATGCAAATGAGGTCAACAATAGTTTCTTCTTCTTCGACACATGAGCTGCTATAGAAATTGTTGTAGGATCCTCCCATCCTGCATATTAGACAGTGTCCCGCAAATGCTCCCACAACTTAGCGGACTTTGAGTATATGATTTTGTTCCAATATATTGAAAGAAGTTTCCTGTTTTTGTTTTGCTTCTACCTAATTTGGGCTTAATTAGTCTGAATAAGTGGATACTACGTATACTACGTATCCACCTTTTCTTAGGGATTTTTAAAAAATCTTCAAGAGGGAAGAATTTTATTGATTGTAAGGGAGCATGTGGCCCTTTTCCTCGTCTGACTGTCTAATCATATACCGTCAATCGCATGTCGACAAGCTGCTTCGCGTATAGCCACCATATCCAGTTGATATGGAGACATACGGCGTAGTTGATTACAACTGTATCTAAATCCGCCGTGGGAGTGGACCTAAGGACCAATGTTGTCACTTTGCTACAATTGCAGTAGATTTACTGCACATTTTCCGAAAAATAAATCTGCTGCCTTTAAATTAAATCTGTCTACTGCACTTGCTTTTTTTTAATGTCGCTTATAACAAAATAGCTCTCGACCAATTTCTCAATTTTGTCACTGAATGCAGTCATTCTAATTCTTACCAAAATTAACTCACGGCTATCGGTTTTGTTATACCCTCCACAGGAAGGTATATTCACTTTGTCATTACGTTTGTAACGCCAAGAAGGATTCACCGGAGACCCTATAAAGTATATTATATTCTGAATCAGGATCACATTCTGAATCGATTTAGCCATGTCCGTCTGTCTGTCTGTCTGTCCGTCTGTCTGTCTGTCTGTTGAAAGCACGATAGCGTCCAAACGAATTGACCTAGGCGAATGAAATTTGGTGGGAGGACTTCTTTTTACCGTCGTCAGGTTGGTATTGAAAATGGTCTATGTCGGTAAAGTAGTTTTGTTACCTCCCATACAAAACTAATATTAAACACGCTCGCATGGCAAACATTTTGTATGACTTTTATGCAGTGGAGGGTATTAAAGCATCGGCCAGGCCGATGATAACACTTTTACTTGTTTTAATTACGATTGACAGGTGACGCGCGTTTTATATTTCATTTTCGTTTGCTCTTTTGGTGACAGAAAACTTGTGGTAAATCGGATAAATTTTTAATTAAATGCTCAAGAAAAAGGTAAAATAGTTTTATATACTTTAAGTTAGACATAAGCAGTTTATTTCTAATCTTTAAATATTAATAAACGAAACACATTTATAGTTGAGGCCACAAAATTAATCCACAAAAAAACAACTTGCAGTTTGTAGACGACAACAATGGGTCTGTTGATCAAGATGCTGGTAGCAGAACTTTGTCAGTTTTATTTTACAAGTACATAAATACATTTGAATAGACAAAATTTCTAGTTCAGATTTTTTAATCAAGGGTTTTTTATGGCAGAGTTGACGTTGACGATGAATAAATTTTAAGCCCTAAATTAAAACGATATCAGTAAGCCAATTTGGGAGTCTGAATTTTCGTGGCTTAAATTTTTTGACGGAAATAGTTTTTGCAAAATATGCTTTAAGTCGTTGGACAACAACAAAACCAATCTTGAAAGGCACAGTCTATCAAGAATGCACATAGAAAAAATGAAAAACATTACAAGTTCAACTCCCATATCAGAAATGTTGCGAGGAACAAGCTCTCGAAATTCAACTACAAACAAGTTGACTGCAGAAATAACTTTCGTTATGTATTGTGTTCCACAATTTGTCCTTCAGTTTAATGTATTCAATTCCTGCTTTAATACGCATCGTATGCAAGGATTCTTCTATTGCGAAGTTAAGTTAAGTATGGACGTACAAAAGCAACTACAATGGTAAATTCAGTGATTGGACTATATGCCCAAAGAAATTGCAAATTTTCGATAATAAATTAATGAGACAACAGACGTAACGAGTTCAAAGTGTCTTGTAGTTGTAACTCGGTATTTTGACGTAACTAAAAATGTAATATGAAATATTATGAAATATGAAATATTTTTAAATTGAAAGAGTTTTTTTGAAACCAAAAATATTCCTTTAAAAAAAACATAGGAGATATATGCTTGCTGATCTCTATTTTCGTTCTGTGGATTTAATATTGCATTTTTTCTCTACTAGCCACCAGGAGCCTGTAACACAATGCGACAAGTCGACAAGTTTAAATTCACTTGTCTGACTATTCTTGTCCGACAAGTACAAATTAATTCTGTAACATTACGTAAACCGTTGCACTTGTCAAAAGAATTAAATTTCCCTGACTTGTCGGCATTCTTCGACAAGTGTTTAACAGAAGAAGATGGCAAAACAAAAAAAATTCTACTTTAACTAAAATTAGAGAAGAAAATATATCCTTTTTGGTGCTTTCTGTATTATGTCCTAACAAAAGAAAATAAATGTTCAAACAAATGGAAGAAAATACACAGCCTGCCAAAAAGCCTAAACGTAGTTCAGCAAAATAAGAATTGGACGTATAATAAGGGACGTATTTTGGCAAAATGATAAGAAAAGTGCAATTGTAAGTAATAATTAAATAAGTAACATTAAAATGAATACCTACTTTAATTACACAAAATAAATGTTAGGAACTAGGATATTTTATTAAAAATGCACTTGTCAGCTTTTGACAATATTCAAATCACCTGTCCTCATTGAGCCACAAGTGTTTCCTGACACTTGCCGTGGGAAATTATATAATTTAACACTTGTCATCTTTCATCGCGACAATTGTCGAAGTGTTTACGGACTTGTCGTTTTGTGTTACAGAATTTTTTACAAGCTGTCGAAATTCACTTGTCCGACAACTACGGGCCCAGATCATGATTCCGTAAAATACAATGCGTCTTACTAGAGCAATTGGTAAAATATCCACAATGAAAAAGCGAAACATTTATTGTCAACTAGCGTAGCCCGTGCACACTTCGTAGTGCAAAATAGTTAAATAGATAAACCGTTTTTATTGTAATGCTCTGTGGTACACAATTTTTTTTTTTTCAGAAATCGCATTGCCTAGACAATATTATTGACTTTCATTATTTATTTATGAACTTACTTCATGTAAATTTTGGCATCAATGCAAAGGTCATCTAAATTCCGTTTGAATAATACAAAACTTTCCTTAATGCATTAAGTATCAACCCATTGAAAATTTAGAACTTTTGTAAAATTCTACTTTTTTGACTCTTTTTCTCGGTCTCAAAAAAGAAATGTTTTGATGCTTAAATAGTTTCTTCCAACAATTCTAATAGTGACTGCAAAAAAATTGTTCAAAAATCTCTTCGCTAATATTTTTTTATAATTTTTTGAAAATTGCTATAAATAACTATTTTAGCCACTTTTTCCTCCTTTTCATACAAAATTTTTCTGAGATCATCCCATTCAAAAAATCATAAAAAATATTAGCGAATAATTACAGCCGACGACTGTATAAGGATTTCCAATTGTACAGAGCACAAGATGTGTTGGATTCTCTATAGGGACCATGCTTACAGAGGTCTAATTCACTAACAAGAGCCAATAACAAGCAAAGAAAATATGCGGTGGACGGATGAAGCCATAATACTGATGTGATAAATGAAAATAAAACGGTATTCAAAGATTGGTCAGAGCGTCCATCTGCCTCGAACCAGGTATTGTAAAAGTCTCGTAAAATTAAAATGTAAGCAAAGAGTATGGATGTGGATGGCATCTATGGGGAGTTGAAGGAATCTTCGTCTACTGTCACGAAGCAGGTTACCAACGAGCTGCGTTAAAATAACTTTGGACAAGGGCAAGGGCACAATTATCTTCAAAATAGCCATTGAAGGGAAGGTGACGTTCTGTTCGCCAAATTTTATTAAGAATTTTTAAAACCATCTTATTCAGGAAGATGATAATATTTGCCAAAGGTAACGTGTTCGCCAGTATTAGAAGAAAAAAAAAACCCCATAGTACAGTCGAAGAATGAATTGGAAAGGTAATGAAATATGTACCTACAAAAATTTAAAAAAAAATCGTAGGTCCTAAACCAGAAACCTCTAGAGTTCCGGCCCATGATAATAGTTGAGAGTTTCAAGTCAGTGTGAGGTTTTTCATTTTTACTATGTTCCTGTTGAGTTTAGAAACGGTCTGTATTCTGAAAGAAAACTACTGCAAATGGATCTACAACGGCACGGGTATTTATATGACCGACTTAAATATTTACTCACAACTTTTAAGAAAACCAAACAATTTACAACACTACCAATAATAACATCGAATAAAGGAACGTTATGGAGGTTATTACACTCCCAATATGATGGACTCACACATTGCAACAAATTGTCCAACTATGGTGCCAAATACAAGTGTTTTAGATTCTTTTATGTATCTCATTTATAGTCCGCGTTTTATACAAAGCCAATATTTTCATTTTAATTATAGAGATAAAAATACGAATATTTTAATCGTGTGTGTGTATAGGTATATTAGTCCCAAAAGGCTTAGTAACATCGAATAACTACATAACGCAATTTACTTAAATCTACTTCGTATATGTTTGTAAGTGTTTATTTGCGATG
This sequence comes from Cheilosia soror, assembly GCA_949372485.1. Lineage (NCBI taxonomy): Eukaryota > Metazoa > Arthropoda > Insecta > Diptera > Syrphidae > Cheilosia > Cheilosia soror. The sequence goes on along the minus strand of OX443561.1, from coordinate 67,027,098 downwards.
TGTATGAACCAGAACGATAAGAAATATCTTTTAGACAACAAATTCAGCTCTGTGAGGGACATCATCGATTCTAGCGTTTATTAGTTCTAGCGGTGTTATATTATATACAAACACACACAGAGTTATAGGTACACAGATACAAATGAGAATGAATGAGTATCGGTGATTTTTTAAAATATATTTTCTTGTTTCTGTTTGTTTGTGTATTTTTTAAGTGGACGTGGCAACGGAACGTGTCAAACACAGCACCTGCAATTATCATCATGCAGATGGTGAACACCTTCTCGTTGTCCGTCTCCGCGGCGACGTTTCCAAAGCCCACCTGAAATTGAAGAAGATTCACAGATGTACATAATATTTGATTTTCATTTTATCTGGTAGTATAGATACAAATTATTTTCTACAACAAAACTCACCGATGTCATGCAGGTCATTGTGAAATACAATGCCGTTACATACATACTCTTTCTCGAGGGACCATTTATCAGTTCGGGACCTGTTTCGTTGCTGGCCCACACATACGAGTACGGACTCTGTGTGACATTTGCCAATTTCCACAACCAACTGTATTGTATCTATGTGGATGGGAGGCACGGCGAATAAATGTATCTCTTAATCGGTTTTAGATTGCAATTCATGTGCATACTCACTCCATTATCGGCATCACTGCGTCCAATCGAATACCAAATGCATGCAAGCCAATGTGCAACTAGCATGTAAAAGCATAAGAGTAGGATTAACATCGCGGCACCATACTCGAGGTAACGATCCAATTTACGTACGACACGTCCCAAACGCAACAGACGCACCACTTTAAGGGCACTAAACAGTGAACCAATGCCATCCTCGTCGCGATCAAAGGCATTGAACACATCATAAGGCAGACAGCTGAGTAAATCGATAATGAACCAGGACTTTAGGTAGTTCATGCGAATGACTTTTGGATCGCTGACCACTTCGCCGCCGGGTCCAACGAATGTGGTGTGAAAATTTAAAACTAAAAGTGACAAAAAAAAAAACACACGTATTTTTGAAAGCAAATTGATTGGGGCACCAATATAATTCTAAACTGAAGAATAATTGAGAAATTTCCATTTTAAATGCCAAAGATATGGCTCAAATAAATAGTCCCCAGAAATGGCATAATCCTTATAGTAGTGCCATCACCCGGAATGCGAATGAGTTTCTATTATTCATCAATGAATTTATAAGTGGAGACACCTGACCTTAGGTCGCCCCACATGTCATATTTTTAATTTCAAAACGAAACTTCAAACTGGATACTTACCAATGTCTATAAAGAATATAACATCTACAATTGAATCGACTACTAACAATGAAACGTCTTCTGAGGTCTTATTTTTAAAGGCTACATTATATGGCACCTGCAAAAAAAAACCGAAACGGCATCCAGCTTGTTTACTACAATGCTATTTAATATTTTCAAATGATTGACAAACAGCAACAGTATAGTGCTGCCATCCAAACTATTCTCCATCTCATCCACAACAAATTGATTTGGAAACAACAAATTTATATCTATTTCGAAACTCTATTTGTTTTATCCCGAAACACACTTAAAGATGACAGATGAATGACATCGTTATAAATAGGAAGAACAAAAAAATGACACCGAATGGATCCTGATGCTGTTGCTGTTTGTCATGTATTTTACTTACCATAATAGCGGTATAAAATGTTAAACATAATATCACCCAATCCCAAATTGCTTTAAATGCACAATAATGTAACAGAATGTGCGGTGGTGTTTTAGGAGCTTCCTGTCTGTACTGTGGCATAATATCAGCGCTAAGTGACATCATCTTCGGTGTTGGTTTCACAGGCATACATCGTTTGATGGGTGGTTATGGTTGGTAATGGTTATGGCACAAGCAATGAAAGTAGAAAATCATTTTAGGGGAAATTTGCGATAGCTATTGAGAACAAAGAAAAATATGTACGTCCTACGTCAACAGGAAATGGTAATTGTGACTGCTATTGTCGAAGGCTATTTCCGGTAAAAAATTCATGTAAGTCAAAGCTAATCAGAAATTTTATATTATTATATAATTATTGACAATTAAACAAAAAAGTTACAACAAGGTCTACTGTCGAGCGATATACGCACGCTTTCGTCATTTGCAGCTTGTTGTACGCTTGATTGCAGACATTTGCGTAGACGCATTCAATGAGCATTGAGCATCTAAAAAGTAAGTAGGTACCTACTCTTAAACCGGTTAAAGAAACAACATTTTTAGAAAGCGACAGATTGCGATCGATTGGAGACTAATGAAGCAGGAGGATTCTTTGGTCATCATCACGAATTTGAGAAAAAATACTCTACCATGAACAATATCAATGAAGCTGTTATAATGAAGCAGCAACGTTTTCCAAAATCTCCCTTTCAGGTCCCATATTGAAGAGAATTTACAGTACAATAGCTAAACTTTCTAGCAACAAAGCGGTCAGAATAGTATGCGAATGTTTGACATCCACGAATATTACAACTATTAGAGGAAACCAAACGAAAGTGTTTCTTAACAGCATCAGGATTGGCATGAAAGGTACATTGTAACCATCGGTTTGCCTTCCAATATAGCGGCAGGCTATGGTCTTTAGGTGGAGAGGGAGTCAAATGGCTCTCTCGTGTCATTATAGTGGCCTGGGAATGCGGCGAAACAACCAGCGATTAGGAGATTAGGGTGATTGCACACCTTTTCAAGAAAGGGGATAAAACGGATCTCTTCAATTACAGGGGTATATACAGGGGTATGCTTTTAAATCTCCCCGGAAAAGTTTTTGCCAAGGCAAAAGCAGAACCGACCAATTATTTACTCTCAGAATGGTACTTGAAAAGGCTTGGGAGTATGCTACACCTGTTTACGCATGTTTCGTAGATTTGGAAAAAGCATACGATCGAGTCCCTCGAGGTAAACTCTGGAGTGTATTACAGGAGTATGGAATTGACGGTTCTCTCTTGAGAGCAATTCAATCTCTCTACAAAAACTGTAAAAGCTGTGTTCGGGTAAACGGCGTTAAATCAATACCTTTCACCGTGGGCGTTGGGCTTCGCCAGGGGTGCGTCTTGTCTCCTCTCCTTTTCATTACTTATATGGACTGGATGTTACAGCGCAGTCTTGGCGAGGAACGTTTCGAATTGGGAGATCTGAGGATAAGTCATTTGCTCTTCGCTGATGACTTGGTCATCCTTGGGTCCTCTCAGACTGAACTTCAGCGCGCACTCGATCGGTTTGTAGCCGTTTGTGTTGAAGCTGAGATGAAAGTAAATGTGAACAAATCTGAAGTGATGGTCGTCTGCAGAACGCCTGTTCAATGCACTGTGCATGTTAGTGGAGTCCCATTGAAACAGGTGGAGAAGTTTAAGTATCTCGGGGTCTTATTCACGAGTAATGGAAGGAGCAATGCTGAGATTTCAGGTGATTGGTCAGACTGGATTAATTTTGAGACAACTTTGTCATTCTGTTATCAGGAGGACTGAACTTGGTGTCAAAGCTAAGTTGTCAGTCTTTAATTCGGCGTGTTTGTTCCAACTCTTACCTATGGTCATGAGATTTGGGTAATGACCAAACGAATAAGATCGCGGATACAAGATGCCGAAATGAGATTTTTCCGTTGTATTGCTGCTGTGACTCGTAGAGATCCCATTAGAAATACAAGAATACGTGAGGAACTCAATGTCGAGAAGCTACTTCTTCGGACAGAGCGGTCCATGCTTCGGTGGTTTGGTCATATTAAACGTATGTCCCCGACCAGGATCCCACGACGTGCTATGGAATCCGTATCTCTAGGTAGACCAAGGATGAGATGGTTAGATCAAGTTCATAATATCTCCTCTACCCGTTAGGGGGTTGCCCTTGATGATTTAAAGTCGATGGCGTCCACAGCTGTGGAGGGTCCACTTGAGCAACCTACACCCGCGACCCACTTAATGGATAAGCGGCCATTGAAAATGAATGAATGAAAGGTTTCCACAATTTGTTAGCCTATCGATAATAATTGGTATTGGAACTCGAATCTAAGAAAGACGCTTAAATCAATAGGGACATCTCTCAAATTTAACATTCCGCCTTCAATTGATAGTATCTAGTACATATTATCACCAGTAAAGCATTCGTTTATTAATGCATTTAATTAAGGCCTGTAAGCTCTGCATGCAAGCTGTGCTTCTTTTTGAACGGCGCCACTCTCGTCTGCGAAACTTCCTTCTCTGCAATACTAACCAGCTTTGCAAGGCCCTTAAAGATAGCTTTAAGTTAAGGTAGCATAATATATGAACTATTGATTGAATTTTAATTAACCAAGGGCCTTGCGAAATTTTCCATTTATTAGTTAATTAGTCATCCTTTGACATTTTTGAGGGATACTTATGCGTTTCGTTAGACATGAAGGGCTGACATTTTAGATCATTTTAGATGATTCCCCTAGGGCATCCTGAAGCCGTTCTCTAACTTAACCAAATACATTTCGACACTCGTTTCTACATTAGGCACAAACTAAAAAAAAGTAATTCTCCGGCTGTGCGCTACATTTGAAGGGTATCCATATAAAATAAAAAAAAATTAAGTAGATATTCTTGTGAAGCATTAAAGTTCAAAACAATCTTTCAAAACAAAATAACACATTACTATTACAACGCTGCTACGTGCAACTCTACCCCCTACAAACTTGAGCCAGCATGAAAGACAAAACCCCATAGCATAAACTTTTCGCTTACCTAATGCATTTTCGTCATATGAAACCTTTGGGGTTTGTTGCATATTGCAACTTTGGTAAGTTTAATTTAAATATTCTCCCTCAACAAAAGTTTTTGTCCAACAAAACACTATTTGTTTTCGCCATGATGTTGTTCGTCGGTTAAAAACGAAACTTTAAACTTCAAACCGCTGAATCACTCTTCCCTGTCCGTATCTGTGTTGTGTATACATAGCAATTTCATGATTTATTTCGTCTGATTCTAAACTTTGACATACAAAAACTTTCAAGGATTACTCTGATTTCCGAATTCACTGTGGCGTATGCGTAACCTTTCTTTGTAATCAATTCCGTTTTACTTACATGTGCTAAATTCGATTGTTTCGTTGGATCCTTCAGTGTCGGTAGATGGGCACTGAACTGTCGACTTCGAGTCACCGATCTCGCCAGTTTGGCGAATTTCGACAGACCTAAAACTTTAGAGTAAATATCAAAAAGTTCTTAAATTAAACAAACATTGACACAAGACACGACACGACATTATAAGGTAATTTGCTTTAAGATTATATTTTTGATGAGTTTATTTGAAAACAGTATCCATTGTTATTTAAGTCATTTGGTTATTTATGTCTTGTGCGATACACAAGCATATCCATATAATAATGCATACATCACACATGCAACATGACGACGAATAATTGTAAAACACAATGCAATACAATTGTGAACAATAAAATGCAAACAAATAATAAAATTAAAAAAAAAATCTATAACAAAAATGGACGAGGAAGCAATACACTCGTATGTATATAATGTATATTTCATTTTCATTTGGGCTTTGTTGGAGATTACCTACCTCCCTTTGTATCCTCGCTGTCGATTGGCTGTTTCAGTGCTGTTATATCGCGAAACGTCAGCAAAAAGAGCACGACCAAATCCCGTTCGTTTCGGATCGGTGCCACTTGTAATAACAGCCATAGTGGAGTTTCTGCAAAAAAAAAGTGAATAAAATAAACGCTAAAACAATGTCGGATAACAATGAAAGAGCGAAAGGATAATAAAAGTTTTTCTAGGCATGTGGAATGCGTCCGGGACACGGGACATATTTTATTTAAACTTTTTTTGAATGAGATTTTTATTTTTATAGTTTGTGACCATTTGAGCCGGATATTCCTTGTGAAGTGAAATGTTTTTTGTTTTCGCAATAAATTGTTGATTTAATTATAGACACACGTGTTGTGTGAGGTAGATTATTGCGTTCACTGGTTACTGGGTCGGTGTGCAACCTTTGCATCCGGATGTACAAATAATGTTCGCCATTGAATAAAATATGAAAATGTGATATGAAGATAATGATAGCGGATAATATACCAAAGTGGGGTGCGCAGAGTTTTGGTTGGATCTGTTTTATTTTTCTGAAATCTTCCCGAGAAGGTGGAAAGCAGAAGGAGTCCCTAAAAAGCAATTATTCTTAAATTTATCATTTCTAAAATCACGGAAACGCTAACAATTCGTGAGTTTATGAAAAATCTTGGACTTCGGGAACTACTTAATAACCAGCAGTAGGCTTATCCACTGGTAATCTGATGGCTTATTTCAAAGAAGAGTGCAGGGCCGTAGCCAGGATTTTGGTTCGGGGGGTGGGCTAGCTTCCAAGTCTTACGAAACAGAAAACTATTCCAATTCATTGATTCCTATTAGTCAAATTTTTTCAAAGCAGAAGACGTCTTGATTTTTTTTTGATATGAGATCAATCACCTTATCTGGATCCACAATAATCGGCCCTAGCGAGGTATCCGTCGGAACGGAGAATTCTCCGCAACGCATACTCCGTCGGAGACTCAAATTACATTCGAGCTCGAGGTATCCGCTTTCGGAAAGTTGATTTGACATGATGTTGTTTCGTGGGACATCGCGGTTTTCCTATTTAGTGATTGTTTTTTCGTTTGTTTTTGCTGTGAAAACACAAATTTAAGCAACAAATACAACCAATTACTTTGTTAAATTTTGTTTTCTTTATTGCTTTCATTTATCAACACTTCACTGCAAATCGTAAACAAATTCCGCAACCAATTCCTGTCGGAGCATATCGGAAGAAAATTCGTATGAAGCTGTCAAAAGTATCAGTAAAAACGCCCTTAATCGCACTGAAACGCAAAACGCCAGTGTGCGTTGCATATTTGTCGGAAAAAAGTTCCGAAAAGGTCTTCCGACGGATACCTCGCTATGGCCGAATATCCGAATGAACAGATATCATAGCAAGTGAACTTAGCCTTGAATTCTTCATAACACTTCGGGACATTGTTTTAATCTTTTTAGCTGAAAGGGTTCTTTCAACACTAGCTGTGGTCACTGGAAGCGTTGCTAAAACCGTAAGCAAGAAATTTATAAGTCTAAAGTAAGTCTTGTCACATATATCAAGCAATTTCAAAACATCGGTAGAAGGATCACTTGACGATTTTTTTTCGCATCAAAGAATTTACTCACAGCTGACAACGAAATTGCATTATCAAAGTAACGTGTTAGATTTTTCCATTTCGTTCATTCGCTGAACTGCAGCAAAACCTGTAAGAAGAGCTTGAAACGATACGATGGTAGAACGTAACGAATCTATGCAAGATATCAGTATCGACATCGACACTCTAAAATAGACTTCAGTCGGAGAGGTTTCTGGACTCGAACGCGTTGTTTGTTTCAATGAAGTTTTTCAAACAAGTCCTCGGCAAGTGAGGATTCGGATTGAAAAGCCTATCCGAAAAATTCTTCGGCATTTTCTCTGATGTTCTTAAGAGAATTCAGAACTTCTTTAGTGCGGTCGATTGCGGAAACGAGATCTAAGGATTTGTTCTGTAGGAAAACTGATAAGGGCAGCGTTAAACTTAATAGTGTTTCGCATACAATGAGGCTTACTAGGAAATTATTTTTTTGGGCCGCTGCCAAAAGTATTGATACTTTCAAAGAAATCGCGCACGTTCTGCTCGTTATTTCTTCAGGACTTACTGAGATGCACTTGCCTTTGAAGAGTTCTACAAAGGAAATAATACTGTCATGCCTTTCAATGAATCTTGTTTCACAAAGGCGTAGAAGTCGAGTTTTTCGGCTCTCTGGTGCGTGTTTTTAATGACATTTTTTGAAAGCTATGCATTTGAATGGTTTCGAAAGAAATTAGCTATTTCACTGACTACACCAAGGCAATTGCGAATTGCAGGAGTTGACATGGCAGAGCAAGGTTAAAGCTATGGCTTGCACAGTGTACATACCTAGCGTTTTAATACTGTATACCTACCGGGATAGTCTCCTTATTTTTATAGATTTGATTTATATTAAGCCCCATTACGGTCATTTCAGTTTCAGTTAAAAACAAGACACAGTTCACAACATTTTCTAGGAAAAAATGCTTCAACAGTTCACATATCCTATATCGCACGATCGGCATCCGCTAAGTTGAGCTACCTATTTAGAGCAAAGACGTACTTTAGCCCCCACAACTTCTCCTACTGTACAAAGCACAGGAATATTGCTCCCATATATGAAGCTCGGCCCAAAACATTCACTTAACCTACTTGACAGCATACAGAGACGAGCATTTCGACTTATTGGAAACCCATCACTCACATCGAATCTACAACCGTTGGTGCACAGAAGACAAGTCGCTGACCTCTTCTTGTTCTATAGGTAGAGATACTTCCTTGGTAGATGTTCCGAGGAACTCAAAGACATTGTCCCTCGAAATGCAACTTTTGGGCGCCCCACAGACAGGCTGCTAATGATCATGACTATACACTATACAGTACACTTGACAACCGCGAGGACATCAACTTTCCAAAACTCCTTCTGTTACAGGACAAGCATAATTTGGAACTCGCTTCGAAGACTACAATTTGAAGCAATCAAAGTGCAGAACTAACAGACATCTGCAAGCATCTCGGAGCGCTTTTGAAGCGTTATAGGTTCGCCTTTCCCGGGAGAAGAATTTAAAAAAAAAAAAGCTATCAGTTAGAAAATTTTAGTTTTTGTCTTTTGCTTAAGACTTTCGGGGGGGGGGGGGGGGCTTCAGCCCCTCAAGCCCCCCCCCCCTAGCTACGTGCCTGGAAGAGTGGTACCAATTTCTCCATCTCAATTCAGGCAAAAGACTGGAATTCATTGCTTTGAAAAGCAAGGTGCTGTTTTTCGTCTATACAATTCAATCCGGATTTGCAGCCATAAACCGAAAAGCTTTATATTTGCATAGTGTGTGTTTATGAAAACCTTTCTTACACAAAGCTGAAAAATGTCTAGATATGGCAAAATTGTATAAGAAATATTTTACCCCTTCAACTCACGTGTTTCAAACAAATGTGATCGTTTTCAACAGCTCTGACTGGAATTTAGATGGTTTTGAGTTCGATCTCAAAGCTCTTGATCGGTGCCGTGAAATAAAGTCGAAGGAAATAAGGTCGAATTGACTTTATTTCCATTTCAGATTGGAAATAATGTCCAATTGCTCCTTTTTTCATAGTCGACTTTATTTCCATAGCAAAATAGTAATAAGGTCGAAAAAGGGGAATTTAAATTAAAAAATTAATCCCATAAGCAGTGAAACATGTATTACGTCTGCCCCCGCCACCCCTCTGCTTGGGGTTACTGTATAGGATTTGAAGTAGGTGGGCTGAAATGACCTAATTGAACACGGCACCCTCTCTGTCGTGTTTAGTATATACATCTTTACAATATTCATTCATGAAGTGCATAAATTGGCACTTCAAAATCTTAAAAATTAAGAATTTAGACATATGTACTTTATTTTTTCCGAACATTATTTATTTCTTCTCTAACCATCATAGAGGTAAGATCACAAACAAATTTATATATGGCCAATATGAAGCCTCGCTAAAAATTCAAAATACATAGGTAGTTGTAAACAATCCCAGAAAAAAAATTCTTTAAAATTGGGAAAACGAGTTACTAATTCAAATGCACTCCGAAAGTAGTCCAACGGTAAATAAAATACCAACTACAAAATAATTTTATGCAAAAGTTCCATTACAGGGCCAATTAGAAGTCAAAAAAAAGTTATATGATCACTCTTTTTGAATACCTTAATTGGGTTTTGAACAAAAAAAAACAAAGGTAGATAACGAAAACAAACAGTCTAAAAGAATGGATTTAAATTTTCATTGGCTTAATTTAAACCCAGTAATTTTCGAAAAATTCTCTTTATGTTTTTATCGAACTCAAAAATTGTGTTTCCGAGATACGGGGAATGTTTTGAATACTGTGAGGGTTGCTGTTCAGGGTCGGTTCGGTTCATCACCTAAATGTATACGTGCTCGACTTTGTTTGAGTGAGGGCTATTCTTTTTTTTCGATTTAATTTACCGGAGTCTTGCGACGCCCCAAATGTTAATATTTATTCGATGAATCTAGTTCTTTTGGGAATTTAAATTTTAATCCAAATATACCTATATTTATCATGCCTGTTTTCATTTAAACTATTGGAAACCAATTTAAAAAAAAAACTTTGGTCTAGTAGGCGAATTCAGGCATTTGGCGGTTTAAGGAAAACTATGTTTAAGTTAACTTAAATGCCATTTTTGGTTCAAATTGTTAGTCGTTTTTGATAAAAAAAATAGGGAATGGGCCATAATTCTGGATTTCAAAATACTGTATCGACAAAATTCTGTATTTTTTTTTTTTGAAAATACTGTATGAACAAAATTCTGTATTTCAGAATTCTGTATTTCAAAATGCTGTATATCCAAAATGCTGTGTATCCAAAATGCTGTATATCCAAAATGCTGTATATTCAAAATACTGTATGTGCAAAATTCTGTTTTCCGAATAGCTGCTTATACCCAATTCTATTTTTTGAAAAAGTGTTTGCATAAGAAAAAGCAAGCTGTAATATAACTTTAAATTTATTGAAAAAAAAAACAAAAATTGGAAATCATTTAGGAACATAATTTAACAAAAACATAACAGTAAACTTAATACTTCAAAGAAATTTAATAAACAATAAACATAAAAATAACAAATTAGCATAACAGAATTATTTAAAACAAAAGCAAAATAAGCAACGTTGCTTAAATCGGGCCTCTTTCGCATAATACGTAGGTACCTGTGTTTGTGTAAGGAACGAGAGAACATTATTTATTTAAAAGAAATGCTAGCTTCGTACAACCTCTTTATTCTTGAATATTGTGTGTAATTTAATAATGATCAATTCTAAATTTATGCAAGGATTACAAATATTGATTTGGAGTGCAGTTGTAAAATTCTTTTTTTTTTAACCGCTAAAGGTAAAGGTTATATTGCAGTAGCAAAATTCTTCAGGTATTCTTCGCACTTTGTTTTTATAAATCTATGTAGATATGCAAGGAGACAGTAAAATATAAAAATAAAAGAAGTGGTATGTTAGAATTCTGTATTTAAAAAAAATGGTTTTGATAATGTAAAAAAGTGCGCACTTTTTTACATTATCAAAATACAGAATTTTGATATACAGAATTTTGAAATACAGAGTTTTGTTCATACAGAATTTTGAAATACAGAGTTTTGTTCATACAGAATTTTGTTCATACAGAATTTTGAAATACAGTATTTTGAAATACAGTATTTTGAAAACAGAATTTTGACCATACAGTATTTCAACCCCAACCCAAAAAAATATTTTTTTTAAATCCTTATTTGGGAAATATTGTTAATATGTATTTAATATTAGGTATATTATAAATATAAAAAATGGTTTCGATGCAATACGAAGGACAAAACAAATCAGTCCAGCTGCTTAGGCTTTAGGTCTCAGGAGACTGATGAACGGAATTGCGGGAGCAATTTTGTGAGTTCGCCTGTATAATCGACGTAATATCAGAATTGATTAAAATCTCGAGGTCGAATATATCTTCCTCTTATAAAATGGCTTTTAACAAACAGTGTATCTCATTCTTCAACTAAAAACTTAAAGCCTTCAATCGTCGTGTCATACCGTCATACGTCCCCAATTTTAAGAAGATATTATTGGCTTTAAAGATTTTCGAATATGGGGGAGTGGCACCTCCTATACAACAGATATACTCAAAACGTAATATCTTGGTAGATTTATGTACAAATGTAGTCGGGGTTGGGAAAAGGGCCAAACCAAAAACATCACTTAGTAGAGCCGTACGTCTTGATATTGGTAGAAGCTTTTGTTCCGTAAAGTATTACCTATATCGATTTAAAATGTCGAAAATATTTTGCAAAGTACAGTGCGGTTCACTTGTTTAGACGCAGAAGAGTTACATTTTATTTCTTGTTTTTTTTTTTCGTTTTACTCCACGCAAAGAGAAAAAAAACTTTTTTGGCATACACTATAAAACAAACATAATTTCAAACTTGATGATGGACCCATAACGATAGTTTTACTCATTTTATGAACATCATGTTTCAATTTAAATTTGTTTTATAGTGTTTTATAGCTGGACCCGTGATCGCCTTGCCCGCTCGCACAAAAATATATTAGGTTCATTTAAAATTACACTTTGAGAGTTTCATTGAAATCTGTCCAGTAGTTTTCGTGCTTTTAGGAGAAAAAGAAAATTCCGCCCTCTCCTAGATCTTGCTACTTATTTCCTTTCCTTTCTCTTCCTATGGAATCCTATATTTTCACTTCAAAAAATACATTTTGGTTAAAAACTGTTCCTAAGGACGTGGCTATAAATGACAGCCTATGTCTTACAGTTTTAAGGAACATTTAAAAAAAGTTTCATTGAAATCTGTCCAGTAGTTTTCGAGTTTTTAGCTGACAACGAAAATTTCTACAGTTTTATTATATGTGTAGATGAATGTTCCTTTCTGCAAATACGTTTTTTTTTCTCTTTTAATACGAAAAAAACCAAGAACTAAAACGTTACCCTTGTGCGCCTAATGTTGAATTCATTTAGCTTAATAAAATTGTTTGGTTTTGAGCATTCAGCACTATTTTTAAAGAAAGCATTAAAACAATTACGTACATATGTCTTTATTGCTAGTGATGTTTTTGTTTACTAGTTTAAGGAGCTTCAAATTGTCTTCTTTACTATCGTTTCCCATGATATTATTGACAATGCGCCATTGTACGATTAAATTGATTATCCCTGAAGCGGTTGTTATAGTAAGCAATTTTCCTGCTAGCTACTAGACTTCGGACATTCGTTTGGAGTTCTTTATATTTTACTTTTAACTAAATGTTGGTGCAATCTATTTTTTCTTACTCGCATAACATTTATCCAAGGTTTGGTTTTCTTAGAGATATGATTTTTTTTTACATCTAAGCACTCATTAATTGCATTCTTTAGTTTATCAAGAAAATCAGAAAATGCCCTTGAGGGACAGTCACAAACGTAGACAGAAGTCCACATTTCATGCAACAAGAGCTCGTTAAGTTTTCGGTTGTTAATTTCATTTTCTCTTAACTCATTCGATTGACTTTTTTTTCAAAAATATCAGAAATATCTTTAAAAGCAATGGCAGTGGCGGAATGGTCAGTTATGTCCAATTCCTATGCAAAAGGTTTTTCATCTGAAGTGGATTTGTCTCTTAAAAAAGGTTGATGGATACAAGTTTTGGTCACCTGCGAGTTGTTCTAGTGGGTATATTTATAAATGACTGTAGCTTCGTTTACACCAATGCAATGCAATCACATTAAATCCGATCAAGGCTAAAGTAATATAAACCTCATTGCGCCCCTAACCAATTTCGTCTACAAACAAACTCATCAAATGGGGTCCACCTACATCCCATTTATTTCAAAACATCAACCTTCAAGTAAACACTCAAACAACTCTTGCATAAACTCACCCTCAACCTGCATTATTGCCACCATCAATTTCAGTTCCAATGACAATTCTATTTTTGAAAACTCTGAACGGAATTAAACACCATGCCCCTTCGTAGATGAAAAGTTTGTATCCCCACCTCAAGGCCCTTTCGTATTCGTTCAATAATAGCACTCATCACTGGCAATGGCAACAGGGCCACTGGCTGTTGCACCAATAATGTTGAACCGTCGTTGATGCCTACCAAAACTGATGATGAGTGATGATGCCTGTATCCGTTGGGACAAGGAAATCTCTTTCATCAGGCGGAACAAGAACTGAAAGGTGTATCTTATATGAGGAAAGATGAATTTATGAATAGTGAGGATGGAATAGGAGCGGCCCGATCAATCGGCACTAAAACATCACGAATAAACTTTAGCTACACGACGGCAAAACCACATCCACATTGTGTGTACAGCTGTATGTATTCTCACACAATAGGTTTGACGACCGCGAAATTGGCTGTTAGCTGCTTTAAATGGGAATTGTATGTCTCGCGGGGAGCATGTCGGCCCTCTTTGCGTTTTCGCCATAATAGAACCACAGAACACTCGTTTATTTCTGTTCTACCTACCGAATTTTATATTGCCCCAATTTAACATGAGTGCAACACACGTTGCAACTCACAACTCCACGATGATGTTGACTGTTGGCAAAATGCCAAAAACAATAGTAGTGTAACTGAGGTGGGAAGGCTTTCGATTTGTTTTTCCGTGCTCGTCCTTGTACGTGTTTGTTATTGCTCCCCATTGGCATATTGCAACTCTGCCATTGCCACACTGTGCACCTATCATCGCTAACCGGCTTTAAGCGTTTGATGTATTTGTGGCATATTGAATGTGACAGCCAAGGTGTTCCAAGGGGTGACGACTCACGGCATCATCCCTTTTGTGAGGATTTCGAAATGTTTGGCAGTTTTTTTTTTTTACTTGGTTCATTAGTTTTTTTGAATAGCTTGTCCATGTGGTCCGTCATTCGATTTAATTCACTTCCCCTGAATAGGACAAGTATGAATTGAGTGCGGGTGTCATATTGAATGCTTTCGTTTTTATGACAACAAGCGTTGTCCTTGAACTTTGGTAATCGATGGGTGTTACAGCTGGAAGAACTAAAACGGAAGGCAAATAAGAGTTGGCATGCCGACAAATTGGACAAGATGTGTGTTTTTTGGAGATATCTTTGCGAATGCAATGCAATTTAATACCAAGGATGACGATGTAGGAATATAAAGGCTGCGGAGTTGAAGAGGTCCACTAGGACACGTCCAACTTCTTTTTCTGGGACTCTGTCACTACAGGAGCAGAATACTTGGAAGCTACAACTTAAAAGCCATTCAAGAACTCCCTAATGTCTCACTAATCTTTAGAGGCTTCGGAGAATATCAGGACGTCTGCACAGTGTCGGGTAAGCATAAGTATTTTTTTTTTAAATACTTTTCCCGAGAAAGGCGAACCTATAACGCTTCATCAGCGCCCCGAAATGCTGGGAGATGTAGCTTAGTTCTGCACTTAAATTGCGGCAAATTGTAGTCTTCTGGAAATAATATCCCCAGAACAAATAAATAAAAAACACATATAACGCAAATATAATATGCAAACAAATATGTTTGATAATCACAGAAAACAACACAAGAAATCAGTTTAATCTTAGGTGAGTAATATTTAAGTCATTTATTAGGGGGTTATCAGTGAAGTTACATCTAGTCAAAAACACTTGGTTTAGTTTTCTGATTCTCTCGAATCACATCAACATTAGCTCTGTTATGCAAATCTAGGGTAGAGTTAGAAATAAGGTTATACAAGACATTTCCCCAAGAATTTGCTCTAATGCAATCCCTGTGTCTACAATTGAGGACACTTCCAATTAGGAAAATACCATTAATGCTAAAGAATTTTCTCAAGTCAAATTTCAAGCCGACTCTGTTTACTAATCTGGAAGTTCCACCAGGAAAATACACACAAAATTTGTTTATCATTTTACCATTTTTTTTAACTTGACTTCTACACCTAGATTTGTAGAATTCTGCCAAGTCGCGAATTTTTTTTAAAAGTTGCGTTTTCAAAAACATGGCTGAAACAGGTTCAGTGGGAGCTATTAGAAAAATGCAAGGACAACAATGCAAACATCGCAGCAGCACGTAAATTGTTAAAAGATAAACAAATTAAAACCACCATGTTCTTAAATAAAATAGGATGTTCTGCGATCGATTATGTACGCATACACTGAACCAAATCGCGTAGGTGATATTGACGAAAATAATTTATCAATCTTTGAAGAATTTATTATTCGAATCAACAATTTTTCATAAAACTTTTAGTTTTATTGAAAATTTAGGGCCAGTTTCAAAGGTTCTGGATAAAGTTTCGGATAGTTAGCCGACACGTAACGCTTTCCACCAGATAAAAGCTGCTAATATTTTTTTTCTGTTTCATCGTCAAAGTCTCAGATAAACTTACTTGAGGAAAAGTTTATCAGGCGCTTAGTTTGTTTCGAGACACATGTCATTTGTTTTGTATTTTTTTGTTTCGTGTTTTCTAATATTTTTTGTTGTTTTAGGTAAACCAAAAGAAAAAAGACATTGGAAAATTTAACGGAAGAAAAAATTGAAGCTCCAAAAATCAAAAAAAGATTTATAACAGAGGAGCTGAAGCAGGTATCCGATTACTCCTTGTGTGGCTGACACAAACCAGTGAGAATAGACCACCAGCTTCGGCCAAAAATGAGAGTTTCATAGAGCCAGTTTCAAAAAGTTACTGCGTGGTTAAGTATGCGTGCAATGTTAAAGTAAACGTAGGGTGAGTTTGGTCATGCATACACTGGCACATAGTAACATTTACAGTTATTCCGTGGTAACTTTGAAATAATTCAAATAATTCAAATAATTGGCCGTTATTGGGACGCGTCAAGCAAATAGTGTGTTCGGTGTGGTGAATTTATTACTAACTTATAATTTCATTCCAAAACATACAAACATAAATAGGTAGTTACTATAAAAATGGAATTCCTTTGACATTATTACAAAAAAATATTAGTTTAAGCTACAAAACTAAAATAGATGATCAGAAAAAAATCACAAAACATAATTTTTTTAGTTTTGCTGATATAAATTTAGACATTTTTCTATATATTTGAACGAAAATTTATTTATTTTCTTTGATTGTTTATTTTATTAAAGTGTAGGTACTGAGTTTTGGAATCAATAATTTAAAAAAAAGGAGAGAGGACATTTGTTTTATCAGTCTTAATATGTTTATTGTTTTATTTCATTTACAAGAAAAATGTGATGAATTGATTTTAACCAACAAATAAATTGGTCATCGGAATTTAAGAAAATTTGCGTTCTAAAAATGAAATACGTCTTGGGCACATAGGTATAAGATCAAATCGTAAGTGCGCATTGTCATATTGGCTTATATCACCAGTAATCTGCATAAGGTGTAAATAAGAATTTATTAACATAGGTATACATATTACGCTTTCGCTAGGGCAAATATGCAAATTTCAGGAAATATTTTTTAATACAATTTAAATTTTTAAAACTGCCTGTATGTTTTCGTATTAGTTAATTCGCTAATTTTCTACTATATTTGAATGTCAAAACTAATTTAATTTTTTAATTTTTGAACAACCAATTATTCTTTGTAAAACATAATTCAAAATCTATTCATCATATTCTCCTTATAAATAAAATAAAACAGTAAACATGCCTATTTATATACGACCAAAATAGTTTTCGTTAACTTTTATAATTATTTATTCGAATATATTAATTACACTTTATCTAATAACAGACGCAATCATCGAAAATAAATTTATTTTCTTGAAAATATAAGAAGAAAAAAAGCACAAAGTGTTTATCAACAAAATTGCAAAGAATCCCGTTTAGCTGATTTCATCATGCTTGCAATTTAGTTTTATAGCTTAAAATAGATAATATTTTTTTTTTGTAATAAAGTCATAAAATACAAAACATATCATTAAATACAGGTTTTACGCAAATATATTATTATGCTTTTTAATAAAACATAAGTTGGCAATTAATTCACCACACCATACACACCATTTGCTTAACACGTCCCAATAGTGGTCAATTATTTGAATTATTTGAATTATTTCAAAGCCATCTCAGATTCAATTTTCTTATTTCATCTTTTTTTGCTTATTCACACGTATTCACAGATAGAAAAAGAGGCGGAGCTACTTATTTCAAAACTGGCTCTATGAAACTCTCATTTTTGGCCGAAGCTGGTGGTCTATTCTCTCTGGTTTGTGGTGGCTGAGCTATTACTGGGCCACCAACCAGGCTGATTATCAGCACGGGTCGTATGACACCTTCGGCCAGCACAGGGGAAAGGGGTATAGGTTAGGATAAGAAATAGAGAGAATGGTATGGTGAGAGAAGGGGGAAGTAGATAAGCTCTCCAGTCTTATCGAGCACTCTAACTAAGAGCTTTTGGGTAGTACTAAGTTCGTTATTTATCAAAACATTCTGTCTGTCATGGGTAGGTACTGGGGATTAAAGCTGCCGACAGCCACCTCCACAACGTCCAGAAAGGACGCAACGGCAAGGTGACCGCCCTTCGTGGTAGAAAGGTTAGAAAAAAAGTGAATACAATTTTCTTTTTAAAGTCGCTTTGCACCTTGGGCGATATACACTGTTCCTATGGGGTAATCTACGCTCGTCAACGAAAAAATGCTCTGAAACTATATTTTTTCCAGCCACTTCAAATAAATATTTAGTTTATCTTCTGGATATAGGATTTAACAGCCACTATCCGAAACCTTTGAAACCAAAAGTTGAAGTTTAGCCGACAGATAAATTCCGGATAGTCTATCCGAGACTTTATCAGTTAGTCTTGAAACTGGCCCTTAATATTCAAAATCAATAAATTTCTTCAACTGCTGTCCGATTTAGTATTTTATTCAAACGAATGAAATTTCTTCATATTGACAAACTGAAATCGTTGACTGAACTACCTAAATCTCGTAGGTGATATTGAAGAATCAGTTATTCAAATCGACAATTTTTCATAAAATATTTTTAAAATCAAGGGTTTTTCATCAATTTGAATAAGTTTCTTTAAAATGTTATTGTTCGCTGTTACGCTCGAAGTGATAAGTTTTATTATAGAAAGCAAATTGCCAAAGTGAAGTCGGGATAAAGAATTTTTAAATTAAAGAAAATCAATTAAATAAGCGCAAACGCTTGGAAGTGTTTCTCAAATACACTATTGTATTAGAAAAACGTAAGTAATATAGAAATATTTTTCAAAATTTCGACCTGCGATTAGGTCGCAGTTAAATGAATTTAAAAAACAGTTCACCTTTATTTATAATATTTTTCCCAAAAGCAACATGCTTTTCTAAGCTAGCTCTCTCCTAGTTGGATCAACCGTGGAGAAGATGCAACAAGAAAAAGAACATTCAGCGAATGATCACCATAAATGAACCGTAAGAACGTCGTTGTATTTTCCAATGACATAAAATATAAACATACCTTAATATTTTCAATTTGTTTAATTTTTCCAAGTATAGCCAGGACCTTGTAGGACCTTTATCTAAACCTAATGTCATCAATTCCAAATATGACGAGAACAATCTTCAAGTATATTCATTTATAAATATATATGTTATGTAAGTTACAAAAAAAATGTCAACTTTATAATTAACCTAATGCTTAGAAAATAAAAAAAATCGTTTTTGACTTTTAAAAGTGATTCTTTTTTGTTTTGTTCTTAGTTTGAAATAAATAAGCGGTAACGGACGAAAAAAAATCATTAATTTGAATAAATATAAGTAAGTTAATTTGAAGAAAAACGATGCGTAATATTGAAGAATATTTATTCAATATCAATAGAATAAAGTGTTGAAATGAAGAATTGAATTTCAATTTAAATAAAGAATAAGTAAAAATGAAGAAAGTTTCGTTAATTTACAGTTGACCAATTGAAGAAAGTATTTCCAATTTGAAGAATATTTTTTTTTTAAATGAAGAACATGATAGAATAATGAAATTTTATCACCCCATATAACAAATTTTTGTGGATTTAACACCACAACGAAAAATTTAATGAACTTTTTTCAAAATGACAATATTTCTTAAATATAACAAAGTATTTGTCAAAACAACGGATAGGAGGTGTTGACCTTATATTGATCGCCATTTTTCTTCAAGTCTACCTACGTTTTTGTCAATATCACCACCAAATTTGCACGACCCAACCAGCATGGAAAATTTCAAAGTTCTAAGCTTAGAGGAAGTGGTATAAAATATGGCTTGCAATATTTGAGCATAAAAAATTTTTCACGAAGTTAAGTAAAAGTCTATAATAAGCTATATCGGTCGAGTAGTTCTGGTGCCTCCCATACAAACCCATATTAGGCCCATGTGTTGTCTGTACGTACCTACTCACATGCCTAAAGGTGCTAGTACACGATATGTAGCACGCCTCATATATATGTAGCACTGACGTCATTTTGACGTCAGCGAATGATCCCAATGGGTGTACATGCCGCGTACAAGCTCTCTTTGTGCACTCTCTGTTGACGCCAGAGCCACATATATATGAGGCGTGCTACATATCGTGTACTGGCACCTTAACAGGCCAATGATAACACTTGACTTGTTTTGTTTATTTTTGCGAAGATTGCACCGGTGGAGTTGAAGACAATGAAGATTTTTCGGATGATAATGACGTTTGTCAAGTGCTGCAGCCAATGTTTACATGCAAATATATATGAAGGTATATTCCAAGTACAACATCAAATTACAAGCCCAGACAATGGCTGATGGAGAAGACAATTATAAATACCCGTGCTGTCGGCGGGCTTGGTTTGGCGCGACAGACAGCGCAACCCTCCACCCCTCATTATCATTAGTTTTATCTCTAAAGACGTATGTCCGTACAAGTAGTTTATTCTACAACGAGTTTGGTTGTCCATAGTGTTTTGGTCTTTTTACGAAAACACTTTTTGGCGTATTTTCATTTGGCGTAATTTCAGGGAGTGTGTGACATCTAAGTATCAATGAAATCAATTGTAGAGAAATAAGTCTTCAAAACGTCCAGTATACGATTTTAAATTCCCTTATGCCAGCATAAACGAAGGCTCTGTATGATAATGTTGAGTGCTGTCATCCCTCGTCTGGACTGTGTAAATATATAGATGATGAGGAAAGCTTGGTTTTGCATCAAGGTTGTAAAGTCACACCCGAAGCCATTAATGTCAAACATGAATTTAGACAAGACGACGCGCCATTATGTTGCAATACCACTTGAAACATTTGAACGAAACCCTTAGTCAACATGCAAGTTACGATCTTTCAAAAGTCAATAAGGGAAAGCGTCTAAATGTGGGTATCAGTTAACGAATAAGGTTTTTGCCACCCACTAACAATACCATACCATAGACAATACCAATCAATATCAATGAATCGGACAGATCGAAACAATACGCAGCTATGGCTCTGACTCAAAAACAATTGAAAATTTGGTCTGAGAAGCCAGAAAACCTTCAACCGGAAAACAAAGGAGACTCTGTAAAAGACCTTTATAATCCCAGTCCTGCGTTACGGGTCTGAAGAAGCATGATCTCTTTTAAAAGCGGTTGAAGATATCCTTAGTCGTTTCGACAGGAAAATTATTCGTACAATCGGTCCCGTTTGCAATGACGGATGGAACTATACGACCTGTACAGCGACATTCACAAAGTCCAAAACTCTGCACATGTATAGCGAATCGACAGCATTTCTTCGGTCTAAACCGCCTTCCATTATAACCGCGAAGACTCGCAGTACAGAAAGACCTATCTTTCCACAAGATTTAATCATCTCAAAACTTCCTATTGACCAGGAAGGCAGGAAGGTATAAAACGTTGGAGGTGGCTGATGCTTATTTTAAGGAGTTCACTGAGATTGTGGGAAATTTATTTTAGAGACAGAAATTCTCACAACATAGCTGTGCCATGTCCAGCGAGTTCGTCGGCCGTTCAATTACCTGGAATATCCTACAGCCCGCACCCGTATAATGTGCATTTTTAATTTTTCCGCCATCTCGTTAATGCCAATTTTGATTGTGAAAGTGATCGAATCCATTGATTTAACCGCGGCTTGACTGTACCTATGTGTAAATGGGCGGTATCCCTTGTGGATATTACATTATACCGCAGCCATGAAAGGGCATCCTTAATAGTCATGATTTCCGCCTGGATCACACTGTAGTGATTTTGCAGCTGAGGTCTTTGGAAAAAACACCTCCGTCCAATCCTGTTTCCTCTTTTGCGACCCATCTGTAAACGGATTCCATGCGAAAGGTAGGTACATAATATAGGTGTCGAAGTTCTTGTTGAACTAAAATTCTGGGAGGGTATATAAATGTTTGCGGTTACACGGTATAGTAGGTTTGCTTTGTTGAAACATTTAGTTGCGAAATGAAATTAATTCTACTTTCCACTCCCTAGCCGTCGTTTCATTCCGACCTTGAACTCAATAAGATCAAATAAATTTCGAGTCCAGAAACTTCAATTTTATTAGGCTCAGTGCCAATTTATTGCTTCTATCTGCGTATGCGACGCCTTCTGTCCTTTCACAGAATCAAATCGCCATCATCATCATATTCAGTTAATTTCAAGGAACAATTTTTGCGGCAAACTTTGACACATGTAGTTTCTTTCCCACAACATAAGATAAATGCTTATCCTACGCAACTTTTATTAGTTCAAGAACTTTATCCCACCACTTCGTGCTCGGGATAACTTTTGAATTCGTCCTCCTCACACGAGTCAATTGATGTTCAACTTATCTCCCTCTCCGACAAAACATAGTATATACGGAGTAGATATCTGCTCAGAATTTTCCAGTGTTTCCACTTGGTCTGGGAAATTGTAGTTCTTATCTCTCATACTTCTTCCAATTTTCTTGTACGTCCTTCTATCTATTACGTCACTTAAAAATGAGTAAGCGCCATTTGAATACAACACTTTTAATACGACTTGAAATCTTTCGTGCAACGGAAAACAGAATTAATGAACACAATCTTCCTTTCACTAAAACAAATCCTCACTTGAGGATATGCGAATCCTCTCATCTCGCATTGACAGAAAATGGCATTCATTGTATTTTTATTCATCGTCTTCTTCTTCTTGCTGTTCGCACTTGAATGAATATCCTGAAATATAGTATCCGTGTAGGTGAATGCATTTGAAGGACCTTCCGGTATATTTTTTTCACTTGTTCCACATAAGTATCCTAGATTCGTATGAAACAGATGACAACAATAACTATCAAACTAAGTTTATATTGCGCAACATAAGAAGACAAGAACATGAAGGACTATACAAGCGTCGCAGGCTGCCGAAGATGTCCGCACGTCGGTCGGTCGGTGAGAATGAGCAGAAAAACGCGATAAGCGCAAGGATAACAGATGGAAATTAGATTTCACTGGGAAACAACAAATTAAAATAACATCGTTAGAACGAGGCGTCTTTGAATTATCCTGGCACTGGCAGAAAAGTCATTACAAGCGAGCACATTCTCTAGGATGTGTAGAGGAGGAGGTCAATAATTTAGGATTTCGGTATCAATTTAAAAGTGAAATTATCTGATGGTGAAGGATACGCTGATGGGGAATCTGTGTATGAACTACGATAAGAGAGAATAATGTTGAGGAGTACATTAGACGAAGGTAAGGTTTCATCATGAATTACTTATGAACGGGTGTAGGATGTCTATGAAGTACGAGTGTGTCCTTTTTGTTGGTACCTGGGGCAACCTGTCCGTATTTGGATAGAGCACAGCCGCATTGTAAATCTGAAAGATAATATAGGTTATATAGCAGAACAAATTGTATTGAGGCAACAACTACGTTTTAGCATACTTCAAACTACTGGCTGGCTGCAATGTGGCCAACAAATCATTTACTATACAGATACACTTCGATATATTCAATATACACTTCGATATATTCAAGCTACATATAAGTAGGGACTGCGCCAAGAAGGTATACTTTACTTACAGGCCTAAATGTACGAGTACGACAAGGTAAAACAAAGGCATAGCAAATGTTAATCGATTACTATTGTAAAGCAATAAGTTATACTGACTACAGTGGCGAATTATTAGCACGCTATTGACGGAACCCGCGAATGCATCTATGAAATCTAGAACCCACCCCTACCACAATTGGTCAACAGGTTGCAAGAAAATGGTATAACCGGCGCTCTAAGTTGGTAGAGTCGCTTTGCAAAACTAAAAAAACTAAAAGCCTTCGATTAACCATCTTCTTAGGGACAACAACCGTCGCGTGCGTCGGTGCGAAATACTCAAACGCATTATTTGTCAGAACTCTTTATTAACGCGTAGTAGAACATACGATTTTGTCCGTGTAGTTAGCAACCACGGATACACATGTTATCAGAATCGGCATACAATTTCAGTCCGCTTTTATTTGTACTACAGAACGATGAGATATGGGAGGAATTTGCCCGGCAGGTATCTCAAAGGTTTAAACAAATTCCAAATGTTCCATTGAATACCTATAGAAGAAGAACGGCAGTTGCTTTCAACAGCAGTCATCGCCTCTGCAGGATGGTGTGGCGTCTGGTGATGAGAAAATAACTGCGTGGTTTAAAGCGCGCGGAGTTTAAGAAGCCATCAGCGAAAAGAAAAGGCTTTCAAGGTGTGGATTCACTTGGGGGACTCATCTTCTCGAAACCGGTACACTGAGTCGCGAAGAACTTGCAAATTGGGTGTTAAAGCAGCCAAAGAACAATCTTGGAAGGAGTTCGGCGAGAAATTAGACCATGATCACAGATCTGCAAACAATATGTTCTGGCAGACTATCCGCCGTCTTAGAGGAAGGAGTCAAATCCAAAGATGGTACACTTCTTTCTAAGGAGGAGGACATATTGCGCAGATGGAGCGAACACTTTTCTGGATTGCTCAATTCAATCCAGGGCATAGAGGATGACAGATCCAATACCTTAAGCAGGGCGGAAAATAGTCCCACGGTAGAGAAAGTCACTTTTGTGATCAAATCGCTAAAATCTGGCAAATTTGCTGATGGAGTGGATGAAATCCACTTGGTCCTAGCAAAGCTGTAGGTCTTTAATTCAGTGTTCGTTCCAACTCTTACCTATGGTCATGACTCATGAGGTTTGGGTAATGGCCGAAAGAATAAGATCGCGGATTCAAGCTGCTGAAATGCGATTTCTCCGTTGTATTGGTGTAACCCGTAGAGATCGCATTAGAAATATACCATACCAGAAAACGTGAGGAACTGAATGTCTAGCGGTCCATATGCTTCGGTGGTTTGGTCACATTAAACGCATTTCCTCAACCAGGATCCCATGACGTGCTATGGAATCCGTACCATCGGGTAGGCGTCCTCTAGATAGACCCAGGATGAGATGGTTAGATTACTATTTTCACAACACAGGTATCGCGACATGCATGAAAATTGTGTAGTTTTACGAGTGGGACGTTGTTAATCTGTGACAATCTTTCAGAAAAAATTGGTCATTCAGTATAACAGCATTGACAATTGCCTATATGTAGCAGTGGCATTCAAATCAGTCATGTCGTCCCATTCAATCGTATCAATCGTGTCACGCGGCGTCAGAGGTCTTCGTTTTTGAGATTTGTGAAGCAAACAGAATTGGAATTTGTGCGAACGAGGAATGGAATGCTCTATTCCGTAAGAATGCTGAATATTGGTGATGATGTTTATGATGAGCAATTCGTCAGTGATTTTGGCGCATTGTGCATTTCGTACCCATTTTCTACTAGTCGTTCAATGCGGCGTTTATAGCTGCACGACTCTTAGAGAGTGGAACAATACGAAACAAGCCGCACAAGCCTTGGAAGGAATCATACCACTCGGTCAGTCGAGAATATCGCTTCCGTTGCTCAAGATGTCGTAGAAGCCCATTCGACATTTAGCTGACGACGTGCCACGCATTTGGTCATTCCACGTACGTCTCTGCGCCGCCGGACATTTTGTACAAAAAATCCATCAGCTGATAGGTGTTGGCCGTGAATCTCGTTTACCCTAAGCTCAGGTCCTCCTGAGTCTCAACAACGAAGGTTAACGATCCCACACCATGAGGATGTGGATACATAAACAAAAAAAAATGTACGGTTCTAGGGCACGAAGAGCGATTACTACCACTCAAAGTCACTGTGCGCTGTTTGCGCTGGACTAGTCATCGGGCTAAAGTGGTACGCACTATAGAACCATTATCAATTAATTTTGCATTCCTCAATTGGATGAATTGGAACCGGGGCAAAGGCGCATACTACACGAGTCACAATCGACAATCTTAAGCAGTCGTTTCCGGTTGCCTGATATCGAACTGACCGAAAATACACTCTATTTGACTGGGCTAGAAAAAACCATTAGAAAAATCGAACAAATGGTACTCTTAATCAACAACCTAAGCGGTCAAAACATTTAAAACTATGATTAAGCGATGTGAGTTAGAAGTTTGGCTCTTACTTGTCCAAATACCCATAGAAGTGCAGTCACTTCAAGCGCAAAGCGGAAATGCTGTTCAAGTCTCAAACAGCCTAAAAACTGAGGCCGGGCTTTGCCTTCGCAACCTTATAGACATAGACAAGAGTCCAGTTCAATACTGCCGTTTAGTGAGACTAAACAGTTCGATACCATCCAGAGTAATTTTGAAAAAAAGCAACCATTGGTTACATGATACTAGGCGGGTAGTAAGGGTGCATTTGAAGCAGTAGAATCAGATAATTGTTTGACCTCAATTCACCAACAATTTATTCGAAAACATAATTTTTCAGTTGTGCTGCAGACTTCCCAGTATAATAAGACAAAGAAAAACCGTTTAACCTAAATCAATATACCAATTCGATTCCCATGGCGTATGGGCATTATTTCCCCAATCTATTGCGGATTTTCCACTTTAGCAACCCTTAATGAATCTATTCTGTCTGTTTATGACCACAATTTCGGCTACAAGGGAAATCGGAACAGTTTGTTGTTGTTCGGCACCACCGCCGTGATCCCCGTGGGTCATTCTGATGTTTCTTCTTTCTCCTTATTGCGGTTTCTTATATCCGCCAGCCCGTTGTGACTCTTACGTTTTTCAGTTTTATTTTGTCATTGCCGTAAGACCATTTCCGGTGAGTCTCCCCCTCCCTGTCGGCAAAAATTTGACAAATCCTTTTGTTATCCATAAAAACATGCCAACAACTTCAGCCATGAAATAAAACACGATACACCAAGTTCTTCATCCTCCTTCCACTTAGGGCTAATGATGGTCCAATACATGAATTACAAACAATGTAGCCATGGCCTAAGGGAGAATATTTTCGACCACCCGTGTGCCGGTTTATTGCTGCAAGTCAACAAGGAAAACAACTACTCTGCTTGTTCCTTGTGTGTGTCCCCTTAAACGAGCTTAAAAAAGCCCACCTGCGGCAAGAACTATATTTACTTGTGTATACTTGACCAGGTAAGCAGATTTGAAGGATTCAATTTACCGTACTGCACTAAAATTTAATATTAAAATCCAGGTATATCCTTGTGAAAGGATGGATAAATTTATTTCATGAAATCACTGTATATACCCCACCTGGACGACCGCGTTCAATCGACCATCGGGAATAATAGATATCGGATACTTTTGCTGACATCATCTGGGAGGAACTAGGCGCCATAGGCTATTATCCTTGCAGAATGCAATATACCCTGTCAATTCCAGTCGTATTGCATCCATCTCATAAAATCTAATATCCCATGGCATTTGGTACTTGAACTAAAAGACGAGAGGATATGGGCGCAAATGTTATGATCCGGCATTAAGTTGACACGTAAATTGTATATGTGTGTATACAGGATTCTGATGCAAAAAAAAGAGAACAAATATTTCTAAAGTCCTTTGTGGGGTATTCTATTTCGGTTGCTTTTATTGCACGTTTCACTCGTGCATGAGGCCACAATAATAAAACGGAATTCCTAATCCGCATCGGATTTTGTTTGGGGAAAAGCGTCTTTGGTGTCGGCAGTTTGGTTTTAATGACATTGATATTGGTAACAGATGTATAGGTATCGAGGTATTACAATCCAACAGACACCCAGACACTTAAGTGGCAAGTGACACAATAAATGCGATGTTATACAATTATTGAAGCGAAGAATTGAGTAAAAGACGTCGATTGACAATTGATGACAGTATCATCTCCCAAAAGGCTCATGATCAGCATAGTAAAGGGAGTTTTTTTTTTCGAGGTACACAACTTTAAGTTGGCAACACTATTTTAACTAGCGGCCATTTTGTCAGCTGATAAGTGATTTATTTTTAGTTTAGTTTGAATAGACTGACGCCTGAACAACGCTTCCAAATTGTGCAAATTTATTTTGAAAATCATGGCTCTGTTCTAAATACACTACGGCCATTTTACTTTTGCTCACTTTTGGTTGGATGGATACGTCAATAAACAAAACTGCCGTATTTGGAGTGATGGTAATCCTCAAGTGTATGTTGAAACACCGTTACATCTACATAAACTGACTTTTTGGTCTGATTTATGGGTTGGTGGAATAATTGGTCCGTACTTCTTTAAAAACGATGCTGGCCAGAAAGTTACAGTCAATGGTGACCGCTATAGAGCCATGATTACTGACTTTTTCGTTCATCAATTGAACAACCATGACGTGCAGGAGCTGCGGTTTCAACATGTCACACAGCTCGTGCCGCAATTGAATAATTGAAGGAAACGTTTGGTAACCGCATAGTTTCACGTTGCGGACCCGTGAATTGGCCTCCAAGATGGTGCGATTTAACACCGCTTGACTATTTTCAGTGGGGATATGCGAAGTCGCTAGCCTACGCCGATAAGCCCGAAACGATTGACCACTTGGAGGACAACATTCGCCGCATTATTGACGATATACGGCCACAAATGTTGGAAAAAGTCATCGAAAATTGGACTTCCAGATTAGACTACGTCCGAGCCAGCCGTTGCGGTCATAAGCCAGAAATCATATTTAAATTATAATGCCAGAAGATTATCTTTCGAATAAATTAAATATCATGTCAATTTGGAAAAAATCATCTTTGTTCTATTTCATTTCAAAGTTCTATACCTCTAAAAAAACACCCTTTATAAGTATGACACATATTTGCCTGCAGACTGTTAATTGGCGGAGGCATTTAGCATTCCGCTGTAAGGCAGTATAATCAGTTATCTCCGAACGATGCCAGTAAAAAATGACATCGTTCAGACAAATAAGAAGTTAGGATAGTGATATCCGAACTTAAGTCCAAGTGTTTTTCAATGCACTACTAAGAAGCGACTAAAAGAAAGTTCGCCCAATAATTATTGGAACATTAACAGCGTATGTGCTCCCTCCGTACAAAAATAAGAGATACTTTGACCTAAGCCATCTATAGAGAAACAAGTCTCCTGAATGTCACTTAAAAAATTATTGTCGGCTATACTGTATTCGCCATTAAAATGACTGGCCTATGTTAACCAAATGTTCACGCTCTGGTAAGTCTACACCCATGAGTTCCAGATCGATACATACCTAACCACGTTTTTTCAACTTAAAAAGCCTTCCCTATACTTACATCTACCGAAAAGTGACATTGTCTGTGAAAATAGAAAAAAATATCGTAATATGCCAATAAAACCAAGAAGGCATCATCCCAGAAGGAGAACCCTAATCTTACAACCAAAGGGATAATGTACAAGACCCTAACTGTCCAGGTAATCCTTTATGGTGAACTATAACGGACTTTGTCAAAAACGGATGAAAACCTGGGAAGTTTTGAGAGATAGATTCTTTGGGTGATATTCGTTCCGATTTTTATCGGTGAAGTGTTAAGAAGAACGACGAACTTAAAGCAAAAAGAAAAAAATTCAATTGCTAGGGCAGGTGTGGCGTATGGACATCAATACGACCCGTCCTTGAGACCAACGAGATACAACGAGCAGACGCTATTTAAAAGTAACCTCAAGCAACTTAATGTGCTTAACTGGAGGCAGCTAGATATGGTATGGTTCGAGCTTATGGTTGAAAGGCCTTGCTGATTATAAGGTTTTATTATTTCGCGATCAAAAAATTTATAATTTTTTTTTTGCTTAAACCTTGTTTTGCAAATAAAAGGAAAACATTTTTCTTTGTCTAGATGAGGTACAACTATACACATTTGGAAGACCCGACCGAGTCTAATCGACATTTTGAGTGTGATGTGCGTAAAAAATATGCGTAAGAAATAAGCAAGCAGATTGACACTCGTAATGGACCTACAGAATAACACAACTAGTGCCTCTACTTTAACATTTCATTTTACCTACTCTTTTTTTTAACGCAACAGTCCATTTTGTACTCCTAATGTGTAATTAGAACAGAACTACTTTCATCACTAAAGCGCTGTAATTACAGCCATTGAAAGGAGAAACATATTTCACCCACAAACTTTGGTATTACTACAAAACACATTCAGATCTAGCGACAACTGAAATGCGTTCATCTTTGTGGGACTTCCTATTACATAACTTTGGCTGTTAAGTTCAGTCCAACTATATGTTTATATACCGCACCCACATGGGTTACGAGTAAGTGCAAAACCTCACAAACATTGGTCTACCATTTAGTTGACTTTTGGTCTACCCAAATGGCAAAAGGTTATCCCCAGCACACTTTAATCTGAAATTACGATTTGAGATACAATATCTATTAAATGGGCAGGATGTTACCACCCATCATGATCGATGGAATTATGTAAAACACTTTGCCTATCATGTTTCGTTTCCTAATTGCTGACAGAGACACAGAAAATCAATGCTTTCGGTAGAGTGATTATGATGAATAAGACATGGACATGGAGATTAAAATGGAAATGGAAATGGTGATGGAGATGGAGAAGGAGATGTTTCGCAGATTAATGACCTGGGGCGAATTAATTATCGCACCATTATCTATCTTATCAAGTTGGACATAAATTCAATACAACGAAGCAGATACACTTTAGAGCTAGCATAAGAGGGAATACATAGATACACAGAAGCCATATGGGAGATAATATAGCCTAATAAATTATTGTTGGATACTCACTGTTTTTTTTGTATAATAAAATTTCAAATTGATCCTGTTGCTGATTCTCCAGAGTGTATTCCAGACGTGCTACCGTCTCTTTGTCTGTCAGCTCACCATACATGAAGCCACATCTGGAAATAGGTATACAAAAAAAAGCTCTTTAGTTGAAAGTAGTATGTATAACCAAATCTATATAAAAAATAAGTTGTATTGTGTTTGTCGCCAATGTTCTCTGTAATGCGTAAACCGATTTTGATTCTGGAAATTTCCCATGAAAGGTGACGTTAATACCATGGTTTGAAAGTATATACCTTAATTGTTGGCCCTGGAGTGCTCCTCTGAAAATTGGTCAAAATTGGACAAAGGGGCGTGGCACTGCCCATACAAAAAAAAACATTAAAAATCGTATATTTCTAAAACCACCGAAACGATTGAGCTCAAATTGACAGATAATATATAAAGGGGTGTGGCGCTATTTTTCGACAGTCAGCCGAAGTTTTTAAAATTTGTAACATTGATATGCATTGTCCTCATAGACAATACAATATCAATACGATACCTGGAAAAACCAAAAATATGTACCACAGAGCATTACAATAAAAACTGTTTATCACTGATTTAAATGAATTTGAAACTGATATTTTTATTTTTTTATTTTGCACTACGAACACGAAGTGGGCAGGGGTTCGCTAGTATGTATTATATAAAATGTTATATTCTTCAACTAAAAGATATTTTCTGAATGATGCACAAATTTCGCTACTCTATAAAGGGTATTTTTTTTATAGTTCTTGCAAAAGGGCTAACTTGAGAAATGAGATGTCATGCAGAGTTTGCTTTATGATTCTGGAAAGTCATTTTGAATAGACTCACGCTTCAACAACGCTACCGAGTTATCTTTAAAAATCAATCGACGACTGTTGCAACTTAAACAATTATTTTTTCGAAAAATGATGTTCAGCGATGCTATGCAGCTTCTTTAAAGGGTTTGTTGATAAGCAGAAATTGACGAACGATGTCATTACCCGTCAATGACATCAATCCACAAAAGCGTTTTTTCAAATGTCATTACGTGTATCAAAAAATAAAATGCACCATTTCGTGAGGTTTATTCCTGGGTTAATTTTTTTAAACATGAGACCGGAGTTCGCGTTACGAAAAATGGACATTCTTACCGCAACACGATATATGACTATTTGGTTGAAATTGTGGATGGTAGTATGTAATCCGAACGAGATGTGGGTTCACAAAATACTGCTCGCAACTAAAGAAATTCTCTCATCATTTGGCCGTGGACCACGGCCTCAACCAACAAGCCCCTCCAGCCAGCTAGGTGCCTAGCTAGCTGCCTCCAGTTACGCACACCAAGTTGGTTGAGGTCGCCCTCCAATTGTGCCCGCCACCTAAGGTTGGGTCTTCCTTTGCTACGTTGTGCCTCAGGGTGGACTCAAAGATTCGTCAGGCTGGTGCGTTGCTGTCCACACGCTCCACGTGCCCCAGCCACCTTAAGGTGGGTTGATTGACAAAGTTTGACAGTGTTCGCGTTTATGTCACTGAAAGACACCTACGTTAGTTTTCCTCTTATGTCAATAATTGGCAAAAAAGCGTTTGTCAGTTGATTGACCAACTTATGAACTCGATGCCAATTAGTTTTCACTGTCAATTATAGACAAAGTGACATTTTGATTGACAATTCAGCTATTTCCACTTGTCCAGTGGTTTCTTTGTCAGTTATTGACAAACGCTGTTAGTCAATTCATTGACAAGTCATTTTTCGCTATTTCCATTTGCCAATTGTTTAATTGGCATAAAAATACGTCAATTGTTAATTTCAAATCGATAAGTGGAAACCCAGAATTAGACGTTATATCTTCAGCTTCAGTATCTTCTGCCCCATACTGCTGTACCGGGATGATTAATATCTCCTTGGTTCTATGAGAATGGGTTTTACTTCTTAGATGCCTTATTAGCCCGAAGAAACAGCGATTGGCAACAGTTATTCTTCGTTTGATCTCTACGCTGATGTCATTTTGCGAGGTTTTTTTTTTTTTTGAATGCCGGAGCATTAAGGTTATTAGCGCTTCTACTTTCCGAATAAATAAATAAATAAATAGGTGGCGCAACAGGTGGGTGACACCCAAGGCCTAGCTTCTCGCAACCATTCGTTTTGTGTGAGTTTCTATTTTTTGGGACGAATGGAAGGGATCTACAATTTTATGCCGAGTCCGAACGGCTGAATTGAGAAGCTTTTTCATGACAGTCATACTCTCGGATGTTTGTCAGACGTTCGCGAGAGGTGGCGCAGTAGAAAAAACTGATGTAATTTGTGTTTTTCCGGGGATCGAAAAACACAAATTACATCAGTAATTTCTACTGCGCCACAGGGATCCCTCGCACAGTAGTCCACCACACTAACCACTGCGCTACTGCGTCCACTCTACTTTCCGAATGCAGCAGATAATACATTCAGCAGAGGATTAGTTCTTCGGTATTTATTATTTCCCTGAAGAATGATTTCCTTCTTATACCGCACAGGGCCGGGCGTTCACATATGAATATGATGTGTTCGGCTGTTTCGTTAGGGCTGGGATGTTCTCCCAATATGAATTACATTTTTTTTGCTCGCTGCTTTTTATAGCCAGATAAAGCTGATTTGAGGATTGCACAGAAGGTTTCAGGTCCAATGAAAGGGGTTTCCGAGCCTTTTCTGGCTACTTCATTAGCTTTTTCATTTCCTTCAATCCCCTTATGTCCGGGGACCCACCATAATCTGGTTTTGTTCCTGGAACTTAGTGTTTGGAGGGAATTGAAGCAGTGTAGTACTGATTTGGAGTCAATAATGTGTGAGCTAAGGGCTTTAATAGCTGATGCTTGACTGTCCGTGAATACATTGATGTTAGTACCTGAATTGTATATAAGGTTTGCGCATTCTTTAATGGCATGGAGCTCTGCTTGAAATACACTGGGGCTTTTTTCTATAGGTATTAAGACCTTCCGATTTGGTTCATGGATACCAGCTCCTACCCCCGAGTCCATTTTAGAACCATCCGTAACCACTTTAGGCCGTTTTGGCAGTTTGGTGGGTTATTGTCAACCCATGCTTCTCTGGTTGTGATTTCCGTAGAGAATCTTTTGTTGAAGCATAGTGTCTTTGGTTAGCGGTCTGTTACAGCACAGATCATGTCAAGTTCTGAAAGTTCGGAAAGTAGTTCCATTAGTTCTGGGTGTTCGCTAATATTTAACTCTTCCGCTTGTGTCAGACTTGCTGAGCTGCATATTGCCACTTTTTTTTATATAGATGTGGAGGGGTGTTAGTCCTATTAAGGCTTCTATTGCCGCAGTGGGACAGGTACGCATAGCTCCGGAAGAGCCCAGACAGGCAAGCCGCTGTACCTTATTTAATTTATTTATGGTTGTTTTTTGGGTGACTTTGTTCCACCATACTATTGAAGCGTATGTTATAATGGGCCATGACCATGATCGTGTAGATCCAGTGTGTGATCTTTGGAGAGATCCCCTAAGAGCTACCAAGATATTTTACTTCGTTGGAGTACTCAATGTCTGTGTCATTTACTGAAATTTGGCTTACATTTAAATTTCTCCTTTTCGTAAAAGAAACGATGACAGCCTTGCTGGGGTTTATAGAGAGACTTTTTTTTCTACACCAGTCTATGACTATCTTAAGGGCGTTTTGCATGCGTGTTCTAACCTCGTTTGGTTCTTTGGCCCTAATAATGATGACTATATAGGTCATCACCGTATCCAATTATATTGAAGCCTGCATTAGTTAGGTCTTGAAGTAGGTTATCGATAACCAGAGACAATAGTAGGGGTGAGAGTACTCCTCCCTGAGGGCAGCCTTCAACGGCTCTAACTGTTTCAGATTTGAAAGAAAAAATAAAAATGTTTTTGAGTTATTGTTTGAAAGAATGCATTAACAACAACTCGTTGACACAGTCACTTTGGTAGGAATGATACAGGGTGGGTAAAAAGAAGTCATCCGATGTTGTTTGGCTCTTATCTTTCTAAATGACAAACTTCGATTCAGTTTTTTGATTATGTTTATTTATTGGTTATATTGGTTATTGGTTTATTGTTAAAGGTTCAAATAAACATAATCAAAAAACAGAATCCAAGTTTTTAATTTTTTTTTTTTAAATGAGAGCCAATCAACATCGGATGACTTCTTTTGGCCCACCTTGTAGCTATTTCGAACTACACCACTAATTCATCATCAGACTCCTTAGATTGTTTGAATAGTTTAAATTCTGACAGTCAATGACAGTCAAAATGTTTTCGGTGTTTTTTAATTACAATAAAAGTTTAATTTTTTCCAGCTGTGGAACTGTTGGCTCGAAATGTTTTAAACAATTATCAACCATCTTTAGCACAATTAAGTAGCCGTTTAACAAATGTAATACGCATTGAAAAATTATGAATGGCGCGAATTACGTTACAGCAATTTTACCTGCTGCTCTAAAATTAACTTCTGAAATAGATTTTGAAATATTTTGTTTTTTAAATTTAAAAAAAAAATGTAATTTCACAAAAATCATATCGTTTTTGAAGGTTACAGTTTTTTGGTTAAAAAAACAGTTTTTTTTGGGAATTTACAGTTTAAAAAAAAATAAAAAAATCTGGCAAAATTGCTTGTGAGTTTCGTACAAATGCTTCAAGGATGATGTTAAGAACCTTTTTCGATATCAAAGGGGTCGGTGATGTTTTTGCCGATTTTGACGGAGCAGCGAGATTTCTCCATCGTCATTCTGCACAGACGAACATGTCTTTGTATAGCTCGTCCCTATCATAGGCGACTTTAAAGTCGAATAAAAGGTGGTATGTATCAATCTGAAATTCATGGGGTTTTTCTAAGATCTGTCGGAGTGTGAAAATTTGGCCGATGGTAGACTTTCCCAGCCTAAAACCACACTGATATGGGCCGATCAGGTTATTGGCGAAAGGTTTTAGACGTTCACACAATACAGCCGACAAGGTTGTATATATGCGACATTCAGGGAACTTATTCCTCTGTAGTTGGCGCAGTTCAGAACATCTCCTTTCTTCAAGTTCGTCCAGTATATATGAAGTCACTGTCTTATGATGATAGAGTTGTAACAATTTGACGCTACACGTGTATCACGTAAGCCGATGGAAGTCTAGTGTTTATATCAATGAGAAGATTTAATTTAATTATGAGTCCATTTCTGCAATAGGCAAACATTATTCAAGGTAGATATCGATGAGGGCTCTGTGATTAAATTTTAAATTGTTTTCGAATCAACATACCTACTACCTACCTAGGAAGGGGATTTCATTATCAAACAGATTGCGGGTTCTTAACTACTTTATCAAGATACAAAAGAAAATTTAAGAGCACATTATACTGTTTATACTCACTTTTGACACTCACTGTATGTTGCTTATCTAATATCCAGATCAAAATATCTTGGTATACACGACTTGTCTCTCACATGTAGGGTTACCAGATGTCAGGATTTAGCCTGACGCGTCAGGCTTTTAAGGTCTCTGTCAGGCTCAGGCCAGGCCTCACGCTTTGTCAGGCTTTTTAATTTTTTGTTGATTTACTATTTACATCAATTCAATTTTAACGAAAAAAAAAATTTTAAATTGTTGCTGAATGCATCAAAATATGGATGCAACTAGATCATTTGGAATGGTTTCATTTATATTCGTTCAGTAAAAGAGACAATACTATTAACGAAATGACAGCAGTCAGTCACATATCGTCCCCTCAAAGTAACACAGTTCTATTAGCCATTTTTGAAAAATATGAGTATCGAGAGCACTTTCGTTTGAGTCCTATAACGTGGCCCTTAAAGTCTCGTGCGATACAAAATCTCAAGAAAACCAAAGTTCTATCGTGTAAAATGTTAAACCTTGTTGCTGTAACAAAGTCCTATTCAACAACATCTGTACATAGAACTTTGTCATTTAATCATATTCAAATTTATTAACATTGAGTTTTATGGTGTAGAACTTTGTGTTTTTGAAACTCTCACATACCCTTCTGTAATTTTGACTTCTTTGAAGTAAACCAAATAAAAAAGTTCTATGTACATCACATACACTTTTGTAACTTCTTGCTTCCCCAATGTTTTCTTTTACATTCAGAGTTGTGGCATGATTTTACTTTACTGCCCATTCAAAAAAAAAAAAAAAAAACACTTTATTTTTCAGTCCGATTGAATTTAGAGCCCTAAATACAAATTAAAAAAAAAATTGGAGCTGCCTTACCGTTTGGGCGTGGTACGCAACCTAACTTTCAAAACTATATGAAAAGGTAGGTTAAAGGCAGGAGGATCTGACGCGTTAGCCCTTTTTTCAAAATATCAATTCCTCCTTCAATGAATGAGGATTTGACAGCTTCGTAAGGAGGTTTTGTCACACAAAATACTGAATTAAATTAATTGAAACGTAGGTATATAAGAAGAATTAATCAACAAACATTCAAATTAATATAAACAAGTAAAAGTGTTATCATTGGCCTGGCCAATACAGGATGGTAAAAATAAGTCCTCTCAGAAAATTTCATTCGCCTAGGGAATACTTTTGAACGCTATTGTCTTTTCCACAGACAGACAGACAGATGGACATGGCTAAATCGATTCAGAATTTGATTCTGATTCAAAATATACGAACCTATATACTTGACGGGGTCTCCGGTGATTCCATCTTGGTGTTACAAATGCAATGGCAAAGCGAATATACATTCGTGTGGAGGGTATACAAAATGTTTTTCGTCACGATCTAGAGCTACTTTGGCAGATCAATTAGCAACGGCAATTTCGCTGCAATGTCAACCCTCAAGGCCAGACCTACGTCCTCTACAATTGGTTCATAAAACCAATTTTTAAATATTTAGCGACGGTAACATTTTTGATTTTGTATTTAAAAAATATTACTCAGGAATATCTATGGCTTATTGCGGTTTAAAAAGAAATTAATTTATTTAATTTTTAGTACAATAAATTCGAATAGTTCACTCAACTATTAAATCAGAGTTCATTTTTATCAGCACAATCGCAACTATGTTTGTTTTCTTATAATTAAAGTGTTACAATGTGTCTTATAGTTTTCGAGAAAAATGTCAATTCCTCCTGCATGTCAAATCCTCCTGCTTTTACCCCATCAACATTTCAGGAATGGAATTCCAAATTTTTCCAAAGTTAATTTTCTTATTACTAATCATTATCTGAAGTTAATTAATAAAAAAATATTCATAAAAATTGAATCATAAGAACCGGAGATATAAAGTAATTAAAAATTTGACATACAAATTAGGTACTTGTTTATTTCTAGTTAAATTTAGTTTTAACTGTTTACAAATAATTTATATTCATTTTATTGTTTTTACTTAGTCATTTGCGTTTATGTGAAAAATAATATAGTAACATCGGCTAATGAATTAACTTTATAATTTTCCCTTCCTGTATCTTTGTTCCTATGAATTTAATTGTATTTTTTGTATACTACTACTAATTTAGTATTAAAAACAATAAATACCTATCTTTTTTTTTATAAATAATTTCTATGATATTTTAATTTTACAATGGTTACAGGTTCCTGGTAAAATGCTTTTATTGTTATCTTTTTCAAAGGGTTTTTTGTGTAGGTACGCAGATTTTCTTTGAAAACGTTTCATAATCGAAAATAATTCACAACTACGAGTAATATTCATACATTCCTGAAATTATTACAAGGTTGTATGTTGTACATAGGACTTTGCCATAACTTTTAATACACCGTATTGGCTAATAGAACTTTGTTTCAAAAATTAAATTACATTTTTTAAGAAAACTATTGACTATGAAAACAATATTATACATTTAAAATTACTTTTTTATACATTTCCATGATTCTGCATAATTATTTTTTGGAAATATTAATTAAAAACACCAAAACAGACTCTGAAAAACTTCAAACGCCAATATCTCAAAACATCACCCAACTCACATAGAACTGTATTACTTTTAGGTAACGATATGCGGCAATTCAATTCCCAATTTATTATATACACAACCTACTACTACTATTTGATCTTATTTATATTATTTATTTCCTCTTGAATATTCTAGCAAAAATTAAACAAATTACATCTTAAAGTTTTTTCTACTGCGCCACCTCTCGCGATCGTCTGACAAACATCCGAGAGTATGACTGTCATGAAAAAGCTTCTCAATTCAGCCGTTCGGACTCGGCATAAAATTGTAGGTCCCTTCCATTCGTCCCAAAAATAGAAACTCACACAAAACGAATGGTTGCGAGAAGCTAGGCCTTGGGTGTCACCCGCCTGTTGCGCCACCTATTTATTTATTTTGTAACACACGGCCTTGAGATCAAATAACTTATAATTTATTTTTTTATTTATGAGTAGGTATAAGTAAGAGCATGTGATTAAAATTTAACGGTACTGCGATGTCATATTTCAGTATTGTCAGGCAGCGCAAATTCTTCATGATTTTTTCTCGTATACAGTCCTTATATATATTTTGAAGAAACGTGACGTTTTAAATCAAATATATGCAACTATAAAATATAAAAAATGCCTTAGTTAAAAAAATTCAGTGTCAGGAATTTTGATCCATAATCAGGCTTTTCTCTCCTACTTGTCCGGCTTTTCGATTTTTTGTGATGGTAACCCTACTCACATGTCAATTGTGATTGTTTTATCATGGTTTCACTCAATAGCCATTCCCCAAACTCAAGTTACCCCAACCATGGCCATTGCGGTCATCTCTCTAACACAATTTATCGGTATTCCCATCTGCAAGCATACTCATTGTGTTTGCCCACTATTTCATCCCAAGATGACCTCGTTTAATAAACATCCTGCACTCGAAAACCACATACGATGCGAAATTGCATCCCAACAGCATCCTTCCCAGCAACCCACATCGGGTCAATAATAAAAAAAAAGTCGTAGCGCGAGACAATTAATTTTTCTTGTATGGTATATCCGGGAAGCTGGATGCCCCTTTTCTTGTCAGGAGGTGGCTGTAATTTTTCTCAACGACAATTATTATTGTCACTGAATAATTTGTGAGCCAGTCGTCTCACCCACTGAAGAGTGCGATGTTTGAAGAATTCCATTTTAATTAACATACGAATGTGCGACTATTATGTTGTGCTTGAGGAAAACAGCGCGTAAGGATATAAATAATAAATTCGACACAATTCACAATTGAGCGCAAAATTCGAGACAAGATGGAGGCAAAAATGTCAAGAGTGTCAGCCGCTCTAGAGCTGACTAAAACAAAAGCAACTGACGAGTACAAGATGTATCGTTATTTCGGTGTTAATTAAAATGTGCCCTCTCTACATTTGTGGTGACGACTTGTGCCAATGTGCATGAGTGCTTTTCGAGATGTTTTGCTAGAGATGTTTCACTAGATTACGGATGGATCAAGTGACACAACATGGCGTAAATATTTTTATTTGCATCGGTTATTTATGACGCAAGGACTTGTGTGGTTTTTTTTTTCTTTTTTTTGGTATGACTTTAAACTGCTTAATGGAGATTCGTTAAAATCTATGGCATTCATTTAAGCCAAGGATAGAGTTTTCTCTGGTGGGATGTCCATGTCCATCCTTGGAAGGGTGGAGGCACATCTGTTTTATTGCCACACTTTCTTATAATATTGCTGAAGCCAGTATATTTTACGATCCTCGTGGAATGGGGAGATGTATTTGCTTCAAGGATTATAGCTTTTATTGTCGACACATTTGGCATTTAACATGAGTTAAAGGCGCTCTAATGTAGCAATAAATGTTTTGTTTTGCATATGAAAAAGAAGGTCCTGGATAAATATTCATTTGGGCGTGTGGTAAAATAATTTTGAGAAGCACTTGCGTTTAAACTGTTTTCTAAAGTAGGGTTCACAGTGAGTGGGTTAAGATTAGTATCCCAAGCTACTATGAGTCACATAATTAATTTTGATGTTGCTATTAATTTTAACATTATTCTAACTCTACGGGGATGCCAATTACTTACTTTATTCTAATACGGAGCTAATTAGATATTTCTTAACACTCGTTCAAATTGAAGACGGTTAGAATATTAATTGAAGGCCCATTTCATGAACACTTTCTAAGTTAGCTGATGATATCTTTAGAGGATATTGTACCTACTTATTAGAGCAGTCCTTGAAGACATACTTCATCGTTGTCAGTCAATCGTTGCCACCATTGACATACTATACATGGACTGCTAGTGAAATGTCAGTTTCATACAAACCTGCGAGGAAAAATGAAGCAAACATAAGCACTAGCCCTTTTGGTTCAGAGCGGCGAAAGTAGAAAAGAGATTTCAACCTCTGCGCGCCTTTGCTATTTTTTTTATATAGAACACAATGCCATCCATTGTAGAAACATTGCAACTGAGCAAAAATAACGACTTATTCAAATTATTTCAAACGATCTGTAACAGATGGCAGTATGGCACACTCAGCACACAAACCTCGACACAAACCAAATCGCACGAATTGCTCGATGACATTTGAGTGTTTTCGTTTCTCTCCGCCGTGAACCAAAAGAGCTAGTGCTTATTTTTGCTTCAACGAAAAATTGGCTGCTAGCAGTCCATGTATAGTATGTCAATGTATGGTATACTTCAGCATTCTACACTCTTATTCAGATCATATTACTAGCGAAAAAACTGTAACACTTTCTGTTGGTCTTTACCTTATGTCTTCCCATGTCCGTTCAACAAAGTCACAATGTCTTCAAAACATAAAAGAGAAAACATTATCGCTTATGATGCCGATGAATCGACAGATATTTTGAAGCTCTACTGAAGACTTTCTGTAATATTATTATATCAAAGGAAGTATTAAAGACGCCGGCACTGTAACTATGTAGAATCAATAAATGTAGGTATACGTATGACGGTATGACCTATATTCTACTGCGTCACATTCAATTCAAAGTTAAGAGCAAAAAGTAATGGCTATGGGACAAAGAAAGAATTACGATGCTACGGCTACGTGAAACGTGAGTGCTATAAGTGTAGCTACGCGCTTACAAAGTGCGATGAGGGCGAACGGATTTTCAACTTTGCTCCTACATTAAGCAATTTTATATTACATTGTCCTCATTTGTACCAACTGCACCGAGTTTACTCTAATCCCTATTCTGTCCCATAAACTCATATACAAATTGAATAACTTCGAAGGAAAGCTTGTGTAAAACATGAATTCCCAAAGCAACAGCTGTTTGCCAGCAAGAGTACAACATTTCGAGATACTTTCGCTATGTGAGAGAAGTATCTGTGGCGCCATTCATGCAGCCTTGTATGACTAAACTGAACAACCCTTAAGGTGGAAATCGTTATTTTTTTAAATCTTCAAAATGCAGAAGGAAAATATTTCCCCAAGACCGTCAGGACTCAGGATACGTTATTACATTGTAGGTATGTATGGCTTGACGTATAAATATTTATACGCCTGCACTCAGAACATACTTTCGCCATTAGTTTGTTTCGTGTGCTATGAAATTTTATATCTCCGTCCGGGTGAAGGAAGGATGCGGTGGGCTTTGTAGTTAGACCCTGCAACCTACAATGAGTGCGATGATGGAAGCTGTATAAAAGAAAAAACGCCGCGAGAGAACATAATCTGAGCGAACTCTTTCGAAATTTTGTGTAACACCTAACACGCTTCGGCGTAAATAGGAAAATTGGATTTTGGACCGCAGGGATGAGGTTAAGCTATTTAAGTGCGCGTGTGAAACGTGAAAGCAATCAGAGCGGCACGGTGAAAATGAAAAATTGGATTTGAGTTGGATGCAGTGTTAGTAGGTAGGGTGACAAACTTTTACAGCCACCAAAGCTTTGGATAGAAGATAGAAACCAAGCAAAAGCTAAACTCATGCTGATCGCGGATAAGTGGAGCTAGTGCTACATAATTCAAATGTATTCACCACTTGTTCCATAAAAGAGTTTGTCTTGACTGCCTGATATACTCACTCACTGGCTGATTTATAATGCACAGCTCAAACCGCTATTCGTGGAGTCAAAGATACTTTGAGGTTTTTTTTGCGATAGGTGGAAACCAATGGTCACGTCCATTGGTAGACCCGGATTCTTGCGGGCTAAAACCATCTCCTTTCCCGAATAATAAATCGATTTGTGTCCCCTGCTAAACCGACGACTGGAGGGGAGGGGGCTTGCTTTCAAATCTTACGAAACAAAAAACTATGTATATTCCAATTCATTGATTCTAATTAGTTTTTAAATCGTATGTACTTAAACGAACATACTTAAATAATGAACATGAGATCAATCACCTTATCTGCATCCACAATAATATCCAAATGAGCAAATATCACAGCAAGTGAGCTTAACCTTGCATTCTCCATAACGCTTTAAGACATTGTTTTAATCCTTTTCATAGCTGAAAGGGTTATTATAACACTGGCTGTGGTCACTGGAAGCATTGCTAAAACCGTAAGCAAGAAGTTTATACCTATAAAGTAAGTCTTGTTACATATATATAGAAATTTCAAAACTTCGGTAGAAGGATCATTCGACGATATTTTTTCGCAACAAATAATGTACTCAGCTTTTACTGCTGACAACGAATTTGCACTTACGTGTAAAGTGTTAGCTTTTCCATTTCGTTCACTCGCTCAACTGCGGCAAAACCTGGTAGAAGAGCTTAAAAAAATGCTAGAACGTCTTCGTTGACCACGAACCTGTCCGTAAGATTTCGTATTAACGAATCTATACAAGGAATCAGTATCGACAGTATCGAGGCTTCAGTAGAAGAGGTTTCTGGATTGGAACGCGTTGTTTGTTTCAATGAAGTTCTTAAAATAAGTCCTTGTCAAGTAAGGATGCGGATTTGAAAGCCTCTCTGAAAAAATGTACGGCATTTTCTCTGATGTTCTTAAGAGAATTCAGAACTTCTTTTGTGCGGTCGATTGCAGATGAGGCTTCTTCTTCTTCTATTTTGT
Organism: Cheilosia soror; assembly: GCA_949372485.1. NCBI lineage: Eukaryota > Metazoa > Arthropoda > Insecta > Diptera > Syrphidae > Cheilosia > Cheilosia soror. Next base: position 66,983,532 of record OX443561.1, on the reverse strand, counting down.
CGGAGGTTGTTTGTTGTTACACTCAGACGCAAGCAGTCTGCAGTCGAAAAAGTATTAATGCCTTTGAAGACATCGCCCACGTTCTGCTCGTTATTTCTTCAAGACTTATTGAGATACATTTGAAGAGCTCTACAAAGGAAAAGGAAATAATACTGTCATGCCTTCAATGAATATTGTTTTACAAAGGCGTAGAAGTCGAGTTTATCGGCTCTCTGGTACGTAGACAGTTTTGAATGTTATATATGCATTTGAATGGTTGCGGAAGAAATTAGTGCACTAATTTGATAGTGCTTTATTCAATGAAAGTTCGTTTGCACTAGCACTGAAAATGTCAATACTAATGAAAGTTTCACTTCCATTCACTTCCAATATAGCAGTGACAATTTCAATGCGACTGAAATTTCACTTTCATTAATTCAGTCCTACTTAAATTTCAATTGCATTACCTACTGAAGCGAATAAAATAAATAAGGAAGCCGACCGGAGGTGGGAGGTACTCACCGGTCACGCAGTATCTAAGGCACTTTGGCCGCAATACGACCGTAAAAGATCTAGGGAAATCCTCAAAGTAGGCAGGGAACAGCTCAGGACACTGATCGGCATTTTATCAGGGCACTGTCTTCTTAGAAAACATGCCAAAAGACTAGGGCTAGCAGACTCGGACACTTGCAGATTCTGCAATGATCTGCAAGCCGAAGAGGACATAACACATATACTGTGCGAATGTGAGGCAATATGTCGCAGTAGAAGGAAATTTTTGAGCAGGTACTTCTTCCAACATTTAGGGGAGATAGACAATACCAACTTCAAGGGACTACTTGGTTTTTGCAGGGAAATTGGGGCTTTCTCAAGGGCAAGTGTTTAGGTGTTTTTCCATTGTAGGTCACTGCAATTGGCTCCCCCTAGGGATCGCGATGGGCCCTTATGGTGCCTAGTGTTGTATGAGACATCTCATACCCCTTTTTAACCTAACCTAACCTAACCTACTGAAGCTGATATTATACGATATGTTGAATCAGCATACGAATGCCGAAAATTGTGTCCCAATCGCAACATATCGTGTAATAGCCAAATGTATGTCATCATATGTATGCTGAAAGGTGTTTGTTGGCAAATTTGTTGGCTAGTTAGCATATGTATGTTGGCGAACTAAACATATCGTGTAATACCCCTTTTGGGACCGTATGCTCACATTTGAACAAATTTTTGGTCTCGATTTTACTGCCGCTGACCTGTCAAAGAGTTGGTCACGTTAAGCATGGCAAATGCCCCATACTTGTTGGAGACAAGATTGCATTGAACTCCACGAGGCAAGCCGTATAGTCAAAAAGCGATATAGTTATGCGCGCCACCATTCCCTCACCTGTTCAGCTGGGGTTGACGCTGCGATTTCTGGCCCAGGCGACCATATTCATCTCATACCATCTCCACCATTATTCCAGAAGTGCTGGATGATTGCGCGCCCATTGTACCAGCTGATACTAGACTTGACTCGCATAATATATTTTGAAAGAACTAATTGACTGGACAACGTGACGTGCTGTCCTGCCTCGTAGTTTTAGCACTTCTATACTGCTACTCTGTCGAATATGCTGTAATCGTCACATAAGCATGACTAGAGCAAGTCCGATTCCCCCAACACAATGCAGCACATTTAAATCTTCTAGTGGTATGCCATCTTATTCGGGCTAAACAAGTCGGCTAATTAATGCAGTATCCACTACATCAAATGTAAATATGTGTACTACTACCAGTGGCGTCATCGCGCTGCAAAAGGCACACAAAACATCAACTATATGGGTATGAATGCCAATCGTCAACCAAAGAACCGCACAGAAAAGGACAACCGCATTTAAAATAAAGTCGTTCGGCTTTAAGGAACACACGTAATATCCTTCTATAGAGCCGGTATATCCGATGGATCTCCTTCAGTGACACAAGACTATAACTTATTTATAGAGCCCGCACTCAAGGAATTAAATTACGAACCGCATCGCATTCGGGAACGAAAATAGACACCGCACATCGTCACCGCCTGGTGGACTAGAATAGGCTCCATCTTCTTATTATCCTTTTCCTTGAATTGTTTTGTTTTCTAATTTCTATGTCAGATCCTTTTTTGCGCTACAGATAGACGTATGTAATCCTTGTGCTTTTTTGTTCGGTTTCTGTTCCACAAACAGGGGCAAAGGAGACGACATTTCTTTCTCTTCATTGTCTAGCTCGCAGTGGGGCGGAATAGTGGTGGTGATTGTTGGCGACTGGCATATTGTTAGGTGAGGTTAAGGATTTGTATTCTTTTGTTGTGTTCTCAAACCGCGCCACAGGGGACTTTCTGTTTTCCCTTGCAATTTCACTGTGCTTTGTATCTGCATTGATTTAACCGCTCCCATTTGAGGTCGGTGGCTCGATGGTGGCGCGCAGTTTGTTGCACGACGAATGACACGTCGTCGACGGGAATGGTTGAATAATGTAGAGGATGTGGACAAATTGACAGGGCTAAAAATAACGCATTATGTAGTTGTTAATTAATGTGTCGGTGCCATTTAAAACACAAATTTAAAAAGGACAACGAAGCGGAAAGTGTTACAAGAAAAGGTGGCCGGGTTGTATTGAATTGGGTTAGAAGGACACTAGGGTGTGTTTGAGATTTTAAATTATGTCACAGGATATTTATTTATGGGATTGGCGATATGGAGATAAGTGCAAAATGAGTGTGTATCTTTTTAGTTTGAAAGATACTATACTTTTGCTTTGGTGGGAGGTCAAATCGAGGACTTCGAATGATCACTCAAACAAAAGCAAAATGGTCGCGTAGATTTGATTGCTTTAAAATGGTTTCGATAAGGTCCAACAAAGTAAGGTCGCTCTGCCCCCAATGGGATTAATAGGTAGGTCATATGACATGGCTTTTCTGAATGAAACAGCAAGTGGAACCAATCTCCCCATCACTTCGGTGATTCGAAGATTGTTGCGCTTGATATTTCAAAGGCATTTGACAGAGTTTGGCACCAAGCTCTTTTGTCGAAAATGCGTACTTATGGGATCGATGCGTATCTTATTCAATGGAATAAGATGGCCGTTCAATTTAAGTTGTTTTGAATGGTTTCAAGTTCCCCAATGCTCCGTTCTGTCTCCGACTTTTTTTCTCATTTTTATAAATGATCTCAATGGATTAGAAACTTCTAATCCCATCCATTCCTTCGCTGATGACAGCACTTTTAGCTTTTCATATTCTTTCCAAGACTCACGTCCCTGCTCTTCGGCCATAGAATTGGAACGGCAACGTATGACGGAGCGATCCATGCTTCGGTGGTTTGGGCATGTTAAACGCATGTCCCCGACCAGAATTCCACGACGTGCTATGGAATCCGTTCCATCGGGCAGGCGTCCCCTAGGTAGACCCAGGATGAGATGGTTAGATCAAATTCATAATCTCTCCTCTACCCGTATGGGGATTGCCCTTGTTGATTTAGAGTCGATGGCGGAGGATCGAGAGCTATGGGGGGTCCACTTGAGCAACCTACACCCGCGACCCACTTAATGGACAAGCGGACCATTGAAAATGAATGAATGAAATGAAAATGAACTGATGACAGCACTTTTAGCTTTTCATATTCTTTCCAAGACTCACGTCCCTGCTCTTCGGCCATAGAATTGGAACGGCAACGTATGACGGAGCGATCCATGCTTTGGTGGTTTGGGCATGTTAAACGCATGTCCCCGACCAGAATTCCACGACGTGCTATGGAATCCGTTCCATCGGGCAGGCGTCCCCTAGGTAGACCCAGGATGAGATGGTTAGATCAAATTCATAATCTCTCCTCTACCCGTATGGGGATTGCCCTTGATGATTTAGAGTCGATGGCGGAGGATCGAGAGCTATGGAGGGTCCACTTGAGCAACCTACACCCGCGACCCACTTAATGGACAAGCGGACCATTGAAAATGAATGAATGAAATGAACGTATGTTAAGCTCATTTAATTCCGACAGCATTTTAAAATGGGGTTCAGCCAATAGAGTGGAATTTAAAGCTTCAAAAACACAATGCTGTCTGCTGTCAAAAAAGTGAAACCCGAAGTTACAGCCATTATCCATGAATGGCACTTGCACCACCGAAATCGAAAAACTTTCCATTCTCGGTATGTGCGATCATGACAACCTTCGTTGGAAGAATGCTGCGAAATATCTAGGTTTTCTCAAACGGTGCAAGAAATATTTAACCCCTTCTGATCTGGCTACAATATATAAGGCGTTCATTCTCCCAAAACTTGACTACAATTCTCATATCTGGTCTGGGGCGCCCAAAAACACATTGCGCCTACTGGATAGGATCCAAAATCTTGCGTTAAAACTAATCGGGGTCGGGGACACGAATATTGCGAATTCTATTCATTCGCTTGAACATCGTAGAAACGTTGCGTGTCTCCCTCTGTTTTATCGCTTTTTTAACTAACAGTGCTCAAAGGAAATTGCCAGCTGCATTCCACCCCTTCAGCAATTCAACCGCAATACCCGCCATGCTAGGAATACTCATCAGTTTACCATTCAGCCTATCTTCGGTCGTACTATAAAATATAGAGATTCATCCATAAGCCGTACGAAAGTGGACATGTGGACATTAAAAGAGTAGTCATAATCTCTTTAGCGTTTGGTATGTTCCCATCAATAAGATCGTTAAAAAGGTATTGATAGTATTCTTCCAATTGCTTATCCCTACACTAATCTGGTTTTTTTGAGAAGATATCGGAACCTACACCAACTTTGACTTTTAGTTTTGGTTTTAGTTTCCATGTCGTGCATGGAATCTAGTCGACATCATCTGCCGATTTCAGCGATTGAAGAATAGACGATTCTGCTTGGTCTTGAAATAAATGCCGACCAGACTTATATGCTACCATTATCTGTGCAACATGTGTCGACGAAACCTTGGATTGAAGTTGAAATAATGTAGATATGGTCAAAATTCTGCTTTCAAAATACTGTAAGTAGGTATTTTAAATTTCTCTATTTAGAAAAATTAATTTCATAATGTAAAAAAGTGCGCACTTTTTCTTGCATAATACAATTTTTTTTTTACCGTCTCCCTTATAATAACAATAACAATAATTGTCTACATAGATTTATGAAAACAAAGACTGGCGAATACCTTTAGAGTTTTGCTACTGCAATCAAAGCATTACCTTTAGCGGTTGCCTACAAAAAACTGAATTTTACTACTGCGCTCCAAATCAATATTTTCAATACTTGCATCAATTTAGAGTTTGTTGTTATTTTTATGTTTATTGACGGGTAAAGCACCAATCAGAAACTCGGATCTCAGCGGAAAAAAAAATACAATTGTCAATAAGTGACATACCGACAATTTAAGCTAGTTTTTCGCATTCAGGTCAATTTCAATCCAGACAATTCAAGTCGACCTATTCAATAAATTTGAAAAAAATATCAAAGCTTGCTTTTTGTTATGCAAACATCATTTCGGAAAACAGAATTTTGCATTTGCATCATTTTCGATACATTTACATCATTTTGGATATTCCTAACCTACAGCATTGTGAAATACAGAATTTTGTTCATACAGTATTTTCAAAAAAAAATATATACATATTATAGTATCTCCTGGGCCTGGCCCTGATTACCTAAGATTATCTATAAATTTGTGCCCAATCGATTCGGCAGTTTTCGAGATATGAGATATGTTTTTTTTTTGTATGGGCGGTGCCGCGCCCTTTGTTCAATTTGACCAATCTTCACAGCAACACTCCTGGGCCAATACCTAGTATTGTCTGTAAGTTTCAACTCAATCGATTAGGCGGTTTTCGAGATATAAGATTTTGCATTTTTTTGTATGGACGCTTGCGTGTTTTCAACAGACAGACAGACAGGCAGACGGACAAAGCTAAATCGATGCAGAATGGGATCCTGATTCAGAATATGTATACTTTATGGGGTCTCCGGTGACTCTTTCTTGGCGTTACAAATGTAATGGCAAAGTGAGTATGTATACTTTCCTGTGGAGGGTATAAAAAGGCGTCAAATTGTCACGACTCTTTTCCAAAAATCAAGAAAAAATGTGGTATCAAAGCAAGTCTCACAAGTCACAACTATGCGTCGTATTATTTTGAATGCTTATCACATAAAAAGACTAAAAATCAAGAAGAAGTTACCTCTTAACACGGTTCGAAAAGCGCAACGGATTGCTTGGCTATAGCTACTATTTCTATAATCTCCGCAAAGAGTCCAAACTTTTGGACCGGCTGCAAAGTAGAGTTGAAAGTGTGATAGTGAGGGGAGCCGTTTCGTATTATGGCGCCTGCAAATTAAAATTTTTGTCGACCACAATGAATGCGTTGTTTTCCATACTTTCTTCAAAGTTCTGTCATATATAGACTTGCACGCCGATCTTTCATTCGGGAATTTATGTTTCGTAATTATTTACTCACGTTCCATTTGAAAATTGTTCAATACCTTTAATTCCTATTATACACTCAGTTTGATTTCAAAATCCGACTTATTCATGATCCCATTCCTCAAAGCTAATTTAACAAGCTCTCCATTGCATTCAGTTAAACTTTTTATTTTATTTGTGAAATTATGGACCGATCCGGGGATGTATAGGGAGAGGGATAGGGATTCCTCTTTATAACGTGGCCAAAGGTAAATCGATATCACCGTACAATAAATCCTTATTCCACATAAATCCCTCTAATCCATGGAAATACCTATATAGAAATATCCAACAAGACTATAACGGATGAAATCGATAACACAGAGAGAAAGAGGAAAAAAGAAAAATAAACTCACAATCCAAGGATAAACATAAATTCCGACATTAAATATGTACAACAAATATAATAACGATTCAAATAGAACATTAAGAGTGGTGGAGCAACTCCCGAATAACCCCGGCGCTTTATTGTTATTTACAACGCACTCTTGTAAAACTCCGAATTCCACCATAACCTCAAAACGCCAATAAACAACCGCATTTTATGGAAATCAGAATGACTTGAGCGCACGCAAAATTTATTGAAATATTTATATTACAATTTCAGGATAAATTGAGGAGCAAAAAAAAAAGGATACAGTGATGAATGGGTGCAATTGCGGGGCCATCTCTTGACGCTGAGCATGAATGAAGTTTTCGCAGTCGCTATCGGGTAGCGATAAATTCAGTTTTCAAAATTAACTGCCATTTGAGTCCGATATTACGAGTAATTGGTTTATTTTTAATTATTATTATTTTTTTGGTTTAATGCACGTTTCGTGACTGTACATGCGAGCGTGAAAGCGCCCCAAGGACATTCCTATTGCGATAAAATTAATTTCGTTGTGATTGTTGACTCAAATGTTAATGAGAACAGTTGGAGAGGCGTTACTTATAGAGTAAAGTTGAAACGAAGTAGCCAAGTTCGGATACAATTTTGAAAAGTGGTTGTAGTTTTTTTTTTAATCACGCTATTTTTTAAGCTATACGACTCAATCTTTGGAACAGAAATTCAACACGGTATTGTCGTGCTGAAAATTTATTTGTTGAACTTAGTCCATATCATAATCAGGAGGTAGACGGGACCCGATTGTAAGGTGATTTTAATCTGCCGCGGTTCATGACCCAGATTGGTCCTGACAAATGAATATGTAGGTAATGTAATGCTATTAAAACATAGGCATAAAAATGTCTAGCCGAATGAAGCAAATGTGCGATTTATACTAGAGCCACAGGGGTCAAATGGAAAAATGTAGTAAAGGAACACCAATGCTTAAGAACGTAAGATTTTAGACCAACCCTTGCCAAATTTGGGTGGTTGGGTGTGTGAATCGGGTAGGCGCTGATTGGCATCAATTTGGCGGTGCCCAGGTGTTGCAACTTTTTTATACACATCAATTGTGCTTATTTTACCTCCGCGTGGTAACCACCGGGTACTGGTCTCGCCCATCCAGGCTTGGCTTGCTAAACTTATAAGCGCGAGTGGTGAACACGAAGAAAATAGCAACACTATAATGCTCTGTCGGAACTGACTGCCTGCTCAAGTCTCAGAAGTCTAACATGAGCCCCTCAGAAAGAGGACGTGCGGCGGAAAAATTCACGCGATTGAATCAACGGTGACGTCAACAGTTGGCATGGCAGATACTTTAATGAGCTACTTCGACATATTTGGAGCTGAGGTCATTAAGGATTTTTCAATACTAGTCAGGGTGTTGAAATAGAGATGGTGGCGGAAGAGCCCTTAATGGGTCAACGACAGCACTCAAATCCCCGAAGCGGGTTACTGACTCCGGAATATCCGGCCCCTTTCGTCCAAGGGGTCACAGAAAGGGCCTGGGTTGGGGGTTGTGCGTGGGGTTAACTATCCAACCACGGAAAACACCACCAGTTACGAAGCAACCAAAAGCCTCGGATATGGATGGATTTACTGTTGACGACCCTGCAAAACGAAAAAAGGACAATGACTTTCGGATCTGCACGTGGAATGTTCGAACCCTGAACAGACCGCGTGCAGCCGAACAATTAGCGGAGGCCCTAGACTGCTACAAGGCAGATATCACCGCCATCCAGGAAGTGCGGTGGGATGGGCCCGGCAAAAGAAGGATGAAAAACTGTGACATCTACTACGGTGATTGCTACAGAGAACAGAAGCAGCGTCTATTCGGATGCGGATTCGTTGTAAGCGGCAGACTTAGGCAAGAAGTCTTGAGCTTTCGACACGTTAGTGAGCGCCTTACAACTATCCGCATCAAGGCTAAATTCGCCAACATCAGCCTGATATGCGCTCACGCCCCCACAGAAGATAAGGACGATGCTACCAAAGAATGTTTCTATGAGCTCCTCGACAAAACATATGAGCAATGTCCTAAATACGACGTTAAAATCGTCTTAGGTGATTTTAACGCCAAAATAGGAAAGGAGGACATCTTTGGTAGCACAATCGGAAAGCACAGCCTACACGACACCACGTCTGGAAACGGACTTAGGCTAATTGACTTTGCTGCGGGACGTAATGCTACTATAGCAAGCACACGGTTTCCACACCTCAACATTCACAAAGGAACATGGCGGTCACCAGACCATCAAACGGTCAATCAAATTGACCATGTTGCGATCGACGCAAGGCACTCCTCCAGTATTCTAGATGTCCGAACTTTCCGAGCGGCCAACATAGACTCGGATCACTACCTTGTTGTAGCCAAGGTACGTATGCGGATATCCCAGACACCACAACAACGAGGAAATACTGTGAGAAGATTCAACGTTGAACGGCTACAAACGCAACAAAACGCCAGAACTTTTGCCGATCGCGTCTCCCTCAGCCTCTCGAGAAGTCCTGTGCAGCCAGCATCAAGTGCTGAAGACCAGTGGCATCGATGCCAAGAAGCCATCAGAAAAGCCGCAACTGATGTGCTAGGTTTCACCCGACCACCACCGCGAAACCCCTGGTTTGATGAAGAGTGCCGGCAAGCACATATGCAGCAAAGCAACTGGCCTACAAAGCGGCGCTGCAGAGAAGGACGAGAGCAGCTCGTGAGCTCTACGAGCAAAAACGGAGGGAAGAACACCGGCTTCTCCGGAGGAAAAAGAAAGAGCATGAGAAGCGCGCGATCGAGGAAATAGAGAGGTGTTACTCCAGGAACAATGTTCGGAAGTTTTACCAAAAGGTAAAAAGAACGTGTGACGGGAACAAGGCCCGAACAGAGACCTGTAGAGACGAACATGGAAACCTTGTAGTAGAGTCACAGTCGGTGCTGAGGACATGGAAAAACCATTTCTGCAGACTGCTAAACGGCGAAGACGACACAAATTCCGCTGTCAGGCAGAATGAACCATTCAACCTATGGGCGATGAAAGCCAAGACTTCCGTCCACCTGACCAAAATGAGGTAAGGATAGCAATATCCAAGCTGAAGTCCAACAAAGCTGCAGGACCGGACGGTTTATCGGTCGAGCTTTTTAAGGCAGCAGGGGATGACTTGGTAGAGAGCATGCACCAACTCGTTTCTAAAATTTGGTCAGAGGAAAGTATGCCTGACTAATGGAACCTCAACATTGTTTGCCCAATCCATAAAAAATTAGACCCTCTAAACTGCGCCAACTATAGAGGCATCAGTCTCCTTAACATCGATTACAAGATCCTGTCTGCCGTTCTGTGTGAACGCCTGAAACCATTTGTGAACGAACTGATTGGGCCCTATCAGTTCGGTTTTAGGCCCGGTAAGTCCACAACCGGCCAAATATTTACACTACGACAGATCCTGGAGAAAACCTAAGAAGTCCAAATCGATACTCACCATCTATTTATCGATTTTAAAGCATTTATAGAGACGAGCTATACAGAGCCATGTCTTGTCTAGTTTTGGCATCCCTGCCAAACTTGTCAGATTGTGCAGAATGACGATGGAGAACGCTCGCTGCTCCGTAAAGGTCGGAAACAATCTCACCGAGACCTTTGATGTCAAAAAAGGATTTAGACAAGGTGATGCGCTGTCATGTGACTTTTTCAACATCATTCTTGAGAAAATTGTGCGAAATTCGCAAGCCAACACCATCAGGGGCACAATTTTCCAGAAGTCCGTGCATACGCTGACGACATCGACATCATTGGCAGAACACAGCGAGCTGTCACTGGTGCGTTTGCGTTGACGGGCTTTGGAGGAGGAGATTTAACAGTGAACTCTACGAGCTGTACAGCGACAACGACTTGGTCAGAAAAGTACGTATCAGTCGACTAAGATGGCTAGGACATGTAGAGCGAATGGACACCAACGCTCCAGCCCGAAGAGTCTTCGATTCCAACCCGGAGGGACAACGCAGTAGAGGAAGACCTCGCCTTAGGTGGCGCGCACAAGTGGAAGGGGACCTCAACCAACTTGGAGTGCGCAACTGGAGGCAGTTAGCCAAAGATCGTGCTAACTGGAGAGGCGTGTTGGTTGAGGCCCAGGTCCACCCCGGACTGTAGCGCCATCTAAGTAAGTAAGTTTGCCAAATTTGTGAACTGAATTCCTATGGATGGCAGATAAAAGATATTCTATAAAAGTTCTGTTAGTATTAGTGATGAATTCCTGAATCCCATCAGTATTATATCTACTAAGTGGTTTTAACGGTGATTCAGCGACTATATAAGTGCGAAGAAAATATACTGTTCACCACTCCATTGTCAGTCGATTCCTATAAACTTTAACTAGATGCTCGCATTTGGTTCAGTCGCGAGGTTTTTGGTAAATTGCCAGTAATTTTTCCATCGATATTCTACGACGTCAAATATGTAGGTATTGCCTGGGATTCCCTGATGAATTCACCGTTAAACGAAATTCTATTTTTCACACACTGGCACTGCAACAGGAACTGACATTTCGAATTCTAATACTTGGAGAAGAAGATGACACATAAATGAATATTTGTTGTAGGTACTGCACGGCATCTCAGAAAAGAGTAGGTAACTGATGACCAACATTTCAATAAAAAGGGGAAACAAAATTACAAATTTAAGAAATTAATAAAAAAGAATTTGGCTTTCTTTCTTTCTAGATTTAGCATTAAAAATGCCGGAATAGCATCACTGATTGCCAAATAGAGGACTTTACTTTTTGCAAATGAGTCGAAGTTTAAACTGAAGTGTTCAGATGGTTGAGCATGGGAATACAGTAGTAGATTCACAGTCGGTGCTAAGGATTTGGAAAGAACACTTCTGCAGACTGTTAAACGGCGGAGACAGCCAACAACCCGCTGTCAGGCAGAATGATCTGTTCAGTTTGGGCGATGATAGCCAAAATTTCCGTCCACCCGACCTACACGAAGTGAGCATAGCGATATCCAAACTTAAGTGCAACAAAGCTGCTGGAGCGGATGGACTCCCGGCCGAGCTTTTCAAAGCAACGGAAGATGGCTTGGTAAGGAGCATGCACCAACTCATCTGTAAAATATGATCGGATGAAAGCATGCCCGACGAATGGAACCTCAGCATCGTGTGCCCCATCCACAAGAAAGGGGATACTCTGAACTGCGCCAACTACAGAGGAATAAGTCTCCTGAATGTCGCGTAAAAGATCTTGTCGGCTGTATTGTGTGAACGCCTAAAACCTTTCGCCAACAACCTGATCGGCCCATATCAGTGTTGTTTTAGACCAGGGAAGTCAACCATCGACCAAATTTTCACACTCCGATAGATCTTGGAAAAAACCCAGGAATTTCAGATCGATACACACCATCAATTTATCGACTTTAAAGTCGCCTATGATAGCGTATATAGGGACGAATTATACAAAGCCATGTCAAGTTTTGGTGGTTGGGTGTGTATGAATCGGGTAGGCGCTGATTGGCATCAACTTGGCGGTGCCCAGCTGTTGTAACTTTTTCATACACATCAATTGTGCTTATTTTACCTCCGCGTGGTAACCACCGGGTACTGGTCTCGCTCAACCGGGCTTGGCTTGCTAAACTTATAAGCGCGAGTGTTGAACACGAAGAAAATAGCAACACTATAATGCTCTGTCGGAATGACTGACTGAACGAGTCTCAGAGGTCTTACATGAGCCCCTCAGAAAGAGGACATACAGCGGATGAATACACAAGATTGAATCAACGGTGTTGTCAACAGTCGAGATGGCAGATACCTTGCGTGAGCTTCTCTGACATATTTGGAGCAAAGGTCTGTAAGGATTTTCAGCACTAGTCAGGGTGCTGAAATAGAGATGGTGGCGGATGAACCCTTTATGGGCCAACGGCAGCACTCATATCCCCGAAGTGGGTTACTGACAACGGAGTATCCGACCCGCTGTCCTAGGGTTATCTTAGGGCCTGGTCCTCCAGGTTGGGGGTTGTGCGTGGGGCTAACTACCCAACCACGGAAAAAAAATAATGGTTACGAAGCAACCAAGAGCCTCGGATACGGATGGATTCACTGTTGACGACCCTGCAAAACGAAAAAAGGACAATGACTTTCGGATCTGCACGTGGAATGTTCGAACCCTGAACAGACCGCGTGCAGCCGAACAATTAGCGGAGGCCCTAGACTGCTACAAGGCAGATATCACCGCCATTCAGGAGGTGCGGTGGGATGGGCCAGGCAAAAGAAGGATGAAAACCTGTGACATCTACTACGGTGATTGCTACAGAGAGCAGAAGCAGCGTCTATTTGGATGCGGATTCGTTGTAAGCGGCAGACTTAGGCAAGAAGTCTTGAGCTTTCGACACGTAAGTGAGCGCCTTGCAACTATCCGCATCAAGGCTAAATTCGCCAACATCAGCCTGATATGCGCTCACGCCCCCACAGAAGATAAAGACGACGCTACCAAAGAATGTTTCTATGAGCTCCTCGACAAAACATATGAGCAATGTCCTAAATACGACGTTAAAATTGTCTTAGGTGATTTTAACGCCAAAATAGGAAAGGAGGACATCTTTGGTAGCACAATCGGAAAGCACAGCCTACACGACACCACGTCTGGAAACGGACTTAGGCTAATTGACTTTGCTGCGGGACGTAATGTTACTATAGCAAGCACACGGTTTCCACACCTCAACATTCACAAAGGAACATGGCGGTCACCAGACCATCAAACGGTCAATCAAATTGACCATGTTGCGATCGACGCAAGGCACTCCTCCAGTATTCTAGATGTCCGAACTTTCCGAGCGGCCAACATAGACTCGGATCACTACCTTGTTGTAGCCAAGGTACGTATGCGGATATCCCAGACACCACAACAACGAGGAAATACTGTGAGGAGATTTAACGTTGAACGGCTACAAACGCAACAAACCGCCAGAACTTTTGCCGATTGCGTCTCCCTCAACCTCTCGAGAATTCCTGTACAGCCAGCATCAAGTGCTGAAGACCAGTGGCATCGATGCCAAGAAGCCATCAGAAAAGCCGCAACTGATGTGCTAGGTTTCACCCGACCACCACCGCGAAACCCCTGGTTTGATGAAGAGTGCCGGCAAGCACATGCAGCAAAGCAACTGGCATACAAAGCGGCGCTGCAGAGAAGGACGAGAGCAGCTCGTGAGCTCTACGAGAAAAAAAGGAGGGAAGAACACCGGCTTCTCCGGAGGAAAAAGAAAGAGCATGAGAAGCGCGCGATCGAGGAAATAGAGAGGTGCTACTCCAGGAACAATGTTCGGAAGTTTTACCAAAAGGTAAAAAGAACGTGTCACGGGAACAAGACCCGAACAGAGACCTGTAGAGACGAACAAGGAAACCTTGTGGTAGAGTCACAGTCGGTGCTGAGGACATGGAAAAACCATTTCTGTAGACTGTTAAACGGCGAAGACGACACAAATTCCGCTGTCAGGCAGAATGAACCATTCAACCTGGGCGATGAAAGCCAAGACTTCCGTCCACCTGACCAAAATGAGGTACGGATAGCAATATCCAAGCTAAAGTCCAACAAAGCTGCAGGACCGGACGGTTTATCGGCCGAGCTTTTTAAGGCAGCGGGGGATGACTTGGTAGAGAGCATACACCAACTCGTTTCTAAAATTTGGTCAGAGGAAAGTATGCCTGAAGAATGGAGCCTCAGCATTGTTTGCCCGATCCATAAGAAAGGAGACCCTCTAAACTGCGCCAACTATAGAGGCATCAGTCTCCTTAACATCGCTTACAAAATCCTGTCTTCCGTACTGTGTGAACGCCTGAAACCATTTGTCAACGAACTGATTGGACCCTATCAGTGCGGTTTTAGGCCCGGTAAGTCCACAACCGACCAAATATTCACACTACGGCAGATCCTGGAGAAAACCCAAGAAGTCCAAATCGATACTCATCACCTATTTATCGATTTTAAAGCCGCATATGACAGCATTTATAGAGACGAGCTATACAGAGCCATGTCTAGTTTTGGCATCCCTGCCAAACTTGTCAGATTGTGCAGAATGACGATGGAGAACGCTCGCTGCTCCGTAAAGGTCGGAAACAATCTCACCGAGACCTTTGATGTCAAAAAAGGATTTAGACAAGGTGATGCGCTGTCATGTGACTTTTTCAACATCATTCTTGAGAAAATTGTGCGAAACTCGCAAGCCAACACCAGGGGCACAATTTTCCAAAAGTCTGTGCAACTACTTGCATACGCTGACGACATCGACATCATTGGCAGAACACAGCGAGCTGTCACTGGTGCGTTTGCAAGTATCAGTACAGAGGCGGCAAAAATGGGTTTAGTGGTGAATGAGGGCAAAACAAAATATATGCTGTCAACGAGAAGGGACACACAACATCGACGAATCGGACAGAACGTCACGATAGACAGCTATAACTTTGAGGTAGTTCGGGACTTTGTCTACCTCGGCTCCGCTATTAATTCTGAAAATGACATCACATCAGAAATCAAGCGAAGAATTACACTTGCCAACCGCTGTTACTTTGGCCTAAGAAGGCAATTGATTAGTAAGGCCTTGTCGAGAAACACCAAGGAGACTCTATATAAGACCCTCATCATCCCAGTCCTGCTTTATGGCGCAGAATCATGGACGTTGTCAAAAGCGGATGAAGATCTCCTTGGTCGCTTCGAACGCAAAATTCTTCGAGTGATTTTCGGTCCCGTTTGCGTTGACGGGCTTTGGAGGAGGAGATTTAACAGCGAACTCTACGAGCTGTACAGCGACATCGACCTTGTCAGAAAAGTACGTATCAGTCGACTAAGATGGCTAGGACATGTAGAGCGAATGAACACCAACGCTCCGGCCCGAAGAGTCTTCGATTCCAACCCGGAGGGACAACGCAGTAGAGGAAGACCTCGCCTTAGGTGGCGCGCACAAGTGGAAGGGGACCTCAACCAACTTGGAGTGCGCAACTGGAGGCAGTTAGCCAAAGATCGTGCTAACTGGAGAGGCGTGTTGGTTGAGGCCCAGGTCCACCCCGGACTGTAGCGCCATCTAAGTAAGTAAGTAAGTATGTCAAGTTTTGGCATCCCCGCAAAGCTCGTCCGTCTGTGCAGGATGACCATGGAGAAATCTCGCTGCTCCGTTAAAGTCGGCAAGAACACCACCGATCCATTTGATGTCGAAAAAGGTTTGAGACAAGGCGATGCGCTATCATGTACTCTCTTTAACATCGTTCTTGAAGCAATTGTACGAAACTCACAAGCCAACACCAGAGGTACAATTTTTCAAAAGTCCGTTCAACTACTTGCCTATGCTGATGATATTGACATCATTGGGAGAACGCGGCGAGCTGTCAGTGGCGCATTTGCAAGCATCGAAACGGAGGCGGCGAAGATGGGTCTGGCTGTTAATGAGGACAAAACGAAGTATATGCTGTCAACGAGAAGGGACTCTCAACATCGGCGACTCGGACAAAACGTCACGATGGACAGATACAACTTCGAAGTAGTTAAAGACTTTGTCTACCTGGGCTCCACTATCACTTCGCAAAATGACATCGGCGCAGAAATCAAGCGAAGAATCACTCTTGCCAATCGCTGTTTCTTCGGGCTAAGAAGGCATCTAAGAAGTAAAGCCCTCTCTCATAGAACCAAGGAGATATTATATAAGACCTTAATCATCCCGGTTCTGCTGTATGGTGCAGAAGCATGGACCCTGTCAAAAGCGGATGAAAACCTTCTGGGATGCTTTGAGAGAAAAATTCTTCGATTGATATTCGGTCCAGTTTGTGACGATGGAGTGTGGAGAAGAAGATTTAATGACGAACTATACGGGCTATACAGCGACGCTGACCTGGTCAAAAATCTGAAAATACAACGGCTGAGATGGCTGGGACACGTGGAGCGTATGGACAACAACGCACCAGCCCGACGAGTCTTCGAATCCACCCCTGAGGGACAACGCAGCAGAGGAAGACTCCACCTTAGGTGGCGCGCACAATTGGAGAACGACCTCAACCAACTTGGTGTGCGTAACTGGAGGCAGCTGGCGAGGAATCGAGCTGTACGTACGAAGACCAAAAAGTAAGAGACTATATCCGCGATATTCAAGATGCACGATTATATTTGGATGGGGAAATGTGATGGTCGGGGATATTTTTCTGGATAAGGAATCGGACGAATTAAACAAAATGAGCCATATTCATAGATCTTTGATAAGCTATAACTAAACTAAACCGAAGTTTATGTAATTCATAGACAATTTAAACCCATGTCCAAACGATAAACTCGAGTCTAATAGTAATCACGGCAAAACGTATGTTTAAGTTGTTTTTAACTGTTTCTTTTATCGTCCACGACTTTTAAATACCTTCGGTCTTCGGACCAACTCATGCAGCGGCAACATTACTTTTCCTTTCACTTTTGTAGTAGAGTACACGTTATATATATATTCCATCGTTTTGATTTTGATGATATGTCGTGACTGCGGTGTGCGCAGATAGTACCTACATATATATGTAGTACGAAAACTTATCTGCGCTTCTTTCAAAAAAGCAAGCTTTGTCATTTGAAGGGCCAATTGTCCGCCGTGACAGATACGCAATGTAAAACATTCTATATATGTACCTACTGTGGTTATGTATATGTTTTTAAGGGCGCAGCCAACGCTGACAAATGTTCATCCTTAGCCCAATGTACCCGTTATATGCAGTGGTGTAGTGAGGGGGACACAGGCCCCAGGCGGCACTTCCTCCTTTTTTCAGTTCAACGAATTTATTTACAAAGTTTACCAGCATTAACACCTCTGCCCAGTAAGTAATCAGATCAGTTGTTGTGTTGCTCAACAACAAAATCCAATAAACGCTGCTCCCTTGTATGCAACTACATTTTATCAGAAATGACAACCCTTGTACACTGTAGGTACAGCACACACAAATTATAACCAGTGTTGCCATTAGAAAAATATATTTTCGGTTAAAATTTGACATTTGCCGAATTCCATTTTTGTTAAATTCGGTCAGAATTTTCGGAATATAATAGACTAATATAATAATAAATCTCTAAGAAAAGGATTATAAAAGACCTCCTGCTTTGTTTTGAAAATGAGAGACATTTTATTTGAAAGCAAGTTAAAAGTGGAGAGAACGTCGCGTGCATGTGACCTGTACTGTACGTACCGTCACAAACCACAAACCGTCGACTCCTCCCACATAACGGGGGAGGGCACTGCGGGCCCAGGATTTTTCATGTATTGGTGCTGTACAAAATCAAAGGAGCGCCATTAACGCACGCATGGAAAATCATTGCCGCCATTGATTTTGACATTCCACACGTATTCACATACAGGGGAATTAAGTCCGGGGAGAATCGGGTAGGTGCACGGAACTCGGTGCGCGGTCTAGTTCTATGAGGTTTGAGCGTACCGTTTTGCTATGTTTTGTTTAGATAGCGGCAGGACGCCCAAGGCGTCTCGAAATTGAAACCAGTTGCTTACAAATTAATGACAGTTTAAAATAACACGAAATGTCAAATGTTACACTCCTACAGCATAGATCCCAGGAGTAAATTGTCACTTGAGGATTCACAATTGAGTTTTTAGATTTAAAATAAAAAAAGTGTATAGGTAGGTATATAATTGGTTGAAACCATAGAAAACATTTTTTTTTTTGTAGTGTGTGAACAAATTACTAGGTGCGGCATAAATTGGATCTGCCCTGGGCGGCCCCAACACACGCTACGCCACTGGGTATATGCGACAGAACAAGAACACAACAGTAACAGGTGGGCCTTACATAACACACATCTGCTTTTTTTTTTTTGTTCATGACGGCGAGCGTTAAGCTGTATGGTAAAACTGTTTTCTCGTCTCACATAAACAGAACGCAGGAAACAGTTCTGAGGAAAAATAAAAATGGCTTCTATTCAGATTGAAAGCGGAGCATCATTTGAATGGTGCTGAAGAATTGTCAAAAAAAAACTCTTAAAACTAATTACTCCTCACTGACTACATCAAAGGGAAGACAACAATAGCAATGCACTGAGAAAGATAACTTAAAAAATGCCACTTCATATGTTCGGATACTAAAAACATTTGACTGACCTAAAACAAAACCTGCAGAAGAAAACATTTGGCTCACTTTTAAACTGAGCACAATGATAAATCGAACAAGCATCCTCCGCACATAAATGGATCTGTGTTAAAGTTACCACTCGATTCCTTTTGAAGTCATACAGCAGTGTTTTCAAACAAAAGGATACGAACTTTCGTTTGTTTTTTATTTGATTTCGCTCTACATACAAACACAAAATGGAACCAGGATATAGATGCAGGTGTGTCATAATCAATAGTTTTTTTTTTCTCTGAAACATACTCGTAGCTCCCACTGGCATCATTGCTTTATCCTTTTGCATATACGAGTACGAGTATGTTGGTTTAACATTTTGTGTGAAGAAAAGTTTTGCTCCCTCAATCCCTCGGAAAAGTTCACTTGGCGCACGACAACTATGTGTGGTTAGTTAGTGGAGTCATTTATCATCCCAACTCGAAGGGTTAACTGTGTCACAAAATTTAATTAAAGTTTTTGTAGCGGGACACTTAAAGGACCAGTGGGATCTGAGTTCTGACCGCGGGTAGAAAATTCAGTTTGATTTATCACATGGGTGTGCTAGAAAATATAGTAGTGGTTTTCATTTGGGGCAAATGGGTAGACGACCATTTGTTTGCATTATTCGGATCCTTGGAAGGAGACTGAGGCAATAATTCATTGTTTAATAGAAATTCTTGCGATGTACATTTTCATTGATTAAAGGTCCGTACACAGTTTCTGTTCTATTACAAATTTGAAACAAATATAACAAAATATTTTGGGCTTATTAATATGTTAAGGCGGGTTTCCACATGTCGGTTGATTGACAAAGTTTGACAGCCCTCGCGTTTATGTCATTGAACGACATGAACGTCAGTTCATTTCCACTTATGCCAATTATTGGCAAAAAATCGTTTGTCAGTTGATTGACCAACTTATGAACTCGATGCCAATTAAATTTTCTCTGTCAATTATAGACAAAGTGACATTTTGTTTGACAACTCAGCTATTTCCACTTGTCCAGTGGTTTCTGATATGTATGACATAACACATTACCGGGAACGCAGTTCAATCAGTTGTCAAATTACTAAAAGTCATTACTGTCAAACGTCTAAACCTGTCATTGAGATCTGACCTCCACTCATCGTGTCGCTGCTGGGTTCACATTATTATATCCTATTCCTTTTTCTAATAATTAAAGTATTTAGTACATATCTCACATTTATAGTATTATAGTATATCTGAATTAATAAACATTATACATAGTTATATTAATGGTTCGCGTTTCATATAACCTGATATACTTCATTGGCGACGAGAATTGCGAAGCCGCGTGTGTGTTCATAACCACAAATTTGCGTACGTGAACCCAGTAAACGCTTCCCGCGTATTTCAGTACTTTGCCGACAAAATGACCGATCCCAACATTTTGGATGTAGTCACAAAACTTCTAATATCTCAGCAAGATTTTATGAACAACATTTTAGCACAACAAAAACAATTTGTGGATAATGGCAAACAACCTACAACAAGCAGCAGTAATAATAATCACATTCCTCCATTTCAGCCATTTGACAAAGAAAAATGCAGCTGGGAAATTTATCTTCAACAACTGGAGCAACACTTCGACGCTTACAACGTGAACACAAGTGAAAAGAAAAGAGCTTATCTTTTGTCTTGGTTAGGACCGGAGACATACGAGCTGCTACAAAAATTATTTGGTTCAATTAAACTAGCAAGCAGGGAGTACGATGACATCACAAAAAAGCTCTCAGAGCATTTTCTTTCCAAGATCCACGTATGCACCGCTCGTCATGATTTTTTTAAGTGCAGAATGCAGGCAAATCAAAGTTACTCCGACTGGATTGCGGAGTTGCGTGGTCTCTCACGTCAATGTCAATTTGTGTGCTCTGCTGATAGCTGTTCTAAAGAATTTGTTGACGACATGATCCGGGACGTTATTGTCTTGCATACGCCGCATGATAGTGTGCGAACCGCTACACTGCAAAAGCCCAATGCCTCGCTGTCGGATGTGATGTTGATCGCAGAAGCATACGAAGCTACCCAGAAATCTCTGCAAACGATGAGGTATGAACCAGTGAACGTGGAGGTAAATCAATTAAGCGCAAAAAGACGTGGGAAAAAGCACAATGGCATAAATACAAGCAAAACGAAAATGCAGTCTTGTTCGGGGTGTAATGTGCATCATCAGCGTGAAAATTGCAAGTTCTTAAGCGCAACTTGTCGTAAATGTGGAAAAATTGGCCACATTGCCCCAGTTTGCTTAGGTGCCAATAAAAAGAAGACGTATCGTCATCATTCCAACAATAAAGGTGAGCACGTTTATCATATAGAGCACATCTTATCTGTAAAACATTTACGGGAAGAAAATAATAAGCTGTTGATTGATATGATGATAAACAACGTGAAAATGGAGTTTTTATTGGACACTGGAGCGAGTGCAACAGTAATAGGGTTGCCTGGGTTTAAGCAACTTAATTGTCCCGAGTATCATACACCTTCATGTAGTTTAAAAGCGTTTGGTGCCAACACAATACCAATTCTTGGAGAAACCACGGTCACTGTCAATTTTAATGGTGAATCTTATATACTCCCCATACTGATTGCCAACACACCCGACGCCGACAACATTTGTGGACTAAATTGGGCTAAAAAATTTGGTTTTGAAGCATCCTTTTCAACCAGCAACCACAAAACTCGTATGTTGAAACCTGCCTCTGCCTGTAATGAGCCACCGCCCGCGACGCCACCACCATCGGAAATAGATAGATTGCTCTCGACTTATCCTGATCTATTTGCGGACAACTTAGGCTGTTGTACTTCATATAAAGTACACCTCTACTTAAAACCAACTGCCAGACCTAAGTTTTTTAAAGCCAGACCACTGCCGTTTTCCCAATTGGAAGCATTCGAAGCAGAAGCAAAGCGGCTCGAAGCAGCAGGAATTTGGAAGCCAGTACGTTTCAGCCAGTGGGCAGCCCCCATTGTAGTAGTAACAAAGCGAAACAACAAACTCAGAATATGTGGTGATTTTAAAGTCACACTCAACCATCAGCTGGAGGTAGACCAATACCCCATTCCTCGACCCGAAGAACTTTTCCACAAGCTTGCGAACGGGCGGTACTTTAGCAAAATCGACATGTCCGACGCCTACTTACAACTAGAGTTGGATGAGCAATCAAAACCCCTTGCTGTCGTCAACACACCGATTGGACTTTTCCAGTACCAACGCCTCCCATTTGGCATTGCAAGCGCCCCTGCTATTTATCAGCGAACACTGGAAATGATTTTAAACGGAATTGATTGTGCCATTTACTTAGATGACATCCTTGTTGCGGGAAACACATACCAAGAACACATACGTAAATTGGAAGCAGTTTTACAGCGGCTACTGGACCATGGATTACGCGTTAATCGCAGTAAGTGTCAGTTTTTTCAACATGAAGCAGAATATTTGGGACATGTGGTGAACCACCAGGGAGTACGACCATCGGATTCGGGATTAGCAGCCATCGAGAAGTTGCCCAGACCGGGTAAACTAAAGGAGCTGGAGACCTTCATGGGCAAGGTAAATTATTATAATAAATACGTTAATAATTTCTCGCAAATTGCAGCTCCATTGAACGCGTTGCGAAGAAAAGGCGTCCCATTCACTTGGAAAGCAGATCAAGAACACGCCTTTAATGCACTTAAGCAACAAATTATCAATGCAGCACGCCTTGCTCATTTTCGCCCTGAGCTACCGCTTGTCCTTGCAGCTGATGCTTCGTCGCATGGAATCGGAGCTATTTTGTCGCATATCATGACAGATGGGTCAGAGCAACCTATTGCATTCGCTTCAAAAACGTTAAACGAGCATCAACTTAATTACTCCCAAATTGAGAAAGAGGCGTTGGCAATAATCTATGGAGTCACCAAATTTCATCAATATCTCTTTGGCCGGAAATTTATATTGTTGACCGACCATAAGCCTCTGTTAACCATCTTCAATCCAGACAAAGCTCTTCCCACAGCAACTCTTAGTCGTTTACAACGATGGGCCATAACACTGATGAGCTATTCGTATGAAATTCGTTATCGACCTACAAAAAAACATACCAATGTGGACGCTCTATCCAGACTTCCGATTGGGCCCGATGCAAGTTTCGATAAGCACGAGGTGTCCTGCTTTGAAATATCCAGTTATCAAAATGATCGAATCGACGACTTTCCAATTAAAACCAAAGATGTCACTGCAGCCACGAAATTAGACGCTGTATTGCGAAAAACGATGGCATATGTAACAAAGGGCTGGCCTACGCGACTATCATCAGACGAACATAGTCTACAGCCATATTTCAATCGAAAAGCATCCCTAACGCAATACAGAGGGATTATACTTTTGGAAGCCGAACATACAAGGGTAGTCTTACCGAAATCATTGCAGAAGAGAACCCTACAGTTACTTCATCAGGGACATTGGGGTGTTGTCAGGATGAAGCATCTTGCTCGTCGACATTGTTGGTGGCCGCAAATAGATGCCGACATCGAATCAAAAGTTAAGGCGTGTAAAATTTGCCAGCGCAATAGTCCTGCACCTCCACATGAATTTAGTTCATGGCCCGATCCAGATAAACCTTGGCAACGTGTTCACGTGGACTTCGCTGGACCCTTTTTGGGGAAAATGTGGTTAGTATGTATTGATGCTTTATCAAAATTTCCATTCGTTCTACAGATGCAGCAAACTACCACAGCAGCTACCGTTCGAGCGTTGCAAACCATTTTTACGCTAGAAGGTATCCCAGAAGCCATTGTGAGCGACAATGGACCGCAATTTACTAGCACCGAGTTCATCAACTTTTGCAGCCAAAATGGAATTCAATCACTGAAAACAGCTCCTTTTCATCCAGCATCAAACGGCGAAGCAGAACGGTTTGTTCGTACGTTCAAGGCCAACCTAAAGAAAATCATCGAGGAAGAAAAACACATTGACATAGCATTGTTGAGATGCCTCGAATCCTACCGCACAACGCCAAATCCTCAAACTGGGAAGTCACCCGCAGAAATCCTTCACGGCAGGCAGCACCGCACAATCCTTTCGCAAATGGTTCCGGATAGGCACAGTCCTGACAAATTATCCAGCAGTGGGACGGCCAAATTCCAAATTAATGAAGCAGTTTACGCTCGGAATTACTCCAGAGGTCATCGCTGGATAAGTGGGACAGTGATATCGCACATGGGCAAGAGAATGTATCGAGTTCGTACCAAACTCGGTATTTGGAAACGCCATCAGAACCAGATGAAACCGCGGTGTACTGTTCCGGATGAGTACATTTTAGCCAGGGATCTTGCTACTGCAGCATCTTCGCAAGGACCTGAAGCTGACAATCAACAAGACGAAGTTCAAATCGCTCAACCTATAACCACACCTATTCCACCATCTGAGCAGCAAGAGAATACTCCACGACGATCTCAAAGAACTCGTAAGCAGGTAGTACGCTTTGGTTATGGTTCGAAAGGATCTCAAAATAAGTAGGGAGGAGATGATATGTATGACATAACACATTACCGGGAACGCAGTTCAATCAGTTGTCAAATTACTAAAAGTCATTACTGTCAAACGTCTAAACCTGTCATTGAGATCTGACCTCCACTCATCGTGTCGCTGCTGGGTTCACATTATTATATCCTATTCCTTTTTCTAATAATTAAAGTATTTAGTACATATCTCACATTTATAGTATTATAGTATATCTGAATTAATAAACATTATACATAGTTATATTAATGGTTCGCGTTTCATATAACCTGATATACTTCAGTTTCTTTGTCAGTTATTGGCAAACGCTGTTAGTCAATTCATTGACAAGCAAATTTTTGCTATTTCCACTTGCCAATTGTTTAATTGGCATAAAAATACGTCAATTGTCAATTTCAAATCGACAAGTGGAAACCCAGCATTAGTGATTCCGAAAGTCATTGTCATTAGTAATTTTTTTTTTGATGCACTAACGGATGTGGTAATCTCTAAAGATGCGGTAGCCAGTGCTACCAACATGCACGATTCGCAAACCAGAATAATCGATGCCAGGAGTGCCGTTAGGTATTACTTCTCGGGGCTCACAGTGTTTGTTGTTTCTTCTCTTCTTTTTTCTATTCGTCGCAGCTAGTTTTGTACATTAATAACTAGTGTACTGATTTCTGTCCAGATATGATCTGAGTTCACCATCTCGTTTATAATCAGTGGCAGACTGGGCAGGTTATGTCTCCATTGTTGGATGCGTTCGTAATAGAATACAGCGTGTTCGGTATCTTCTTTTTCATCTGAGCATTCTGGGCAAAGGGGTGAGCTATCGTGTCCAAATCGGTGCAAGTATTTGCGATAGCCGCCGTGCCTAGACAGGAACTGTGTAGTGTAAGGTGGTAGCTGCTGCATCTGCCGTGTGCTCGGTTTGACCACACTTCGAAGGTAGGAATCAACTTACAGGTCCATTTGCCTTTTGTAATAAACTCAAATATGGCTACCGACGATGTACTCGATTTTTAAATTTGTGCACTCCTCGCATATTTTGGCTACGAAGCATTTAAAGTTAGTAGGAGGCGGTCAGAAAACCAGCAATGGTCCAGTAATGACAATGCACATTGAAAAGATTTTTTGACCCTCTAATTAGAGTCATTGTCTGGTATTAATTAAGTACACGAACATTTTGTTTGCTATATATTTCCGCGAAGATTTTCGCTGTCTTCTCCAGACATTTTTGTTTTATGTTCCTATGTGTGGACTTCAAAATATTGGCCGGAGAATGCCCGTGAAGTTGGGTCAAAGTCGATCAAAGTTGCGCATATTCGTGTGTATTATCCCGATAAAAATAAATAAATAGGTGGCGCAACAGGCGGTTGACACCCAAGGCCTAGCTTCTCGCAACCATTCGTTTTGTGTGAGTTTCTATTTTTGAGACGAATGGAAGGGACCTACAATTTTATGCCGAGTCCGAACGGCTGAATTGAGAAGCTTTTTCATGACAGTCATACGCGGATGTTTTGTCAGACGTTCGCGAGAGGTGGCGCAGTAGAAAAAACTTTAAAATGTAATTTGTGTTTTTCCGGGGATCGAACCTGGGATCCCTCGACAGTAGTCCAGCACACTAACCACTGCGCTACTGCGCCCACATCCCGATAGACAATAAAAAATGTATCTAACAAAGCAATTCATTGGCACGAGAAAATCTAGACAGGCACGCCAAGTAATAAATTAATACCTATCATTTGCACATTGCAGGAAATTAGATTTATCCTAGACTAGAAAAAGAAATTATAAATATTATTAGCAAAAATTTTTATTTCGTTAATTAATTGTATAAAGCTTGAAGTAGTTTCAGACAAAATTTAAATGGCAAAAGCGTGTATATAACATTCTAAAGAAATCACTAGTACCATTACCACAAAAATAATATTCGTCATTTCCACACAGTAGAATAATTAATTTGTGTTGAAAAAACCTCATAGGCTACTAAAAACGAGTACGACGTACCTAAGTGAATCCAAGCTATTCCAACAATGAACGGCATTATGCTCTATCACATCAAATATTATCAAATCGAACAAACCAAACCGTTGGCGTTTGTCGTATACGACTTATGTCTCGTGTCGTTGTACAACAATGTACAGATTTTTTTTTAACTTTTGTTAACAATTTTATTTCCTTTTTTATGTGTTTACCATCATTTCAATTCATTTGTCTCAAAAAAGTTAAAAACAGCCAATAGGGGTGAATTGTTTGCAGACTTGACTCGTTTTCGATTGCTATATTAGAGTTAGAACTCGAGCTCGTTACTATGTACAAGCATGAGCTGCCTTCATTAGAGCTTTATATGTATATGATAGGCTTATTTTGGCTCAACTCTAATTTTGAGATCATTTCACATGCTGACCGGTTTCTTAAGTATGGTTGCACAGCGAGTGCTTCCCACCCGCACCATAACCTAATATTGTGAGAAACATCTGGAAAGGACAAAGTATGTGGTGTGGTGACTGAAGCCCTTGCTTAAATTTTGTAGAAAGTATGTATTGTTGTGGTCTTCTCTGATTTCCAGTTCACAGTGAAATAACGAGATCGAGAATATATCTATAGTCAATTGTTAAGGTAGTCAGGAATTAATAAAATTAAATCTCATTGCTGGAAAACCCTTCTGCAAAAGTGCACCCCGTTTCATTTTAATACCTCCTTCCTGAAGCATTTTATTCGTGCTATTCAGCACGAATATGTGAATGAATTTACACCAACAGACGCTTTAAAATTCACCCTCCCTTATATTAACTATCCCTCCAAAAATCATTAAAAATTCAACATCAATATAAAGATACTTATATATTTATCTGCCCATCTTTGACAAAAAGCTTCAATAAACGCAAATCCCTTTACGACTACTTAGCAACCAGGCCATATAAGAAATTCAAAAACTTTTCGTGCGCCAAGTATCACTGATTGTCATTAAAGCCCTTCCCTATACTGAGACACAACGATTCCGACCTTACTTTGTCTATACTTGTGCATAAAATTCATAACGCAAAAATTCATGAAGTATGTCGCGTGGAAGTGTGCCATCGCCGACAGTCAGTCCGTGCATAAAATTTGTATTCTTAAACAGAATGCCATGTCAGGAGTGACTCTAATTTACGTAACCCCACAATGGAAGCCTGAATTTGTATCTAATTTTAGAACATATTCCAACCGCCAATTAAT
The DNA here is from genome assembly GCA_949372485.1 of Cheilosia soror. Classification (NCBI taxonomy): domain Eukaryota; kingdom Metazoa; phylum Arthropoda; class Insecta; order Diptera; family Syrphidae; genus Cheilosia; species Cheilosia soror. Next base: position 66,955,886 of record OX443561.1, on the reverse strand, counting down.
AATTAAACCGTTCAACTATATAAGCATGTTTTTAACCACCACCACCATCATCAACGTCATTACAACGTTAAGATTAATGCGATCCTTGTTTAGTACTTTCCTTGCGAATACAAATTTAATATTTATAGCCACAGCTATAAATTAGTAGCGTATATATTTTGGAGACTTACCTGCACGATTTCTGCATAACCTCGGCACGATTGTAGCCGCTAATTTTACAAAAGGACTCATTGCAATAGACAATTGGGAAGTCAACAATTTGGGCGTTGGCCAACAGGAAGGAGCTGTCCGCTGCAAAGAAAAAGCATTTCCTTTATTACCTTAATGCAAATACAACAAATTTACATCATAGCAATTTAAATATATAAATAGGATAATATGCCCTCGCGGGTGGCTGCTGAGTACCTACTTAATTTTAATTATGCTCTCGCGAACATAGTTGCATGATGGAATATTTTATAATATAACTTGGAAGATATAATGTATCTGCCGTCACGAAGAGAGTAGAAATCTGAAAGTTCCGACTTTCGCCGTGCACTGTATGCGTTTGTTTTTATAATTTTTTAATTCATGAGCAAATTTGTTATTCGCAAAAGTACCCTCTAGCCATGTGTACCTACCTGCATACGGTTGAATCAGTCTCTCTGCTATTTGTAGGGGGAACAAGCCACCTTACCGAGGCGGTGAAAAGTTCATTCTGTATAGAAGAGATAAAAGGGATGCGGAAGAGAATATTATGTTTACAACCCATTTGGGAATTTTCACTGAAACGTGCAGTACCTACTGAGCTGCAGGACGTAAAGAGGGTTTCAGGTAAACGCTCCGGCACATAAGATCCATTTTTATTGAGCGCAGTATTTCTTATGTATTTTGCTGACGCTAGTGTCGGTCCTCAATCAATACACCTCTCCAGTAACGGGACCGTTAACGTCCATATACTCTGCATGTTCTAGCTATCTTAGACGACAGATTCGCATTTTTCTGACCAGGTCTATGTCGCTATACATCAGCTCGCAGAGTTCGCTGTTCAATCTCCTTCTGCAAAATCTGCCAATGAAAACGGGACTAAATATCACTCAAACAAAACGATCAAAAATATCTTTATCTGCCTTCGCTAATGTCCATGCATCTGCGCCGTATATACAGATACAGGACTGGGATAATGATGCTCTCAGAGTTCCCTTCCTTGGTGTTTCTTCGTCCCCTACTACTTCAAAGCTAAAGCCGTCTATTACGATGTTCCGCCCGATTCGTCGATGATGTGAGTCCCTTCTTGTTGACAGCATACCCTTTGTTTTGACCTCTGATTTCGTTTGACATCAAAGGTCCGGGTGAGATTGTTTCCGACATTAGTGGAGCAGTGAGCGTTCTTCATTCTGCACACATCCTGATAAGTTTGGGAGGGATGCCAAAACTGGACATGGCTCTATATAATTCGTCCCTGTAAATTCTAAGGTTACGGCCTTAAAATAGATCGATTGGTATTGAACTGAGTATCTTGGGGGGTCCATCTAGTCTTCGCCTCTCTGGCGGCTTTTTTCCCTGCTTCAAGCTTGATAGTGCAAGGCAGGATGTTCACAAAGGGGTCAGCTTGTTCTGAAACAGCTGTCGAAACTTGTCTTGCCAATTTATCTGCTTTCTCATTGCCTGGAATGCCTTCATGTTCCGGAATCCAGCAGAGCGAAACCTTGTGCTGTGTACCAAGAGCCTTGAGTTCTTCGCCACAGCACTTCACAAGCTTCGATTTTATTTCTGGTGCAGTTATAGCTTTTATTGCTGCCTGGCTATCGATAAAGAAAGTAATACCTCCAGAGTGGTATTACCCTTACCACAGAATCACGGGCTGCTGTTGTCACTGCCAGGACCTCTGCTTGGAAGACGCTGATAAGGTCGGGGAGGCGTATCGATTTTAATATACCCAGAGGGCGCCTGACCGTACCCCAGTGTCCATTTTAGTTTTGTTAAAACTTCCTAGCAGTGCTAATGTTCCTGATGTAGGTCTTTTTCTCCATGACCAAGCGCTTCCCATGCTTTTTTTTCGAATATGATGGATCTCGAAATCTTAAGACTTCTTTAGCTTTAGTCTACCGCTTATAACAAAACCTTTCCCAGCTAAGAAAATATAAAAATATTCGAATTATGGATCGAGTCGGTCCTTATGTGTCCTTTTTTTATAATTTTCGAGGAATTTTAGCGTCAAAACAATAATAATTTTCAAAAAAAGCAACTGCCTCCATTAGATCAGTTGGCTTGGCTGTTGGAAGGTGTTATTGTTTGTAAATGTGCTTATCGTACCAAAAAACAATTTCCCTTTAATACGTTTGTATAAAAGATGCGTAGACTTTCAACTGAAGACAAAATATAGAACACAACATTACTCGTGAACATTCGCCAGGTACCTAACAAACGGCATGGTAACCTCTTCACCTGAAGTTGACAAGAGCTTCGCCCCACTATATATCCAGAATGGTTGTTCACTCGCATCTCACCTACCCACGCTTATATTGGTTCAAGTTCACAAGTAGGCATAGGCAGTAGGCACCCTCTTGGTGATTTTCAGAATATAACCTTAAATGTTGACTTGGAAGCATATGTTTGCAAACATACCCTTAAGAGAAAATGCAAATAAACCATAAATAAAAAGAGAAATCTAATCCGGCAAATATGACAATATAAATATCGTCGAAACACGATACTACATAATATACAATATGCGTGACTTTATAAATAATTTATGTTGCTCACTTCGTTTGAAATTTATTTATTGGCTTGAAGTCAAAAACAAGTAGGTAAATCGTACAATGCCAAAATAAGACAGTTTAACAAACGTTTATATGAAAATAAAAATATGCTTAATGCATGAACGATCTGAATTTCCAATGTATTGAAAGGTGCCATGAAATAACGCCAAGTGCAATAAGGCCAACTTTTGAAAATTGGCCTTATTTCGCTAAGCAAAAGTGTTATAAGGCCAACTTTCAACATTTGGTCTTATTTCACTTTTGCCAAGTGCAATAACGCCAACAAAATTTGAGTAATAAGACCAACTTGGTCTTGATGTCTTAGATCACAGAAGAATTTAGGTACCGTTTTTGAAATCGACATGGTAATAGTTTTTAAGTAAGAATTGAGTTCATTTGATTAGTAAGTGAAAGTTTGGCGCAGGGACATAGGTAAGTTGATTCCAAATTTTGATTATCTAGCATTTCGCAAAGCGACATAAAACCAAATTATATTGATACATAAGACCAAATGTTATTTTTCCATAGCAAAATATTGTTATACCATTTGAATTAATAATAATCGATCTTTGATTGTTAACTAATTTTGCACGAATTTTCTAATAAATCGAAGTTAAAATAAATGTTTACTTTATTTTAAAAAAATTAAAATTTGCGCGAATCTCTATAAAAAATTTCATGTGCACAAAACTAAATGAACTATTGAAAACGTCAAGATATTTGTTTTTTTTTTGCTGAATTGGGAATATTTAAATTTCGGCTACGCGTTTAGGTTCATTGAAAATCGATCACCCCCTTTGCATCGTTTCTTGGCTACGCCTTTGGTTTGTTTATTTACATGCCCAACTTGATCGCTCATACAGTCCAGTGTACCAGGACCTACCATTTGAAATAGTCTGCTTGCCTTGCAGATATTTAAAACTGGGCAAGAAGTTCATTTAAAGGAAACCCACCGTAATAACGGTTTAGTAGCGATGTTTCTTGTTTGATATGCATCATATTGAATGAATTAGAAAAATGAAAGAGGGTTTCCAAAAATTATACATTCCTAATTCAGCAAAAAACAAATAATACATTTTTTTTAAAACTTCTTAAAATTCTAACTCCGCTTTTTCTCATATTCAAAGAGAAACAAAGTAAAATAAGATTTAAGATAAGAGAACTAAAAAAAATAAAAAGTGGAAATTTGCGAGAACATGTTAGATGGGACATAATTCCCTGCGTCGAAAGCATTGTGTGTAAATTTAAATGCAATTCAAAGTTCTGTAGGAATTTAAAACTATTATTTTCTCAAATACAAAAAGAGCATTTAACATAACTTGCGCTGATTAAAGTTTAATAGGAATTTTAAAAGCATTTTTAAATTTGTGAAAACAATAGCTATAAATTCAAGCAGATGGCCTTATTTCACTCACTTAAAGTGAATTTAAGCCAAATTTATATTTTGAAAGCGCAATAAAACCAACTTGGCGTTATTGCACTTTGTCGATGTGAAATTAGGCCAACTGTTGAAACTGCGGCACAGTACTGCGGCACAGTATTGAAACCGGTAACTTGCCAAATTCTTTGCAGTTTTTGACATTTAGTGGGCAAAAACATGAAGAACTTCCTGTACTTTGTAAGTGCTGTAAGATTTTTAACTTTCTCGTATACGTAGATAGTATATAAGAGAAAGATATTGTTTTCGTACAAAATTTCGAACTCGAGATTTTGATCAATTCTGATATTACGATGATAGGGGACCTCAAAAAAGTGGGTCTCGCAATTCTGTCCGTCCGTATGTCTGTCTGTCCCACCCCTGGGGAATCTAAACGCTTGGACGGATTTGCTTCAAACTTCGTATTTAGAGTTTGTAGGCTTCCCGCTCGGGACGTTTTTTTTTTTATTCTAGCCCTAATATTAACGGTACCTCCCATATAAAAATATTACGAAGTATGACGAAATATGCCTAAATTTAGATTTTTTCGAAAACGGCTCTAACGATTTGAACCAAAATTGATAGTTGAGTTAAAGTAAGCATGCTTCACGTAACTGCATACCCAGTTTTTCGCTAAAAAGTCCAGCAACGGCAGTTTTGAAAAAAGACTTATTTTTAAGGTACTATTGTCATTCTTAATTTGATAGCAAACTCAGTTTTTCCCTAAAAAGACTGTGTCCTTTGATATCCACCAAATACATAATAATAGTACTTTAAAAAAACGGTCATATCTCAAAAACGTCATATTCGATTGTTACTTTCAGGTAATGCTTAAATCCATAGTAATACCACTGGCTCAGTTTTGAGCTAAACAGTTGAAAAACAGTGTTTTTTGAACCATGAATGCGTCCTTACCAATCGCTAAAACCGGTACTTTAAAAACTGCTCATATCTCGAAAACGCCATTTTCGATTTGGACGAAAATATATCTGCTAGGTAATGTTTATATCTTGAAGAATATGTCGTACTCAGTTTTCAGCTAAACAGTTTAATAACAGTGCTTTTCGAATCCAAATTGTAACATTTGGCAGCATAATTTTACAAAAAACCGCTCTAACGATTTTGATCAAAATATGTACATATTTAAGACAACATAAGCATGCTTAACATGATCACGTACTTAGTTTTTCTCAGAAAACTCTAATATTGCCGTTTTATGAATATTTCTCAAAAATGACTACCCAAATCCCGCTCTGTATTCACACACGGTATATTTTTGTAAAGTCCAAAACTTCAGTACATAGCAATGTAAATTGTGGGTGAAATTTGAAAGTAAAAAAGTGTTCTAGTTAATACGTAGGTTTATGTTTATGTAGTATGTATTTACGGTATTAATTACACCTTGAGTGTGTATGATTTTAAAAGTAAAATTTTTCTAAAATGACTCTGACATTCTGCGAGATTCGCAATAAACGAGAAAGTTACGTGCGACCCAGTCGTGCACATATTTTTTTTTTATCTGGATAGCGTCTAATAGGTTTGTGTTTTCTCCATCTAGCCTATGATAGTGCTACTATTAGCTAAAAACGCGGAGAGTGATCAAAGTAAGCTGCTGATCTCAAAAATTGATTGGCATTATCTTTACTCCTCGTCATGCAAATAGGGCCTCGTGTTTGGCATAAAATTGAACATATCAAACCACTGCTTTAAAGAGTGACGAATGATCTTCCACCCGTCAGAGTAGCGACCCATCGCCCTTCACTCTGTGCCGTGAAAAGCTTTGCTTTGTATTAGCATCAGAACGACCATTCCTCTTCGTCCCCATCTAATCAGCGAGATAAATATCCGCACGATCGACACCGAGTACCGAAAGTCCAGCAACTCCTGCTTTCTTCCCCGTCCCAGCATACCAGTATAACACACCACACCAAATTCTACCAGCATCATACTTCAGCGGCCAAAGCGACGAAATCCATTAGCCAGTGATAGTCCGCCGCAGTAAAAGCCAGGGCACGTCATCAGTTGTGATCGCCGAAAATCAATCCCTCGCAAGTCGCAACACACAGCATAAGTGCAGTCTGTTTGTCTACCTGCTGAGCTTAAACCGAAGTAAAACCGTATGTATGTATGCCAAATAGTTTTAAACTCTTTTTGTGTGGTGAATTTTGTTTTTTTTTTTTTATAATTGCGATCATCTTATCAACTGATTGTCTATTCATGACCAAAAGTGATCGCATTGATTTAATCGTGATAAATTGGTTAGAACAGAAAGCTAAAAAACTAAATCTTAATCTAAGCTAAAGAACTAAATAAGAATATACTAAAGATATTAAAACATTTACTGAATTGAAAAATGGAATCGTTAAAACTTAAAAATAACGTTTCTAAAACTAGTTTATACTTAACTACGAAAACTTAAAATTTAAGAACAAAAACGAAAAAGAGGAACAATTAAAAGAATCTATCTCGTTAGTAAAAGTATAAGTAATTTTTTTTCAAATCAATAGAATAGAATATTATTATTATTATAATTTTATTAATATGTAATAAATTACAATATTAATTGACAGAATCAATAGCGCTAGCTGCTAGGGCTTTCGGCTAATAGAATAGAATAATTTTTATTGTAATCATAGTGGGGTTTATGTACACATCAACGTCGAGGAAATTAGATGAATCATTTGGTGTGGGACGTACTAGTCCACGATAGGTAGGTACGTGAAAGAAGTATGTACTTAAAATATTATTATATCTATTATATCTATATCTCTCTATAGAGAGATACAAGAATTATAAAAATACAAGTAAATGAATTACATTATGTTGAAATGAAGTGTAAACTAGTGTGCGTTATTCCGAAATGAAAATTGAAGCAGTGATGGAGTTTTAAGTAAACAAGAGGTGAGAACAATTATTGTGAGTGGGTGGGGCAAGCCGGTAAGATAGACTTCACATCGGGGCTACAAAGACGTTAGGGGTATATGAACGTATAACCCTCGTAGGTTATGTATTTGGGCGGCAGATGCAAATCAGGCATTTATGATAAGGTGAGAAAGCATACAATATGATATTTATATTATGTATTCGCGGTTATATAGATATATATATTTGTATCTATATATATTTTTTTATTTCTTTTGTTGCGTACTTTCCGCATTGTTTTTATACCCTCCACAGGAAGGTATATTCACTTTGTCATTACATTTGTAACGCCAAGAAGGATTCACCGGAGACCCTATAAAGTATATATATTCTGAATCAGGATCACATTCTGAATCGATTTAGCCATGTCCGTCTGTCTGTCTGTTGAAAACACGATAGCGTCCAAACGAATCGACGTAGGCGAATGAAATTTTGTGAGAAGACTTCTTTTGACCGTCGTCAGGTTGGTATTGAAAATGGGCTATGTCGGCAAATAGCAAACATTCTGCATGAGGCATGACCTATGTATGTTTGCCGTATTAGACATTTGAGTGTCACAAAGAGAGCTAGTACCCGGCATATAGCCATTGGGACCATACGCTGACGTAAAAATGACGTCAGTGCGACATACGTATGTAGCTTTCTACATGCCGTGTGCTACTACCTTATATACTTTAAGAAGTTTGAGAGAATACCTACGTCTGAATAGGTTATCTTATAATTTATTCTTGAATTTTTCTTGATTTACTTTGTTTACAAAATGAATTATTCTTTTGTTGTTAATTTGTATATAAGTAGGTATGTATTTACCGTTTTAATGTTTTAATTTATAACTATATCTTCTAATTCAACCAGATGACTTGTTTTATGTATAGAATCTTCTTTTGAGATTCTACTACTGTAGTTGAAAAAGATACCATAAAAGGTCATATCATGGAATCCTGCCCACCCTCTAACATCAAGTCTTACAGAGTAGCTAAGTCTATATACAATGCTACCAACTGCCTAGTTAATCCAAAGAAAGAAAAATGATTTCGATGTAGACTTCGTTTTATTAACGAATAGGTAGAACTTTTGAACCATAAATTTCGACCGATTTATATCTCTCAACAATTCAATTCCGCCCTAATTCTCTGAAATCTTGGGCGGGGGATAATTAAATTCTGTCGACAAAAAACATTGTGGTAGAAACCCACGCTGGGCGTGATTTGCAATTCCTACTCGTGCCGTCAAAATGTCATACTGTCAAGTCTCAGAACAAAGGACATGAAACGCAATAAAAAACAAACAGAGCATACCAACCGACTAACTTCCTTTTCAATGTCACGATCACGAAGCCATCCGAATTGAATGCATTCATTCCACTTTCTTTGGAAACGAAATTAAATTGCCAGCACGTCGGTCGGTCGTCTGACACCAAAAGAAGCCTAGCTAGCTACCGTACCATATATTCGCAGCAACATTCAGATTTAATCCACAATGTCAAGTGAGATATGCGGCGTGTGTGTATGATATTGGCAACGCGTCTCATTTTGACATTCATTACGTCAGGCATCAGCAGCTGTCTAAATCATCACCTGCACAATGCGATTCCATCATAGTTTCATGGTTCTAAAGCACGTCAATGTGAATATGCCGTGGCACCGTGTCGTCGTCGTCACCGGCGCGCGCGGCGTGCAACACTGTTTATATATACTCTGCCAGTACACAACTGACTCGTTGAAGGCTGTTCCTGATGGGCGGGGGAGCAGCATAGGTGGTTATGCATGCAGGCACTTTGTATAAACCTTTGACATTGAATTCAACAATGCGTCGCCACATTCCTCTTGGGTTGGCTGTTTGCCACCCTTCTAACCACATACTGTACTCTATTCAGCGCATATTCAGCCATAAAAATAGTTCGGTATGCAATTTATGAATGCGAATTTGCTGTATGAATGCCCTGCGAGCTATACCAGCATGTATGGTGTGCTTCTTTTGTGGTGAGAAGTTTGTGGCCTCCGAGTATATAAGAAAGAGAAACGTGTGGTATAATGTAAACGAATTCCCACATAAGAATGCCATGTGACAATGTGAGGGCCGATAATCTTTTTTTTTATGCCTTTGTCTTGACATGAGACTTTGAGGGCTTTTTGCCTACCGGCTAATTGACAAGGAGACTCATGAGTTTCGTACCGGGGCGGAAGAACAAATCTTGAAACGTGTCGTAACTCGTAAGGAGACATTTGTTTCTATTTTCTTGAAAGGAAAGTATTTCTGTCGAATGTGAATTTCATTTGACTAACTAACTACTTGTGGTTGCCAAGTCCTGGCAGTCCTCCAATCTGGAGATTACATTTTTTTTCCTTGTTTCTTGATATAATGTTTTGGGGCCATTACCGCACAAAATTGTGTTAGCTTTTTTTAAGTTCGTAGAGCACATTTCTCATCGCTTTGTCCTGAACATATTTTGGGTCAAACTCACTGACAAAAATGGTTTGGGCGTCGTTATGTCCCAACAATGGCGTTGTGAATGTGATTGAAATACGACTTCGGGCACACTGCTTCGGGCGTAATCGGTTTCGTCAATAGATATACCTATTATATCGTATACAGACGCAGATAAAACTAAAATGGTTAAATGTCAAGCTTTTAAAGCGGAACCAGCCCCACCCCAGTCCTTCTTATACCAAAACTAAAACGGGCAGCTTAAACGTCGCCAACAATACACCTTTACTGTCACTGACACCGACACTATACCTAGTAAATAAATAAATGATTAAATGAGCTTCGTGCAGGCGAAGCGAAAACTCGCTGACCTAAGTAAAAATTGGCATTTCAGAGGTCAAATGTATGTCACCTCAAGTACGTAATATGTATAGGTACATATGTCCGATATAACCAAATGTGTAGTTGAGTAGCGAAACCAATAACGAAAGTGAAGGAAAAAATGTAAGTGGGCGTGGTCTATACCTATATCGCATAAATATCAGATCCAAAAAATCTACAGAAAGACCGTTTTCTACGTTCCGAACTTTCTGCGTCTTGACGCGAAGATAATGAAAGAACAAGAGGGATGTATCTTACGGACATTTTCAAAAATATTCCGTTTCCCGAAAATACCATTTTACCACAAAGCAAGTGGATAACGGCTACTCCTGCTACATATTTGAATTTGCAAATTAAGTGAGTTAAGTTTTCTTTTTATTAATAAAATTAAATTAGAACTTAATGAAAGTTTAGTGAGGTATTTTTCAAGGGATTGAATATAGCCGATACATATCCTTCTTTCAGGATGTGAATTGATTAGGGTATCTATACCATTACAAGTTATAGATTTGTGATAAACCGGTTAAAATATATACTGGCGATAACTAGGATGAGGCCATACATTTTGCAATACATATGTACATTTTGCTCCAAGCGACATGTTCTCTTGCAAAATGCATTCGATTCCCCTTGTGTACTTGCCTCAAAACAGGTTTCTTTTTAAGTTTTCTTCTCTATACACACTACATACATACTATGTATCACTTTTTCGTATTATCCTTCGGACCGTTGCTATGTTGGCTGATAGTCCGGTGTTGCCCTTATTTTAGTCACTGGTAGAGTAGAGTTTGAGGGAAGCCGTAAAGTTAAGGGTTTTTTTCGCCATGTTGTCGCTGTGCGAGCTTTTTGATTTTCTATATTACAATTGCTTGCAATTTCTCGGCCTGAGAGTCACAACTCCTTGACAGCATCTAAGTTTTCAAAGACTTTGCGGAACCCATTTTTTTTTAACTAGGTGAATGAAAACAGTTCTTTTCAACGCTTTTTTAAATATTCTTAATAAAACTTTGAAAAATATCGCTCCTGCAACGAAATCTTCGCAATGGCCTCATCCTAGTTGCGCATCTTCTTATACGCTTTTCAAGTAGTTCATTGCTTGATCTTGGGAAATTACAGCCGTCGTTTCTTATTTACCCTTTAATTCTATGACTTCTTGTTGGGAACATATGTACCTGTTCACAGGTAGTAAAAGTCTCTTGGTAAAAAATTTCCCAGGTATAAAGAGTGAAAATCGAAATGGCCTCATTCTAATTATCGGCAGTGTTAGTGTATACTGTCAGTTATAATGGAACAAATACCATCATATATATATTTACCCTTACTGATTCTGTAACGCTCCATACTTTTCATATTTTTCTTATTTTAAATAAAAGTAGGCGGTGGGTATTTGAATACATTTTCGAAATTTTAGTTTTCTCATTATTTAAAATTACCGCCTACTTTTCATATATTTAAATTTTCTTCAAGGTTCAAACTCAAAAAAACTAATGCTCTGCAAGTGCTTTCAAAAGGAAATTGGCAATTTAAAACTTTGTATATTGATAAAGAAGTAAAATATTATTTATACTCATAAATCTTTGCCCAGGTAGCAGAAATGTATGAAGAAGACGTTGTTGAAATTCCCACGGAAATTATATCAACTGGAGACTTGATTAAGACAATTTTTGGCGATTTGCGGTAAATGTCAATGCAGGAACTTCCAAAATGAGTCATTGCCGCGCTGACAAATGCGCAGACATTAGAAATGAATAGGAATATAATCGATTTAATTGGTAATAAATCCTAAATCTATTTTAGCGCCGATTCTGTTGTCAGTGAAGACTAAAGATCCAAATGATGCACCAAATTTCCCTGTTGAGTTCCTCAATTAGCAAACTCCATCCAGCAAGCCACCTCATGCCCTGTAGCTTAAGCAAGGTGTCATCATCATTTTGCTGAGAAACTTTAACCCTAAAAAAGGACTTCAATGGAACTCGATTGATTGTGGAAGAGCCTGGACGAAATGTGATAAGAGCAAGAATTATTTCGACATGCAATCACAATGATTTAATTTCCGATAAATTCTAGCGTAGGTACGTAATAAAATAAGCAAGGCTCAAGACCAGTCATTTGATCACGTTGGCATGCATTTGAAGAGCGAAGTATTTTCACACGGTCAACTGTATGTGGCTTTATCACGATCAAGAGTTGCAAGTCAAATGAAGATGTATATTGATTCTAATCCACAGCATGAAAGATTATTTATTAACCAGAGACAATTCACACGCAATGTAGTTTTCAAAGAAGTTTTTTTAACAAAATAATTTGTTTATCAATATTACTTTGCATACCCAACGAAGCGGGTACAACCAACTAGTAGGAAATAATAATAAAAATATATAAATTTTGAGAAAAAAACATTTTAAGTAAAAAAATTTCATAACAAATTTTCAAAATTTAAGTTTAAGGAGCCATAGCATTTTTGTAGCTCCATAGATGTAGCCGAAATGCTTAAGATTTGTATGCGCTACTAAATTTACAAAACAATTTTTGTATCTGTAATAGTTTTGAAGTTATGTCTATTTAAGTGGCAACCCTCCAAATTAGGGCCCACCTACTTTGATGAGCTTATAACGGAAAATATGGTGAGAATAGATCCCCCCATGCCATACAATTTTTGTTCAGCGGAACTTCAGGAATCTCCCCTTAAAGGATTATACCGCTTAAATTGGACATCCTGTATTCTATTTTGACAGGATTTCCGCTCAAAAATTTTGATTTTAAATTTTGACCGGATTTCGAAAATAATAAATAGATCATTTGGTCAAATTTGATCGGATTCACTTTTTTAGTCGCAACACTGCTGGTGAATGAAATTGTTTAATAGTTTATGAGAAAGAAAGCCAAAGTGACGGTAGTCGCGTCTGGTAACATATTAAAAAGCGAAGACGTTGAAACGTTGTTTGTGAAATTTAATAAAAAAAAAACTTTGCAAAAAGTAGTGAAATCACACCAAAAACATAAATGGAACTAGTCAGTCACGAAAAGTAATGAGATCTAAATGTACTCCAAGTTCTTAGTTTAAGACGGTTAAATGTTTAAAAAAAGGTAGGTTTACTTGGCAAATTTTTCGTTTATAAGTTTCATTATATTGTAATATATTAAAATTTGAAAACTTGACCAGTGAACCTACCAGTTTTGTTTTAACATTTAACCGTCTTAAACTAAGAACTTGGCGTACATTTAGATCTTATTACTTTTCGTGGCTGACTACTTACGCACTAATTTTTTTTTTCTTTAAAAAGAACTTGGCTCTTTTTTTACGCTTATGTTTTTGGTGTGATTTAGATATCGCCAGCCTAAAGTGTAATGTCATCAACTCCATCCCAGGAAGAATACTTCCTTCTCAAAATGTCATATATCTCATTTCATCAGCTTTAATGATAATAGTAGATATGACAACGTCTTTCGAGAACTCCCCTTCTTGAGAATCCTTCGTAAACATTTACCTTGACATTTCGAGAACAATACATTTTCGTTTTGTGTATTTTGACTTGTTCGTCCAAATTCCTGTCGTCCATTTCAGTGCGCAAATAGACACAAAGAAAGCACTTTCAAGTGATTATTTACCCTTTAGCGACATTGAAACGCACAAAAACACAACAACAACGTCGGCGGCAGAACGTGCCCAACAAATCCTCATGGAAAATGAAAAATATCCAGCATAAATTTAATTGTGACGTTTGCTTTTTGACATTTATACAGATTGTGCGGATTTATCTCGGAATCCTTGTCGTTGAAATATAATGCAGGAGCTTTCACATTCGCACAGGAGAACCTTTTTTTTTTGGTTGTTATCGGTGAGGATAGATATTTTCGTTTTGCTTTTTATCACCAACCTGCTGGCTGGGTAACAGCCCCGCTTTTGTTCATACTGACATGGTCCAGTGAGTGTATATAAATATAAGCAGGGAACGTTAAAGGTGTTGGTTGGTACTTTTCAGTGATTTATGGTGCCCACTAACGACAGGCACGAGGAGGCAACATTGCTGGTTATTGTTGTTTGGCTCTGGAATACATACATTTTTAAACAATGTTTTCAGGCTTTTTTTAGGAGACAAAAATACATCACGCTAAAGAAATTAATAGTACCTTCGTCTTGTGGATCTTTCAGAACGAGCGTATGTATGGTACTGGCAAGCTGATGTTAGGATATATAATCTAAATATATTAAATTCACCGCACTACTCGCGGCACCAAACATTTTCGCATAAATGCATTCTTATTCAAACCGGCTTACCGAAACGGGTTGCATATGAACCTTAGAGCTAGTTGTAACTTCATATTGAAAACAGTGGAACGATGCGCAGTAGCCTGTCTCTTCAAAATGGATAGACTGTCCAATTTTGGTGGAAAAAAGGTCTGCCATCCATATCAAAGCTAAGCTATAGATTTTTAAGCTAGTGTTAATACCACTTTAACCTATAATAATATTGTCATGAAATTTGGATTCTTTTAGAATAAGATCGCGGAGTGCGTGTAAGGAACACTAGAATACGTTAGGAGTTATGTACTAGTATTCGAAAACCTTCTACGGAGGAAGCAGTCCAAGCCGAACGCTTTGTCACGTTTTCGCGGCGTTTTTTTTTTTTTTTTTTAATTTTGAGGCCGTTTGAAAACCAATTTTTGAGATGTGTTTTAAAGAGTATTGAACGACTTTTGGTTGGTACGTTTCGAAGAGTGTTTTGGTGCAATTTTGGTCGCATTTGTGGGGATTTTTTCGGGCTGTATTTTGTTGGAATTTCCAATATAGTTCTTTGGGGCGTTTTTCAGCAAAATGTTGGTGGCTATTTGATGAGTTATTTTTGAGGGCAATTATAGCCATTTTGTAAGCGTTTTTGTATATCAGAGTGTTTTTTGGGGCGTTTTTTTAGGAACAATTTTGTTAGGTTTTCCGTGTTTTTGGATGATTTTCGATGCGTGTTTCGAGACGTTTTTTGGAGCGAGTTAAGTTGAGTCTTTTGGGACAATTTTCGTGAGACCTTTTGGTGAGTTCTTTGGTTGGTTTTTCTGAAGCGCTTTTTAATCCGGGCGCGAGTATCATAACTTTGGCGGCGCAAAATGACGACAGATTTTTGTTGATGGACATAATACAAACTCTCCTCCCGTTTAGGTGCAACGCGCAATTCACAAAAGAATAAATTATGTACTCAGAATAAAAAAAAGACAAAGTATTATACCAGGTTTAAAAATGGGAAATCTGTTATTTTATTATACCCTCAACATGTAGGTACATTCACTTTGCCATTACATTTGTTAAGCCAAGAAGGAGTAAGCGGAGACCCCATAAAATATATAAATATTCTGAATCAGGATGACATTCTGAATCGATTTAGCCATGTCCGTCTGTCCGTTTGTCTGTCTGTTGAAAACACGCTAACGTTCAAACGAATTCACTTAGGCTAATGAAGTTTTGTGAAAGCACTTCTTTTTACTATCGTCAGGTTGTTATTCAAAATTGTCTATGTCGGTCAAGTAGGTCTGGTACCTCCCATACAAAACCCATGCGTGTTAAGGTCATACAAACATTTAGCACGAACTTTAGTTAGTTAGTTTGATGAGAGAAACACTTAGGCCGTTATTCGGTCCATTGTGCATACCACTGGAATTTGGGGAGCTATTTCTTTGCTGGCTACTAATGTAAACCATTTGCTGCTGGTTATAAAGCTAATTGGCCAGGCCGATGATAACACTTATACTTGTTTTAAATTGAAAGTAATTACCGCCGTTTTTTTCTAAAATTGATCGCGGAAAGCAATTGAACGACTTTGAAAAAGGCCAAATAAAGGGATATGTACTTCAAATTTGGTTTACCAGCAGGGCCAAATCGCTTAGAAGATTGGCCGAATTCAAAATGTAGTTGGTAATTTTATTATGAATGAATTAAGCTATAATATCAACACGAAAAGAGGGGCTCAATATGCGACAACAACAAAAACCAGAAGACTTATCATCTGAATTGCTTTAAATTCCCAACGTTCTGCTGCTATAATCAGGGAAGAATGCGGTGCTAATGCAACTCTTGCATCTGGAAAATTCATTATTCGGAGTGTCAATGCCGAGCATTTAAAGAGACTGAACGTACAAAAAGAACACATCTCAATGATGTGTGTAAAGCTGCACGACTTCAGTTTGCTCGAGAGCATGATATGACCTGGAACAAGGAGTGGCAGACTCAGACTGTCGTGGTTTCCGATGAAAAGGAGTTCAAGCTGGATGTACCGGATGGCTACAACTATTACATTCACGACCTGCCAAAGGATGAATGTGTTTTAGGTAGCCACCACACCTTTGCAGGGGGCATTACGGTGTGCCGCACATATCATAATATGGTACTTGTGAGCTGTAGTTTGTTTGTTTGTTACATCGAAAATGACCGCGAATGTATACAAAACTGAACTAGAAAATGCTTTTCCAAATTTTTCGAATATTTTTGAACGGATTCCATTTCCATGGACTACGGCCCCATTCATACCTACTGCCACGGTTGTTAAACAGTGGATAAAGGACCAAAATGTGAAATGTTCGAGTGGTTGCCATACTCCCCGGACATAAATATTATTAAAAACGTTTGGAGACTATTGTCCAAAAAAGTATATATTTTTTTTTTTAATACTTCTCCCGGGAAAGGAAAACCTATAACGCTTCATCAGGGACCCGAGATGCTTGCAGATGTATGTTAGTTCGGCACTTAAATTGCTGCAAATTGTAGTCTTCTGGAAATATATCCCCAGGAAGCGAGTTCCAAAGTTTGCTTGTCCTGTAACAGAAGGAGTTTTGGAAAGATGATGTCCTCGCGGTTGTCAAGTGTACTGTATGGTCATGAGCATTATAGCAGCCAGTCTTGTGGGGCGCCCAAAAGTTGCATTTCGAGGGATAATGTCCTTGAGTTCCTCGGAACATCTACCATGGAAGTACCTATAGAACAAGCATAGGTCAGCGACTTGTCTTCTATGCACCAACGCCACGGTTGCAGATTCGATGTGAGTGTAGGGTCTCCAATAAGTCGAACTGCTCGTCTCTGTATGCTGTCAATTAGGTTAATAGGGCCCATACACGACACAGACACGTCGCTGCAGACCAATATATTTTGTTGTTGTGCACCTGTCCGCGCAGGCCGTCTGTGTCGTGTGTATCCATGTCGACTGTTTGCAGCGACCGTCTGCGTGAATTCAAAATTTTTTGAATTTTTCTTGGTCTGCAACGACATGTCTGTGTCGTGTATGGTGAATTTTGCACAGACGAGCGAGAAAATTCACTGCGTAAATATAATTGAAAGCCTCTCGCTTGGAGAAATCGGTTCCCTCATTCCAGATTTTTGTTTAGTTATTATTGGATTTATTTTTTGTAGCAGTTTCATTAAATTTTCTTCATCCATTCGGCATTAATGAAGTCGGATCGGCTAGCAGTATCTGTCATTTTTCTGACCCGACGACCACGACGAAATGATACAAACTAATGTCTGCGCAGACTATCTGCATCGTGTGTGGCGAAGGCATGTTTGCACAGACTTAAAGTCTGCAGCGACGTGTCTGTGTCGTGTATGGGCCCTATAAGTGAATGTTTTGGGGCCGAGCTCCATATATGGGAGCAATATTCCAGGCCTGGTCTAACCTGTGCTTTGTAGAGAAGCAGAAGTGGCTTGGGGCTAAAGTACCTGTTTGCTCTAAATAGGTAGCTCAACTTAGCGGACGCCGATCTTGCGGTATAGGATATGTGGTCCTGCCATGTGATTCCTGAATTGACTGTGACTCCTAGAAGGTGCATTGAGTCCTTGGGATGGATTGGATGGTCATCCATTTGGATCCGAGGAACTGTTGATGCATTTTTCCTGGAACATGTTGTGAGCTGTGTCTTGTTTGCATTAAATACAACCAAGTTGTCTTCTCCCCACTTCAAGATTTTGTCCAGATCACCATTTAGAGAACTAATTTGTTCAAATCTTTGACTGTGTGATGTAGCCGCATTCACAGGCCCACTGTTCGAGGTAGAGGATATAAGAGTGATGTCATCAGCAAAGCTGTAGACATTATTATTTGTCGATCCAAGCAAATCGTTGATGTGGAGAAGAAATAGAGTTGGGGAAAGAATAGATCCTTGGGGCACTCCTGCATTTATAGCAAACGAATTAGATGATAAACCATCTACCACAACTTGGATCGATCTTCCCAGAAGAAAATTTTGCATCCATCCGCAGAGTTGTTGTGGTAATCCATATAGGGACAGGAGACAATTTGATGATCTAGCAAGCCTAATTGGCGCCATTAAAAAAGCTGGGTCAACAATTTCACTTGGAATTATTGAAAAATATTAATAGTGTTTTATAAATCGTATCTATGAAGTTATATTGAACAAAGGAGGTAGTACTACATATTAAATTATACTTAAATATGTAGCTAAATGTTAAACATAACATAACCAAAGCTGTGAATTAATAAATAATATAGTTTAATTTTTTAATTTTTTAATTTTTAATTTTTGAACATATTCAGTTGAGCCAAAATTAAATGGTAATTATTCGATATGTTTTTGGAAAAATACTCATAAAAATATAAATACGTGTGTTGACCGCAAAATTTCGTGTTTCATTAACATTTAACTATTCTATATAAGAAAATTTAGTTCATTAAAATCGGCAAGTTGGTTAAAGAGATATCATTATTTTACTTTTTAAATAATATTGCAATTTGTCAAAACTTACAGAGAATATTATACTCATTTTACCAATAATGACCAAAATGAGCCATGAATTATAAAACCTTTCCACTATATAGTTGGTTAGTTTAAAATGGCTCTCGGTGAGAGAAACACTTAGGCCGTTAGTCGGACCATTGTGCATAGAGCATACCACTGGGATTTGGGGAGTTATCCGAATGCAAACCATTTGCTGCCAGTTATAAAGCTAAGAAAGTTAGCGGCGCTGGTATTAGCTAGATCACTGAGATCATTAAGAAAATAGCTATGCCAAAAAGTTTTCAAGTCAAGAATATATTCAAGAAATGAATCTATATATATAAAAATTGAGCCCTAAAATGTTTGTCGTCGATTCACGCCTAAACGCATTTACCGATTTTAACCAAATTTTCACACATCTTTGGAATTGGTCTATATACGATTTCTGTGAAGTTTGGTCAAAATCGGACAAAGGGGCGTGGCACCACCCATACAAAAAAAACATTCAAAATCGTATATCTCGAAAACCACCAAATCGATTGAGCTCAAACTTACAGAAGATCTTAGTTATTGTCCCTGAAGTGGTCCTTTGAAGTTTGGTCAAAATTGGACAAAGGGGCGTGGTACCGCCCATACAAAAAACATTCAAAATCGTATATCTCGAAAACCACCAAATCGATTAAGCTCAAACTTACAGATGATCTTAGTTATTGGCCCTGGAGTGGTCCTGTGAAGTTCGGTCAAAACTGGACAAAGGGCGTGGCACCGCCCATACAAACAAAAAACATTCAAAATCTTATATCTACATATCTCGAAAACCACCAAATTGATTGAGCTCGAACTTACAGATAATCTTAATTATTGGCCCTAGAGTGCTCCTGTGAAGATTGGTCAAATTTGGCGGCACTTCACATACAAAAAAATATTCAAAATCTTATACCTCCTATACAAAAAATATCTTCTATGGAGTGAAACTCGATGACGTTATATCTCCATAACCGCTGCTGGTCCGATTTTCATTATTCTTTTTTTTGTTTTGTTCGTATTGCTGTGTTTCAAGTTTAGGCAGAAAGAAAATTCCACCAAGTCGATTTATTATCATTTCTCGCATTTTACGAAAGAACATTATTACCTAAGACCTAAGCAATACAATACCTGTGCCAAAGTTTTTAAAATTTGTAACATCGATATAAATAATGAAAGTCAATAATATTGTCTAGGCAATACAATTTCTGAAAACAAAAAAATAAAACAAAAAATGTTGTGTAAGAACTATAGAGCATTACAATAAAAACAGTTCTTCTATTTAACTATTTTGCACTACGAAGTGTGCACGGGCTACGCTAGTGTTTTTATAATTAAAAAAATAGTTTCCTAAGTGGGCCTTTCTTAAATTGGCTAGAGCAGGGCGACTGCAACGAAAGCGAGTGATGGACCCATCCTCCTCTTCATCTCTGCAGTTTCTGCAGAAATCATTGTATGGCAAACCGAGCCTCTGCGCGGGTCTACTCAAGATTCAGTGCCCGGAGATGCAGATGCTGGATCTTTTAAGTCGAAGAATTTCCTTGGATCTTCTTGTACCCAGAGCTAGCCAGGTAAGCCTAGCAGTATTCCAGCTGTTTCCATCTCCAACTTGCTCAGCTTGTTGTGCAGACTTCCACTATCCACGCCCGAGGAGCCTAGCTTTACTAGTTCGTCTGCGGCACAGTTCCCTGGGTTTTTACTATCAACTTAATTAAACTTATCTAGACATTTATCTTATATCATGTCTGTCGAAACGCAATTTCTCCCCCATCGTTGAAGAACGTAGGATATCTTATTACTATCCCCCATGTAAAAAACAACAGCCAGCGTCCTTCGAGATAATAAATGACACAAACAATATGTCTTGGTTTTGTTCAACACAGAACACGGCCATGTGCCGTTCCTATTTATCTTAGTCTATCACTTAAAACGTTCTCCTAATTTCCATCCACGTTACTTTTAAAAACAGCCATAAAGCAATAGTAAATCTGACGAAATGATAAAATACGAAAGCGAGCATTTTATTTATTGTCATCTCTGCCGTAAAAAGGAAATTGAAATACAGGGGGGCTATAAAAGATTTTAAAACCAAAGGGTCCTGACCCTCAATTGCGTCAACTAACTTGTTATAAGTGGCATTACAAATAAAAATTATGAGATTATAATAAATGAATGCCCACCAGCACTTTTCAAAATTAGGTAATTACAGACGACTAATTAGATCGGACAATTTGAAGAACGTAAATGTTTTAGGGGAAAAGGTTCGTCAAAGAGCTTAATTGCAAATTTAAGAGGGACAGTTTAGAAACTCTTCACGATCTGTTCATTCATTAATTTTAAGCCCAAGTTTCTTAATAATTGTGATACCATAAATAGAGATGCAATCGGTGACAGAAGCTGTCGTTTCTAGAAAAACTTTGTCATGTTTGCTATCCAGAATTTCCAAAATGTTAATGATATGAGGTGTGATGTGCATGTGCTAGAAGTTGCGTAGGCAAGACCTGTTTGTTTGTTTCTATATAACTACCTAAAGAAGGCAGGCTGGTTGTCTTTAAGAATCTGCAAATGTACATTAAAGCCGGGCTATGTCAGTCGAAAAACAACTCGTAGCAAAAAAATTAAAGGACCACGAGGGTAAAAATTTAAGCAAAGGAGGAATATATTTTGTGCTATTAGCTTTTAACTAATGTAGGGCTTGCAGTTTTCGGCCTAGAATGAATTAAATAGAGGGTGGAATAGTTAAAGGTTAAAAATTCCAGCGGCAATTGAGAATAAGTCAGGATTATTAGGGTGAGAGTGGAAGCTAATGCATATGTTCCAACTTGATGGCGCCGAAAGGTCCTACGACCCATAATGATACAAGACTAGCTGACCCGTGCTCGAATTGCGTGGCTCGTCTTTAGCAAACAAACAAACTTACATAACATTTTGAGTGATAACACGAACGTTAAAAAAGTTTGCAAGTAGTGAAATGCGAAGACAGAATTTCGATGATTGACAAACTACTTCCCGGAAAAATAAATCAAGGGTTTGGATAATTTTTGTTTTGTATGTATAGCCTTAAAAGTTGTAAAAAATATGGCACGATTTACGAACATAATGTATATCTCCATCTTTCTACCAAGCGCTATGCAACGTAAAGCCTACCTACTCGCACATAGGT
Source organism: Cheilosia soror (assembly GCA_949372485.1). Classification (NCBI taxonomy): domain Eukaryota; kingdom Metazoa; phylum Arthropoda; class Insecta; order Diptera; family Syrphidae; genus Cheilosia; species Cheilosia soror. The sequence continues at coordinate 66,934,099 of OX443561.1, read as the reverse complement.
TACATCATACCATGCTTGCGATTTACGCACACCACCCCAATGCAGAGCAATAACAAAAAGATTATTGGTTTAGCATTGATTTCGCATTTGACCAACTAAGATCTGGGCACGAGTACGATAACTACGGCGCCAAAAATTGATAACGGTATTTTGTAGAGGAGTTAAATACAAACATTTTTTACTATGGGAGGGGGGTCTATCTGCCTTCATTTAGGCGGGAGTGGCAATTGAAAAAAATAATACTTTAAATGAAAAAAAAAAAATTAAAAAACAATGGCAACACTTACAATAAAGGACTTTAAGATTTTTGAAAGCCTGGAATCTGTTCTCTGATATTATTTTTAAAACAAGTTATTTTATTAATTAAAGTGCTTCAGCCTTATTTATAAACTTTATATACTCTCTATAATAACTCTAAACGTAAAAATCTAATATATATTTTTGCGTATAGAGGTATTATAGAGAGTGTATAAATTTTATAATAAGGCTGCTTGTATTTAACCCCTGTACAAAATACTGTTATCAATTTTTGGCGCCGTAATTATCGTGCTTTCCCCAAGATCTGATATTTAACTTACTGTTTCTCAGTTTCTGGGTGGAGTAGGAAGATAAATGATAGATCAAAATTGTAGTACTGCATTTCCTCTCCGTTGTTTCTCTCTTCCTATGGAATCCAAAAAACTACCAACCCCAACCCTAAACTGTTACCATACCACATATATAATTCTGAAATGAAACATGTTTTGTATTATACGTCTCTTCTCTTATGAAGATTATTAATATACCCCATGCGCATGCCACACTGCAGAACGCATCCCATCCCCATCCGGCATTAGGCATACGATGGGCGATCATAATACGATCACTGCGAAAAGAAATCAACCCTTTTTTATTTATTTTTTAATAAATAAAAAAGGCTGATGCCGGATGGGGATGGGATGCGTTAATTATAATTATAAAAAATAAATAAAAAAGGGTTGATTTCTTTTCGCAGTGATCGTATTAGTCGGCTCTCACATTGAGGCAACATTCAATAAGCAACTGGCAATAGGCAATAGTGTGTGTAGTATGTAGTAGTAGTTGACAAGCAAAAACATGTTTCGCTACGATGAATGCCTGCAGCAGATGAGTGCAGTGGCAGTTGAAGAGTGGCCGCGTTGACGAGAGGACGATGATGAGTGATATTAATAAAGAACCGATGAAAGCATGTTGCTTATGTGGACGCGTTTTAGTTTAAAGTAATTTATAGTTAATAAAGAATGTTCTAATTCAAAGCTGATTGACGTTGTTTTAATGAAGTTTCGCTCGCCTTTTAAATCCTTACAGTATATAAAATAATTCAACTTAGGTCTTTAACTCGTAAGTTAAAGGGTATATAGACCGACTGACCTTGGTCCTTCCCATCGCACAAGCTTAATACATTACTTTCTATTTCCTGTCACACTCTTATTTAGGCCATATAATACGACCACATGTAAATAATTCGTAGAAAAAGAAAACCATGACTTCTAGACGATTACGTTTATGGGTCTCCCCGAAACGATGCTCAGTTTCCTCCGACAAATGTTCCACACACTATTTGCTCCTTACATTGTTTTCGCACACGCATCCTGCCTTTGTTCTCCGCACAAAACAATCGATTAATTAAATGTAAACACAGCAATACGTATGCAAACACACTCGGTCTGTAGTATAGCGTAAGTATAGTGCAATAAAACTACCAACACGTTTGTCCAATGCCCATATACACAAGCGTCATCCTTTCGGACGATTAATTTCGCTCTGCATGCGTTCTTAGATGGACGATAAAGCTTCGCATCTATAGATACTATGTACTACCCACAATTTTTATTGATTTCCATCGACCCAATTGTTCTGCACAATAGACACAAGCTAAGTGGTGTACATATGTTTTTGGGTCAGCGTCACACAGTAGGTCCTCTTAAAGGATAACCAAAGTGGCAATTGACGCCATTCAACATTTATCTATCTCCTCAGCTGGGTTATTACAAAGAGTAGCTATAGGTAATCAATATTTACAGTGCAAGTATCTAATTGAGCAAATCCCAAACACTATTCGTTTACAGGTCCCCTTTGTTAAATTGGATTATTGCATCCGAAATGTTGTTTGTTTGTATTGTGTATCTATGGGTATCCGATACGGACTAAATGTCACATAAATTAAGCCTAGTGACTTTTTTAATCCATTTCGTACACTGGACTTATTCTAACAATTTGTATATCGCTGCGTGTGTATAAATGCTTGTGTAATGGTATTATGCCGAAAGCCCCATATGCGATGGCCTCTGCGCTTTGCCTTGAATGTGCGGTTAGAGAGGTGGTGGCTCTAATTGCGTTGTTTAGCAGGTTTTCGTCTTTTTTTTATTGCTATCGATGTTTGAATTTTAAATGTAAATCTAATTAGGGCTAATAGCTGTTGATGTTGATGGTGGGTAGAGGCTAGAGGAAGAGAAACCTAAAACTTCGCCAGATAGAGCGAGCGGGAGAGTGAGTAAGTATTCCATCCCTTTTTGCATCGCAAATTAATGTTTGATAAGCTGTACCTACTTCCTGCTCCTCGTTGCCGGTAGTAGTTCTAGTTGGCGGTGGAGGCAAATTGAAATGTATAATTCATGCCACTTTTCGGGGCTGATAATAAACAGGTCCTTTGGAATGCTCGTTCAATTACACTCAAAATTTGACGTTGTTTTCGGAGATGACAGATGATTACAGATTACGGGGAGGAGTGTGCTCAGGGAATGACCCATAAATTTGAAAAGTTTTAAGTGAAATACTCGTCTCTCAGACGGTGTGTTTATTCTTGAATCCAAATCCCATCTGGCCGGAAGCGAAGTAAGTATTTACTTTGTCAAGTGAATTTACTTTCCATTTGGGGTCATTCCTTTTAGTGAAGTAATGAGTTATTTTGACCACTCAGTTGGGTTCTTTAAATTTCTGACCGAATTGCATCCTCCTGTTTCTGCCTAATCCGAACAGCATTTAGGACATGTCTGGGGATGAAATGGCTAAAACTGTTAAATACTTCAGTTAAAAGCCTATACCTACCTATTCGGGAGGTGGTAAGGTGCCAAATTAGTACATAATTAGTAAATTATATAATAAATATTGGACGAAATTGAGGCGATGTTATCTAAAGATGGACGCCATTACGCTTACAACTATTGTGGCTGTATATAGCAACATCATCATTAAAATTCTTGCAATCTACAAGCCATCCCAAGAGTAAGGGCCTGTATGTCGTATATGATAGGTATATCCAAAAGTTCTGTGTCGAAATTATCAGATTTTCAACAAAACGGTTTTCCCCGCCTTAGATGTGGAAAGTGAAATAGATTCCATCGACCACTAAGCCAGTGCATTTCATCTTTTATCAAACCGACTAACTTGTACTATTTAACGCAATCTGCTCACTTGTGTGATAAATACAGAAAGAAGTGATACCAGACTATAGGTAGGTACCGGAGGCTTATTCTCAAATGAATTTCTTTTATAAATTATGGTTGATTAAATCATACTCAACATATATTTACTTATTTAGTTCCTCAAGGAACACCTTCAATTCTTATACCATTTATAGTATGTATTGAAACAATTAGTAATATTATTCGTCCAGGGACTTTAGCAGTTCGATTAACTGCTAATATAATTGCCGAACATTTACTTTTAACATTATTAGTAAATACTGAACCTTCTATAGTATATCTACACTTCTTGTAATAATTTTATTAATTGTTCAAATTGCTTTATTAGTTCTTGAATCTGCAGTTGCCATTATACAATCTTATGTATTTGCTGTTGGCACTCAAGAACAATATTGGTCAAGTTTAAGTGTGGAATTGTGGCTGAAAAAATCGAAAATGTATTGAGAATTTTGGTTGACCTAGCTGGACCCCCGCCAGCTTCGCCAAGACTTTTTTACTTTTTTAATTTTTTTTTTTTTTTCAATTAAATTGGTTGAATCAATTGATCACTGTAATTATTACTGACATTAAAAAGAAATCAACTAAATTGGTTAACAAATTACGGGCGACAATTTTTTATTTTTTTATTGGAGGTGCCACTCCCCTTTGTCCAACTTTGACCAATCTTCACAAGAGCACTCCACGGCCGATACGTAATATTACCTGTAAGATTGAGCTCAATCCATTTTGTGGTTTTCGAGATATACGGTTTTGAACTTTTTTTTTGTATGGGCGGTGCCACGCCCCTTTGTCCGGTTTGGAATTTGTTTAGCCTATCGCCCGATCATCGTAATTCGTTGAAAATCATGGGCGACAGAGGGAAACAGTATTTTCCACTTTGTTTTATATGTACAAGAGATGGAATAGTTTACTATTTTCAAAAAAGTATTTATTGTTAAAAAATATTGAAGTGTTTTTTGTATAGCATTTTTAAAAAGAAACCAACAATGGGCCACCTTATATAAAAACAATTTAATGTAATATGTAAGGGTAAGGTTTTGCCAATTATGCGATGACGCTTACTTTATTCTTGATGGCTTTGTTAATCCTCAAAATTGTCGAATTTGGGATTCAGAAAATCCAAGAGTGATTGTTAATAAACGTGTCACTGTTTGGTGCGAATTCTGTGTTGGCGCCATTATCGGACGGTGCCGTGACATAAGGCCATGCGACATAAGGCTATATATCGAAATATGGCACTATGACGCTTTCGGAAAGCCATATTTCCATTATGACGATTTGAATCTTAAGTCCACAATAAATAAACAGTGAAATAAATATGGGGGGCATGCTACTCCCCTGCAACCCCCCAGCTTGGGTTCACTGCTAGGTTACGGGATAGGTGCGCGGTTGGGTACATGCTAAGTTTCTTAAAATCCACGCGAAACAGTGATAAAAATAAACTTTGCACCCAACCTGAAAATGACTTGAAAGTGACATTAGGCCATAATGGCCTTATGTCGCCTTTATGTATGTGTATGAAATGTGGTTTCAACAAAACGGTGCCATGAGCAATATTGGCGAAGAAACAATTCAAGTACTGCATTAGTCATTTCCCGGTCGTGTGATAAGAATTTGACGCTCAAATCAGCCAATTGAACTACGTTAGACTTTTTTCTTTGGGATTTTTTTTTAAAGTCTAAGGTTTGTGCTAACAAGCCTAGTGAGTGAACACCAATGATGTTTTCATTTGTCTTTGAACTTTGGAAACTATTTTTTTTAATATCTATAAAGTTGATTATCCTGTCGAAATGAGATACCTACGTTTTGTTATTGTTATTTCGTTGTCAATCTTTTTACAGATTACTGGTTTTTAAAAAATTTTTCTAAAGAACTAAAGAAAACTTAAAAGAACATGTGTGTGTACACTTTGACGCTTACTGTATATACTACAACCTTATACAGTGCCATGCACGATGCACTACATGTATTCCCATTCAACAGCTATTCATTCGTAATTAACTATCGCCTCGTCAAAATTTTCCAAACCTACAACTGTTGCGCATAAATCACTCCACTGTGGAGACAAATACTTGACAGTTCAACAATGCATTCGAGCATCATTCATCTCTCGATGAGAGAGTCTTAATACCACTGAAGGACATTGCTCATACATAATGAGTGATGGTTGGATAAACAACCGCAAACAGCTTTTTCTTGATCCTTCTCCTCCTTCAAGAAACACTTAGCTCTTATCTATTCACTTCAGACGGTCTGTGGTTATTTTTCTATCAAGGGATTTTGCCATCTTGCAAAACCCTTTGATGGAGAAGGAGGATACGGAGAATAATGAGCACATTTGGCCACTTGTCCGAGCATTGCCCAAATGGCAAGGTTCAGATTCAAACGCACATTAAACGAAAATTTCCTTTTCCAATTTCAGTACCAATTTGTTTTTGGAAGGACTACATCACGTGGCAGATTGCCTCCCACAATCAGTGTGTTATTTACATTTTACCCATTTTCAAAGGGAAGCTGGAATGGGAATATCATCACAGTAACGCAAAAGTAAAATTGCGGCCAAAGTCCTTATGAAGTCATGAGCTCATGGCAGCAACATTTGTGTCAGCCTTGTGGGATACAAAACCCCATTCTGACTCTGTACACTGTACAAGTGTACACATTTGCCGTTGCACAACGTTAACCATTTGATGAGCGCGGGAGTGTGTGACGCAGCCCAGCAGCAGCAAACTATGGGCAGGATGTCCGTTCACATGCGCTCAGCATGGGAGCGCGTGTGTGTCGTAGATGCGGGTTCGGTTCGGGCATTCCCATTTCATTCGGTTTGTGCTTTTATCATTTTATGGTTGGCCGTTAAACTTCGCTTTTGTAAAAGCATCAGAAGTGGTAGGCCATTCTGTGGCAGCTTTATGACGTCTCTTTCTTGTTGGTCTTTCAAAGAACGCAACCTGTGGTATGGTGGGTAGGTACTGTGGGCTGCTTATGTTGTAAGAATCCCTGGGTAAATAAAAAAAACCCGTTCAATGGGCTTGCTTTACATTTTTCATTTTACGCATTTTATGATGGATCTGATTTTCGGTTCGTTGCGGCTTAACATCGCCGACTTTCGTACCCATTCGATTGCTGTTAAAATGTTACGCAACGACATTGAACCAGATGTTACGCCGAGACAATGAAGGTTATTTTATATAGGGATAAGGTGTTAAGTTGCATTTGTTTCGGGTTTGGGCGACACGTAGTGACTGATGGGTTCATAAAAGCTGACATTTATTTGGTCGTTGGTACCTACTTACCGAATTTGTTTTTTATGACCGTGATTATGGACAAATTTTACATTTAATCTGTAATTTATATTCGTACCTAAGGACTTATAGCTCACCTAAACAAAGCTTTACTGAAAGGGATTTTATTTGTGGAAGGTTATTTAAACGACCCATACCGATCGTTAGAAGGTGCGCCCAAATTGGTTCAGAATAAAGCTGAAGGCCTTTTAAATCTATTCGCATTTGGACCCCACAAAATTAATTAACCTTTAGAAACTATCTTAATATTTCCATTATCTAGCACATTAATTAACAGACTCTCAATTCAAAACACCACCCAGAACTGCAATATTCCTGAACTCCCCTAAACGACTTTTGCCAAATTAACAATGGAACCAAGTGAAGTATTAGCTTAATGTAAAGACTGACGCCAAGCCTAAATAATCCACACATTCATCAAAGAAATAAATTCTTAAAAATGTTTATGTAAATAACAAAAACCGTTAATAATATGAGAGCCTACGATGCTCATACATAAATGGTGATTTACTAGAGCGTCGTGCGGACCTCTTGGATTTTGAAGATTAGATGATAGAGAAAGAAAAAGGTTAGATCATGCGTGCATATATCCTTTCAATGATGTGGGAAGCGTCTACAGCGTCTTTCAAAAATGTAAAAAAAAACAGTCACATGGAAATACTGAATCGCGTCAGATATTGATAGTGTATTTATATGCCCCACGTGTATTTGATGACGGAAGTGCCTATGTTAATCTGCCGGTTTGTACGTTGGTGGCGACTATACGGAAGGGTTAAAAATGGGGAAACAAATTTACTCGACGTCAGATATTCAGAGAGGATGTCAAGTGAACCCGAACGAAGCCCTCATTCATAAGACTGACGATTCGACAGTGACGCTAGCTCGTGGCGGGTTTTTGAACCACACGTGCGCTTAAAATTTTTATTCTGACGAATATATCAATGGAAATATTTTTTTAATCTGACTGATTTTGTATTTATTTAAATCATTGCATGTGGCACTATCTTCAACAGGTCCGTCCAGCTGCTTGGCTATGCGGACGATATTGACATCTTCGGTTGCTTCCAGCGTGCCGTGATAAAAGCGAACGGCGATTGAAGAACAGGCGAAATTCGTTGGGCTTGAAGTAAATGAGGACAAAACTAAGTACATGCTATCAAGAAACAAATAGGCATCTGTTTACCGCCTAGGACAAAACATCACTATTGATAGCAACAATTTCGAGGTAGTTAAGGAGCTCACTTACCTCGGAGTAAACGTAAACTCCACGAATGACACCCTAGTAGAGATCCGGCGAAGAATTACCCTAGGAAACCGTTGCTACTTCGGTTTGGCAAAACAATTGGGTTCAAAACTCCTAACTCGAAGGACGAAATGTGTGCTCTACAAAACCCTTATCCTGCCAGTTGTTCTGCTTTATGGCGCCGAGTGCTGGACGATAAGCAAGAAGGGAGAGCTGATACTGGGCTCCTTCGAAAGAAAAATACTTCGGCGGATTTTTGGTCCTGTGTCCGAGGAGGGCGAATGAAGGAGAAGATACAACCGCGAACTCTATGAGCTGTACCAAGATGTGGATGTAGTACAAAAAGCCAAAACACGTCGACTACATTGGCTCGGCCACATCGAGAGAATGGACAATAATGCTCCAGCTAAGAGGATCTTCGAATCCCAGCCCCCAGGTTCGAGAAGACAAGGAAGACCGAACCTCCGTTTCAATAAAGACCAAGCCATCGCGGATGCCAGAGCTCTTGGTGTGGACAATTGGAAGCAGCGTGCACGGGATCGTAGAGGATGGAAGGCTGCAGTGTCTCAGGCAGAGACTCTTCACAGGTCGGGAGCCCGATAAGTAAGTAAGTAAGTAAGTATAAGCATGTGATAAATAAAATGAACGGAAATAGCATGCACATACACCGAAAGAAAAAACATTGGTTGAATCAAAAATGTTTCGTTGTTAGCTAACAATGGGCTTAAAATTGTCAAATCAAATACGTATGTGATTAAATCAAACAACGCTGCATGTTTGAAACAACTACTTTGGCGTTGTTGATTAAAATGCTCGTAAGTATCACAGATATGTTTAGTTTGAACATTTTTGTAGTTGTTTCAAAAATGGTAACATTGTTAGCCTACAATTTAATTGTTGATTTCATTGTTAAACAACAATAAACAGGATGAAATTACAACTTAGGGACTTTACAATTAATTTGATCATAAGTGTTTTTGATTAAACACAAACGTTGTCAATAAATTTAAAATCAACCATATTTCTTATAAATTAAACACATTCGTAGTTGGAGTACAACGATTACAGTGCAATTAAACACAAACATTTTCAAGGTAAAATTTCATTGACTATTATTAAAGTATCATGAACATGTTAAAAGTATCTTCGGACATGTTTTTATAAAAATATTTCTCATTATCACAACCTACATTCTTGCCAAGACGTGTTGTAAAGCGGTCACGTGTAACAATCAGAAACGTTGCTAAAGTATCACACTTCAGTTAAATGTATCACGAAAATGTTGAAATAATAATGCAGCCAAGCATAAACATTGATAAAGAAACACAAACATTGTAGAACTATCACGAACGTAGTTAATTCACATGTTTTCTTGTTAAGCCAACCACAAACATTGTAGTCGCGACATGCTTAACGGAATTTTTCTTGTTAGTTTGCCTCGTTGGTGTCGGTCATCTTTTTTTTTGAAAAAATCTTCAGTATTCAGTCAGAAGTGCGAGTACTAGGTACATTACGTTACGAGCGAGTGTCAACAGTGTATTTTTCTTTGTAGTGTATAGTGACGTTTTTTGTTTTGTTTTTAGTGCGCTTGTTGGTTGAGGACGTGGTCTACCCCGGATTGTGAGCGCCATCTAAAGTAAGTAATTTTCTTGTAAACTTATACCACTCATAATTTTGAAATTTTCCTTAGATTCGACACCCGGATTTCAATACCCTGAAGTCAACACCAGCCAACGGTGCATACGATACGAGACAACACTCACAATTTATGTAGGTAAATATAATTGTTTATAAAATAATAATTGTACTTCGTTGGGCCCCTGTTGTTGAGCCAACATATTAAAATATTAATTATTTATCACCATTTTGTTAACTAGCCTTAAGTCAAACTGTTATATGAAAGTTCAATAAATACTAATGTAAATGTAATGTAATTTTGCGTAGATTACTATTAGTTTTCAGTTTTTAATAGTATTTTCAGCTGGGTGCGAGTAGAAATAAAATGGTAAAGTAAGTATGGACGTTTTAAAAGAAGCACAAAAACATTACAATGTTTCCATTGCTGATGAACAATGGTCATGCTATGCATTATCAAACACTATCCAGTGCATGGGCATTGTAAAAGAATCACGAAAAATGTACATGTACAATGTTTTCGTTGTTAATTAACAATGATCATGCTTGATCAATCGCTTCCCTGTGATAAAGTAAGCATGGACGTGTTAAAAGAAACACGACCATTGTACAATTTTGAATTTGTTAATCAACAATGATCGTGCTTAATCAATCGCTTACCGTGCTTGCTTTAATACGAATAACCTTATGCGTGGTTATTTAAACACGAAATTGACAATGGCGTGATAGATTTATGCAAAAATACCCGTTATGTTTTTTTATAAAAAATTGACAATGTCGCATTTGTTGAAATGACAATGCCCATTGGTTGACGCAAAATCAAATAAGGTTCATGCTTGATTTTACCAACGTTTTTCTTTCGGTGTAAAGAAAATTTTGTTGAAATTTGTAAAAGAAAGTTTATTACATCAAGTATGGTGTATATGGTGTATTCTCATCGGGAAGCCAAATACATGGGAATAAGCATTGACAGTAAACTATCATGGAACCCACAAATAGAACGTATAGCAAACAGAGCCACCAAATCCATCTGGATCTGCCGCCGAGTCTGTGGTACAATGGGGGTTTAAAACCTCATAGGCCTATTACCTATTCAAGTACACATTCAAATCGAAGCAACACTGAGTATCCCCATTCCTACCATGGAGGTCACCTTTCCCTAATTGACATTATGGAATCCGAAGGAGCATTCAGTATGTTCCTAGACGACACGTTACCGAAATATGACCTCCATAAAAACTTCTCTATCATCAGCCCTCCAAGGGAAGACTGGGGAAAATACAAACCTACTCAATTGCGACTTGACATAGTCTGGTATACATGCGGTTCGAAGATGGATACAGGGACTGGATCTGGCATTTATGGAGAATCGCCTCAACAGAACTTTTCAGTCAGCCTAGGCAAATACTCGCTTTCTATGTATGTATAATACATAGTTGAATTCGCGTCCAAAAATTAGTCACTCTATTTCCAATTTCCGTAAAGTAAACGTTTAATTATTGCGTGCTTACATTCTTTAGTAAAACAGCGGCAATTTTTGTTAAGTATACAAAATTCAAACTGCGTGCTATCTTGCAGATTACAATAATAAGGTGAGTCTTAGCAATAATGTTATTGCTATTATGGACTATAACTGCTGATAAAAAATAACTTTTTTGTTCTAGAAAAAACGAAAATATCACCAAAGATGAACACTGATGTTCTAGAAAAGGGAAACTCAACACAAATGTTGTCGAGGAATGTAATAATGAAGGTATGTTTTTCTTTAATAAAATCGAGGACAAAGAAATGTATGTTTGAACATTTTTTTTTTAGTAGAATATTCAGATGTAACTGGTGACTGAAAACAGTGGATGAAAACTATAAGAATATGCACAAATATGGTCAACAAAAACGATCATGCAAGCCGTATAAAAAAAGTGAAAATGTCCGGTCGTATATACATACACAAATAAAATATAATATAATAAAATAAACAATTTGACTTTCAATTAGCATAATGGTTAAAAGAAGCAATTTCTAAGGCAAAAACATTTTATTATTACCTTAGTGGTTAAGGCAATTTAACGCAGTTATTGGCTAAAAGTATTGGCCAAAATCACGTTAGTCTTAGGAAATATTGCCTTAGGAAAACATGAATAATTCAAGCTATATCTAAGGCAATTCTACCCTGATTATGTAGTGGTGTTTTTACCTAAACAACTTAACCGGAATTGCCTTAAAACTAAGTAAGCTCAAAACGGCCTTAGGGCTTATGGAAGTTAGCACTCGATTTAGGTAAATTTTGTTCGTTGAGTATAGTTCTAATTTGCACAGAGAGACCTCTTCTTGAAGAGCAGATTCCATTAGTTCACTGATCGTTGCGTTGGCATAAAGTACGATTTAAACTTTAAAGTACTATCTTCTATCTTCTATCTTCTATCTTCTATCTTCTATCTTCTATCTTCTATCTTCTATCTTCTATCTTCTATCTTCTATCTTCTATCTTCTATCTTCTATCTTCTATCTTCTATCTTCTATCTTCTATCTTCTATCTTCTATCTTCTATCTTCTATCTTCTATCTTCTATCTTCTATCTTCTATCTTCTATCTTCTATCTTCTATCTTCTATCTTCTATCTTATATCTTCTATCTTCTATCTTCTATCTTCTATCTTCTATCTTCTATCTTCTATCTTCTATCTTCTATCTTCTATCTTCTATCTTCTATCTTCGATCTTCTATTTTCTATCTTTTCATTCAAATTGCTGCCTCGGCTGGCCATGCAGTAGCCTACACGATCGGTTCAATTTTTAAGCACATTATCGATTGTGTGCAGTTGTATTTCACCAATGGCTTCACGAATATTATCCTTTAAAGCGGCAATTGTCTTTGGCATGTCGGCGTAACACTTATCTTTTACGGCACCCCACAAATAATAGTCCAACGGTGTCAAATCGCAGCTACGCGGTGGCCAAACGACATCAGCTCTGCGGCTGATAATGCAATCTTCAAAAACAGGGCGCAAAACATCGAGTGTAGCTTCGGCTGTTTGGCACGTAGCGCCGTCCTGTTGAAACCAAATGTTGCCAATATCCTCCTCTTAAATTTTTGTGAACAAAAAATCGTTCAACATGCCCCGATAACGATCGCCATTGACTGTAACGGCCACTCCTTGCCCATTTTCTAAGAAAAATGGCCCAATTATGCCTCTGGACCAAAATCCGCACCAAACAGTTTTTTCTCGGGTGTACGCACTGTTTTTGGCTTTTCACGCTTTGGTTTATCGATGAGGATGCCAGTTTCTTTCACTTTTTTCACAAGATAACGAACATACGGAGCTGACGGTGCTTCTCTTCTTCCAAAATCCGTACGCAATTTTCGCACACATTCTGCAACATTACAAAGTAATGTCGCAATATTTACCAGCGTTGTTCAAGCGTATACACAACCATATTCGTTCAGCGGAAGGATAAAACTAATTATCTGTCAAATCAGACATGAGCTAAGTGTTACCATTCACGAAATAAACACTAGTTGAAAAAAAAAAACGTTAGATGGCGGACCCTTTAGTTTTTAATCTCTTGAACGGACTGTTTTTTTCCAAACAGTGAATGGCATGTATGCATGTATGTATGTAATAGAGACATTAGCACAGGCCTCGGCCCTCATTGAAGCTAAGCTCTGGGCCAAACTAAACCCGTAAATATAAGCTAATTGAATAATTACAGAGACGTAAATATTCAAGGTTCTTACATATTACCGTTTGAACTAAGTTTATGAACTTTCTCCTGAGGGATCTTATCAAAGTAAAGCTGGACCTTTGACGATGTCATTATACCTGGTGGCACCCAGGACCCAGGTGTAACCCAATTGTCGTGGATCTGATTCCCAGTGTGTTGGCGAAATACTCTTGAAGCCGAGGCGTTCGCGAACCGATGTGACCTGTTCCTGGAAAATGGCATGCGCATTGCGCGAGCACTTGCATGTTTGACAAGTTTTTTCATTCGCACTCGAACACTTGCGATCACAGCATGACCTTGGCCAACACATGCACCGCAGTATATTTGTTGACTTCTTCCTTCAAATCGCCATGTGACGTTCCCGTGTGGGAAACATCGGTGTCTTGCGAATGACAATCTGTTGAACTTCGAGCTCGTCCATGGCTTTCTTCAGATTTAATCCATTATTCGACTGAGTTCCAAGTGTTCCATTACACCTGCACTTATTATGTATTATCCTCAAGCAAATGCATTTTTCGCTTTAAATTATTTTTTTCGAAATTTGTTTATTTATTTATTTTTTGACGTATACTTTCGAAGGCTACTCCGCTTGAACCCCGAAGCTCTCTTTTTTCCAAACAGTGAATAAATTATTTAATGGAAAATCATCTTTTTCTTACGAATCCATTTCCATAATTCAACGATGTTGTTTATTTTGATTCACTTCCGAAGCGTTAATGTTAGCGTTCAATATGGACACCATTCGCGTTCACTCTGTCCGTAGCCTAAGAAATGTTCTAGCTCCAGTTTTAGTTTGTCTAAGATCCACCAGAACGCGTTGGTTCTCCTTCGTATATATTCCTCTGAGACGCTTTTGTCCGAAATCAAGCTCACTAGATATGAAATACGCCATTTGACTATACTGTCTGCGTCAAGGACTTCAACCGTATAACTGAGGAGCGAGTAATTGTTCTTCTGAATACATCATTGTTCTTCTCCCAATCAGCTTTTTAAATAATTACTAGGCAGAGGCACTTGTTTTGTGAGATGCTCAATAGTTTCCCAGAATGTTTTGTTTTTCTTAATGCTTGTCATCCAGATGAATAACTTTTTCCTATTCACCTTTATCGATCTGTGGATACCTCCATTTTAATTACTGAACATTGTTTCATTCTTCCCAGTACCAGCATCGACCGACCATTAGTTACGTCAAGATGGAACACCCATAGTAATTGCTGCTGCTTCTTGCAGTACGTATACGTATATTTCAAACGACGAGTTAAAAAAAAAAGGAGAAATTAATTAAGGTGAGGTATCTTGCACCAGTTTCCTGTGCATCCATAAATTTCCATGCGGAAAAAAGTACACTTTCCATGCAAATGCGTTAGAGGCAATTAAAGAATTAGAGTACCCAGGCTCTACACTGTGCGATCCTTACAACCGCAAGAGTGTACACAAAGCGAATTAATTGGCGAATCCTAGCAAGTTGCCTGTGTAAGTAAGAGGCCCTTAAGCTGGTCTCGACCATTATTTAGTACAGTCCTCCATTTGCACTAATGTTACATATATATATATATATTTGAAAGGATGCCGTATAGCTGTATGTGTTTAGGGCAACACTTTCCACTTTTCATTTAAAAGAACGGGCAACGAGAACGTGCGGGCACATGTATGCAATAAACAAAATCTACTTACACTGCATTTTTTGCGCCTTGGTTTGGGTAGTTGTTTTCGAGTACAAAGCTCGAGTAGATCTTTTAGGATTGTTTAGGAATATTGTTGTTGTCCGACCCTCCATTTGAATCTGATGATGTTCCACTTTTAAATGAAAATATTGTGTAGGTAACGTTACAAACATGCAGTTTAAAATAATTGTGTAGCTATAGTCATTTCGTCCTTTTTTGTTTTCCAAGTCATTATCTTTTAACGCGAACTCAATGGGACCACACATACGGTCCGTTTAGAGGAAGAAATTAAAATGTTTGCCTGTAAATAGGGAGTCGCGCACCAGCAGCAGTTATGAAGCACAAAAAATGGCGCGCAAAATAGGTGATTACACGACATGAGATGTGGGCTACCGCATTGTGTAGGAATAATGGTAGTGTTCTGGATACGTGCTGTAGAAATCGGTGGCGGAATACAAGTAATTGTCTGAGAGATATGAGTATTATGCAGTCGCTTGTGATTTTGAATGCACAGTGAAAAGCTCTGCAAATATTTTCGAATTCGAACAACTGAGACGGTAGGGGGGCTTAATTTACTCCTGCGCTGCGGCTGTTATATATAGTCTTTAAGGTGTACATACGGCATTTTCATACTCTACTGCAAAAAGTTGGGAATAGTAGAATTATTAATCATTTGGATTCCGTTTTTCGGAAAAACATCGATTTTGTACAATTTTCGCAAGTACAGTTTCAAAAATTTAGTATACAAATGGTAATGGAATTACGTTTAGTTCATTTAACACCCAAAACACGAATTATGTACAATAATATTGTACATAAATTAATCAAAGTATTACATGTGGTTGGGTGTGTATGAATCGGGTAGGCGCTGATTGGCATCAACTTGGCGGTGCCCAGCTGTTGTAACTTTTTCATACACATCAATTGTGCTTATTTTACCTCCGCGTGGTAACCACCGGGTACTGGTCTCGCTCAACCGGGCTTGGCTTGCTAAACTTATAAGCGCGAGTGTTGAACACGAAGAAAATAGCAACACTATAATGCTCTGTCGGAATGACTGACTGAACGAGTCTCAGAGGTCTTACATGAGCCCCTCAGAAAGAGGACATACAGCGGATGAATACACAAGATTGAATCAACGGTGTTGTCAACAGTCGAGATGGCAGATACCTTGCGTGAGCTTCTCTGACATATTTGGAGCAAAGGTCTGTAAGGATTTTCAGCACTAGTCAGGGTGCTGAAATAGAGATGGTGGCGGATGAACCCTTTATGGGCCAACGGCAGCACTCATATCCCCGAAGTGGGTTACTGACAACGGAGTATCCGACCCGCTGTCCTAGGGTTATCTTAGGGTCTGGTCCTCCAGGTTGGGGGTTGTGCGTGGGGCTAACTACCCAACCACGGAAAAATTAATGGTTACGAAGCAACCAAGAGCCTCGGATACGGATGGATTCACTGTTGACGACCCTGCAAAACGAAAAAAGGACAATGACGTTCGGGTCTGCACGTGGAATGTTCGAACCCTGAACAGACCGCGTGCAGCCGAACAATTAGCGGAGGCCCTAGACTGCTACAAGGCAGATATCACCGCCATTCAGGAGGTGCGGTGGGATGGGCCAGGCAAAAGAAGGATGAAAACCTGTGACATCTACTACGGTGATTGCTACAGAGAGCAGAAGCAGCGTCTATTTGGATGCGGATTCGTTGTAAGCGGCAGACTTAGGCAAGAAGTCTTGAGCTTTCGACACGTAAGTGAGCGCCTTACAACTATCCGCATCAAGGCTAAATTCGCCAACATCAGCCTTATATGCGCTCACGCCCCCCAAAGAAGATAAAGACGACGCTACCAAAGAATGTTTCTATGAGCTCCTCGACAAAACATATGAGCAATGTCCTAAATACGACGTTAAAATTGTCTTAGGTGATTTTAACGCCAAAATAGGAAAGGAGGACCTCTTTGGTAGCACAATCGGAAAGCACAGCCTACACGACACCACGTCTGGAAACGGACTTAGGCTAATTGACTTTGCTGCGGGACGTAATGCTACTATAGCAAGCACACGGTTTCCACACCTCAACATTCACAAAGGAACATGGCGGTCACCAGACCATCAAACGGTCAATCAAATTGACCATGTTGCGATCGACGCAAGGCACTCCTCCAGTATTCTAGATGTCCGAACTTTCCGAGCGGCCAACATAGACTCGGATCACTACCTTGTTGTAGCCAAGGTACGTATGCGGATATCCCAGACACCAAAACAACGAGGAAATACTGTGAGAAGATTCAACGTTGAACGGCTACAAACGCAACAAACCGCCAGAACTTTTGCCGATCGCGTCTCCCTCAACCTCTCGAGAAGTCCTGTGGAGCCAGCATCAAGTGCTGAAGACCAGTGGCATCGATGCCAAGAAGCCATCAGAAAAGCCGCAACTGATGTGCTAGGTTTCACCCGACCACCACCGCGAAACCCCTGGTTTGACGAAGAGTGCCGGCAAGCACATGCAGCAAAGCAACTGGCCTACAAAGCTGCGCTGCAGAGAAGGACGAGAGCAGCTCGTGAGCTCTACGAGCAAAAACGGAGGGAAGAACACCGGCTTCTCCGGAGGAAAAAGAAAGAGCATGAGAAGCGCGCGATCGAGGAAATAGAGAGGTGTTACTCCAGGAACAATGTTCGGAAGTTTTACCAAAAGGTAAAAAGAACGTGTCACGGGAACAAGGCCCGAACAGAGACCTGTAGAGACGAACAAGGAAACCTTGTAGTAGAGTCACAGTCGGTGCTGAGGACATGGAAAAACCATTTCTGCAGACTGCTAAACGGCGAAGACGACACAAATTCCGCTGTCAGGCAGAATGAACCATTCAACCTGGGCGATGAAAGCCAAGACTTCCGTCCACCTGACCAAAATGAGGTAAGGATAGCAATATCCAAGCTGAAGTCCAACAAAGCTGCAGGACCGGACGGTTTATCGGCCGAGCTTTTTAAGGCAGCGGGGGATGACTTGGTAGAGAGCATACACCAACTCGTTTCTAAAATTTGGTCAGAGGAAAGTATGCCTGAAGAATGGAGCCTCAGCATTGTTTGCCCGATCCATAAGAAAGGAGACCCTCTAAACTGCGCCAACTATAGAGGCATCAGTCTCCTTAACATCGCTTACAAAATCCTGTCTTCCGTACTGTGTGAACGCCTGAAACCATTTGTCAACGAACTGATTGGACCCTATCAGTGCGGTTTTAGGCCCGGTAAGTCCACAACCGACCAAATATTCACACTACGGCAGATCCTGGAGAAAACCCAAGAAGTCCAAATCGATACTCATCACCTATTTATCGATTTTAAAGCCGCATATGACAGCATTTATAGAGACGAGCTATACAGAGCCATGTCTAGTTTTGGCATCCCTGCCAAACTTGTCAGATTGTGCAGAATGACGATGGAGAACGCTCGCTGCTCCGTAAAGGTCGGAAACAGTCTCACCGAGACCTTTGATGTCAAAAAAGGATTTAGACAAGGTGATGCGCTGTCATGTGACTTTTTCAACATCATTCTTGAGAAAATTGTGCGAAACTCGCAAGCCAACACCAGGGGCACAATTTTCCAAAAGTCTGTGCAACTACTTGCATACGCTGACGACATCGACATCATTGGCAGAACACAGCGAGCTGTCACTGTTGCGTTTGCAAGTATCAGTACAGAGGCGGCAAAAATGGGTTTAGTGGTGAATGAGGGCAAAACGAAATATATGCTGTCAACAAGAAGGGACACACAACATCGACGAATCGGACAGAACGTCACGATAGACAGCTATAACTTTGAGGTAGTTCGGGACTTTGTCTACCTCGGCTCCGCTATTAATTCTGAAAATGACATCACATCAGAAATCAAGCGAAGAATCACACTTGCCAACCGCTGTTACTTTGGCCTAAGAAGGCAATTGATTAGTAAGGCCTTGTCGAGAAACACCAAGGAGACTCTATATAAGACCCTCATCATCCCAGTCCTGCTTTATGGCGCAGAATCATGGACGTTGTCAAAAGCGGATGAAGATCTCCTTGGGCGCTTCGAACGCAAAATTCTTCGAGTGATTTTTGGTCCCGTTTGCGTTGACGGGCTTTGGAGGAGGAGATTTAACAGCGAACTCTACGAGCTGTACAGCGACATCGACTTGGTCAGAAAAGTACGTATCAGTCGACTAAGATGGCTAGGACATGTAGAGCGAATGGACACCAACGTTCCGGCCCGAAGAGTCTTCGATTCCAACCCGGAGGGACAACGCAGTAGAGGAAGACCTCGCCTTAGGTGGCGCGCACAAGTGGAAGGGGACCTCAACCAACTTGGAGTGCGCAACTGGAGGCAGTTAGCCAAAGATCGTGCTAACTGGAGAGGCGTGTTGGTTGAGGCCCAGGTCCACCCCGGACTGTAGCGCCATCTAAGTAAGTAAGTATTACATGCTATTCAGATAAGGTATAAAATCGCCAAATTTGTTTCCCCAAAACTAAAAGCCAAATATGTATAACCCCTCTATGCAACCGCCATCTCAGCAACACAAGCGGAAGAGTTAATAATTAGTGAACACCCAAAACTAATTGAACTACTTTTCAAACTTGACATGATCTGTGAGGTTAAATACCGCTTATCTAAGACACTATGCTTCAACAAAAGATTTTCCACGGAGATCACAACCAGAGAAGCATGGGTTAGCAATAACCCTCCAAATTGCCAAAACGGTCTAAAATGGTATACGTATGGTTCTAAAATGGACTCGGGGGTAGGAGCTGATGTTTCAAGCAGAGCTCCATGTCATTAAAGACAATTCTGGTATTAAAGGCGCTAACATCCATTTATTAACGGATAGTCAAGCAGTTATAAAAGCCCTTAGTTCACTCATTGACTCCAAATCAGTACTACACTGCTTCAATTTCCTCCATACACTTAGTTACAGGAACAAAACCAGACTATGGTGGGTCCCTTTATATTAAAGGAAATGAAAAAGCTGATGAAGTAGCCAGAAAAGGCCCGGAAACCCCTTTCATTGGACCTGAACCCTTCTGTTCGATCTCCAAATCAGCTATAAATCTGGCTATAAAAAGCTGGGAACAAAACAAACGTAATTCTTATTGTGAGAACATCCCTGGCGTAAGACAGCTATTCAGCCCTTCAAAGCAGATGCCAAAAAGATACTAAATCTTCGTAGGCACGATATCAAAAGCTTATAGTAGGCTACCTAACGGGTCACCACGGTCTGCGATATCACATAAATAAAATGCATTTAGTCCACTCACTGGAGTGTAGATTATGTATAGAAGAAGACGAAACAGAAGGAAATCATTCTTCAGGGAAATAATAAGTACCGAAGAACTAAGGAAATCCTCTGCTGAATGTATTATCAGCTACATTAGGAAAGTTGAAGCGCTACTAATCTAAACAGATGTCTGACGGCAAGCACAATAGATCTTTTAGGTCGTCGTGCATCTAAATGCTCCGGCAAGTCAGAAGTTAAAAAAAAAAAGTGTAACTGCCAGCAGAGCTATACCTACATATTATGGCTTTGTCGTCTGGTGGAGGAAAAGCTATTCACCACGCTCAGCTTAGTCGTGCTCAAAGAACGGCACGCGCCTCCCATGGAGTGTCTAAGGCTGCAGCTAGGTATAGCTATCAGTAAAATACATCCGTAAAAAAATTGTTTCACTTTTTTGGAGCACTTAAACTTAATCGTTGAACTCAATCTTGGTTTTAAATAGTTGCTTTTGAATTATAAAACTAATTCGTCAAAAAAAATTAATCAATTGATCTTTAAATTTTCTAAAAAAAAAGAATTTCTTTATTTTTCCGTACGAACAACTTTTTCTGTTCAACTTCTCAAACAGTTTCACGAAATATTCCACTGAATTCCTATGATATGCTATGGTTAAATGTTTCAGTTTTGTTCCGTTTCGTCCAAAACGGAAACAGGAATAGGGACGTGTTGGTATTATCTCCTAAGATTTAAATTGCACTATCTAATTTCGCCTTCCTAAGCAATGTAGTGTATTCCTCCAGGCGGAACATAATACGGTACAATGCAATATCGGCAAGAAATATCATCACTTTTACCGATAGTCTACTTAAGTCGCGAATAAATTCCTGAATTCGGTCCGCTTATCTCGTAACGAGACGGCGGAACAATTAAAAATTCACCTTATATGGGTGCCGGGCCATAGGAATATTCCAGGCAATTGAAAGGCCGACGAACTCGCTAGGCATGGCCCATCTCTGTCGATTCTACCGGAAAATGAGAATCTCTATATGCCTCTCGCTATACCTATACGTGTAAACATTTAACTAAACAAAATGCGATAAGCGCAACTAGCTTTTTGCAAGGAAGCTTTTTCGATAATGGCTGACATGCCTGGCACATTGAACTTGCGGATACAGTAATAGGGACTTTATCTGTAGACGTCAGCGAACACTCACCTTATAGAATACTCATAGCTGTAAGGCTTACATTTAAGCAGTACTGCGAAAAATACTCAGCTGACAAGGCTGGACCTCCAAAATCGCGAAACTCAATTCTGGGAAGTATGTTACCAATCGATAAGAAGGTTCACGTATGCAATTGTCAATTGATAATAACCCGCGAATAATTATTCTGAGACTGAAATGGATTCCAAATAGAGAAGAACCAGAACCTAAATACAAGACGATCCATGGGTGGATACATTTCGATTAAAATCAACACTATTAGCGAAACAAGCATAACCATCAACAAATTAAGATCTATACAGAAAATAATATTAACCCCCCAAAAAAAAAACTGCCTACATCCGGTGATGGAGGTTGTCATACGCAAGTCAACTACTCTTCGCCATAAAAGCAAGTAACAAGCCCATTAAATGTAAGTATCTCGCTTCACAAAGGTAGGACATCATGAGGCAGATAAGGAGAAATTAAGTCTAACAATTCGTGAGAGTTCTTTCTCTTAACTCTACCATTTTCCAACTAATGTCGATGTTGGTTACACAGAAGAAACGGCGTACAGACGTACTGACGGGTTATTACATTTTGGCAAGCACTCTTGAGCGTTTGCCTTTTAGAAGGGTGACGCCATACTGCGACCTTTTGTAGTTAAGTGAGCGGCATATTGAAATAATATTTTTGTGACAAACTCTCGCCTCCTTACCACTGAAGTACACAATAAACGAGGATATCTGTCTAGCAGACCAATATCGAGAAAAAACTGTAGGTATAGGTACTCACATTAAGAATTATTTAAAACCACACTTCACAGTTTTATGTAGGTATCGTCGAAATATTATTGACTAAAGCTTAATAGTTCAATCAATCACGGAAAGGACACTATAAATTTGTAACAAAATAAAAACTTTGTACTCACGTTGAGAATTCGATCGCCTGATGATATTTTCTAAAAATGTGTTTTGCGGTGCAACCAATCCTCTCCGTCCGCCCGGCATTTTTGATGCGGAATTGTCAACACACTCTTGACGCAGACTATTTACAAATATTCGAATTGCGATTCGCTAGAGTCCACAAGAATATTGTGGCACACAGAAAACTTCATCACTTGGCCCTTGTTGGGTGTATCATTGTTTATTTTTATGAGACGAATGTCAAAATTTAAATGCACACAACGGATTCATTCCAGTCATCCATTGGATACGGTATAATGTTAGTTTCTAAAGTAGCGCGCACAGGATCATCGTCCTCATAGAAATTATTGTATACCACTTTTATCTGCCTACGTGTGAGTATTCTATTAATTTTGTTTTAATTTGGTGCAAGAACAACGAGAACATTTCCGTTTCTAGGGTCGCCGATGGGATACGCACGGTGGTGTGGCTCAAGAAGAAGACTGTCGGAAGTTTCACATGGTGTAGACATTTTATAGTCCGCCCCTGGCTGGCCTGGAAAGAGAGAAATTAAAAATATTGTTATATTGCATATTATAAAGCAAAGCAAGTAGCAGAATTGACGGAACTTGTGAGGGATTAATGTCAGCTAGAGGGGGATAATCGGGCATATTTTTAATGCAGTCATACACTGTCGCATAACGTGATTGATATTGTGGTCTGGTTATTTACGAGTAAGAAACAGTACGAGGGAAATATTGAGGGTGGCTAAAGATAAAAGGCTACCTTATATAATTTAAGCTCTAATTAAATTATGGGCAAACAGCTACAAATAGACAAATAGGATGCTAACGGAGGCACTGAAGCCCTAATTCAACATTTCGAGAAAGAATCCCGTGAAGTATAAAAGTATTGGTTGCTTACGGTGAGGAAGGTGGTATAGGGGCAGCCTTGGTTTTACCCATAGGCCAAATAGGTCTAGGCCTATGGCATCACGACAGATGGGGCACCACAAAAACTGGCTTCTGCCACAATGTGGTAGATCTACCACATTTTCTTAATATTTTTCAAATCTACCACTGCACCCAAAAATGTTACCAAGTTTGGTCATTCAACTCTTAAAAATACATATCAATGAGAGAATATTAAAGTCAAAAGCACTTTAAATTGATTTTTTTTTTCATTCGTTCCTAACCTTCACTTCCCAGCAAAAACAGTTCGCATTACGTTCGCTTCGAGCTCCTCGGAAGAAGATTTTGGTACCCGGAGAGTTCATTTGAGAATCTTAAGCGAATGCTAATGCAGAAGTAGTTAGAGAATCGGACTAAAAAAAATAAAATGCGAAAATCTAGAGGAAGTTTATGCAAGTTGCGAAACGAAGTGCAAATTTACGGGGGTCATTCTGGTGGTAATGAAAAATATATGCGATATATTCCGCAATACTTTATATACTGCAGAAAGTCTAAAAGACATATGTTATGTATTTTATTTAAACGCAGTTCAAAGTTGAATTTGTATCATTTCTCCTAAAATTAAAACAAAGTTTCTATAGTCAGTATTAGCTGAGATATTTGTTTTAGCTTGGGTCAATGTACACACATTGCACATTATAAGCCTTTTCTTAAATTCTAATTTTTATTAAGGCACCGGTTATAGCCATGTAAAATGGAAACGGAAAAATTGTGTTTATCTTTTTAAGACTACTTAAGCTGAATAGTTTTTTTTTTGTTTTTTTTTAATTTTATGCTTAAGGGTGCGGTTCCGGTGCCAGCGAATGTAAGCGAATTTCACTCGCGCGAATTCGCAAAGTTCGCTGAAATAATTCAAAAGTACGCATTTCCTATGTTGTGGTTCCAGTAGGTACACAAAATTTAATCGCGCGAACTTAGCGAATCTAAGCGAGTACGGCTGCGGTTCCGGTGCCAGCGAATGTAAGCGAATATCACTCGCGCGAATTCGCAAAGTTCGCTAAAATAATTCAAAAGTACGCATTTCCTATGTTGTGGTTCCAGTGAACAAAATTTAATCGCGCGAACTTAGCGAATCTAAGCGAGTAAAATGTGTGATAGTTTCATTTCTATTTTACTCGCCCGAGCAAAGCGATTTTAAGATATATTTTTAAGTAGGATTTGTGCTTTGCTTACTTATGTACTGATTTTTATGCAGCTTAAGGTGGGTTTCCACATGTCGGTTGATTGACAAAGTTTGATAGCCCTCGCGTTTATGTCATTGAACGACACCAACGTCAGTTCATTTCCACTTATGTCAAATATTGGCAAAAAATCGTTTGTCAGTTGATTGACCAACTTATGAACTCGATGCTAATTAAATGTTCTCTGTCAATTATAGACAAAGTGACATTTTGTTTGACAATTCAGCTATTTCCACTTGTCCAGTGGTTTCTTTGTCAATTATTGGCAAACGCTATTAGTCAATTCATTGACAAGCAATTTTTCGCTATTTCCACTTGCCAATTGTTTAATTGGCATAAAAATACGTCAATTGTCAATTTCAAATCGACAAGTGGAAACCCAGCATTAGTTGTGTACTGAATTTCTATACTTGTCAAAATATAGTGAAATGTATCTGGAGTCATTCTATAACATTCAAATTATAATATATAGTTACATTTTAAAAAATTCTATCACAATAAATACAAAAACCGTATTGATTTGAATATGAGGTAGGGAGCAATTGCATTTCTGTCGTTTTAAGTAAATTACATATATAAATTATATAAATTAAAAAAAAAACTATCGCAATCTTGTATTTTATTGCAAAGAAATCTCCCGCTAAATTCGCTTACTTCGCTTGAGTAAATTCGCTGGCACCAGAACCACTCTGATCGCTTAGTTCGCGCGAGTAAAAATCGCTTTCGCCGGAACCACAGCCTTAATGTAGCTTATGAATTATAAAATCAATTTATTCAAAAAAAAATATATATTGAGAAATTTAACATAAATTTGGCTAGAAAATACATTTATTTATTTTTCCGTACGTGAAACTTTTTCAAATCAAATAAAATGTTTCAGATTTGTCGTGGTTCGTGTTTTGGAGATAGACGATTATTGTAGAACCACATTTTTTCTTTCTAAGTCGGCTCTCACATTGAGGCAACATTCAATAACCAACTGGCAATAGGAAACACGCAAAATTATCGCTCACAATTATTTTACTTTGAATTAAATTAGTGGTCTCACATCAAAGCACCTAAATATCGCTCGAACGAAAAATGTTGCTGATTGCTTATTGGCAGTTGCTATAGTAACTATAGTTGCTTATTGCTTGTTGCCTCAATCTGAGAGCCGCATAAGAGTGTACCCAAGAATCATTTCTCAAAGTATTGACATTGAAGTTGAAATCACCCCATGGCCTATAGGTACATATATGTATTCAGAATAGGCGATGCAGACAAATTTCTAATCTCCCAGCCATTTTTAAACCCTACCACTGTTTTTCCTGTCAATATTTACCACATTTTTGAAATCCGAAGTAAGAACACGTTTTACGTTTCCGGGTTTTTCACTTTTTGGTTTAAGGTCTTAAGCCAGATTTGGTGGAATGTTTCTATAAGCCTTTTTAAGCAAAGTGTGGATGTGTTTTGAACTTTCATATGTGCATACAAATATATATGCATTAATTTATTGGAAATTGCGAAAAGTAATTTTTGAGTAGGACATACTTGCGTATTGTCATTGTCGATAGACAGTATTTATCAGGTAATATAAAACCAAATATTAAATAGGGCACGTTTTATTGTAAAGGCCTAGGTCCCAAAAAATCTAAATCAGGCGTTGGGTAGGGGCAAAGGAAGGGGTGTATGGGCTATCCCTAGAACTACTCTGGTTCAGTATTATGTTACTTAAGGATTGTATTATGGGAAGGGGGAATAAGCCAAAAAATTCTTCGAACATTGTAAAGGTGACAAAGGAGCGCAATACCTCCCATACAAAACAAACAATTGTATAATCTTATATCTCGAAAATTACCTAGCCGATTAAGCTCAAATGTTCAGACAATTTTGAGGAAGTCTTTGGTCAAAATTCTACAAATAGGCGTACATAAACCCTTCCATATAAAGAAAACATTGCAAACGCTTTTCCTTCAGAGTTCGAAAAGTAGCCCGTCGAGTTAATGCGTACACTTTATATTTCCTATAAAGTGAGAAGTCCACGTAACGTACCTCTAAATGATGATTTTAGATGATACGGAATACACTAATCTCAAAATTACACTATATCCTCCTGATATTTATAGCAGCTTTAGCATTGAAATTCGGTAACTAAACGTTTATCGCCTATTTAAAGCATTTAATAAAATGTGACCAGAATTGGACCAAGGAGCTTGACCTGTCCATTAAAAAAAAACGCTGCGAACGCTATTGCTCGACACTCATGGGAAATAAAGTTGTACAATTTGGAACTTTGATTTGATATGCATTGTTCTGATAGACAAGAAAGAATACAACTCCTGGCCACGGGCAAAGCCAGGCAGGAACAGCTAGTATTCATATAATAGGTTTAGGCTAGGTCTATAGTTTTCTACCAGAGTTTGTTGGAGATGGATCTCCAGTATAGCAATCTGGTCATCTCCGTATCATATCATTAATCTTTCTTTAGCTTTATAGAGACGAAGAAACTGTTTGGGGAGGAATTACCCTTTGTTCACAATATATAGTCAAAGGCGGCAACTGAATTTTGAAGACACTGTGACTCCAATGTGCACAGCTTCATTGGGATGTGATAGATATGGTTTGATCTTCCATTTTGAATTTTTGATTTGTGGTTTAGTCTAAAAGGTGGAGATGTGTTATTTGCACAATACAATGGCGTTTTGAATAAGAAAGGGTATAGATTTTGGCATTTCTTTTTTTATCTGTTGTTAATTTTCTTGGTTTTTGTCTTTATTTTCAGACATAAACAACCCACTATGGCAAGTTACAGCGTCGTAACACGTGCAAATGATAATGCCTTATTATAATGGATATTTTTTTGTGAGTCGTCCTTTCCAGTTGAATATTTGATGGCCAAATTCAAGTAAACAAGCCAACATCCAACGCGCACAAGAACTCGGCCTTTCGACTAAGTCGATGGAAACGACCATAAACAACACTGTCTGTTCGCTGACTAGGTGCCTGGAGCTGCAGCAGTTGCAAGCGGTCACCGATTTCAGCAATAAAAAAAATTATCTTTATCTATCATATATTTTGAGATAAACGGGTACCTATGTCAACAAGCATAATTCTCGGATTTGGAACGATGCCAATCCAACCAACCACAAATTCATCCGCAGAAGGTCATTGTTTGGTGTGGCGGCATTATCGGTCCCTAATTTTTCAAAAACGGCAGTGGATTTGCCATAAATGGAGAGCGCTACCGATAGATGATAATTGATTTCATTGATTGAGCCCAAATCGAATGATATTGATGTGAACAACATTTGGTTCCAACCGGACGGGGCTATACGATACCATAATGGACGAGGAGTTTCGAGACAAAGCTTGTGAACTGGCCACAGAAATTGTGTGATTTGACCATACCTTATTTTGTTCTTGTGTGGTTTTCTTAAGTCCCAAGACTGGTGCTCTCAAAATCGATATAACCTTTTCCATATCGTATCATCATCATCACTCAAATTCAGTCTGACCGATGAGCCGGATTCAGCGAATATTTGACCTTTCGTCTGTGCAAAGCCGTGGCGGCTATTAGAATAGGTATCAGAATTTATTGATAGGTCTTTCAAATGAAATAAAAAATTCGTTGATTTACTTTTTTATTCAAGTTTAAGATATTCTGCACGTTCCATTACAAACAAATTGTCTTTTCCCACTTCAAGACTCCGACTGTGTGATGTTCTTGCATTCGCATTTTACAAGCATGCGTAAGCATAATACGGTCTGTCACTGTCAGTGTCAAGGGAAATAATAAGAGTGCTGCTGGCAGCTGCTCTCGGAGTCAGTTAAGTCGAGTTACCCTACCTTTGGGATTAGACGCACGGTGGTTAGGGCTACCGGCTGTAGTCAAACGCAATTTTTGGAGGACTGAGTTGTGTAAAATATATGCCCTTCTTTCATCAAGTCCGACAGACATTTCATACCTCGGGAATAATCGAACCCCAAATCCGCGTGGCAGATACGGGAAAGCGTGGTTCAAAATGCATTTTAAGGCAAAGCTTTCTTCAGAAACAATAATTTATGTTGACGTGCCTTGATGTGTCGACATCAAATGTTTGAAGTGACGCGTCGTAATAATTATTATTTTTTTTTGTTTCTGCATGAAATATATTCCAAACAGCTTTCCAGTTAAAGATATTCAAGAAAAACATAAAATCCCTAATAACTTTGTTAAATGTTCGAAGACGAAA
Source organism: Cheilosia soror (assembly GCA_949372485.1). Lineage (NCBI taxonomy): Eukaryota > Metazoa > Arthropoda > Insecta > Diptera > Syrphidae > Cheilosia > Cheilosia soror. The sequence continues at coordinate 66,905,380 of OX443561.1, read as the reverse complement.
ACTGATCCAGACGACGACGTCCAGATAACTGAGTACATTATACAAAAATCGATACACGACATACCTTTACACTTTTAAAGCACGAAGGTTGCATGCTGTTTTTTAAAGTAGGTAAGTAGGTTGTAAAAAAAATTGCCAAGGACCCGGTCATGCAATCCAAATAAAAGAAAACAAAAAAACTCACCCCTCGACCCACGCCACGACCCACGGTGTACCAGCAAACGTAACAGTTTTTAGCATTTAACCCCAACAACTGAACTGTATTCGAGTATAGGTATTCCCACGTGCCTTCGTCCTCCGCACCTAAACACCGATCGAATAAAGGTTGTTAACTATCGATTTTATAATTAAAGGTGAGAATCCAGCAAGCAAACAAAAGGAAAGCGAGGCACACGATAAATAGGTACACAATTAAATGAAATCGGACGCCATCCGAATCGATTTTCATTTTCATTTTCAGTACTAATCTGCCGCACAGCCCCACTGCAGCTAATCTTGGCGTCTCCTGTTGTGCCGTCTGCATTGGCGTTAAATTGTCCTCACTGCTCACAGCGCAAGGGGGTATGGTAATGATGAGCACAGAAGCAGCTAACGAATGTTAAACTTTTTCCATTTGGGATTTTCTTCAATTTTCTTTCCGTTTTCTTTGAGGGAATAAATTCTTCTCCTTTTGGCGGGAAATTAATTTCCTGCGAAGCCGGAGAGAGGGCGAAAACTCTGAAAATTAAATTCGTTTCAATTTCAACTGTTTTCTTTGAAAACAGGGAACCCCATCAAAGTTGCCAATCAATGAGGAAGAAAATAGTTTTCCCCCACTTTACGTTTCGTAATGGAATTCAATAGTTCGCCCCTGCGAACCGCATTTCTTTGATGTGATATACAAACTACAGAGCGCTTCGTTGGCGGTTTTTACATTCCTCCTGCACTGTGTAGTCATACTCGGGGGGGGATGAAATTCCACGAAATAATTAGGTGCGTCCAGCTATTTGTGGGGAGTTACAACCAAAATTTACCGGAGAAAACGAGAAATGGAGTGAAACTGCATTTCCCACAAAAAGCGACAGAGAGGGAGGAAGGAGAGTTCCACTAGGATAATGGGTTCGTTTTGTGCAGAGTAGTTGTCGAAGAGGAATTTGCACAGAAGTTACGTTGAGCGAAATAGTTTCAAAGGTATGGAAATTGCAGTTGATGGGGAAATGGACGCGAAGGGGAGGGACTGAAAGGCAACATGAATGTAATTGTGACGTTGGTAAGTTTGCTTGCAAGGGTAAATGTGGGTCAATCGATTTTTTTTATTAGAATAGGTACTTTTTTTGTTCATATCAAAAATAAAGAAGCGGAGCAACGTAACAACTTTGCAAATGTCCTTGTTTGGCAGTTAGTGGAAGATAATGGTAATGGAGGGGGTGGCTCTTTTAAAATAAAAAAAAAAATCTTTGTTTTGAAGAAATGGAATACAACGACGAGGACTTTAGTATACCTTAAATGTGATACCATCAAGCAGCAGATTGTAGAAAATAATGCTCTTTTATGAGGCAATTTGTCGAGGAAAAAGTTCAAAATTGTATTCAGCGGATCATCTTGAATAATGGAAACATTGTCCAAGTGGGCTTTGAAAGTTGCTATCGCTTAAAAGGTTTTATAAATTGGAAGCAGTAAGCTACTTTTAATGGAAACCTAATAGTGGGGTTATTTATTCGAGTATTGGGAAATATCTGGGATAATCCATGTAAAACTAATCGCTGAATCATCTTATTTTAAATTACGGCAGAAGGGTTAATTATTGTTTTTTTTTGTTCACTTTAAGTGTACAAGTGATAGGCGGTGGCGCTATAATGCAGTATGTAATAACACCAGCTATGGTAATAATAGTGAAGAACGGGTTCTTGCCGCACAGCACAAATAAGATTATGCTGAGTTATGGGCACAAAGATGTGTCCGGAAATGAAAAAGCTGATGAACTGGCAAAAAAAGGGATCCTCCTTTATAAATCTCAGACATGCGATTAGGAGCAAAATACTAGTGGCGAAAAGTTAAAAATGGAAAAAGGTCGATTCCTGTGCAATAACCAGACTAATATGGACACTCTTTAAAAAACAGAAAATTGCGAGAATTCTTCAATAATGTGTAATAAAGACGTTGTCCTCTCGGGAGCAGGTATTGTTACCGTAAACCGGACACGATATGCTGAAATACCAATGGAAATCAGTATACGGTTGACCTGATGTGCAAAGAGGACAGTGATGATCCAAACGCCTGCAAGAGTCGATAACAGGTGACCAATTGGGTAAAGTATAAATGAAAAAAACAGGCTTCGTCAAAAATGTAAGAAATATCCAAATAACATTCAACTAAAAGCTGAGTAGGTACTAAAAAGTATGCAAAATTTTATCGAAAGAAATGAGTGCTAGAAAAAAAAATTGTTATGTAAATGAGGTCAACAAAAGTAAAGGTAATGTTAAAGGTGAATGGAATTTATGAACAAAGCCTTAAATCGTAATTCTCACTCTGAGAAGCCATTAGTAATTAACGAGGATAATATCAGGATCACTGATACTACTAAAAGAGCAAATCGTTTTAATGACTTTTTCATTTTTATGGATAAAAATGTGTCTACGGGAATTTCTTGGCACAATAATGATAGTTTTGACAGTTCTGAAGGTATAGTTAATGACTAATTTTTAAATAATCCTTTATTTTTGGATCCTATTTCGTTTGACGAACTACTTAGCATCATTAAATCGCTAAAATCGCTCTATTATCTGTTATTGCTAAAAAAATGTTTGAGACGGCAATCGAAAGTAGAATCTTAACGTTCTTAAATAAAAATAGATCAACCGAAGATGCATTGCTGAAGTTTTGCAGAGAGATATATGAAAACATAAACAACTGGCGGATCCGTCGGACTTCGTCTCGCCCCAATTCAACGCCTTCAGATAAACTCCAAAGTAATAATAAAAAACAGATAGTTCAAATTTCAATGTGATTTGTTTGAATGGAATCGAAATGAGTTAAGAGCGATATGATAAACAATGTTTCTCGATTTGTTTTCCAGCGCTAAAAACAAACAAAGAAGACGGTTTGCCAACACGCGAACAGACAACGTACTGTTGACCGTGCGAAAAAATAGCACATTTGCTTAATAGAAAATGACAATGCGAAAAGTACACCTGGCGCCATTATTTATCTCGTTACTTTCTCCACACAAAATGCACGCAAATCGTATTTTATCACATTGAAATTCACAATCGTAAATTTTCCAAGCTTCACAACGAATTTTCTACCTTCACATCGTCCAAAATCATCAAATCATGCGATAAAATGAAAAATGTCGTTGAAAAAATAAATTAATTTTTCGGCTTTTTCCGGAATTTTCTATTTTTCCATTCGAAAAACAATTGCACACAAAATTCCATAAAGAAATCAATTTTCGATTTTTCCAATTTCCCGACTTTTTCGGAGGGTTTTCCCAAAATTTTCTTTCAGGAGAACCTTCTCCTGGGGTCTAATCGCGTAAGGCTAAAACGATCGAACGACGTCGTCTCGACGATACTTCTACTTCATATAACAAACAAACAACGATAATCGTCGAATCGATAGGACGATCATCGCTTTTTATTGCTTCACGTAAACAATTATACTGTCAAATGGCGTCGTCGAAACGATTCGATTGAACGATGGCTATTTTGCAATCGTTTCATCGTTTTTGGTGTATTTTGTTTATGTTTAGGTTTTTTAAAAGTAAAATAAATATTAAAGGAAACATTTTCCAATCAAAAGCATACATAATGTTCACAAAGGACACTGCATTAGCATTAGTGTGATGAAATGTGAAAATATAGGACAAAAATCCATTTTCTTCATACTTGTTAAAAGACAGTTCGAAACCTAGCTGTGTTCTCTTTTGAGGATGCAATCATAGAATTGCATTCACTAAATGCTTGGCTGTAAATGATGACAAAACAAAATATACTGTCAACGAGAAAGGAGTCTCAGCATCGAGATATTAGGTATATAAGACACTAATCATCCCGGTCCTGCTGTATGGTGCAGAAGCATGGACTCTGTCAAAATCGGAAGAATACCTCCTTGGATGTTTTAAGAGAAAGAATCTTCGGACGATATTCGGTCCAGTTTGTATCAAAAAGCTGAAGATACAACGGCTGATATGGCTGGGGCACGTGGAGCGTGTATGGACAGCAACGCATCAGCCCGACGAGTCTTTGAGTCCACCCCTGAGGGTGAGGGTCGACGTAGCAGAGGAAGACCCAACCTTAGGTGGAGCGCTTAATTGGACGGCGACCTCAACGAATTTGGTGAGCGTAACTGGATGCAGCTAGCTAGAGGCTTGTTGGTTGAGGCCGTTGTCCACCCCGGATTGTAAGCGCCCCCACAAGCAAAGTTAGTAAATGCTTTAAGCAAAATGCATGCACAAATCCTCTTCATCCTCTTCTTTTTCTTCCTTTACAAACCTTATCGATATAATTTCTCGTGCGCCTATGCTTATTTTCCAACGTATACATGCATTTTCACATAAAAGAGAACAAAACAAACAAAATAATATACCAATTTTATTAGTTTTCAGTTGTCACAGTTTGTTTACAGTCCTGCTCAAACTGTTCAAAATGAAAACGATGAACGATTCGATTGATCGACGTGATTGTGATGTTATATGAAGCAAACTTAAAACGAGGTCGTTTTATACAATCGTCTCAACGATGATAGTCTGATAAATTACGCGATTAGAGCTCTGGCAATTACGAACCACTGAAAATTGTCACATAATCCTTGGTGTTCCGCAAGGTTCGGTACTGGGTCCATTTGATTTTTATCAGTTCTATATTTAAACCGAATTCTAAGGGCAAAATAACAGCATTTGCTCATGACAAAGCCTTCTCCTATGGTTGCAATTCTCTTCTCAACCTAATTTCTGACATCAACTCAGACTTGGATATTCTAAGGCTCTGGTTTGCTGTTCATAAAATGGTCGCCTTTTATAGTTGATTCTGTATCACAAAAGTTTCATTTTGTTCTAGGAACTAAAAGATATTTCATTGCCTTAAACCTTTAGTATTTTAAGGGCCTTAAAATATTTTTTATTAGGATAGGAGTGGCTCTGGCTATCTTACAATTAGAAAAAACTCACCGCATAATTGCGTGTAAATTCCAACAATTTGTCAATATCCCTGCATATATACAATAAAATACCCTTTAAAACATTTCGACAATATTTCAATGATTCTTTATCAGAGTCTAAGGAAATTGTCACATTTTCTACACAAAATAAAATATTGGCTTTAAATAATGATCATAATCAAACTGAACACGTATTACCTTCAATTAGTTATTGCTATAATTACAAAAAAGAAAAAAAATTTTAGGTATTTCTTTTCTTTTTCAGCCTCCAAAAATAAAATTCTTTTTTCCTCTACTTATTCATTATCACCCTTCACGCAATTTTAATACAAATGGATTCTTATATTACTTTTAAAGGGACACACGCCACTAGCTCTTGCTTTTAAACTTAGCTAAAAAGTGTCTTGAACCTAATTTTGCTGTGTCTTACAATATGATTAATTTTGAAGAACGCTTCATAAATTGACCTTTGTTATGTATAAAATAAATATTCTAAAGTTGACCAACTTTCATGTAGCTTCCCACCATCGCACTTGACTGCAATGTGTATTCATTAGTAGTAGGTACTCTTTATAGGAAGGTCGTCATTTTAGTCCCTCTATATGTGCAGAAACATGGCAACTACCGAAGGCTGATTGGAGTTATGAAATCGCAGTCATTTTTAACTAAACATTAATATAGCGATTTTCAGTCCTATTTGCATTGACGGAAGAAGGATTTTCAGCAACGAAAGAAAGCTAAACATGGACATCAATCAGCCCGGGAAAGCGCAAATCAGTCGCATGACCGAAGAATTTTCAGCTCCAAGTCCAACCCAGGGGTACAACGCAGTAGTCAATGTGCCAACTCCAAATAAAACTCACTATTCGAACTTTTTTACTGTCAAAGTTTTTTAATAAATTGCCGCAGGACATACGAATTTTAAATGTACGTAATTTATTCCTAGCTAAAGTTAAGATTAAGTCCCTTCCTTATGGTGGCTTTACATTACCACACCACGCAATTTTGCACGACTTCAGAGAGGAAGATCCATTTTTCCACAGCCAAGGCTAATGATGTGTAAGAGTGAGACCATAAGTCTAACCGTTGAATCTAGGCTGCTATAACTTTTTTATGGAGATTTGACAGCTCCGATGTAAACAAACTCTCAAGAAACATTTCAAAGCTAAAAAATACGCCTAGAACAAAGAGAGATAAGAAAAGTAATTCCCCAACACTGCATATATCATTAACTTTTCTAATATATAACATTTTTTCAGTTTCAGTGACGAAAACCCACAAAAAGGGACTCGCATGGAAGCAACAGATCATCGAGGACATCCGTAGATGTGTAGAAAAGTACCCAAACATATTCTATTTTCTGTACAAAATATGCGTAACAGTCTCCTGAAAGAACTGCGCAACGAATGGAAAAAGAACTCTAGGTTTATATTTGACAAACATCGCATTATGCAGATTGGTCTTGGAATACTGAAACTAATTGACAAACCGATGGCTAAGTTCCGCCTGACAATAAAATGTTCCAGGAATAAGAAGTATGGATTCGAGGCGCATGTAGCAGGCAATTCGGCTGACAGTGGCAACGAAGAGGATATGGAGGAGAAAAACGATGACGTTGAAATGGAAGAGAATAACGATAGCGATCATGAGTAGTGAAATGAAACAATCCACGGTAGCCTTAAGTTTAAGTGTTTATTTTTTATACGTGTAATATAATGCAAGGAAATGTTTAAATATAAATTGAAATGACGAATGCGACGGTTTTTTTTAACAATATGTTAACACAAGAGGTATCCGAAATATTTTGCTGTCATGCGGAGGAAAGGCCTCCCGCATTCTTTTTGGATGGCCTGTATGCAATGTATTCGGACATTTGGACACCGATTTTCATCTGAAAATATTATTTGCAATACATTTTCTATTAGTTAATTAACAAAATGTTAAATTACCATCAAAATTGTTTTCCATTTCTGTGATGTGAACCAAAGGAAATTCAAACATCTGGTATTATGGCATCGTAAAAACATATGATAGCAGTGTTCATTTTGTTTTATAGGAACGATAAATTCTATAGGCCATCGCTATAAAAATATCAACATGCACAGCTTTCCCATAATACGTATCATGTAAACAAGATGGCCGACCAAAAAACGTGTCACGTATTTTTGCATGTTAGGTGTTGCTGTCCCTTACCGTCTATAGACTATTTAGTATTTAGCATATCTTTATTTTTGCGTGATAGGACTGCGTGGTAATGTAAAGTCACCATTATGGAGCGCGGTCAAATCGAAGGGGACCTTAAGCAACTTGGATTGCGCAACTGGGGGTAGTAAGTAGATTGCGTCAACTGATGCAGATGCGTATACAATTATACATATACTTTAAAAAAAATGCAATAAATATACAGAATTTGCAAACGGACATGGAACTACCGATCGAGGGGTTGCGCCAATTATTATTATAAGAAGTACGACTGGTTCGTAACTTTGTTTCACATACCCAGTATGTGTCCAGTCGGGTATCACTTCTTCTTTGTCGGAGGTTGTTACTATCTGAAGGAGCACTCAGACACAACTACTGGTCCATTGTACTGCCAAACAGACACCTTACATTGCTGCACATAGTTTTCCGGTCTTTCGAAGAAAGATGAGAAGGAGCTTCAGTGATGAAGAGCTTAGATGTTCGGCACTCACCACGTCAGCCCCAAAGATCCGCCACCTGATGCGAGCAAAGGCAGGACAACTACAGAGGAAGTGCTCCGCTGTATCGTCATCCTCTCCACAAGCAGGACAGATGGTGGTGTTGCTTAAGCCCAACACATTTAAGTGTTTGGCAAAAGCTTGGTGGCCCGAAAGGACGCCCACAAGAAGTCTGCAGTCGATTCTCCTGAGAGACAGAAGGAAAGACGCCGACCCCCTGCAGATGTCAGGACGCAGTCGTTTGGTCTGACTACACCCAGCACAGTCACGCCAACGACACTCGTGTTCACGAGAAACCCAAGTATCAATGGATGACCTAACCACAGATGCAGGCAAACCCAACGAAGGTTCAGGTCCTAAGAAATCTTCTTCTGAACCCAACCTGGCCAGCTTATCAGCGATCTCGTTTTCCTGGATACCAGTGTGACCTGGGACCCAAACAAGTTTGACCGTGTTTAGCCTACCTACCAAGTTCAGAGAAAGCTTGAGTTCGAGCACTAAATTGGACGAGGTAAAAGGGTTGAGCAGCGCTTTTTAAGCCCAATCGGGTATAGTCATCATGATCGCGACACAAAAAGCCACAAAATTGGACCACTAAAAATTTTAATTTAATAGCATGAGTTTGGAGTAGGCATAAAAAAGTTTGTTTTTATGTGGACCGCAATTATTTCAGAGATTTTTGATTTTTGCAAGCACGACTTTTTGAAAATCGATTTTAATCTCAAAAAAAATGTAAAGCCGATTAGCTCATTCAGAAATTAACATGTGCTGACCCTTGAAATTTGCTACGATTTTGGTTAATTTGATAATGACAATGAGCTCTGGTCTGTCATAGTACACCAAAAGTAATGAAAACATTGTACCTCCCAAAAAGAAATAAAATAGCACTTAAGTAGAAACAAAGTATAACTCTCGGCATTTCCCCACACAAATGTTAACTTTTCAAGAACATCTATGCGAAAGCCACTCCCAAATTACACCTTAACGTGGGAATATAAAATTACAAAGGCCAACTCATATGAAGGAGAGGCCCTGTGGCACCACCAACGCATGCACACAGTGATTTAGCACCACTTGAAGTCAATTGGCAATTACCAGATGAGGTGAAGAATACGTAATTACATAACTAAACCCGTTATAGACCAAGGACACTATCACCTACCATATAAAAGGTTGCAAACAGTTTTGCTTTTCCTCAGTTTCGGTGTTCATATACAAGTTGGCAAACTACACCGTTGTCACCGTTACTTGATTGATGGAGCTACTGTACTACCGACTGTCTGCCCTTGCCAAGGAAAATGACAAATGAAATATAGTCGTCAGTCGTTGGATCCCAAATGCCAGCAATCACCAGCATTTTCATTCCAAAAGTAATAAAAGAAGAAACATAAATCACTTTCGCCGTTAAGACGGATTTACTGTCAGAAATTATTATCCTTTTCCAAAGAAAGGGTAGCAGAAGAAAATACGTCGTCCCTTCTAGTATTTATCAGAACAAATAACTTATTCATTGACCTGCCAATTTGATTACGTATACGCCACCGTATTTTTCCACTCTAGTTGCCTACGCCGACTGGCGCACTCATACATCCCTATTAATTCGGTTCGTCTCCTTTGGTGGTAGTTTCTTGTCGGTTGTACAATTTGCTGCGTTAATAGTCATGTCAGTGTGCCGCCGGTTTTTATGATTTCCTCTTTCGCCTTCGTTACGAAGGAAAAACTAATTAAAGCCTAAGCAAAGTTGAATATTATATTCCCAATAGCATTTGTGGAGTAGCTACACATGATGTATAGCTGGGCACCCACACAACTGGCTATTGGAAAGATATGAGAACGCTTAAGTATACTTACCCAGTGATTCCTGGGGTACTACTACTTTACCTGGGCTCTCTCTTTCAATGCCTGTGCCTGTGTGGGTGTGTGAATAACTCAATTTATCATGTGAATTGTCCTGGTAATTGAATTGAAATCATAATGAGTGGGTAGATGGTGATGTAAGAGGTTGTTCTAGTGCAAGTCTGAGAATATTTTTTTGATCGTATGGGAAGTAGGAAGCATTTTCATGTCCATGGACCACGATATTCAACACAAATTAGGTAATTCAAATAAAGTAGGGTGCACTTATTTGACTATAAAATGTTGGTGCGTATAAATGATGATTGAAGATACTATTTGCAATTGAGCAGTAAGTGCTTAAAAATGTCCTTAAGGGAGTCTGATAGGCAATAAATAAATATAGCATTATTGGTTGCAACAGTTGTTGCAACAGTTGCACCATAAGTGATGTTGTTAATAAGTTATGATTCTCTCAAATTGAAATTTACGACTCAATGATGTATTTGTTGACTTCTATCTAAATCATTCGGGACTGGAGATACATTTAAAATCAGCATTCAGCGATAACAACTGTTGAACCATTATCAGAATCAGCGAATGATAAATAGATACATATCTACATAATTTTATTGCTCTTGAATAATTCATCTACAAATTAAGAATTACATTAAAATTTAAGATATGGCTTAGAGCCCGTCTGCCCGGGATTGACAATGTTTATAATATTTTTTTAAACACTTCTCCCGTCTTCTTTTACTGGTGGAAAGGAAGAGCAACTAAAGTTATTACTGATTGCCTTTGCCATGGACCAGAATGTGCGTGAGCCGCTAGGACATCCACACTTTCACAATCAATCAAAGCCTTGCCGAGTGGTCCAGAATATTCACGAAGGCCCAAAGTTGATTTGTCTAAGGTCGTGAGAAGGTGTCTTAGGGACAATTCATTTGCATGCAGCAGATATATTGCCCAATGTAATGGACGACCTCCTGGTTCTGCAAGAATTGTTATATGTAGTGCTCGGTGTATTTTATTTTTGTCGATTACAAGTCTTGTGTCAGTGCTGTTTACGATTCCAACATCCTACAGAACCGTAAGACAACTGCTGCTGGAGATCGCACTGATAGCCCATATCGATCACAAATTCTTATTCTTATCTAAATACTTGAAAGGATCTGAAGATGACCTTTAAGGTTCTGATGAACAAAGTAGTGACCCTACTGTTTCGACTGACTCCACTGTTTCAAACGTTTCCATTGACTCTGTCGACTGGCCCTACTCTCTCGATTAAACTTCGGGGGGCAAGACTATTCAATGCACTATGTTCTTTTCGATCTAGTAGTTTTTGAATTTTTATACTTCCGGGCTTATTAACAGAATATTTATAGACTGCAATGCAATGCCATCAGTACCAGGTGGTTTCCGGTCCTTGCTCTTAACCAGGTAGCTATTTTAATTTCTTCTTACAATATGGGGCTAGGCTATTTAGAAGCTCATTCGTTCAATTTGGTATAATGTGCAATACTGGAATCGGTTTATGTAGAGTTCGGTAGGTTCAAGATAATTTTCAAATGATTTTCTAATTGTTTTGGAGCGACGTTATAACCCAATTTTACACTTTTCTGTTTTTTCTATTAAGAAGTTTCCATCCACAGATGCATTGTCATATTTCGACTGCACTGCAATGAAACTCTATTATTTCCTTCCGCAAATTAGCTTGTACTCACGTCTCGACTTTAGAGGCATCATTTTGTAGATTGGCTCGTCATATTTCCTAAAGAGCTTTCTTTCGCATTCGAGATCAAACCATGGTTGTCTCTGACTATTTAAACGCTTTAGTGTCATCTAAAATTGTCTCGAGAGATTTAATTATGGTTGATTCCCATTCAATTTCGGCAGTGTATTTATTATTTCGGAACTTAATTCTTGCTTGGTTAACTCAAAACAAGTCATAATTGGCAAGTGATTAGAGAAACTCTGTGCTTACACTTAAATCCGGAATCAAGTGGTTATATTATGCGCTTAAGCTAAGGCCAATAACTGAGCTTCCCCGAGAACCGACAAAGGTAAATTCACCTTTTAAATCTCCTTTCAAATATCCATTTTAAATTATCAGCCCGTACATACTCACTGCGGAAGACTAGAAGTTGTAACACTTTTAACACTTTGGGAAATGATAAAATAAATAAATAAATAGTTGGCGCAACAGGTAATGGACCTCCAGGCCTAGCTTTTCACAACCATTCGTTTGTGTGAGTTTTTACCTTATAATGTAATAAATGTTTTTCCGGGGATTGAACCTGGGACCCATCGCACAGTAGTCCATTATCGGACCATTCTTCTTTGAAAATGCGGCTGGTCAGGCAGTAACAATTAATGGTGTTCGTTATCGTGACATGATAAGCCAGTTTTAGTGCCTCAATTACAAGATATGAATGTGACCAACATGTGGTTTCAAGAATATGGTGCCACAGAGAAACAATCCAATTACTGTATGAGTCATTTCCTAATCGTGTAATCGGCTGCTTTTGCGATTAGAATTGGCCATCCAGATCTTGCGATATAACGCCATTGGACTTTTTTCTTTGGGGTTTTTTTTAAGTCAAAGGACTATGACCACGACCACCAACGCCTTGAAAAATGAAATTGAGAGGTGTATTAATGAAATTCAGCCATATTTATGCGATAGAAAATTTTAATAAAAGAGTACGTACTTGCCAGCAAAGCCGTGGCGACCATTTCTACAATGTGCTATTCCATACATAGCCCCAATCTGTACCTATACTCTATGAATCAATAAAAAATTTTAGCTTTTTAATTAAAAATCTGTATTTTCTATCAAAATCACATTTTGCATGAATTATGTGCCACTCTTTAGCTCATTTTCAATACATTACGACGGTACAAAGAAGCCCTCTCACAAAATTTCATTCGCGCAGGTCAATTCGTTTGGACGCTATCGTGTTTTTAATAGACAGAAAGACGGACAGTATGTAATGTATGTGTATATGTATAGAATATAGGTATAGGTTTACCTTCCTGTGTACGGTATAAAAACTCACCCAAAAAATGGTTGTAAGAAGCTAGACCTAGAGTACCTAACAGTCCTGTTGCACCAACTATTTTTTTATACCCTCCACAGGAAGGTATGTTTACTGTGCCAATACATCTATAACGCCAAGAAGGATAGTCACCAGAGCCCGATGTATCTATATATGTAAAACTGTATAGCTGTGTTTGCTGCTGGCCAATGCCGACCCGGCGTGTACATGAGCAGTCAAGCAGTCTACGTTCTTTGCTCAAGTTGTCCAGTTGTCCAGTTGTCAAGTATTCGTACAGTCGTTCAGTTGTCCAGTCGTCCAAGCGGTGTTACCCTTGTTTACATATATATTGAAAACACGATAGCGTCCAAACGAATCGACCTACTCAAATGGAATTTAGTGAGAGAACTTATCTTTTTACCGATTCCGGTTTATATTGAAAATGAGCTATTATACTATATCGGTCGAGTAGTTTTGATACCTCCCATACAAATTCAATATGCACTTACGTACGTACTCACATGCCTAACATTTTGCATGACTTGTAGGTTTTTCCAATAAACTTTATCCTAAGAAAAAATTACATAAGTCTAGGTTTTGTTTGCACACGTTGGAACATGTATGGTGGAATATGCTGCCCCTGCAACACCCCTGCTTAGGGTCACTGTTTGATTTGGAGTAGATGCCAGGTTGGATGCATGTAAAGTTTCTTCAAATCAATGCGAAACAAGATACGATAGCCCACCGTTTAATTATTTTAATTTATTGTCATAGTTTTCTATTTGAGCTTGACTCAACACTATTTGCCCGTTATTACGTTCCCTTTCCAAACAATTAAAGCTAAGGGTGACCAACTAATTAAAATCAATTCTCCTACTTTATTCATGATCTACTAGTTGTGTTTCCAGCAATTACTAATGAATGACTCAATTAAAGTTTTGCTTTCAAAATTTATTCAACACTCTACATCGTGTTCCTCTGGAAGACTGATGCATCCCGCATGCAACGTGTAACACCCTTCACCATACATCCGAAAGGACCAAAAACTATTTGCATACTAGAGCATTCACTCAGCACCCGAAATAGGATGCATGCATATAAGGACACGCCAAAGCAATGCCGATGTGCAGCCAAGCCCCCGCACATCATTCTACAGCAACACTAGAAAAAGTATTATAAATACAATTTAATTGTTATGCACATAAAGGATCACATTCGGCACTAGCATCTTGTTCCACCTGCCTCTGTATATCCGCACCAGCAGCAACTCAATGAAACTTAATTAACTCAATTTTACACAATGATGAATTTCAATACGTTAATTTCGTTTCAGCTTTATGTGTGTTTGGTGAGGAGAAGGGTGACTAGGTTTTGGCCCTACTTCCACCATGATGTAAAAGTTAATTGGGGATTTATGCGGATTTAACAACTCGGTTAGGGTTAATTTTCACTGCGGCCGGGGCAAGGCTGTACGTGAGTTATGTGTCTGAAAGTCTCGTTTGTTTGCGGTGGGCCGCAGGAATGACCTGCATTTGGTGAGGAGATAAATGAGTTGGAAATCTTGAGTGTGGTGTAAGTGAATAAATTTGTATTAACATTCTTACTTACGGCTGGCGATTTATTAGCTTTTCACGTACATATGAATGAGAATATAGGTCAGCAAAATTAGAGCGAGAGATATTAGTCGGTATATTACATATTAGGGCAATGGCAGTTGAAGTAGGGCATGCGAATTCTTGGGATTATGATGTCGGTAGTTGAAATCAACGTAATGGTAGTAGGTAGAGTAAATTAAAATCGGGTGAACGCGATTTTTAGAATTGAAGGATATTGCTGCACGATGCCGAAGCGGTTGAACGTCATATGTAGCACTCTTAAGGCCACGTTACTAAGAAATCTAATATGGTCAACATGTAGCGTGTCCCAGGTAAAAGAAATAACGATATGTAGGAGACAACCATAACTAGGCAACAGAAAACAACGCAATTAGTACGCGCGTAGTAGCAACGTCAAGGGAAGTAACAATAAGATGCAATGTGTAGGACCGTAACAAACACAGTCGAATCAAACACTTAAGGCTGATGTCGATGATCTTCATGTGGATTGATTATAAACGGCACTACCTCCAGTTCTTAGTTAGGGGTATCGCGAATAAATTTCGATGGAATTTTTTCCCTTGTCAGCAGTGTAAATCAAATTGCTGAATGGGAAACATTCCGGGGGAAATATTATTCGCCATAGGGGTGAGTATGAATTCAGATTTTCCCTCCGAATGTGTTAAAAAAAAAAGGTAGAAAGGTCGTAGCGATGCGCTTCAAACAAAGCTGACAAATCGCGTTAGTTTCTGTTGCTAGGGATCTCTCTTCTACACAATTTATGTCGAACGAGTGAATTTGATTAGCTTTCTCACAATTTTGCTCTACTACTAATATTTAGACAGTTGTGGACTTACCGGGCCTAAGGCAGTAACACTCTTACGTTGGTAAGTAAAGGGTCCGCCAAATAACTTTTTTTTTTTGAAAATGCTATAAAAAAACTACTGAATATTTTCTCAAATTTCTTCTTTTATTTGAAAGTACAATCCTTCCGGTTAATAATGGAAAATAATTTCATTCAAATGGCTGCCTCGGCTGGCCATGCAGAGCCTACACGATCGGTCCAATTTTTAAGCACATTATCGATTGTGTGCACATCTCAATGATGTCTCCGAAATGTTCAATTGTTGAGAACGACGGTGAATTGATGTTGATGGCGCTTCACGCACACTTTCTGCCACAGCAGCAATTTTCTCGGGTGTACGCACTGTTTTTGGCTTTTCACGCTTTGGTATATCGATAAGGATGCCAGTTGCTTTCACTTTTTTCACAAGATAACGAACATACGGAGCTGACGGTGCTTCTCTTCTTCCAAAATCCGCACGCAATTTTTGCACACATTCTGCAACATTACCATGATTTTCAAAGTAATGTCGCAATATTTCCCTGCGTTGTTCAAGCGTATACACAACCATATTCGTTCAGCAGAAGGATAAAACTAATTATCTGTCAAATTAGACATGAGCTAAGTGTTACCATTCGCGAAATAAGCACTAGTTGAAAAAAAAACGTTAGATGGCGGACCCTTTAATTCATATATAAAATTTAAAGTTTACAGATTTTAGCGGCCCTTTCAAGGCCGATCTATAGTGTCAAAACAATTTTGCAGTTTTTGATTAAACTTTTTTGTGTCGTTTAGAACTATTTTATTTGCTACTAGCGGTCCCGGCAAACGTCGTTTTGCCTGCTCGTACATTTTCATTGTCCGTCCATTGTTCTGCGGCTGTTTTATTTAACCGATGTGTCTGGACTGCTTCTGTACTCCGTGTGCTTCGACTGTTATTTCCTCAGACGTGTGCCCATCAGGAATCCCACCCACACTTCGCGCGGTTGTTTGTTTGGACAATGCATATGAATGTCTAGAATTTTACAACTTTAGCTCCCACAGGTGTCGAGAAATTTATGAGCTTCTTGCTTTTCAATTTTTTTTTTTTTTTTTTTGAGTGGAATCGGATCACAGCGCCACCTACCGGGTCCAATTGTGAATCCAAACTAACCTTAGACCCATTCAAACACACACACAAAATTTCATTAAAATCCGTCCAGCCGTTTAGGAGGAGTTCGGTTACAAACACGTACAGAAAAATTAAATATAAAGATTATTTTCTCTGTACGATTGACCAATCCTGGAGGTAAATTTTGAGTCTGTTTTGGTGTCAACTGTTGAGGTACCCTCTCAAAGTTGATACCAACACATATCGCCTTTATAACATAGGTAGTCCGTAAGGTCAATTGTCGCTTTTATAATAAAAAAACAAAACAACGGGTGCCGGTCTTTTCGACAAAATTCATTTCGCAAATTTTATTTCGTATCTACAATACTTGTTTCGCAAATTCCCATTCCGACATTGAATTATTTTTCAACGTGTTTATTTGGCAATCTTTTTCCCGCGCTTTTCCATTTCGCTTATGATTATACAACATGTTGTTGTTTTGAAAGAATTATGTTAATTCCCGTTATTTCTACAAAGACAGCAGAATAAGGAGTATTTTAGATGAAAAAGATGACTATTCCGATCTTGGCACTTGCCTCTAATATAATATACAGTAGAAATCGTTTATAACGATGTCGAAGGGACCTTAGAATTTCATCGTTATAACCGGTTCATCGTTATATCCGGTACAATAAAAAAAAAAGTTTAAATCAATAAAAGGAAAACGTTTATACTTTATTGAAAAGTCCTTTAAATTTAAGAACATTTTCGAAAATAAATCACAAATTTCTTATTCTTTTGGACATTTGGTTCTAAGAGAATTGTCCATTATTTGGATTTGAATTTGAAGAGACACGTATATTATGTACCATCTTAAGAATTACCTCCACGCACTATAATTGTTGCAAAAATCAACATTAACTAAATTCTTTAGATACCAGATATGAAATTTAAATTAACTTCATCCAAGGACCGGTGACTGCAATCGTCACGGGAAATTTACATACCATCGATTGAGCTAAATTTATCCTCGGCATTTTATTTTCTTTTCAACATTCTAGCAAAACTCAAGCAAACTTAAACAAAATTAGCCAAATTAGAAAATAAATAAATAAATAAATATATAAATATATAAATACTTTATTCTTGCTCCAGTATGATCATTTTTTGACACCATGAAATTCACCACGATAGTTTCAGAAAATGATCCGAAGATAATTATTTAACGCAATTGACACGCGACTGTAGAAACAGAATGAAAAGATCAAGCCGTGGACATAAAAACAAATTTTGTACTATATCGTTATAAACAGTTTTTAGACTAAAATCTGGTTCATTTTCATGGCTATAACCGATTTTATCGTTATATCCGGCATCGTTGTAACCGATTGCAAATTACTATGAATTAAACGGAGTTTTGCCGGGACTTTGAAAATATATTGTTATATACGGTTCATCGCTATATCAGGTATTGTTATAACCGATTTCTACTGTATTTATTATATATTTACTGTTCATATGGATATTCTTTATTTTTGTTAATCAATTTGAATTGAATTCTGAACAAAAAGAAGAATTTTAATTTGTTTAAGTATATTATTATGTAGTTCACCTTTTCATTATTTGTACCTTGCGTTGTGATTTGTTCGCATTTTGCTAATTTCGCGGCGAAATTTATTATCATGTAAAAGATTGTAAAACAAAACATTTCGCGAAATAATACAATGCGAAATAGCAAAAGACGAACAAATCACAACGCAATATAAACATTTGTGAGATGGAAAATGCGAAATGATGTTTTTGCGATACGATTACAAAGCCAAATGAAAGATTGCCTAACAAAAATTGCGATTTGATGAAATGTGAAATAATTAAAAAGCAAGACAACAAATTGCGAAATGATTATGGGGAAATGATAAATTGCCAAAAATAATCCGCGAGATGACCCCTACCCCAAAACAACATAACGTTGCTTGTAATAACGTCATTCTGTTATTAGGTGGACCGTGGACTGAACTTGGTGTCAAAGGTAAATAGTGAACTCTTACCAATCGTCATGAAATTTGGGTAATAACTGAAAGAATAAGATCGCGGATGCAAGCTGCCGAAATGAGATTCCTTCGTCGCGTTATATTGCTGGTGTGACTTGCAGAGCATTCATAAGGAACACCAGAATACGTCAGGAGCTCAATGTCGAGCAGCTACTTCTCCGGTCGGAGCAGTTCATACTTCGAAGGTTTGGTCATGCCCCCAACCAGGATCCCATGACGTGCTATAGTATCCGTACCATCGGGCTAGGTAGGTTGCCCCAGGATGAGATGGTTAAATCAAGTACAGAATCTCTTCTCTGCCCGTATGGGGATTGCCTTTAATGATTTCGAGTCGATTAATATTTATTTCGCAATTTTGGTTTTCAATAAGAGATTTTCCTAACGTCGCGTCGTACCTATATAAAGTGTGTTTTGTTTTTGGAGGGATCGAATAAAAGACAGAAAAATGTATTTAATATGCATGGAAACTGGACCTCCAGATTACGTTTTATACGCGGCGGCCCAATGCCCGAAATCACATTCAAACCTTTGTGTCATAAAATTTTCTGTTAAATAAAGAAAATTTCATCGACATTGAAAACATTTTCTGTGTTCTATTTCAGAGTTATTCGCCTCTATCGTCGCACCGAAATATGTATAGATATGTATATGTACAAATCTAATAATTCTCGAAAACGATGCTTTTCTCAATCCTTCTACTAGCAGATAATGGAATGTTATAGCTGACGCAAGAAGTCAGTAAAGCACACCGGAAGTAATCCTTCGTAATCCTTTTCTGTGTATTCATAGGGATTGCCACAATTTCCGTTCGCAAACAGAACACAAATTCGAAGGATGAAAATACCTGTATCAAGTCCATCGAACCGAAAATTAAGGTATTCAAGATGTTCACTTACATACATACCTGCCCTTCACCATCACCATGCTCTGGTTCACAATTCCAAAAGTTAAATTTATGGGTACGTTGCACGACCGCTGTTTTTATTTCACCCTTAAAAGAAAGAAAAATCCCCAAGAAGGAGAAAATGCAGGGAAAAAGCAAAAAGTGTATAGACTTCCGATATTATCCGCTCTCGAGGTGCTTAGCATATATCCAAAAAAATTACTCTGCACAACTGGCTTTTGGACTTGCGTGAATAACAGGAAAGGAAAGGAGCCACCATAAGCACTTTATGGTAATGGGGTGAAATAAGAATTCGCAATAATCTAAATTTTTGTCTGATTAAATTTTAAATACAAAATTGCTTCTAAAATAAGGACACGGACCTTGATGTTGAAAGAAGGGATACTTTCCGTTTCGGATGTGATCTGAATTCCTTTGTTTATCGGCGAAAAGGGTTTTCGGTTCCAAATCAATATTATATGTAAGACGACCTTAGATTAAGATCACGTTTTGAATGAAAAGATAGACTCCTTGTGAGTGGGTTGCGATTAAAATGATGTGAACATATTATACTGCAAATGGAATATCCTTTTATCAGTAACACAGACCCTTTGACTATATGATGTAAATTTCTGATAAAAATGCTAAGTCCTGTCGAAAAGTATGCTATGGTCATGACTATCTACCCCTTTCTATTCTTTGATTATGAACACGTGACTAGAATTTCAAGTGTATGAGTATGCTGGGGCGATATTTATAAATACACCTTTATAAATAGGGGTAGCCTAAAATGGCACACCCTAAGCAAATTGCTCGATATCTAGGTATTGAAATTAAATTCACTTCAAGCTTTATATTTATAGAACAGAATAACCAATTGCTCAAATAGTTTTTTATTAAAAATTTTAAAATATTTCCAAAAAGTGTTTAAAACAATTCGTTTTCAAAATGTCTACCCGTGCCACATATCAAAGGTCACTTGTATATGTGTCATATAATGTCATATGTCATACTGGTGTGCTACTTTGGCACAAATTTGGTAACAAATCCTGTTTAAACTACTTTAAAAAAACCTTATTTGAAACAAAAACATAACAAATAATCAATAACATAACAGTTCAAAGTAATTCATAGGTAGGTACAACAAAAAGTAACAAAAATTGTTAACAAATAACTTGAATTCTGACTTTTAGTATTTAAATTAGTTATTGCAAATATCCCACCCAGGGGCTCCCTATGTTTTCTCCTTTTCCAAAATCCCTTATTGAACATAATCTCTCATTTTTTTTATCTCTTTTTCAAAAATCTCTCGGGACGAAATCCCTTATGCCAAAATCTCCCACCTACATATGTACATACTTATTAAATCCCTCGTATTAAAACCCCTGTTCGCGTTAGTGATGAAATACCTCTTTTCAAAATACCTTTTGCAAAATACATTTTCCTAAAATACCTTTTCCTTAAATACCTTTTGGACAAAATACCTTCTGGACAAAATACCTTTTCCTAAATTACCTTTTGGACAAAATACCTTTTGCGCAATACCTTTTTGGAAATGTGGATTTGACAACGTATGGGGGGCATGCTGCCCCCCTGCAACCCCCCTGCCTGGGGTCACTGTAGGATTTGGAATAGGTGGAAGGTTGGGTATGTGCAAAGTTTATTTTATGTTATTTGCTTAAATTTTACACCAAAACTACATCGTCATCGTAGTGGTTCTGGAAATCTGAAAATACCTTTAAACTCCCTTTTCCTGACACGAAAGTATTCTAACAAAAGGGATTTAGAAAAAAGGTATTTTGTCCCAAAGGTGTTTTCACCAAAAAAAATATGTCTAAAGGTCAGCCCATCGAAAAAAGGTATTTTGTCCAAAAGGTATTTTGAAATGAGGTATAAGGTAGGGTTCCCCTGTTCGCACAATTCAGAATTTATTCGTTTTTAAACGCGTAGTTTTGGCAGTAAAATTAAGCAAGCACATAATATAAAATTTGCATATACCCTACCTCGCACCTTCTCCAAAACCTACAGAGACTACAAGCAGGGGGGGTTGCAGCCCCCCCCCCCCCATACGTATCTCACTTCAGGCGCGCGCGCGAGACAGAATTAATAACACCAAATCTAAAAATGGGAGATTTTGTCCCGTGGGGATTTTCTCTCAGGGTCTTTTGGAGTAAGGGATTCCAGCAGAGGGGATTATGGAAAAGAGATTTTGGAAAAGGATATATTATACCCAACCCAGACCCAGCTTTTTTTTCTTTCTTATTAAATCAAGGCTACGAATATCGTCGCATGAGAGCCCAAACATGCGGGATTATAAGAGCAATTTATGTGCTTCACCAACTCCTTTTCCATTTTGCACTAAAATAAAAACACAATATAAATACATAAATGACATATTATGTGTGTTTGAAAATAATGGATTTGCGTACGGAAAAGGTATTTGAGAACCTTCCTAGTCCTCTCTGATTGTCATTAACTATTTTGTTGGTGTTGCTCGTTCGCCTGCGTAGTGTACTTTTCGGAACCCCAATTATCTTTGACGTCTTCAGCCAGCCCATTTAACCAGTTTCGATGGCTTTTATGGCGTTCAGGATTGACTCCTCCGTCCAAGACCGCCTATCAGTGCAACGAATTTTGCACTCCACTACTTTACACCACTACTGAAAGCCGGCTCGACACAAAAATGATCTGCCAGCTGTGACATGATGGCTGGAGCATGTCAATATTTCGTTTTCATAGGTGCTGGCAAGTAAACTAAAGGACTGTGTTTAGTACTAAAGCTCATAATTTAGTTTTTTTATGCGTTTTCTGGTAAGTGTGCCATTTTACCCTAGTGTGTCATTTTAGGCCACCTTCCCCTAGTTAGTTTTATATTAACCTTTTGGACTTCGTACAAACTTTGACCTTAAAGAAATTAATTCATATCATTGTTTAAAAATGTCTTCAAGAAAACTTTTTCCGAAAGTATTTAAATAACATTTAAAGGGCTGGTCTTGATAGGAACAATCCCCTTTCGACTTTCTCTTCAAGTAGTTATAACTTACTGAATTTCACTCGCAGAACATTATTAAGGAAATGCTCTCCAACTGCTCTCCAATTGTTCAAGGATGCTAGACTTGTCCTGCAGTAAGAAGTCAAAAAGTTTCCTGTTTGCCCGAGCAACGACCACGTCGGTGATTATATGCACTGATTTCTATTTGAAGTTTGAAGGGCTATGGTGAGAGCGTACTCTTGGTCGAAGACGGCCAATCGAATCATTCAACCAGTTGATTGGCAAAAACGATACACACTCTTGTGTGTAGTTTGAAGAAGTTAACAAGGATCCAATTTGTACAATTTATTGGAAACGAGAGAAAATAAAAATAAGGACTCAACGTACTCATAAAGAATCTGTCATTTCGATAATATTTTAAATGACTGTCTGTCAAACTTTACTCATTGAAACTTGGCAATAAAACTTCAGAGCAAAATAACTTATTTTTCATAATGACATATAAATGTCGAATGGGTAAAGTGAGGGACAAATAGCCTCCTAAATGATGGTTTCTATAACGGTAATGTACTCTTATTCATTTATGCACTTTCCTGTACACATTGGGATTAACTTTCCAGATACAATTTTACAAAATCAGTATTTTGTACTTCGTCCAAAAATCGTCAGAAAAATAATAAATTGTAATAATAATAATTTGATTAAAGACGTAAGTAATAAAAAAAAATTGTTTTTTAAACTATTAACAAAAATTTAACTGCAAATTTATACATAACACTTTTTATCATGTTGGGCAAGACAGGTCGATTTCTGTTCCACTGAGAAGCGATTTATGGTGTAATATACCCGTCTTTTGGCTCGAAACATACATGTGTGTTTTGAGCCTTTCTCAACTAACCAAAAAGCTACCTGTCTCACCCGACACGACATTAATGGCAAGGCATGTGTGGCCCTGGCCTTATAGTGTAGTATGATGTGCAGTACTGCAGTGTCTAACTCCAATTACATATTAGAATTAAACTTCTTAAAAAGTGTGTCCTTCACTTTAATGTCATTAGGTACATCCGTTTTCATGAAAATTTAAATTGTCTTTGGAAAAAGAATAGATTGTCAGCCTATAAATACTATGAGTTGCAAAAGTAACATGACAGCGCATCCCCTTATCTTAATGCTTTTTTGACATCAAAAGTCTCGCTGAGATTGTTTCCTACCTTTATGGAGCAGTGAGCGTTCTGCATCGTCGTTCTGCACAATCTGACATGACTCCGTATAGCTCGTCTCTATAAATGCTGTCATATGCGGCTTTAAAATCGATAAATAGATGGAGATGGAGTATAGGGTCGGCCGTAGTATGAATATTTGGTTGGCTGTGGACTTACCGGGCATAAAACCACACTGATAAAGATCAATAAGTTCGTTGACGAATGGTTTAAGGAGTTCATACAGTACAGCAGGTAGGATACCATTATTATGTGCATCGGGCAATCGATGCTGACGTTCCATTCACCAGGCATACTTTCCTCTGACCAGATCATGGAGACGAATTGGTGTATGCTCTCTACTAAGTCATCCCGCTGGCTGCCTTAAAAAGCTCGGCTAATAGGCCGTCCTATCCAGCAGCTTTGTTGGACTTCAACTTGCATATTGCTATCCTCTCCTCATTTGGGTCAGGTGGACGGAAGTCTTAGTTTTCATCGTTGAGGGTAAATGACAGCGGAATTTGTGTCATCTTCGCCGTTTAACAGTCTGCAGGCAGAAATGGTTCTTCTCTGTTCTCAGGACCGACTGTGACTCTACCACAAGGTTTCCTTATTCGTCTTACCTTTACACAGCTCTGTAAAATTACTCAGTTCTTTCATCTGAAGCTTGATCCGTTCTAGCATATACTTGAATCAGTGAAAGTATATGTTTGCCTATATCCCAGTGATTCTCAAAGTGGTCCAGGTGGACCCCCAGGGGTCCACAGGAGACTCGACGGGGGTCTACGTTGGCATGAATACCACTACGTGACATTACCTACTGCTGAAGCGGTGGCAAGGGCCTTATATGAAGGATGGATTTCAAGATTTGGAGTGCCGCTGCGAACAATAACCGATCAAGGACGCAGTTCGAAAGTAATCTAGTAACTGATGATACTACTCGGCAAAAATATCTGCGAACAACGGCTTACTTTCCAGAGCATAATGGTGGACCGTGGACGGACGTTCCTCCATCAGTGCTTGGGACAACACATAGCAGTTATTCCAACAGCACCGGAGCTGATTTATGGAACGACATTAGTCGTAGAACATTGGCAAGAGCGAAGTCGAATCCGGTCCATCATACGAAGAGTTCTTTTTGTACGATTTAACCTATAGCTAAAATATTTTCGTTCGCAACAATCCGGCAAGGAGGCCACTGAGACCTACTTACGATGAACCTTACCCGGTAAATATACATCAATAAACCAAGCCAACCCATGTTTTCATCCCTTAGAGTGAAGCAAAAGTAAAAACCAAAACCAAATTTTTCTTAAATTTTAAATCACAGAAAAGAATAAAATTACTTTTTATTCTTTCTTTAAAGAGTCGAGTGCGTAGGTAATTGGATTTGAGATTCTCCATAACTTCCCTTTCCATAAAAAATAATATTTAGCATTTTAAATCATACTTGTCACGTCACCATTAATACTTGGTCGAAACTTAAGCGCCTGTCGGAATTGTCATAAAATTGTCAGTACAAATTTGTCAAAAATTCATGACAATTCTCGAAAAATTCTTGACAGTTTTAGTATGAAACCATAACTTGACAATTTATTGTCGGTTATTTTCCGACAATTCTACAAAATTGTCTATTTTATTTATGAAATAGCAATTTGACAATTGTCAGTCTAAAAATTGTCAATTGCAATTGTAAATTTTCATGAAATAGGGCCCTGGAAGAAGACTGGAGTAGGTACCTACTAGTCTGTGACTGTTTACCACAATTGGTAGCATGACGAAACAATAATCTTCTGACGGCTTACAGCTCAATTGGAAATACAGCGAAAATTCTTTTCATCTCTCCTTTTCCTTTGGCTGCGACAAGGAGACATCTTTCTGCTCACTTAAATTATTCTAACGCCTGGAACGTTCCTCGGACTAAGCTGCCGTTTATACCTACACATATAATAGAATTGTATAGTTTTTGTTTGTTCCACTATCACGTAAGAACGTACTCACCCGATTGGTATAGGGCTTTTTGGAAAAGGTAGGTCTTAATAATGGGCATAAAATAGGCTTCATTTGGTCAAAATTGGACAAAGTGACGTGGCACCGCCCATACAAAAAAAAACATTCATAATCTTATATCTCGAAAAGCGCCGAATCGATTAAGTTGAAGCTTACAGACAGTCTTAGGTATTGGCCCAGGAAGATTGCTGTTGCTGTAAAGAATGGCCAAAATTGGACAAAGGGCGTGGCACTTTCCATATAAAAAAAACATTCATAATCTTATCTCGAAACCGCCCATACAAAAAAAAAACATTAAAAATCTTTTATCTCAAAAACTGCCGAAATGATTGAGCGATATTTAGTTGCTTTGATGTGAAACCTGGGGAAAAATCGCCATGATATGGCAACGCTGATCTGAAGTATGTATAAACAATTTTTAAACAAACCAAATATTATAAGTCGTGCCAGTTTTTCTACATTATGTCACAATTACAATAAAGTGCGAGTGCTAGCTCAGCTGGGCCGGATTCTCATTTTAAATTCGTGCACTTATATCTATTTTGTGTTTTATACAAAGTTACTGGACGGAAGAAGCTTTGCAAATAAATGTATATTCTACCGTAGGTATTAAATAAAAACGGAATCTCAAAGTTTAGCAAGTTCCCTTGAAAATATTATACAATATTTTTTGTACAAAAGTCAAGGACACTTACAACGACTAAACATAAAATTGGATATTTGCCTGCACCGCGGGACTTTAAAGTTTCAACTCTATTATTCCAAAGGACGCTATAACGATCTGTTATAGAAAATTCAATTCCCTTTAAAGTAGGATAACGCTGATAAAGTTTTATTTGAAAAGTTTGCTAATGATTATTTGATTATTTTTGAGAAATATCCCCAGTGGGTAGTTTCAAACAAAAATAAATCGGCAAGATGCCTCTTCCGTACATTTAATACATACAAAACAACTGTTTTCCTGTTTATTCGGAATTTTGAAAAGAAAATACCTAATGTAGGTACGGATAAAAAATATGTCAACAATTGTGACGCATTTAATAATACGAGATCAAAAATAAATGTCATCAGAATCAATTGGGTATGTGGTATATCTAGATGCACTAGGTACTTAATTTTATTGCATCGAGACAACAAAGGGAATTGAATTGAATTCGATTAAATTGGCATTACATATTTTCATTTGAATGCACTCTGTACTCAGTGAGTGTAAGAATTTTAATAACCAATTCCGGCTGTGAGTTTGCATATCTCTTGGATATGAGCTGCTGACAATTGTATGCAGAAAATGCGTTGTGCTTAATGGACATAATGCAATCGATATAATAATGGGTTGGGGTCATAATTCTGAATGAACCAAAATTCGGTATCCAAAATTGAATGTTTTTATTTCAGACTGCTTGCCTGCTTGCGACCCACTTAATGGACAAGCGGACCATTGAAAATGAATGAATGAATGCCTGAAATAATTAACAAAGAATTTAAATTTGAATGTATGTACCTACTTCAGCTAAAATAAAAAAACTGCCTTTACATAGCTGAGATGGTCAAACTTATGAACGAATGTAACAAATCGGACAAGTATGGTCTTCACAAAGTACATAAGTACGTCTCTAGATGCAACTGTGAACGAATATTTGCGGTGAGGAGTCAGATAACAAATTTTGTTGACCTCCACTTAATATAACAAGAAGCCTGACAGTCCAACCAACGGGAGTGTTGTGAGAAAGTTCGATGTCGAAAGGCTTCGATCGCAAGAGTTCTGCCAGAGCATTTGCCGGCCGAGTTTCCTTTGTTTAACTCCAGGAGACCAATAGCAGTCATCAGAGGTGCCGCCTGTCGCCTGTAATGTGCTAGACTTCACCAGACGATCATCAAGAAGAAACACATGATAAATGACGAATGCTCGCGAGCTCATGCGGCTGAGCAAGATGCATATATCCCAATGCTACAGAACCAGGGCCGAGATAAAAGCTACTTTCGATAACTTTGGAGGAAAGGAAGAATACGAAAAGCGCGACGTTGAGTTGATAAACAGATTTCACGTAAATATTAATATACACTCCGAACCACTAAGTTCGGGTTTCTATCGCCCGCTGGTCTCAAACCAGCATGCTAGAGACCTATTTTTTTTTTATATTAAAATTTATTTAATTGTTGTTATTTGACCATTAGGACGATTAAAAACTAATGCTTTAAATATTAACAAACATTTTTTAACTAAAAATCTGAAATATGGGGAGGGGACCCTTAATATTGCGCCACTTGAATAGAACACCTAAACGAAAAAATCAGTTTAGAGAACTCTGCTTCTTTTTAACGCAAACATTACTTATATTTAAGGTAATTGGAGTATTTTAGATTTTAAAAAAATTTTTCGAATGTGTTTTGAGCCACATTTCTGCTCCAAAATTCACACATCCGGTTTGAATTGGAAGGGATGTATACCTATACAAATTGGCCAAATAATATAGCGAAGTCCAATATTGTTGTCCCGATCCATAAAGTACCCAAACTTTTCAGATAATATTTAAATCCGGTGAGTAGGCTGGTCAACTTAATAGCTCCACATTTTGGCTCTATTCGTTTTAACAACCCGGGCTGTATGTATTGGTGTATTATCATGTTGATAAATCCAAGCCAGAGGTCTAAAAAGGTTATGAAAGTATGGAAAGGCCTGTTTGCAAATTTGCCATTGTAGAAAAATAATTTTATACAATTTTAATGCTAGGTATATAGATTTCGTTAGTTCGGATAAATTAAATTTGTGTTAAACTATTTTTCTAAGCCCATATAGCCAAAAAACGCACCTAATGTCGTTTTACCGCGTGCGTGCGTTGACAGATTGAGTTAAAACGCTTTCATATGGTTGATAACGGTATTTTGTAGAGGGGTTAAACATAAACATTTTTTACTATGAGAGGGTCGGGTCTATCTGGCTTCGTTTAGGCAGGAGGAGGGGCAATTTTCTAAAAAATAAAATAAAATAAAATAAAATTTAAAAAAAACAAAAGGTTTAAAAACAACGGCAACACTTACAATACAAAAATTATAGGTTTTCTGAAAGCCAGATACTTATTCTTTTATCTTTTGTTTTAACCTAGTTACCTATTTGTGTTAATATCTAGTTTTGGAAAAAATACTTTCAAACAAAATTTATAAAAAAAAAATTTTACTATTTTTTTTATTCAAAATTGTGAAATTAAGTACTGAATTTTATTCAATTATTTGATGATCCTATAAATTCTTAATCGAACACTAGAAACTGATAGTTGTATGCCTTCTAGTTTATGAGAAAATTGAAATCTATCTGATCAACATGAAATGAGGGTAGCCATATCGAAATTTAAATCCAATAAAGCTGCTGGAGCGACGACGGAGCTGCTGAGACTTTCAAAGCTATGAGAGGTGGTGATTTAGTAGGAAATTTGGTCGGATGAAATCTCCGCATCATTTGTTCGGTCCTGAATATCACGATCTTTATTCGTACAGCGAGTAAGTACATTATTTCGAGCGACAACGAAAATATTTTCAAAAGTGGTATCGTTCGTGCAACACAGCATCCACTTTGGAAATATATATTTATGTACGTTCAAACGTAAAGCGAAGCATTTATAAAAAAGATATGATAATGTGTTTCATTCCCCAAAAGATAGCGCGAGAAAGCTATCACTTTCAAGTCGAAATAATATTATGCCAGCAGAGGGGTTTCTATATTACACTCCTCGTCACTTGAATAGAACACAATGTACACTCTCTTTACATTGCTCATATCTCCAAAGCGGAATAATGGAATGGTATTTTTGAACTTTATTTTTGGGTACCTACCTAAATCTTTTTAACTTCCTCGTATACGTATTTTTTTTTTTTTTTTTTAAGTTCACTGCCCATTTGGCTGACACTGCGACCTAAAAAGATCTATTGTATCGAAGAGGGATTTGATTATTCTAAGAGACGTGTGACCTCCTTAATAAAGGCCAGTATATCCTTAGTAGCGGAGTTACTAAGCTCTGCTGGGGTACGTGTCTCCCTGTTGAAGATACGTTTTCTTAACCAATAAAGTGCCGGACAATCGCAGAGAATGTGTTTGGAGGATTCTTCATCCTCAAGACAGAACCGACATTCTGTCTCCGGGCACAAATTCATTTTGTTAAGATGATATCTCAACCCACAATGGCCTGTGAGAAAGCCCACCAGCCTTCTGATCCTATCCTTATTTAGGTTGAGGATTTCCTTGTAGGAATAAGGTTTAATTAAACTTTTGGATTGTCTTAAGCCCGGAACATTTTCCCAGTGGCGCAGACGAAGTTGGTGTTCCCAGTTGTTAATTAAACCCGGAGCAGTAGTCCAATTGACGTTGCAATAAGGTTCTGGCCACAGAACGCGGATTCTGAACCAGCCCTAGCTAGTTGGTCCGCCGATTCGTTGCCCTCAATACCTTGATGACCAGGTTCCCAACCAAGCCTGACGTTGTCAACAGAGAGTGCACAAAGAGAGCTTGTACACGGCATGTACCCATTGGAACCAAAATGACGTCAGTGCTACATATATATGAGGCGTGCTACATATCGTGTACTAGCACCTTGAGAAAGATATTGTTTTCGTACAAAATTTCGAACTCGAGATTTTGATCAATTCGGATATTTTGATGATAGGGGAACTCAAAAAAGTGGGACTCGCTATTCTGTCCGTCCATATGTCTGTCTGTCCCATCCCTGGGGAATCTAAACGCTTGGACGGATTTGTTTAAAATTTCATATTTAGGCGGATCTCAGATTGAGGCAACAACCAATAAGCAACTATAGTTACTATAGCAACTGCCAATAAACTATCAGCAACATTTTTCGTTCGAGCGATATTTAGTTGCTTTGATGTGAGACCTCTAATTTAATTCAAAGTAAAATAATTGTGAGCGATAATTTTGCATGTTTCTTATTGCCAGTTGGTTATTGAATGTTGCCTCAATGTGAGAGCCGACTTAGAGTTTGTGGGCTTCCCTCTAGAAGGCGGGAACAGTACTTCCCATATAAAAATGTTACGAAATATTACACAATTTAGATTTTTTCGAAAACAGCTCTAACGATTTGAACCAAAATTGATAGTTGAATGATTGTAGGCATGCTTAACATGACTGCATACCCAGTTTTCGCTAAAAAAATCCAGCAACGGCAGTTTTGAAAATTGGCTTTTTCTCGAAAACGGTAAAAACGATTTAAAAACAAAACTTATTTTTAAGGTACTATTGTCATTCTTAACTTGAAAGCAAACTCAGTTTTTCTCTAAAAAGACTGTGTCCTTTGATATCCACCCAAATCGCTAATAATAGTACTTTAAAAAAACTGCTCATATCTCAAAAACGCCATTTTCGATTATGATTAAAATGTAACTGGCAGGTAATACTTAAATTCATTTTTTTTTTTTTTTTTAAGGGGATTCCAAATCCTGGAGCACTCAGACGAATCTCGGTCCATTGTACCTACTACCAAGCAGAAACCCCTTTTTTGGTGTAGTGGTGGAGAAACTCTGATATTATTCGTTTCTCCTTATGGTCGGTGGCAGAGTATTGCTGTCCCCCGCCGGGGCTCGAACCAACGCTGCTCGGGTCACAAGCAATGACTCTAACCACTACACCATGGCCACCGTCAGACTTAAATCCATAGTACATAATACTTTTGCTCAATTTTGAGCTAAATAGTTGCAAAACAGTGTTTTTTTTAACCATGAGTGCGTTCTTCGATGTCCACCCAATCGCTAAAAATGGTACTTTAAAAACTGCTCATATCTCGAAAATGCCATTTTCGATTTGAATGAAAATGTAACGTTTGAAGAATACGTCATACATACTCAGTTTTCAGCTAAACGGTTTAATAACAGTGCTTTTCGAATCCAAGTTGTAACATTTGTCAGCACAATTTTACGAAAAACCGCTCTAACGATTTTGATAAAAATACATATTTAAGACAACATAAACATTCTAAACATGATCATGTGCTTAGTTTTTCTCAGAAAACTCGAATATAGCCGTTTTACGATTATTTCTCAAAAATGGCTACCCCAAACCCCGATTTGTATTCACACAGGGTATATTTTTGCAGAGCCCAAGACTTCAGTGGCAATAAAATTCGAAATTCATCGCCCACTTATCTCCTTCAAGTGTCAGTTGGGGGTAAAATTTAAAAGTATTAAACTGTTGTAATTAATACGTATGTTTATGTGGTATGTATTACGTTATTAATTACACCTTGAGTGGGCTGGGACGCTGGGTATGATTTTAATCGTAAAATTTGCTCAAATAACTCTGAGATAAACAAGAAAGTTACGTGCGATCCAGTCGTGCACATTTGTTCTTCTTTCTTCTTTGGGCACAGTGGATTAGTGGTTAGTCTGCTGGACTACTGTGGGAGGGGTCCCAGATGGTTAGGTTCCTTCCATTCGTCCCAAAAATAGAAACTCACACAAACGAATGATTGCGAGAAGACAGGCCTATGGTGTCTACCCGCCTGCAGCGCCACCTATTTATTTTATTTACTACTATATATAGACATGCATGTATTGTACATCTACAATATATTCAGATGTTAAAAATGAGGAAACAAGTAGTAGTAAGTATAAACCGCCCATTATCAAATAGCTATCTCTGTTAAAAACAATAAAAACTATTAAACCAGTAGACACTAGATAGATCGGATGGTGAGATATGTGATTAAATTAGGCATATTGTCAGAACCAGAACTCGGGTATAGGTTGGGTAAACTGTTAGCTCATAATTTTTGGTATCCACGTTAAATGTGTATTCGAACATTCAGTATCAATAGTCTCTCTAAAAAAAAATCTGGAACCACTCTCTCAGTACTTTAACACTGAAGTTAACAGTGTGCTTTACATCAATTCAATTATTTTGAATAGCCGGCCTAAGACCTCATTATGTATGTAATATATGAAAACGAAGTTTAGTTAAAACTACCACTGCACTTAAGAAATTTCGCTTTGTAAATCGTGACAGCTGTACTCTTCAGATTCCCCCGACAGGATTAACTACTGCCGAAATTTCATTAAAAAAAAGTAAGTTCCCCTTCAATTGCCACTTCAAAGAAAATTCGAATAGGTATACCTCATTCTGTACTTGTAATTTCCCATCTCTTTTCGATTCATGCCTCAAGTTTTTTTTTTTTTTTTTGTTTTGGTAAACTAAGGACATTCTTTTGTCGTTTTTCGGTGTATCTCCTGCAGCAGTATTAAGTTTCTCCATGGACCAAGATAAAAATAAAAGAAAACCCCCTCATCAACCAAGCCCTAGGTAAGAGAATAATTACACACAACGTCTCCACTAAAGTACATAGGTAGGTACTGGTACATGTATCTGGAGGAGAAACTTTTTCTAATTCAAGAGATGAACGGAGCGTGTTGCCGCACAATTTTCCTGGATTAATTCCTCGAGCTTCCACAAATACAAACAAGCAATCGGATTAAGCTGCTCTTGCGAAAATTCAATTTAGATTGGCTGCTTATCATGAGTCCCTAGTCATAGCCGCACGGCATAGTATAAAGTTGAGGCGGTCGAAAGATAAAGTTGATGGAGTTCGGTTTTTTACATTATTTTACTTAGGTACATTCTCGTATATATTTTGGATTTTTCAATTAGCTAGGTATGGCGCATCTAAAGTTCGGATAGGCAACTTGGACCATTTCAGAGGAGAAAAATTATGTCTGGCCATGTCATGTTTGCCTCGGGAAAGGGTGATACATTTTTATCTCAATTAAATTAGGTACTTTTAAAGTTGGTTTTGCCTGCTTCTCGGTTTGTGCCCTCTTTGGTGGAAAAAAATAATATGCGGTTTTTTGCCCAGAAAAATAACAACTGACAAACTCAATTAACTAAATGAAATTAATTGTTTTGATAAATTAAAGATTTAAGAAGCCTTTCCTTTTTCCGGAGAAAAGTACTTCGAGTCATTTGTTGATTATCCTTATATTAGGGGAGGTTTGAGAAAAAGCTTCTACAACTAATTGCACCAGGATAAGCATACATAGAGGACCTTGGGATAAAGATACATAGAGGACATCGGCTATAGCATAGCCTGCCCCACCAAATTACTAATGATAAGGAATAGGCTGGCAGTCCAGGGCGAAAAATATACAATGTCTTCCAGCTGGATGCTGAGTGGTAAAAGGAAAAGGGCACGTATACACTTTGACCGTTCGTTATACCATGCATGCCGTATTATAAACGAAACAATTAGTGCCTACAGTCATTAATATTATTCTATATAAATATATCTTACAAATAAATCAATGGGTTTTATTTAAAAAAATAAACTCAAGAAATGTTATTTTTCAACATAATTTTTGTTGGTTTGTTTGGCAATGTGGGTCACACTGTTTGGAACCAATTTTGTGGGTACCTTTACTCTGCGAACAATATTTGCAAACCAATATTGGGGGGTTGGATACGTGTAGATATTGTATTTCAATATAGAATGAGCCTTGCCTAGCCACTTTATCAGTTTCGAAATATATTGGAACATCGAAATAATCTGGAACCTAAAAGCAAAGGGTTTGGCTTTTGGCCATTTCAACGGCGTTGCATTGAATAAATATTTTGCACATTACACAAAATAAAAACACAAATAAAACGATTTTTGGACTTTATTTCATTTTCAAAAGTTTAAATCGAAGTGGAAATAAAATCCAAACAACAAATATGTGTGGAGAATTGAAAGACAGGGGGTGCAGGTCCGAATTTTACATACACTAGACAAGTGGTGCCACATGTCCACCTAAGATTTGCACTCTCGATATCATCCAGCTTTGATTTATGTATGTAAGTAGCGATTATATCCCTAGGGTGCCTTTATCCGACAGGGTTGAGTTGTTCCTATTCCAGCGATTTCTTCGGCCTTACAATTTCCTGGAATGTCTTTATGCCCCGGCACCCAAATTAAGTGAATGTTAAACTGTGCGACCATCTCCGTAAAGCTACGATTACACGGCCATTTTTTGAGTCATTTAAATGGCGCTGTGACGTTAGGAAAAAATGTCGCATTAGAGCGACATTTAAGCTACGATTCGTCATTGAAAAAATGGCGATCCCACGAAATGACTATCATCGTCATTTGTGTCCCAAAATCAAATGATGGACACTGCGAGTCATTTAGAATTTTTCGTTGGGATGCCATTGTCCTAAGCGTCATTGAAGAGCGATCACACAGCCATTTTTTTCCGCCATTTAAATGGCACTTAATTGATGTCATTTGGTGCGCCATTTTCCTAGTCATTTAAATAACGCTACCAAAAATGGCGATCACACAGCGCGACATTTAAATGACTGCTTTGTGACGGGATTTTTACGTCAGAGCGCCATTTAAATAACTCGAAAAAATCGTAGCTTAAGAGACGATCGGCAGTCGAGATCGAGAAAAGTTGTAGAGATCGAATCCAAGGATTTGATGGCTGATTGGCTATCCGAAAATATGCATTTATCTTTAGCGGATATCACGTTTTTCTTGAGCCAAGATAAGACTTCTTTTATCGATATTAATTCCGCCTGGAACACGCTACAATAATTTGGTAGACGGTAGGAGAGCTTAAGATTAAGACTTTGGGAGAATACACCCTTACCAACTCCGTCTTTGGTTTTTGAGCCGTCGGTGTAGAAGTGAACTGATTCATCTTCTGCGAAAGTATCCTCATTCATTCCAGATTGCTCTGGATCTGGTGGGATAGTGACGATGAAGTTCTTGTCAAAATTTTGAGATGGGGTGGTGTATAGTCAGGGTTTTCGGTTGAGATTACGAAGTTCTTTAGAATAGAGGCGTGGCCAAAGTCTTTTTTTGACCACTGTGAGGAAGCGGGCAAATGGCTGCACTAGCCGCTTGCTTGCTGAAAATATCAATATGTCTAGTGCCGCAGAGGGAGTTGTGTCTAGTGCAGCGCTTACACATGCAGGCTGTGCGCTAGACATTGCTTAGATAGTCTCTATTTATGACTTTCTCCAAGGCTGTCCACCAGACAATTATCCCATAGGTAAGCATCGATCTTATAACTAAGATACATTGAGTTATTTGATGTTGTAGACTCCATTTATTACCAATAGCTTTTTTGCTAGAGAAGAGTGCTACTGCAGTCTTCTTGACTCTTTCTTGGATGTTAAGTTTCCAAGTTTCCAGTAGTTCGTTGACCACCAAATTCCAAGCATAGGGGCGATAAAACACCACCTTGCGAAGCGCCTCTGCTAACAGATCCTCTTGAGGACACCTCACCCAGCTTGAAATTGATAATCCGACCATTAAGTAATAGATTAATCAATTCGCAAAGTGAGCTGTCAATATTCAGAACTGATAGCGCATCTGCTATCGCTGAACGACGTCACATGGTAGCTGCAAAAATAAATTTAAAAGATGCAGAAATTTGGACAGCATTTGAATTTTTAAGCTTCATTGTTAATTGTGAATTTTCAGACTCGTTACCGAGCCTGTCACGATGAGAATTTTTTTAACAATTTGCGTCTCAGTGGCATCTTGTGACCGAAGCTTTTCAAATTTGAAATTAATTAAGACTTATCTAAGATCCAAAATGAGCCAAAATAGGTTGACAATCTGGCTATACTTTTAATCGAAAAGAAGTTAACAAAAAATATAGATTTTAATGATTTAATCGAAATATTCAGTGCAATAAAAGCTCGGAAGCACCTTTAAATAAAATCTTTGTTCGCGTTTTTTTTCTTAAATTTTTAAGAGGTGTAAGCTTGCTTTATCGCCCCGTGTGCCACTGCCTCTTAGTCCGCCCCTGGGTGTACTACGTGTGATACGTTTTCGTTTTCCGTTTCGGGCTCTTATTTCATAATGAAATAATACGTTAATTTTCATTTGGAAAAAAGGCCTAAAAAAGAAAATAACACCCCAAATTTTATTAAACATCGTTGTTGTTGTTTCTTATAACAAAATTTTTATAATTTTATAATTTTTTAAATTGCTGTCACTCATATTTTGTTTTTTATACCCGGTACCACACTGTGGCGAGGGTATATTCACTTTGACATTCCATTTGTAACGCACATAAGGAGGCGTTGTAGGTATGACCAACTATATATATTATTGATCAGCATCACTTTCTTAGTCGATCTAGCGATGTCCTTCTGTCTGTCCGTTGTTCGTCCGCACGATTACGGTCGTAATTTAAGAGCTATATCGACTTGAAATTTGGTACGTAAGCTTTTATCCACCAAACTGAGGCTAAGTTCGAAGATGAGCAAGATCGGATGAAAACTACTACTACCTCCCATACAAAAATATCGGATTTATATAGCTTTTTGATGTTAAAAATTAAATTTAACTAGCTACAATAAAGATAGCAAGTTTAAACTTTGCACATATTGTTTTAATAATATTTAAAATTTTTTGACAAAAAATGAGCTTGGTCGAATTAAAACTACCCATACCTCCCATACAAATATATAATTTTTTAATACTTAAATATTTTTTTTATTTTTACAATAATATAGTACCGGGTATTTGAGCTTCGGCATAGTCGAAGATAATTGTCTTACTGGTTTTTATTTCGTTTGTCAAATTTTTCTGTGGCTCGAATTGACAGATAATGACAACATGTTTGTCAAATGAATCTTGTTTTTTTTTTCGTGGAAACTCTTCACGATTAATTTCAAACATCTTATAATTGTATAACAATTATGCAAAAGAAAGAACACAAAAAGCGAAATCGAGGAAATAAAGTGGTGCTTCCCGGAGCAATTTTCGGATGTTTTACCAAAAAGTAAAATATGAACGCGTTAAGGCAGCAAGACAAAACCAAAACAGGGACCTGTAGATGAGCAAGGAAACCTTGTAGTAGAGTTGCAGTCGGTGTTGAGAATATGAAAACCACTTAGGCAGATGAATTCAAGTGTGTGGAAGAGTTTGTGCTATAATCATTCGAGAGTACAAACTCTTCCATATACATTTACTTACTTGGATTCAGCGTTACTGATGGGCGACTTTAGTCGCCATTTGGCGACTTATTTGATCTTTGGCCCTGGGGCGACGATTTTTCAAAAATTCTCTGTTTTAGCCCTTTTTACAACTTTGGCGACTTTCGATTCTCTGCATCCGTTATTTTCCTATATGATTCCAATTCCACTGTCAAGTTAAGTGTGGTTTGTCTTACTTATTCTCTCTCATATTGCATCTTTGATTATTCACAGAGCAAATTGTCACTGACTAAGAATGTGTGGAGGAAGTTTCAAGTGAATGAATACATAATTGAATGCATAATAGTTCTGTTCCTTTACTTAAAAATTTTACGAATTTTTACTTAATGATGTTCCTTAACTTGAAAAATTCGTAAAAGGGAGCGGCTTCGAGAGAGCAAGATATTACCAGTCCACTGAGAATCTTACTAGTTTTTACTCAACCAATTTCTTGTAGTAAGAACTGAAAAAGTTGTCAGCCACTTGACAATTGCCAGATGATTTAAAATTTGGCGTCCTATTTGGCATATGCGTGAAATAACTATTCGTATTTATCGTTTGACTTCATCAAAAAGATGTTAGATGTCCGAATCACTTTCGTTAAAAAAAATAGCAAATTATTCACCTTTATCAGACATTTTGAAGTATTTTTTACCACTGCTATTTATGAATTGACAAACAAAAAGGTCACATCACATACTGCACTTTACGGAAAAAGAAAATGCATCTGTCATTTTTCATCAATTACTACAAAAGCGTTCCCAAACTTTTTTGTAAGTGTTTGTCCCTGAAAAAAGAATTTATCACCACAAGTAACATTTTGGCAGTATTTTCAAAGTAAAGAAAAACAGGTTTTGATAAAAATACATCGATCGAGTATTCATTATCATTATATTCCCTCCACAGGAAGGTATATTCACTTTGTCATTACGTTTGTAGCGCCAAGGAGAATTCACCGGATACCCTATAAAGTATATATATTCTGAATAAGGATCACATTCTGAATCGATTTAGCCATGTCCGTCTGTCTGTCTGTCTGTCTGTTGCAAGCACTATAGCGTCCAAACGAATTGACCTAGGTGAATGAAATTTTGTGAGAGGACTTCTTTCTATCGTCGTCAGGTTGGTATTAAAAACAAGCTATGTCGGTCAAGTAGTTCTGGTACTTCCCATACAAAACCAATATTTGACACATGCGTGTACTTGGAAGTACAGTACATAATATAGTGGAGAGTATCAAAGCATCGACCAGGTCGATGATAACACTTTTACTTGTTTTTATTTGTATTAGCCCCTTTTTTAACTTATGAAGACTTTTTTGGCGACTATCATTTTGGCCATCGTTAACGATAGTTGGATTTATACTTGCATACATGCAATTTATGGAAAAACAAAA
Organism: Cheilosia soror; assembly: GCA_949372485.1. NCBI lineage: Eukaryota > Metazoa > Arthropoda > Insecta > Diptera > Syrphidae > Cheilosia > Cheilosia soror. The sequence continues at coordinate 66,866,649 of OX443561.1, read as the reverse complement.
TGGATTATGTAATTTTTTATGATTACCTACTACAAAAGTGGGAACGTTTTCATAAGTTTTTCTCTTTGAGGTTTGAGAGAGAATTTATCCCCACCATAACCATTTCGGCAGTCTTTTCCATTTTTGCTACAAAAGCAAATGAACGGACCTACTATTATTATTCACCTCTATCGTGGAATCCGTCGGAATTGAGTTTTACTTCACCTATTCGATTCCCTTTCACCTTCTACTTCTATCGTGGAATCCGCCGGAAAAGTTTCCTTATCAACACGGTAGTTTCACTGTCAAACGGCTGTCTTTCATTTGTCAATACGTTCACCTTGTGGATTTGACGATACCAAAATATTTTTTTCCGTGAATGATTCCCACGGGCGGATTCCACGATTATCAAGCAGAACAATGCATTTTTGTTGCATTTACGAAGTACAGCGGGCACTCACAAATTAGAACTTTCGGAAATTGGAATCTTCCAGAAATTAGAACCTAAGTTTTTAATGCTTTGAAGCTCTAAAATTAGAACTTGAGGTTCTAATTTCTGAGCATTTTTATATATATATATTTTTTTTTTTGCTTCAACAATGCAAAAATGAAAAGGGGAATCACCAAATTATGTACGCGGTCATTTCCTTCGCGTTTCTTTTTGTCATACTCAAGTACATATTTGACATAGTATTTGGTTCAACGCCTGCGAATATTTTATTTGCATGTATAGATTTGGCTCAGTCTTCTTCTCAAATATTGAATGTACATGTACATAATTCATTAAAAATGTCAAATATGTTTATTTCATATATTTTTAAATCAACCTGAAAAGAAGTGCACATTGACTGGACCAATATGAAAGGCGAAAGCTAAGTCAATTTTTGGTGAAGTATATGTATCTCAGTAAAGAGGAAAATGCGTTCCGTACAAGTGATGGATGGTTTACCAAATTATAAAATTTATCGTTAATTAATAAAAGACATTTGTGTGAAAATAGTAAATCTTGGAGGTAGTTTCACTCCTTTTTGCACTTTTTAATTGAACTAAAAAAACGTCCAGAAATTAGAACATTTCGGAAATTAGAATTACCCCAGGAACAAAGTGGTTCTAATTTTTGAGCGTCCGCTGTATTTCAATTGGGCTAGTAATTATCATCGGATAATTTTCTGACACTTATGAAAATGTTGAAAGAGAAGTTTACCAAACTTCAACAGAATTTTATCGAACCCTACGCTATTATTTGAAATTCAGTGTTTAATTTCCTTTTCAACATTCTAGCAAAACTCAAGCAAAGGAAAACATTAAAAAATTAGCCTCCTATAGGATAATTTATTTTTTATTTATCTTGCTCCCGGAGTAGGATAATATTTTAAGAGCTGAAAAATTCGTTTTCCACCACGATTGTGTCAGAAAATTATCCGAGTATAATTATTATATAGCCCAATTGATACACGGCCTTAGGTATCTACGTTTTTAAAAAAATCTTGTTTACGTAAGGTTAGCTTTGTTGCGTATTATAATAGATATGATTACCTATAGATCTTAGAGTCAAAGAAGTGTAAAGACCTTCTTTATTTTTGCCCTATGATTCGGCACTCAAATTCCGTGCGGAATTGCAGAATTGCATAAACTTTATTATTATATGAATGCCAAAACATAAAGGCATTCAGCCCGGATATCGTTTTACTGATATCCGGGCTACCAGCTATGGTAGCTATGTCATAAGTGAAGCAAACGAAAACGGTTGCCGTAAAATGTGAAAATTGCGCATTAATCAGTTAACTCCGCATTGCTAATTAGCGGTAAGGGAACCCGAAAACAAAATAATTTCAGTTCATTACGTAACTCACACTATGTCATTTTCCTATTCTATTCAATGCAACTATATATAGGTACGAGCATTGTTTCTTGAAATTATTTCTGCCCATAGTCAAATATAGGTGCCACATTTGAGGCACCTTCCATAGGATACTGCAGCTTAAGAATATCATTTCAAAGAAATCAAATAATTAAGCTAAACCTAGCTCCAGAGCGAGAGGACAAAACAATCTAATTTAGTAAATTCGCCCCGAAATAAGAATTTGTTGCCACAGTTGTTAAGAATGCCGAAATGACATGGGTCGATATGTAGGTACATTTTTATGAAAGGAGTAGCAATTTTAACAAATTGTTGTCTTTAATATTTCTAAACAATTTTGATCCTTAAAATACATACCTATATATAGGTAGATATTGAAAAAAAAAATCTTGTTCTGGAGGCACCTGCCGTATAAGCCGCCCCAAACCTTCAAGGTCCTTAAACTATTTCCTAAACCTCCATTGTAGGTAACGCATTTTAAATTGCGTATAATAAAAATGCAATTAAAAACGGACTTTCTTCCAATGACGAAATCATTAACGCAGGTACCTACATTATGAGTGTACCTACCTATATTATGTATTTCATATAGATATATGTATCTGTATATAATGTACGTACTTACAATTATTATGTGTGTGCAATGGCTGCACCAGCAACCGTACTTTTGTTGATGCTACTGTTGCTCCTTTAAGTAGTAGAGGTGGTAAATTTGATTTATAACACCCACTCTTGCAGCAAGATGTTCACCGTCTTCCTGTCAATCCACCTCACAATGTTCTGGTGTCGTCGTCTTCTTACGCATTTGGATTTATGCCGTGCTATTGTATAAGCAACCACCCACGCAATCCCTTTCTGCGAAAAGAAAACCGAACTTTCGCGTGCCGTATGACCTACTGTTACATCGTGTGTTTAATTCCTCATATCCTTGGGTACACTTTTTTCACATTCACTTTCGAAGGACCTTGCCCGCATTAATTTCTCCAACTGCACCGACTTTTCTTCTTGGCAACGAACGAAAAAATTATAATAATATCGCATTCACTTACACTTTTTTTTCTGTTGGAACCGCACAAAGGATATTCACCACGAAATCCCTTTGAACTTCAACGCGAACGCAATCACCAACACAGAAGCGGAAGAGCAGCAGTACAGACCGTCACTTTGTATCCTTTTTCAAGTTGCGAAGCTCTTTAAATTTTTAATTTTCCAATTGAACTCTCCCGATTGCCTACATTTTGCATTTGCATCAGCATAATGGGAGGAATACTAGGACTCACGAACAGAATGACACACAAAAAAAGGACACACGATGGAAAATGGGTGAAAGGACACAAACGAATGGTTATACCACTCCTTTATAACCTACATATACGCGTACATGAGAATAACCGAGTTTTTCTTCCTTTTTCTAGCTTTTTGTTCACCCTTTTCGATTTTTTCTACGGATTTTTACGAGCAATAATTATCTTTTCGCACACTTTCCCGAATTATCCTTGGGAAAACTGATTGAAATTTCGTGGCAGACACGATTTTTATTTCTATTTATTTTTGAGTATTTTCCTTGATATTTTAATCCACAAAAATATTGGTTAATGATTTTTGTATAAATTCTTTGAGACACAATTTTATCCGCGGTGCAACGCGTTTCACCTCGACTGTGCTCCTAATGGTCGACTACAAAATTGTACACTCTTTTACACGAAAGGAAATTTATTCGAAAAAAGTGTTGCATATTGCGTGTGCGCCGAACACAAATAGTGGGAAATTTTCAGTCAAGTGGAGTAAAAGGGAAGTGTAGTGTTTTGCTTTTGATATGAATTGGCGAGATATGATTGGAAATTGACAGTTGAGTAAGGACTTTTTGTTGGAAATATTGCCGCGGGAACAGTAAGAGGTAAAAGTTTGATTTTACGCTTAGCTGAGTACGCTGCTCAAGCGAAACTAAATTTTGACATAAGGTGGGCTATGGATATAAGTGCCACCGAAACCAGCTGTTCGTTGAAAATAACTTCCTTCAAAAGCTCATCGACGCGAAAAAATTTTATATTTTCGTTGCACTTTCTTTTTCCTTGTCTGCTATTCCTGTATCCTGCTCGCGCTAAAATTTAGCGAGCGCAATTCTCTCCACAGCATAGATAAACGCTCGCTAAATTCGTTGTACAGGATATAGATGGGACACACACCCATATTTCATTGCCACATGTATTTTGTTATTTTTTTCACTTTTTTCCTACTCACTTACATCGATTATCAAGTATTCCACGAAATAGTCAATTGCAAATTTGTTTCGTTTCGAAAATGTCAAAATTTATCGTCGTTTTAATGTACCAGGCAATTCTTTCGCGAGCTAAATCAGTGGAGACATTTTCTTGGCCGAGATAACAAAATTGTACGTAGTACGTATTGACAAATGTACAAGTTGGCCTGCGATATCTGGTAGTGAAGAAAAGAACCCTATCAGACATACAAAAATCTGTCATCGGTAAGCGGTACGTGTATTTTTGTACAGATAATTTATTTATTTTATAAATGAAAAATTATTTTAATCGAGGTAAACGCCTTGTCGGTCTAAAATTCAAGTATTGTTTATGAAAAATAAAACAATCCCGGGTCCATAAAATTATGTTTAAATCGTTTAAAAGTGGAATGAAAAACTTGTTTTGGTTTCGTGTAAACAATTTTGTTTTTTGGATAAGACTCTTTTTTAACTGCTTAAAGTTCTTCAAATTATTGTTAATTTTCCATTTATTGTGCAGCATTATCCCAAATACCAATAGCGGACAAAACTAACTGAGATTTATCTCAGACTTTCTCGATAACCATCTGCGATATTGCAGAATATTTTAGCAACATAAAACGCTCCATTTGGGAAGGGAAGAGCTCGTCAAGACTGGTTGGGTCTATGCTATAGGTGTGATACAAGATCCAGGAAAGAGTGAGGTAACTGGTCTGGTCATAAATGCATCCTCGATGACTTTAAAACCCCACGAAATCAAACTAAGAATCTTGTTAATGGTTAACCCATTTTGTCTATATGAGTTGCACCACGTTGCGACGCTCGATCCAACACTTTTTCTTTAGTTTCCATTAGCGTAAACTAGTTAGGCATTTATTTTTATGTTTTTACTTGAAAAATGTATTTATTATTCACAATATTTAATTATTTAGTGGCTCTTAGCTTCTTTTCCATATATTTTTTTGCTGGTCTGTCAAATTTGTATGTCTAGTAGGGTTCAAATTGTCGCCACTAGGGTACACCCTCCATTTCTCAATAACACACAATATTATTATACTCGACTGACAATTAGTGTGTCCCATCTATATGAAAATAAGAATTTAGCGTGCGGAACAGGATACTGCTTTGCTAAACTGCCTCGCTAAATTTTATCTCTGTAGACACTTTTGTATGGGAGATAAAATTTAGCGCGAGCACGATACTGGGCTTTAATCTCAAATTTACATATCACTTCTCAAGGCTTCCTCATCGAGGTATTCATTTAAAAACCATATCCTTGCTTTCTTTTCCGCAACACAAAAACACAACAGAAAACCACCACCATAATCTGTTAAAATTTAGCTTGAAAAAATGTGCCGAACCATTAATGGACGCGCTCTGCTCTAAAATTTAGCTCCCATACAAAATTCTCTCCAAGCGCACTTCCTGGATGGCCGTAATGTCGGCTTTGTACCTATCCAGGGTATCCACAAGTTGTTCGGCTACACGCGGTCTGTTTAAGGTCCAGACATTCCACGTGCAGATCCGAAGTTCGTTGTCCTTATTCCGTTTTCTGGAGTCGTCAACATATCCGAGGCTTGTAATCGTTTTCGGAACTACTAATTTTTTTCCATGGCAGGGAGGTTACCCCGACGTACAAGCCCCAACCTGGGCCAGGCCCTTTGTTTAACCCCTTGGACAAAAGGTGTCGGATATTCCGGAGTCAGTAACCAGCTCGGGGATTTGAAGATCGCCGTTGTGCCATTAAGGGCTCCTCCGCCAACATCACTATTTCAACACCCTGACTAGTACTTAAAATCCTTAATGACCTCAGCCCCAAATACGTCAAAGTAGCTCATTAAGGTACCTATCTGCCATGTTGACTGTTGACGCCACCGTTGATTCTTACTTACTTAGATGGCGCTACAGTCCGGGGTGGACCTGTGCCTCAACCAACACGCCTCTCCAGTTAGCACGATCTTTGGCTAACTGCCTCCAGTTGCGCACTCCAAGTTGGTTGAGGTCCCCTTCCACTTGTGCGCGCCACCTAAGGCGAAGTCTTGCTCTACTGCGTTGTCCTTCCGGGTTGGAATCGAAGACTCTTCGGGCCGGAGCGTTGGTGTCCATTCGCTCAACATGTCCTAGCCATCTTAGTCGACTGATACGTACTTTTCTGACAAGGTCGATGTCGCTGTACAGCTCGTAGAGTTCGCTGTTAAATCTCCTCCTCCAAAGCCCGTCAACGCAAACGGGACCGAAAATCACTCGAAGAATTTTGCGTTCGAAGTGACCAAAGAGATCTTCATCCGCTTTTGACAACGTCCATAATACTGCGCCATAAAGCAGGACTGGGATGATGAGGGTCTCATATAGAGTCTCCTTGGTGTTTCTCGACGAGGCCTTACTAATCAATTGCCTTCTTAGGCCAAAGTAACAGCCGTTGGCAAGTGTAATCCTTCGCTTGATTTCTGATGTGATGTAATTTTCAGAATTAATAGCGGAGCCGAGGTAGACAAAGTCCCGAACTACCTCAAAGTAATAGCTGTCTATCGTGACGTTCTGTCCGATTCGTCGATGCTGTGTGTCCCTTCTCGTTGACAGCATATATTTCGTTTTGTCCTCATTCACCACTAAACCCATTTTTGCCGCCTCTGTACTGATACTTGCAACGGACTTCTGGAAAATTGTGCCCCTGGTGTTGGCTTGCGAGTTTCGCACAATTTTTTCGAGAATGATGTTGAAAAAGTCACATGACAGCGCATCACCTTGTCTAAATCCTTTTTTGACATCAAAGGTCTCGGTTCTCCATTGTCATTCTGCACAATCTGACAAGTTTGGCAGGGATGCCAAAACTAGACATGGCTCTGTATAGCTCGTCTCTATAAATGCTGTCATATGCGGCTTTAAAATCGATAAATAGGTGATGAGTATCGATTTGGACTTCTTGGGTTTTCTCCAGGATCTGCCGTTGTGTAAATATTTGGTCGGTTGTGGACGTACCGGGCGTAAAACCGCACTGATAGGGTCCAATCAGTTCGTTGACAAATGGTTTCAGGCGTTCACACAGTACGGAGGACAGGATTTTGTAAGAATGTTAAGGAGACTGATGCCTCTATAGTTGGCGCAGTTTAGAGGGTCTCCTTTCTTATGGATCGGGCAAACAATGCTGAGGCTCCATTCATCAGGCAAAGTTCGGACATCTAGAATACTGGAGGAGTGCCTTGCGTCGATCGCAACATGGTCAATTTGATTGACCGTTTGATGGTCTGGTGACCGCCATGTTAATGTTGAGGTGTGGAAACCGTGTGCTTGCTATAGGAGCATTACGTCGAGCAGCAAAGTCAATTAGCCTAAGTCCGTTTCCAGACGTGGTGTCGTGTAGGCTGTTCCGATTATGCTACCAAAGATGTTCTCCTTTCCTATTTTGGCGTTAAAATCACCTAAGACGATCTTAACGTCGTATTTAGGACATTGCTCATATCTTTTGTCGAGGAGCTCATAGAAACATTCTTTGGTAGCATAGTCTTTATCTTCTGTGGGGGCGTGAGCGCATATCAGGCTGATGTTGGCGAATTTAGCCTTGATGCGGATAAGCTCAAGACTTCTTGCCTAAGTCTGCCGCTTACAACGAATCCGCATGCAAATAGACGCTGCTTCTGTTCTCTGTAGCAATCACCATAGTAGATGTCACAGGTTTTCATCCTTCTTTTGCCTGGCCCATCCCAAGGCACCTCCTGAATGGCGGTGATATCTGCCTTGTAACAGTCTAGGGCCTCCGCTAATTGTTCGGCTGCACGCGGTCTGTTCAGGGTTCGAACATTCCACGTGCAGATCCGAACGTCATTGTACTTTTTTCGTTTTGCAGGGTCGTCAACAGTAAATCCATCCGTATCCGAGGACTGTTGACAACACCGTTGATTCAATCTTGTGTATTCATCCGCTGTATGTCCACTTTCTGAGGGGCTCATGTAAGACCTCTGAGACTCGTTCAGTCAGTCATTCCGACAGAGCATTATAGTTCATATTCAACACTCGCGCTTATAAGTTTAGCAAGCCAAGCCCGGTTGAGCGAGACCAGTACCCGGTGGTTACCACGCGGAGGTAAAATAAGCACAATTGATGTGTATGAAAAAGTTGGAACAGCTGGGCACCGCCAAATTGATGCCAATCAGCGCCTACCCGGTTCATACACACTCAACCACCCCACCGTTGATTCAATCACTTGAATTCATCCGCCGTACGTCCTCTTTCTGAGGTGCTCATGTTAGACTTTTGATGTACTCGGCGGCTACCAATTGGAGGTAAAATAAGCAAAATTGATGTGCATAGTGCATGAAAAAGTTGAAACACTATGGACATTGTTAAGTTAGTGCCAAGCAATGCCTGCCCGATTCATACACACCCAACCACCATCATTATCATTACAACAACAAAAATATCTTCCGCATCGTACTCCTTCTGATGTGAAATCGAATTTTCGTTTTTTTTTTCACTTCTTCGGAATACAAAAATTCGGGGGAAGTACGATAACTTAGGCGCCAAAAATTGATAAAGGTATTTCGTAGAGGAGTTTATTAACCGACACTACAAAGCGAACTCGGACATACGTCTATCGTGGTCGTGCATCGATATTGAACTTAACAATCTCGAATACACTACTCATATGCCCGAGCTGCCAATGACAGTCCTACAGTGCTACCAACTACTTAAGATATGTTCTACTTAACTCTAGGAGGCGTATCATACTTTCGCTTACAAGTTAAATACGAGCACATTTCACTATAGGGGCATTTTTTGAGAATTTATAGCTTGCTTACTTCTACTTTTACATGCAAAACTTTTATACCCACTTTTGGTTTTACATGCAAAATTGTTATACTCACTTTTGGTTTTGTTATACTCACTTCCCAAAAAAATACGCCAAATGGGAGGGGGGGGGGGTTCTATCTCCATTCGTTTAGTCGGGAGGGGTAATTTAAAAATTAAAAATAATAATACTTAAAATTAAAAATATATATATTTAAAAACAATGGCAGCATAGCTTGGGAGTATGCTAGATGCTACACCTGTTTACGCATGCTTCGTAGATTTGGAGACAGCATATGACCGTGTCCCTCGAGGTAAACTCTGGAGTGTATTACAGGAGTATGGAGTTGACGGTTCTCTCTTGAGAGCCATTCAGTCTCTTTACACAAACTGTAAAAGCTGTGTTCGGGTAAACGGCGTTAAATCAATACCCTTGACCGTGGGCGTTGGACTTCGTCAAGGGTGCGTCTTGTCTCCTCTCCTTTTCATTACTTATGTGGACTGGATGTTACAGCGCAGTCTTGGCTAGGAACGTTTCGAATTAGGAGATCTGAGGATAAGTCATTTGCTCTTCGCTGATGACTTGGTCATCCTTGGATTCTCTCAGACTGAACTTCAGCGCGCTCTCGATCGGTTTGTAGCCGTTTGTGTTGCAGCTGAGATGAAAGTAAACATGAACAAATCTGAAGTGATGGTCGTCTCCAGAACGCCTGTTCAATGCACTCTGCATGTTAGTGGAGTCCCACTGAAACAGGTGGAGGAATTTAAGTATCTCGGGGTTTTATTCACGAGTGATGGAAGGAGCAATGCCGAGTTTTCCTGTAGGATTGGTCAGGCTGGGTCAATTTTGAGACAGCTTGGTCATTCTGTTATCAGGACGACTGAACTTGTTGTCAGTCTTTAATTCGGTGTTTGTTCCAACTCTTACCTATGGTCATGAGGTTTGGGTAATGACTGAAAGAATAAGATCGCGGATACAAGCTGCCGAAATGAAATTTCTCCGTTGTACTGCTGGTGTGACTCGTAGAGATCGCATCAGAAATACCAGAATACGTGAGGAACTCAATGTCGAGCAGCTACTTCTCCGGACGGAGCGATCCATGCTTGTGTTTTGGTCATGCTAAACGCAAGTCCCCGACCAGGATTCCACGACGAGCTATGGAATCCGTACCATCAGGTAGGCGTCATTTAGGTAGACCAAGGATGAGGTGGTTAGATCAAGTCCATAATCTCTCCTATACCCGTATGGGGATTGCCCTTGATGATTTAGAGGCGATGGCGGAGAATCGAGATCTATGGAAGGTCCACTTGAGCAACCTATACCCGTGACCCACTTAATGGACAAGCGGACCATTGAAAATGATCATGATAATGATGATGATGATGGCAGTACTTACAGTTAAGGATTTTGGCATTTTCTCTCTGAAGACAGTTCGAGCATTATGAGCGCGCTCTGAACCGAGCGTGCAGAGTGCTGCCAGGTCGCTTTAACCACTCGGAGATAAAACAATTCACAAAAAGCGCTAGATTGCGCTAAATTTTATTTTCATCAACAGAAAGAAAATAATATACTTTTTAATTAAAAATAACAGCAAAATTTGGATTTCAAAAATCAAATTGATATATATGATCATAAGTAATTATAGAGGCGAAAAGGCACATATTGAACTTTTAAGCAATTTTAAATTCTGGGTATAATTTGTACGGATGCATGTGATTCGGTAGATTGTAGGTATTTTTCTCTTAAAATTCTATGAGCTCCTGCTCAATAACAGAGGCATAGACTTAGGCTGTGCCAGTTCCAACTAGATTTTTAAAATTTGTTGATGTTAGTTAGTTAGTGCAGTGAACTAACTTCCATATCTAATAAAAATCTCTGAAAAAAATATGAATTCCAAACTGATGCGTACAGGTACTGTCACCAAGGAGATGCTGTAGTAATAAATGCGAAATAGATATTCAATAATTTGAACCTTAAACGGGGATTCACATGAATTGAAGGGCGGTACCATTAAGTTAAAGTTTGGTACGTACTGATATTTCCGAGTGGAGCTTTCTTTCATATAAAAGTTATTTAAATAAAAAGCGCTAAAAATTCCGCCAAGAGCTAAAACTTTTTAAAGAGCGCTGAATACATTAAAAAAACGCCAGATATAGCGCCAAAAGCGCTAAACTGACAGCACCGGAGGTCGGAGCGTTCTGATTTGTTTATGAAAAACACTTGAACACATAGCTGTCATATTTTGGTTTATTAATTCCTATTTATTAAATTTGGTTTACCTTCTGTAGGATTATTTTTTTGCGAATCTATAGCTACCTTACTTTTACTTTTACATGCAAAACTTTAATATGTACTCACTTTTGGTTTTGTTATACATACTAACTTTTGGTTTTACATGCAAAATTGTTATACTCACTTTTGGTTTTGTTATACTCGCTTCCCAAAAAAAAGCGATGTACCAGAACAACAACTGTCGTCCACCACTTCAACTATTTTGTTTATCCTGTTTTTGTCTGTCAAATGTGACTGTGTAAAGTGCGTTAAACACCTTTGTAGGCACTCAGTGTGCTCAGTCAATTTATTTAGAGCTCGTAGAGCGCGCTCTGAATCTGAACATTCTCTGAGCGAAAAAAAAGAAACAAAAATCTGAGCTCTGATGTCTCCGAGCTAAGAAACACGAACTTTTTTTTGACAGTTCACGCTCCCTCTGAACTAAAAAAGAAAAACGCCTAATATTAATATGTCCCGATTCCCGAATAATAAATTGTGTGCGAAAAGAGAGTGGAGAATTGTACCAAACAATCTACTACAATTACCCACTTTTTGCCATCATTTCGCAGCAGCACCGATTTTTCGTTCCACAACAGTAGCGCATAATATGCTTTAATAAAGGCAGCATTTAAGTTAAGTACGTGTTGTGTCTATTTTGATTGCGAACTGCGATTATTTACATTTTTAATTATTTTTTTTTTCATAAGGTGGCTCTCAGATTGAGGCAACAAGCAATAAGCAACGACTAAGATAAACAAAATGTTGCGCTTTCTCTTTTATACCTATACATTTTTGTGATAAAAAGAAAGCAACATTATCTTTCGATTTATGCAAGAACAATATTGAACTTCAGTTTTTAAATCGAGCTTTTTGCTCGAATAAAATTTGACATTTAACTCGATCCAATTGAAACTGAGAATGTTGGGAGAAATGAACAAAATACGAATCTCCACCGAAATCGAAAGTTAGAATGTCAGTTGGCTGAAATCGAATGACTATCGATTCGATTCGAATCTCAGAGTTATTGTGATTAGCTAGATCTCTAGCCAAATTTTGGGCATGGAATGCGTTGTTGATATAAGTGTCACTGAAAACAGCTGTTTGTTAAAAATAATCTCCTTCAAAAATTCTTCGACGAGAAAAAGTGTTAGATATATTTTCGTTGCACTTTCTTTTTGCCTTGTCTGCTATTCTTTGATCTAAAATTTTTCATTTTCAAAGGATTCCGCATCGAGGTAATCATTGATAAAACTTTTAATTTTTTACTTTTCCGCAACAGAAAAACCCAACAAAGAAACTAACAGTGTGTCAAAATTTAGCACACACACGCAGTATGCCGATCCAATCTATGCGCGATAAATAAAGTAAAGTCTGAACGAAAATTTGAATTGTTTGCTAAAGCAGTGTACCGTTCGGCTAAATAGATTCGCTTAAATTTGGCTCAGCTATATATTTTGGAGACTATTTTGAGTACGTATTTCCTATTCCTTGGTTACATTTTAAATCTAATTTATTTAAAATATGCACCCTGGATTTATAAACATTTTTTGTGCCAATCGAACATAAAAACTGAGCAAATGGAAAATTAATATCTCATCTCTAAGACGACAATCTAGTACATACAGCCAGTTAAAATGTCACTCAATTATGACTTGTCCCTTGTCCGTCTTTCAACTGTCAATGGTTTTCCCTACTATACTAAAATGCCGCTGCAATAATTTTTTATAATTGCTAATCAAGTTTTTCAAAGTGAAAAGTACATATATATTTCCATTTAAGAGCAATTCAAACCCTGTGAAACAGAATATACCTACTCTGCGAATTTATTTGCACAAATATTAGTACCTACAAACTTGTACAAATGTTAAAAGTCGCAAGGGAATAGAAGACCACGGAATATTTCGATTTTCGAGGCTCGACGAAAAATGCTTTTTTTGTTTTGTTTACGATGTTAGCGTCGTCGCCCTTAAGTTACTTTCGATCCTGATCCATAAAATAAAGTGGTAATTCGTGCGGCAGGCATTAAAAGATCGATGAGACAGATATTCTATGAATAAAATTGCTTGTAGTAATTGTTATTTTATTACCACCACAAGGAAGGGGAAGGGAGTTAGTGAGTGAGTGCATTGCGTCTATTGTTTTGTTTTTGGCTTGTGAGTTTGTACAAAATGAGTGGAATTAGTTCCTGTCAGGGTTACCGTAGACACATTTAACAATTTGAATCGTTTTTCGAATATGATAATAGAAAATGCAAATGAAACTTCAACTTCCAGTTTGATTTATTTCCCAAGCTATTTAATAATTTGTGTGTGTAGGTATTTATCCATTAATTTTTTTTTCTTTGCAGCTCCATGCATTCATATTGAGGACAACAAATAAACCCAACCACCTTTGAAACTATAATTTTGCCGCAAAGCTGTAAAACAACAGCTGCGAATTTGGAATCAAATTGGAATACGCACTTTTTCCTTTTTGCCATCAAATAAATAGTGAAATTTGATTTTACTACAAGATGAGTAAGAAAAGACCAAAGAGGGGCTCCTATCTTTCTAAAAGTGAAGCCGAAATGTTGATATCCCTCATCATAAAATATAGTAATGAACTCCAGGATGACAAAATTGATGCTGCGTCACTTAGAAAAAAAGATGAAATCTGGAAAAAAATTACCGATGAATTCAACGCGAACAGTAGTCAAGTAAGCAAACATTTAAAAAGATGGATTCTAATAGAAGAAAAAAAACAACGTTCCTTTTAATCTCAATTGGCCAAACAAAAATAAAATGTTCCCAGATTATATCTGGCGAATGGAAGTTAAGCCTATCGCCTACAAGATAATAAGAGAATTCAAGGCCTCTTTGCTCTTTTAATTCTGTTATGGGAGACTGAATCCACTTAGTCCCTTCTGAGAACCATGTCACTTTGGAATCCCGAAAAATTAAGTGTGGCATCTCAACTCATTAGATTAGTTCCGGAATCTGTTATGGATATGGCACCGTATGACAACGGATTATGAATTTATGAACTGTTCAGTTCAACTCCTCTTTAGTCAGTCCTATCCACAGTTAACTGGTTCTATTTCCTCACGCTCTTTTGCTTGAGGTCGGTCCCTTTAAGCTTGAACTTGAGCTTGAGTTGCAGCAATGAAAATGTTGTGTTCAATGAAGCGTGTCAGCTCAGCGATTTTTATTGGAACACCATTGCAATTCAGCTGTAGCACTAGAGCTCCGTTAGGTATTGCGTCGTACTATGTATTTGTATTTGGCGGATGTTGTGGTGAGAATCTATTTGTGGTTCGTTGTTGTTGCGGTACCTATTTTGGCAACATCTGCCTATGGCGTTTGTGGACCACATTTTATGGCTGCTTAATCCTGAGCAACTGCGTGGTGGAACCACAGAACTCATCTCACTGAGGTGGATTTTTGGTGAATTATGTTGTGGGGGTTGGTCTACATTTGTATCAATCTAGATGTGGTGGGTTACTGTCCCTATTGCCAGCATGGCGCCATGACAAGTTAAATGATATGTTATCGTGGGCCACATATGGTAATGGCAACCCTTTTGGAAGATGCAGATTGTGCCATTCATTTAAAACGACATAAATCCTAATTGATACCAATTGATACTGAGACTTTTTAATTGCATTTTTGAATTCACTTGAAATTTACACTGCACTAAAAATGACACCTTATTTTAGTTTCGCAGTGTGAGCCAAGTTAAGGGAAAATATAAGAACATAAAGAGAACCCTGAAGATAAATGGCGACCTACGGTCAAGGAGGGAAAGAGATACTTTCGATATTGACAACTTATATGACGACAGGTAAATTCCAAAATGTGATTTCAATTACAAAATATTAACAATACTACCCGACTTTTTTAGGCGTGACGGTGATGACGATGAGTTTGAATACAAGCCTGATATCAGTAAATCCTTTGGATGGAACAATTATGACAGTCCCAGCATATCGGCCGGACAGTCTTTAGACATGCATGATAATACGATGGATGAAGAAAACGCAGCCAACCCAAGCGAGTTCTTAGACCAATCGACGTTTAGTCATCATCAAGAAGGACATCCTAAATCCAGAGGTCCGAGATCTAGAAATAAGAAACGAAAAAACCAAGACGCACTAAAAAGAGAAGAGTATATAGAAAGAGAAGAGGATGTAGAGCAAACAGAGGATATACAAAGAGATGATGAAATGCATATAGAAGATGTAATGCAAGGAGATAACGAAGCGTTCGGTAGGGGAGAGCTTTTTACTTTAGAAAAAAGGATTTTGGAGAAAAAACTTGAGAATTTGGAAATTGAAAGAGAACAAAGTGCTACGGAGCATCTTTTGCGGGTACATTTATTGAAAATTCAAATAAAATCGTTTAAGGAAAAAACATTTCCAAGCGAAACTGATTAAACATTTGTTTTCTTGCTGTAATTAATTTTTCGTTTATTTTCATTCCTCTAGGCCCTAGGGGTTGACCGCTTCTAAAATAAACTCAACGCCGAACAAAGTTTGTTAAAGAAGAATAAGCAACTAGTAAGTATCGATTATGTGCAGGTACACTTTTTCTTGATATACGTCTTCGATTTGAGTGAGAGTGCTTGAGTAATCCAAGTAAACATTTCAAATACATAATTGAATTTATTTGCTTTTAAATATTTTACATCTTAGTTTATTTAGTGGACCTTTGTTTTAGATATAAAGTTTAAAAAAAGTCGTTTAACCAAACCAGCTTAGTGAGTGTTTTGTGGAAGTTAAGAATGATTTGGAAAGACCGTCATGACATGATCCGCTTTATGTGAATTTCTTCTTATTGTTCAGGAGGATATTCAAAATCATAATATTTTCAACAGTTTGACTAATTTTGTTTGATATGTGATGAGAAAATCAACTTTTATTTGAAGGAACAAGAATGAAATTTATGAAATAGGCTACTATCGATTTCTCAGTTAACAAGGTCACTCCAAAGACGAAAAATAGCGGCGAACAAGAAATCATATTGGTGTCAATGTTGATCGTGAAAACTTAAGTTTAAATTGAAAGTTGGAGTAAAATAAAAATCTCCACAATTTTTTGTCTTTTGCGTCGACGTCGTTTTGTTAGTTTGTTTGTTCGTCGAGATGAGACGATGATCGTCTGAAAAGTTACGCGATGAGACCCCAGGATACGTTGTTTATGGAAGCTGACAATAGCTTACAATTTTTTTATTGGCAGACAGTTTAACCGTTGGTATAGACGCGAAATCGAAGTTTACTTTTATACACGATGGAAAATAATTCAATCGATACAAAGTACAAACAACTGTGGATTGGAAAAGTCGCCAACATAAAAAAAAAACTTAAAAAAAAAATCCTATAGAAAGAAAGTTCAGAGTAAATGGTCGCACCGTAGCATACTTAAATTGATCCATGAAATCGAGACGCGGCGCAGTCTATAAACTACCCAAGGAAGTCCTGTAGCAAGAGGTCGCTGACGAGATTCAATTTACTCTTACCGAATGTAAGGGCAAATAGACTATTCTGCGCACCACATTCAACAGCAACCTCGAGGAGTACAGGAAAAATAAGTCTGATCAAGCTTCCAACGAAACCGTCTCAATTTCCTGTAAGTATTTTAAACAAATATTGTTCCCAGAATCAAGCAAGGTCACGCAATCATCGCAATTGTAAATAGTCACAAGAGCAATATATTGATGCATTATCCATACTACAAAATACAACCGACAAGACTTTGGATTTATCTGTCATTGTAAGACATCCATCTGACATTGGTATGAACTTTGGGACAAAATCTTACAACCGTTTGAACACACAATTTTGTATTGTAAGCTCATTGTTAGCGGAGCATTGAAAATATTGTAAGATCTAATAATCGTGTGTACTTAACTTAACCAATATTTTGCAAAAAGTTTGATAACAAAATCGGCCCTAGCGAGGTATCCGTCGGAACGGAGAATTCTCCGCAACGCATATTCCGTCGGAGACTCAAATTACATTCGAGGTATCCGCCTCGAATAAATTCGGAAAGAATAATTAAAATGCGACGACGCATTGATTTGACATGATGTTGTTTCGTGGTACATCGGGGTTTTCCTATTTAGTGCTTGTTTTTTCGTTTGTTTTTACTCTGGAAACGCTAATTTAAGCAACAAATACAACCAATTACTTTGTTAAAAGTTTTTTTTTCTTTATTGCTTTCATTTATCAACACTTCACTGCAAATCGTAAACAAATTCCGCAACCAATTCCTGTCGGAGCATATCGGAAGAAAATTCGTATGAAGCTGTCAAAAATATCAGTTAAAACGCACTTGATCGCACTGAAACGCAAAACGCCAGTATGCGTTGCATATTTATCGGAAAAAAGTTCCGAAAAGGTCTTCCGAAGTATACCTCGAAGCAAAAATCCTCCGATTCGTATGAAATCGGAGAATTTTCCGTTCCGACGGATACCTCGCTAGGGCCGAATAACAATAACATAGGATATTTCATTTCGACAGCATAAAATACTTTATAAATTATAAGATATTAAAAAAAATTGTTCAGAAACTCCAAACACAAATGAAAAAGCATTGGTGTTGACTAACTTTTGACGCTCACTGTATATCTGTACCCATCATGACGCTCCATGGAGGGAAGTCACTGTGTAAAACAGTTCGCGACCATACCGACTTGTTTTTGGACGCGGCCGCGGGCGTTCGTGTGCACTGTTCATTAGTACTTTTGTATACTCGTGTGGGATTAGCCGAAACTAAGGCAGTGCTTTTTGAAATCAGTCATGTAGGATACAGCTCTATTCTTAAGAAATTATTCCCTGACATCTCTGACAAAGCCGGTAAACTTAATTTCGAGATTCCCACTAAGTGAAATAATTGAGTGCAAAAGATTACCGAATGGCCGTATCTAAGTGAGTTCGTTTCGATATAAGCATCGGCCTATTTAAATGCCTTAGGGCCCGAGTTAGCTTTAACGAGCACTTCTACATCGTGAAAAGCCGCTCACATTGAGTACGTCAGTTCTGTACTGTTAGCCTCAACCTAATTTTTTCCTCATCAACCCTTATGACAAGCAACAACATATAGCGTAATAACAGCAGCCAGCTGCGCCACCACAGTTCGAGATCGAGACACCAGACAACATTGCCACAGCTGCGGACTGCATGGGGACGACACACATAGCGATACGTCTGCATGGGCGAGTGAAGTAAATGGAGAGGAGGTTGGATGCCGATATAGGGCAGTTGATGATGTTTTTTTGAAGCGATCGGATCGATGCGGCTGGCGGTGTATAAACTCGTTCTTGTCTTGTATTTGTATGGATTTTACCCTTTCTTATTTTAAAAGTAAAAACTTTATAATTCGGAGTTTGTGTTTTCTTTTTTTTATTTAAAAATCATTATTCAGTGTTATCATCAGAAGTGGGATACTGAAGAACAGAAACCCTATGTGCCGACTGTTAAATTTTGCTCCTTAAAAGACTATACACGTGATCGGTTCAGTGAAAATTGTTGCTAAGCTAATATTTGTTTTTCGGTTTGGAGAAATGCCTCGTGGTCGTGGTGCTACAAATAAAAGTGTGCCTGGTGATGGGACTGGAGAATCTTCGCAAATACTGAGCGAATTGATTAAAGCATTACAGTCCCAGAGGTCAGATGGACTAATTGATCTTCCTCATTTTAGACCAGAAATCAATGAATCCGGTAAATGGGTGAGTCAGGTAGAACAAATAAGAAAAGAAGTGGGTTGGTCAGATCTACAAACATTGGCCCGAGTTGGTAGATTTTTGTTGGGTGATGCCAAGTGGTGGTATGAACGCTGGAATCCCGACATCAGAGACTGGAATAGTTTCTGTAAAGATTTTGAGGAAGCATTTCCTCCAAAGAGGAATTTGGGTCACCTTCTAGAAGAGGCTTCACAGTTCAGAAGCTCTAGTGTGTTAACACTTACGAAACGTACGTCCATGAAAAAACCTCTTTGTTACGAAATCTACGTGCGAATTGGGGTGAAGGTGATTTGTTAGAATTGATAATACATGGGATAGCTGAGTTTGATGTTCGTAATACAGTGATGAAAGCTAACTGCAAAACCATTCCTGAACTATTAGTATTGTTGTCCTGCTTTCCAAAGCCCTTGTGTAGTAAAGACATTAATAAGCGCAGTAATGATCATTCAGTGTTAAAAAGAAAGTTGAGTGAAGGAAGAGATTCAAGCACTTCAGCGAAAAAATGTTTTCAGTGTGGGAAGCTTGGGCATGTCAGAGCCAACTGTCGCGTTAAGCGTACTATACCAAATGCAGATAATAGCACATCGACAAAACCAGGGTTAGTATCGAAACCAAATCAGGGCGTTGTTTGCTCGTTTTGTGCTAAGGTGGGCCACGACACTTCAAATTGTTTTACAAAGTCAGCTATAGAGAAACGACGCAGTGTTAATTTTTGTAGTTCGGGAAGACCTTCCGCTGCTATTGAGGTTGCCATTGAAGGGCATACATTTTGGGCGTTGATTGATACGGGGGCAGATCTATCTCTTATGTCTAAAAAATATCAGCACTTATTCCAAAATAAACTCGTCGATTGTAACGTTATGCTGAAGGGAATAGCCAATGTCACAATTGAGGCAACAACAAAATTCGAAGGACGTACAAGGATTTTTGACATCGAGACTACCGTTGGATATGTGTTTGTTCCGGACGGATGCCTCGACTATGATGTTTTTATCGGACGCAATTTATTTGAGGACCACTCTTTGGCTACTATAACAGATCACAATGGCTCAGTTGTTTTTCGGCGACAGCTTCCCGGAATTAACAGGATTTCGGATGGTATTGGTTCTAATATGTCAGAGATTTTGGTTCCTTCTGAATTTCGGAGCGCATTACAAGACATTCTAAGTAATTTTCCTGATATGATAACGTGTGGTAACAGGGTGGGCGCAGTAAACAATGTCAGTCTTAAGATAAGACTGGAAAAGGATCTTATTGTCAACCGTTCCCCCTACAGACTGGCTGTTGAAGAGAGAGATGCAGTACGTAAAATAACAGCTGACCTTATTACGAACAAGATTATTCGAATTAGTGAATCTCCGTTTGCAAGTCCAATTATACTCGTTAAGAAGAAAGATACCTCATACAGGATGTGCGTTGACTTTCGCGAACTGAATCGCAATACAGTTAAAGACCGGTATCCACTTCCGTTAATTGAGGATCAGCTTGATAGGTTGGGTAAAGGACGATTCTTTACATCCTTGGATATGGCATCGGGATTCCACCAAATACCCATTCATGAGGAGTCCATCCATAAGACTGCTTTTGTAACACCCGATGGCCATTTCGAGTATTTGAGGATGCCTTTTGGGCTTTCTAATGCTCCTGCCATCTTTCAAAGGTCTATTAATCTTGCGTTAGGGCCGTTGAAGGATACGATTGCTCTAGTCTATTTGGATGATATTTTGATACCCAGCTTTACGTGTGAGGAAGGGCTCGATTATCTTCGTCAGGTGCTTAATGCATTGCATTCCGCCGGATTTTCTCTAAATATTAGAAAGTGTCGTTTTCTCCAATCCAGTTTGGAATACCTTGGTAGAGAAATATCTAGTGAGGGCATACGGCCAGGCAGAGACAAAATTCAAGCTTTAGTTGAGTCCCCTGTTCCAACGAATGTTAAGCAAGTCCGACAACTGATGGGGTTGGCGGGATACTTCAGAAAGTTTGTTCCCGAATTCGCCGCTCGAACTGCTTCTATAACAAAGCTGACAAAACAGAATGTGCCATTTGAGTGGAATGATGAACAAGAAAAAGCAAGACAATATTTGATTGACCAGTTAACATCAAGGCCACTTCTTGCTATTTTCAATCCAGAACTACCAACAGAATTACACACAGACGCAAGCAGCATCGGGTATGGCGCTGTTCTAATTCAAAAACATGATCTTATGCCAAAAGTAGTGGCTTATTTTAGCAAAAGAACAACCGTGGCAGAAGCTAAATATCACTCGTACGAACTCGAAACGTTGGCCATTGTGAAAGCTGTAAAGCATTTTCGTGTTTATTTGCTCGGTATTAAATTTACGCTCGTCACAGATTGTAATGCCGTAAAAGCATCAGCTACAAAAAAAGATCTCATTCCCCGGGTTGCACGATGGTGGATTTACTTGCAAGATTTTAATTTTGAAATCGTATATCGAAAGGGAAGTAGTCTACCACATGCAGATTATCTCAGCCGCAATCCTTGCAATGTTGTTCGACGAGTTAGGCATAATGATTGGGCGTATATTGAGCAGAAAGGAAACGAAGAGGTACAAAATTTGCTGGAAAAACTCAGGTTAGGTGAACTTGACGCCAACCAATATGTGGAAAAAGATGAAATGTTATACCGCAGGCAAGTCAATTCAGACGGTACTCACAATTTGCAATGGTTTGTTCCAAAACAAAGTCGTTTAGGACTTATGCGAATTTTTCACGATGAACAATGCCATGTCGGTATCGACAAGACCTATGCATCTGTAGCCGAACACTTTTGGTTTCCCCGTATGAGAAATTTCATTAAAAGCTATCTTAAGCATTGTGTAATTTGCGCAGTAAAGAAAACCAGGACTGGTCCATTGCAAGGTTACATGAGTCCTGTAGAGAAACCGAAAGTACCATTTCACACGTTGCACATGGATTGTTTGGGTCCTTTGCCTATATCTTCAGACGGTTACAAGCACGTTTTGGTTATAGTAGATGCATTCACAAAATATTGCATCCTATCCCCAATGAAGACGGTTACCACTGCAGAAACACGAGAGAAACTGCAACACGTTTTATCACTATTCGGAACACCCAAGAAGATAATCATGGACGCTGGCACGTCGTTTAAGAATACAACCTTTCCTAAATATCTGAATGATTGGCAAATAGAACATCATTTCATCACACCAGATGTTCACAGAGGCAACGGACAGGTGGAAAGGTATATGAGGACTATAAGAAACCTGTTGAGAATTGAAACCAAGATTAAGTCAGAGTGGCCGAGTGGGCTATGGAAGATTCAGCTAGTTTTAAACACAACGATTCAAAAGTCAACTGGGGTGACCCCATTATTCATCCTTTTGGGAATTCAGAATTCGACACCGTTAATCCAGGCATTGTTACGAAATATATCTCCGGACCTAACTCCAATTCGCAATCGGAAGTTAGACAGAGAGCGAGTGGCGGAAAAGTTGTTTCCAGATCCAGGACGCATGGCAGATGTCAATCGAAAGAGACGAGACAACGTCCAGTACTCAGTTGGTGATTTTGTTTTGATGCATCGAGATTCCCACATGCATAATAGTAAAAGTGAATACGAATTTTTGGGACCCTATGAAATAATTAAATGCCTTGAAAACGGGCGGTTTGACATTAAAAAGGTGGGCACGAATATTGTCACGAAGGCTGCAAAAGAGCAGTTGAGAATGTGGCCCTTACAGTGGTCTTTATCTTGCGATATGGAGCAGATACTGGCGTTTATGGAGTCTGAAGACTCAGGTGAGTTTATTTGATTGGTCTCTGTCCCGATAGTGGTAGAGCCTGGTGGTGACTGAGGTCACAGATGATTTTGTGAGTTTATTTGGTTGGTCTCTGTCCCGATAGTGGTAGAGC
Source organism: Cheilosia soror (assembly GCA_949372485.1). Taxonomy (NCBI): domain Eukaryota; kingdom Metazoa; phylum Arthropoda; class Insecta; order Diptera; family Syrphidae; genus Cheilosia; species Cheilosia soror. Next base: position 66,843,898 of record OX443561.1, on the reverse strand, counting down.
CTGGTGGTGACTGAGGTCACAGATGATTTTGTGAATTTGTTTTATTGGTCTCTGTCCCGATAGTGGTAGAGCCAGGAGGTGACTGAAGTCACAGATGATTTTTTTTGTTTGATTGGTCTCTGTCCCGATAGTGGTAGAGCCTGGTGGTGACTGAGGTCACAGATGATTTTGTGAGTTTATTTGGTTGGTCTCTGTCCCGATAGTGGTAGAGCCTGGTGGTGACTGAGGTCACAGATGATTTTGTGAATTTGTTTTATTGGTCTCTGTCCCGATAGTGGTAGAGCCAGGAGGTGACTGAAGTCACAGATGATTTTTTTTGTTTGATTGGTCTCTGTCCCGATAGTGGTAGAGCCTGGTGGTGACTGAGGTCACAGATGATTTTGTGAATTTGTTTTATTGGTCTCTGTCCCGATAGTGGTAGAGCCTGGTGGTGACCGAGGTCTCCGCAGATAATTTTCTGGACTAGTTTTTGACTATTCCTGTGTTTTTTTTTATTTTTATTTGCAGAAGAACCCAATCAACTTAATTTGTCGAGAGCGACAACATTGTCAGGTGGGCCGTGTTAGCCTCAACCTAATTTTTTCCTCATCAACCCTTATGACAAGCAACAACATATAGCGTAATAACAGCAGCCAGCTGCGCCACCACAGTTCGAGATCGAGACACCAGACAACATTGCCACAGCTGCGGACTGCATGGGGACGACACACATAGCGATACGTCTGCATGGGCGAGTGAAGTAAATGGAGAGGAGGTTGGATGCCGATATAGGGCAGTTGATGATGTTTTTTTGAAGCGATCGGATCGATGCGGCTGGCGGTGTATAAACTCGTTCTTGTCTTGTATTTTTATGGATTTTACCCTTTCTTATTTTAAAAGTAAAAACTTTATAATTCGGAGTTTGTGTTTTCTTTTTTTTATTTAAAAATCATTATTCAGTGTTATCAGTACTTTAGGCGCACATCAGCATTTCAGCAATACAATACAGGAACCTCATTTCGGCAGATTGTACCTGTACAGGAAATTACTACTGCTTAAAACAACCGCCATACTTCCTCTTAATTTAATGGAATATCTGAAATGTGTTCAAACCCTTTGCCTGCTTGATGGTACGGATACCATAGCACGTCATGGGATCCTGGTCGGGAAGTAGCTGCTCGACATTGAGCTCCTCACGTATTCTGGTATTTGTAATGCGATCTCTGCGGGTCACACCAGCAATACAACGGAGAAATCTCATTTCGGCACTTTGTATACGCGATCTTATTCTTTCGGTCATTACCCAAACCTCGTGACCATAAATAAGAGTTGGAATTAAAAACTGGCAGCTTAACTTTGTCCTCCTAATAACAGAATGACCAAGCTGTCTCAAGTTTGACCCAGCCTGACCAATCCTACAGGAAAACTCAGCATTGCTCCTTCCATCACTCGTGAATGACCCCGAAATTTAAAAAAAAAATCTCCACCTGTTTCAATAGAACTCCACTAACATGCAAAGTGCATTGAACAAGCGTTTTGGAAATGACCATCACTTCAGATTTGTTCACGTTTATTTTTATCTCAGCTTTAACACAAACGTCTTTCTGTAAATCCTAAAAAGATGTGAACTAACGCCATAAAAGTAGTAATAACAGTAAGATCGATTGATGCAACCCCCCTGCTTGGGGTCACTGTTGAATTTGGAGTAGGTGCGAGGTTGGGTATATGAAAAGTTTCTTTTGGATTTAAGGAATCTCTTGGATTTAAATAAATCCAAATCCAACAGTGACCCCAAGCAGGTGGGTTGAAGGGGGCAGCATACCTACCTTACTGTTTATGTGTGTGTATTTTAGATGGTTTATCACTTTATTAAAAAGTTAAAGTAAGGTTTAAATGTGTAAGGGACCGTGGCCACGGTGTAGTGGTTGGAATCATTGCTTGTGACCCCTAGAGGCGTTGGTTCGAGGACCGACGGGGGACAACAATACTCTGCCACCGACCATAAAGAGAAACGAATAACATCAGAGTTTCTCCACCACTCTGCTTGGTAGTATAATGGATCGGGATAGGTCTGAGTGCTCCAGAATTTGAAAAATTCCCTCTTTAAGCTAATCAACCCTATCGGCAATTCCGAGGGAAAAATGTTTCCCCGAATGTTTTTTGTTCCCGGTAATTAAATCTACCCATCGTGAATTTCCATCGGAATTTTTTTTCCCCGGGAATCAGAAAAGTACTTTCGAAAATATGTTCGAATGTTTTGACAAGAGAGAGAGTAGAGTAATAATATTTTTGATATATTTAGAAGTGCGCATTTTTTATTAGCGATGGAAGAGCATGAGGAAGTGAAGAGGAAGACATAGAATCTTCGGACCTTAAACAGACCAGCACCAGATATCTTATAGGTGAAGAGCTAGTGGAGACCTTTGATATTATATAGAAAGTCGTCAATTTAAAGCCCCATTTAGATGGTCATTTTAGTTTCAGTTTCAGTTGAGCTATCAATTAAACTTTCAGTTGAACAGTTCAGCTACAGTGCATTTAGACATCATCTTAGTATTCAGTTGAGCTTTCAATTTACTCGTGATTAGCCGAAGGTTAGAAGATTATTTCTACTAAAACTGACAACTGAACTAAAAACTTATGTGAATTTCAGTCTCAGTTTCAGTTTCAGTTAGAAGCTTCAATTTTTGCATTTGGACATCAGTTTAACCGAAAGCATAACTGATAGCTCAACTGAAACTGAAACTTAAATGATCGTCTAAATGGGGCTAAATGTGGATTTGTGATTAAGACTTAAGGTGCTACTTCATGGAATGTAGCACATACGTTTGTAGCTCTGACGTCAACCGAGAGTGCACAAAGAGAGCTTGTACACGGCATGTAGCCATATTTACCCGTCTTTGCCGCAAACCAAAAAATCATTCGGAGTTACCCCATTACTTAAGCTAAGCGCATGATTGCGCTTTTTGCTGAAGGCGGCTACCAGGTTGGAGAGGGAACGACCACGAGGTTGGATTAGGCGAATCATCTATTTACAAAATGCTTTGCTTTTTTTCTTTGTATAAATTCATTTGCTATATCCGGATATTTTTCCATATGATTTAGAATAATCTGCAGCTGTTTTGTACTTGTTGTGTTTGACCTTCATTAAAACTAACAATATGCATTATTTTTTCTAAATATTTTGCAGAAAAACACTTACATTGCTGCTCCTTAGCTAAAGTTCCCTGACGAAATGCTAGCGGAATATTTCGGGGAAAATTACGATAATATTTCCATCGGAAATTTATTCCCGATAGCTATTTTCCCGACGGAATTTTTTGTTTGATTTCGAAATCATTCACGATACCTATTTTATTTTCCCTTTCGAAAATTATTTACGATACCTATTTTGTGAAAAAGGGAAACATTTCGGGGGAAATATTATTCCCGATAGGGGTGAATATCCCTTATCCTTATTTCTTAAGACCATTATGTAATTAAAATTATTGAGAATAATTCCTGTGACTTTAATTCAAATTCAAATGAGAATTAATGCCACTTTCTAATTTGACAGGCTTGGAAATATCCAAGGCTCGCTTTATTCATCTTGTCATCATTGGGTGTGTGCTTCGTCGATTATGTACAACTCTACTTAACGACATCTTTTTTACAACCATCATTTATTCTGCCCCTTATTACGTATGTATATGTTGAAGTTATTTGCTGTAATATTGATTTCCTTTCCCTATTATACGTATAAGGTACAATTTGCATGTAATTTGCATCTTATCTTATGGATGGATATTTGTTTTATTGTGAAAAATTAAATAAATGTAAAAATTATAATTGGGCATGTGCAAACCGCAAATGACGAGTAGTGACCAAATTAAATGATGCTTTGCATGCAATTGTAAGGCACACAATCCATCACAGCATGATCCACGTCTGATTAATTCTTTTGTGTAATTTATTTAGCTTTCATTTCTTTAAACATGAAAAACATACTCATACTTATATGTAACTAGCTGAACCCCCGCCAGCTTCGCCAGGCCTTTTTTTGTTTTTTTATTTTTTTTTATTTCATTTATTTACGGGCGACAATGTTTTCACTTTTTTTTGTATTGGAGGTGCCACGCCCCTTAGATTATCTGTAAGTTTGATCTTAATCGATTTGGTGGTTTTCGAGATATACGATTTTGAATGTTTTTTTTTTGTATGGGCGGTGCCACGCCCCTTTATCAGATTTTGACCAATCTTCACAGGAGCACTCCACGGCCAATACCTGAGATTATCTGTAAGTTTGATCTTAATCGATTTGGTGGTTTTCGAGATATACGATTTTGAATGTTTTTTTTTGTATGGGCGGTGCCACGCCCCTTTGTCAGATGTTGACCAATCTTCACAGGGGCACTCTACCGCCAATATCTAAGATTATCTCTGAGTTTGATCTCAATCGAATATGTGGTTTTCGAAATATACGATTTTGAATGTTTTTTTTTTGTATGGGACTATTGGAACAGGAATAAAACCACAATCAGCCACGCCCCTTTGTCCAATTTTGACCAATCTTCACAGGAGCAAAAAACCGAGTTTTCGTCAAAAAAGTTTAGAAAACCGAAAACCAACTCGTTTGCGTTTGACGTTTCAATTAGCTGTGAAACCAGCTATGAAATGTTTGTGGCGACTAGACTTTTATTTTAGTTACTAAACTTCCGTATTGACATAATATAAAAACAAAATTATTTAAGCTACTTAATAATCATTAACTTATGGTTAAATGCATAAAATAATTTACATAAGCAACATCCAAAATCAAAACATCTGAAAATACCATTTAGTTGTGGCAGCTGGCAGGTACCTAGTTTGCTCTTTATGGTGCAATGCAAAGATAACAAAAAAACTCTCACTCTCATTTAGTCTCTCACATCTTGTCAGCAGTTTTGCTGAGCTAGCTAAATGTTGCAAAAGGTGTGTCTGCAACAACCCAACGATTTTACTCGTTTTCGTGGCGTTTTCATGGAAAACGACCTCAAACAACTCGTTTTGAAAACTGCAATATGTATGGGAAAACTTCTGTTTTCGAGGAAGTTTTCGACTGTTTTCGCGAAAACCCAGTTTTCGGCTTGGTGTGAAAAAGGTGTAAGGTAAAAAAAAACTTAAGTCGAGTTTAATTGTTATTGTTCGTTGCAGCAATTTTATTGGACAAAGTTGACTTTAAAGCTGATATTCCTTAATATTTCCTCGTAGAAAAAGCTTTTGCTTTACTTATTATAAAATAGAAATGCATTCTTGTAATTCAATACATACTACTCATAAAATGTACCGCCCGTCTGTTAGTTTCTTCATAGCTCGAGAACCATTCGTCCGATTTTCATGATTTTTTTTCCGATTTATATATGTGTGGCCAACTTAGTCCGTAGGGTGGGTGAGAATTGCTCAGGAGTAAAGGAGTCGCGGGGAATAAGAGGGGTCTCACGAACCGTTGGCCGTATGAACTAAAAGTTTGTATGTTTATAGATAAGTCAAAATTATTGCATGACTCATTCATCGTTTTTCGAAATTCGTCCTATAACGGTTGATTTATACTCATAAATCTATGTATGTATGCACAATTGTACATATCTAGATCTATATTTGAGATCTGCAGCTATGGAAAGTGTAACGATATGATCGCGTAGTATTCACCTGTTTTCAATGTTTATCCTGTAATGCCCAGTTGTACAGTCAGAGTTTAAACTCTCGTTTTGGTTTAAACCTTCGTTCAACAAATTTTCGGTTTTACTGTGTTCGTTTAAACCCAAAGTGGAGTTCAACTCTCGGTTTAAGTTAAACGCCTGCATTCTGCCGTTTAAACTTTCGTTTCGCATTTTGAGGTTTATTTTGACAGCTGCTATTTCATACAGAGAGATAGAGAGGGAGAACAGAAATGAGAAATTGTTTGGGTGCTGCACTTCTTGAATTTATATGAGTAAAAAGTAGAGCTATGATTAGTTCCAGCATTACTGCGGTAAACCCACTGTCATCAGAAAATTTCAATAGATTTTCAACCAATATAATGTACTTTTCAATGAAAACGCATTTTTCCAAGTGAACATCAGGTAGATCTTAGCCCAAACATAATGTAGACAACCGTAAATTGTATTGAAGTTTTTTCAATACAAATTATTTCTTTTCGTGTGTGGAAATGACGATTATTTTTTTGTAATGTACTAGTGATTTCTTTAGATTCTTCGCGAACAAAATATATTTCTATACAAACTCAAATCTTTCACATTTTGTTTTGGCTGAAACAAGACACTACCCACTCTATTCTTTTTGCAATGCAATTTGTTTGTCCGATTTTGAAAACACTTCTCGGGAAAATGCCTGTTCAGTTCAAAGGTTTCGGAGTTCATACCATTTTTGTATACAGATCTGGATTACCTACATTTTTTGTTTAAAAAAAAAGTAAAACCAGAACAAGATAGCGCAGATTTTCGTAGAAACACCAGCAAAAAACTTTGCGCCTACCTATTACCAGACAATGACCCTAATTAGAGGCTCATAAAATCCTTTCAATATTTTACTGGCGACGGGTGATTGGATGTGGTAAAAACCCAGCGAGTTACAAAGAAGTAGTACCTGTGATCGCATCCGTCTGAATGCCACATACATTTCAACAACTAGATATGTATTATTATTGAAAAAAAAAGAAATAATAATTACTGCAATAATTAATTGGTGAAGGTAGATGACAGTTCAAACATGTGTCGAAAATAAATCAATTCACTTCGTTAATACCAAAATACACAATGTAATAATATTGCACACATTTTCTTTTATTTACAAATGGTAAGATAGATAAAGTAGAGAAAAGCAATAACCATTTACTTGGTCAAAAGTGCGCTGGTAGAAAAATATCCCCTTAAGGGAAATTGTTCTGCGCTTCCACAACTGCATTTAGTTAACTGTCAGATTATTTTGTACTGTGAAACTGAACGAGTTAAACCAAAAGTTTAAACTCTCGGTCAGGTTTAGTTAAACTTCAGTTTAAACTCTGACTGGGCATAAGGGTGTTAGTGTATGTAAACCATATTTTATTACTTTTTTAAACTATTGGTACGATGTATATAATTTCTCTCATTTATAGATGTAATGTCCATTTAGGTTTTAGTGTAGTGGTAGAGGAGTAAAAATAAAGGGGGTGGTAAAGGGTATCTCTCGAACTACTAGGCCGGTTTTAAAAATTCTTTTGCCGTTGCGTTCGGATCAGTACAGGTTACGTAAGGAATAAGTTGGGACGGGGGAGGGATAGGTAAAGGAAAGCGGTGGTAGGGACTAACTCTGGAACTATTTACTTACTTAGATGGCGCTACAATCCGGGGTGGACCTGGGCCTCAACCAACACGCCTCTCCAGTTAGCCCGATCTGGAACTATTTGGCCGATTTTAGAAATTCTTACAACATTGTACTGGCTATACTTTCGGATCCAGTGTAAGTTACTTAGGGAGACGATGGAGGAAGAGGAAACGGAGGTGTAGGGGTTATCTTCTCGGTTATTGCCGTAGTTTACCTCCGACAGCCATGTTTTTCACATGGACAGCTATATGTTACATGGTCGTGTGTGAGCTGCAGTGGTGATTTGTTGCTACTTGCTTCCACTAAAAAAATAACGTGTTTAGTTTACAAAAAAACATTGCGTTAACATATTTTGTAAGCTCAAAAAGAGGAAAAAATATAAAAAAACGTCAAATAAATTTAGTTTTATTTAAAAGAAATGAAACCGGCGGGCGGAGCCGCGGGCATTGCTAGTTTAAGATAAAGAAGAAGATAAAAACCTAAAAAAAAGGGTTGCCGATTTGGACACGCTGAATCTAATGGCATCAAAAACTTAACTTCGTTCGCCCGATCTTTGGCTAACCACCTCCAGTTGCGCACTGCAAGTTGGTTGAGGTCCCCTTTCACTTGTGCTGTGCACGCCACCTAAAGCGAGGTCTTCCTCTACTGCTTTGTCCCTTCGGATTGGAATCAAAGACTCTTCGGGCGGATCGCTGGTGTCCAGTCGCTCTACATGCTCCAGCCATCTTAGACGATTGATGCGTACTTTTCTGACCAGGTCGATGTCGCTGTCACAATTGGACAAAGGGGAGCGGCACTTCACATACAAAAAAAAAATATTCAAAATCTTTTAGGTACCTCCTATACAAAAAACATCTTCCATGGGGTGAAACTCGATGACGTTTTATCTCGATAACCGCTGGGCCGATTTTCATGATTTTTTTATTCGTATTGCTGTATTTCAGGGGCCAGATTCCGTAAAATGAAAACGATCGAACGATATCGTTTCGACAATAGCAGTCTCTGTCTATTGCCACAGATATGATAGAGACAGGTTTAGTGAAAACGATATCGTTCGATCGTTTTCATTTTACGGAATCTGGGCCCAGGTTTTAGCAGAATGACAATTTCAGCAAATCGATTTATTCTCATTTCTCGCATTTTACGAAAGAACGTTATTACCAAAGACCTAAGCAGTACAATTCCTGTGCACGGGCGGGTACAGCGAGTACACCATAAATATTCCTGATCTAGCTACATAGTAACAAAGCAGCAACCGCAATAAAGAAGTTGGTCTTATTTGCATCCTACAGTTCTTCATAGGCCTGGAATATGCATAAACTTTCGCCTACCAATAAACTCGACAGAAAACCAGAAAGAAAAACAAGAAAATGCATTCCTCCCAGACCCACTATCCAATCCAACACAAACGTGTTTTCTGTGAAAAAAAAAAACAGAAAAATCGTAAAAAAAAACTATTTATTTCTAAAATTAAACGCACAACTTTGACGCTTTGACGTTGTGTTGTATAAGAAATTTTATACAAGATCCGAAACTCTGCACTTCTACAGCGCGCTGCAGCGCGGAGCAATAGTGATGGTGAGGTGATTAATTAATTCCTCTGCGCTGGTGACTAGGCTGGGGGGACTGCGACAAAAAAAAAAAGAATATCAATTCCACTCATTTCCGACTGAGTGTTGGTGGGTACAAAGTTCAGCAACCAGTGGTTGAGTTTGAGTTTCATGCGTACTATAGGCAGGGCGGCAATGCCCCAGTCCCAGTCCCTACTTAACAAGCTAAAGAAACATCATTCACGCTTTCCGTCACGGCATTGCCCTCACCACTGTAATTTGAATGGAACAGCTTACCTTCAAATTTGTATGATCATGTCACTGCTCTTAGATTAGTAAGATCATTGAGGTTATAAACTTAGGGTTAGGGTTGGGGTCTATTTAGAGCTTACCTAGAAGACCTTGAGGGCCAATGCCCTTTGGCCTGTCGACGGACGACAACGACACACGACGGAGGCGCAACCCAACCTGAATCTCACTCAGTAAACCAATACCTCTGCCTCCTCAGAGCTCAGTGGCAGTGAAGTGGTATTTTGAGTGAGAAATTATTTTATTTGGGTACTCATTCACTGGCCAACATCGCGTTAAATCAGTTCGCATTCATTTCGTGAACGATTCGGTCGGGTCTACTGTTGAGTTCTTAAAGTGCTTCCATACTACCACCTTATACTGTTTCTCTTGAATTTGTGAAACGTATTCTTACAACTGAGTTCAGTTTGTTTTTTTAAATTAACTGTTACGTGTTCAGAGTGCATTTGAAAAAGTGTTATAAATTTGATTGACAGAAAAGTGCTTTGTAGAAGAAATATACAATACATACATACCAATACATATTTGCTGCTCAGTTTAAATTAAGGTGATGCAACTCATATTTATGTCTTATTTAACATTTCAATTAAACTGATGTAACTTTAGAATTGTTTATTACTATGTACTTGTTTACAAAAATATTTGCAGGACCATGGGTTATCAATACAATGTCCGTTTTGGCCTTTGAAGGGCAGCCAAATTGATTTCATCGGATTTTATAGGTGTTGGTGTTGTCTTGTCAGTTTCAGTTGTCAATTTGGACATGTAGCAACCAATGGCAATCGCCTGCATAATAGGTCGAGTTATTACATTGTCATTAATCTTGTTTGAAGTAAGGAACTAGTTTTTTAAATTAAAATTTTTTATTTTGTTCGTAAAGTGTTTTTAAATTGAAATGTTTCACAATGGTTGTATTGATATGAGTGTATTGCATTTACCTTACAATTACAAAACATCCAGAAATACACCTAGATACCCGGCATACATTGACTATTTTAAGCAGAAACTAGATCTTTTGCAATAAGAAGCTGATAACACTTTCTTATAAGAGTTCATTTTTTTTAAAGATCTATAGAAAGCAAGAGAATTGCTTTTGCTTTTTCCACAATCCAATGTTCGACCTTTGACTCATCTTCTACCTCATTAAAGTGGTTCGTAAGTGTACAATTGTTAATGTTTTCTCCTTTATTATTATCGTGTTTTAAGAGACGGATCGACGTTCACTATTTGTACAGAAATAAGATAAGAATAGCCGTTGTTTGGTCCTGGGGTTTTCTTTTTACAGTTATGTCTCGCTAATCGGAACCAATTATTGCAATAATGTTGGATTAGAAAAATAAATAGGAATAATCAATATGTAATTATATTTATTATATTTTAATCCCTGTGAATAAAAAATCGTAGTCGCAATACTATAAAACAGTATATCTATAATGTAGTTATAGTCTTGCGCATCTTGCGTGTATATTAAATTTGATGACAAGTAATTAGGGACCATGTTATAATTCATTTTATAAACAAAAATTATGAGATTGTATATGATGCAGGAAAAATGCATCAGCAGTTCCTCAGATCCAAATGGATGACCATTCAATCCATCCCAAGGACTCAATGCACCTTTTAGGAGCCACAGTCAATTCAGGTATCTCATGGAAGAACCACTTATCCTATATCGCAAGATCGGCGTCCGTTAAGTTGAGCTACCTATTTAGAGCAAAGAGGTACTTTAGCCCAAGCAACTTCTCCTCCTCTACAAAGCACAGGTTAGACCAGGCCTGGAATAATAGCCGTTTTTTATTATCAGTGTGATCTGATCCGGATCAGATTTGAAATTTGAAAAAATGCTAATTGATTTTATGTGTTGTTAATTGTGTTTCATACTTTGGTCTGGCAACATTTCTGTGTGGCTATAATTTACAGGGGCACCAACATTTAGTGAATGAAATAAAGAACGCCACGAAACAACAACGGGAAATAGTTGAATTAATTTTTAGATCATATTTCGTGATCTCGATGAAAAGCAGGATTACATGTTGTTGTTGTAAGTGCATGTAAATCGATGATCTATATGGATCATAGCTGATAATAAAAAACGGTTATTGTTCCCATATATGAATCTCGGCCCCAAAACATTCAATTAACATACTTGACAGCATACAGAGACGTGCAGTTCGGCTTATTGGAGACTCTACCAGTCTACACTCACTTCGAATCTACAACCGTTGGTGGGTGCACAGAAGACAAGTCGCTGACCTTTGCTTGTTCTATAGGTACTTCCATGGTAGATGTTCCGAAGAACTCAAAGACATTATCCCTCGAAATGCGACTTTTGTGCGCCCCACAAGACAGGCAGCTAATGCTAATGCTCATGGCCATACAATACACTAGAAACTCCTTCTGTTAAAGGACGGGCAAACTTTGGAACACACTTCCTGTAGATAGATTTCCAGAAGACTACAACTGCCTTTCCCGGGAAAAGTATTTAAAAAAAATACGTTGTTTAATACAAGGTGGGCCAAAAGAAGTCATCCGATGTTGTTTGGCTCTTATTTTTTTTCTAAATGAAGAACATTGATTCTGTTTTTTGATTATGTTTATTTGAACCTTTAATAATAAACCAATAACCAATGAAACCAACAACCAAAAAACAGAATCTAAGTTTTTCATTTAGAAAAAAAAAATGAGAGCCAAAAAACATCGGATGAATACTTTTGGCCCACCCAATATTTAACCACGATAGATGTATACTGTATATATACCTACTGCATTTAAGGATGGTGCGCAATGCGCATAGCCTTATTTTGGAGTATTTAACGTTTATTAATATTTTCGTTATTTCCCATGAATAATACGGTTGAACAAAATTCGAAATGGGGTTTTGTAATCGTGTTATAAATATTTGTCGCACACATTAGCCGTTTTTTATTATCAACTGTGATTCATATAGATCATCGATTTACATGCACTAACAACAACAACATGTGATCCTACTTTTCATCGAGATCACGAAATATGATCTAAAAATTAATTCAACTATTTCTCGTTGTTGTTTCGTGGCGTTGTTTATTTCATTCACTAAATGTTGGTGTCCCTGTAAATTATAGCCATACAGTAATGTTGCCAGACCAAAATATGGAACAAAATTAACAACACATAAAACCAATTAGCATTTTTTCAAATTCGAATAAGTCACTACTCCGACTTTCGAGATGTTTTCTTTCGCTATATAGCACAGAAATATAAATAGAAATATTATCAGTACAATACGGTTAATTATGATGCGTATTTGAACATAACATTTGAGCATAGTTTTCCACAAAAAAATATTGAGTGCAAAATGTATACAGATTTGTATTCATATGGTAACACCCCCGACACAACAGCGAAATGTCAAACTCAAATATGAGCAAGTGCAATGGAGAAATCATCGCGTTGTGACGTCACATTGTACCGTGTGGCTGCAATATGGCGGTGGCAATACAAAGTTTGTCATAATTGGTACTGGATTTTTTATGTGAAAAACAACTGTTGCCACAACTTAAATATAAAATATTTCAATGATCCAGTTTGTTTTATTTTCATGATCTGATCCGGATCAGATCACACTGATAATAAAAAACGGCTATTGTTGATATTTTTTTTTTTATTCTTCTAAGAAAATGTATTTTTTTTTTTATTTTCCAATCCCGCGCATACATTTCGCGGGATTTTATTCACAAACCAGTAAGAAATAGACCGCCGACTTCTCGTGCTCCTAGTCGATTCTCCCCGGAAAAAATTACCCTGTCTGTGAATACGTGTAAATGTCAAAATTAATGGCGGCAATGATTTTCCATGCTATACCATGGGCCTAGGATTTTTCAAGTATGAGTGCGTTAATGGCGCTCCTTTGATTTTGTACAGCACTAATACATGAAAGATCCTTGGCCCGCCCCCGGCAGCTTATAGGCAAAGTCCGTTATGTGGGAGGAGTCGACGGTCTATTCTTACTGGTTTGTGATTTTATCGCTTTGTTCTGACAATATATCGATATTTGAAGTTTTACTTTTATGTATTTTTTTAATTTAATTTAGCTCCCACGAGTGTCGAAAAAACAATTGACACTGTTTTTTTGTTTGGGAAGGCTTGCTTCCAAATCTAACGAGGAATTCCTTAAACAAAATACTATAAAATATATTTCAATTCATTGATTTTTATTAGTTTTTAAATTATATGTACTTAAACGAACATACTAAAATTATTTTTTGACACAAATTTTTTTTAGTGCAGAAGACATCTTGATTTTTTTTTGACATGAGATCAACACCTTTATCTGGATACACATTAATATCCGAATGAACAGATATCACAGCAAGTGAGCTTAATCTTGCATTCTCCATCTCCATAACGCTTCAGGTCACTTTTTTAATACTTTTCATAGTTGAAAAGGTTCTTTAAACACTAGCTGTGCCTGGAATGCCTACCAGTTGTTTGTTTGTTGTTTGTTTCAATGAAGTTCTTGGAGCTCTTAATTCAACTTCAAATAAGTCCTCGGCAAGTTGGGATTGGGATGCGGATTAAAAAGCCCCTCTGAAAAAATCTTCGGCATCTTCTCTCATGTTCCTAAGAGAATTCACATATTCACAACTTCTTTTGTGCGGTCGATTGCAGAAACGAAATCGAAGGATTTGTTCTGTAAGAAAACTGAATAGTTTTTCGTATACAATGAGCCTTACTAGGAAATCACTTTTTTTGAACCGCTTCCAAAAGTGTTGATGCTTTCGAAGTCATCGCCCACGTTCTGCTTGTTATTTCTTCAAGACTTATTGAGGTGCATTTGAAGAGCTCTATTAAATGAGATTAAAGGAAATAATACTGTCATGCCTTTCAATGAATCTAGTTTCACAAAGATGTAGAAGTCGAGTTTTTCGGCCTCTCGGGTGCGTGTTTTTTAGTGACATTTTTGAAAGTTATATTTGTATCTGAATGAATGCGGAAAAAATTAGCTATTTCACTAACTACACCAATTCAATTACGAATTGCAGGATTTGACATGTCAAGCATTCTACGCGGCGCCGGCGTTTAGATTACGAAGGTTAGTTAGTGACTTCGAAATGAAATACATGCTTGTTTTTTTTTCAAAATGTTCATCCTGGTTTCGATTAACGGTATCATTTGAAATTACTACAGACTTAGCTTTCTAACGAAAGTTTACGCGGCGATCATCCAACACAATATCGTGGACTTTTTTTGAACATTTCTTCGTGCTGATGTGTTTTGGAGGTCTGGCTATGGGAGCTCAAAGTCATTTGTGCTTGTGCGAACGCAACAAAATTCAAAATTCGAAATTTTATAAGTCTGTTTTCAGTCTCTTTAATAGTTTAACTGTGCAAAAAGTAGTATTTTATATTAAAAAACGAAACTCACTTATATTTCCATTTTGGCCAATTCTCACAAACCCAATTTCTTTCGATCACTGTAAAAAGTTAAGCGTTTGACAGATCTGTTTGATTTTTTGTTTGTCTATGCCGAGATAGAAACAAAGATTTCAGAAAAAAAATCCTCTATGTCGCCATCTTGCATCGAGGACACTGACATATCGAATAACTCCGTAGCCATTTCCACTCCAGCTACCGTTTTTTTGTCGTAAACGTACCTACTTCTTTTCTGCCGCTAAGATGTCTATTTGGGTCACCCCTGCCACAACAAGAACGGCTGGTTCCGACACCGTTCGGTAGGCGCTTGCCACGCGTAGAGCTCCGCGTCTCTACTCAGCTGTTATCTGTTTTCGGTACTTTTCCTGTCGAAGTGCGTTTGCCCAAATCTCAAATCCGTAGAGGAGGTTGACATGCAAAATCGACCATTAAAACGACGATTATAGTCGATTACAAATTTACAAAGGACTTAAATCAAAAATCGCCAGCTGTTGCTAAATATAAACGACACGTAGAATAAAGGTCAATATTTAGCGGGGTACCGGCCGCGGCGCGGCGGCGTGATGTATACTATAAAAAAGAACAGCGAAAAACTAGTTCACAACAAAAATGTATTCTATTCTACATTGGTAAATCTTTCGAAATTAGCTAAAGTAATTAGCTGAATTAAGCGAAATTTTGTGTTTATGTGCACGTCGATTGTGCTAAGCAGTTCCACAATACAGCTTCCTTGGTTTCAATATTTTGTACCTACAAACATACCTATCTAGGTATTTCATATTCAAAATTAATAGAAATGTTTGCAACAAATCGTCTGTGTGCAAGTTTGTTGTTTACTTTTTCGTATATGTAGGAGGTAGTAAAAGAAGATTGTATATTCGGGCATTATTTCGAATATACCTATGATTTTGTTTTCACTCCAAAAAAAGGTTTAAAAATTAACTCTTCTAAAATCCGTTTTTTTAATAACTCCCGCTTTGTCTATTTCTCAGAATTCCACTTGTATTTTATCAACTTCACCGTTCAAAATTTAATAGTACTGGCTTTCCATTTTCTTTTATTTTACAAAGCAATAACAAAAGCAGCATTTGTTTTCTACTGTCGACGTTTTTTTTGTTTTCTTGTTTTTGCTTACATTATTTGAATGAACTTTAAAACCGTGTAAATGTCCATAAGATCATATTTTTGTATTTTTAAGTTATTCCACGAATAAATGTTCTCGAGTAGGGTAATGGCTAACGGTTTTACTACTTAAACTTGTTGCAATAACCGGTCGCAGATAAAAACAGGTTTTTTGGTCTTTGATCGAGTGATTAGCAGATTATAAATAATTAGTAAGCGAAAAAAGTTCTGTGACCGAAGTGAAGTTCAATGAAGTTGGGCGAAAATTAATAGTTGACGGTTTCACTTATAATCATGAAACACAAGTGAGTGAAGCTTCTCGATGGTCAATTAGATGCTGACGAAATTGCAAATTGAATATTTGTATTAGTGCAAATTTGTCAGAAAATTCATGACAACTATGGGAAAATTAGTGACAATATTCATTGTTTTTTTTATGAAACGAAAAGTTGATAACAATTTTCGGCTACTGTCATAAAATAATTCTACAAAATTCTCTAATTAACAGAAAAAATAATCGTCAGTTTACGAATTGTCAACTGTCGCTGTCACTTGTTGCAATTGTCAACTATTATGAAATAGGACCTATGTAGGTTGCTACTGTAGTGTTCTTCGCAGATGTTGGCGAAATTTCCTATTTTTTTTAAATATTTCTCCCGGGAAAGGCGAACCTATAACGATTCAACAGCGCCCGGAGAATTCTCTGAAAACATGTTAGCGAAAAGATCTGCCTTTTTTAAGGTGTTGTTGCTAGCGTGCAAAAATAGTCTTATGGTTTTCTTCACAGGCACGCCAACACAATGTTGTAATGTGATAAAAAAGAGAAAAGTCACGTACTTTAGGGTAACAGTTTAACTCTCATCGCTTTATAAACGTTGCTTATATTAAAATATTGTATTTTTATAGTACATTCGTTTATAAAATAAAGTTTAAATGAATTAAAAATGGACACGGTATTTTCCTAGATAATCTACCTATAACTACACCACCAAGTTAAAATTTTCAGTTTCTGTAGATATACTTATTACCTACTCGCGATATTAAATATAGAAAAGGCATTCCAATTCAATAGATATTAAAAACCTTAAATGTTAAGTTTGTTTCAAAATCACATACATATGTAGATAATACAACCGGTTTAACTTTGTGGAGCATAATCAGAACTTTTTTATTCTTTTTAAACGTCAAGTTCATTGGCGTAAAATGCCCAACAACCTTCTTTCTTTTAAGTAGCCTTACTACTTACCACAGATCAAGAAAGGATAGACTAGACATCCATTTTAACGCAAGGTTCTATTTTTTGCTTACATGCAGGCGTAAATTCGAGGTTTACCCAATACCCAAAGAGCTAAATATGTACAGTGAGCGTCAAAAGTAAGTGAACACCGATGCTCCTTTGAGTTTTCTTTGGTGTCTGGAAACTAACAGGTCTCACCAACCAATAATCTTTAAAAAGTGTGCCAACGAAATAACAATAAAAAAACGTATTTTATTTTTACAGCATACAATATTTACAGCAAAATTGTTTTCAAACTAAAAAAAAAAAATCGTAACAGCATTGATGTTCACTCATTTTTGACGCTCACTGTCCATTTACTGAGTCGTATATGTAGATACTAATTGCATCTTTTCGCTGAATCGTATGCGTATTTTTTCTGTTCACTGGGTCGTATACGTACTTTTTTTAAAGGCTTTTACTTAACTTCGTGAAAAATTTGTTGTGTCAAAATCTTGCAAGTCAAATTTGAACCACTTTCTCTAAACTTAGAACTTTGAAATTTTCCATGCTGGTTGGGTTGTGAAGACAATGCAATATTTAGAAAGAATTTTTGGATTTTGACTTCCCCTGTCCCTTTGAGGGAGGCTTTTTCATAACGCATGATCCATTAGCCGTATTAACTTGAAACTTTATATGTCAATAGAGAAGTCAAAACTATTACATACCTAATTGATACTTTGTACCGATTCGTCCTATAAGGGTTGGAAAAAGTGGGTGCAAACTTTTCTATTTCGACCTTACAACGCTCAACTTGCCATTATGCTCATAAATATATGTAGGTCAACTCAAAAAATCCTTTTAATTGTTAGGCAATACTTTGCCGAGTATTTTGAGCTAACATTCATTTTTCTGTGACCACATTTTCCAGAGGGCAAGATATAATAAATTGAAAATAGATCTTATTCGGCCAAATGCGAAAAAAATTGCTTTCTTGATTGCAGTTGTGCTTAGGAAGGGTAGTTTTATTTGCGTTCTAAAAATAGAATTGTCACTATGGCGTGCATTCAGAATGTATGCTCATATGTATGGCGTAGTTGAATTTGATGTAGGGAATGGATATGGATAAAACAAACTATGTATACATATGTCCGTATATAGGAGTTTGTGATGCGTAAATATGTAGGTATGCACATGCACAATCGTACATACTTATATTTGAGATCTGCAGCTATGGAAAGTGTATAGGTAGGTAGGTACGCGTAGTAATATCAATCTAACCATACCTGTCATTCATTTATGTGAAATACATACCTATCTATTATGTCCATTGACTTAGGACTTTGAAATTTTGCATGCTGATGTTTCAGTTTTGACGACAATACAATAAACTAATATGTAGTAAAAAAACCTTTTGTAAGCATGTAGGTAGATATTAAACTGCACTAAAAAGCAAAAAATAAAATAATAGTTTAAAAAACTAAAAAACGCTTTTATAAGTAGGTACATAGGTACTGCACTAAAAGCAAAAAAATAAAAATTAACCAATCTATTTTTAAGGTTTATCCTGGAAGGGGCTTAGTGTAAGCCATGTTTGTAGTTATGTATTGTATTATTTGAGTGTAAACTACACAAACATGGCTTACACTAAGCCCCTTCCAGGATAAACCTTAAAAATAGATTGGTTAATTTTTATTTTTTTGCTTTTAGTGCAGTACCTATGTACTTATAAAAGCGTTTTTTAGTTTTTTAAACTATTATTTTATTTTTAAGTTCAAAATTGAACAAAATTGAAGTTTTTGAGTTTTTCTATAGAAAGAATAGGGACAGTGTGAATATTGCTCTGCATACGGTATCTAATTTTTTTTTCTTTGTGTGTTTCATAGATTCAAAAACAGAAACTTTGATAAGTAGGTAGGTATTATTTTTCTCTTTTAATGGCTGGGCGCAGTAGCGCAGTGGTTAGTGTGCTGGACTACTGTGCGAGGGATCCCAGGTTCGAACCCCGGAAAAACACAAATTACATCTTAAAGTTTTTTCTACTGCGCCACCTCTCGCGAACGTCTGACAAACATCCGAGAGTATGACTGTCATGAAAAAGCTTCTCAATTCAGCCGTTCGGACTCGGCATAAAATTGTAGGTCCCTTCCATTCGTCCCAAAAATAAAAACTCACACAAAACGAATGGTTGCGAGAAGCTAGGCCTTGGGTGTCACCCGCCTGTTGCTATTTATTTTTTAATGGCTGGGCAATATTTAAGTTTGTTAAATTATCGGAAAAATTATATTTTAAGTAAATCATAGGTTCTCGTCCGATTATCGAAGTTAACAGGAAGGACCGCTTGGGTGGAAACACCGCGTGTTGTTGGAATATGGTCCTACCCTCTTTTCATTCATTTGTGTTTTATGGTCTCATTGCTTCGTATTTGCATAGTTTCTTCATTTGATTGATACACCTTTTTGTAACCCTTATATGTACCGGTTTGAATTTGAGCATACTTTTTCAATAAACTGAGTGCACATTTTTTATACCCTTTAAATATAGGAAAAACTTAAGGGAATTTATTAACCCACAGTTTCATAGACTACAAATTTAAACTAGAACTTCAGTTCAACAATTAATTCGGTTGCATAGAATAGTTTAATCTTTGAACCGAGTTAATTCTCTAGTTTAAGTTAAGCCACAGTATTTTGCCGTTTTAACCTCAGATCGGCAAACACAAATATTTGACGTTTGTTTTTCTTTGAAAGAAAAGAAAAGGAACGATTTGGCAAAAGTCGAAGGTATAAAAGCTAAGTACATACTATACAACACTGCCATATTCTATTCATAAAATTTAGTTAAACTGAGTTCATTTGAACTGAAGTTCAGATTACATTACGAAGCCGCTCGAGTTGAACTTCAAATTTAAACTCAAGTTCAGGTTCAGTCGAACTTTAGTTTAAACTTCCAATGATTGTATAATGATTAAGTTGAAGGACGAATTTTAAATCCAAATAAAATTTTAGCAATTCACAAATTGAGATACAAGGTTCATTTCCTGACAGGGTAAAGCGGAAAAATGTCTTCCCAAGTGGAGAAGATTGTCAGAATTCAAACAACAATGAGTTAAAAGGAGTCTGATAAGGAATTAGTGGTGTAATTCACCTCCACCAAAGTGACTGTGTCTATACGAGTTTTTGTTAAGGTTATTCTCATAGACAGCATTTTTTGTTGTTTTACGGGAATTTAACTGATTTTTGTCCATACTCAATTGAAGATCATGGAAAATGGCTGTCACGTAAATATTAAATAGATGGAAGATAGTTACAAGATATATACAAAATCGTATCTACTGCACTTACAGCTCTAAAGAAAAAGCGATTTTAATAAATTTTGTGACAGCATTTTCAAAGCCAATAGACAAGAGATTGAGATATTGTTAGTCGGTGAAGTTATGACATAATTATTATTAGTTGTCGATAGGAAAACACAACAACAAACAGTACATCAAAATGTCCAGAAAGGTTTCTGAAAAAAATAACAAGCCAATACTGTTTATGTTATTACAGCTTAGCTGCCTATAATAAATGTGTGTATTACTGGAATAACTTATTAGCCTTCTTGAGTTCAACCCACTTTGATAAGATCACTAAGATGTGGAATAAAAATAACACATTAACTTGTAAATGATTCACAGTAAGCTTTTATAGGTATATAATGCACGTATAGGTATGCACGTGTTTTATTATTATACGATGCAAGTATGTACTGTACATATCCACAAACTAGGAGACTAAACAACAGACCCCAAGCTCAGAGCGAAATCGAACTAACCTAATTCTGATGACTTTTGAGCTCACTGACAAAAAAGCCGCTGTAAAACTAGATTGTAAAAGCTAAAAATAGTAGGAAGTAGAAAAAATATGTCTGATAAGTGAATTATCACTTGTATTCATGTTTAGATTAATATAACTAAAAAATGAATTCTTCTTCTCATAATCAATTCTGATACTAGCTGTCATTTAAAATGTTGAAATTTCAGTGGGAATACAAAATTGGATTTCGAACTTTTGTCTGCTGAAATTTTGAATATAGGGGCGGTGTAAATGTACTATAAGGAACTTAAAAAGGCTCAATTTCGAATGGAAACAGTACATCAAAATGTCCAGAAAGGTTTCTGAAAAAAAAACAGCCAAAACTGTTTATGTTGTTATAGTCATATATGGAACATAAAACTACATTTTTTAATGACATTCAATTTGATTTTGTAAAAAGCTAAATCTACAGTAGATACCCAAAAACATTTCTATTCTTTTTTTTTGTGCAAAACTTGGAGTGCCTCAATAAACCTTTTTTCGGGCCTATACTTTTATCGGTTTATATCTACATATTAACTTCTTAAGCTCGAAGTATCTTAATCTGTTTTACAAACATAGTTTCTGGTGGTGTAAAATGGGATCTCAGATTTCTTGGTAGTAAAAAATATAGGTAACGTTTTTTCTTTAATTTTTCACCGCTCAAGCCTTTAAAAGTTATATAAATTTTGTTCTAGCATATACTACCGCAAACTGCCTAGTGGCTACTGTTGTTGCTACTCCTGTCATCATCAGCAAATAATTATGTTCACAGGCCTATGCTGGCTGGAAAGGTTATATATATAAAATAATACAAATAAATAGGTTGTGCAACATGTCCACATAAAACCCTAGGCCTAGATTCTAACAACAATTCGCTTGTGTGAGATTTTATCTCTTGGCAACTAATGGAAGGGCTCTCTAGTTTTATGTCAAGGCCGAACTGATGAATTGAAAAGTTTTTTACATTTATACTTGGTTGGATACTTGTCAAACCCGCCAGTAGTCAGTTACATCAAAATGTCAGAAATAGTGACGTATGTCAAACTAACGTACTGACCCTCCTTGCTTTTGGGTTTGAAGATCTCTCAACATCATTTTAATTTCGAAGTCAGCATTTTAGCGGATATCTATTAGGTGGTACTACACTGACAATCATTTGACTTTTCTGACTTTTAGGAGTTCGTGCATTTTTTAAATATTTAATAGTTGTAGTATCGGCATTGTGCGATGCCAACACTTGACTATATAAAATGTAAAACAATGGAAATAAAGTCGCACTATATGAAATGAAAATACGAAAAAAATAAAGGTAAATTGATAGAAAACTATAGATCAATCGGCTACTGAATATTGGGTCTCTAGAATAGTAAACTGCGTTTCTTTTAAATATTGAATATATCAGGAGTTCCCTTACTGTGCGTCGCGATGCCCTGGGGTTTTGAGGTCCCTTTGAAATTACATTTCTTTTATTATTGTTTCACAGCTGTAAGACTCCAAACAAAACATTACGGTACTCTTAAGGAATGCTAAGAGCGATGACTAAGCGAAATCCAAATCCACATTTCAGTCAAATACTTTATTATCAAACATTACGGCAGGCGTGGTGGCCCTTCAATGTCGCCTTTCCAAAGGTTTGCGGCCAAATTCGAGACAACCGGTTCGGTAAACAATCAGCCAACACCCGCAAGTCAAAGAAACGCCAGATCGGCCGAGAACATTTCTGCCGTAAATATGTAGGTACAGGAGAACCCGAGGTAGTCAATTCCTCTCCCTGTACAAGAAGTCGGCAATTCGCAGTTTTCAACTTATCGAATATTGCATTTGGTCTTGGGCCTACACCCGTACAAGATCATACTGATCCAGGAGCCCAATTTTGGCCGAAAAATCATATTTAGCAACGAGGAGCGTATTTTTGTGTTAATGGATATCTGTGCTTTTAAAAGGGCGTCGCAAAAATATTTCAACCTCTATAGGGAGTCGCAGTTTAAAAAAGATTGGGAATATATCATTTCCGTTCCATTCGTCTTCGAACAATTTACCAGAATACAGAGTATAAGACATGAAATAATTAATTTTAGAAATAAATTACAAACAATTGGACTACAGAAAAGCTCTACTAGATTAGGTAGATGCTATGTGTTTATGGTCCAGATTTTGAGTACTCTGTAGGATCCCCATACATTTCGAAATCTGACCATTTGTGAAGTAACACACGCCACCACATATTTCCGATTATAAAAAAAACCGTCTAAATCTAATTGCAATTTGCAACAAATTGCATGCCGTAAACTAATTGTACATCTCGCTGTATAATATCATATTGGCAAAACAACACGTACACATTAACTGAGCAAAATCGCACTAATAGATGCCCAACCTACATAAATGCATGGTTGTTTTATTGTGTGTCTACTGTCTATCTATATATGGTAATAAACAGCTTTTACATAACAATACTACAACAATCAACACGATCGTTAATGCCAACGACTTGTAATTACATCACCAGAGTAGGTAGAGGTATCTAGATACTTTAATCGACAGACTAATGATAATAATCAGAGTCTGGCGTGCGACAAATTGGAAAATAATTAAATATCCATAATAGATATGGACAGACGAGTTTTTTCCTATACCAGCATGGTCGGAAAGTCAAAATTACAATTTTAAATTGGAGTGATTAAATTGGAACCACATATTTACATATTGAATGTTGTAGTTTGAAACTCATTAGTCATTACTCATTAGCATTACCCTTCAATTATTTGCCTATAGTTCAATGTCCTCTGCGCTCAAAGACCGGACCATCTATAAAAGTCCTTGTGAAAAGAATTCGTTTATTAACATCAATTTGGATCACTTGGTAAACATTTTTTGACCCGCAAATAGTTCGAATTAATCACAGGGTATATACATACATAGAGTCAATTGGACGCGCAGTAAATGTATGCCATTTATGTAAGAGAGTTTCACTGCGACAACCGATAGTGTAAGCATAAAATTGTAAAAACAAACGTCGGACGGACTTTGGACTAGACATTGAGTAAGGTCAGTATAGTTTATGTGGTGTTGCGCTGAAATTAGAGTAGATTTTTTGAAAAATAAAATAAAAAAGTAAATGCTGCCATGAGAGGAGGAAGTTTAATTTAAAAATGCTGCCAATGGGTGGGTTGAACATGTGTGTTAATTTGATTACAGATTATTATTGCTGATCTAAGACGAAGAGTTACTTTGTCACCTCGATGACTACCAAAGCAGTTTTTGGCATGCAACATGGCAAACATAATTCTGGCTACTATGATGACGTTTACCTTGGACTAATTTCGTTGACTCTTTTTGAAGTTAACATTTTATAAAGGTAGTGGAAACGTGAGCCCGAAATTTTTGATTGTTTTAAAAATTTGTGTTTTAAGTTCGATCACGTTTTCATTCTTTTCCCCTCGGATAATTGTTTGAAAAACATATCGCACCTCCAGTAAAACGACGACGTAAGTGCAAAAATGTTAATTCTAAGAAAAACGCATTTGACATTTTTTAAATCGTTTTCATTAAAAAAAAAATAAGGAACACAATTATTCCTAAAATAAGTTAGTTGTAACATAAAGAAAATTTGACACACTTTCTGGTGTAGTACATAATTTACTTTTAAGAAAAAAAAAATATTTAAGAAAATACATATAACCAAAATAAAAAAAAGTTCCATGTACCTATTAAAAAAATAAGGACTCATGTCGTTGTTCCACTGAAAACGAAATGAAAAAACCTAAACATATATTTTATCATTGACATAATGAACACTTACGTCTTTGTTACACTACGCCAAAAATCGAAATTCACCTACGAGATTCAAAACATAACTGACTGATTTGTCATTGTTGTTAAATTTTTTTTTTGTCAATGACGGTGTTTTATAACGGAATGGAAAATTTGTGTTTATCAAGGGCGTTAGGCAATAACGCCCAAAGAAATAGCGCCCAAATCGATTTGGAAATAACGCCCAAATAAAACTCGTGCAATTTGTTGTTGCAAAATTGTTCGTCGTTTTGGGTTTTATTTCCTTTCCAGGGTTCGTTTTTTGACAACCCCTGCTTGAGTTTTCTGTTGGATTTTGGAGTAAGTGGGAGCAGCGATGCCAGATTACAAGATTTTCCTTTCTTTTTCAAGATTTTTAAGCTTCAAAATATATGCAAGACTTTTTACCTTAAATTCATCAAATTTGAAGATTTTTGATATCGAACTATAACTTCTATGTCAAACAATTTAAAATAACATTTTCTATTAAAGAAAGTGGTTTTCTATTCCATATTATTGTCAGTGAAAAAAAATGCATGCACAACTTCTGTTTTGCACTGGCAACTATTTGTGACAGAACATAATCTATCATTCAATTCAGCTGATCATTTTGATATTTTTTTTATAAAGGTAGACTCAAAAATTGTGGAAGAAGTCACTTGTAGCAGGACCAAGGCAACTGGGACTGTTAAAAATGTGCACCTCCGTTGGTAGAAAGACCTAAGTGCAAAATTATTGATTCCTTAGCCGGCTCTCATATTAAGGCAATAATCAATAAGCAACTGGCAATTATAGGAAACCCGCAATATTATCGCTCACAAAATGTATTTTACTTTAAATGAAATTAGAGGTCTCACATCAAAGCAACTCAATATCGGTCGAACGAAAAATTTTGCCAATTGCGGCAATAATTCTATCGCTGGCGATACACAGCGCATGTTGAAAACCAAAATATATATTTCTTCATACCTTCTTTCTTTCATAATTTTTGAAAAATATGTTGGATGATCCAGTTTTAATTACAAAGATCGAAGAAATAGTGAAAAAATATCCCTGGTAGCTGGAAATTTCTTGCAATAGCAATAGGAGAATAGGTTAAAATAAAGTTGCGTTTTGCATATTGACAGTTTCTAGTTGCTTTCGTGCTTAATGCTTTTTGCCTCAATGTGAGAGCTGCCTTAAAAAATGTAACATTTTTTAAATGCCCGATGCTTTGCATGACTTGTATGCAGTGGAAGTGGAA
This sequence comes from Cheilosia soror, assembly GCA_949372485.1. Classification (NCBI taxonomy): domain Eukaryota; kingdom Metazoa; phylum Arthropoda; class Insecta; order Diptera; family Syrphidae; genus Cheilosia; species Cheilosia soror. The sequence continues at coordinate 66,818,114 of OX443561.1, read as the reverse complement.
GGTATACCACTGCATACAAGTCATGCAAAGTGTTAGTCATGTGAGTTAATACGTACAGAACATATGGGTTTAATATTGGTTTTGTATATAGTATATGGGAGGTACCAAAACTACTCGACCGATATAGTCCATTTTCAATACCAACGATGCGACGCCAATGAGGGTAAAAATAGTCATCTCACAAAATTTCTTTCTTTGACTATATTTAATTATTATACGGACTTTAGAGTAATATTTGTATTCCCTTTGACGTTTCCTATTATTTGGAAAACTGCCATAACAAAGTTTTATGTCAACAAGAAATTAAATATAATTAAATAAAACATTGAAAATTGAATACACAGTTCTTCCGAAACTTTCATTTGTGAACATAGTGCCGGTTTAAAGACGTATCTGCCCCTTGGAAACGCAATAGATTGGGTCTTGTTTAATTGAAAAATATAACTTTTTATGAGACGTTTAACATTTTTGTACTAAAAAATTATTTTTTTTAACCACTTTAAAATTTTCGGTTCTAGCTAGTTTTTTCTATATTTTGGAAAACAAGATTTTCAGCTTTTTCATCTGGGAACACTGGGTGGGAGTTTGTACTGCAAAAAGAAACCTTCAGTATATCCAATTTCACACATACTCCAAATCTGACAGAAACCCCAAGCAGGGGGGTTGCAATTAAACTGCAAATTATTTTTGGGCTTTATTTCCATCTTGTTGTTTTTTGGGCGTTATTTCCAAATCGATTTGGGCGCTATTTCCTTGGGCGTTGTTGCCTAACGCCTTTATAAAGTAGGTCTTTATTTTATGGGAAATAACTATAATTTTAATAAACTTAACTCAGAAAATAAAACTTTTGGACTTACGTCGTTTTTTTACTGGAGGTTCGATATTATGAACGCCATATCTACGTTATGTGGAGTTCATATACAATGCAAAACCAATATATTTCTGTAAGATCATCAAATGATGCATTCCGTGGAATTTCCATGTTTACTGATTGGCTAATTCTAATGCAATGAATGACTGGCGATTAATGTATTGAGATTTAAATTGAGAAAGCCCTCTGGTTGGAGTAGGAGTTATCCTCTATTATTGAAGCACTATTTAACAGTTAACAATTGTGTCTTTGTTAATTCACAAAAAGATATTTCCACTAGCGCTAATTTGAGATTGTCACCTGGACAAAGTGGCATGGCACCTTCCATACAAAAAAAAAAAAAAACATTCAAAATCGTACATCTCGAAAACCACTGTACCGATTGAGCTCCAATTTTGAGAAAATCGTTGTTATTGGCACGAAGACTGTGAAGTTTGGTAAAATTGGACAAATGGACGTGGCACCTGCCATACGAAAAACATTTCAAACGCCTTTTCTCGACACCTCATAAAGTAATCAGTCGATTAATCTGAAATTATCAAAATATATCTGTTATAATTTATGCGTCTTCAATTTTCCGTGCGTCTCATTCAATCTTAAATACCTACGTTTCTAAAGGTGCTAGTGCTCAGGTGTCGACAAACCTCCCGCTTTGTACGTGTACGAGCCAGGAGATGTAACGTAAGCTGTTGTGTACCATGAAGCACTTTAGTGAAAAAGCGGAAGGTTGACGACACGTCAATCATTGTGGTTTGATTGAAATACATCGACATTATTATACTTTAGTTATTTTCATTGTATTTAAAAGAACTTTTGAATAGAGAATTTGATTGACCGAATTACATGAAGCAGCATGCGCATGCTCTACTGCCCGCTTAAGCTCAGTACGCTTAATTTTAGCTCCCATACAAATTTATTGCTATAGGTACTAAATTTAGGTATACGAAAATTTTTAGCCGAGCGGTACGCAGCTTTAGCTAAGATATCAAATTTTTATTTCTGACTATTTCGCATGTATCTGCAATGTGGCTCCGCACATTTTCTGGACCTATTTTTTTCAGATCGTGTTGTTTTTACTTTTCTTTTGTATTTTTGTGATGGGGAAAAGTAAATAAAAGTAAAAGAAGATTTTTTTCAATACTCCGATGAAGAATCCCTTGAAAGTGAAACATTTGAGATCAAAGAATAGCATACAAAGAATAGAATACAAGGAAAAAAGGAAGCGGAAAGAAAATGAAACATTTTTTGTCAAAATTTATCTAGAGTTTTAGCTTTAGGTTTGGAGAGAAAAATTGAAGAGCAGATAAAATTAAGTTTCGCTGAAGCTGCGTTCTTAATACAAGAATTTAAATTTGTTATATGTTGGTATAGTTTTTCTTTAGTTCAGCATTATAATGTATGTTCGCAACTAAAGTATAAGTTACTTACTAGTAAGACGGAAACAAGGCAGCTTGACACTCTTTAAAAATATCGGCGCAATCGCTATGTAGAATTATTTAGCGTCGCTTATCTTTCCGTAACACTTTGGTACTCCGATATCTGCAAAAATTAAAACCATTCACCCCTATCATGTAATCCGCCGGTGTACTGTTCACTTTGCGGTAGCGACGATACCAAAATATTCTTTTCCGTGAATTATTCCCCCCGACGGATTCCATTATAGGGGTGATTATTTAAATAAAAATAAATATATATCTGAATTATATTCTGTTAGTATTTTGTTACACGATTAAATTTTCGTATTTGGCCAATACAATGATTTTAGAAATCTTGTACAAATTTATATGTAAAATAAGACGTCTTCAATTCTGTGTAATATAACTTAGTTAATTAATCTATTTCTTAAGGTAATGTCATATATAAGATAACACACATTTTGCTACCATCAAATCATGTTAAGTCTTCTATTTATTGTGTGGGACTGACTCTTCACTGACTCTTCATTTAGGTCGTAGGAAAACTGATAAAATGGACCTATTTATAGAAGCTGTTCGGTCATGTTCAGACTAGAGCATGTACCTACTTATCTTGTATTGACGCCCTATTGATCCAATAATTAGGCTTGACGGATTGACGTAATTGAAAGCAAACCTAAACAAAAAAAGATGCCCCCTTGGACTGTTAATCAGCGAACTGCTAAAACTTGTCCTCATTTCATATTGTGCTGAAATGTCAGGGTTACCTACCATTGTCCGATTAATATAATAATTTAAGACAACATTAAAATGTCCGGATGTTGTTGATAACGCTTTTAATATAGATCTCATCTGAATCCCTTTTTTTGTTTTAACATAAATTTGTTGTGCGGATAGGGCTTAAGTTGTTTAAATAATTTGGCAGGCCATATCATTGTGGTTTCCATACCAAATGCAGGTGAAAAGTCTGTCGTAGTACAGTTCTTAAAGCATTATGCGTAGTGAACAAAGTCAGCGAATATGCTCCATGCACATGCTGTGTCACTGGAATAAGGAAACGAATTTTCCAAAGAATTGCCAAGATTTAACAAATTTAAGTCTACCCACTCTTGCGCATCTTAAAGGACATAATCAAGAGAAACATAACTGACCACGTTGTATACAAGGCCCTATGGCCAGAAATGTACTTCAAGGAAATCCTTAAACAAACTTGAGAACATCAATAGCAATGCTGTTTGGCAGGACTTCCAGACACAGATCTGTGTAGATTCCGTAATTACAATGTGTCAAGGAAGACCACAGATATCCTGTGTGGTGTGAATGGAAGCAATGAAAAGATGCGATTACAGATCAATTTAAGATCTTTTAATTCTGTAATTTTTATTCGATTTAATGATGGTTACTCCATTAATTGCCATGGGCCCACTAATGTGCCTACTGTCTTGTACCTATTGTGGGGTTAACCATCACGTTTTTTTTTTTATTATTCTAACTACCTTGGGGTAGTTTTCGCTTCACAGCAGGGGTCTTTGTTTACACCATAAAACATGCACTTACGATATCTTTAACAAAATACCAAATATTTTTCGGTCTACACAATGATAAATATGGTCATGGCTATATGACCAGTACGATAGTCCAATATCAATTCCAGACAGTGGGGGCAATTTCGCCTCCAATCTATCTTTTTATTCGGCCGAAAATACGTTTTTGATAATTGCTTTAATAAAACATTAAAAATTCTTAAGAAACACCAACAAATCTTGATTATATGTACACATTAAAAGTAAAGATAACACAAATATATAGTAGACTTGGCCCCCTTAAATATATTATCTGGTGTCTCCTTAACGTTAACCGGTCGCACTTTATCAATAACAATAATAGTTTAAAGTCATATGATTTGTTGTTCCAACCCCTCTCCGACTAAGAAAAAATCCAAAAACAAATAAATAAATATCTAATATACGAGATGATTAAATGTACATATTTTTATTTTTCGTTTGTCGTTTTCAGATTACGTTTTGGCATTGTGTGGGATAGCTAGACAACGGTACACTTACGTAGCCGTGAATTGTAACCTCAATCAGAAGAGCTGTATCGCTTACCGACGACGGACTTGTTTCGAGAAACTTTACCTTGTCTTTTGGTGTTTTTGTTTTTTTGAATTGTTCATTAGATCTATAAACTTCAACTATGATTCGTACAACTTCTGGTCGTCTGGCCGCTCAAGGCATTAATGTTTTGCGTTCGACAACTACAACAAGTCAAGCTACAGTTAGAGAAAAGCGATATCAACGTACTGCCGCTACGGAAAGATCTGGTGAGGTTGATAAGAATTTACATTACTCTGCTGAGGAAGGATATTGGAAGACATCGTCATTTGAACCGGTCGCGCATCAAAATCTCACATTGGACAAATATGTGTGGAAAAACATCAAGAAATGGGAGAATAAAATTGCTGCGGTGAGTTAATTGAATGAATGAATTAATGTTTTTTTTCGATTTAGAGTTTCTTTTTTTGTGGGTCAAAACGACCAACATTCTGAGCTATTTTCAAAATGGTCCATTTATCAATTGGTTTGCTTCTAATTCATTTATGATGCTCAATCATTGAACTATAATCAGCACCTTCTAAAGTCTGCTGTAGTCGCGATACACTCGCTAAAATAAACTTTCTATAATTAACCATTTCATTCGGCCAATAATAAAAAAAAGCAATACCCGATAACTACTATAATATGCAATGCACTAGTGGTGCACTGTTTACACCTAACAGAAGTGACATGAAGTAAAATTAGACACCGTTAGTGACACACCATGGTTAACCCACGAAAGATTTGCATAGATTGTAGTTTGCAGTGCCTTAATTGCAGCTTGATCTATATCTCACCATCATTCACTCTGCTGGCCTTAAGAACATCTGGAACTTCTGATTGGAAGACACTGCTACTGCATGTATTTGAAAGCAGCAGATCAGGTTTCGATCTACGGAATAGATGCCATTATCAGTGCCATCGCTTGTTTTTGAGCCATTTGTAAAATAACCAAGCAAGGCAAATCTAAATCGAATTCGCCGTGTTAGAATCTTCTTTCGTCCGTCAGTCGTAAATGAGTAGGTAATCGGACACCATTGATGGATTGATTCGAATGATTGATGCGTCTTCTTTTAGCATGAAGAAATCCATCGACTGTTTGAGTTTGACAATGTCTGAAATATCTGACAATGGTACAAAAGGATGACCAGACGATTGATGGAAGCTTTATCTTATAACGTTGTCAGACAAAAATTGTCACTTCACACAGTTGTTGGACATAGTTTCCATAGTTAGATATGACAATATTGTAAGGTCTGACAGCCGTCGGGTGGACATAGCTTCAAGGCTTTCAAATGACATCGTTTTAAGCAGCAAATGCGCTGTTTTAATGCATGTTTCATGTCGCGGTTCACTAGTTTGGCTAAATATACAAGGATCCTAACCTAGCCCAACGATCCAAATTTAATTTATAATCGATGAGGGGATCGGGAGTGTTCAGCGTCCATAGGTAGCTTTTATTTAGTTAAAAAAAAATTCAAATAAATTATTTTATTATATATATATTTATGACACCCCTATCGTCTATTCCGAGGGAAAAACACCCATCGTGAATTTCCATCGGAATAGGTAGTTTAAAAAAAAATAATATTTTTGATATAGAAAAGCATGAGGAAGTCGAGACCGAGAGGGCTCGACAAAGATCAATAAGAAGAAGCTTAGGGGATGCATCTAATCCTTTAGGTCTACCAGAAGCATTGTAACTAGGAACTAAAAACTTTTCTTAACATCCTGTACTTTTAACTAATTTTCTTAGATTCCATAAATACTACCGAGTCAATAAGCAGATGTTTAAATACTTGTTGGAGTTTAAGTTCTAGTACACGGCATGTAGCAAGCCACTTAGCCACATACGTATGTCTATGTAGCTCTGACGTCAACAGAGAGTGCACAAATAGAGCCTGTACACGTTAGCCATTGGGACCATACGCCGACGTCAAAATGACGTCAGTGCTACATACGTATGTGGCTTTCTACATGCCGTGTACTATCACCTTTACTCGTGGATTCTTTGCCGCAAACCAAAAAATCACTTGGAGTTTCCCCATTAATAGCCAATCATCTATTTCTAGCGTTGCCATCCGTCCGGATTTTTCCGGACATGTATCCTTTTTCGTCTATGCGGGGAACGTCCGGAATGAGTGTCCTGAATGGAAAAAGTCAATGTAATAACTTCAAAAGTATAAAATATTTTATTGAATTGCTCGGCGACGAATATAGAATACCAGGCACTTTTAAACCATTCAAAGAGGTAATGGCTTTATCCTCACCCGGCAGTGGAACGACTTTTGCGTTTGTTTGAAACCCTAACAGAATATTTCGAAGACGTCAAAAATCCAGCAAAAATATACAATTTTTTTTTTGTTTTGGATTTTTTAATTCGGCAATCTTTTTTTTTGCAAAATACGAAATATAGGTATTTTGTCGCCAATAGATAAGTCGGTCCCCAAGCAAAATTTTCAAAATGCAAGAAATTGATTTTCTTTATCTCTTCCCCTTTCCCAACAATTGGAAATTGGAAAAATATGACTAAGGAAATATCTATATTTTAAGATTTGGGTTTGTTTAACTTTTATAATGTATGTGTCAGAAAATCAGCCGAGAATAATCATTCAGCGCGAATGACACATGATCTTATAACATGAAGTACCTACCGCAATAGTCCACACATTTTGGTGATAGTTTTGTACTCTTTTGTAGATCCTATTTTGTCCGGGAAAGTCCGGGATTTTCGTGCTCGAGAACTACTTTCTTCAAATTATTTCTGGCAAGGCAACCCTATCTAAGTATTTCCAAAGTGCTTGCTTTTTTCTTTGTATAAATTAATTTGCTATATCCGGATATTTTTCCATGTGATTTAGAATAATCTGTAGCTGTTTTGTATTTGTTGTGTTTGATCTTCATTAAAACTGACATTATGCATTATTTTTTCTAAATATTTTGCAGAAAAAACACTTATATTGTTGCTCTTTAGCTAAAGTTCCCAAACGAAATGCCAGCGGAATATTTCGGGGGGAAATTACGGTAATATTTACATCGGATATTTATTCCCGATAGCTATTTTTTCTGACGGAATTTTTTGTTCCCTTTCGAAAATTATTCACGATACCTATTTTGTGAAAAAGTGAAACATTTCGGGGGTAATATTCTTCCCGATAGGGGTGGTAGTAAAAATAGTTTTCTATATTTTTGTTTGTTTTTCTTCTCAATTTTTTTTTTTTTTCAAATATTGCCGACAAGCTGGAAGCTGAAATCGATTTGCTTAGTCACAGCTTAAGGCACCTTCAGTCAACTATTTGCTCGTTCCTCTTGTAGTCAATTTCGCACTGCTACAAATCTAAATTGATTGCTTTTGTTTCCAGTTCACTGACGTTATTCGTATGCAATGCACGCACACATTGTTGCATCCGCACTAAGAAAGCAATATTATAATGTGCACATTATGTAATGTGAACCTACATGTTTGTCGCCTCCCGGTCATACGACACCCTACCTACGCGACTCATTTGAATGCATTTTCTATTCACATCTCACATTTTTCATCCTGAAACCGCAGACCAGTATTAATCTAAATAAAATGCAATTCTCACTTAAATGTATCTGCGAGGCTATGTACGAGTATCTAGGTACTTGTTGTACATCATATCACAGGTGGCTGATGGAGGCTAAAAATAAAACTCGGCTCCAAACGCCTCGCCAATAAAATTATGGCCGGACTAAATTGAATAGTGTACAACTACATCCTCCCACATTTGTTGCTCCAATTCAAATTCACTTCACAGCTAAAAAAAAAAACAAGTCGTGCAATTTATATAATTTAAATTTGTTGCCCGCAAATTGATTTATTTACTTTTTCTCCTTTTATTGTGGTTCACTTTTCGCTTATCAACATCAGCGTCATAGTCGCCGCCGTTAGCGTCGCGAATGACTTTGCGAGATTTTGTTGTTTAGTGCCAAAAAAAAAAAAATATTGTTTAAATAGCTTAACGAAATAAATCTGCGCCTAGGCAAACTAGACTAGCTAGGACTTTGGACGTTGAACTTTTGAGCAAAAATGTGCGAAGTGAATAAATATGTACATTATGTTTTATATCTGTTTGGCGAAAGAGGAATGTACATACATGGATCTGCAAACAGCGTATTATAATATGCGATTATTATTTTATCGTTGTCACTATAAACCATGGACTATGGGGGGCGGTGGGGTGACCCCAATAATTAGTAAGTTGTGGCTGATAAACAAACTAAAAGTCATTTTAAAGCTGTTATTTACCTAATTGAAAGATCAACGCGAAGGCGTAACCGCGCAATTTTATATCGAGTTTTATTTGATTAAGAGCATACTTATATATTACATACTGGCATTTTCAAGATAATAATAGTCTAGGGGGCCGATGAATCTTTATCGTGAAAATAAATGCGGTTGCAATTATATATTGCAATCGCAAGCAGTGCACCAGATACTAACATGACCGACAGTTTTCGCAGTGATAAGCTATTTGTCGATGTGAACGATCGTTTTGTTGAGAAAGAATAGTAGTATACATAAGATTTGAAATGGAAGTGAACGGTTGAATCGAGAATTCGTTTCACTGACAAATATATCTCCAAGAAAATTAAAAAGTTTGTTGCATTAATGAACACACTAATTCTGCAGAACATATTGTGCAGGCCTGTTTTAGTATCTATGTACAATCTTAGGTAGTCACTGAATGTTCATAAAAATAATAATAGTCGGACAAAGAAATCAGAAATGGCTGCTAAAGAAGTTGTGGTCATTTGTGAATTATATTAATTAATTCTTTGACTCCTATATGTACAATGTACCCGGCGGGCCTTGCCCGTACCCAGGAATTGTATTGTTTAAATATATTCTTGGCTATGAGGACAATGCACATCGATCAATGTTCCAACACTCCCATCAGTGTTGAGAAGTGTTTTCAGTATATTTTTTTTTTGTTTGGGAGGTGCTAGCCCCTTTAAAAAATGCTACTAGAGTGCGATATACGTTCATTTACTAAATTTCAAAACAAAGACTTCTATAAATGTCAAGATGCTGTGTTTAGAATAACTTTACTTTGTAGTATGAGAGGTGTCACGTCGCGTTTTCCAATTCAGCCCACTAGAAGTGCTTTGTTTAAACAAGGCACATTAATGTTTCAAATTTTACATATATTTAGCTTCCACAATTATATTATATTCAGTATAAAAAGTTTCCAATGTGCTTCCTCAGGTCTGAGACTATTTCTTTGTCGAATTACATAACGATTGATTCAGAGAATTAGGCACACGACTCGTATCGTCATCGTATCGTCATCGTCAAATCATGAATTTGCCGTGCAGTTACGATAACGATAGGCGTATTCAGTGTTACCGATGGGCGACATAAGTCGCCAAATGGCGACTTTTCTACTGTCGCAACGCGTGGCGACCACAATTCGAAATAAGCGTTTTTCGGCACCTTTTCACAAATACAGGCGACATTTGGAAGCATTTTTAAGGCTTCAATTTATTCTCAATAACACCCAAAAACTTTGAAAAAATATATATTGTATTAGATATTTGCGTGTGTTTTTTTATTATTTTAAATTAATTATTCTTCGCATGTTTGTTGAATAGTTGTAGTAAATAAATAAATAATTGGCGCAACAGGCGTGAAGACATCCTGAGTTTAGCTTCTTGCAACCATTCGTTTGTGTGAGGTTCTGTTTTTGGGCGGAACGGAAGAGACCTACAAAGGTAGAGATATGTAAAGGTACACCCTATAGTCTCCACTCTCTCCCTCAACATTATTACATATAAGTTTGCCTCATTGGTATTTAGCATTAAGCACATCATTAGTATCATTAAAGTTGTCATAGAAAGCAGAACAGAGTCTTTCATTTGAAGTCCCTCTCAGCATATACACATACAAGTATAATACATTATGCCCAGTCCGAACGGCTGAATTGAGAAGCTTTTTCAGGACAGTTATACTCCTGAAGAAGCATCAAATTAATTTAAGGTTTTTTTTACATATACAATTTTTGGTAAATTTACCAAATTTCAAAGCTAAAGTATAGTATTTTAAATTATTTGTAAGTGTCGTGCATTCCCCGACTTCCAATCCCACCCTATTCAAATTTGTATGGACAATGCACATCAATGTTAACAATCTTATAACTTTTGAAATGCATTTTTTTTGCATAGGAGGTGTCAAGGCCATTTTTCCAATTTTGACTAAACTTCGCAGAAAATCCACCAAACGGTTTGGTGGTTTTCGAGCTTTGCGATCATTTTTGGTTTATATTCCCTGCTCAAGTGGATATTTATGATGATGAAACTGGAAAAATAAATTTCGATTTTCTGATTGTCAAAGGAAAACAAACAGGAGGCAGACTGCTACGGTTGCCCCCATTATTTTTCCAACAGACAATCCATTCACTGACTTTTGGTCAAGCAGCAAAGCAGACTGGTTGTATCAGCCACCTCTGCTACGCACCAGTCTCCCTTCCTAGTTATGGCCGCGTCAGATGCAATAGGCAGTTTGCAGACTGTTATGGTCGCCCTCCACCTTGACCCGAAGACTAAGCCGTAACCAGGTGATGAAAACTTATAAAAAATTTGACTGCCTCAGTCACCACAAAACACCTATCAACGAGGTAGGATACACAAATTCGCAAATTGCAACAGAATTCCTAAGGTAACACCCGGCACAAAGAACTGTTTAGGCCAATTCCCCCCCACCCCTCCGACGATCGCTGAAAGCGCCAACAAATTTGGTAGGCCACTCTTGTAGGTATGAACGTATTTTTTTTTCTTTATTGTAACAGTTGTGACTAAAAGCTGTCAAGTGATCTTGTAAAACACATAAAATTACTGCAAAAAATCTTAAGATAGTATTAAAGTATTAAAGTGCGTTTAATTTTTTTAAGATTGCTTCCTTTTTTACCGGTTGGAAATTAAAAACTTTTCATTAAAAATTATTTTATGAATTATTGGCTACGACTATTTCCACGAAAATAACTTTTCCTTTCGAATTTAATCAATTTACGAAGCTCTATCTTCGTATTTAATAATGATGATTTTATGCAATAATATACGATGCCAGAGGCTTCAGTAACAGTTTTAACTGCCCTCACAACTGCCTGGATTTCGCAAGGTAATCTCAAAAAATTAATTTGATTTTTTTCCTGTGCAATTAAATATATTCAGGATCTGCATTGTATGCCTATACTTTTCAATATAATTGCACAAGTAAATAACGTCGTAATAAACATTTGCATCCATTTTTTATGTTGGAACCTAAAAGGCTATTAACATATTAGATTTCACAATCAAATTTCAAAATACGACACATACTTACCAAATTCTCTTTGAGTCAGGTAAAATTATGTAAGTAGACACTAGACAGCATTTTCCGGATACGCGAAAAAAAAAATTGTTGCGTTTTGTTATACATTATCAACCACGGTTTTCAATTCCAAAGAAAGGAATCGAGATATTGCGATAAATGCCAGCTTCGATAAGAATAGAAAAACTAATGCATTGTTTCTTCATTGTCGGGAAATTGACTTTGAAGGCTTTACTGAATTGAATGGGTTCAATCTTATGGTCTGCCAGTTCTAACCCTGCTTCTTTTAGCCACACATTTTTAATAGACTTCTTATTAACCATTAAAATTTGTCTTTTCAGGTCTGCGTTGTTACAGGACGTCAATACACCTATGCAGAGTTACGCGACTGCACAGCTGCACTCGCCATTCGTCTGCAATCGCATTTCAAGCTGAAACCTCGTGATGTGCTTGCCATTTGCTTGCCCAATTTGCCTGAATATCCAATTGCAGCGTTGGGTTCTTTAGAAGCTGGTTTAACTGTGACAACCGTTAATCCAATTTATACTGCAGGTAATTGATTTCCAAACGATACATATTTAGCTTAGCTTAGCTCGCTTTACAATCTGAATGTATAAATAAAGATCTTAAAACATTAAACAACGCTCCCTGAGCTCTTAACGACATGCAATCTGCAGCTGAAGCTATAATTTATCCACATATCTAATTACTGAGATTATTTCAACTCGAAACACCCACAGTACGAGTATCTACGAGTGAGTATATGAAATACCTACCCAAGGTACGAGTATATTACCTATTTTGTGGTTTTATTTTCTTGCAAAACTTGCTGTTATTTGAGCTTAGAGTCTTCGAATTAAATTCCTTCAAGAACCGGTTGCATTCGCATCTTTCTCATAATAACCAGTGCGGCCGGCAGTGCCCCCAATTCGCCATTCAATTGAAATCAATAAAATCGTAAAAGCGCCTAACCAGCAAAAATGTATCTTTAGTACGTAAATTTGATTTTCATCATTTTATTCGATTGTTTTTGTTTTGTTCAATTTTATCCTCTACATGGTACGTTCATGTTCGTTAAATTGCACACACATTAACAATCGCAATCACAACCACGAACACCTACCCGCTACTTTGCTAGGCGTTTTTATTCGTCTACAAAGTACAGATAGTTGTGACTTGATTGTTGGAGGAGTGTCAAAATGGTAGAGATACATTTGTTTATTTGGCGGAACCTTGGACTTCGGATGCAAAGTTTTTGTCTGTTTATTTAAAAATAAATTTAATATTTCAGTTTTTACTGTGGGTAGTTGTATCATAAAAACAAAAACAAATGTTTTGTGCCAGCGTGCGAATGCTTATCTATTCATTTTTCGTACTTTGTTCTGTAGGTCATCACTGTTCACCTGTACTTTATAGACAAAGGTAATCTAATAACTTTGACCTACTTTGACTAAGGATCGACGTGACGTAATGAACAATTTATTACAGCCATTAAAATAATAATAAATGTAAAGAGTGATAGTTGGGTTAGGTTAGGTTTGGAGTAGGTCTTGGAAGGCAGACCCACTTAGACCCTAAGTTGTAGGGCCATAGAACCCACATGATTGTTTTTTGTTTTCGCTGGGAGGTGGTAATCTTCGAAAGACGAAACCGGGCCCGTATTCAGTAATAGTGTGGGATTTTTACCCCCTAACCCCTTCTCCCTTCTTACCCATTTCCCCTACGGTACCGCATTCTTGGCATTTTAACCTGACTTAGTAGTTGTCATCTGGGTTCGTGGTAATCTTGTTGGACTCTTCTCTCTGTTTTTGAACACACTTCCGTAACAAAGGAGTGGATAATGTTTTGTTACGAGGCCCGAAGGCGACAGAAACAGACAGCCCATAATTACTTACATTACTTTTAATTGAAATAGGTCCAGATACAGTAAGCACCACCGGATTGTCTTCGCGAAGTCTTTGCATACTACCTTGTAGAGGACGGGAATGAAGAAGACAGGGGGCTGGTTGTTAACCACGGTTAAAAATCCTTAAATTAAGTATTTAAATTTAATATTTTTTGGGTTTATTAAAATTGTATCTATATTTCAGATACTTATACCTATTCAATTTAAAAAACGATAATAAAGTTATGTATTGAAATTAAATGTGGGCGCAGTAGCGCAGTGGTTAGTGTGCTGGACTACTGTGCGAGGGATCCCCGGAAAACCACAAATTACATCTTAAAGTTTTTTCTACTGCGCCACCTCTCGCGAACGTCTGACAAACATCCGAGAGTATGACTGTCATGAAAAAGCTTCTCAATTCAGCCGTTCGGACTCGGCATAAAATTGTAGGTCCCTTCCATTCGTCCCAAAAATATAAACTCACACAAAACGAATGGTTGCGAGAAGCTAGGCCTTGGGTGTCACCCGCCTGTTGCGCCACCTATTTATTTATTTATTTTTTATTGAAATTAAATAATCTCTGCTAAAACAAAAGATGTTCAGAATATTAAGTTTTCAAAAAGATTAACATTGGGTTCTATGCAAAAAGTATTTAAATCAAAGCCTTACCTATTCAAATGCTATTAAATATTTTAATACATTTTTCGTACCACCTAACATTGATTTCTTTATAAGCGATTACAAGTTTTGTTTGGTGATCAAGTGAAACTACATATAGTTTCTAATTTAAATCAATTCCCGCCCATTTGCTCAATGTCTACCATTCTTTATAGGAACTGCATTTAGGCAATAGTAAACACTTCTTCAAAATGTTAGCTCAATGAGTTCGGTGGGTTTTGAGATACCCATAAGATTTTAAAGTTTTATTTTTTGTGGAGGTGCCACGCCCCTTTGTCAAATACAAATACAATTCCACGTCGTCCCCACCCCCTTGCCACCCGAAAATTAAACTTTGTCGAGAGAACTCGCATCAGATTGGCACCACACCACCTGAAAAATGCCACTTAGCCGCCACTCCGCTTTGTCACCACGCCACTGCCACACCATTTCGGTGCGCGCCTTGTCTTATGCTTTCACATTAAATTTAATATTAAATTCTTTGGTAGGTATTTTATAAACCCATAGAATATTAAAATGGAATATCTTTATTACTATAAGTCGGTTAAATTAGTTTCGGGTATAAAAATGATTATACTAGTATTTATCCGACGCTTCTCTCCCGTACAGTGCTGCTACGCGCTCGATCCGATGAAAAATAAGAATTTTCCCGTACAAAATATCCGCCAATATTTTCGGAGTGTCTATCACGTTCGCCTCTAACAAGCAGAAGAGGATGTGCCATGTGCATTTTAACAATAAAGTTAACCGATGCAATCTGCTCTACTTATCTACTGGTTTTATCCGAGGGATCCTCTGTCAGCTTTTTCATCACCATGTTATCAGACATCGGTATTCCAATGAATATAATGAAATTAAAAACTACCAGTCAACTGAGGATTAGTCATTGTCCAATATCTTGGTCTAAGGTTTCTATTCAAGCACACGGTCCCCAAACTTTAGAGCCGGTGGACACTTGCGTTTTTTTACCGCGCGGGCCCGCAGCGGGTTCGCAGCGACGCCGCAGTATTTCTATGCACACGTGCGGGCTTATCCCGCTCGACACAATATGTAGAATAGATTTAGCTCCCAGCAAAGTTTATAAAAAGAAATGACAATTTTTTTGTGTACCTCATGTTTCAAAATTATGTTTTAAAAATAAAACGACGTTATTGGGTACATCCTTTTACCTATCATCATTCACAAAAGGAATATTCTATATTTTCATTGTCCATACCTTTACTTGAACTTCGCGGAAAAATAACGCAGGTGTGCATTGGTCAATTGCAAACAATATAATTGTAGGCCGCAAGTGCGAGCGCGGACCCGCATCGGAGCCATAGGGAACTGCGGGTGTTATTACCCGCAAGTATGACGCGCGAGCCCGCGTCGTGTCCGCCTGCTTGTGTGCACCACCCAATTTAGGTGTGAGTACTGTAACACGCAAACGCGGACCAGCTGCGGGCCCGCGCGGTAAAAAAACGCATGTGTGCACCGGGACTTAGACTTTGGAACACTCAAGCAATTATTCAACACATCTTTTTAACGACCCCTAGTCTTGTGGTATCACCATTTATATACTTGTTCCAAAGTGCACGAAACAAACTTGTGCTCAATCTGTAAAAGCGGTTGAGAGATGACAAGGAACCTGACCCCTAATAAGTGATATCAATTCCCAAACTAGACAATCACTGACATCGTCCGGGTGACACATGCGATAAGATACTGAGAATTGCGTCAATGCGAGAGCAAAAAAAAAACCTAAACTGATTGTCTACCAGAAAATAGACGGTCGCAGTTTGTGTTAATGCCCCCCATACTCGACGGGTTGCATGCCAAATTTATTTAATTTTATTTTTCTTTATCGTTTCAGAGGAAATTGCTCGCCAACTCGTCGTCAGCGATGCGAAATTCATCATTGGCACTGCTGTAGGTCATATAGTGCTGAAGGAGGCTTGTGCTATTGCTAAGAAAAATCTTCCGATTGTCGTTATCCGCACAAAGAGTTCCGAAGCACTTCCAGCTGGAGCAGTGGATTTCTTTGAAGTCGTCAGCACCACTAATCTGGACTTTTCTCAACTAAAAGAGACCAACATCGCCGCCAACGATATGGCCTTCCTGCCCTTCTCGTCCGGTACCACTGGGTTGCCGAAGGGTGTGATGTTGTCTCACAACAATATCACAACCAACTGCGAACAAGTTCAAGCAAAGGTTCCATATGTGCCTTACCTTATGGAGACCACCGCAACGCAGCAGGAAGTAGTGCCGTGTGTGTTGCCATTTTTCCATATTTACGGCCTGACTGTGGTTATGCTGTCGAAATTGTTCCTAGGCACGAAACTGGTCACACTCCCTCAATTCAAGCCCGAAGACCTTCTCAAATCTCTGCATGAGTATAAGGGAAGCACATTGAACTTGGTTCCACCGATTGGTAATACAGGTTGATGATTGAGTGGAATGGCTTTTGAAAACATATTTTGCCTTTTCAGCACTCTTCTTGACACACTCACCTAAGGTGACGCCTGAATACGCTCCATCCCTCAAGACGGTCATGTCCGGAGCAGCACCGATCGGGCAAAAGGATGTGGAGAGATTCATCAAAAAGTAAGTGCGTCCTACAGTTTTGTTTGTTTACTAAATTCAATTTTTTAGATTCCCAAACACTCAATTCTGTCAAGGCTACGGTATGACAGAATCATCCCCAGTAGTCATGGTTACGCCGAATGGATGCAAAAAGTACAGCAGTGTTGGAATGCTCATAGGCAGTACCGACGCTAAAATCGTACCGATGGACGGCAGCGATAGCCGAGGTGTAGGCCCTAACATTACCGGAGAACTTCAAGTACGCGGACCGCAGGTCATGATGGGTTACTTTAATAATGATGAAGCCAATAGTGATATATTCCGAGACAGTCCTTCTGGCAACTGGATTCGCACTGGAGATGTTGGATACTATGACGAGGAAGGATTGTTCTACATCACCGACCGCATGAAGGAACTAATCAAAGTCAAGGGCTTCCAAGTGCCACCTGCCGAACTTGAAGAATGCCTTCGTAGCCATCCGAAGATTTTGGATGCCGCTGTGATCGGTATCCCACACGACCAGCACGGTGAAGTGCCAATGGGAGTAGTAGTCCTCAAGCCGAATGTTGAAGCTACTGAAGAGGAAATCAAATTGTTTATAGCAGAGAAAGTTGCCCACTACAAACAGTTGGAAGGAGGCGTCACATTTACAACGGAAATTCCTAAAAATGTCACAGGGAAAATCTTGCGAAGAGAACTGAAGGCTAAATACTGTTAGATAAGACGTTTTGTGTTTTTATTCTAAAGGAATTCCATATTAAGAATTTTTTATATACATAGAGTTTAAGGTGATGTTAGAAAAAGTTATTGTTTAGTTGTTAAGCTCAACAGTATCTGCATAGTTAGGTTTTAAGTAAAAGAAGCAGTAAAATTTATGCATTTAAATATAAAAAAATGCTTATGTGTATAATAAGTTGATATTTATATAAATTAATTCATGTTGAGTTGAGAGAAAAGAAAAACGAAGAAGTGATAGTACAGGACGTAATAATGTTTTATACATAAAAATTATAACAATAAAGACGAATTGACTTTTTGTAATGAGAGCGAATTTTGATATTTTGTTACCCTCTCTTTTGAGAGCATCGTAATTCTGATTATTTGAAGTTCAATCAGCGTACTAGGGGACCAATCTAGATGACGTATACGTACCGTAGGCGCCAAACAAAACCAATAATCTCATTTACATTTCGGCTGTTTCAGTAATAAGAATAATCGAATTGGGAACACTCAAGAAAATCTAAGAAGAGTAAAGAAGAGAAAAGAAATGGGGCAGCAGCTAGCTTCTTTTTCAAAAAGAAACAAGAGAATCTTTCATATAAAACAGACCAGAAAACTCAAATTTGAACACCTGACGCTACAACTATCTATTCCAAGTGATCAAGAGCCAAGAAACTACATTGATACCTACCGACTTGGGTCACTGATAAACAAACAGCGAGTCAAGATAAAATTACCATGGAGGAGATAAGTGAAGCAATAGGCCAAATGCAAAAGTGGAAGATTCCTGGGCCATATATGTAAAGTTCACAACTTTTAGATTAAAAAGATATCTGTTCTACATACTCACATGGCGAGGTGTTTTTCACATAACTTTCTTCGACCGGAAGTTAAACTGAACTTCCTCACAATAGGGAATACATTTCTATTAACAAAAGGAGGGGATGAAAATGGCAATGCTCAGCACCGCCCCATTAAAGGTTTGAGTACTGTATAAGCTTTTTAACCTTTGTATATAAACATATATTTATATATACAATGATGAAATACATTTATGAACGCAAACGTAGTTGCACGAATGCGGTCATCATGCGTTGACAAATGTGGGTTCACACACGAAATGGCATATTATAGACCAAGAGCCCGCAGTCATTTTTAACCAAATGATTTGCCCATTAATATTAAGCCTTGATGAACAGCATATCATTGTAGCTGAAGAGAGAAGCTTCGTCAGCACTGACCTCAGTATCAGAAACAGCTGTAAAAGGCTGCCCTTAGGGAGGAGTACTCTCACCCCTACTATGGTCTCTGGTTATCGATAACCTACTTCAAGACCTAACTAATGCAGGCTTCAATATAATAATTGGATACGCCGATGACCTAGTCATCATTATTAAGGGCAAAGAACCAAACTAGTTTACAACTCGTATACAAAATGCCCTTAAGATAGTCATAGACTGGTGAAGAAAAGAAAGTATTTCTATAAACCCCAGCAAGACTGTCATCGACCCTTTTACATAAAGGAGCAATTTATGTCAATTAATTTCAATCAATGATACAATACAGACACATCCTTATTCTACGTTGCGTTTATATGAAACGACAGCTGGCGTTTTTTGAGTCGAGTCGCTTTAGTGTCGTTTTAGTATCGGTATTCTATTCCTTGAACCTTGAACGCCTTCTCTCTCATTTATTTTACATTCCACATGAGTTCCACACCAACGACTGATAATTGACAAGTAGGTATTTATGGTAGCAGAAGGGAGAGATTTTTCTTTTGGTAAATTGTTTAACACACGGAATTTAAATCCAAACAAAACCAAACGAAAAAAAGTGTTGAACTGTCCTAATGGTCGCGATATTACAGCAGTTTAAATCAAGAAGACGAGGTCAATAAGGTGTTTGTCTTTCAAACTGTTGTAGGTACAGTCAAAATCGGTTATAACGACCTTCAAGGGACTGACGGATTTGGTCGTTATAAGCGATAGGTCGCTGTAACCGATATCAAGGTGCATACATAAATTTATCTGTTTTAAATTTTTTATTTATTTTTATAGTTTTTATTTGTACCAGACAGATATATGTAGGTACATACATACGAGATAACTTTATGCAAACCGAATAAAATCAAAACTCTTCGACCACTCGTCACACAGAAAAATTTGCACTAATTAATTTCCCCACCTACTATTGAACAAACTCAAAACCAATACTAAGCGCAAAAATAAAGAATAATAATATCTCAACAAACGGTGAACTGTAACATGTCTAGACAGATACATCGCATGTACAGACCCATAAATAGTTTACCGTTTCAGAAAAAAATGCAGTCGCACAAACAGCTGCGTCGATCTTAGTCGTTATAACCAATATTTTATTTCAAAACAAGGAAAAAATCGGTCGTTGTAAGCGATATGTCGTTGTAAGCGATGTCGTTGTAAACGATTGTTATTCAATGGGTTTATAATGGAGCTCAGCCGGGACCTAAGAATTTGGTCGTTATAACCGATACGTCGTTATAACCGATACGTCGTTATAACCGATGTCGTTGTAAGCGATTTTGACTGTATTTATGTTTTGTATTTTAAAGTGCCAGCCATTTTAAAACTTGCTTCGACATTGCGTTTTCTTGCGGTGGAGGGAATGATTTTAATTTGGGTCTTGCCTAACCAACCCTTAGTAAAATCCTAATAGGCATGCTTACCGTCATCGAAGTAGGTAATACAGTGCCCACACTGGATAAACATGCATTACACGGAAGAAGAAAAGAATTGTGCAAAAAGGATGTTTTACCAAAAGGCTGGAATTTCATTTGATCGGGGTTTGTTATTTTCGCCCTTAATCATAAGAGAATTCTGAAATGACTGCATAAATATAAACGATTACCAAAACTCATATGTTTTTTCTTAAATTTGCCTCCTAGTCGCTTAAGAATTTGTAATCGACAATAATCGGGGTTTTATGAGTCGTTTTGTCCAACTCAAACGACAGTCAGAATGCGAAAAACTTGTGTTAAACACTACTTAAACGCCACATGTCGTTGAACGACATAAAACGCATAGAAACACGCCACATGCAATGCCGATTTCAAAAAATGCCATTTGTCGTTTAATATAAACGCCACGTAGAGTAAGGGTGATTGAGTACTCCAACGAAGTAAAATATCTTCGAGTGATCCTCGACAAAAAACTAAGCTGGAGCTCTCACATAAATAGTAAAATTCAAAAAGCAACCAAAGCTTTCTGGGCTTGCCGTAGCATGTATGGTAGAACCTGGGGGATCTCTCCAAAGATCATACACTGGATCTACACGATCATGGTCAGTCCCATTATAACATGTGCTTCAATAGTATGGTGGAACAAAGTCACCCAAAAAACCAACCATAAATAGACTAAATAAGGTAGGTCGTCTACGGCTTGTCTGTCTGGGCATTCCCGACACGAAGCCATGCGTACCTGTCCCACTACGGCTATAAAAGCCTTAATAGGAATAACGCCCCTGCACAATCCACATCCATATAAATAAAAGTGGCAATACGCAGCTCAGTAAGTTTGACACAAGCGGAAGAGTTAAACATTAGTGAACACCCAGAACTAATTGAATTACTTTCCGAACTTCCAGAACTTGAAATGATCTGTGCGGTTACAGACCGCTTACCAAAGACACTTATGCTTCAACAAAAGATTCTCCACGAAGATCACAACCAGAAAAGCATGGGTTAAGGTGCCAGTACACGATATGTAGAATGTAGCACGCCTCATATATATGTGGGTCTGACGTCAACAGAGAGTGCACAAAGAGAGCTTGTACACGGCATGTACCTATTGGGACCATTCGATGACGTCAAAATGACGTCAGTGCTACATATATATGAGGCGTGCTACATATCGTGTACTAGCACCTTTAGCAATAACCCACCAAATTGCCAAAACGGCCTAAAGTGGTATACGGTACACGGATATTTCAAGCAAAACATCTGGCACCATGAAATTTGTGTTTAAGGATTATTCAGTTATAAATATTACTAGAAAATTGAGTGGTTTAATAATTTATTCAAAATTGGAATTTCTTACTAACATTAAGTACATCTGGCAAGACCTTGGTGACACTTAGAACGTCTGGGATCTGCACTGTTATTTAGGACTGCATAACATTTGATTATACCTTTCACAACCAAAAATTACCTATATAAACAGTAGTACCAATAGAGTGGAAAAATCGGCACAGGTCGTTCGAATGGTATTTGAAAGCAAATCATATCGAAGACGAATCAGAGAAATTTGTAAAGCTATTGCACTTAGCTGGTGGAAAAGTACAAGAATTGTACGAATCTTTACCAATACCAGCAAGTGTAACAGAAATCGCACGTGGACCACTTCGCAATGAATGCATTCCACATTTGTCTGACTACGATATGGCTCTTACAAAGCTTAATGATTTTTTCGAGCCTAAGAAAAACTCAACCTACGAACGACATGTCTTTCGTCTACTCAAACAAGAAGATGGTAAGCAAATCGGTATTTTTGCAATGAAACTCCGCTTACAAGCCGATAAATGCAATTTTTATTATTTCCTTGAGGATAATATAAAAGATCAAATCATTGAAAAATGCTTATCGGCGAAACTACGCCGTGAATTGCATAAGTTGGGTGACACTAGACTCGACTAAGAACAATGCAAAACATTCAAGAGCGAAAATTCTTATACGACCCAATTCAATCACCCCTATCGTGGAATCCGTCGGAATTGAGTTTCACTTCACCTATTCGATTCCCTTTCACTTTCTACTGCTACCGTGGAATCCGCCGGAAAAGTTTCCTTATCGACACGTTTTTGGGAAAGGTAGTTTCACTGTCAAACGACTGTCTTTCATTTGCCAATACAAATCTGTGTAGCTTTGTCGGAGGTATGAAAAGTTTGTTTCAAAAGTGATTTAAATAAAAAATAGTGTTTATTATGTAGTAATGTATACAATAGCTCTATTCTTGGAAGCATAAGAGGAAGAACGAAATGAGCAGTGTTCTCAGAGAAGAATGCGAGACAGGTTAAGATTAAGAAGAGCAGTGAATGATTTCACGGAACTTCCAGATGAAATGTGTTTTTGGAATGTTTATTTTTTGATTTTAATAAAGTTCAATCTGTGCAATCTTTTTTACTAGAAGAAAGTAAACTTGTTTTCTTCCTAGCCAGCAACTTATAGTTAATGGTAAATACGCAGGTTAAATGGGAATCCTAAGTAAAATATTTAGGTATATATCTCGACTCAAAATTGACTTTTAATGTACACAATACACAAACTAGTTATAAGAAAGGTAAATATTGCTCTTAAGCTTCTTTATCCCTTTATTAACAGGAAATCGCTATTATCGGTAGAAAATAAGATAATAATTCACAAAGTTTTTTTCCAAGCAATAATGATGTATGGATGTCCAGTTTGGGGTAATTGTGCTAATTGCTATATTAAAAAACTACAGATTTCGCTAAACAAACTGTTAAAAATGATGCTAAATCTCCCATGGCATCACTCAACCGCTGACCTCCATGTTAAGGGCAATGTTGAAATGTTCTTCAATAAAATACAAAAACTTACCAATGCATTTATTACGAGATGCGATTATGCAGATAATCCTCTCATTAACAAGTTGACTTAGTAACAATGCCTCATTTTTTGTATTTTTTTGTGATGTAACTGGTATTTCATTCTTCTGATTGTTAAAATGTTAACCCTAATAAGTGTTACTGATTCATTGTTATTTGTTGTTTATATAATTTTTGTTTACTTATTTCTTAACTTATTTATTTATTTATTCTTATTTACTTGTTGTTTGGTTATTTATTTATTTATTTATTTATTTGTTTATTTATTTATTTATTCATTTTTTTATTTTTTTTTTATTTGTTTAGTTATTTTATTTATTTATTTAAAGGCAATTAAATCATTTTTAAATTATTAACATAGCAATTTAATTATATCATATGAATGCTATACATTACATATAGGTACTAATGCCTGAATTTATTATTAATATTAGTATTTCTTTTTTTGTCATAAATTAGAGTTTTTTTTTTGGTATTTTCCTGTAAACGCATTTTTCTCAGAAGAGCCGATTTTACGTCCAATAATGTTTCAGTAGAATGATATCATTAATATATCACATCTCTGTATTGAAAATACGTATGTGCGATAACAAAAGAAATGTACATTTTTATACCAATAAAATATATACATCTTTATTATCTTTAATCTGTGCAATAGATTTATTACAAACATTCGGCTTAATGAAGCAGCTGTTTTGTATAAAAATTCTTTTAACAAAAATTCTCAGAACGTGCAGCAAAAAAGAAAACTTATGTAACCGCAATAATTTTGATGCGGATAATAAATGTCATTTTGTTCGGGAAAATTTCGATTTGAACGTTTTCAACGATACAGTGAAACTCATTCACATTACCCATACGGGGAACTGTTCACCTTGTGGATTTCACGATACCAAAATATTTTTTTCCGTGAAATATTCCCCCCGGCGAATTTCACGATAGGGGTGAATAACAATGGGCCTTACCAATAATCATTTTTAATCTTCAACTTAAATATTTTGACGGTCACAGTGGATAATTTTATATGGAAATTTTCGCATTGTGACTTCGTAAAAGTTAGCCTGGACACTAAAAATGTTTATTAGTACCGCGGAATGTCAATAAAATTGACTCGAGAGTGATTTACAAGCAAAACTTTTTGACGGACAACATTGAATGTCCTCGCTGTGGTTATGCTGGACCAATGCTGGACATCATGCCCATGAGGTCACATGTTCGGCAACAGGTAAAATTCGAAAAGACGCATAAAATGCGAATCTGAAGAACAGTCAACAAAAATTGTTAAACCAAACGAAGCCAAAACTTTTAATTTGGTCGATATGTACGAATCAAACAACAAGGCTGAATACATTTTTTGTATTGCTGGAAATCGTAAATAATCAAATTAAGTGTAAAATTGGTGGTGTGGCAGTAGCAGCAGTAGTCGATTCAGTTTCGAAATACAATATTATCGACAGGAACACATGGGAGTTTCTTAAGGCAAATAAAGTTGTAGTGTCTAAGCAACGCAAAGAAGTCGACCACGAACATAGCCGGCGGCCACCAATTGATTGACTGTGATTTTAGTTTTCGAAGCAACTATAATATTGTAACCACGCATAAACACGTACGTGAGATTACGGTAAGACCTTAATCGGTTTCCAGACTGGTATTCCATTAGACGTGATAAAAATTGGTGAATGTGTAAATTAAATAGAACAAGATCGTCGCATTAATAAGATCAAAGGATTTTTTGTCGAAATTCCGATGAAGAAGGATGTCAAAGTAGTAGCACAACCATATCGTCGAGTACCAGTGCCGCTTGAAGAAGCAGTTGACAAACAAATTTATGAACTTCTTGAATGCCAAACTCTTGCAACGATAATGCAGTATACTTTTAAAATAATGAACGCGGAATTTGCAGCAATCACTGCCGCATTTTTACATTTATGAACTCACATAAGTGTCGCGCAATGTCATTTAACTGCCTAAAACCCATCATAGAGATGTATCAAGGACAGAAAAATCAAGTAGAGCATCTATAGAAGAGGCTGAATTCCAGTCAAAAAATGCGCATTGTGAATGCATACTGCTTTTCTGATGCAAGTTTAGGAATGCTTTTGCGCTGCTTTGCATTTGTTATGCTTTGCAATTTTTGACGTTTTGGAACGACTTTGATGCGAACTACTTATATCATAAAATGTCTCAAACACCATTTAAAATATTTTTTTGATCACCTCCAAAACTACTCTCCACAGCAACTTTTTCTTCCTTCTTTTGTTTCGAAAATCCTGGTTCAAATTGAATTCGGGTACTCACCAATAATAATTTAATGGACTCATTCGTCCACGTGTTATTACTGCAAATCAAAGTAAAATTGGCGGTTTAAAATTAAATGTCAAATGCCATTTGCATCATAATAATTCATGATGCTCTGTTTGCTTTTGTTTGCGCAGCTGATACGTTTTAGAAAAGTATGCATAGCATAGTGGTAACCCGTTTGCGTTTTGGAACGCTTGAATAAGCAATAACGCAGAAATACTGCGTTTTGAAATTCAGCCAGAGGCAGTGGTATTCGCAAGGTTCCGTGCTACAGAAGGGGGCCAGATACTTACGCGAAACCGCTCTCCACCGCCTACCAATCCAATTTACCTAAGAAGTTCGCAGTTAGTTCAGTTTTCAGTAGATCAAAAAAACAAGTTTTTTGTTTTTAATATTATTTACGTTTGTTCAATTTTTATTATTTATTTTTAATATCTAATATTTATATATTCTCTTGTGTATATATAATCATTTCAAATTCCTAGTTACACCAAACAAAAATATTGTTTCAGCTATTTTACCATATTTTTGCTTTCTTCGTTTTTCGTGTGTTTTGTTCTGTCTCTGTTGTATACATAATAATATAGCTTTACTTTGTCAATAATAATACATAATAATAATAACAATATATTCATATTTTTGCTTTTTAATTTTACTACATCATCCCTCTTTGTTGAACTCAGTATAAAGTTATTTATTTAAATAATAGTTCTCTTCTCCTTCTACAAATTTGTCTATATTTTTTACAAAAAAAAAAGAAAAACCCTCAACACTTTCATTCGAAAATGCTATTGGTTTTTGCATTTGTTAGAACTTACATTGTTTACCTATACATAAATGCCTAATAAATACGAGTAAAGTGTTAAAATTATTTTTTTAATTTCGCATCGCCAAACGATTGAAATCGGGGAAGATACAATGAATTGTTATTAGTATGCATTCATTTTGTTTTTAGTTTTTACATATAAATTAGATTTATTTTTACTTTAATTTAATTCCTATCGACAAATTGCGGATTTTATGTTTTAGGTGTATCTTTTCTTTTTGTTTGCTAAAAATCTGAAAACAAATCGTATTTTGTTTTTGCTATACTTTTAGTTAACCTTTTTAAGTTTTAATATAGGTATAGGGTTTAAGTTAGATATAATTTTTGATATTATCATATTTTGCTTGTTTGTTTTATGTACAACGATACAATCTTTAATACACCCAGTTAAATTAAAATTATAAAATATTTAGTAAATAATATTTTGTTTTATACAATTTATACTTTTCTCTGTAATGTTCTCTAATTAGAAATATGCATAAGATCGCTAAGTTGTTGGTGTTCTCAACTGTTTGTTTTTTTTTTTTTTTTATAATAAATCTAATATTGAATTTGAATTTGTAATTATCTGTTTGTATGTAAATTTGTTGTAGTATTCGCGAATATATTTTTAAGACTAAATTATGACTCGTCCCGTACGTTGTGTACCCAACTGGCCGGCACCCATTGCGGTTCGCGTTCGAGGGAATTTATTTCGGCCAACAATTGGTGATAGGCTCTTTCGGTGTCGTTATTTATAATAATCATATCGAAGAGATGGCCCCAGCGTGCCTCCATATCACGAGCGGTGGCAATGATGTCCTTAAGTTCTTCTTCCTGCAATAGTTGAAAATAGGATTAGAAGTGAAACATAATAGTGGGGGAATTTTGGAGCCTACCTTAAACGGTTCACCATTTCGTAATTTCTTTTGCCGAAGTTTATCTAAGCTGGGTGGTGCTACCAGGACTACGTAGGGTTTCAAATCAGACGCTCGTAGTAATTTGAGACTCTGTGGGTGCAGATTTAGAACACAAATTTTACCGCTGGCCACAACGGTTCGTATTGCTTCCAGTGATGTACCTAAACCATGGTAAAAGATGGCGTTTTAGTTTGAGGTGGTGAAGAGTTTTTTTTTGAACTTACCATAATAGGCCTTTTCGTATTCGCCATGTTCGACAAAGCGTCGAGCTAAAATATCGGTTTCGAAAGCGGCGCGAGATATAAAATGATAGTCCTGCCCAGGAACTTCACCATCTCGTCGGGCGCGGGATGTATCTGTAAGTGAATAAAATATGAAAAGTTTAGTTGAGAAATGCATGCAAAGGAATTTTTTTTTCATCAGAAAAATACCCATATTATGCAATAATTATAAAGAGGCTTTGGCTTGCACAATAATAGCCTTAAGCTGACACAAAGTAGTAGCTGAAACTATGACAGAAAATAACAAATCCGTGTAGTATAGGAACAATTCCAAAGTTGTGAGAATATTCTATAGCACCAGCTCAAGTCCAGTTTTGCCAGATCTTTTAAGAACATTCTCGAGAGTCGAGACACTCTTATAGAAATGTATGTTTCCATAGTTAATGCTAATGGGGTTATCCATACATATTAAGGGTGAGCCACCTGGTGGTTTCTTTTTGAATCACATGTTATTTTGATACTGACAGGGACAGCTCATTGGGCACCTCTTTGGGTTTACGAAGTGAACAGAAATTACGGTCGAAATAATACACCCACTGCAGGTGTTCGATGATGTACGAACAATCCAGAGACGATTCAACCACTCAAAAGGAATATCTGGTGTTACACAGCGTTCTTGAGAGGTACATTAAGAACTCCACCCCTTTTCTCTACACTGACGATGCAAAATGTTTCACAGCCATTTTTTTCCAAATAAATCTTCTATATTCTTAGTAAGTGCATGCCCCATCCCCTAAATTACATCCTACACGATCAAAGTAGTGTTTCCAACGTTTAATGTCTTCGCGACCTTGGTATGTATATTATGCGATAGTTCCTTAAGGGTGGGTCTCCCTCAGCTACGAACTCTGTGCTCAAGTAAACGTGTTTACATGTATTAGTGCACAGAATTAAAAATAGCCGAGCACATCCTCCCTTACCAAGATCACAATTGTGACTGCAGAGTGCAGACTCGCTCAGCTCAATTAATAAAAATAATACAAAATTGTCTGCAGTCTGCACAACAAAATAAATCAAAACAACCAAAGGGAAGGGAAAGGGACAAGCTGTGCTTGTTGTTGCTATTGCTCCTGTTGCTGCAAACGTTGTTTATCTAATACACTGAAACCAAAAGTGTGTGTGATATAGAATTTCCTAACGCACACTTATGAATATCGCCTTCGTCATAGCGACGTACAATCGCAATCGTAAGCACAAATCGAAATATTTTAATAATAATATCCAAAATCCATCATATGTATACAAATTTTCATTCCTGACCTTAGCTTTTATTTTTTGGCATTTTATGCTGGCTGTTTATAA
This sequence comes from Cheilosia soror, assembly GCA_949372485.1. Lineage (NCBI taxonomy): Eukaryota > Metazoa > Arthropoda > Insecta > Diptera > Syrphidae > Cheilosia > Cheilosia soror. The sequence continues at coordinate 66,789,347 of OX443561.1, read as the reverse complement.
AAACCTGTTAGGGCTAGTTTGTTATTATTGCTTTGTTTTGTGGGTTTGGGTTCCTTTTTAGTATATCTACATATTATATATTATATATAGAATATAAATCCTATCCAAAAACAAACAGCTGCATCCCTGCTCGCACCATTTATGGATGTAGGTATGATTGGGGACGCCTAGCCCAAATGGTAAGAGCCAAACTCAAGTTTCATCAAAGTTTATATAGGAAAATTCATATTTTCCATTCGATTGATGGATGGATATATGTACATATGTATGTCCTATATGTACTACTCCCAAATAGTGTTTAAAAAAAAACTAATAATAGTTTTTGGCTTTTTTGGCCTTTTTTTTTAATTATCCCCCTCCACCCTTTAGAAGAGAAAAATTACTTATTGTAATTATCTTCACTCTACAGAGATATGACCGAGGATATGATTTTGTAGATATACGGCAGCATCATGCGGAAAAAAAACAAGTAAAAGTGTTATCATCGGCCTGGCCGATGCTTTGATACCCTCCACTGCATGTACTGTATATGTACACGCATGTGTCTAATATTGGTTTTGTATGGGAGGTACCAGAACTACTTGACCCACACGGACCATTTTTAATAAAAAACTGAAGGCCATAAATATAAGACCTTTCATAAAATTTCAGTTTCGGACGCTATCGTGATTTCAATAGACAGAGAGAGACTTTGGTCTAATAGTGGTTTTGCATGGGAGGTACCAGAACTACTTGACCGACATAGCCCATTTTCAATACCAACCTGACGACAGTAAAAAGAAGTCTTCTCACAAAATTTCATTCGCCTATGTCGATTCGTTTGGACGCTATTGTGTTTTCAACAGACAGACAGACGGACATGGCTAAATCGATTCAGAATGTGATCCTGATTCAGAATAATATATACTTTATAGGGTCTCCGGTGAATCCTTCTCGGCGTTACAAATGTAATGACAAAGTGATAATGTACCTTCCTGTGGAGGGTATAAAAATAACATGAACGAAGCTGGGTGTGACTGCCATGCTAGTACGTAGGTAGATAGATATTGAGTATGTATTAATAACTAAATTTAATGTGCACTGCGCGAACTCGCCAAGCGCCCTTGCAATCATATACGAACTGCGATCTTAACACAATACGTCTGACTCACTTGACTGGTCATGCAAAACATTGAACAATCATTATGATTTATGAAAAGATGACCATTTCAATACCTATCACCAATAAAAGCGGATGTTGTGTATATATACTTATACTACACACAATAATTTTCAAAATATTAAAACACACAACCACTAATCTATTTTGAAAAGTTCGGCCGAAAATAGGGAACAGCAAAGCAATCAACCCCTTTCCTCATACAGTAGGTATTTTATTTACGATGACCCAAAATTGCATTTAGGTAGTTTGATTTGAACTCAACTCATAATAAAAAAAATCATCATTCACCTCCCATCTCCCACTCCCATACATATTCTCAAATCTTCTCAAGCCCTCAATCCATATCAATCATCATTCATCATCCCTTAAAAATATTCCGCTCTCAATATATTTTTTCATTTCGATTTGATTTCCCTATCATATTCATAATTTAATTATGTTACGTACGTGTACCGTTTTGTAGGTAACGTCTACGGTGATATTTATCCAATCTGCCTCTATGCCTCACATCACAATGCTCGATTGACTTAAAACAACAACAATAATATTATTAAGTAATTAGTATGTATCTATCAGAAAACCAAAAAAAGGATCCAAACTTGTTTTCTCCATATCCCAGTGGCAACGAATGCGGCAAAACAACAATCTGCAAATTACAGACTCTCGCGAGAGAGCAAAATTATAGAGAAAACGATTAGCGCTGTGTCGGATATTTTGTGAACTACATTGCATATGTGAGCGTGAGTTCTGAAACAAAAATGAAACTGCTGTTAAATTGTTAACTTTTCAAAATGCAATTTTAACTATTTTATAAACTAAATTTTTAATTTGTATTCAATGAACGGATACATAAATGTTTGAATGTTATTCTGTTTTGAAAAGCTGACAAAAATAAGTTCTGGTTGCTCTACAAACACTGTTTCCTTTTGGTCACCTTAATTTGCAGATTATAATAGTTAAACTCAAAAAATCAAAATTCGAAGACGGTCACTAACTAATTTAACCCATTAACTATAAAATAGAATCATAAAAAAAATAAAAAAGTTCCATTTAGATATTGCCCCACCGGGGCGAAAAAAAAAACACCCAAAAAATGACGTTTTTGGGACTTTATGGTACATAAAAGTCAAAAAATAAAAATTCTAAGACGGTCACTAACAGCGTCTATTTATTTACTGTCGAAAGCCGTTTACTGCAATCAATTATCTCTTAAGCCCTGCAAGCCCCATCGGGGCGAAAAATCATATACCCTCGAACACCCAGCCTTAAGCCTCATAATTTGATTCGATAAAAGATGGTCCAGAAAATTCAACCATTATTATGATCAGATCAGATCACTTCTTGACCAATAAAGGCTCAATCAATGACTTTGCCATTTCTGTTCTTTTAACAATCAATGAGAAATAAATTGAAGAAATATTCAAGCGGCTGGTTTCAGATTATACAACTCATGGCTAGATCCACTTCTTCCGCTATGATAAACCCAAAGAATGTGTATAGGTATATTCGGGAATCTACACTGAGACAAGCCCGGCTGTGTTATTTTAATGTAACCGAGAAAGACTTTCAAAGACACAAAGTCCCATAATTAACAACAATATTCTTTTTAATTTATACTGAAGCTAACAACAGGACTCCATCCTTCCAGCAAATTAATGTTGAAAACCGAGACACCATCATACAAAAAGCACACAAACAATTCCACAACATAATCCTGAAAATACAAACGAAAATCGCTTAAAATATAACTCCTACCTTCTTTTGAAGGTTGTTCCTCAATCAGATAGAAAACTACAAAAAGTATGACTTCGTTCAGTTAAAACGGTTTTTAAAAAAAGTCGAATTTGGCCACAAGCGATAGAAGGAATCTCCCCAATTTAACACTACAGAAGCGATTACTAATCGTATTCAAACTTACGTGGCACAGCAGCGGAGAAGCGATCTGAATCGGCCATCAGACGCTGTCGCAGCTCATGTCGTCCAATATTTGGCGGTCCTATTAGCACAATCGGTCTTTTATGTGTGGCACGTGGATAGTATAATGCGACCTCTTCGTATGTGAGTATTTCCTCCAGATCTGGCTCATCGGGAGCGGTTGTGGCATACAAGGGGTACCTAAATGAAAAATGTATTGTAGATTTTGGAAAATTCAGCGGCTTTGTCTAAACTTACCCAGCTTCTGAGCTGGCCTTTTTCTTCTTTTTCCTACCCTTACGTGCGCACAATAATGTTGCTCCTTTGGTACTATCTTTACCACGGTTGCGGGCCAGTCCCGCCTCTTCGGCGATGGCCAACTTCATGGTCTCCCTTTGATGTTGAAACGATTGACTAGGTATCAAGCCGGCCAGAGTTTGATCTTCCTCACCCTCACGATATGCCTGCCACCAGTTGGGGTCCTCGCGTGAGATAACATGCAGGACATCGCCCTTTTGGAAGCTGATACCCAGCTCTCGACATGGAATGTACAGATCATCCTCCGGATCATAGTCGAAGTGGGCTCGGACATGTAGCACGGCTGATTCACGGCCGCCTCCTGGTGGTGGACTACCAGCGGGCACTATTAAGAATGTAAGTGTGCCCTGCATGGCACCTAACAACGAACATACTTCGTTCACTGTCTTGCCGCGAAGTTCCTGACCATTTACTTCGAGAATCTCATCGCCTTCATGTAAAAGGCCTGACTTTTCAGCCGCTCCTCCACGCACTATGCGTCCAATGACAACAGCTTCGCCCTCATTTCGCACAGTAGCGCCCAAGGGTTCCGATGATTTTTCAATCTGAATAATCCGAATATGATCGTTCTGGTCATTCAGTGTTGCGAAGGGCGTATTGAGCGGTTGAGGAGATTCTGGTCGCTGCTTGATGAAACTGCTCGTCAGCGGCGTGTGTGGTATTGGCACCGGCATCGGTTGCCTGTGCTGATTCCGAACAGACGCTGAAACAGATGCTGACGCTGCTGCGGCCGCTGCTGCTGCTGCTACTGATACTGGTTTTGGGGGCACATGGCTTGCGATCACAGATGGGGTACAATCAGTCAACGTTGCTACACGATCGTGCGCCAACAGGAGCCCTTCCATTTCATGCGACGTCAGTAGGTTGCCTAGCTCAATTGCGATCGCAGAATTCGATTGGGATAACACCTCCACGATATCTTTGGACATAGCCTGTGCATTGTCGCTTATCGGTTGGGCGACACGCGGTCGTCGCCTCTGTAGGACGGCAGTTCGAGCGGCGAGCGAATGAGCGACACCCGGTCCGAGGAGTATGTTCTGGGCAGCTGTCACTCGGCCAGCAAGTGTTGACATACCACTTTTCGTCAATTGATTCTGAAGTCTTTGGAGGGCGGCAACCAGTTCGCCATAGCCTAGGAATGGACATAATTTAGTAATGTATATTGGAAGAGTATTTTTTTTCTTGACTTACCAAGAATCTTTTCCGTTTCCTCGTCGTCGGTGTAGGCATCATTGTCAACACCAGTAACACGTTCGACAGCTGGTTGCTGCTGCTGTTGTGCAATTGGCTTGTCCTGGAGCGCCTTAAGCTTTCGAGAACCACGTAAACTTGCCCGCAGGAATTCATTTTGTTGGGCTATTCGTTCCTCTTCCTCACGTCGACGACGAAGTTGTTCCTGAAAGAAAAAGAAAATGTTTGTGGTCAGGGGAAGTCGTTGAAATATTAACAAGTTTTTTGATTCAGCACTAAATAAGCTTGGGACAATTTGCACATTTAGGATACGCGCTTAAATTCAGCAGCCTATCAACTTGGCCCAATGTATTATTTCTACGGAGTACAAAAGAGGAACTCTCTCTAATGACTACTGATTTTTTTAGATTCATTTGCATAGACAAACCGCCCGCCGTTTGCAACTATTCCTTTATCAGCCAAAAAAGTCAAAATAACGCAAAGATGAAGTAGCTATTCGCTACTACATAAATATGTTCATTGCTGAGGCTTCTATCTTTGACACTCAACACTAAAGCCATAGGCAAGAGGTGATTTCTGGAAGTTCCTCCAAGGTCTAGCGTCGGGATAATAATAATACAATATGCTACTGCCTACGCTAATCTTCGTCGAATTGTAAAAACGAACCTCTGGCGCTACAACTGCCACCGGCAATTGTCTCTCTCATTCACCCCTCCTGTGATTTTGTGTTTAAATATTTGATTAATTAGTATTTACATGTGGGAGACACACACGCCTATACGGGCCGTATTTTAAATTCCTATATCTTCGAAAAGGAAAAAATGCAAAATCCGCAATATCAAGTATTGTGTGCCTCCGTTGTTGGTAAGCAAATACATTTCTGCTGATTCAATCTATACACAACCGCCTTTTGTCGTGTACACAACGAACTCGTCATAGAAGCCGCCTTCGAAACATATTTGTATCGAAAGATAGACGACCTCATAACAACAACTGGCAAAGAGAATAATTCAATTAATAGCGACAAGCATACAGACTAACGACGCCGCCGCTAGAATAAATATAACAAAAAGCTGGCAAAAAAAGTATCTAAAAGAACCTTCGCTTCGGATAATCTTTAAGCCATCATGTGTTTGTTAGCTGGGGTATTGTGAGTGGGCTTTTCAACGTTCAACCAAGGAATTTACGCTTTTCATTCCATGCACCCAGGTAATGACAGCAAGCGAGAATTGGTAATGTCAGCTTTAATGCCTCTAAAGCTTCCATGTTTTGCGGTTTGGCCTTTGGTTTTGGCACTGTGATGGGTTATGCAACGCGATGTGGGAGAATTTTTTTTTTTCATTTTGAAATAAAACGACAAGTATTTTGATGATGAGTACATATGTTTATTAGAAATACATTTGGCGTGCGAAATGATGGATGAGACTGATCGATGAAGACAACATTTGGGGCCTTGGTGGGTTTCATTCTGTAGTTTTAGTAGCTAAATGTATTGCAAGGTTTGTGAATTAAATACACCACAATTTCAGTCGAATTAGACGTGGGTGACAGTTGGGAAAAATGCTCTGACCTTAGGTATAAAGTATAATTATGTTCTTTCACTTTCAAATTTTACTAATTTTTACTAACTTTTACGAATTTCAGCTAATCTAACGATTAATTTTCGAAGTGTAGGGAAAAAGCATTTGCAATGTTTTTTTGTATCCGGATGGGCTACGCCCATATTTGTTAAATTTTGACCAAACTTCACAGAAAAGCCTTTAACAAAGATTTGAGCTGAATTAGTTTGGTTGTTTTCGAGATATACGTTTTGTATGTTTTATGTATGGAGAGTGCCACGCCCCTTTGTTCAAAAAGTTTCTCTGTCTGAGAGAGAATTCACTCCCACCATTGCCATTTTGACCGTCTTTTCCATTTCCGGTCTTTTGGGTAAGCGAGCTTCTGTGTTTTTAATCAAACGTACCCAACCCACTTAATTACGAAAATTCGAGAATGGAGGAGATAGCCTCTTACTATAGCGACAAAGAGTTTTGTTGCCACTTTGGTAAGGCTATAGGTACATAATGTCCATACTCTCTGAAAAAGTTCCTATAACTATTTGATCAGCTGTTCGGGAACATTTCTCCGTAACGCATACAGGTAGTCTACGTTTCGCTAGAGATCTAGCGGCAGCGGCAAAGTGACATTAGAATCAAATTGAATTCGTATAATTTCATCTTCATGAAAGTCAGAAATGTATTTTGTGCCATCATGCCGCATATTTATTAATACACTATAATTTAAATAAACAAATACAATGTATATTAATTACATACAAGTTTGAATTCTTATTTTAAACCAAATTGGAAATATTTGACATCCGCACTTTCACTTTTATTTTGACAGTTCGTTATTTTTTTCAATCTAGCAGTTCATTTTGCGCTAGATTGAAAAATTTCACAAAATGTGCTAGAGCTCTAGCGCAAATGCTTAAATGTCAGTTTTTTTATATGGAGTTTGGCATGCTGCTAGTCATCTAGCCGTCAATGGAACGCGGCCATTGTGATTGATGGGTTGCGTTTTTTTGGATTTGTTTTTGACAGCCACAAGTCTTTCCGATGGTCTCCGACATCTGTTCGTTGCGGAAATATATTTTAGTGAACAAAATGAACGTAAATTCAGTCTCCGACTGCTGCATACCCCTCATGCATATTCCACTGCATGTGACTAATGGGAAATGAAATGGGAGATCAATCTTCGTAGGCACAGTGCAACTGCAACCTCCCTGCCCGGGGTCACTGTTGGATTGGGAGGTTGGGAGTAAGTTCATTTGGGACTATTGGGCTTTTATTAATTTTTATATTAAGACATTGTTCATTCTAAGTTGGGTGTTAGTTCCTAAAAATCATGGGAGTTAGTTTAGATGAACTAAATCCCAAATTTCTGGGACTTAGTTCGTTTCGGCTAGTGGGAGTTAGTTCCAGTTGGGGACTTAGTTCGTATAGGGCCTTCTCAGAATCATCAGAAAAGTATTTTTTGTACCAATGGAATAGTTCAGAAGCCTATTTTTTGATTCCAGTAGAAAATGACATACCTAAGTGCTTCTTGAGTGGACTAACTTAAAATCAAAAAGCGAAAGCCTCAGAATCATGAAAATATTTTTTGTTTATGAACGGTTTTTGGCCAACCGTTCCGTCCAGCCGTTCTCAAGTGATGCGATTATCAACGAACAGTATTTAATTTTTATTTGTATAGATTATCTCACCTTACTAGTTAACATCAGAGGTTCCCTAACTGTGCGTCGCGACGAATACCAAGAGCAAGGTCGAAGCGAAATCCAATAGTTACCTTGCAGTCGAAACAAACGAAGCGCGTTTGTGTTTTACGCATTTCCAGTACGAGTATGGAGTTAGTAACAATCAAAGAGATAATAAACGACAAAAAAAAAGCCTGGGCAATTAACACTTTTGCCCCGCTCAAAGCACCCGGAATAGATAATATTCGACCCATAATGCTTCAGAAGTCAGAGGAAGCTATAATTCCATGGCTAAGTCGCATCTACACGTGCTGTCTGAGGCTATGTTATGTTCCAAAGGCATGGCGAGAGGTGAGAGAGATATTCATCCCAAAAGCAGGGAAGGCTAGCCACACCACATCCAAGGACTATAGACCAATAAGTCTGTCATCCATCATGCTGAAAACACTGGAACGACTAATCGATCTGTATATAAGGCAGGTGATCGGCGATAACTATCTATCAAAATCACAACATGCGTACATGAAAAGCAGATCTGTAGACACTGCGATACACAAGGTAGTATCGGTAGTAGAAGAATCCCTACAACATAAGGAATATACACTGAGCGCAGCTTGAGGAAAGCCCACCTAAATAGCAGCCTATGTGACTGGATTGGACTTATGCTAGGCACACGACGGATTAAGGCACAGCTAGGGGACGTAAGTATTGAGCGGAAAGTGAGTAGGGGAACACCACAAGGTGGGGTTCTCTCACCGCTCATCTGGCTCCTAGTAGTTGATGAACTGCTGAAAATACTGGAAAAGGAAGGCTTCATTGTGAACGCATACGCAGACGATGTAGTTATTCTTGTCCCAGGTAAGTTCACTCCAGTTCTCAGCGAACGACTTAGTTACGCACTCTTACTAGTTAACAACTGGGTCGCGGGACGTGGACTGGGTGTGAACCCATCAAAGACAGAGATCTTGCTGTTTACGAGAAGGAGAGTAATCCCCCCATTTAATCCACCAAGGATGGGCGAGGTGGATCTAAAAATATCAAAGACAGCGAGATATCTGGGCATTATCCTGGATTCCAAGCTTAGCTGGAAGGAAAACATAGAGGATCGCATCAAAAAAGCATACGTGGCACTATATGCCTGTAGAAGAGCATTTGGCAACACATGGGGTTTGTAGGGAACGGCATAAATCCATAGATAATTTTAGGTACGCAAAATATTTGAGAACTTTTCTAAATTATACTGTATAAAAATTAGTTAGCAAAATAAGTATTTAGAAAATAAAAACAAATTGTCATATATAGAAAAATAAATTTTCATTCCTGCTGAAAGCTTTAAACAACAAAGATTGTTTCTTTATAATAGAATAATACAAAATAAAAAAAAGTTGACTACCGAGAATCTTTGAATGGATAGTTTATTGTCCAAAAGTTAAATAAAAAGCCGAAAAATATAAAAAACAAAATTCTATCTGGAATATCAATATAATAGGCCTATCATCTCTAAACTTCCCGCAAGAGGAAATACAGTTAGAGCAGCAGGAAATAAAAGAAAACAAAAGCAAATATCATGTTTTGATATAATGTCTAATTTAAAAAACAAAAAAAAAACCAGAAGCAAGAAGAACAAAATATATATATACAGAAGGAAAATTATCTAAAGAAAAAACATAAGCCTAAGAAGGAAACATTACCCAAAAAGTACATGAGTTCAAGATAAAATCAAAAAAGCATCATCCCTGATTATTGAGATTTTTAGTTGCTATAGCTGAGTATTTTTTTTTTTTTTTTTTTTTTTATTATCTAATAATCCAAAAGTTAAGTATTTTGTCAAATAATATGTTAAATTGTTGTGTAAGGATCTGCCAAAATTAAATTTCCTTCTAAATTTAGAGTTTGAACAGGCAACAAAATTCAAATTTCACCACGGGCAGCGGTTGTTGTGCACATCATCCCTTCACCCCTGGATCTTCATGAATATTTTGTTTGTACAATTTAAATTGGTAAGTGATTTTTAACTTTCTAATAACATTTAATTTTGGTGCGACCGAATTTTATTATTTTAAATATTTTCAATTATCGATTCGTACATTCGGTTTTTTCAATTTCGGTATTAATTTATAATATCATTATATAGGTAATTCATTATCGGTAATTAATTTTTTTTTTTATGTACATACTACAAACATAAGTACCTATTGTTCTTTATCTCTCAATAAATATTTTTGTTTTTGTTAGTTTGGATTGATAAATCATGGTATTTTAATAACTTTTAAGAATTGGTGGATGTGGCAAGGCTTTGGTGAGACCTAAGCCTATGGAATGGCAATGAGATTTTAGATTGATAGGGGCTGCCATGAATATTAGGATTTGGTAGCCATGGTGTACCACAACTAATACATTCGGGTATTGGTGTGGTGCAGAGGGTGGGTATCCTGAGGGAGCACAAACATCAATCGCTCCCACCACAAGAAATAAACTGTATCTGAAGAGACATTTAGGCCTCTTTTTTTTTTTGAAGCTTATAAATTTTGGCATGATTAATGCGTAACGAGCCGTCCAGTGTTACCAATAGCAAGAACCCCCCATCCGACGAGCTAGAACGAGCTAAAGCTAGCATGCCAAGCTGTCGGTACCTGGACACCCTTTCACTTTTGCTGCCCGGACTGACTCCATGTACCTGTAAACATGGGGTCATAACGGTAGTGAGAGAAGTGGAAGGGGAAATAGCAAAATTTCGTTACAGGTTAATTTATAATATCATTATAGGTTTCAGGCCGTACGTGGTACACTGGTTGTATACCGCAATAGTGCGACCTATCCTAACATATGGTACAATTGTGTGGTGGAAGGCCACGGAGAAAAAATACCATCTCTCAAGCCTCACTAAAGTCCAGAGAGCGGCATGCATTGGGATAACGGGTTCCCTACGAAAAACACCCACAGCAGCAATGGAGGTAATGCTAAACCTCACCCCTCTGGATATTTACTGCAGCAGTAGAGCGGTCAAAACCGCGATCAGACTAAGAGAGTCTGGAATATGGTCATCCAAATCCTATGGGCACGCCTCGATTGAAACACAATGGAGCGCGGCAAAGGAGAGGATAGCTACAGACTATCTAGCCAGCGTTGCCATTTTGACTGCTTTCCAGTCAGATCTGACTGGATTGATATGCATTTAGCTGGAAGATTTTTTAAAATCCAGCCGGCTGGTTTTTTAGCTGGATACGAATTTTGTTTGACTGTTTTTAAATGTTTCGTGTAATATCACTTTTCTATCAATATAAATTTTTAAATTCAAAGTGGAAATAGAAAAAAAAGAAAAAAACTAACAAATATTGCTTAAATTTCACTATTTTTGTTGCTCTGAGCTTGGAAGCATATCCCACTCATATAATGAACCAATGTATGCGCTTGCATTTGCACAAGTACTTGTCTTTGCCAACTTACAAACAAATATTTGAAACTCAAAATTTAGCAGTTGTGTGAGGTTCAACTTTCCTATACCGGCCGAAGTAACAAAATAATTGGTTGGTACTAATATTACTTACAGAAGCAGCAATAAAATATTCGACATTATATAATATGTTGATGCAAATGATGAGGATACAATTGAAGCGCTCAGAGAGATTGCTATATAAAGTTCATTTATACATACATGAAGGAATATTTCCTTTATCATTACGTTTGTAACTTCAAGTAAGAGTCATCGGATTTGACCAGGATCAAGTTCTGAATCTGAATCGATTCAGCCATGTCCGTCTGTCTGTCTGTCTTTCTGACGAAAACACAATATAGCGTCAAAAGGAAAGGAATCGACCTAGGCGAATGAAATTCTGTCAGAGGACTTCTTTCTACCGTTCAGGTTGATATTGAAAATATAGGCTATATCGGTCAAGTAGTTCATTAGTCAACATTAGACCAATGCCCAGCCCATGCCTCATATGGCTAAATTTTTGCATGACTTGTATATGTATGTATATGTATGCAGTGGAGGGTATCAAAAGCAACGGCCAGACCATTGATAACACTTTTACTTGTATTTTTATTTTCATGACTGGATTTTTAGCTGGATTTTTGTTTGAATTTCTTTGACTGATTTTTTGACTGGATTTTAGGTTTTTGACTGATTTTTTTCCAGTCAAATCTGACTGGAAGGCGGATTTCAAAACGGCAACCCTACTATCTACCCCCCCACACTCGTTTTTGAAAGGAGATTCACAACCAGAACTCCTGACAGGAATGAATGGGAGCACAATGCAGTTACAGAAGAAGGGGAGATAGCCCTCTATACCGATGCTTCTAAGATGGATGTTGGTACAGGCGCGGGCATCTTCAGCGAAAAACTAAGCCTGCGAGAATCATTCCGAATAAACGATGACTGTAGTGTGTTTCAAGCGGAAATTGCTGCTATAACCCTAGCGGCAAAGGACCTAAAGAGACGACACATCGCCGACAAACAAATCACTATACTCTGACAGCCAAGCGGCCATAAAAGCCATGGAGTCAGTCGTTGTGAAGTCGAGGGCAGTAAGTCATTGCAAGAAATACCTGGATGAACTATCGCAAGCCAACACGGTGACCCTATGCTGGGTACCAGGGCATATGGATATTCCGGGAAATGAACAAGCGGATGAGACTGCAAGAAATGGGTCGAAGATGCACGCATCAATGGCCCTAAAATCTGTAAGAACTCCGCTAAGCACGCTTGCCAGGAAGATCGACATTGAATCCTTGAGTAGAACAAATCTACGCTGGAACAATCTCAACACCTGTAGGCATGCAAAAGAATTATGGCCAGAAGTGAGCAAAAAGAGATCCAAATTCATGATCGGACTTAGCCGCAAGGACATCCGTACTCACGGGGGTCATTACTGGACACTGTGCGATAGGGGTGCACGCGGGAAGGCTGGGCATACTGCATAATGACTTTTGCAGAAGCTGCAGAGACGTTGAAGAAATAGAATCTGTTCGTCATCTGCTTTGCGAATGTCCAGCTTTTAAAAACTAGACAGAGTATTCCCAACAGCTTCTTCTGCGATGAGCTAGAGGATTTGGTGAACGTTGATCTTAAGGAACTCCTGAGATTCATACTCAAATCGGGGTGGTTCCAGTAGATCATCAAACCCCACATTCCCTTTGGTTGGTCCTAGGATAGGCTGGGAATCTGGATACAAGAGCTTGCGAATGCCTGTGATTAATACCAAATCTAGGTGACTCAATAAAGCGGTATACTATTTGTCTTCAACAGGTATGATATGAAAGGTTCCCGTGACTGGACACAATGAACCCAATTGATGGTCTATGTGAAGCTGTGGCAACCGCCACAAGAGCACCCAATTACCTACCTACCTACCTGCTTCGTGGCTAGCACTCAAAATTAAAAAAAAAGGCTTTCAATTGGCACTGATCGTTGCCGGCCAGATTAATTATCGCGCTCCATGAGAGTGTACAGGGCAACCCGAGGCAGTCAATTCCGCGCAGTGCACAAGAAATCGGCCTTTCGCAGATTCCAACTTGGCGAATTTTGCATCGGGCTTACGTCCCTACAATATCCAACTAAACAAGGAGCTCAAAGTTAATGACCATAGACAAAGCCGTTTGTCACTGATTTGACTTCGGAGAGTTCGGAAGAGGACCCCAATTTTGACCGAAAATCATCTTTAGAGACGAGGCATATTTTTAGATGAATGCGGGTAAATATGAGACTACGATATTACAACGTCGTCGACTTGTCCTTATTGAATAACCCTTTATTGAATCTTCAGTAAGATGAGCTTATATTTATATCTGTGCTTTTAGAAGGGCGTCGCAAAAATGTTTCAACCTCTCTAGGGAGTCACAGTATAAAAAAGATTGGGAACCCCTGAGTTAACTTATTTTAGATTTAAAAAGCAACAGTCATTTATTCCAGGGGTTCCCAATCTTTTCTATACAGCGACTCTCTATACAAGTTATAATATTTTTGCGACGCCCCTCATAAAAGTACACAACGGAACAAAGCACTGATATGTGAACAGAAGCTGAGCTTACTGAAGATTCAGTATAGGGGCTTTCAAGAATGGATGGGTCGACTTTGCAATGGAATAAAACAAGCCCTGTGCGGTGTATTAACTTTTTTCTATCTGAAAGGCCCATGTGTATGCCATTATTGCATGAAATGTAACACCATGTCCAAATGTCTGCCGCAACTTCTCATGATGGCACGAATCCGTGTGGTCCAATCAGCCGCATAGATCCGGTATAGATAACTATACCCTCAAATCGTTCATGCAAAATGACCATCGTGTCGTCTTGCTGAAACTATACATGTCATCTACCTCCAAATCGTTCAATTTGGGCCAAAATAAATCGGTTAGCATTGTTCTGCAGTGCTCGCCTTTGATAGTAATAGCCTTAGCAAAGTCATTTTCAAGACAAAGTACGGAGCAATGACTCCGCCGCCGCCGCTCTAAAATTCGCACCAAACAGCTTTTTATGGATGAATTGCCGCCTCGTGTGGGTTGGCGTCGTCCCATATACGGCAATTTGGCTTGTTAACAGTGCCTTTCATCCAAAAAATGCGCCTTGTCGCTACACATGATTTTTCGGCCAAAATTGGGGTCTAAAAAAGAAGAAAGAGAAGAGGTCCAATATGACTGCCTTGTGGAATATGATACCTACAATAACGTTTTCCAATATTTTCAAGATAGTACCTAAATTGCTGGGATAAATGTTGAATAAAAAAAAATGGATAAAAACCGCGTCAGCTTTTCAAGAACCTAGTGTTTGGAACGTACCCATCAATCAATTGAAATATTTTCCAGAGAATTCAAATTGCAAATATCAACAAACTAACTTTTTCGCTCGCCATTTTGAGAGAAACCTCTGGCATTTTATGTACTCATAAACCCATTAAAATACCTTGAAAGATACACACTTCGAAATGTAAATAACAGTTAAGACAACTGCCCTCGTGTACTTATATTTCTATTTATTTTGTAATGATTTCTTTTTTAGTTTACCTGTTGCTGTCGAAAACGATTAGAACGATTCACATGCGTGCTACGTCGCAAGGACACTCGTGTTGCACTCTTATCGATGGTGCTGATTTTTTCCAAATTTTCATCAGAGTTGTCATCGAATTTCCAATCGATCTTGCTTTTATTATTATTAATTTGATCACTGTTGTTGTTGTTATTATTCAAAATACTATTATTATTTAAATTAACGGATAGATCTGATGCGGGTATTGTGGTTGCCACCGAGCCATTATCATCAAAGTCACTCAGGCTATTACTCAGAGTAATGTTTAACGTTGACACGACCATTTTTTGGTTTCAATGTGCGTGGTAGTAGGTAATGTGCATTTTTTTTTTGTTCAACAATTTATATTTTTATTTATTCGTCGGTTTTTTTTTCGTTTTGTTTGCATAGTCTGTCTGCGGATACTGTGTTTTTTTTTCAATTTGGTTTCTGTTTGCTTACTCGTATTGGAACTCTTTTAAAAGAAAGGTAAACAGAATTCATTAGTGGCGAGTCGATGTGTTGGTTGAATAATGACTCAAACGTAGAGGTATGAATTATGCTAATTCACAGAATGTATAGGTACGGAGGAGGTAGGTATAGTATCAAATGGGATTTTTTTTTTCATTTAACCGGACAATTGCGTCGCAATGAAAATACAATTTCCGTTCATGCCCTCATGTGGCTTTGGATTCTCAAAAATATGTTGACCAGATTCGGATCGTACAGAAAATGGAGAAAAGTTGTAGGTAAGTTTCGCCAAAAAGGTAAATAGATATTTTGGAATTATACAAAAAACGTTTTTCCATTCATCGATATCTTCATCGACTTATACCGCAAACTTATTCAAGTTAAGTAAACTACTTATGGTAGTCCGCATCAAGGTTAAATTTGCATACAGAAAATCCAGAGATTGTTTCTACAAACTCCTAGTCCTAAGTATTTAATTAAAATCGACCTGACAAGGATGCCATCTTTGGTAGTGCGATAGGAGAGCATACACTAAACCCCACGGTCTGAAAACGGACATAGACTGATTAACTTCACTGCGTGACGTAATGTTACTGTAAAGCCAAAACGGTATAGTTACTCAAATCTAAATTCATAGAAAAGCGTCATCAGATCATTAGACACTCAACCAAACAGATCATGTTGCGATTGCCGCCATAAGATACTCCTTTGGTATTTTAGATATAATAATAGAGACTAGATACTTTATTGTTCCCAAAGTACGATTTAGTTTTAACGGGTGCAATTGCAACAAACCAACTATACTAAGACTTTTCCGATCGCGTATACCATTTATTAGTGTACTGATTGGCCCCTATCAGTGTGGTTTTAGGCCCGGTAAGGCCACAACAGTCAACGGTGACTTTTTTTTTTGCACTACGACTGTTATGGGAAAGTGGAATGTAAAAAAAAATATAAAACCCTGTTTTGAGCTAACAGCACCAGCCTGGGACAAATAACTTATTTGCAAACAATAGCCAAAAATCCTGCTCTATGTCACTTTAGCCGGTTGGATCTCGGCTGACGAAAGGATTTACGACTTCACAAATGCAATTAAATCCTAAATACTACTTCAATGAAATAGAATTGTAAAATGTTAGTACAATCAGTACACGCGCACATTTTCCGGCAGTTTTCAATGTAAGCATGTTCATTTGGAAAAATGCACACGAAATTATTCCGTTCAGTTTATTAGCATCAAATTTTAATTCAGGGTCGGAGCAACTTGTTAATCTTTTTGTTCGTCTCCAACGTTTCGGCCCGAAGAGTCTTCGGCATTAACTCGGAGGAACAACGCAGTAAAGGAAGACCTCGCCTTAGTTGGCGCGCACAAGTCAAAGGGGACCTCAACCAACTTGGAGTGCGCAACTGGAGGCGGTTAGCCAAAGATTGGGCTAATTGGAGAGGCGAGTTGGTTGAGGCCCATCAGATCTACCCAGGACTGTAGAGCCGACTAAGTAAGTAAGTAATGTGATTTTTGTACAGATCCTCTGTATGTCACCCTCAAACGTTTTATTGTTCTACACTTATGAGTTTCGAAGGTTTAAACTTTCATGCTTTCAAATTTAACCTGTATTACCCTATTCACATCGAGTCGAAAACACTCGAAAACTTAATTGAAAACAGAAGTTTTTCCCATACATATTGCTGTTTTCAAAACGAGTTGTTTGAAGTCGTTTTCCATGAAAATGCAACGAAAACGACTTCCAATCGTTGGGTTTTTGTAGCAGGCAACATTCAGCGAGTTCAGCAAAACTGCTGACAGGATAGCTCTCACTTAGTGCTGTCGTTTCTTCCAGTTTTTTGTTTACAAATGTTGAATATCTTGTTATATTTTCACCATTATCAGCAAATAATTAAGTTTTTCTAGTATTTTAGAACGGCAGCACTACCTGCCAGAACTAAATGGTATTTTCAGATGTTTTGATTTTGATTGTTGCTTATATGTTAATTATTTTATTATTATATTATATTATTATTTATAATAAAACGAGCAGCGGCAAATCACCTATAACGATGGTTTTCGAAGTTTGAACGACCATAATAAGAGATTTACAGAATGATTTCTTTTAGGCTATTCGCTGATTTCATTAGCTTGTGAAAACTGAATTGGATGGCGCTCTTATATTCTTAATTTTAGCACTGAGTTGCTAGCTCTGGAAAGACCTTCGTCTGAAAAGTTACGTAATTTTAGCCCAACGTGTGACTGTAACATGTAAACAACAGTATAAAGGTTACTATATTACTATTTCACACAATAGATCAGAATAATAAAATAGAAACTTTCAGTCTCCATCAAATACGACATTAGTTGGCACGACCATCTACCATCTGTCAGCATTGTTCTGACAATTAATTTAACAGAACCAACGTGAAACGAAATACACAAATAAAACCAGTTTAAAAATGAGCTCAATTAATTTTCACTTAGAAGGTCATAATCAAACGATGTCAAAGTGACAACTGACAACGACTGTCCGTTCGGATCCTACTCCTCTATATCCATACGTGTGCGTGTAAATCCCAGTGAATCACTGTCATTTGGAATGCTTGCTGTCACGATAAATGCCCAAATGTGCAAACTGTTCACGTACGCGATAAACGTCGTGTTGTGAATATGTTTTTGTTTTATTATTTATTATCTTTTATTTCTGTTCATAAATTCTATTCAAAGTGTGACGAGGCGACGTGCCGATCATCATCGATGAGGGAAAATCTTTATTTGTCTAAATAGTTTACTTTATACATTATTTTTTATTTTTTTTTTTTTTTTTTGCGTAAAAACAAATCTCAGCCTTTTCGTTGGAAAACGATGTTCTATAGAGTCCGCATGTAGTCCTCCTCCTCCCTCAAGCAATCCATAGGCATTTTAGCATTAATTGATTTTCATTACGCGGTTTCGTTTCGCTGTCAAAATCATCATCAATTAAGAAGTGTTATCCAGAATAAAGATGGCTTGGTGGGGGGGCCTTCACATTCTTCAGCAACAACTGGTTTGGAAGCTTTACGTATAGTCATTGAAAACTCATATGTGAGGCCGGGACATTATAAGAGGATTAGTAATGGATTTCGTTATGGCATTCAAAATACATAAATAATCGATTATTCAATGCCCAATAATGTTGCGCTGATATGTGGCAAACAAGGCGTAGAATTGACTAAATGTGAAGGGATTATTCGAAAAGTAGGAACGTCTATACATTTCAATTCATTATGAAGTACAGCATGCAGTTTTGGTTCTTCAGATGTCAGCTGGCAATGTAGTGGGAGCGAGTTTTAGGCATGTGAGTATATATCAGTGACTATAGGAAACAATACCAAACTCGGAAAGACTTTATATGAGTTGACAGTGTCAAGGATTGCTTCTACAGGGCTTAAAATATTTGTCGATTTGTATTAGAATTGGACGGATTCGGGCAAATGCTAATTAATTATCATAGCGGCCCGTGCTTTCCACAGCTCGCCAGAATTTTATTGTTCCCTAATCAAGACAATGAACACGACCAAAATAAAATTGCAATTGACGGATGAGAGTATTTTAAGGCTGTGCGAATATTGAGTCGGAGCACTGCTTATAGACACGTCCAGTTCCAGTACCGAGACATTATTATTCTGAGTTGGATGTCGAACAGCTTGGATCGCAAGAGTTTTTGCGGACTAATCAGCTTCCCAGGAAGTGGCGTGCCGATAGATTCAACTGCTACGTAAAAAAGCTGACAGAAAGACATTAGAAGGTCAGACTCTGATGTAAGGGATCATCAGGACGATTTACTGGAGGACATGCAGAGAAACAGGAGTCCTTTGTCCGAACATTTTTAAGAAAGCCAAGCGTAGGCACCTCGAAATAGTGAAGGAAACTTAGTCACCGAAGAACGGGGAACGTTAATGAAGATGACTGTATTACCTTTTGCAGCAGATAAGCCGCAGGCCAGATGTCAACACCAAATAATGGCACCATTTTTAACAGATCTGTCGGTGGTGTAAGCGGAAATATTGATAATATCGTCCGCTACATGCGAGTTGTAATTGAGTCTTTCACTTTCACTGAAGAACAAGCGAAATTGAAGAACAAATTTCGAACCCCAGGCCCCCATGTTCGCGATTGCCTACATGGAAGACCGAACCTTTGTTTCAAAGAAATACAAGCGGAATTGCAGTCTTCTCTTTAATCAAACATGGAAAGAGCACTTCTAAATTTCGTCTTTAGATGCCGAAAAGGACATTAATGAATGCAATTATGTTTCATTCGCAAACATTACACCAAGTTCATAAAGAAGTATAAAACGTCAACAAAATGTTGTTATCCTATTTAACTCTCATAGCACGCTACAAACTACCTACCTATACCTCATAGTGTGACTACATTAATTAAGAATACGTTAGGTATATATTTATCTAGCGCAATTAATACCACCGCCTTTATAATAATATCAGTCTACCGAAGAATCCGCTAAAAGTAAAAGCAATGATTTTGGTCATATTGAAAGACTAATATCGAAAAAATCACCTCTATTAACAGGTTTACGATCAATGACAGTGGCTATCACCTTTTTTGTTTTTAATTAAAATGATAATAGGAACGACATTCATTTGCATATTTTTTAGCTTCAGCTAAATATATAGTATAGACTTTATTTTGTAAACTTTATTTTGGATAGTAAAGAAAATACTCCAAAAGACTGTCAGCTTCCTGATGTTATGATATCGACCCTGTTTTTATTTAAACCTTACGATACGCTAATGCAAGATCAAGGTCAAAC
The DNA here is from genome assembly GCA_949372485.1 of Cheilosia soror. Classification (NCBI taxonomy): domain Eukaryota; kingdom Metazoa; phylum Arthropoda; class Insecta; order Diptera; family Syrphidae; genus Cheilosia; species Cheilosia soror. The sequence continues at coordinate 66,769,255 of OX443561.1, read as the reverse complement.
CAGTCGTATAAATTGTTTAGTAATACCTACGTCTGCAAAATTAGTAAACAGAAAACAAAATGTACGCTTCTTTGGATTTAGGTTGAGTAGATTTATAAAAATAGGTAGGTATAGGACCCTAGGACTAGCTTCTTACAACAATTGGTTTGTATGATGAGTTTCTATTTTTGTGACGAATGTAACATAAAAATAAATAAACAGGTGGCGCAACAGGCGGGTAGACACTCTAGACCTAGCTTCTCGCAACCATTCGTTTGTGTGAGTTTCTATTTTTGGGACGAATGGAAGGGACCTACAATTTTATGCCGAGTCCGAACGGCTAAATTGAGAGGCATTTTCAGGACAGTCATACTCTCGGATGTTTGTCAGAAAAAACCTTAAGATGTAATTTGTGTTTTTCCGGGGATCGAACCTGGGATTCCTCGCACGGTAGTCCAGCACACTAAGCACTGCGCTACTGAGCCCAGACCTATACTAGAGAACTATACTCAGTGAAAAATCGCAAGCTAAAATCTAGTATGATCAAGCTTGATTTTAGATTTTTTTATTCTTATGTGCTAAATCTTAATATGACACTTATTGCGCTTGAAATAAGCCGAAACAATCTTAAAAGATTACATTGAAACACAAATAAGGGACAAAACAATTTTATTTCAAGCTTGTTGGAACAAGCGCAATAATACGTAAAGTGCATGCATGTATTTTGATTTCTATTCGTTGCTAAAATTCACACCCACTTACTTACTAAGAAGATTCTCATAAGGCAACATTAAAAATTTAATATTATTACCTATCTCGTAATCTACTGATGTGAATGAAGATGAAGATGGTTGCTTTCTAAGATCTAAGGTTCAGATCTTGAATACCAAAAATAAATTTGTTTCAGGCATAATGTAAGAACCACATTCTTAAAATAATCGCGAAACATTGAAGTAAGATTTTTAGGCTTACTAAAAATCTAAAAGGAAAATTTTTCGGTCTTGAAAAAACGAGCTCAAAATAAAATGTTTGTACTTGGAATACGATTTTCCGGGATTACCATACTTTCGTCAACGAACAGGCTTGAAATGACACTGATATTCTTAATTTTAGCTCGTTTTTGTTTCTGAGTGTACCTACAGTTTGATGCCGTAGCTTTCCCAAGACAACTATACACTTGGATGTTTGTCAGATGTCTACGAGAGAAGGGACTCTGAAAAGAGCTCTATTTTTTAAGCGGGTTGAACCTGTGACCTCTCGATCAGTAGTCAACGTACTAGCCATTGTGCAAATACGAACTTAATTTACGCCCCCACTTACGTACATAGGGCGGGCAAAGATGTGGTTCTACCTAAAAGCGCTAATTATTATTATTGACGCCCTAAAAGCATTGGTCTAAAACTTGCAATGCCTTATAAACACTTCATAGAATAAACAAAACCCAAATTTTGTTAACAGATAGCGAATTAATGTTAAACCCCCTTCCACCTGAAACATATTTCGCTACAACCAACACATTTGACCCGTGAAAATCCCCGCCAAATCCCACCTAAGACCTATTCACATGATCACTCATTTTTATTCCATGGATTTTATGTTTATATTAAAAAAAAAATAGTCCGATAACGAAATATCTCAAGCACCAGCTAATTAATTGATAGCGCGAATCGTTTTTTTTATTTAGTTTTTTAACCTCGTATTGTTTCGTATTATTATCGCCGCATTTTTTATGGATTGTATCATATTTTTTCGGAGCAATGTGGAGGGAAGACGTATTGACTTCGTTTATTATTTTCTCACGATCGAAATAAAAACAAGTGCAACAAGCCTTAATTAACAAGTGACACTCCTTTCGTTACAAACATTTGTTTTGTATAGAACGTGTTGCTGCAATTTAACTAATAAAAATGCAAACACAAGCACTTATGTAAATCAGTAGATATGCACTTTCATTGCTTGTAACAGTTGGCGTAGTTAAATATTAAAATTCGGTTCGAGAGCGAGAACACACTAGCACATGTTGTATCTCTATTGCTGTTTGAAGCGAAGAAATCAAAAATAGATTTGTGATTGCTTTCCGTGTCGTAGTGAGATGCTACGACACGGTAGGAAGTAGGTTACAAATTTGTATATTTTTTGATTTTCGAGTCCATCGCTTGTAAAATTGGAGCAAAAACAGGGAGCGCGATCGGTCGGATAGTATAGACATTGGACGTGACTTCAAAAAGTTGGTATTTCATTGAATTAAGAAAAAGTATCTTTTAGCAAATCGCAATTTACAGATTGTCTGTTGCTTCGATTTAAAAACACTTGCACATAATATTTAATACTTAGATGATCGCGACGATCAATTATGTTGTATTTACCGAAAAGTACCCCCAACGAACTTGCAAAAAGTACCTAACCGCACTTAAAACGTCTAATATTGACACATGAACCGATAGAACCGTGAACCTGGTTCCTCTTAACACTAAATACTGAAAAGCAATTTTGAATCACTCGTTTTACGTTTTCTCACAAATGAACCGAAAGGCGATGAAATAAAACAAAAATACAAAACAAACCACACGTTGAAAGAGAGAGGAAGAAAACTCGAAAAACTTTTGACTATACCGTACGTAATCATTTACCAACTGGTTTTGTCGTTTTAACTCAATGTAGCACGTTCCCCGTCATCATAGAATTCTTCAGCCACTTACCCAAGTGGTAGCTGGTGGTGGTAGCCCCATACCAGTTCCAGTACCTCGCGCATACTACCAATTTAAGCGGACGCGGGTAATACATCGCATATAGTACGGTTGTCGATACCTTTTAAAGCCGAAAGGTATCTTTTGCTCACATACACTGTTAGATACTGGGGGAGTGATAATTTATTTTCTACTCGTTTTTAAAAATTATTTCTACCGAGCGGCGGCGGTGTGCGCTGCGACGACGATAGGGCAGAGATAGCATGGTAAACGGGATTGTTTAACAAAACCATTTTGTTCTCTCATTGTAGATTTGCTAACAAACTTACGCAGGGTTGCCGTTGTTCGACAGACAGACATAGAGTGTGACGATACTGTATTTAATGTGCCCATCAATTTGCATATGCTGCTCATGGAAGCGAAGTAATGGTGCACACTCGGATTGACCACACGAGACGTACTGGAGGAGGTGGTGGTAGTTTTCGTGGGATCTAAAGCATGCAGGTGAAAACTATACAAATAAATATGCACCGAGGGGAAGAATGCAATGTTCAGTGCAGTGACAAGGTGTAAAATCTGGAACATACATATGCATGGTAAAACATGGAAGGAACAAAGGATGGTGGTTTCTATTGTGTGGATAATAATATACCTACACATGGCCGTGGAACGAAGGAAGGTACTTATTTATTTTCGCTTGTTATTTTTTTAGCCAGGTGGTATTTTTTTTAGATTTTTAGTGGAGCAAAGTGGTCTTATAACGAATTCGAAGGGATTGGATAATTTGCTCATTTTATCCAAAATTTCCTTATCCAACGATTTTTGGAATTATTTTAGCTTCAAGCATTTTAGTTGAATTACCAGCCTTGAGTCCACAAATTATTACTTTCAATTGTTAAACAACTTCTCCAGTCTTATTATTTCTTCGATGATGTCGATGCCGGTGACACAGTCAACAGCTGAGCTTTCGAAAAACGCCCTTCTGAATTTTTTTTTGGACTAACATTGAAGAAATATACTTCAATTGTGTTTATTTGCAAAAGAATATGAGTCTCGTGCGCGGACTAGGACCACTATCATTATGTAGTCATTGTATGTATGGGGATATCTCAGACGGAACAATGAGAATTACTTTGAAAATATTTATCGTTGAACGGTCGCAATCTCAAAAAGCACCAAACGCTTTGCCGATCGCATATCCCTCAACATATATAGGGAAGTTCTACGAGTATATGCAGCTAGGAAACCTTGCAGAATAATTACAGCGTGTCAATGATATGAGCAAAACACTTCTTAAAACTGTTAAACGGCCGAAATTGTGCTGTCAGGCAGAGTAAACTATTTAATCTGAACGATAAAAGTCAAGATTTCCACTCACCTGACCATGTATGTATGTGTAGATAGCAATATCAGACTCTGGTGATACACAAGAAATTCGACCTATAAACTACGCTGCCTACAGTCCTCTTCAATTCGCATCGCATACAACATCAAGTCTGCCCTGTCGTACTGAGTAAACGCCTATTGTCAAGACCTTTAATGTCAAAAAAGAACTTAGACAAGTTGATCAGCTATCACACGACTTCTTAAGAAAACAAAAGTAAGTGAGAATATTAGCTGCCGAAATAAGATTTGATCCTTTTACGATTATTTTTAGGGTAAACCGCAGAGTTCGACTGGATAATAACAACAGAGCGGTCCATGCTTCGATGGTTTGCCACTTTAAGCGCATGTCTCTAACCGGACTTCCATCTGGTAGAAGTCCTCTGGGTAGGCTGAGTTCTGACTTCTGAGTTCATTTCTCCGTATAACTCTTAAAACACGTTTTTGTTTTTCTAAAGCCAGGAAGGAAAATTAAGTACTTCAATGCCAAGCCGCACAGTATAATAAAGGAACAGGATGTATAAAGACCAACTTGTTACTATGCTGAGTCCCTCCATTCATAGTTATGATAGGTAGCTAAATTTACGTTGAGAAGAACACAAACACTACTGTGCGAGGGATCCAAGGTTCGATCCCCGAAAAAACACAAATTACATCTTACGGTTTTTTCTACTGCGCCACCTCTTACGAACGCCTGACAAACATCCGAGAGTGTGACTGTCCTGAAAAAGCTTCTCACTTCAGCCGTTCGGACGCGGCATAAAATTGTAGGTACCTTCCATTCGTCCGAAAAATAGAAACTTAAATAAACGAAAGCTAGGTCTAGGGTGTCTGTATTATCCTGAAATACTGTATAAATTATCAGAATTTGAGTGTATGCTTACACTGTATAAAATGTCAGATTTAATAAAATATAACTCACTTTATACGAGACTACAGAACCAGACAGATGTCATTTGTTCAGGATACTACAGTGTCTACCCGCCTGTTACGCCATATATTTATTTATTTTAGAGCACATTATATACATATATGCGCTAGCTAACCCGTGCTCGCCTTGTTTCGGTCGCCTTTAGCAAAAAAAAAACTAAAATTTAGTCCATTTAAGATTACACCTAGGCCCTAGCGAGATATGCTTCGGAACGGAAAATTATCTGCAACCCATACTCTGTCGGAGGCTTAAATTACATTCAAGGTATCCGTCTTCGGAAAGAATAATTAAAATGCGACGACACGCTTTGATTTGAAATGATGTTGTTTCGTGCTACATATATTGGGGTTTTCCTATTTGTTGCTTAATTTTTCGTTTGTTTTTGCCCTGGAAATACAAATTCAAGCAACAAATAGAACCAATTATGTACTTTGCTAAAATGTTTTTTTTATTGCTTTGATTTCATTTATGAATACTTCTCTGCAAATCGTATACAAATTCTGCAACCAATTCCTGTCGGAGCATATCGTTAGAAAATTCGTATGAAACTGTAACTGTCCAAATTATTATCATTAAAAACGCTTTTGATCGCACTGAAACGCAAAACGCCAGTGTTACATGTTTGTCGGACCGAAATTCCGAAAAGCTTTTCGGAAGAATATCTCGAAGCAAAAATCCTCCGATTCGTAAGAAATCGGAGTATTTTCCGTTCCGACGGATACCACGCTACGCTAGGGAAGATTGTATCTCTCATTTTTTCAATCAAGCGCTATAATGCACCGTACGACCTGCTCGCACATAAGCCACATCACATGACATCATGCTGCGATTTATGCCCATCACCAGTGTTGCCATGAAAATATTTCTAAGAATCTGCAATTATAAAGAAAAATATCTGCAATGAAGATTTTTATCTTATTGACAGCATTAACTAGTTGTTGGCCTCATTCATGACTAAACTCATTTTCGGCGCTTCTGATCCAATATAAGCAAACGCTTCTGCTTTTATTTATATAGGGTCCGCCATCTAACGTTTTTTTTTCAACTAGTACTTATTTCGCGAATGGTAACACTTAGCTCATGTCTGATTTGACAGATAGTTAGTTTTATCCTTCCGCTGAACGAATATGGTTGTGTATACGCTTGAACAACGCTGGGAAATATTGCGACATTACTTTGAAAATCATGGTAATGTTGCAGAATGTGTGCGAAAATTGCATACGGATTTTGGAAGAAGAGAAGCACCGCCAGCTCCGTATGTTCGTTATCTTGTGAAAAAAGTGAAAGAAACTGGCATCCTCATCGATAAACCAAAGCGTGAAAAGCCAAAAACAGTGCGTACACCCGAGAAAATTGCTGCTGTGGCAGAAAGTGTGCGTGAGGCATAATTGGGCCATTTTTCTTCGAAAATGAGCAAGGAGTGGCAGTCAATGGCGATCGTTATCGGGCCATGTTGAACGAATTTTTGTTCACAAAAATTGAAGAGGAGGATATTGGAAACATTTGGTTTCAGCAGGACGGCGCTACGTACCACACAGCCGAAGCTACACTCGACGTTTTGCGCCCTGTTTTTGAAGATCGCATTATCAGCCGCAGAGCTGATGTCGTTTGGCCACCGCGGAGCTGCGATTTGATACCGTTGGACTATTATTTGTGGGGTGCCGTAAAAGATAAGTGTTACGCCGACATGCCAGAGACAATTGACGCTTTAAAGGACAATATTCGTGAAGCCATTGGTGAAATACAGCTGCACACAATCGATAATGTGCTGAAAAATTGGACCGATCGTGTAGGCTAGTGCATGGCCAGCCGAGGCAGCCATTTGAATGAAATTATTTTCCATTATTAACCGGAAGGATTGTACTTTCAAATAAAAAAAGAAATTTAAGAAACTATGCAGTAGTTTTTTTTTTATAGCATTTTCAAAAAAAAAATTTATTTGGCAGACCCTTTATTAGGTGTGTCCACTAACGGACGCATTACACTCTAAGACGTAACAAATATTTTCAACGTTCAAGTATAGGTAAATGAAAAAAAAAAAAACTTCAAGCAGAGATAAAACCAGTAAGACAATTATCTTCGACTATGCCGAAGCTCAAATACCCGGTACTGTATTATTGTAAAAATAAAAAAAAATATTTTAGTACTAAAAAAATATATATTTGTATGGGAGGTATGGGTAGTTTTTATTCGACCAAGCTCATTTTTTGTCAAAAAATTTTAAATATTATTAAAACAATATGTGCAAAGTTTAAACTTGCTATCTTTATTGTAGCTATTTAAATTTAATTTTTAACATCAAAAAGCTATATAAATCCGATATTTTTGTATGGGAGGTAGTAGTAGTTTTCATCCGATCTTGCTCATCTTCGAACTTAGCCTCAGTTTGGTGGATAAAAGCTTACGTACCAAATTTCAAGTCGATAGCTCTTAAATTACGGACGGACAGACAGACGGACATCGCTAGATCGACTAAGAAAGTGATGCTGATCAATAATATATATAGTTTGTCATACCTACAACGCCTCCTTATGTGCGTTACAAATGGAATGTCAAAGTGAATATACCCTCGCCACAGTGTGGTACCGGGTATAAAAAACATATATGTTTTTAAATTTAAACCTATCCTGGTTTGAATAATATAAGTAAACCCGCTCGTTAATTTAAAAATACCATTAAAATGTCATAATGCCGATAAAAGAGACGTTTCCTTATAAAGGCTACCTTCCCTTTAAATGTCAGCCCTAAATGACGTCAATGATATCATTCTCATGTGTAATCCGTGTTGTATAAACAAGTAATGCGACAAGTACCATCCAAGACATTGTAATCCCCATAAATCTGTCAATAACGCAGAAAATTCAACTGCAGACGCAGCTAAATTTACATTAATCCACTTAAAATCAAAACCGTCCTCCCTCAAGGCAAAGACGCAATTCTAATTTCAAATTTAGTTCCACCTGCCAGCCAACTACCAAAACATCTTTCCCCTTCATGATTTTGCCTGTATTCCTTCATCAGTCCAATGCACGTCAGCGTCACCCACCTCGCATTACATAATAAACATGCGCGTCATAGAAAATGCAAGAGACAAAGGCAGAATGACATACATAATAAAAAAAAAGTCCACGCTCTCGAGAATATAAAAGAATAACAACTCTGCCACGTTATGTACACCGTTATACAATTCAGAGGGTTCTCTAAGAACTAAACATCCCCCTTCAAGCCACTGGGTAATATTAGACGTTGACTGCAGGGCGGAGGGGTGGACAACTTAAAAGCCATGTGAATGGAACACTGTTGCGAAAAGGGTAGTCGTCGTAGAGGAATAACACGGGTAAATGCATTACACAATGGATAACAAAAAAAAAGCGAAAAGTTGAAAAACGGACACAATCCATTTCTATCTTCCACTTCACCTGTTATCCTAGACAGATATAAAAGCGTAAAGCGACGAGTTAACGTGCACTAAAGTAGGGTAGAACAAGAACATATTAAATTGACTGACAGCTGCGAACAGTGGTGGCCAGTAGTTTGCAAACACTTGTAAAAATAACAATAGAATTTTTGGAATTTCATCATAAGAACACAACCAAAGCAACCATTCACATGAGAGCGAACGAACGCATTGATGAAATGCGAACAAACCACTAGACATTGCGGGTAGAACTGACAAATTAAAGAAATTAGCGAACTGCCGCTATTAAGAAAAGTGTTCATGTGAAAGGACTGGCAAAGCTTGCGAATATTCGTTCGTTCGTAGGTATTTGGTCGCTCTTATGTGCATAGTCCTTAAAAAGAATGTACTTGTTAAGATAAGCTAAGTAACAATAATACCTAGTATTGATATTACCTAAAATCAAGCGTGGGACCAGACATTGAGGTGTCACCATATCAACTCTAATCTGCACATATCAGATATACTGACCCAATGTCTGTTCCCATGCGTTGTTTAGTGTCTAATCGGAATTTGCATTGTTTTAAGTTTCAGCGTGAGGCCAGAAATAGAATACGCGCTTCACGGATGTGTGCCTAGTTCTGTAGATTCAAAATTGTATTTTTTGGGCTGAGTCTGTTTGCAATTGCAGCCGTCAATGAATAAAGTTGTTCCTTTAAATTTATTTCAAGTTTGTGTAGTGCGGTTTTTTCATTTAGCCAATATTTGCCTGAACAGTATCTAGGTACATACCTATCTACATATTTCCAAAAATACAGCACGAGATTTCGAAAGTATGGAAACAATAGGCCTTTGAAGGGAGTATAATGAACATTTAGCTTGAGCTATGGCTTTCAGTGTCTGGTCTGGTAATATGGACCATGAGAACACAGGATAACTTTTTTATCATGTGAAATGAAATTATTTTTTGGAGGAAGAGACGGATCAGGCCAAAATGTTTTTAGTTTCTTCCAGACGGAATTTATTTAAATTTTCTGGTCGCCAAAATGGAATCAAATGGTTTAGGTTTTCAGATACATTTTCTCGTAAATCTCTCAATTTGTAATAACAATAGGTAGTAAGTACTTATGTAATTTGTTGGTAAGACACAAACTGAAAAAACTTCGCAGCCCATCTGAAAGAAACGTTTAAACCATACAATGGGCAAGTGGTTAACGATGACAACGATGGGACTGAACTAATATCTGACGATTCAACACTCACAACTCGCAAGTGCAACGCTTAGAGAACTAAAACATGAGATCGAGGATCTTAAACCTAAGAAAGCCCCTGGCTATGATTTTTTCACGGGAGAAGTTCTAAAAGCTCTTCCTAGAAAATCACTAATTAAGCTTCTCCATAAGAAGCTCAGATTAAGACACGTGCCTAGCCAATGGAAAGTTGCGGAAGTCATAATGGGTCTAAAACCAGGAAAGCCGCAAAATGAGATAAAATCGTAGAGACCAATTTCGCTTTTTCCAATCATATCCAAAATGTTCCAATCATATCCAAACTAAGGTGTCTACAACCAGTTATAGATGATAATAATCTTAGCCCTGACCATCAGTTTCAGAAGTAAGCATTCGACGATTGACCAGGTTCACAGAATTACTGACGTAATCGAGAGAGCACTCGAGGAACGAAAAATATGTTCAAGCATATTCCTTGATGTCTCGCAAGCCTTTGATAAGGTATGGCACGAAGGCTTAAAACTAAAATTACGACAAATTCTCCCCGTACGTCTATATACGATATTCTGAAATCATCGGCACTTTTCCGTGTAAGACATGGAAACGAATACTCGGATTTAAAATAAATCTCGGCTGGTGTACCACAAGAAAGCGGTCTTGGGCCGCTTCTCTACCTGTTATATACTCGTGATATACCAAAGGAAGATGACCACAAACCAGTAAGAATAGACCGCCGACTTCCCGTACACCTACCCGATTCCCCCCGGAAAGAATTTCCCTGTCTGTGAATACGTGTAAATGTCAAAATTAATGGCGGCAATGTTTTTCTATGCAATACCATGCGACCAGGATTTTTCAAGTATGCGTGCGTTAATGGCGCCCCTTTGATTTTGTACAGCACCAATACATGAAAAATCCTGGTCTCGCCGGCAGCTTGTAGGCAAAGTCCGTTATGTGGGAGGAGTCGACGGTCTATTCTTACTGGTTTGTGAAGATGACACTATCCTTGCTACGTTTGCCGATGACACCGCTATTCTAGCAGTAGCTAAAACAGTCGAAGAAACGACTGCAAAACTGCAAACCACATTAAATAAAGGAAATGAATGAATGGAATCGCCCTCAATGAAACTAAATCTGTTCACGTGAACTTCACATATAAAAAACGAATGACTTGGCAATTTTTCCAAACTCGGTCAGAATGGGAATGACACTAGACGCAAAGCTGAAATGGAATACGCACGTAAAAATGAAACGCAAAGAGCTCGAACAATATAGAGAAATGTACTGGTTACTTGGAAAAAAATTCCCAGCTCAGTACCGAGAACAAACTGCTTTTATAAAAGCAAGTGCTAAAGCCGGTGTGGACCTACGGTATATAACTTTGGGGTTGTACCAAGAAAACAAATGTCAATAATATACAATATTTTAAAAATAAAGTGCTTCGAGAAATTGTAAAAGCACCGTGGTATATTAGAAACGATGATTCGGAATACCTACAATCGACGCTGAAACTAGAAGATTTGCGCGAAAGCATAATACAGTCCTACAAATTTTGGATGAGAGCAATTTATTGCGCCGACTACAAAGAACAAAAAAGCTTTCGACTTGGCGATGTAGGGATTAACCGCGTCTAAATTGCGGAACATGCAGGATCTTTCATTGGAGAGTAACCTGTCAAAAGTTTTCATTTCGTGATAGAAAAATTGCTTGATAAGTTATATCTTAGTTGCAGCATCTATACAATTTACATCAAAGGGTGGTGTTTTTAGTCAGTCCCCTCCAACATAACCCAACCTAATGAAAGTAAAAAAAAATGAATCAAGAATTCTCTTAACTCCTAGCATCGACTGTATCACTCTAATGCTGTCATCGTTTGACCCAAAAAAAAACTCCTACTGTCTGCTGGATGCGATGTGTACAAATTAAATGCAAATAAAACCACAAACAGCGATTTTCCTGCCCATTTTCCATTCGGTTTTGTAACTTTACCAACAGCTAAGGTCATCGCATCAGTCTCGACTGATAATGAACGTTTTACATTTTATGGCTTCGTGTAGATCTTGTGCAAAGATGTGTTTAGTACTGGAGCTCCATTTTTATGAAGCCATTAAAATAAATTATTAAAAATATTTTTCATAAAAAGTGTTATTGCACGTTTTTCCAGTATCTAAACTGGTTATGGTTTGGATACGGGTCTGCAATTACGTTTTAAAGTGCAGATGAAATTTGGATGAATTTCGCGCCATCAAAACCATACAACTATAGTATGGAATGGTAGGTAAGGTAATTCGAAAGGAATATGAGAGAGAAGAACCAGTAAATAAAAATGTAAACACTGACCTAGTGTCCGAGTTTCAGTCGATTTTGCACTTGCTTTCGATTTATTCTTTTTTCTTTTCTTTTTTTCGAGGGGAAACATACCTAATCAATTTATTTATTCCTTTTCGTTGTTGTGGAAAATGTAATTATATCTACCTGCAGCGGAATTACCTATAGTAGGAAAAAAGGGGGAAATTTTATTTACATGGAAGTTGGAAATAACTAAAAAAAAAAAATATTAAAAGCAGTTAACATTGCGGCTAGCCAGGCCCAGGAGTATCTTATACTGATATGTGTACGCGAGGAAATGTATTTGTTTACACCTGGCTTTTAGTTTTGATTGATATTGATGTGTTTTGCAACAATTTGTAAATAATTTGATTGCGGAGCTTAATACTCGTTGAATTACTTTAGCTAGTTTTAGAATAACACTGAGTTCGTTCTTGGTAAGCTTGGAATTGGGATTACCCCTGATGATTTAGAGGTGATGGCGGAAGATCTATAGAGTTATGGATATGGACTATGGAGTTACCACTGGCGACGATAATATTTAAAGACGATGGCAAGACAATGCATGCTCCTAAATATGAGTTTTTTTTTCAGAAAGATGATACGTAGGTATATCCGGCAATAAGTCCATAAAATGATCTAGTACACTTGTAGATAGTATTACGGTGACCATATTTTCGAATTCAAAATAATATTATACTTTCCAAAACTCTCTGTGTTTTGCTGGTGATGTGGTCAACATATAGCCATGATAGAACTTTGATAGCCGTCTGTGGCCATATTTAAAAATATTTTTTTTCTGTCATTGTGTTTCGTCATAGTCCATTTTATCATGGAGCGCTACACGATCCAACAACGCGTCGATACCGTAAAATTTTATTATCAAAATATGAATTCTTTGCGTAGAATTGACGGTCGTTATGAGCGTTTTCCGAGCTCATCCATATGCGAAATATGAAGAAATTCGAGAAAAGTGAGAGGTAGATTGTCTGAAAATATTGTTGCCTATTAGGCCTATTTCGGGCTAACAAGCAAGTCTGTAAGAACAATATGATTGGTATTACAGTCGTGTCTGGATATAGTGAAGACCCGATACAGTGAACAGCTACATTTTTACATCGAGAAGGTACCTACTCCAATTGTGAACAATCGAAAAATCGGTGACTGTCAATGCCTTCTTCTGACGTCCAGCGTCTATGTCGAAGGCCTCTCTAATCAATGGCCTAGTCGCGCGTTGTTCCTGTGGAGCCAACAATATTATCTACCCAACAGATCGGCAGATTACTTTACCCTTCTCTATTTAGAGCCTGGAATTCTCTATGAGAAAGAAACGTATTTTCATGGTGCAAAAATACACAAATATGTAGGTAGGTGCTAGTAGGTAGATACCTATATAGATAAATTGTATTCAAAATAAAAATTGTAATTTATATGCAAACATAAAGCCATGGGAGGGGAGTGTATATCTACATACTTATACATATGTAATATCTTAGCAAAGAATGCGCCTTACGCACGACTAAACGATAAATTAATTTCCATCTCATGTTTCGCTGAGTCACTCTCACTAGCTCGCCTCGTAGAAATATAATTTTGATACAAAACCTACAAGAGTTGATTCGCGCGATGTAAATAAATAATATAGATAGAGATACCCATCACCCATGTCCTAATGATATTCATTGTGCACACAAAACATATCTCCATCACTGAAGTTACGCGTAGATATAGCCAGCCCACCGTCTTGCCGGAAGTGCGCGTTCCCTTATCGTAGTAGTACCTACTCCAACGAATTTATGCACAACAATGCGTTTTCCATTTTTAATTTGATTTATTCCTATTCGGCATTGGATACAGAAGAATGAATGAAAACAAACAAAAGCAACAAATACCTACCTATATATATAAAAATTACACAAACAAGCTAAAAAAAGTTACCTTGTAAGGTAAGGTTAAAGGTACGGGGAACCAACCCCCGTAAAAGGCCTCACGGTAAGCTCGTTAAAATCGCGTTAAGATTCTAATGAAAAATAACGTTGTTTGTTCATTAACAATATTGTTTTCTATTCATTCTTTCTTGTTTTCGTATAGAAACCATCTAAATGTGAAGAGGAGGTATTGTGTTAATTTCAGGTAAATATGGAACGCAGTTTTTTGGTTATTCCTATTTGTATTGAAATATCTATAAATGTACTAGATGCATAAAGTGAGCTTATACTAAGTATGAACGAGTATCTCAATGATGTGTTAAAAGTGAAATAACGAAATGAATAGTAAAACATTTTGAAAGCCTTAGTATTTATGCCAGCGCGAAGTGTTGCATATTCTTGGGCGGATCATGTTGTTTTTTAATAGACTTCAGTGTACCAAACCAACTGCCAGTTAATGTATTTGAATGAAATTGTAACAGGCCGTGTGACAAAAATTATTATTATACGTTAAATAATTATTGTCGAATAATTTTTTGACATATCTTGGGAAATTAGAAAATTGCAATCATAATCGTAAAACGCACGTTATTTCTTTAATTCGATCATTTGAAATTTATTGGGCTGGGTGTATGGGTATGAAGTATGAATAAAATAGCGCTTATTGACGTTATCAAGTCCTTAGCTTTTAGCACGTTAATTAACATCTTATGACAATCCGAATCGAAACTAAATTCTTCAATATTAGCCTCGTATGCATTCAAGCTCCGCACATGCGAAAAATATGAAGCTACCAAAGATTGTTCCTGGGAACTCATCGACAAAACATAAGTATGACGCGTTTACATTCTCCTCGGCGATTTTAACCAAGAATAGCCCGTATACATGAAACCACATCTGGAAACGACTTACGCCTCGATAGTCATAATGGAACATGGCTGTCACCAGATCATTAAACCGTCAACCAAACGGATTATGCAGCAATCGCTGTAAGGCATATCTTATGTCTTAAATGCCAGAATATTTCAAGCTATACCAGGACAACCTCGGACCACTACCTTATTCTTGCAAGAAACGAATGCTTAGACACGATAAAAATGGGGAAAGGCTTTTATTTTAAACGTGTGCAATGGCAATAAACCACCTGAACTGGGTTTTAGGCCCGGTAAGTCTACAACTCAATAAATCTTCACGAAAGGTCCAGATCAATGCTCTACATATTTTTATTGATTTTAAGGACGCTTATAAAAACATTAAAATAAAGATGAGCTATAAGAGCCATTATCTTTGGCATAACTTTTAAGCTCGTCAAGTTATACAGAACGAGTATGGTGAACGCTCTCTGCTCTAAATAGGTCAGAAACAATCTTTTTACGATACTAGTGTTTTTCAAAAATATCTGGACAATTTGATGTCATCTGTCGTTAATTTTGAAGATTTTGTGTGACCGTAGGTAATCATTTAGTCAATTAGTCGAATGTGTAGTATTTACGTTACTTTTTTGTTAAGGGTTGATATAACTCATAGTTATATTATTTGTATTTACTCTTTTTCTTATTATTTAAATTTATTTCATAATTTATTATAATTATTAAACCAGAGTACGTTTTAAGTAGTGGTCAATAAATCCCAAAATGTTATCTTTTAGTTCAGCCAAGTATACACGATGACAAAGACATACCGGTACTGCAACAGGGACATTTATGGAGAGCACACAATAAAGATTTGGGCGCAGTAGCGCAGTGGTTAGTGTGATGGACTACTGTGCGAGGGATCCCAGAGGTTCGATCCCCGGAAAAACACAAATTACATCTTAAAGTAAGTAAGTAAGTAGTATAACTGTCCTGAAAAAGCTTTCTCAATTAAGCTGTTCGGAATCGGTATAAAATTGTAGGTCCCTTCCATTAGTCCCAAAAATAGAAACTCAGACAAAACGAACGATTGCGGAAGCTAGGCTTTGGGTATCTACCTGCCAGTTGCGCCACCTATTTTTCTTTTACACAATAAAGATTTGTAGTAAATGTTTAAATAAATGTTTACCAAAATTTGTGGGTACTTTCGTTTAATAGAGAAAATTATACTTCTCCGATCTATGTATTTTCTTAATAATTCATAATGATGTCATAAAAAATATAAATACATTATGTATTTGAATTCTTAGTCTGTGAGGCGAATGAGTAGTTAATGTGTGACTTCAAATTAAGTTTAGTAATCTTGGGTAAGAAGAAACGTTAACCGCCAATCAGAAACCATATTGAGCAATTAACATTGCCCACTTGATGCCTTGTTTCCTTTCAAAATGTAATTTTTTATACGAAATACATACAATTATTCATTTTGATACTCCTACATGAGCTCGTCTTTTTTCATTTATATTCCCATATTTCCCTCGATTTCACTATCGCACCGTAATTGTATTTAAAACTCATTGAATGTATTTTAATTTTCTTTTAATTATCGCTATCACTTAATCAAAATCTGCTTTTCAGAGCACATCCGGCTGTTCATTACTGGCCGTTCAAAGTTTGGTTTATCGTCATTAGCGCTCAGGGAACTAGTGGTAGACACAAGATTGGAAGTGAAAGTGAAAACGTTTACGGGAATATATAATTAATTTAATTTTTAAGCATGAAACAAGTGCATTCAATTTAGTTCATAAGCCAATTATAAATTAGTTTTAAAATACTTTCGTTTAGACATAAATTTGATATCAAATGCCCGCTCGCAAAAAAGGGCAGCAAACAGTACTATAATATATATGATGATGGACACCGTGTAGGGAAAATCTTGAAGATCCTGAAATCTAGGCTCTCAGTAGTGCTACAGAAGATTTGTCTAAAAAATAATAGCACGGTTTTTGAAGAGGATTAAGTAGAGTACATTAAGATTTACATTTATTTATTTTTCAAATCTTTAAAATTACATAATGTAAAGGGTGTTTTTTTAAAAGGTATAGAACTTTGAAATATAATGAAACAAAGATGATTTTTTTAAATTGTCATGAAATTTACTTTATTCGAAAGATAATCTTCTGGCATTAGAATTTAAATATGATTTCTGGCATATGACCGCCACGGCTGGCTCTGGAGGTCGAATTTTCGATGACTTTTTCCAACATTTGTGGCCGTATATCGGCAATAACGCGGCGAATGTTGTCATCCAGGTGGTCAATCGTTTCGGGCCTATCGGCGTATACTAGCGACTTCACATATCCCCACAGAAAAGAGTCGAGCGGCGTTAAATCGCACGATCTTGGAGGCTAATTCAAAGGTCTCGACATACACTTGAGGATTATCATCACTCCAAATACGGCAGTTTTGTTTATTGACGTATCCATATATTCAATCAAAAGTGAGACGATTATGTTATGACCGTAAAATGGACGTAGTGCGCGATACGTATTTCGAGCAGAACCATGATTTTCAAAATAAATTTGCACAATTTGGAAGCGTTGTTCATGTTCAGGTGTCAGTCTATTCATGTTGAAATGCCAAACCACATATCCTATATCGCAAGATCGGCGTCCGCTAAGTTGAGCTACCTATTTAGAGCAAAGAGGTAATTTAGCCCCAAGCAACTTTTCCTTCTCTACAAAGCACAGGTTAGAGCAGGCCTGGAATATTGTTCCCATATATGGAGCTCGGCCCCAAAACATTCACTTAACCTACTTGACAACATATAGAGACGAGCTGTTCGACTTATTGGAGACGCTACACTCACATCGAATCTACAACCGTTGGTGCAAAGAAGATTAGTCGCTGACCTTTGCTTGTTCTATAGGTACTTCCATGGTAGATTTTGCTACGACCCCCGAAAGAACTATCACAGAATCCGTCGTAGTGGAAATGTTTGCTATGAATTTAATTCCACTACAACGGATTTTGAGATAGTTCTTTCGGGGGTCGTAGCAAAATTCGACGGATTCTGTGATCACCCAGTACAATTTGCAGCAATTAAAGTGCAGAACTAACATCTGCAAGCATATCTCGGGGCGCTGATGAAGCGTTATAGATTCGCTTTTAATTAGCATAACTTAAAAACAAAACTACCTAAAGCACGAAATTTAAAATACCAGTCCAAACATTGGATGTTGTACTGCTTTTAAAGTCTACACTTCTTGCAGACCTCGCAAATGCTGGCCTGTAATTATATTGATGTCATAGCTAAGACAAAAATCCAACACTTTAATACCCTTACCCAACCCACGCTGCAATTATTTAAAAATGTTTCACAAACGTAGGTATCTACCTATATTATGTATGTGCTCAGGATATAATGGAATTACAACAAGCCAAGCATATACTTCGCACAATACTCCTTTAAATTTAAATCACAGCAGCAACTTTATCATTAGCCGCCAAAAAAGGTTTGTAAAAGTTTGTCTTTTGCGCCACGGAACAAATTTGCAATGCATTCATTTTGCAGACCTGTAATGTAAACCTTTAAACAGAAACGAACGTCATAATTTCATGGTGCGAAGAGGAATTTCAATTCCCTTGTACACTACCCCTACCTAGCACTGCGTCAAGGTGCACTTCAATTTGTTGTGGTTTAATTAAATATGAAATTTATTCCACTCTTGTAGCGCCGGCACTGACAGCGCAAAAGGCACCTGAACAGCTTCACAAAGTGCAAGTCGCGACATACTGACGACGATGATGGGTCTTCTTCTTGGAAACTCCGAAGGATTCGGTTACACTTTGTGCAACCACAGAACGACACGCGTACTAAGAGGTAAGAGGTAAACTTGACACCGCTCATAGTTTATAACTATTCGATGACTCTAGTGTAGGTAGCCTGTAAAATAAAGGGACTCGCACTTACCTGGTATTTTTTGATGCTGTCTAACTGTTCCAGCGTTGGTTCGACTATTTGGGCAATCTGCTGCTGCTGCATGGATCCAGTGCCGCTGCTATTGTTGTTATTGTTGGCCACTTTGCGATCGGGCAATTGCGGCGCCGGTGCTCGATTTACCAAACGGCCATCTTTTTCCATACGCAAATGATCACGAGGCGGTGGAACTGGCTTAACGGAACCATTCAGCTGTGTGGGTGAGATAGTTTTAAAAATATTCTTCACATGGACGAGAGATTTCACTGTGAAATGTTATGTGAGGGTGAAGGTGTTTAGTGTTACAAAGAATGTGTTAGCAGCATTAGTGGTACTGTATGGGGATATGGATTAGTTAGAGTCGTGGTTTAGCAATTTGGGTACAAGTGATATACAAGTTTTAGAAGTAAGTTTTTCTACCAGGGATTAAAATTGTTAAAAAGGCCGTTCCCTGGAATAAGGGAATACAATTGATTTAATCATTGAAATTACAAAAAAATGGAAGGGCTGGGCGTGTCGCACAAAAGCGATTTCGAAACAATGCAGCCATGGAAATATTAGCTCTTACACTCCCATGCACATGAATAGGGACAAGCTTTTTTAATCATTTTATGTTGTGTTTCTCTTTCTCATTCCTAAATATCGGTATTTACTTTATGCTTTTATTTAGTACATAGTACCTACATAATAGGCAACTTTTAGGAGGGAAACTAAATTTTCACAATTGTACAGTTATATGTTATTTTGGCTTTAGGGACATAATAGGTAGGGACAGAGGCAATTTCTTTTCTGTGGATCAACTTATAGAAGCTGAAGGTATTTTTATACTTATTTCGCGTATATTTTAATCGATTTCCAAGCAAATGGGGTGAGGAAAAGTTGTAACTGCAGAAGACGAAGGCAAAATACTTGGCCAGAAGGGGTGTAGTCACCTATAGCGTTATTGCCAAAAAAAATTGGAATAACCAAGTCAGTGGTTGGCAATTTTCTTAAAATAAGTGCAACTATGGAAACAACACGAAAGCGAGGACCAAAGCAGCTACTACGTCTACTGAAAATAGACGGATTGTTGGAGAAGCATCAAATTCTCACTGTTCCGCCTTGCAGATCGGATCAAATTTGGAGAATCATACATTGCTAGAGTTGACACGGTAAGACGAGTAATTCGGGAGCTGGATATCTAAAAAGATAAAAATAATAAAAAAAAAAACCGCCTCTTACCACTATGTACTCGCAAGGAGACTCGCATGATTTTTGCTCGGAATTGCATGACATGGAGTAGCTAGTGGCATCAAACAGTTTTTCGGACCGATTTAACCGATTTAATTTAGATGGCCCTGATTGTTAAATTACTGATTTCATGACATACACAAAGAAACACACTATCTGTATCGTTACCATAGCCGTGAAGGGGATGTAATGGTATGTTGCGCGATCTCTTATTATGGCCAATGTTAATTTCAGTTTCTGTCATCAAGAATAAACGCGAATAACAACAAACGCGTACTGCAGAAGGCTTTTCCTTACAACGATAATGTATTTGGACCCATGCAATGGATTTTCCACAGGATAACACCCCCATTCGTACCGCACGCGTGGTAAAAGAGTGTATCCGTACCCAAAACGTGCCTATACTGAGATGCCTACCTTATTCCCCTGATCTCAACACGATTGAGACTGTTTGGGGATGGTTGTCACGTAAAGTATACGAGTCCGGTAAACAATTTTCTAATGTTAAATCATTAACAGCAGCCATCAATGCCGCATGGAGCGACATTTCCTAGAGCTACCTAGAATCTCTGTTTAACTCACTTCCAAACGGTATTTATGAAGTTATTTCCAACATATGCGGCTGCATCCTTTATTAACTAAGCTCAACAAGACAAAGAGAAATGAATTTGAAGGTAATTTTGCAAAATTTTGTTATTGATCCTTGTTTCTAGTTACTGTCCCTATTCAAGTGCGGCAAGAGAAAAATGCATTTTTTTAGACTACATTTAGAAATCATTTGTTTAAAATTAAGGGAAAGATGTTGGTGCTTAATTTTGTTTTTCCTTAAATACAAAATTGAAATCAAAAGATAAAAAAATATATGTCTACAAATATTATGTTGTTTTATTCATTCATTCATTCCTTCATTTTCAATTGGTCCGCTTGTCCATTAAGTGGGTCGCGGGTAGGTTGCTCAATTGGACCCTCCATTTCTCTCGATCCTCCGCCATCGACTCCAAATCATCAAGGGCAATCCCCATACGGGTAGAGGAGAGATTATGGACTTGATCTAACCATCTCGTCCTAGGTCTACCTAGAGGACGATGGTACGGATTCCATGGCACGTCGTGGGATCCTGATTGGGGACATGCGTTTAACATTACCAAACCAGCGAAGCATGGACCGGTCCGTCTGGAGAAGTAGCTGCTCGACATTGGGTTGTTTTATTAAAAAACCGAAAAGAGAAACACGAGTTCATGAGAGTGAATGTGTGATAACTTAATGCTTACTAACTATAGGCACAATAGAATGAAATTGTATTTTGGAGTCTGCGTTCGATCTTTGATCGGGCTTCATCTATGCAAGTTTTGCCAAATTACATCATCACAGCCTGTGATGTCTGGGTAGCTGGGAACTAACGATAAATGTGAATGGAGTCTGAACTTTAGAGCATAATTATGTAAACAAGCGGACAAGAAATTGGTACCAACTAGCCAGGGTGCTTAAGTGCGTTCCTGGATACGAATACTATCGGTGAGGAGAAAAACAACGTTGTTGACCTGATCGCCTCTGAGATGTCATTATGCAATACATGTTATATAATGTTTATGTCGAAGCTTTACATTCGAAGCAGAGAATTTGGAAGAGCTTTTAAACAGCGAAAACCAAGACTTCGCTATCAAGCAGTATAATTAATTCAATATTGCCGAGATTCCCGCCAACCTGACCAAAATGAAGTTAGGGTAGAAAAAATCCAATAACGCTGCTGGAGCTAAAGGCTTGGCCGCTAAGCTTTTCGAAGCTTGGGAAGATGAATTGCTCAAACTGTTTTCTAAAATTTGGATGAAAGCAAGCCTGATGAATGGAGTCTAATTATCGTTTGTCCTGTCCTATACAGAAAGAATCCCCTTTGATCAGCTCTATTTACAGAAAGTCTCCTCAACATTGCATGCAAAGATTCTTTCTGCAATAATCTGTAAACGTCAAAATCCGATCGTCAGCAATCAGTGCGGTCATACGTCGAAAAAGTCTAACATCGACCAGATACTCACACTGTTGTAGATCTTGGAAAACAACCATAGGAATTCCAAATCGACACAAACCACATATTTATTAATCGACTTTAAAATTACCGTTGGCTTTGTTTGCCTAGGGTTTGCACGAGTTTAGGCAATAACATCACCGCCGAGATCAAGTGAAGAATTACTTTGGTTAAGTTGTTTTCAGCTGATTTCAGCCCTTTGGACGCATTCAATGAATTCCTTAGCCTTTTGCAATATTTAAAGTGATTAAGGGTTAAGTAAGGCCCTTTTCCTTTCCTCGTCTCGTATCTGTAACGAAGATGTGGTAACGAAGATGTGCATAAGGGCATTTCAAACTTTCTTTGCCGCGGAGTCTGGCAAACGGCTATACCTACATAGAAAAAAATTCCTTTGGACCTTGGAAGACACATCTTTCAGGACTTAGGGAAATTTTCTATCAAGTCAGTGTATAACTTGCGCGAATTCATATATTGCATGTGAGTATTCGTGGATATTTTTACTCACGCATGTGTTGTACTAAAGGGTTATGTATGCTAGAAAAGTCTCACATCTCATTATGTAGCCGAGACATATCGCTTTTTGTATGTAGAGTTAAATGTTTAGTCTAGAAAGCTATGGTCACTTACGCTTCAGCAAATAGTAGTTTCAAAGTTCCAGTTTCTATTCACGAGTTCGACGACTTCTTTAAAGGAACGTGCTATGCTGGTAGATATAATAGTATCGTACATAATATTAGTTCCAGGTTTTGCTAACAAAATTGTCTAAGGTCTGCGTTCTTGGAAACACTTTCATTGACCCCACCGCTTACTCTTAAGTATAAACTTCAAAACCTTGAAGTACTTATATGTCGGGTCATGACTCAACATAAACTAGCTTAATGACCCAGCTTCATTTTATTATTACCACACAGTTAAAGTTCCATAGTTTAAAATAATACGTGCTCCTAATTAATATTTGCCCATAATGACACCAACATGCGCTCACTCCCAGTTCCCACCCGATATCCAGCGCAATTATATATGTATCTCTTTCGCATTCCTTTTGAAACTGATCTGATCTGAAGCCATTCCGCAATAATACAGCAATTAATAACGCGCACGAAGTCCAAGCGCAAATCTTATCAAACGTCGAATTGAAGGCAACTCCATTCCGCTTAGCATAAGCACTGCGTTCTAGATCCGAATACTCAACCCGAGACGACCGCCGACTTCATGAACCTGTTGGTATGTCTCTAACTACTGCGCTTGTTAGGTGTCGTGTAAACAAGATCGCATCATAAAATTCCCAGGGAAACCAAGCCAGCCAGCGTACAAAAATAAAAATTATTTTATGGATGCCATGATAAGTTGACCAGTGGGGCATAACGCAAGCGGAAACGATGCCCATTCAAACGTGCTGCATCGCAACACCCACCTCGGGCCGGGCGGGACAACTCATAATGGCAACGACACCAGAACACCACAATATTGTTGGCATGGCACCTATTCGGTGGAACAAAACAAAAAAAAATAATATTTTTGCCGCCCGGAGTGCCGGAGCACAACTTTGGGTGACGATGACGACGACGACGACAACAACACTCTGGCGACGAAAGTAGCTCAAGTCACTGGAGTAAAGACTTCCAGTTCTCTGGCGTCGTTATTGCCGCCGTCGTCATTCAGCTCAGATTGGGAGGCATCTAGTATTTCCAGATCTCTGCAGCACTGCAGCACAGAAGGAGTTTATTTAAGTTTCTTTTTTCCTTAATAAACCCAAACAGAGTGTGGAAACCAGATACAGATACAAGTCTAAGATACGAGTACACAGTGAGGTACCCGAGAGAGTTATTTGTTCCTGTTCGAGTGTGTTTTGTTGGACTTTTTGCGGAACGAATGCAAATGATTACACTTGGGTGAGGAAAAATGTGTACCTACTTTTGTGGTGCTTAATTTTTTTCTCACGATAGGAAAAATGTGGCTACTTTAACAAGTGGGACGGGCCATTAATGTTGGTTAAATGCGAGGTGCGAGTGCGATTGTTTTTTAAAAACAAATGTCGCAGGTTTCTATCTAGTGACACATAATTGTATGCCTTGCCATGATTTATCAATTAAGTCAGTTGCAGAACTGCCCAAAGGGAGGGTGAGAGACATTCTTTAGAAAATTAGGCACAAACGGAATCAAGACTAAGGCAATCTGTTGGATTATTTAGGCTTTCAGTAAAGTCTGAAACGATGCATTTGTTTGTCGCAGTTGCAGAACATCAATTTTTAGTCCGAAACATATTTGTCTATACGGCCCGTGGCAATAGCTTTTTATTTAATGATAAGCCTATCTATTGTGGAAAAAGGAGAAAAAAGGGAGTTCCAATAAATTCATAGAGTACACATAGAGCACCAAGTGCTCGGCGGAGCACACTTTGGGAAACTCGGATCTAGAGGGACAGTATATAAGCCTCACATTTTCTGATCAAGCTGGGGTCAGACTACGTTAAACAATAACAATTGAACGATATCGTTTTCACTCATGCTGTCTCTATCATATCTGTGGCAATAAACAGAAACTGCTGTTGTCGAAACGATGTCGTTCTCGTTCGATCGTTTGTATTTTACGTTATCTGGTTATCTGGAAAATGTGGGCCTATTTTGGCAGAAAGTTCACCTTCCTAAGAGTACTCCGTCTTCAGGACTAAGCATTCTGTTTCATTTTCACTTGGCACAGATTGACATTTACAGCAGGAAAACCAGTGCCCATGTAGCCTTAAAAGAACCTCACAGTAAACCAGTTGGCCATATACCTTCTCGTAGACTACATGTTATACCCAAGTTTCAGTTCGACAACAACGTTCAAGTCACCATTCCTAAACCGGTTCAAATGATGATGCATTCATAGAAAACGAATCGATTAACTTTTATACATATGGACCGACAACTATTGACGGAGGTCTCTTCTCAGACAGGTCGTTTCCTTCTTCCCAATCGAGGCGCAAAAAAAAAGAAATACTAAAAAAAAAGTCTTAGGGTGAAGGAAAACGTGATATGTATCTGCATCGCCTGGGTTAGCACTCAAGAAATAGTCTTTATGAACTCTACAGCAGCCCTAAGGAGATGACGGAGTAGTTCAACATTTACCTGTGTGCCGGGACAGGGACATTGTAAGGCTGGTGAACTCATCAAACAGTAATATTTTACCACCTGAGGTATAGCGATAGGTTTACGTAAACGCATGATGAAGCTGAAGATGTTACCAAAGAAACAAGTGGCATAACATAGCAACAAAACAAATTTGGCCAAAACTGGATTTAAAACGAAGATTTTCGTTGAGAATTTTATCTCTTTTGACCAGACTGCATATCAGCACTGAATTAGGTGGCACAATAATAGGCATGTCTGCAACAAGGCTTTGCGTATGTAACGATTTTTAAGTTCCACAGTCACATGTCTTAAACCTAACATATCTCTTCTTGTTATAAAACATTCTTTCTTGTTTTAACAAGTCGAACCGGTACGGCATTTTCCTTGCGCAGGAGTTTTATTGCATAAATAATATTAAAACTTTACCTCGCACGCGTGTTGATAAATAACGTTTAGAGTTTCTTATTTTTAAATACGGAGCAACTGGAAAAAAACTCAACCGGTTGACAACTCGGTTTTCAGAACAGTTACGGACAGTGACTTGCACTTGACTCCACACACGAGGAAACTCATCACCAATCAAAATCTCTAGTTCGTTCAGTGTCGCCATGTTTTTCAACCTCCCCACCAGCAACAGGTTGGTCTATTGTTCGGTCATTTTCGAAAAACTAGAAACTGAAATCAATAGGCAACCCGACATGCAAATCAACAAACGACTGGTTACAAACAGTTTTTTTTTTTTTGTGAATCGCAACCTAGTTTTCAACCAGTAGCGTCGTGTGCGTCGTCCATTTGATTACACAGGTTATGATGACTCAAAGCAAACTAGTTGCCAACTCGCATCGCTGATCAGTTTTTTTCCAGTTTTTTTTCAGTCTGCATCAACTGTTGCTTTCATATAAGCAACACTATGCCAGAGCAATTAACACATCACCAGCTTCTTTAGCCAAATTACTGACACTTTTCCACAGAACGGTACGGCAGACAACTCAACCCTAAACACTCGCAACATAATGTATACGAGTCCTTCACCACAAGTGCCAAATGGGTTTTTCGCACGCAAAGAAAATTATGAGGATGATGTTGTTCATGTTGATGGTGATGGTTTGCTATACAAAAACTAAAGTGTTGCCAGTTGCCACGCTTCGACCCACTCACACGCCCCATCCCATTCAGGTCTCAAGTTGACACCGTAAGTGTGGATGATAATTAGCAAATAAAACAAAAACAACAACAAGAAAAAGTTGGAAAATCAAAAAAAAACGTCAAAATGTTGCAAGTTACTAGGTAGGAACTACGCTGGGCGCCAAATGAAGGGCCACCCGTATACCCGGAAGCGAAAGGAAAGTTTTCTACGAAACGATCAACTAAAAATGCATGTATAGAAATGGAAAATAAAACACAATGAAAAGACGGGAAGGACAACAAAAAGAAACAAAAAATTCAAAATAGGAAAAAAAAAACTAAATAAAATACCTCATCATTCCGCCTCACGGCCACTTGGGGCTGAGGCTTCTGACGCTCAATGGAGCCCTGCGAGGACGACAATGAGCTCTTCGCCTTAACCACCTCCTTCACGATTTGTGGAGGACGCTTTGCTGTAGCCGTTGTTGATGTTGTTGTTGTTGATGACAATGATGATGATGACGTCGACGATGATGGTGTTGTTGTTGCCACAATGGTGTTGTTATTGTTGCTGTTCGATAACGTCGACGACGAGAACGACGAAGGTGACGATGACAAAGATGTGGTGGTCATCGTGGTGTAGGACGCGTTCAGTACATTACCAGACACTGAATTCAGCAGATCATGTGAATTACTATGTGGCAGTGGGTTGGTGGCCGTACTGGCGTTCGACAATGTCGATGATAAATGTGGTGGCGGAGGATAGCGCGGCGGTGCCTTGATTATCTCGATAAAACTATCGGGCACATCGACGGGCAACTCACGATGCTTACGGACCGACACCTGGGGCTTCAGCTCACGCAATTCGTACTCCGGTGGGCCTAACTCACCCGAGGACGAGCTGCGCGTACTCAGCGATCCACCACAAGAAGAGGTGGTGTTCGTCAGCAACATGTTACCATTGGAGGCCTTGGTCATATTGTTGTTATTCTGAAGCTGATGATAGCTGATTGAGTCGAAGGACTCTTTGCTGCTGTCATCAAATGACAGTGATCCCTTCCGAAACAGATCGGAAAGAGGATCTAAGTCAACAGACAGATTGTCTGTCACAACTGAACCGCCACCACCCATACTACCGCTGCCACTACCACCACTCAAGTGTTTGTGTTTTAATGGTGTCTCATGCTGTTGTTGTTGGTGTATATGCTTTGTATTGTGTTGTGGTTGTGGTATCTGTTGATGATTATTAACCACAACGGTGTACTGTTCGAGTTGTTGGAGTTTTTTGTGTATATGTTCGTTATCAACATTTTGTTGCAGATGATCGTTATGATGATGATTGAGATGATAGATATGTTGTTGATGTTCATGAATTTGGTCATATTTAGAATGCAATGCAACCGTTAGTTTACCGCTACCACACAACAACAAATTTGTATTTACCTGTGCAGCGGCATTGTTGAGTGTTGCGGTCGGTGTTAGTGTTGTTGCTGCACCAGGTGTGCTAGATCCTGATGGTGGACGGGGTGGCGGATATCGCGGTGGTGTTTTGTTGCGGGCTATAAATGTATCAGGGCAATCGACTGCCATCTCACGATGTGGACCTAAAAATTAAAATACGAATATGCAATCAGAATTAAGTTCCAAGTATAAATAGTGTGCAACAAACCGTTATCTTGATTTATCGAAAGCATTGTCAACATTTCCTGATCGATTTCTTTACTATCCGAGTGCTGGCGATAATGTTGACTACTTATATAATCATCTGGAAGGCATGGCTTCAAATCGTCACCATCGATCACAACAATGCTCGAGCCCGATCGACGGCGCGGCCTAAAATTAAAAAGAACAATATAAATAAGAGAAGGGAACTTATATAAGCTGTAGGAGTAGGTACATTTAAAAATAAAGTTACGACAACAAATAATAGTTCAGTAGGCAGTTTTAGAACGTGTTGTCGATCATTTGTTAAAAGTGTTCAGGGCTAAAAGCTGTAACTGCGGAAAAGGAAAACAGACCGAATTTTTTTATATGGGAAAAAGTAGCTTGCTCTAAAAAAACCTATGACGTTTATTCTTGCTTGTCGCTGGTAATCTTGCTGCTGGCTGACTCGCAACTAATGTTGAATTCGATTGGCAATCTGAGATTTTTTAAGATTTCTCTAGATTTCGTCTGGCCAATCGAACAAAAAGAAGTATACTGCACTGTTCTTTGTTGGGGTTGGTGGTGTGCCTGCCAAAAGTTGTTTACCTTTTTTGTTGTGAAGATTTTTTTTCATCATAATGTAAGTGTATTGGTAAATCTCGAGCGTCTCTGAGAAAAAATCTAGATTCGCAAAAGTGCTCTCGACTCTGAAAAAGATTGCTTTTTTTGTACCAAACGAACGAAAAAAGTGATCTCGGGAAAGAAAGAGTGCTTTTTTCTGGCGAATCGAAATTAACATAACGTAGATACGCAAATACAAAATGTAATAAAGTTATAAAGGTACAGTCGTACGCGCAGTACATAGTACGTTATTATTTCGTGTAATAGACTATTGAGTTCTGTTTCTTTTGACAGTAATAAACTTGTATGGTAGCATACGATACAAAATGAATCGCAAAAGAGTCAAATGAAAAATGCAAATATTCAGTATCGAAACTAGAACGTTACCGAAGAAAATGCAAGGTTTGCGTCTTTGGGTAGAAATTGCCGTGGGGAGGTAGAAATCATTAGGGATGTGACATCCGTTAAAATACGTTAACCCGTCATTTAATAAAAAACGAGCGGCCATTCTTTCTTTTAATAGAAAGTGAATGAAAAAATACAAATTAGAATTCGTTTTAAGAAAAACTACTTAACTACGCTTATTAAAATTATTATTTCAATTAATTTTCTTTTTAATTATTTTCATTTTAAGAAAAAAATCTAAATCTGACATTGATTTAAATAATCTTCTAGTGTATTCAGGATCAATATTGTTCCATGCTTCTACAGGCGCTCTACAGGGTTTAGATCAGAAGATTGAGCAGGAGTTTTGATCACTCTCGGACAGTTGTATAAAGAAGCCAACGTTTTGTATTTAAAGATGTGTGCTTTGGATCATTACTCTGATAGAATTGAAAATGTTGTCCGAGACCTAGTTTTTTTGCACTAGCGGGTAACTTTTCTTTTAGCAGGTTAATATAATACCTGATCCATCACCCTCGTTCCATTAATGAAAACCAAATTTTCCACACCTGAAGCCGCCATGTTTTACTGTTGGCACCGTGTTTCTTTATTTTAGCTCAATATTTGGCTTTCTATAAACTAAAACTTTGCCATCACATTCAAAAAGGTTAAATTCACTCTCATCGGCAAAAATAACATTCATCCAGAACTTCTGAGGCTTTAGGTAAACGTAATGATCGTGCAAATTCCAATATCAATTGTCGTTTTTTCTCGCTGTCCTTGCATTATAATCGTTACTTTTTAGAACATTTCTAAGAGTCGGTGGAGTAACCTTTACGCCAATATATTTTTCAGTATACTTGTTGCCAACACATATTGCTTTCGTACAAAATTTCGAACTCGAGATTTTCAAAAACGTGGGTCTCGCAATTCTGCCCGTCCGCATGTCTGTCTGTCCCACCCCTGGGGAATCTAAACGCTTGGACGGATTTCTTTGAAACTTCGAATTTAGAGTTTGCGAGCTTTCCGCTAGGAGGCGTTTCTTTTATGCTAACCCTAATATTAACGGTACTTCCCATATAAAAATTTTACGAAATATTAAACAATTTACATTAGTAATACCATTTGCTCAGTTTTGAGCTAAATAGTTGCAAAACAGTGTTTTTTGAACCATGTGTGCGTTCTTCGATTTCCACCCCAATCGCTAAAAATGGTACTTTAAAAACTGCTCGTATCTCGCAATTCGATTTGGATGAAATGTAACTGCTAGGTAATGTTTTTATCCTGAAGAATACGTCGTACTCAGTTTTCAGCAAGACAATTTAATACCAGTGCTTTTCAAATCCAAAGTTGTAACATTTGTCAGCATAATTTTACATAAAACCGCTCTAGCGATTTTGATCAAAATACATTTATTTAAGACAACATAAGCATTCTAAACATGATCACGTAGGTACTTAGTTTTTCTCAGAAAACTCGAATGTAGCCGTTTTATGAATATTTCTCAAAACTGACTACCTAAATCCCGATCTGTATTCACACACGGTATATTTTTGCAAAGCCCAAAACTTCAGTGGCAATATAATTCGAAATTCATCGCGTACTTGCCTCTTGCCTTGAAGGAAATGTCAGTTCGGGGTGAAATTTGAAAGTAATAAATTGTTGTAGTTAATACGTAATGTTTATGTAGTATGTATTACGTTTTTAATTAACAAGGGTTCAGTTACTAAACCTGAGTACATCTTGAGTAGGTATGATTTTAAACGTAATGAAATGAATCTGAGATTCTGCGAGATTCGCAATAAACGACAAAGTTTCGTGCGAGCCAGTCGTGCACATTTTTTTTTATATGCGTGTACTTCGGTGATAAATCATAATGTAACCCCTGAGCGTTACACATTTTTCATCTGTAACTTTGTTTCTTGAACAAAGTGCACTATCGCACTGCTGATGCGCATCTTACCGTCTAAGCAAAAATTTATGACTAAAAGACTCACCTCTTTTAATACAAAATTCATATTCCACGCATGGATAAATTGTTGCTCTTCCCTAATTGCAATAGTGCCGGAAGGGAACCTTTCCCTTCCATAGAATTATTTCTACTCAAAAACGAAACGAATCCAATTAGCAGACAACAACTAATTCCCATTATTTCGTGCTGCACTGGCACAACGGAAACAGTATAATTTACTGAAACTATCATGCAAAACACTTGCTCCAGGCACTTCTGTGGCGGAGACATACCTCGCAATGGGATGTCCCTAAGCCGGGAAAGAACAAAAAAACAGAACAAAAAAAATCACAAAAGGGACTTCTCCCTATCTCCGGAATATCCGACTGAAATGTGTAATTACAATAATGAAGATAATGGTAACTTCCACTGAAAAGAGTTCAACATCACCTGTGGATATGTTGGGTTGCGCCTTCGACCCCTGTATATGTTCAACATACAAAATAGGGTAGTCACTTTTGCCGTGTACAGAGGATTCACTGATGGATGACGATAAGCAAGCATATGGGTTAGTAAGTACAGGTGCATCCATCCAACTAAAGCAGACAGAATCAACATTCATGAAGGAGGACATGCAAGCAATATAGCGTAGGCAACCCTTTAGGGAGCACTTGCTGCAATTTGATGAAGACGAATCGCTCTTGCCGGAGCAGTTCTCTTCACTGTATACATAAACACTGTTTCCATCCACAAAGTGGGTTAGAATTAAAAGGATTCTTTCGATTTACATGGTCAATGCACTTTCTTTCGCAGCATGGGGGAAATGGAATTTATTGAGCGAAGACGACCCCATAACCAATGTGTAATGTGTGTCTAACTCCAGAGGGAGAAAATGAGGTGATCTCAGGTGAGGTGTGTGTTAGGGAGTAACACTATATTCTCCTTGTACACACATGTGGAATTGGTTGTTTACCACAGAATTTGTGTTAAAAAGTTTCCACGTGTGGAAAGAGGGGATGTTTACCTTTTATTTACCCTATTTGGGTTACCATTTGCGGTGTGAGTGGAGCGTCCCGTGACATTGTATAGGAAATGCATGGCAGATATGTATATTTTTTTGTAATGTTGACTTTTGGTTTCCCGTACATATTTGCTTGGGTCGCTTTTCCTGATGAAATCTCTCTGTATTTTTATACAACATATTACATGCATGTTCCGAGTATTGTAAAACTTCGGAATAAAAAGGAATTCCCAAGCAGGATGTTTGCATTGCGAAATTGTTATTAGGTGGAAGGTATTCGATTCACTGCATTTCGAAGGAAACACAACGTTGGTGTTGATACTTTTTGAAAACACTACACAAATGTGCAAGCAAAATAAACGAGAAGTTAATGAAGTTATAAGATACAAGCCCAATAAAATAAAATGACTACGACACGAAATCGGGTCGGTTTTAATATTATAATAATAATAATAATAGATGTTTGCTCTTACTAATAAAGCCATAATACATGAAAAAAATTGATCTTGGTCATTTTATTGCATTTTTAAAATGAAACTTATATTTGGCCCACCCTTTATATCTATAAAATAGAATTAGCCAGTTCATCAGCCTGAGAATTTTCTGTCTTGTCTAGAATGCACATCCAACCAGCAAATATGAATATTAAACTCATCTTCCTATGAGATGACAGATGAAGAGAGCTCCTAAAGTTTATAGATCTCTTTAACAAACAAAACAAAATTTAGTACGGTATTTCATATTAAATGCATTTTACAAGTAGGTACAGTAGAAGTTCGGAAAAGTTGACTCTCAGAAAAGTTTACTATGCAGAAAAGTTGACCAAATTTTAGCTACCATACGTTACATTAAAAAGTTGACTTTTGGTTAACTTTTCTGAGCGTGACCCTTTTTTAACTTGCATTCGGTTTTTTCATATATCAAATTTAAATAAGCGCTGTAAAATACATAACACAGCAGCTACGCATTCCGAAAAAAATTTTGTTTCCATGGTAGCTGCGTGCCAGTTCAGTTGATAAAGATTATTACTGTCTTTTTCTTACACAATGGACAATACATCCATTCGCACATTTAATTTTATTTGCTGTCCGGTAATTAACTAAATTTTGGCAAAAGAATGGCACAATGGAACAAAATACCTACCTACTAATTTTCTGCAGATATTGAAGTGTTCAGAAAAGTTGAGAAGCTCTGGGACTTTTCGATCAACTTTTCCGAGGTTCCACTGTATAATTACCACGTGTTTTATTTTTAATTACGTATCTGTCATCGCAAATATTCACAAAATAAAATCGAATATAGCTGTTCCAACTTCAGCTCAGCACTTTACTCAGCAACAAAAAAACAAAATAAATTGCCAAAAAATGATTTTTTTATGGAAATAAGAGTAAAATTTGAGGCAAGCCGTAACCCCTTTGTGGATCCGCAAGATAACTGTTTACAACAGTCTAACTTCTTTTTACCTCCTTGCAATTTCTCGGCCTGAGAGTCCTAACTCCTTGAAAGCATCTATTTTGCCTTTTTCTGTCGCTGTGAAATTCTTACCGGAACCCATTTTTTTAACTAATTAATTTCAGTTCTTTTCAACGCTTTTTTAAATATTCGTAGCAAAAGTTTCCGGGTACAACATTTCCAACAGGTAGAAAGAGTGAAAATCGATTGCAAAATGTATGGCCTCATCCTAATGATCGCCAGTGTAAGTAGGTACTAATTTTCTACGTATAAAGCAGTAGTTAAGGCCCCAGTAGCTAAAATTTAGACAACAATTGCTTAATTTTGTTTGATGAACTAGCTTCATAATTCAAAAGCAACATTTTAAGGCCAAGATTCAGTTCAACGATTATGTCTCAAAAAAGGGATCATGACGTTAACTAGAATGACTAAAATCGAGAATGGTCAAAATCTCGAAAATGAATTTGAAAAATCTCGAATGGGTCAAAATCTAGAAAGTACAAAAATCTCGAAAGACACTATCTCGAAAAAAATCTAGAAAATACTGCTTTCGAGATTTTTATAATTCATTAAATTTACTCCGAAAGAAATGAAAACAAGTCTAAAATGAATATTTTGCAACTTTCTTATTGAAAATAATACATTTTTAACAAATAGTCATAACAAAACACATTCGAAACCATAGCTATAACTATTCAACAGAAAATAAGTCTAAATATTAGTTTCATTAAGGGTGTTTGTCCAAACGTATGTAAATATAAGTGTCGGAGCTAAGCCACGCGGTGTTTTGGCAATATCACGTCAATAAGGTTTTAGAAGACCTGGGAGCTATAACACAACGCTACGAGTACCTGTAGAATAAGTATGTGAATTTCTACAATCTTTTACACATTTCTGGAACACCAAGTTACAAGTTCAATGCTGATCTTATGATGATCACCGGCGGACAAATTCAACACAGGCTCTTGTAAGGCGTTGTGTTATAGGCCCCTATTATTTTTTAGCTGACTCATTTGTTTGCATGAACAGTGAATCAAATTGTTGTTGCATACACATGCAATTCAATTTTCCATATGAGTAAATCTTGAATTAATATTAATTTTTGAGACAATTCCGCGCGCGCGAATTGATACCATTCATTCATTCATACATTCATTTTCAATGGTCCGCTTGTCCATTAAGTGGGTCGCGGGTGTAGGTTGCCCAAGTGGACCCTCCATACCTCTCGATCCTCCGCCATCGACTCTAAATCATCAAGGGCAAGGCAATACGGGTATAGGAGAGATTATGGACTTGATCTAACCATCTCATCCTTGGTCTACCTAGAGGACGCCTACCCGATGGTACGGATTCCATAGCACGTCGTGAAATCCTGGTCGGGGACATGCGTTTAACATGACCAAACCACCCAAGCATGGATCGCTCCGTCCGGAGAAGTAGCTGCTCGACATTGAGTTCCTCACGTATTCTGGTATTTCTGATGCAATCTCTACGGGTCACACCAGCAATACTACGGAGAAATCTCATTTCGGCAGCTTGTATCCGCGATCTTATTCTTTCGGTCATTACCCAAACCTCATGACCATAGGTGAGAGTTGGAACAAACACCGAATTAAAGACTGACAACTTAGCTATGACACCAAGTTCAGTCCTCCTAATAACAGAATGACCAAGCTGTCTCAAAATTGACCCAGCCTGACCAATCCTACAGGAAAACTCGGCATTGCTCCTTCCATCACTCGTGAATAAGACCCCGAGATACTTAAACTTTTCCACCTGTTTCAATGGGACTCCACTAACATGCAGAGTGCATTGAACAGGCGTTCTGGAGACGACCATCACTTCAGATTTGTTCACGTTTACCTTCATCTCAGCTTCAGCACAAACGGTTACAAAACGATCGAGTGCGCGCTGAAGTTCAGTCTGAGAGGATCCAAGGATGACCAAGTCATCAGCGAAGAGCAAATGACTTATCCTCAGATCTCCCAATTCGAAACGTTCCTCGCCAAGACTGCGCTGTAACCATTGTCTCAAAAATTAATATTAATTTTAGATTTTTGCTTTCGAGATTTTTTTTCTAGATTTTTGCTATTCGAGATTTTTGTTTTCGAGATTTTTTTCATTCTATATTTTTTTTCAAAATTTTTTTTTTCTACATTATGGTTTTCTGTATTATATTTTTCTACATATCGGGGTAGACCCCTCAAAAAAAGCAAAGCATTTTTTTTTCGGATGCATTTTACTGATGGATATAACTGGGGCCTAAGATGTACTTCTTTTCTATGTAGAAAGCACTAGTAGCAATTCATTTAAATTGTTTGAAGAACATTTCAAAATGAAACAAAACAAACCTAATTATAAATAACAAAGGGATGCTTATCCTGTAAAAAAAAACAAAAAAAAAAAAATAAAAATACAGAACAATTTCGCTTTAACCGAAATATTTCAATAAAATGCACTAAATCCGAAACTAATTCGAGTCCTTTTAATATTCTTTCTTAAATTTTTTTAAATTCTTTATATTTTGCAAACTAGTATCTATAAATCAATAGATTAGTAGTAGTAGTAGTTTAAGTTTTCATCCGATCTTGTTCATCTTCGAACTTAGCCTTAGTGGATAAAGCTTGAATAAAAGCTTACGCACCAAATTTCAAGTCGATAGCTCTTAAATTACGTTCGTAATCGTGCGGATGGCCAGACAGACAGACGAAAATCTATAATATATAGTTTGTCATACCTACAACGCCTCCTTTCCTTATGTGCGTTACAAATGGAATGTCAAAGTGAATATACCCTCACCACAGTGTGGCAGGGTATAAACATTGGCAAAAGAGAGATACATACAATTAATATAAAACATACTCAAAAAGAAAACAAAACAAATTCAAAAAACATATTTATTTGTAATAGTGTTTTCTAGAAACAACTGAATTTTTGTTTGGAGGGATCAATCACCGCGAACTATAGCGCTAAGAAAAGTAAGAAGCATGGAATTCTGAAAAAATAAATAAATTTCCCAATCGAATTCCATGTGCAATTCTGTCACTTCGTAATATCAAACCGCCCGCCGGCCGGCAGCCGTTGGCCAAGCACAATGTCGTTGACTTTGATTTTCCAGAAAAAAAACTATCCATTTCAATGTTTCTCAGCTTAAGTAGATAGATAGGTTTAGAAACCAGGCACCTACATATATCCATATCCATATCGTTCTGTAATTTCAAATGAATTGTGAAATATAGAAGGATAGGTTAATATGATATTGTAGCCGTAAGAAAAGCTATAGTAAAGCTATTGACGCTCAAAATTTTAATTTTCTGGAGCAGTCGACACTTAAATACAAGTCCTTTCCTTCATTTGATACTCGTTTGTTTTTCATTATAGTCGCTCGCTTCTTTGCGAATGAAAACATAGCATGAGTGCTCTGATTTTAATCCCATCTTTCCGGTGTTGTTACCATACTCATGTGTCTAGTATGTCACATGAGCTCGTCATTGCCCTTTTCGTATTCAGAAAAATACTTTTTTGTATGTGCTATTTCTTATTTTTCGAATAAACTTAAAATCCCAACCTTTCCTAACCTAAACCTTCTTTTCAACCATAGGCATTATTTATCACCAGGGGTCAAGCGATAAGCACACAATTTCCTCCACATATTTCGCTGTAAGACCGAACATGAAAAATTACACACATACGAGCATACGATACCCCACTTCCTACTTTTTATAGTTATACCATCTGATTAACTCATTAAGGACAAATTACTTCACTAAAAGCCGTCTACGCCATTGAAATCCATCAGAAATTTCCCACTTTATCATCATCATCAATCCAAAGGGAAATGATAATGCATTCTGAGTTCTGACCTGTCTTATACCCTGTTCTATTCTGGCAGCACAACTTCCTCATTAATAACACCTTAGTTGCATCAAATTACACGCGGAAAAGCAAAAAGAAGAAAAACTTTTCTAAGTAATTACCTTAATGGACTTTTTGGGTAAAAAAAAAATACATACTGAAAAAAAAAAAACAAAAAGCAAATTGAAGCTTAGCCAACAAACTAGAAAAGATCAATAAATCTTCTTCTATCGGTTCAACTCCTTACCGAGGATAATCTTGCGATGTTCTGTTCCGATGCATATTGTGAAGTATTATCATAATTTTTGGATGGTATTTCGACTTTTCTTTTTTACAGCGACCATTAACTATTTGTTAATCGGATTGGACATGGACAACTCGTTTGGAAGACACATAAATTGGTTTTAGGACGTCAAGCTCAAAGGGAATTGGCCCTGGCTTAAGACACATTTAGGTATAGGGGTGAACTGGACGGCAGATGAATGCGACCGCGACAGTGGGCATTCCTTTGGCATATTTAATGGAATGTGTGGAGACAAAGAACATTTCAACGTTTGTCGACCTCTTATTTTTAAAAACACATACATAGCTATATACATGCAGTTTGTAAAGGATGTTTTTTTCTAGAGTGATGGATCTTTTATTCGTCACCCACGGACCTGTTGCATATTTTAGACTTTGGTGATAGTTCTTTGATATTTATTTTCAGTATTTTTTCACAAATTATCATGATCATGAATATAAGCAGAACTCCGTGTTTAGATGTGTATTTTCTGATGCATACAATTTACATGTGATCCGAATTCCAGACCGAGGAGTGGCAACTTCCATACAATAAAGCTATTGGCAATTATGGTAGCTTTAGCTTCGAAATTTGGTAAATGGATGGAACAGGGTGATACCTCATATAAAAAAATAAATAATGAGCCTTAAATGGAAAATAGAAGTGAAACTTCCGTTTCCTGTCACTTTTTTGTTTCAAGGTTTCGGAATTACTGAAATTTGACTTTAAAATATCTAAAACGCTATAAGCAGGAAACGGATTTTGTTGACCTTGCCTTTTTATTTGCCTTTTTTACTCACATTGCCTTTTTTACCAACATTGGGCTTTTTTTGCCCTTTTTTGAGAAATATGTAAAGTTTATGTGCATGTTCATGTGTAATGCCGAAGCATTACTTGCACACGTTTTTTGCGGACTTCTGACAAACATCCGAGAGTATAACAAAATAAAAAACTTACACAAAATGGTTGTGAGCAGCTAGGTCTAGGGTTCCTATAAGGACCTGTTGATTGGAGTTATGTATTTTCAATATTTTATGGGGGATCGATGAGAAATTGCTATAAGCAAAAAGACTCAAGACAAGACCATCAAAGAAATAAATAATGTAGTAAATGGCGCTGAAAAGTTCAAATTCCCTCCATATATTGAAGTCGTTGACAAGACGTCTTTTATAAATATAGGCTCCACTTGACTCTGCCCATGTCCTCTCTTCAGCTCTTTCAAAGCTTTCCTGAGGGATAATCGCAGGCGTTTCTTGTCAGCAAACTCTAAAATGCTTATGGCTGTCTGTGTCATTTTAAGGCTTAAAACCTTTTTCTTTTTACAGTTTAGTTTTGCCTTTTTTTGATATTTTACGTCAACAAAATTCGTTCCCTGGCTATAAGTATTATGGTAGTTTAAGATACCGAATGCAGAACACGAAACTGTATTAACGGTGCAGGGAAATAAGTCCCCGGGAACTAAGTCCACTGAGGTAATTAGTTCCCCACCTAGTGGGAAATAAAACCACTTTTGGAAAGTGGACTTAGTTCCCATGTAAGGTGGGAACTAAGTCCATTTTTTAATGGGAACTTAGTACACATTTAACAGTTTTATACGTATGGGGGGGCATGCTGCCCCCCTGCAACCCCCCTGCTTGGGTTTACCGTCAGATTTGCAGTATATGTGCGAAATTGGGTGTATTAAGGGAAATAAAGCCACTCAGAGTTTTCGGAATTTATTTCCCACCTTACATAGGAACTAAGTCCACTTTCCAAAAGCGGTTTTATTTCCCACTAGGTGGGAACCAAGTCCCTCAGTGGACTTAGTTTCCGGGGACTTATTTCCCTGCACCGTATTAACTACCAAGAATTTTGTAAAATGTAGGCGGCAAAATGCGGCGCCACATCATTCATATTGCAAATACAGTTAATTTGGAAAAACATTTCTTAGGTACGCTGGATACTCGCAGAAATTCGAAAAAACCTATGATCTAGAATAGCCGACGGTAGCTTTCATTAACATGGTCATAAACCGTAAGAACCGTCATGGGACCAATATACTGAGCAATATCAATACAGAAATTACAATCTCTATTACACACAAGTAGTTCGATTCCGTTGCCACCAACTAAACCAACTTGTATGCAAAGGCGGTTAGCACTGTAGTAGACAGAGAGCAGTTAGTCAACTAGAGTTCCTTAATTCAGCAACTCCGCCACACAAGTCTTGACGAGGATTCAGAGTACCTTTCCGTCATTCAAGTGAGTTAGGATGAGTCACGGGGTGCACCAGGCACTGATTGCATTAGCAAAGTTGATGCTCAGCAGATGCTTCTCCCACTCTTAACCGGGATTAGTATCTACGCGTCGGTCGCGTCGGTCACTCGCCTCTGTCATTCAGTTCTCTCACAGCATGTCATAGATTTCGGGCACAATGACATGACAAGTAAATTTTTCTATTTTCTGACATCAGCACATCATGAATTCACACTTGTCGTAAGATGTGTAATCGTAGCTTTAGAAAAACTTGCGCAAAAAGGCAAGTTACAATGCTGTCACAGGCTTTGGTAGAAGCGGTTTTTGAGGAGATTGAGTCCTTGCTTTAAGGGCTGCGGTCTCGTATGGTTCCTTAGGGAGGCTTACAGCCGATCAGTATTTTCGCGTATCTGCACTCAATGTACTTACGATTTTATGAGAGCATGTGCACGACTTTAATTTTTAATGTTTGCGATTGACTGTAATGTATTTTGTTTTTTGTTCACTTAAAAGTCGGGCGTTGAATATCGTTCGCTTAGCCTTAGGCACAGGGACTGGATCTGGCATTTTTGGAGAATCGCCTCAAGCGAACTCACTGGCCAAAGTCGGCGCGACAACGCCACTCGTCAGACCTGAACCCTTCAGCGGTGTTAGTAAGGGATGCTTCAGGGAATTCATTAGGAGCTTAGCTCAAATCGAATCTAATGAACTCTGGCTTAAAACAGCTGGGTAGAACTTCACCAAACAGTTCTTCCCAAAATTCTCCCCCAGAAAATCCTATTTTCTAACTAATCAGGATAAAAACAACCTAAGAATCCTGACAGGAATTATTACTGGCCATGGTCTTATGAAAAAACACCTTCACCGAGTCGGAGTCTCGCGAGACCCCACATGTAGACTGTGCCTAGAGAGTGATGAATCCTCTCTTCACATTCTCATGGAATGTCCGGCTCTCTTCCGTCTTATAAAAAAAGTCTTTGGCGAAGAAATCATCACCTCGGCAAATCTGGGCCGGTAAAGGCTCTTTCGACTTTCATCTAGCCTTAAGCGTGCAGGTGTGCTCTCTATTGCCGTAATTTCCTGCTCACGTTTTAGGTACATACATCACTCCAATATAAATTAAATATTCTTTGCAATGACTGTCATCGGGACACTAGATGCATTAAGGAGTAAGATTGGGATTAGCGGCAACAAATCTAATACTTGCTTAATTTTCTTATTAATATCTATCCTTTTAAGGATTACATTTGTAAAAAAACAAGTCCCAATGGCTACCATATAAAAAATTACA